>JAOTQM010000040.1:2579166-3868750 GCA_026939265.1 Oreonectes daqikongensis | reverse complement strand
TTCGGCACTTTTCTAAAAGCTTCAGCGTTTCGTACTTGGACACCTTTTCCACTTTCCCAGCCATGTTTTGTTTGCTCTCTCAAATGCAATGACGAAATTGCATGATCCTTGATACAGGTTGGGTTAAAGACTCCTTAAGCAAGTTTTCCATGTGTAGTCAAGTTAGGTAATTCACAAAATAATATAAGAATCGTATTTTAATCCACGGTTTAAAGATAAACTGCGCCACGGCGCCTTACGGATCTGACATGTTTCCACAGAGGTTATAGGTTTGGGAGTGAACATCAGTGTAACTCTAAGCTAAGGCTAGAATGACCATTAATTAGGACACACCACACACTGGCACAGTTTCAAGTGACACAAAATTGGTTAATTTGGAAAATGCAGCTCAGCCATTTCATAAAGACAGTGCCAATTAAAAAAAAAAACTATTTAATCTAATCAATTTGATTATTAAAAGGATTAAAGTGCACTGTTGATGATAGACAGAGATATATGAAACGTTTGCACTGTATCAGATCCCAACATTAAAGACAAGATAGATTTTATCTATGACAATAAACCTTTGTTTGTGCATCCTGAATGAAATTATAATCTCCACCAATGCTATGTGGTGTCACTATCAATGTCAACATTAATCACTGAGACAATAAGATCTGGAAAAAAACCTTGTACGCTTAGCATGTGTTCACCATTTCACATGTCTGTATTTGTGTGTGTCAAATTAACAAAAAATGCAACACCTTACATTTTCGAAGTGATCTGTGCATTCTAACCCACACCGTTTGTTGTTAGTATACACAAAATATACAGTGCAACAAAAATAATAATAAAACAACAATGGCCACCTCAGCATAATGCAAGTTTGTAAAATATTTAAACAATTTTCAGCAATCACTCTGGCTGTCAGCTTCATTAAAACTGAAGTAGCCAATCAATCAATGTGTCTATTCTTAATTAAGCTCATTTAAATTTACATTATTATTCCATTACTTCATCCCGGTGGCACTGTAGAGGTTTTTTGTACTCTTAAAACATTCTAAGTACATTTACACGTATTAAAGTGTTAGAAACAGGAGAGTGACCCTCTTGAAAACAATCTCAAGCTCAATTATCACATCAATATTTAAAACACCTCTATCTTTTACTTGGTAACAGTACAGTAACATGTGTCTTAACCTCAGACTAGCAAACTGCAAATCAGAAAAATGCTGCAGAGGGTTATCTGCTCATAAACAAAACAAAGCAAAACAATGTTAAAATGTGGTCTTTACCTTTACATCTATACACACACATATTCGAAGTTTTTGTGAAATCCAAACAACTGACAAGTTCATTATCAAGATACCTGATTCTGTCTAATAAGGGAACAGGAGAGGCTGCAATTACAGAAGAATAACCGTCGCAGGAGCAGAGATTATGTACAGGAAGTCTTGTCTCATGTTAACATGTGGAAACACCATCAGTTTCAATGTCTTATGTTCACATCAGTAGCTTCAATTAAATGAGTTGTCTTAACTAGAGAGGCCATTTTTGTGCCAAATACCCTTAAACAACACATAAACAGTAAAAGTCAAGAGTAGATAGAAAGTGCCACACCAAAGAAAGGCCTCTAGTTCAGTTTGCTTTTGTGGTAAACAAAATGCTAGTCGCTTTCAAAGAGTCTTTATGATCCTCTGCTGAATCTGTCTCGTAGGTACTGAAAAAACATGCCTGTGTGAAAGAAAAGAGGGAGAGAGCACAAATCAATCAGACTTTGACAGCACTTTTGTTCTTTAAACTCCGCTAACACGGCATTCTCTAATTGAATGAATGTAATTGATGGCACACGATAGCCATAAGGATATGGTTCTGCTCACAGACTGGCAAGTTTCCAAGACAGTAAATAACTATTGCCAGTATTTCCATGAAAATAATTCTCCACTGGGAAAACACATGTGACACCATCAAGTCTGAACCATTAACAACGCAAGAAGCAGTGCCCAAAATTTGTGACATGCACAACATCAGATGCTAAATAACATTTCAGATGTCTGCAGCAGCAATATAAGTACATGGTAATATGTGTAAATACTATCATTTGTACCATTAACAATTATATTGTATAAGAATCACAATAATTTATAATGTATTGAGGTTCTTAATAACATACCTTGCAACCAACTGCAAGAAGGACATGTAGAATCACAATGGTGGTCATAACTGCTATTGTAATCCTTGGTTTGTCATCCCTGGTGGCTGGCCAGAATGTCATTACCAGAACAGATCCTGAGAGACATAAAGCTACCACAATGGAGCACCACCTCAACCCTTCACTTGGTATTATCCACAGTATCTGTTTTTCAAGAATGCACACAAACAGGTTAATAACATATAATCCCAATGTAATGACAAGAGAATAAGAAATCACATTCATTTAATCTATGCATGTCTTCATAATTATGCACAGAACAATGCATTTAAGTTTAAACGACTCACCACAGCAGGAATATAGATGGAGAGGGAGTATCCATAGACACAGACTATCTGCAGGAATGAGTAGGACACAAGACTTGTGGTCCTTCTATTTCGCCAAGTGAGAAAACCCCACAGAGCTAAAGGCACTAACCATGCATAGCTGTAGATTGCTGTAGCTGCCATGGTTACTTGAAAAAAAAGTAATTTTAATGTTTTGTCATTTTTCTTTTATTAACAATATACAATATTTTAAATTCTGTTAATATTAAACATATAATAGCATAGCATTTAACAATACAATGCTTATTTTATTTTTAGCTTGTATATGAGCTTAACAAACTATATGAATTTTTTTTTTTCACCTTTCCTGAAGTCTGGCACATATTTGTACTTTGGCTGACCACGATGCTTAAGAAAACTGGACATGTTTCCACTTATAGCGATGGCAAAAACAAGAGTCGCACAAATCCAGAAAGGTCCTGCAACAAGAGATAAACACATTTACCTTTTCTAAACCTATGTTTCCTCTTCTCAGATTCTGTGTAAGTTAGCTCACCATATAGGTCCGGCTTACTCCGTAAATAGACCTCAACAAAGTTTTTTCCAGGCCATGGTAAAATCGAGCCAACTATTCTGTTCTTTACCTATGAATAAATAAACAAGATAAACAGAGTTTTATTGTTATCATTATGGTTTTAAATATATGTTTTACACAACAGTCACTGCTTATTTGTGGGTATCTGAGAAAAAGAAACAGTAATGTGTATATGCATGTTTACACTCGTAGTGTAACTGGTGACAGCTGCAGGAAAATTCAACTGGTTTACCTGTTGACTGTCCACATCAAATAACATTTGGTAGTACTCAAATGTCCAGAAAGGTGCACTTTTTCTTTGACCAGACAGAAACTGTATGGAAAAGCAAAACATGATTGGAGTTAACTGGCTATTTGGGAAAATGTATATTAGTTTGACTTCAATGTGTTTCATTTACCTCAGTTTGGGCATCTCCGTTCAAATGATCAGTTTCGTCCTCTGAAAATCCAGTTTCGGCCCTTCGTTGTTTACGAGATTTAACGGGGTCATCAATCGTCACTGTTGTGGCATCATCAAATTCTGGAAAAAAAAGAATAAAATCTAATATACTAACAATAAAATTATTTTAGATCAGGGTTGTTAAACAGAGCAATAACTTGCCTTGAAACTGAAGATGAAAATCACTACTCGCCATCACAAATGTACGTGTTCTGTAAATAAAAATCATATAATAATCATGTTAGCCATCTAAAGGTGATTTTGTTTTTAAATTGTAAAATACAATTTGCACTTAATACGATGTATTAAAGCATAAGATTTACCACTGTGTTTCAAGTGTGCTGATCATATGTACTGCAGATATAAGAAGTTGTACAGCCTGTTGACAGTCGGACGTATGCGGATATTATCAATCATCCAACACAAAACACTGCAATTTGTTGCAAGTTTTTTTTTTTAAAGTTTAGAAATGCCTCAGATGACTTTACACGCATTTAACTACAGCACAAGAACTACATCAACAGTTATAATGTCGTTGTGGTTTACTCACCAAGTAAAACGATTTAAAACTTTGTTTTGAATGTGCGTATTTTAAAATGCGGAAATAAGCGTCAATAAGTATATAATAAAAGGCTTTACCTACTCCAAAATAAATGGTTTCGAAAGCAGGTTAGCAATGAAAAAATAACTGATTAAATTCAGCTATCTATCTATCAATTATACTAATTCGTAAAATAAAACAAAAACCGTTTACATGTAAATAATTTAGTATGGGCAGACTTTTATTTTGGTATGTAGCCGGTTGACGTTTCTCCAGGAGCGCGACGCTTTTAAATACCTCTATAATTTATTTTAGCTTGTCTATATTCTTGTAAATATACCCTTTTGTAAAATAGCAGAATCAACATTTAAGATCTTATCTTAGGTTGTGTAGTTTACTGAGCTTGGATCCGCTTAGGATGTACTTACACGATGACTATGGAGCTGTTTATGTGCGAGAGAAAGGAGAGCTGCGTTATGTAAACGCAGATGCTCCGCAGCAGCCCAGGCTGTCATTTAAACTGTGCATTGACACTTTACCCTCGGCTGGCCATGGAAAGAGAAGCGATCATTTCATTTTTACCTACAACAAAGAGGGAAGTCTGCGCTACACGGTGAAATCTTTGTTTGATATATCGTTGCAGTTCATTGCAGATCACATTGAGCATGTTGATTCTCTGGTCGGGTTTCCTGAGCAAATGGCTGATAAGTTGTTCTCGGCGGCTGAAGAGAGACACAAGTTCACTGAGCCCCATACTGCACCCAGAGCACTGCAGCTTTTCTGTGAAGCCTATGAGGAACTGGTGCTGAAATCATTGTGTTTGAGAAATAGGTGGGAAATGTTGAGCACAACAATTGTTGTGTCTACAACCTAGTGATCTGCCACATATATAGACTAAATGGTCTGTATAATCAGAAACCATTTACAGGAATCTCTTGTTTTTTTTTTCTTAGGCATCTTTTGATATCTGAAAGATTGGAAGAGATAAGACAGTTTCAGAGTCTGGAAAGCCTTGACCTTTACGGATGCAGATTAGGTGACAGTCATGACATTTTTAAATACATAACGTCTGATGCCCTGGCTAGGTAAGAACAATGCATACTTCTTTTTTTGTCCATTAAATTGTGATAAATAGGCAATAGCAGATATGTTTAATGCACGTCTCTGTTTCTGCAGTTTAGTGAAGCTTTTCATGGGTGCAAACCGCCTTTCTGATGCAGGCCTGCAGCGGCTGACAGCACCAATCAGGGTCATGAAGAAAGGCCTAGAAAACCTGCAGCTACTTGACCTCTCGGGTATGTTTGTGACACAGATTTATAGTCAGAAAAAATAAAATAACAGGTGCCTTACAAGGTTGAGTGCAGTTTTTATGCTAACTTACACTTGCACCACTGTTGATTTTGAAACAGAGAATCCCATCACAGAGAAAGGTCTTGGATATCTAACATGCTTTTCATCACTTCAAAAAATAGACATATCAAGGACGAATGCAAAGGTAACACAATTAAAGAAAACCATTTATTACTTTTCTGTTGGTCTATTGGACGTTTCATTGCATTTCTGTACATTGTAATATATTAAATAAAGGTCATAGTACATATCCATCTGTAAATTACTTCTATAATATTGATTTATTTATGTAACTTATGCAACCACTGTATATCCTGCACTGGCTGCTATTGCACTTCTGGTTAGACCTAAACTGCATTTCGTTGCCTTGTACTTGTACATGTGTAATGGCAATAAAGTTGAATCTAATCTAATCTAATAGATGTCTTAAATCTTTTTTAGCTGAACGTGTCATTGAAAGCATTCTTCAGAAGAAAGATGGGAATGGTCCTCTCAGAGACGCCTTTAAAGGAGTTTGCTCACTCTGATTGCAAAACCGAGGGCTGGGCTGAACAGGTAACATACACAAAAAACTCCTTATCTGTGTATTGTTGCTCTTGTAAAGATTTTATTTAAAGGTCTCCCTTTGCATTAAAATCTTCAATAAGGTCATAAACCAATGGGAAGTTACAGCTTCAGAAGTACCAAAGAAAGAAGACAAGCCAAAAACAAATGCACTGCGCTTCTGTGAGTTCATTTATGATCTGTTCACAATATAACACATTTTGAATTAAGTAGTGTCGATAATAATTTGGCTGTCAAAACACCAAACAAAAGCATTGTTGAATTCTGCTTAATTTAGATTATTGTATTGTTCTTTAGATGGAAGGGAAAAGTTTGTTCGCGAGACAATAAACTCCTTGTCTGGGACAAGTGACGTTGCAAATGAAGACAAAGTGCTGGTTCACTTTTATAAGCTTGATCCATGTGGTGTGATTTCTTCAGTGGAACACAACACACATTCTACAACTGTTGCTACTGTACAGAAGGGCAAGAAGAGGAGACTGTCAGTGGAGGAAGAAGAACGTAGCTCAACTCCTCTCGCAAAACGCCAGTCTCAGTCAGCTTTATCTGCAGAGGACTTAGATCTGTTAAATAGTTACTAAGAGACAACAAGCATCTTACTCTTATTCGTCTTATTTTTCCAAATTAAAAAGCATTTTTATTTGATTTTGCTGTTATGGCTTCACTGGCGTCTTGGGGGCAACATATACTATACAAATTCATCCTGACTAAATCACTTGTGTGGTTTACATTCATTCTGACCAAAACCTTATTTTGCACAAAGATTCATTTAGAGACATCTCTGTATATTAGTGTTTGATGGAGATAATGTGTATAAAAATATTATGGTTTTTGTCTATTCTAAACAAACGATAAAACACTGTGCTGGTAGAAAACCCTTTCAATGTCACTGTTTACAAAACCAGGGCACTGAACAGATTTTGGTAAGTTTGTTTATTAACAGTATTAAGATGACAAATCTAAAATTGTAAAATATTTTCATTTACATCCCCTGAAATTGACTTCACTATGATTTTATGACAGTTGAAAAATTTCATACACCATAGCTATGTTTAAGAGATACCTTAAACATAAATAAAGTTTTTAAACTTTACTGTGCAACACAATCACAAGCGGTTATTGGTTACACCAAAAAACCTTTACAAAAGGGCAGTAAACACTCAAGGAAAACTGAGATCCTACATAGGTTTCATTCTAACAGGTAATGCCTCTAAAGTGCCAAAACAGACTAAATATTTGCCCAGAGTCCACACCTTTCAAATTTAAAAAAGGAGAAATAATCCATAGTAGTGGGTTTGAAACAATCACGATTTTGACAGAGGAGACCAAATATCTATTCATAAGACTTTTATTCATAAGCACGAAGACCCCGATTTCCGTTTCTCCTCTGTGGTTAAGGTGGTTTTTAAATGTTAGACTGATCCAGGTTGACCTTTGATGGAAGGGGTCCTGCTTCCTGCTCCTCTTCTTCAGGAGATCTAATAATGACCAGAGAGGACTGCAAATAAGGGATGAGTTTCTGATCCTTCATGTACTCCATATCCCCATATATGCTTAGTTTCTGTTGAAAGTGAAAGAAAGAAACGCATGATTCTAGATTCAGAGATCTTGTTTATTACAAATGAACTTTGTCAATTCCCTTCACTGGCTGCTCTTCATAACTGCTTATCTACTTGTTGGGAGAATATCAAGACGGAACATCACAAAAGATATAAAGTGGCAACAAAATTATTGGTAAGCTTGAAACACTTGAAAATGTATAAATGTCAATCATTTATAAAGCCATTAAAGCCATCATTTCACCAAAAATTAGTTTAAGTTAAATAATGAAATAACAGATAAATCAATAAGCAATTTTTTACGTTTATAAAAGTCCGTAAATACTACGATTTACACCTGTACCTACTTTGCTAGGGCATCTATGTGCACTAAGCAGTCACCTGGGCACAAGTTGGTTAAAAGAACAAAAGTAAAAAAACATCGACCACAAAATCTCTTACATATCTGCTGTGCCAGTTTTAAGTGTCGAAACACATTTTGGTGCCACTGTAAACACAAATAGGACCAAATACACCCAGTGAATGGATCATCTATTCAATTGATCTTTGCCTAGTTGGCAAGTCTTCCAGAAATTCCACAGGAATTCCATCTCACCACATACAACCATATAATGACAAAGTTGATAAGCATGTTGTGTTTTACCTCAGCAGGAACATACTGCTCAACAGCAGTGGACACTGTAGCACAACAGATCCAGATTAAAACCAAGACAGACAGAACCAAAGTGGTGGTCAGGATCCAGCCAGGCAGCCACGGGTTCCTGAAGTAAACATGATGATGAATATTTGCAACAAATACCAGACAATATAGAGATCAAGATGTGACCAACCTTGAGAAACAACTGAAAAGATTGTAGTCATCTTCATAGTTTCTTTTATCGATGAACATGTCTCTGTCTCTCTCCTGAATGAACATCCTTGGATAGTCTTTATAAACAGGGTTGTTTATTTCCTGATCTACTTTTAAAAACACAATGGGACCAATATCCAAGTTTTAGAGATTGATACAGTATTTTATGTTGATAAAAGTGCTGTCTATAATCTTTACACCGCTTCTGGCACAAACGAAATTAAAGAAATAATGACCCATTGGGTTTCATTGTTTAAACTAGAACTGGTAGTATCACATTTCTCACAATCTATTTATAATATAGGAAAATAGTGACACAGAACCAATGAGAAGCAGAAGCGAGTTATTTTAGATGCTTACAGGTGCTCTGTTGCTCTGTCTCTGTTGCTTCTCTCTGAAATTCCAGCTGAGGGATAAACTGAACTTGAGGCTCAGACTGATAAGAGAAACATCAAATCTAATCAGTTACACTTCGATTTAAGCTTTACTTGTTTTTTTTTACATGCACTCTACATGCCGTACAGCCCTAAGAATACATCATCTTGTAAACAATATACACAAATAAATAAAGACCAGTAATTGTAATCATTAATATTATAAGTAATAAATGTTGCATGTAACTTTCATCACCACATTACCTGGAAAATGACTACTTTGCCATCATCTGCCTGGAGATAAAATGTCCAGGATGAGGTGATAAAGCTATGGGCTTGGCTCATCATGTCTTCCCAAAAACCTCTCACCAAAGTCAACGGGTATAGGAGATGGATTTTGGGCATCATAGTCAACAACTGTCCACCCCAAACAAAGGAAAACATGTAAAACAGTATATATGGGAAGATGCATTTTCTGGGTACTACAGAAGAGTCAAATGCTTTCTTCACAATACCTCTTCCATCCTTTGCTCTGCAAATGGCAGTTGACTCTGGCACCCAAGATTGCACGCATACTGTTCCTCTGACTGGGTGTAGGCCTCGCGACACGCTGCGGGACGTTAAAGAAACGCAAGTGATTATATAAGAATTACAATATTATTATAATAGACTGAGAAAAACGACTTCACACAGGCAACACTGTAATATTACCCGACTCGCATTCCGATTTGGTTTCATTGAGATCCTTACTGTCACCCACAAACTGACAAATGGAGAAGAGACGACATCCTCTTTGACAGGCGTACAGAGCCTCTTCCTACCAAAACAAACAGGCCAAAATAAACATCCTGCCGCGCTTTCCATGCCTTATTCTTTTCACGTATTCTCTGCAATATGCAATCTCTTGCAAATACATAATGACTAAAGAATGCAAAACTCCAGAGCGTTAACGCGGTTACATTGTCGTCAAGAAAACAAAGCTGGTTGGTTGTTTTGTTTAATGAGTGAAGCTCGCGCTTACCCGTGGATAAGTGTGCAAACTGTAGGTCATTTGACATGTTTTATGGCAAGACGCCGTGTTTCCCAAAACACCATCAAACACATCGGAAGCTCCAGAGGTGCTTACAATTATGTAGAAAAAGCTCATAAAAATCCCGCAGGACCGTACAGCGCTCATTTTGTTAAGTACCAAACATCTACTAAACGACGCTTCCTTGTTTGGGACCTGTGAAGATATTATCGCGAGATCTGTTGGTCACTATCTGCGCATGCGCGGTAATCGTTCAGTGCCAAGAGCGTTTACAATACAAATCAAAACCTGATTTGCAAAATTATCCATTTTATATCGTCGTCCAGATTACAAATACATTTATGTCTTTTGTTTGCAAGTACAAAAAAAATGTCTGAGAACGTCACAGAACTCACATACAACGGTCTTTATTGAAAAGCAAATATCTATACAACTGAAACGTACACTATTTTAATTTAAGTCAGTTTCAAGAGATCTAAAAACCATGACAAAAAAATAAGACAATTGTTTTCATCTTGATGGACGACGACTTCTCAATGCAATCATTCTTTTCTCAACATCAAAGGAAGTTTCTAAATGACATTATAAAACACCCTATAGATTACCCTTGAGAACACTGTTTTTGTGCCAATGCTTCAAAAACACAGAGGGCAAGAGAGAATGTCTCCCACGTTGATTTACAGGACAAATTTGAGGCACAAAAGACAACCCAGACATATTCTTTATAAAAGCCAGCAGTCTCAGTGTTTGCTTTTTTTGGATTTCTTGTGAGAACGGTGTGGCGATCGTGATCGAGATCTTGATTTCTTTGAAGATTTTTTGGGTGTTCTTGACCTGGACCTGCGTGACCTTTTAGGCGTTCTTGGTGGAGAAGGAGACCTAAAATGATAAATGAAACCGATGAGCACTTCCACCTGGCAACAATTCCTTAAACAATACACTAAAATGAACATGAACATTACCTTTTTAATAATTTGCGGTTGCTGTCTCTAGGAGAGTCTTTATAAGAAGATCTAGAGCTGTCTTTCGTATAGGATCTATCAGAACGCTCTGAACGTGGTGATGGTGACCTGCGTCTACTGCTGCTACTTCGGGTGGGGCTGGGAGAGGGGCTGTGTCTTCGTTTTCTGGGGCGGGGAGAGAAATAAGACTGTTAATCAAACATACACAATTGCCAGATTATGTATTGTGATGTTCTCCAAAAAGATGATATTTCAAGGACAAATGAAAATCATGGGTCAGTATTAATGAAGCAGCACATTATCACATTTTCTTACAGAGTTTTACAGATTTATTTCGAGGTCTCTTACTTTTCTTTTCTGCTTGGTGTGGAGTCATCTTTATCCTTTTCTTTATGTGACACATCAGATTTCTCTTTGTCTTTCCTCTCTTTCTCTTTCTCTTTCTCTTTGTCTTTTTCAGTTTCTTTCTCCTTTTCCTGAACAAGACAGAAAAGTGTGGCTTTAAACAACAGAAAAGTGAGAGCAATGTGATTCTACAATTTAGCTGCTACTAACCCTCTGTAGTAACTTGTCCCGATAAAGCTCTACTTGTTCTTGAATACTCTGTCCAGACTTTTTGGGCCGTTTTCCAGATTCAAGTTCATCTTGAAACTTCATGACTTTGAGCTGCAACAGGAAAGAATTTGTAAAATTACGTATTCATTTCCAATAATATTTAAACTTCTTAGTTCAATAAGTATTTAGGTATACCTCAATTTCTCGCAGTTTGGCACGTTTCTCCTCGCTCGACTCAGAAAATTTTGCAGACTTTAAATCATATTCTTCTCTAATAGGATTAGAGTAGGACTGCTGCTCTGCAGAGCTGGAGTTTTTCAGAGAGTCTTTGCTCTCAGTTTCATGTGTTCTGTGACAAAATGTTTTAAAAGTGAATATGGTCAAAAGAACATGTTTTTTTTTTTTTTACAAATATAGAAATGATCAAGAAAGTGTAAAGTTCATAGAACTAACCTTTCTTTACTTTTCTCAGATTCTTCAGGCAATTCAAAAGCCTCCCATTTTGATGTGGTCACAGCTAAAAATAAAAGAAAATCAATTTTCTGGAAACAAAAAGAAATTAAAATTTCATCAGGAGTCAGGACTAACCTTGCGCTTCCAAAGCAGCACCATCCACTTCTTCCCATTTTGATGGGGCGACTTTAAAACCTGGCTTTTGATCCACTAAAAGAGAAAAATTAAAAACAAATTTTCAAGAACATATGCAATTTTATAAATGTACGAGTGAGGTAAAACAAGATTTCCATACATTACATTTTAGTTGATAAAAAATTGTCTTATATTTCTAATAGAGATTTTTCTATGATTGTGGCATTTCAGTGATAGTATAAAAGAAACAAAGCAATCTTACAAGGAACACCATCCAGATCATCATCTACTCCCTTGATAGGCACTCCATCCAGGTCATCGAGAGGTGCACCATCAATTTGTGCTCCATCAATGGGTGTGCCGTCAACATCATCTAGAGGAGCACCATCCACATCCTCCTCCGCAATAATAGGAGCACCATCAATGTCGACACTGGTCTCCAATTGCTGAATGAAACAAAACATCCATATTCAGTCTATGAATAGACCAGTTCTGAGTCAACTAATACACTGATGTTACCATTCCAATTCTATAAATCAGAATAACTGAATCAGCCCTTTTCTACCACACTAACCTCTGGAATCAACTCTACAATCTCCTTGTCTGGATCAAGACTGACAAGTCCCAGAAAAATGTTCTGAAGTTTAATCAAGAAAGGATCAGGATACACGGCCCAGTCCTCCCATGCACGGAAACAAGACATTACTCTTTGCTGTTAAGATAAAATAAACATCAAGTTCTGATATTCCACGTAAGGTTAGAAACATTTCTGTTAAATAGCAAAGTAACAACAGTAAGTCGCACCTTGAAATGCTCTGATTGTAAGTGGCCTTGTATTGACTTATATGTAGCATTGAGATCAGAAAATACCTGACAAAGTTTTGCTTCAAAGCTGTAAAAAATGGCAGATAATCACATAAAAAAACCAGACAATTAGTGTGCAGTTAAAAATGATATCATCTAATAAAATAGTGACACACTTACAATTTTCTGTAGTAAGAGGCATTCGCAACTTTTGCAGAAGAGTTATATAGCACATCCGACACCAAATATAACCTTGCAATCTGAAAGAAGACAAAAGTATAATGACTGTGAGCAAAAACAAACACATACAAAATATCTAGTTAATTCTAATTCTCTTGCCGAGTCTGACCTTCTTTGGCAGAGGGGTTTTAAGTATGGACAGAGACTCAGCTATGCATTCCACAATCTCCTCTGCCGCATCAGCACGTGTAAGACAGAAGAGCATGGCTTCAGCAATGTCACTCTTCCTAGGCGTTAGACCTCGAAGGAGCTCTTCCAGTTTATCCCTTTCACTGCAACAGAAAAAAAAAACACTTAAAGCCAAAAGCCTGGCAGCCACACATTAGCTGAATAGTTCATCTCTCTATGAAATGAACTATGAAACAGGAAACAAATGTTTTGATATGCATACTCGTCTTTTAAGGAGCCCTTCTTGATGGATTCTTCATCATCGTCGTCATCATCTTCACGTTCTTCAGTAGTGCCGTGTAAATACGGGTTGAGGGGAGGTGGTCGCCACATAGATCCATTCTTAAACATCCTGAAGTCCTCAGTTTTCCATTTTGTTGGAGATTCACCCTGTGAGTAAACAATTTTATAACCTTGTGTTTGTAAAAATTGGACTTAATTTTCTAGAAAGCAGAAACTAACAAAAGGCACTAACCTGTAATATTGTGTACAATTTCCACCGATAATAGACATGAGCCGGACTTTGATTTTCAAATAAAAATCTGTCAAAACCATGAAACAATGTTCAATTACAGATCATTCACAGAAGACCAGTACAGAGCACAAGGAAGTAAAACATCAAATTTACATTTGATTCATTGACTTGATGCTAAATAAAAATAATCCCTCACCTGTAGAGTGGATTGTTGATTTCTCGGTTCATGATCATGGCCTCAAACATGGGTCCTTCACGCACCACAAACTCGATCATTCGATGGATTAGAGAGAGCAAATTCCTACAAGAAAAACACAGTTAAAGCGAAACAGATTCAGCGCCATCACCTAAACAGCTCCTACTCCTACACAATGACATCTGATGAAATGCAAAATTTTTGCCCTGCTATCCATGAATCAGACATGCTCTTTAAGAGCTTTTAAGATTTAAAACTGACTTGCAGTGTGACAGCTTGAACAATCAAAGCATGTGAACCCTCTCTACATCTAAAAAAATCTAAGCCATTGGAATCTTCCCTCATAAAGCTGGACCTTCCATCAAGACCCTAAATGTAATGTTATGTGACCTATTCTGTTTTTTGGAAAATAAATAAGTGTGAATGTAGAGGGACAAAAAATCATGTAAGCACTTCTACAGTCAGTTAAGGAATTGGGTGAATAATCGGGGTCCCTGATCTGACTTTTGAAGTGGTCGATAAATCAACAGATGATGTTTCTCTAATGTACTGAAACACAAATCACAAGTATTGGAGCCGATCATACCGATGTCAGGCAATCATTGTGTATACTTTCCCCAATCCATCCCGTGACGCTTTTCTGGTCCCTCGCAGCTGCAGACAGTTCAACTTGTGCTGCTCACCAAGGCCAATGTCAAAGGTCACTGAGACTATGGGGATTGGGTGTCGCTTTTGAAGCATGCTACTGTGGCAGTTGAAGTGAGCAATAGCCAGAGGGATGGGCTATCAGTAACTGAGACTAGGTGATAGTGTATTCAGTAGTGTTTTAGTTGGTAAATTAGTAGCGGTGTAATGAATCACGGCTGATGAACTTGATCTTATTAAACTTTATGAACACCAAACTGTCAGCCATGCCTAACCACAGACACTTAGGATGACTGTCTATAAACGTTATATCAATCCTTTATATACAAACGATAAATATCCTCTAAAAACAGGATTCTGAAGCATACCGAATTCTTATACTAACGGTACCCAAGTCAAGACACAGTGTTTTTGTACACAAGTTTAAAATATGTATGCATTTGTATAGTTAGTAGATTTTTCTTCTGGTTTTCATGCAAGGCCTCAACTTTTGCTCACCCAAACCAGCCTCTGGTAGCATGCGTATGTCCAATCGTTCAAACTACAGAGATGGGATAAGTTCTCGACATTTCATAAGAATTTGGAAAAAAGAAAAGCATGTACCTTTCTGTTGGGATAACCACTTTGACTATGGCTTGCGACAGAGTCTGGATATGAAGTCACATCAGATAATAAACATAGAATATATGTGAGTATTGTTAAAAAGAAACAAGCATAATACTAAATGCAACACATACTCCTACAACAACAAATGTGTTCTATGATGTCAGTTTTAAAACTTGACTGAACACATACCCTAATGGAAAAGAAAATGAAAAGCTACAAGATTTGCATTAATAATATGTTTTTAAAAATGTCTTTGCATTTCTCTAAATAATCCTTTTCACAAACACCAAAATATCTTTAAACAAACAGTATCAAAATGAATAGTGTCATCTTAACTTTGAAAAGCAGCAAGGCCTACAATACTTTTTGTCCAATGATTAAGCTATACTCAAAACACTTACCGGTACAATCAGCATGGAACGTATGTAATTTATATTATGTTACAAATGTGGTTTAATTTAGGAAAACTACACAATTCTAAAGACACAGACCTTATGCACAATGGAGAACAATAAAAAATAAAACAAAAGGTGTTGCACTTTTTCCCAAATAAAATTACAATATATACAAACATTACTGAGAAAGTCTGTTCTCCTAACTACATTTTTGACCATGCTAACGGAAATCTTTTTGTCCCACGTGTGCCAAGTTACCTTCTCAAACTCCTCTTTGCTCTTGGGAGGGGGAGGCATAGTAGCATTGGGGTTCTTCAGCCTTTCTTTGGGCTGGGCATTAAAGGGCAGTCCAGAAGGTGGAGGCGGGAGAGTGTGTTCCATCATAGAAGGTGGAATGTATATGGGGTGAGGAGGAATTGGTACACCTTTGCCCCATCCCAGTTTCATTTCAAAATTCATGATCATTTTTCCTAAAAAAAAAAAAAACATTTACAGACTCGATCAATGACTTAATTCAAATAATAAATGCTAAATTAATAAATAGTTGGGTAGACGATTTACCATTTAAATGCTTAAGTGCACGTTCAGCATCTTTCCTCGTCATGAAGGCTACAAAACCACAGTTCCTCTCTCTGGCCCTCTCCTCATCAGTCCTGGGCCACATAATTTTCACACTGGCTAATGGACCATAGCGACCAAATTCCTGACAGAGCATCTCCTCATTCATCTGTTACACAGAGAGCAAAAATCAGAACGGGAAAATGCAATCGAGACCAGTAAAAAAGTTAAATAATATATACAGTTACCTGAGGATTTATGTTCCCTAAATAAAGATTTGTAGTTGTTGGATCACCAACATCATGTGAACCAGGAGCTGAATCATCCAAAACTGAAAAGAAAAACAACTGCTTTAAATGGCAAATCAATTTGTATCACCTTTGCACCACAATGAGTCACAAACACCAAATTGATCACATAATTACATTACATTACACAGTATATAAAACAAAATTACCACTGGACGGACGGTTTCTTCGTGAAGAACCATCCGCTAAAAGAAGCAGAAAAGCAGTGTAAATTTTGTTTCCTTGATTATAGAGTATACACTGCTAGGGGTGACCATGATAAGCAGTAGAAGCAGAATCCTGACTGGGTCTGACTCCGATGAGTAAAAAGAAGGGGATATGGGGGAAAACCCTACTATACTTATATGACAAAACAACTTACACGATCGCCGCCCTTCCGCTGGAAAAGCTGGCTCAAAACGACTGACTCTGCCTTTCAACTTGTGACGCTCATCACGTTCCTCCTGTATTCTGCAAAACAATGAAGGATTAAATCATGTTTTAAATCAAGTTGAAGGTGATATTGTCGATTACAACAGATAAGAAACACCAACTGTTTTAATTCTTCCTTAAAGAGTTCAAGGTTGCTCTTTTTCTTTTCCTTTTCTCCCTTCTTTGATGCCTAGGCAGAGAAAAGAGAATGAACTGTAAAAAAACTGACTTTTTTAAAAGTCTTAATAAAAGAAACAACACTTACATTGCGTTTGTCTATTGTTAAAAACTGTGGGGGAGTGTCCAAAGGTAAAAAAGTTTTTGTCTCCAAAACCTTTGACTTCGGTTTGTAAAGCTTTCCTTTCTTCTCATCAGCTGCTGCCTCCTCTATAACAGAAAAAGCGACACAATTATTGTAGAGAATGTACCATGTCTTGAATAATTGGTAAAAAATTATGCACACTTCTTTATCCACACAAACATAAATTTACAGCATTTAAACCAGTGGACTTCATCAATTTGATCCCAGACACATCTGATAAAATCAATGAACCATATGGCCATTGCAGGAACTTGCAGACATACCTTTAGTAGCATTGGCAATGCCACCACGGACAAAAGTCTTCACTTTTCCTTCTCCACCCTCAAATGCGGCGAGAAATTCCTCATAGATCTCTGCAGCTGCTCTTTCATCCTCCTGTAAAACGAAGCTCACATTAATCATCTAGCAAAGCACAATTACGTCAAAATCTTGGGAGGACTCAACAGACATTTGGTTCCGTTCAAACTGGAAAGCAGAAAAATGTATGGGTTCAGACATCAATGCATGTTAGTCAGTACTATGGGGCTGCTTTATGAATGTTTCAGGCCAGCAGGAACTGATCTCAAGTACTCACCTTCTTCTTTATTTCATCCTGCTCTTTCTTACTTAGTGTTCTTTTTGCAACCGCCATCTTGCCGATACTAAAGGCCTTTAATTTACTTTCCAATAAAGCCTGCATGAAAATATGAAAGTAAATCATTATTCCACGAGATCCTAAGGGCCTAAACCAAAGGCCTACAGATATTCAGATCTTTATGACAGAACAGGAATTTAAAGAAAAACACAAAATTAGGAAACCCCAAAGAGAGTCAAAAGTATCCATATTTTGTAAGGATTGATAGAAATAAATATTTAACTAAGATCCAATAGTAACGTGGATTCATCAGTAGACCAAAAATGTTATTCGTAAGTCACTTTTAATAAAGCGTCTGCTGAATGAATAAATGTAAATGGAGCCCATACTCGAGTACAGTAGGACAGATATGAAGCTGATGTGGCTATGTATTGACACCATTCACGTGGCTAGCAATATTAGCAAACATGACCATATTAGCTTATCAAAGCAAACCTTAAAGAAGAACATGGCACGTTTGAAATTAAGTATTTACAATACTATTAAACGATGTGATTCTCTATTCCACATCACTATTATATCCAAGAGCTTACATCATTTTGTTCGTGCTTGTGTTAGCTTTGTAAACACACAATAAACACACAGGTTACAGCAACCTGTATCATGCTTTGTAGTTGCGTCAATACATGAAGCATTGACATCGTACATATGATCAAAAACACTTTTAACTGCACATAGATTTCAGTCTGGTTAACGTGTTTTTCAGGCAAAAACGTGCAGCCGCCAGATTGCTAGCTAACTAGCATGCTATTGAGATAGCATCGCCACCAAGCACCTCAAATTATATTTCGCAAGTCACAAAACAGCACACTACTTAATGGAGCACAACGTTTTGCATATTAATCTACATGAATAAGAGAGGTTTATTTTAACACGATTGAAATTAAGTAAAACGCAATAAAATACCTTTGAGCTGGCTTTCTGCGCCCCACCTGGCGTTTTGTCCGCCATTTTGCCCTACAGGCCGACAATGTGCAAGCGCGTGAGGCGCGTTCACATTCTCATACTGACTGAATGAATCAATTTGACGTCTATTACAGAAGACAGGAGTGTGTTGTGGTAAATAGCATCGAAACATTCACTTATAGAATCTGCTTTCGATGTCCTGATACACTAAAGCGAAAAGCATATCATACTAACTTAATGCACATAATTTGTTACACAGGACATGTTTGTTTTACTGCAAAGTAACTTAGGCTACTTGGTTTGGATGCCATCTGCTGTACGAAATCATTTCTTGAGTTTCCTAAGACATACCTGGTTTGCTACGGGTAAGCCAATATCTTTATACGTTTGTAAATTAATTTTAAATGTATAATTATTAGGACTGTCAAACGATTAATCGCATCCGGAATAAAAGTTTGTGTTTACATAATATATGTCTGTGTATTGTGCATATTAATTTTGTATTTATAAAACAAACCCATACATGTATATATTTAAGAAAAATTTTAAATATAAAAATTAATAAACATTTAAATGTAATTTCAATTACAAATAAATATAAATACATCTAAATATTTCCTAAATATATATATAGGCCTACATGTATGTGTTTGTGTTTATAAATACAAAATCAATATGCACAGTAAACAGACATTATGTAAACACAAACTTTTATTCTATCTTTTGACAGCTCTAATTATTATTCAACTACCTAGCCACACTCTCATTGAGGCCTATTGCATTTTGGCTATAGAAATATAATGTACAATTATTGAGTTACACAAATCATGATTCTCATGCATTTTATTTGTAGTTTTATCTTTAGGGCTTAATTGTGGACAGTATAAATATAGTTATGCAAGACAAACACTTTATAATAATAAATCATTACATATTTCATAACAATAAATGCAGTTTAAATGCATGTTTATATAATGAGGTAGATTTTATAATGCAAAAAGTTTGAGTTCATACAACTTAAAATATATTAGTTAACCAATGAATTTTCAACATGTTAACTAATATTTATAAGTTGAATTAATTCAACATTTTAACCAAGTTTTATTTTTACACTGCAACATCTTACACATCAGTCAAACTATGATCAATTTGGTTCACAGTGAGAGATATTTAAAGTTACATTGTTTCTAAATATTCATCAAAATGCAGTGACATTTATATTTGAAGGTGAAATGCAGGATAAAATAGCTTAGGAAACACGAAATATTGTAAAATGATTTTAATAGCCTATAAACCATAGTAATCTGCAAAACATAACACTGTATTTTGTTGTTACACTTCATATTAAGGTACACAAATTCATCTTTAACTAGGCTACTTGCTTATTAACATGCATATTGGTGTAAAGCACATATAAATGCCTTATCCTGCATTATCCTATTCTACATTTCTTAATCTTACCGTATAAGTAGTAATTAGGAGTTTATTGAGACAAAAGTCGTAGTTTATTATAGGCTACTTATAGTAAATAGTAAGAATTGGTCCCTAGTGTGACCAAAACACATGGACAACTTGTTCCTGAATACTTAAAAAGTTATGAATTCTACATAATCGTATCTTTCATAATGATAAAACCTTACAACAATTGTATTGGCATGTACAAAAAAACGATTTATTTAAGCAATCAACAGCATCATTTGTTAGAAATTAGGTTCAACAAATTGATGTGGTTTCTCTATATACACATAGAAGCGCTTGTATTTACTTAGTTGGTTGTTTTATTGTTGCTTTGTAGCCTAATTTTTGTGCACTGTGTTGCAGTAAGTAAAACTGTGCTAGGAGTCCCTTAAAGGGATACCTACAGTTCTTTGCCACAATTGACCATAGTAGGAAAAATTACAATGGTAGTCAAACGTGCCCCAGAACTTTTTACATGTCCTACATTATTCAAAATATCTAATTGTTCAACAGAACAAAAAAAATTTAAAAAAAATTATCAAGTAATTTTTCCTACTAGTCAATGGGGTCCAAGAACTGTTTGGTTACAAGCATTCTTTTACATATCTTTCTCTGTGTTTATCAGAACAAAGACATTTTTACAGTTTATAGAACTCGAGGGTGAGTAAATGACGACAGAATGTTTTATTTTTGGGTGAACTGTTCCTATAACGTATACGATAAGGCAAATACTTAATCACTTAGGGACTCATATTAACTACTCAAAATAAAGCACGGAATTAATTTCAGTCATAAAGGCACACATGCAGGCAACTTTAAACGTGTTGTAGATTTGGCTCCGCTATTGGCATTCACCGCGTGCCTTAATTGAAATGCACTAAATCAAGGTCCACCGTGAACACGTACAGCGTGAGCCTAAAATGCAAATAAAGATTTTTCTTCACCCAACGAGCAGCTGAAGCAGTATTTTAGAGACCTTCTAGACAATTTATTGTGTATTTATTCAAAAGGTCACTTAGGTCTATTAAGATATTAATATTATAGCGTGGATGCGTCCTGATGATATCGGAACCCGTGTTCGGACTCTGCTGGACAAAGCACAATTGAACCGGAAGCGCGGTGATGAATTCAAGAATCCCTGCACAGGCATCACATAGAGTCAGGCATCTCTGCAACCTATGAAACATCGAAAACATACCAGTTAACAAATGATGCCAACAAGGCCTGTTCGACACGGACAGTTCACGTCGACCATCAGGCAACACTCTGATATAGCCTGTAGCCTAGAATAAGCACCAAATGTATGCTTCATATAGCATTAAAATAAAACAATTAATCCCCATTTCCGATTAGCCTATAATAAGATGGTAACCTAATACAGAAAACAATCATATGGATTTCATATAATACCCCGCTGTCAGCAGTTTAAATTCGCCAGCATCCGTGTAATATCCTGCATCATGACCGTAACTGCATCCTAGGGTGGATGAGACTCATTTATTATCTACGTTCATTTTAGCATCTGAAGTTAGTATACATACCTCTGTGAAGCCATGCAAACTTGTCAATATCGCCGCTAATATTACAGCTGACTTTGAAATGAATGGCGAGCCAGCGGAATAATATGGAAACTGCGTCGAGGTCGGCGTGTGACGTCACCATGCAGACAGATGTTCAGTTCTAGCGTCTTTGAGTTGAGCTTTATGTCAGAGTCAGCAAATGATGTGCTTCGCGATCGACTGATGCTCTTAATATTTGAATTGAGAAAAAAGTGGCATAATTTCAAAGTGAGAACTCATATTGATAGGCTATTGATGATACATTTAGAGACGACAAACAAAGGAACAGTGAGAAGTCCGTCTGACAGTCCGTCAGAATTGAGAGTTGCAGCTTTTATGAAAAAACACAGTGATGGTGTCATTTCAGTCTCAGTAGTTGATAAATCAATGGTTTCCTCTCGTTGACTAGGCTACTCTAACATCTGGAGGATGACCTCGAGCGCAAAAGAGACAGAGGTCTCCAAACTGGCTTTGTTAATGTTTGACAAAACAGCATATATGTACAAAGGTGAAAAAAACATTAGGCTACAGTAGTAATGACATGATTTGTGCGGCTCTCTCCCTTCCCCTCTTACGTAAGCTGCTGGTCTTAGTGGAGATATGCAACTCGATCGGGTCCAGCAGACATGAAGTCTGCCGAAGTTGAAAACATTGAAGAATTAAATAGTTTGTCTATTGATTCCAGTCGGATTGAAGCATACTTGACAAAGCTGAAACAAAAAGCAGAGGCAGAAGTAAGCATTCGACACTTGGATTTGCCGAAAACCTTTTTGATACGGTTTTTGAAGGCGAGAGACTTTGATGTTGAACTGGCACTCAAGGTTTGTAGCATTGTTTTGCTCTAGTTGTGAATTAACTCGTGCGAATGGATGCACCGCTACTTTTGTAGTGACTTTGCTGATACGTGATTTGATTTGAAAGCCATATAGCGCGACATTCACACCACAAATGAATCAAGTAGCCAATAATCATAGCATGCCATGTACAGTATGTAATGTATAGCGACGTATGCAACAAGTAGGCTATGCGAAACCAAAAATTCCTTACACGTGGCGAAAACTGAAACTGCATTTTCAATAACTGTGTTCTGAAGGACTAAATAAAACTTTCTGTTGATGTTAAAATAATTACGTTCATAATTACGTTCAGTTACGTTGCCTAACATGCAGACTGTGTATAAAAATCTACTGTATAGAATAAAGTATAGGCTACATGATGATCAATGCAATGTTGACTTTAAGCTATATTTTAGCTAGATCTTGCCTTATTAAAATACACTTAATGCAATATCGTGAGATTTATAAATATTTTTACAGAAACTTTGTATAATACCAGTACACTTTTTGCATCAGAATCCAAAAACGGGTGATATTAGTATCCAGCATCTTTCCTTTTGGTATCCTGCATGCATTGTAAATATACTGTACTGTAAATTCATGTCTAGTCAAGTAAGATTCTCAAGTAACTTTAAGGTTATTTCAGCTGTAGCCTACTGACTTATATTGTCCAGAGATCTGATTTTCCAGCAGTGCACACTCAAATACATTTTCCAGCTCACATTGCATATAGCCTATATGTCAACAATTATTCTTCATTGCATCATGTCACTTGAAAAATCATTATTAATAAGAATACTATCCTTTTCTGGAAACATTTAATGTCTTCTGTGCACAGCTGTTGATTAACTATCACAAATGGAGACAAGAATGTCCTGAAATTACAGCTGATCTACGCCCGTCAGCCGTCATAGGACTTCTCCAAAACAATTACCACGGAGTTCTGAAAGCAAGAGATGATTCTGGAAGCCGAGTTTTAATCTATAGGATTGGCAAGTGAACATTAAAATTAAATTAAAAAATTGGTTTTGCTGCTGCAATGACAAATATCACACATTTTCAAACACTGTTTTCAGGTCAGTGGAACACCAAAGAATTCACAGCATATGAGGTTTTTCGTGTGAGCCTCATAACATCAGAGTTGATTGTTCAAGAATGCGAGACTCAAAAAAATGGACTTAAAGTTATATTTGACCTTCAAGGCTGGTGCTTTGCTCACGCTCTGCAGATCAATCCTTCTTTGGCCAAAAAGATATCATCTGTACTTACAGTAAGTATTCTAAGATGATGTTCTCTAAAGATGATGTGATGTGAATTGAGCTCACCAAAACGAACATTTGCTTTACTGCCATAGGACTCCTTTCCTTTGAAAGTCCGTGGCATCCATTTGATAAACGAGCCCATTTTTTTTCGTCCCGTGTTTGCCATGATTCGCCCATTCCTGCCGGACAAAATCAAACAACGGGTCAGTTCTATTTATGTATATGGTAATGTATAAGAGAATTCACATTAGTTTATAAACTACAACATCTGTGTTGGTGATGCTATTAACACTGCTTTTCATGATAGATTCATATGCATGGTAGTGCATATGCCCGGAGTGTCTGTGGTTGTTTTCCGAAAGCTATCCTCCCTCCTGAGTATGGAGGCACAGGTCCCAGCTTAGTTGAAGTGTGTCAAGAATGGACTGAGTACATCATGCAGTCTGAAGACTATCTACAAAAGATCTCTACAGACTTAGGTGAAGGAGGTACTTCACAATGTTCTGCCCGTGAATTATCACAATGAAGGCACTTCTTGTTTTTGTAAAACATTGCACTTATTTTGGTGAAATTTACAACCCTGTTTCTAGGACTGAATGGGGCAGCTTTTAGAAATGTTTCATATTCCAGACTGGAAAGGCCACTTTCACAGTTAAAACGGACATTCCTATATTGCATAATTTTTATGGAATTCTATGTCTTACTGATATTGTGATAGGCAAGTATTTAATATACCTCTAAAGATAAAAATCATGAGATGTCTATTTGCACAAGCTGATAATTAATTCTGAAGTGAATTGTGAATAACACAACCTATAATGTTAACTGAAGTATGAAAGTGCCTTTTGCTACCTTCACTTCAGATTTCCATAAAAAGGGACATAACTCAGGAAGGAAATCTGCTTCTGGAAGTTTGATACCAAGTTTAAGCAAAGCAAAACTGCTATTTTTCTAATAAAAACGCATGCACTTATTAGTCAACACCAGGAAGTAGGCGAGTGAAACTTTGTCCTAATGCCTTTTGCTCAGACTCTTGAGCAAATATAATCAGAGACTGGTGACCTTACTTGATCTCTTTGTGTTTACAGATTGACTTGAATTCTGAAACACTTTATGTATTTTTATTTGTTTACTTTTTACTGTATATGTGTTTAATGTGAGAAATTCCCTCATTCACTGTTTTACATTACTGTACGTTGTCATATTAAAAAATAACTACGCAGACACAATGCGTGGCTTAAATAAACAACCAGACAATTGCAAAGATCATTGCATTTGGAATTTTGTTTTACCAATAGCCTATATAGGAAGGTTTATTGACAGCGTGTACAGTCAGAATTTATTTCTAAAAGCCAAGAAATATTTAGTCAAGAGTTTCTGGGGGGTAGAGAAAGAAGTGCTTTTAATAGAATACTAGATACTTATGATGAGCTATGATTTAAAAAGTATTTTTGGGTTTCATCCTGTGGATCATCAGCCACCAAATCAAACATCAGCAAATCAAGCACGCCATCTGCTGGGGTAAATGACACAATGCAACATTGTGTGGATTAAAAAAACCCTCAAAAGTCACGTTCATTATACAGTAAACTACTTTAAATTACATTAAAAACATCACCTTTCAGTCCATCACAAGAACACAAGATCTGACACAAACTACTGTGATGGTTGTTCTAAAGAAACATTTGTTGAGTATGGCACCTCTGTGTGATTAACTAGTCTATTAGACACAAAGTCCTCAGAAATTTAACTAAATGATCTAATTAAGTAAAACATAGTGTTTAAGTCAGTAGGATCGCCACATTGTCTGAATGTTTAGAATAGTTTACGTCCAACCAAACTACCATATTTTAATATGCAATTCCTTGATGTATCCTCCCAAATTATATTGCAATCTTTATGGAAACATAATTTTAATGCAACAATGAAATAGTACGCAACCATAACATTCGCATCTATTTAGGGTGCTTCTAAATAAATTAAAGCGCAAAACCCTGAAAACAATAAAGTTTCAGTCCTCGTGAACTTTAGGATGAGGTGGACATAAGCGGAAGGGGGGCGGGGCGCAACGCAACGTCAGGGAAACATTTTGTACTAAGAACAAAAAGCCTAACTTCATTTCATCTTCACAACAGATAAAACGTTATTAACGTTAAAGTTAAACCGGCCGGTGCAATAAAATGCGCTCTTATACTTTTGAATACAAGCCACTTAAATAAATACATTTAAGACGAATACTTTGCAAATCGCAGCGTTCGTAGCCTATACATTATATTGGTCGTGCATCACACAAATTCATTCGACCATTAATAACCCGTTTAAACTTGATATTTGTTTGTATTGCGTTGCATACTGAATAGAAAAACAGACATGGGTTTATCTCGCGATAGGTGCAATCTTCCATCTTGCCACGTTCCAGTGCTGGGTGAAAACGGGGAACGACGGGGGCGGTACTGCCTCGCAGGTATCCACACGATTGAATAAGTCACTGGCATCTGCTCGACGATTGGATGATATTTTAATATTCCCCGCCCACATTGGCTTAGTATGGATATCACTGGTCGAATGCTTAGTCACTCAAAAGGGGGGAAGGGTTGCTATGACTTCAGCGTTTGAAGGCATAGGGATTTTATTTTGCAGGGACTCATCAGTATCAGAACTGAGGCTGGAATAACAGTCCATTCAATTTCTACAGAACAAGAAAATCAACGAACAAACAATTACAATGGCTCCGAAGAAAACTGCAAAGGGGAAAACCACAAAAGGTTCGTAAATTGTTATTTTTCTCCTAAAGATACGCACACCACAAGCCTTCTGCAGAAGGCCTTAAAGTTAATCGGGAGGCGTGTGGCAGTAATGATTTTGGTGATGTAATTTAAAATGCACAAACTGCATTTGGGTTAGGATTATTAACAACAAAGAGCGAATACTAAACAACAGTACATGCGCGTAATAAACATATCTTCAGTGTGCTATGTAGATTGAAACCGTACTATATAAAATACCTTAGTTGCGCTACATTATAACTGGTTTACGTATGCGCCACAACAACATTTGCGAGTGGCGTGTATTAAATCTGCACGTTCACGTCTGCTTAAATACTATCTTGCATTCCTTTACCCTCTCCACGACCGCAACAAGGCCTGGTGTACACAATTGTTTTTGCTAATTCAGACAGCTCATTCCTGACCTATATTTTCTAGACGAATGTTTGTTCAAGCTGAAGTCAGAGTTGCTCAGCGAGATCTTCTAAATGCTCACGTGTCAATATTGCTGGAGTGTGGGAGGGGTTACACGTGGCCTCTGGGGTCCAGTATCCCCTCAGAGATTTAAAAGACCGCTTTTCTTTTCTTTCTGCTTAACCAAAACTCAAGTTTCTAGGAGTTAACTCTCCTGTTGAATTTGTGGTTATGTAAGAGGGATTAAAATGTTTTTTTTTCATGCATGAAAAACATATTCCTATTTTCATATACCATGGTCTGTGACTTTGGGATAAAAAATTAGATTAGATGCCTGCTTGCTGAGAGCTCACATCTATAAAGATTCATCTCCCCTAACTCAATTCTTTCGGCTTATTTCGGTTCTGCAAGTCATTCCAGTTTTCTCGATCAAAGCCAGTAACTGGTTTTCTGTATGTAACGCTAATGTTAATAAACGAGCCGCGCCTATTTTAATGTCTACTTAAGGTTTTGCAAGAGTTAAATTCATAGCAGGTTCATGAAGTAGCGTAAGCCTCCACCTCTTTTATTAAATGTTGAACTGGCTTTTTTCAGGGATTTTTCAGATGCACAGAATGTCTGGCAGGATGCCATAGAAATGGTAAAGAAATTACAGTCTGCCGTCAATGGTGAGCTTTAAATAACCTTGCATGTTTTGCAAGTGTTTAATCTGATGCATTTATATACTAGTATCTGTGTAGATGTGTATTAATTGTTGGTAGTCCCTTTCAAACACTAAAGAATGACTGTTCGCATAAAGATTGTATTTGTGCATATTTTCATCAAACAGCATCAGTCCAGATGTTCTTACGAACTCAAAATAACAACAACAACACATTTTTATATAACATTGTATCGTGCATATAACTTAGACTCCATAGTCTGCTTGGGATTGTAGTGAAATGCTTGTATTGGATAGTTTTTAAATATGTCCTACGCTCATTGCACAATATGGACTTGCCTTGTAAACCTCTTCACAGCGATATAATGTATTTAGGGTTGTTCCGAACTTTCGATACAAGTATCGGAAATGCCACCGATATCACATAAAATTCTGGTATCGGAAATACCATTTTCTTAAACAGGACCTAGTTATGCCCGCTAGCGGGAAATCACTTCTTCGCTGCTCAGAATGAAATCGCAGGAAGTTGTGCTGTGTCACCATCACAAGCAACCACGATTTAGAGCTACGAAGAAGAAATGAAAACGTGTTAGCAGTATGTCTGCTGTTTGGCAGGATTTCAAAGAGGACCAACCAGCTACGACTTCAGAAAAAGAAATAATATTACTGTCAAATGCTGTCAGATAATAAAACTACTCTAGTTTACTGTATGTATTTGCTTATGTTTTATTAAGGGATACGTCTGAAGCACACCATAAAATAATTCTATCAATTCATACAGGGCTAGTATTATATACAGCTGAATATAGATACACTCTGGTATCGGATCAGTACTCGATATCGGCCGATACCCTGAGCACAGGTATCGGAATCAGTATTGGGAAGGGAAAAAGGATATCGGAACATCTGGGTTCACAGCGATTTAATGTATTCCAATAGAAAGAATGTGTGCTTGTCATTCAGGATTTCAGGTGGGGTAAATTGCTAATAAGATCACATAAAGGGTTAAGTGCCACAGTCTGACCCTGTGACCAGATTAACCAGCACTGCTTGCTTAGAATGTGATGCATTGAGCTGTGTGTGTGTGTGTGTGTGTGTGTAGGTATGTCTGAAGAAGAGCGTTTCAAAACAGACACGTCCCATAAAATGAAGCATTATGTACTTGCAAAGGCAATTCATGATCTACAAAAGATGTTTGCATTCATTGCAGACCAATTAAATAAATGGGGGAGGGGAAGATGTTGATTGGGACACAATAGCCATGTGACTACATGTGGATTTAGAGCCTGTGTGACTTAAAGGGTGTGTTTTGTTGATGCAGTCTGATAACACTGTAGTTTAAACTCTACAAGTGCTGGTTTTAGGCTTCATGTTTATTGTTTTAACCTTGTCCTTGTATGTGAAATGAATAGCTCTTTGGCAGGGAGTCACTAAACGTTTGTTGTGAGTTGAGTCTACACGTAAAATATAAATGCAGTTTAGCATTACATGCTTCATGGCTTGTTTATTTCTTAGATGTAGTAGTTTGGTGACCTATCCCCCTTTTCAGTTTTTATGTGGCTTGTAGTAGGATGGAGTGAGAGCTACCCCTACCCTTTTGTATGAGTGCTTGAGATTTTCTGGCTTTCATGTGGACAGTTCTAAAAATAATCCATTTGCTTGTCGAGTTCCATAATAAGTTCTGGCTCAAGACACCAGGAACAAAGCAGAAGAGCTGCAGTTGTAGAGAGGTTTGGGGTAGGATCGGGACGCTCTCTTATTTCCCACTTCATCTTATGGGATGGGGGAGCCACAGGCAGAGGTCAAGGTGGTGAATGAAGAAGCGGGTTAGTATGTGTTTGCTTTCATATAACCTTCAGGGTGAGAGATTTAATTCATTAAGTGTGGGGGTTTGTGAAATAAAACAAATCATTTTTATAGGGTTTAGTCGATCATGTTCATGTTTACTTTACATTTTGTATAGAAGAGCATTTAAAACTTACTTACTACTGTTGTATAAGTTTTCTTTTGAAATCAGTTTGTCAAAAAAAGATTATTGTCTCGACACCTGAGGAGGTTTGCAATTACCGTTGGTATATCTGTAACTGTTAACTGTACAATTAGCATCAGTTTTGTGCTGCGCGTGTGTGCATGAGTTGCTTGTTTGGTTTGACCTAAAGAACGTAGCGGACAAAACACCTGTTCATTCTTCCCACCAGAGCTCTAAATGCAGATGTATTTATACCAGGGCTCCAGGGGGAGCGTCAGCAGCCTCAGAATAACTGTACTCTTTTAGCCTTGCTGTTTTGTCACCTTGCGATTACTATAGATGTGATTTGAGATGGAGTATTTAAAAAGATTCATAGGAATTTTTTGATCTAACTAAAGCAGGTGTCACATGGATCATGCTTTTTGAAAATGGAAACAATTGGTTGGTGCAGATTTTTAGCTTGATGCAATTATGTATAGTTCACCCAAAAATTTAAATTTGATCATTTACTCACTGTCTTGTATGACTTTCTTCTGCAGAACCCAAAAGAAGATATTTTGAAGAATGTTGGTAACCAAACAAAAGTGGTACCCATTGACTTCTATTGTACAGACACAAAACCTATAGGTGAATGGGTACCGCTGCTTTTTTTGGTTACCAACATTTTTCAAAATATCATCTTCTGTGTTTTGCAGAATAAAGGAAGTTGAAATGATAAGAGGGTGAGTAAATGATGACAGAATTTTCATTTTTGGTTGAACTATCACTTTAAAGGCATGGGTTTACTTTATTCGGTGCATGTATTACTGATTGATATTCGATATTTTATATTTGGTGCACTGAACTAATTGTGTGTTAAGAGAGTTAACCTGTTTTTATTTATTTTTTGCTGATTTTAGTTTTGAATTGTATGTAACATCTTCTTTATCATCATACAGAGGCCAAGCCGCAGCAGGCGAATAAGAATGGCAAGAAGGCAGTGGCCGCAGGAGGAACCTCCTTCTTCACCTGGTTCATGGTGCTGGCTCTCCTGGGCGTTTGGACCTCGGTAGCTGTCATGTATTTTGACCTTGTGGACTATCAAGGTGTAATCGGTCAGTCATCTATAAGTTGCCCTTTGAGTTTTCTTTTGCGTAGGGATGCACTGATAGGGTTTTTTAGGCATTCATTTGAACAAACAGTTGATTCTGATACTGATATTTGTCACTTGCTCAGTTATTTAAACATTTGTCATTAAAAAGTTTTAAATTCGTAAAATTCAAAAGCACAAGCAATAAGGTATGCTAGCGGGTTTACTGCTGCATCATGAAATTATTTTCGTTAAGCATGGATTGGATCCAATTCTTATTCAACAGGATGCACAAAGATACAAATTAGAAAACATGATTTAGAAATCTTTAGAAATAATAATAAAAAAAAAAAACATTAATTATTTGACCTTGATTTTTCCTGTAGCTCATATAAAGCAACAGCAATTAAATTATCTGTTCATATCAAGTACAAATTTTACAACTTTATTAAAAGACTGCTTTTGTCCCACTAAAGTGAACTATAAATATTATATTAGCCTTTTTCATGCTATAGCTGATATGCCGATGGTTTGATCAAAACTGGCCTATAAATATTGTTGTTCATACATTGGTGCATTTCTGCTTTTGCAGACTTTTTGTATAGCTTTAGTGTAGCAATGTAATCTTTTATTATATACTTACATGTAATTCTTTTAATAACTGGACTTAATTTTGCATGCAGCCAAAGCAAAGGACTTGCGCTATAATCTTTCAGAGGTATTACAAGGTATGAAATTTAAAGCATTAATTGGGATCACTTTCATAAACCTCATTTCTTTGATAGAACCTATCATTTTCAGTTGGTGTTTCTGGTATTCTTTTGCATACTGTAATATCATAAAATATATTTAATAAAATTCATCACCTGACAAAACTTGTGTTAATCAATATAAATGATGTCACATTAAGATAATATTGAATCTGTACAGACTCGTAAATTAAAGTAACCATAAGGTTTTGCAGGCTTCATTAATAATCTCATAACTGATTTTGTTTTTTGAAATGTGAAATACATAAAATACAATGTTTGCAAACTTGATCCTGTCTGATTTGACTTTCAAACTATGTGATATTCATTTAGTGATTATCAGGTGAAGGAAATGGTGGTTGTGGACACAGAATATGACACAAGATTAAATCAGATTTGTATTACTTTACTAGGTAAACTTGTATCCTATGATGCTGATGGGGATGGAGACTTTGATGTGGAAGACGCCAAAGTTCTACTAGGCAAGTGCACTGATTTCAGAAATTGCATTTTTGCATGGCTGACTTTGGTTCACTTTTGTAGAATATTAAAATTAAATCAGACCAATGCACGTGCATGGTACTTCATGCTATATGTTCTCATCAACCACATAGTTTTTTAGAAAAAGTGATGTGAGACCTTGCATGAGTTTGTGAATTAGAGCACATTGGCAATATTAAAAGAACGTTGCAGCAACATGTTTGCTACTAGGTAGGAAAAAGAAATGTATTTTCTCGCTTACAATTATTGGAGCCCTACGTTCATCCGAAACGCTCCATTGATGCTTTCCATGCATGTTTCTTTTTCCTTGTGATGTTCTGTACCTCAGCATCTTCAGATTCTTTTAAAGCATCTTGACCCCCTTTTTTTAGCTCTGGATCTTTATCTACTAAACCTTTCAAACCACCTCCACCCTTTCTCTGTTTTCCTACTCTCCCACTGTTCTCTCTTTCCCTCTCTTTCCTTATTTTCCCGTCTGCGTAGGGCTGACCAAAGATGGCAGCAAAGAAAACTCAGACTCTCTTGAGGAAGTGCTCGATATGTTAGCAGAAGAGGGCACAGATTGGTTTCAAGGTTTCTTCACATTCCTGTATGACGTTATGAGTCCTTTTGAAACGCTAGAGGATGAAGAAACCGAGGCAGCAGCGGAGGATGTTGCTGGCGCGTCACAGACTGAAGGGGTTCAGGGCCAAAAGACATGTGTTATTTTAGGCCTTCAGAATCAATAGTCGTGTTTTCTACTGCGATCGCGACAGAAGCACTTTATTATAGGAGGACTTGCTCCCTATAGACGTCTTGAGTTTTGTTGGTAAGATAACCAACAGGCACTTTTGGGAACCTATGAACTCTCTCAAATGATGTCATTATAAACATTTACACCTTTGTAAATATGTAGATCATGCTTTGTTGCAGCTCTTGCAACAACTAAATCTATATTTACCTTCTTCATATGACCTCAGTGCTGTAAGTTTTGCCAATTTAACATATCATATCTGCTGCATGCCTTAGTTTTCTTATCATGAACAACATATTAATAAACATGTATTTCAATATGTAAGCTGTTTTGCAGTTAGCACTGTACATGTAACATCATACTTGTTTAAAATCATATTTTTCTTTTTGTCTTTGGGCTAAATAGTTTATTTTGGACACTTTTATAATGGGCAATTTATTTAGGGTCACTCCTCAGGAATGCATTGTCTTTTTTGGTAGTGCTAAACACGGAATATATCTTAGTAGGTCAGTGTAGTCGGTTTTTTGTTTTTGTGTTTCCTTGATCACATATTAGTTGCCTTTGAGTTTCTTCCTCAAAGAAAATAGAACAGGCATTATTTTCCTCAGCTTTTTTGCATTATGGTTTCAGAAAGGAGGTACTGTGGTCTAATTTATAAGAACTATATCAGTTTTTCTATGCAAGAACTAGTTCAATGGCCCAGTCTTCTCCAGGAATCTTTTCCTGAACCCCAGAGTTCTGTAACCGTCAACAATCGGTTCCTACCTGCTATTCGAAAGAACCTGTAATGGTGCACCTACCATATGTAATGTAGTGTTTATATATAGATTCTAAAATCCTTGAGAGACATAAAAGTTTCAATAATGTAAATGTCACACACTTTTTCTTACACACGCCTCAGGTATGATTTAAGATTATGACTGTGCTTCAGGATATGATGTGTTCTTTTGCTTAACTGTGTGCTTCACACAACTCATTTTTTCCCCTAGAAAGCAAAATATAATCAGAATAATTAAGAATCTTATGTCGTTTTTTTCAGCAGTAGTTGGCTTTTTGGTAATTTAATAAGTTTCCAAGTTGTATTAAGCTTAAGGGATATTGGTACTTGGCTGCATTAACTGACTGCACCTTCCAACCATTTTTACATTTATTGCTTGACTGGGGTCATTTTGATTATCATTCAGATTTTTTAAATGTATTTTGGCTTTTTAGCTGTGTTCATTATATGTGTATTATATATGCTCAAATGTTGATACCCATTAGGTTTTTCAAACATTGCCATGTTTCTTTTGTTATTGTGTGTTATGAGATAGATACCTAACATTTTTTTTCTTTCATTTTTTTCTTTTAATGACCATTTTGTTTTTAATCAAAAATGGAATCAGGTTAGACATGAGTGGATTAACTTGTCAATATCTGCTTCACACATTCCTTTGACACAAATTAAAGCAAAGGCAGGGCTTGCAAGCTACTACTTGTTTCAGGTGGCAAATGTTGACTTATTTTAACATATTCTGTCTCATTCACACCAGATGAAAAGCAAGATGTTTCCAGTAGAAAAGGTATCTTGCACACTTGATCTTAGTGCATGGAGCAGACTAGCCTCCAGTGTGTTTTGAGAATTTAACAGGGTTTGAGTCTAAGCTCTACTGTATAATTTGCATGATGGAGCTGAGGAATGTTCAATAGTCATTTATATATTTGCAGTAACTACTCCAAAACCTGCATGTGTTTAAGCACTGATTTTACAAACAAAGAACTTCAAACTAATGTAGTTCTTAGTTTTTCCCCTTTCTAAGCAGTGTATTGATAATACTAGACTTTTAATAAAGATATAAATTCTAAATGCATAATCTTAAATGCTATATCATTAAAAGCTAATATGGGTGATCTGAATTTTGCATCCTGTTACTTCCTAAATCCTTGCAAATAATGCGTTGTCGTGTGGCTTGACGTGGGAGTGGTGTTAGAACTTAGTTACAGTGATTACATCATCATCCCCAGAGCTTTCCAGCGCCAGAGATGTTGGGTTGAAGCTAAGAGAAGCTCTAAAGCAACAGCTCACTATCATCCATGAGAGAGTGGAGGCCAGGAAGATAGCTAAAATGGCACTGGCAGAGGTTAGGAGCATCCTAGCCAAAGAAGAGGAAGCGAAGACCTTAAACCGAATAAGGGAGGAGTCGGAAGCTAAGGCCTGGGAGAGGGCTGAGGCACGGCTGAAAGAGGAAGGAGAGAGAATAGAGAAGGAAGATGTGGAAAAGGCCATGGAGAGGATTAAAAAAGAGAAAGAAGAAAGGGAGAAAATGGCAGAAAGAGAAGAAGCAAAAAAGGCAAAGAGGGTGGAAAAGGATGAGTTGAAGGTAAAGCCAGATGTGAAGAAGGCGGCTTACGACAAGCCTATTGTGGAGGAAAATAAAAAGGTTGAGAAAGATAAAAAAGTCAAAGAACCCAAGAAGGTTGCAGTTAAAAAGAAATTGTAAGAGATTACCTAAATGTTTTTATACAGTTTTACTTTTTGTGTAAACTGCGTTAACATGTGGCTAAACTGGATCTCAGTCCATCATTTAGAGACCACCACTTAGACCTTCTATAGCAGGAGAGACGGCCTTATTCTCTTAAGTGGCATGAAGTGAAAAGTTTATGGTGCATTTGATTGGCCAAAGCCAAAATAAGGTGCTAGTCACTGATCATCATGTGGAAATACTTTCATTTCTCTTAATGTTTTCTTTTAGAAGGTAGAATCTTCGTTCACTTGTAAAAAAAAATACTAGCCATAGTGTTATGATTTTAACCTTAATCTTTTTTTTTGATGTTGTTCATGCAAAAAGGTAGTGTTTCTTCATGGACAAGAAGCGTATTGTGGTGTCAATAAACTATGAATCTCTAAATTGTTTTTTCACTGCTTCGAGTGTTTTTCCTTTCTTTGTAATGTAAGAACAACTTAAAAAATATTGAACATTAAAAAAAACTGGACTACTTTCACAAGAATGCTGGTCTTTCCTCTAAATCTATAAACTGTTCTTTAAATAATCACTTTTCCTCTTCCTTCTCCTATTAGTCTGTTTAAAATCTCAAACACATATCTTTTTGTCTGTAAGACGGAGTATAGAAAAGTTCTTTTGTAAACCTAAAGTCTCAAGTGTGAGGCAAAAGTAAACCAAAAGTCAAAGTCATTCATTTTGTTTATTTTGTGCATATGATTTGCTTCAAAGAGCCACATGCTTGTTTCCTGTGATTGTATTCTACACATGCCTCATGTATGCACATCCACATGTAAAACCTTCAGGCCTGACAGAAAAGCCCAGCATTGTGACCGGTGAATCAGTTGAGGATAAACCTGCTAAACCTGTGGAGGAAGGTAAAGCAGTCACAGATTTGTATATTTTTCACACAGTGTTTATCCAATAAACATAGGTTATATACGTTTCACAATACAACAATACTATATATAATTTCATAGTAAAATAAAGTGATACCAAAATCTTTGTATAGTCTTTGTACAAGAATTTGTGCGCACACCTTTACCAGGTAAACAAAGACTCTTAATTCAGAATAATGCATGCTGTTTTTCTTTAAACCGACTAGTATAATAGTTAAGCAATGTTTATCCTGATTGATGTTTTTGTGTTGGTTATAGATTCATAGTTACATTGTGAGGTTAGTCTCAGTGCTCAAAGAATTTATTTGATTGTTTTCTTGTGTTTCTCAATCAGCTCCAGAGTTTATTGTGGAGGAAGAGATTCAAGCCACAAAAGCCGAGAAAGCTGTTCAGCCGCCACCTGGTAAAGCTTTTGTGAAACTTTAAAGCTTTAAATGTGTAATTGTCACTATTCGACTCTCAAGTAATGCTTTAACAATTTAAGCGAGAACAACTTTTCTGTTTTGATCACAAACTTTTGTTTTGTAGTTGTGGCTTTAGTGGTTATTGATAGTTCTTGTACAATGTAATAATAGTAAAGCAAAATTTAGTAAAATTGTGTGTAGTAGTTGGCCTCTGCAAATATCCCTGACGCGTTTGTGAAATGTATTTGTTACTAAAAATAAGAGTACTCTGAACTAAATGGTTTCTTCTGCAGAACCAGAGGTGGTGGAGGAGGAGGAGGAGGAGCCCGAGGCTGTGGAGGAGGAGGAGCCCGAGGCTGTGGAGGAGGAGGAGCCCGAGGCTGTGGAGGAGGAGGAGCCCGAGGCTGTGGAGGAGGAGGAGCCCGAGGCTGTGGAGGAGGAGGAGCCCGAGGCTGTGGAGGAGGAGGAGCCCGAGGCTGTGGAGGAGGAGGAGCCCGAGGCTGTGGAGGAGGAGCCCGAGGCGGTGGAGGAGGAGCCATTGGCGGTGGAGGAGGAGCCATTGGCGGTGGAGGAGGAGCCCGAGGCTGAAGAGGTGCAGGAAGTCCCTGAGGAAGAACCTAAAGTTGCAGAGGAAGAACCAGAGGCTGTTGAAACTGTTCTTGTTGAAGAGGAAACTGAGGAGGAATCTGAGCCAGTTGAGGAATCTGCACCACTTGAGGAAGTGGTGGAGGAAGTTAAAGCAGAGGGGGCTGCACCAGGGAAGGAAGCAGTAGAAGAAGTGGCAGAGGAAAATGCACCAGTAGAAGAAGCAGTAAAGGAAGTTGAGCCAGTGGAGGAAGCAGCAGAGGAACCAGAACCAGCAGAGATAGCTGAACAAGCAGAAGAAGCTCAACTAGTGGAAGAACCAGTGGAGGAAATAGTAGAAGTGCCTTCAGATGATGATGATGATGATGATGATGATGATGATGATGATGATGATGATGAAGAAGCTGAAGAACCAGCAGAGGAGGCAGAACCAGTGGAAGATGCAACACCAGTGAGTGAAACATCTGAAGAGTCAGCTGAGGAGTCTGTCCTTGATGAAGAAACAGTACCGGAAGAAGAGGAGGAGACGACACCTTGGGAAGATGAGGAAGTTGAAGAATCCACAGTGGATGAAGCAGAGCTTGAGGAGGAGAATGTAGAAGAACATGGTACAGTTTTTTTGGTTGAGCTTTTTTAATTTAATTCAAGTTAATTCAAAACAGCGCTCATACAAAAGAAAAATACAATCTGTAGACAAACATGCAGCAGCAAGAAGCTTAAAATGTTGAAAATGTTTGCAGTAAGTGCAATAGCAATGTGGATGATAATAATATTATCAGTTAATCCCAGTTAGTACACAATAAAGGACAACAGAGGACCTCACTAGGTCAGGAACACAGAGTATATAGAACTCTCATGCACTTTGACCACATGTCTTGCATCATCTGTGTTTGTTTTGAGCTGCTTTAGTGTTTTCACAATACAGCAAATACAGACAGAATCACTCAAACAATCAGGTTGTGTCAAGCAATTGGTAATGATGTTTGTTTCTGTCTGGTTAAATATGTTAGTCGATGTACAGAGTGGGGTGCATAAATAAAGTGTGGTCCCTCGTGTTTAAGTAAAAACCAGCTTGTTTATGCCATGAAGTTCTTTATACATGCTTTAATGTGAAATGTGCTTTTGTTTTGTCACAGAGGAAGCACCTGGCGAGGAAGAACAGTTTGAGGAAGACATTGCAGGTTGGTATTTTAATTTGAAAACAAACAATGGAGATCACTTATGTTTACTTAGCTGGTTTTACTGACTACTGCATAACTTCTTTACAGAGGAAATTACCCAGACAAAAGAACAACCTGAAGAGCCTGCAGGTAATCAGTTGTGACATTGATATTACATCATAATGGTTTTCATTTGGTTAAATGCGTATAAATGATAAACGACATATATCCAGATGTATTCAGCATCATTCGCTTTGTGTTACAGAAACATAAAGCATGAAGCAGTATGGAGGATGAGGAGAGGCATACCACTGGAACTGTGCCGCTGCCAATTCTCACCTTGGAGTTTTTTTTTTAATTTTTTTTTGACACTCAAGCCTATGTGTTAATTGATAATGTGGTCTCTTGTGTATAACTACACTTTTTTAATGTTTTATCATGTTTTGTTTGGTTGTTTGATTTTCCCCCCTTTCTCATGCTGATCCTTATTATGACAAATCATAGTTTTGTGTCCATCCTCTAACATAGATGTAAAGTAGCCTTTTATTATCATGGATAATAGTTGGATTGTAGTTTTCTTTGTGTTCAAACTCCACGTTGCGTCTTCACATTTTATTCAGAATTTAACTTCATCAGCTTCTCTTCGTCAGATCTGGCTTTTTTGCTTTAATGTGAAGGTACTATGCAAAGCTGCACTGATCTCGCGCCATGATTTCATTTTGAAGTTTTGTACTACCGTATGTATTGGGTCTGCATTTCCAATGTTGCATATCAAGGAGTTTATGCTGACAGGTAGATAATTGTTATGTGAAGCGTGTATGGAGCATATGTGTGTGTTTGTATGTTTGTTTGAAAGTTCATGTATAACTCTTTTTGCAAAACAATCTTTTGAGCCATTTTTCTTATTAGTATGTTTTCTCATTTGACTAGATTTCAGCTTGCTGTCAATATCTGAGTACCTCTGCTTTTTGCCAATATCTCACAACATTTAAACATTTGTACTAATACAAAGATGTTTGAGTTGAGATTCTGCTCTGAGACCGTAATACAGTTAATATGGACCAAGACAGTGTACAATCTCTTCATAGGTTGTTGTTTGTCAAATGTCACTACATAGGCTTATAGGATGAGCTACAAGCTCTTTGTTTCTGGCAGACAGTCCTGCTGCTGTGCAGTATGTGTGTAATAGCCTTACACCGTATGTAATGACTGGTGAACATACATTGTGCTTCAAATATGGAGCAACCTATTCTATAAAATATTGAATTTTTATAACGGGATAAATCTAGTGGTTCATCAGTCAATACATGCTGAGCAGTTTGTTAAATGTCACTTACTGCCTGTGCATTCTAATAAATGCTGCCCTCAACTGTTCAGCTGCTGCAGACAGTTTTGTTGTCTGCATTCAGTAAAGAACGTGACTTGTCAGAAGGGTATCTTGTCACTAGAATATTTTTAGCAAGATAAATTTAGTTTGTATTTACTATTACTGTCAACAGTATTGCCATGGTTATTATAATACGGTGTATGTCTAACCCATAATATAGAGTAAATGGTTAAGTAATGACTTGGAAGGAAACTCTGGCTCTTGTTTTACTGTGGATGCTTTTTTCCTCATGGTATTGTTGTATGTACACTGTGGTTTTACGGGCCCTACCAGAATAAATTGTTTATGTGATAGGCTTTAGCAAATGCTGCAAATCTCTGCAAAGTAATGGTTTTACTATGGCTGCAGTGTATTTTTGAGGGGTTTTTATTACAACACTACAGGGTGTTTTTGACCCTTAACACTTTTGAAGTCAATGTGAATTTTTTAAGTCGTATTAGTTTTGCGTAAAACTTTTTTTTGTAGGATTTCTGTTTTTTTAGGATTTGACGTTTTATAGTCGAATTGCATTTTTTGAAAGTGTTAACCTCTAAAAGCCATATGTAAAAGGTTGGATTTAGCAACCTTAATATGGGCCATACTTCAATGGACCGACACCTCACAAGCAGCAATAAAACTATTTCGAGGTCATTTTTTTATTGTGGTCTATTTACACAGAAGTTTACTCAAAACTGTTCAGAGGTTTACATGAAATCCTGCTGTATAGGCTTACTGGTTTAAGTTATTGAGGTAATTGTGGTATTAGGGAGTTTTGGGTAACTTTGACACATCTGTAAACTGTAAATGTTTGGAGTGCTGCAATAAAGGTTGGGACAATGATAAAACCACCTATACCTGTCTTGTTTTGTTTTGCCAATTTTTTAAAATATTCTATGCAATATCTATTGCTGTTAAAGATTTTCTTGTCTTGAACTGTTAATGTTATCAACTGCTGCACAAATGCACGGATCAAGAAACCAATACAAACATTCAAGATTTATAGCAAAAGGGAACTTGGGCATTTAGTTTCTTGTTAAAAGGATAGTTCACCCAAAAATAATATATATAGACCGTGCCCTAACATACATACAGGTGACAGCGTGCAATATACCAGACATACTTCGTGCAATAAACAATAGACATACAGTTAGCAATACAGTATGTACACATTCAACAAACAGTACACACATACACGCAATAATATGCAAAGGTGCAGCAGATCATGGATGTGCATTGGATGGAATCCAGTGATAGCAGGTAGGTTATTGTGTACATATTTTGTGAGCTTTGTTTGTGATTTCCTGTCCATAAGATAAGCCATGCTTATTATTTTTGCTGATTTATTTTGATAATTTATTCTCCACTTTTGCTTTCAAAACTTGACAAAAGTATTTATCACTGTTAGCTGAGTAGGGAACCTTTATTTTGACACAGAACATGCATTAGACTCGAGTGAATAAATAAATCAGAGTAGGTTATTTGTATACAGTATTGCTATTGTAATTAATACATAAATATTAAGAGTAAATCTGCCCAGTTCAATAGGCCAGACTGTCAGAAGGATCAAATGATGCCGAGCCTTTGACAGAACGCAAAACTGCGCATGCGCCTCGGTAACTTGTCGGAAGAATGTGCCAAACGGAGCACGAGAACCCGTGTTATTTTATCAATCGTAAAGCAGACTCACTCGGAATTTTTAGTGTGCTAGATGCCTTGGTAGTTATTTAAAAATAGCTCAATGGTATGAGCTTTTCTCTCTTTGCTTTAATCTCTTTTGGATCGATCCAAGAACCCGGAAATACAACGCAGAGGAACAGACTGACAGACAGCTTGCGCTCATTTTACAGCTCATTGGTAAGAATTCTGTGTTTTTTATGTGTGTAGTTTTAACATGTTTAATATATGTATGCCCAGAGCATACTACATTTGGTTTGACGTTTATGATTGATAAATGTCACAGTAACTGGTTCAGTCATGACGAGTACCTGTACAATCTGCAAAATCTATCAATATTTTGCTTACAAATTTGATTTACAGAAACGTACTGAAAGGCCATAACTGGTTTTTTAAATGTGTCTTATATAAAGATTTACAGATAACACTGGTTGAAATACAAAACAATTGGTGATAAACAAATCATCCAGTACCAATAACTATGTGATTTGCTGTAAATGAGTCTAAAATTAAATTCATTTTACATACACAAACCACCAAAATAGTACCAAAATACAATTGTTTATACTGTTACTGTTAAATGTGATACATTTGATTCCATGTTATTTTTATTATGTATGACAACTGTAGAAACTCACACTATTATGGTGAAAACATCATGGTTAGCTTTTGTTTTAAGAAAATCAGAGACCCAGTTGTGGTCCTGTTTATAGGGAAGACAATAAGGAATGTGCTCGGGGATTAAGAGTAACGTTACCCAAACTCAAGGGAAGTAACAGAGTTATTCAGAAAATAGAATCAAAATTAGCTACAGATTTTCTGTAAGTCTTAAATCCTCGATACATACTTTTTTGGCTGTTGTTGTCGTCTATGAAGAGCATCTGTTCTCTCTTCTGTAAACCGCAAGTTCAGTACTTTAATTGACTTGGGGCAACATGTTTTTAACTGTATATTATTTTAACTGTAAGCTGAAACTGATGAAAATAAATGTATTATGTCAGATCTGAAAGGCAGGATGACTGATCTTTGGCAGGATGCCATGGACCATGCCGTGACCTTGGCCAGGAAAGCAGGAGAGGTGAGAATGCATTTATTTAGACTTGAGTAATATTTCATATATATATTTATTTATAGGTCGTTACTAAAAACATCTTTGTTGCCCTCAGATTGTAAGAGATGCTTTGCAGAATGACCTGAAGATCATGTGTAAAAGCTCGTCTGTTGATCTGGTCACTAAAACAGATCAGAATGTGGAGCAGCTCATTATTACATCAGTGAAGGAGAAGTTTCCTCAACATAGGTTTTGATCCCTTCATGCTTAACACAGGCTCAAAAGATGTCTAAATTGTTCAATACATACTGTGTAGGGCATGTAATGTAATAGTCAAGCTGTGATTTGTTTCAGTTTCATCGGAGAAGAGTCAGTGGCTGCCGGAGAGCCTTGTGTTTTGACTGACAACCCCACATGGATTATTGACCCTGTGGATGGAACCACTAACTTTGTACATGGGTAATATATTCAAATTCATTCCATGCTATGACAAAAACAAAAAAGTTGACTATTGAAACCCTTGCTGACACATAGTATAACATAACACATGACTTATCAATTTAAACATTTAACAGCTTTGTAGCATGTGGTAGAGCAAAAACTAAATGTGCTCTCTTTTGTCCAGATATCCATTTGTTGCTATATCCATTGGCTTCGCCGTCAACAAAATAGTAAGCATCATTTGCTTTCAATTGCTCTCTTATTCATTTTCGAATAACAAAGTGACAGCAGCACGGCACTGGTAACTGATGTTCGCTACCGTGTGGCGAGATGTAAAATCGGAAAGTGATGCTTTGCTTTCACTTTGTTTTCTTGCATCATTAGATTGTTATCATGAAGGTTGGAAGTTAAACGCAGCTGTCGAATGAATCATTGCTCTCTTGCAGATGGAGTTTGGTGTGGTGTACAGCTGTATAGAAGACAAGATGTACGCGGCTCGAAAAGGAAAGGGGGCATTTTGTAATGGACAGCCCCTACAGGTGTCAGACCAAAAAGGTAAGCGAGACACAGCTGATCCGATTGCATCTCAGTGTCTACTGCACGTGTTGATGGTCATCGAAATATTTTCAAATCGTTTCGAACTAGAGATCAACCAGTCCATCATCGCTACAGAGTTTGGCTCTAATAGAGATCCCGAGGTAGTTGCCAAGATTTTTTCTAGCATGAGAAAGATCTTGTGTCTGCCAGTCCACGGGTGTGTATTCTGTTTATTTATCTTTCTATACAGCTCAGAGTTATATTCACTGCTTCATATTATTACTAATGTAACATGCATTTTTTTTTATAAGGATACGTGGTGTAGGATCTGCTGCTATCAACATGTGTTTGGTGGCCTCTGGTTGTGTGGAGGCTTACTATGAGATTGGGATCCACTGTTGGGACTTTGCAGCTGGCGCCATCATAGTGTCTGAGGCAGGAGGAGTTCTTAAAGATGTTGAAGGTGAGAAAAGCTACTTAGTCTACATACTGTAAAAATACTTGTTACTTAAATGTTAACAAGTTTGGCCAATGATTGTATTTCCAAACATTTGTTTTAAGACTTTTGTTGCTGATAGGATGAGAATATACTTGTTAATATGGTTTGATGGGCCTTCTTTTAAATGTCCGCAGGTGGACCAATGGACCTGATGTCTAGGAGAGTTGTTGCAGCCAATAATGAAAGAATTGCAGAGAGAGTCATTAAAGAGATTGAAGCATTTCCTGCTGTTAGGGATGATGTACCTGTAAACCCTATAAAATAAATGTTATCTTTATTCTGTTCTTTGTTCAGATGCATTCTGTGATGTATTTTATATCTCATCTGAATGATCAGTTTTATAGTGTTGAATTTTTTTAATTAAATTATAATGGGTATAACCCTATATTATACATTTGATCTGGTTTACTTATTGAACGTCCTTGTTTTCATTCAGATTTAAACGGAGAGCTATTCACTTGTAAAATTTACTTTGAAATATTTATTTTCTTATCAAAGCATACAGAGCACAAATATTGTTTCTGGCAAAAACCATGAGAGGCAGCTGAGAATACATAACCACATTATTTTATAAATATCTTAAACGGAAAAAGGTGAGGCTGTTAGAAAATAATGTTTTATATTCACAGTTATCCACGCAAAAAAATAATCATCTGCAACACAACCTCACATCCCTTACAGATAATGCCAAAACCCATTTCACAACGGCCAAATGTGCAAACTTGTGCTCAGTAAAATGCATATATTGCGTAGCCGACTTAATATATAAAATTAATATAAAACCGAACAACAGTTACAAGTATGAATTGATCCTCATTGCCAAGATTTAGAGAATTTATGTGGATTTGAAAGCCACACATGAGTGGAGTGTTTAGTACAATACATATATTTAAGTGCCTTAGAACCCTTGAAAAAACAGATACAAATTCTGCATCACTGCTGGATGCTCTGCCCATTTAAAAGCAAAGTAAGGGTTTTTTATACTGTATTAAAAACAAAAACAAACACAAAAACCGTTGGCTGGTCACAGAGCAGTTCAGTATATGGAATGGTAACAGCAGAACAGCATATGTCCAGGGCACTGATATGCTCTTCAATCGGTAAGCAGCAGTAGATGCTGGGAGTCCTCGGAAACAGCTCGACTCAAGACTGAGTACCATGGAGCTCCTGCTGCAGGAGGAGAAGAGGGGGAAGGTGTGGGAGGAGCTGTCGTCTTTGGTCCAGACGCTGTACCGCTCCTCAGAACCACCCTCTCTTTTATAATCTGAGAGAATAACAAAACAGGATGTAAATAACTCAACTACACAGTGCACATAACCAAAGCTTTCCTTAAAACAGTGATATGAATAATTTTAATTCACAGACCTGTCGTAGCCTGTCCTCGTACCGCTGATCTGCCTCTGAAGGCTGTTTTGCTGGGACTCGCACTTTCCATCGGCACAGTTCTGCCCTCAACTCAGCACCATCAAACAGTAGCAGAGGATCCAGTGCATTCTGGTTTATTAGCTCCACCAGACATTCCTTATAATGTAACCTACAAACAGGCAGAACATCTGAGAACATTTCTGGATTTGCTGTTTTTATGTATGAGCATATTTTACTAAATGACAAGATAATACGAGCTGTGAGACCAGAGTTCACTTGTGCCTTACATGCAATAACCACTGTATTCAGATGGTCGTCCACACGGCTTTTCTTTCACAGCTCCTGTTTCCTGTAACTCCATCACACCACAAATGCCTATAACAGACACATCAAAAAAAGATGCTCAGATGTATCAGCTACTGATATTAATCAGATTATTTTTTTTAGCAATTTGAAACCACCGCATCAGTTATAGTATTAAAAAGGTTTATATAACAAATCTATTGTGTATTTATTTACTGCAAGAAGGCACTGGGTTGTATAGTTTTGTTTTAAGCAACTGACAAATATTGGTACTGACGTGGTTAATAAGCATGTAACAAATATTGATACTGAAATCGGCCAATAGTTGTTTTTAAAAGGAGCATTGGAGAGATTTTAGTGGCATCTAGCAGTGAAGTTGTGAATTGCAACCAACGGCTCACTTGCCCCTGGCTTTGGAAGCACTATGGTGGCTGACACAGGCGTTTTCACTTCTTTGCCGGGGAAGGTAAAACATTTACGAAACACGCTCTGTAGAGCAGTTTGTCCGTTTAGGGCTACTGTAGAAAAAACATGGTGAATTCTATGGAAGGGGACCCGTGATGTATGTAGATATAAATAGCTCATTCTAAGATAATAAAAAACATAACGCTTTTGAGGTGTATAAAGACCTTACATAATGAAGACATAGTTATGTATATTATATTGCATTTCTGTCAATAGATCCTCCTAAGTATTACACACAGCACATTTAAATCGGTATAAGTCAAAAAGGAAATACATACTACTAGGCATCCCTATTATAAATATGTATTGAAATATAACACGTAAATGTTACAGGCTACATTTACATAGACAAGCAAACATCAAAGTTATAAATGTACCTTTTGAGTGTCCTCCCATTGTACCTTTGGGTCTGAACATTAGAGGATGTGAAACTCCATAATGCTAAAAATACAGATTTAGAATAACAACAAATTGAGGTTTTTGGGAACACTATTCCTTTAAGACGTATGATAGTAAAGACGGTTCTCACCTGCAGCAGGCTCCGTAGTCTTAGAACGCTCCAATCTCTTAAATGATACAGGCAGTCTCTGGGGTGGTGAGCATGTAAGCCCTTAGCTCCACACTCAGCAGAAAAATTACAGGCCTGCAGAGACACCATTAATAACTCTCATTTTCATTATTTACAACTGATACAGAGATTTATGATAACTCCAGTCAGAGAACTGCAAGACAAAGAAACTTACGGCGCCCAGTTTAAATGGCTGACTGCAGCCGCCGCAGAATTCATGTTGGCACTGAGTGCATTTGAAATGCAAACAACCTCCTCTGGCCAGGAAGAAGCGAAAATTGCATTTTGGACAGTCTGAAAGAGATAAGTGCAAAATGTTACCAAGGATGTTAAACTGGAGAGCTTTAAAGTTCAAGGGGACCTTTGCGCGCAAGTGTTTGTCTCATGTTGTACCTATTTTGTTCCTGTTCAAAAGCTGGTCCAGCTTTGAGTTCTGATACTCGGGGCTGTTGAGTTGTTCCCACTCTTTGAACTTCTCACAGGAGATTCCTTCATGCTGTGGAGCCCACTAGAAAACAAGCATTGGGTTCAAGAACATGCATAAGACATCAGGAGCGCTATCAAAGCGACCGTGAGAATTTCAGAAGATTCTCACTAAACCTGAACACCTATACAAGAACTGGTGTGATGTTTGTGAAGAGATCACCTACAGGCCGTTTGCACTGAAAACATGTGCTTTTCCCACAGCTCGGGCAGTCCATCCTGAGCCTGTTTGCCTCATGAAGAAGCCCAAAGCAGCACTATAAATAAACAGAGACACTTTAAAAAAAAAAAAAAAAAATGTAGAAGTATGCTGTTATGGTATGTTTCATCTAATAAATACTTACATGTGCACACCAGCGAAAGTTGGGCATTTCCTGCAGAGCCTGGTCTCTGAGCTTACTTTGAAAGAGCTCATGGATCTGAGGGTCTAAATGATACCTGATCTGTGAGTACAAAAAGATACAGTATATTATATATTCAATTCAATATATTAAAACTTATTTTAGTCTATAGTGCAATAAATCAAGTTGAACACAAATATTGTTTTGGCATACAACAGAATTAGTTTTTATATTTATCTCTTTTTTTAATCATTTTAGAATGTATTTTCTATTTATTTTATTATTCATTTCTTACATTTAATTTATTATATTTGTGGAGTGAGCCGTTGGTTGCAACCTCACCACTAAATGCTGCTAAAATCTCCACATTGTTCCTTAAAGTTTTTCAAAAAATATTTACAAGCTTTTTTCTTATTTCAATTAACAGAGATGTTTTAATAGTTTTAGTTACTGATAATAACCCTGGCTTGCAATACTTCCCCCTCCCATCTCTCTTCTTTCATTCCATCACTTCGTATCAAAGGCCAAACACAGGGTTAAAGCTTCACACCTGTGTGTCGAGTAGACTGAAGTACTCCATAGTGTCCTCTCTTCGGCCTGCTCGCACATCAGGATGATTGCAGAGGGGACAGACCGCGTACACTATACTCTTTTCTTTGATGACAGAGGAGAAGTATTTCTTAAAGCAGCTCTCACAGAAAGTGCAGGAACAGTGTGTCATGGTGATCATCTAAAGTGAAAGAAAGAAAGAAAAAACATTTGTAAAAATATGACAATACATTTTGATTGATCATATGATTAAAATTGTATTTTATATGTTCTGTCAAGGAAATGTCCATGCTATTTTCCCTTAAAAAAAAAACTATGATAAAATAATAAATTTAAATAAATTTAATTCTGCAGAAACAAAATAAAGAACGTATGATAATATTTTGAATTGTGAAACTAAATTATTTTTTAAAGATTTAAAATAATAACAGGTAAATCATTTCTTTTTATTTTTGAGTAAAATTTGACAGAGACTTATTTTTTGGCAGGTGTCATAAGATTAATAGATTCATGCATATGATATCATTTAACGTAAATAAAACATTACATGTAAATAAAACATTTTAGTGGCTCCATCTGCTTAGGACAAGTATCAAATTCATTTATTCTCACCCTGTTGACAGATACTTGCTCCTGGCATATAGGGCAGTCATGGGAGAGATATTTCAGAGCAGAGGGGAGGTCTCGGCACGACTGCACAGCTTCCAGCACATCTGTAGGACTAAATCTGCAACCGTCCAGACTCAAGATGCTCTTGAACATTTCCGCTTTCTCACCTTGAACACCACCTGGGATCTGACAGTAGGTTGTGTGTGTAGTGCAATCCTGTGCAAACGAGTGAGCGAGAAACAAGTGAAAAAGGATATTCTGATCTGGCCATCCTCTTACCTTCATATCTTCAAACTTCTTCAGCTGAATAAGAAATTGCTGCTCATTAATTGTAATCACCCTTTCAGGCTGTTTCAAAACCTGCACTGCATCTGGAGAAAACAAGAAAACCACAAAGTTCAACAAGAAAACATTACATTTCATTTGTGACCCACTTTCTGAGCACAGATCTGGAAAAAGACGGCACTTAAACTAAATAAGCCCACTACTGACAATATTTTAACAGCAGATATCTGTGGTTCTTTTGTGAGTTTGAAGTAAAAAAGAGAAATAGAAGAGTTTCCATTTTTTTTTAGAAGACAATCTGTAATGTATAACATTTCTATGAAGAAATGTATAAACCTGTCCTGCCATAACTAATCATACAATATAATGAATGTGAGAGCTATGATTTAAGGTGATAGTTATACCTTTGGGGTCTCTGAATAGGACCCAGGCTTGGTCTGGCCGTGCTGCAGGATATATGACATCCAGAACCTCTCCTCCATAATTTTGCTTTCTCTGGAAGTAAATGGTTAGCTTGTTCCTCATCTTGCTTGGAGAAACCCCGACAGGAAGTCTGCTCACCACCAATCTGTGATAATTATCTACCAAGTTTTGGTGAGCCATGGGGTCACGGGCACAATCTTGCCACTGTACCCCATGGAGGACATCTTTATGAGAGAAGTAAAGTGTGTTTTAATACAGTGTAGCATCAGGATTATTTAGTATAATTCATTTGAATCATTTTCATTTCATTTTTCTCTGTTTTCCAGCAAGTTTATGCATTTATAATAATAGGTTTGTGTTATTTATGTGTTTTTAAACAAACTATATTTACAATCACTACAAATGTAAAATGATGATAAATAATAGATAAATGTAATAGATGTTTAATGTAAAATATACATAAACAAAAAAATGTTTTAATGGTGATTTTGTATTAAAAATTGACAAATTCAAGATAGTAACCAGCATAAAAAGAAAAGAAAATTGAGCCCCGACCAGACATAATATTTTTAAAAACTAAGAATAATTTAAAAATGCTTTTAAATGATGTGTTGATATACCTTTGTCTCTGCTGTCCAGTTGGTACATGTTGACTACTCTTTGTAACTGAAGGCTTTTAAACATGTCATCTATTTCATTTACATCTGAAGAATTACTGGTTGGAGCTACAACAGATAAAATTGAAAATGAATCCAAAATATATATATTTTTTTACTATTTCAAAAATTCAAAGCAAAAAACATTTACCCAAGGCAGGAGAGATGAATGGATTTGTTTGGTGCTTAGTCTCTAAAGCTTGTGCTCCAAATGTGATCCCGAAATCCATTAACTCCTGTGTGTATGATCTTCTAACCCCACTCATGTCAGTTTCACTGGTCTGCGACAGACTACTGTGAGCCTTTGTACTCTTGGGTAGGGCTAGTGGAGGAAACGTTATGGTTAGCACAGAAAAGAAAATGAAAGTCTGCAATATTAACTGACATCAATAAACAAGTGAAAAAATGTAAATGCTTTCTGCTGGATCTATTCAAAACAAGTATTTAGAACAAAGATTCAATGTTTACTATTGCTGGCATGCTGAGTCACTGATGACGAGGTCATTCCATGTTCAGCTGCAGATGAATTTTGCACAGACGTGTTGCCCGCATGCGGCCAGCTGCAGCATAAACAAGAAACAAAGAAGCGGGCTCTTGTCAAGGTTTCTTTTACTACAGTTCCTGAAAAGTTTCACAAGCAATCGCTAACCTGCCATATAATGTAACAGGACTCGGTTGGGCCAGTTCAAGTTGTGAGGTGGCTTTGATTGGGTAAGTGGCAAAAAGAGGAGTTTCACGCTGAAAGGCAGCAATCATTTCCTCCAGAACTATTGACAAGTTTGACCACCCCTGAGAAACAGGCATTGAAAGAAGTCAGAGTCAGACACAAAAATCATTCACAGAAATAAGAAAAATGTGTTGTAGCTATAACACTGACGCACAATTTTCCAGTTGCTGAGACAGTGGAGGAGAACACAGCCAGACGCATCCACATTGCTGCTTTCAGCATTGATCACCATAGTGGGTGAGGGGCAGATGAAACATCTGGGTGGGTTTTTGGGATGAGTCTCATGGATCCAAATGCAAACTGGAATGTTGTACTTGTTTCCTTTATAACAACATGGCATGATTTTATTTGCAAGTACTTAGTAAGATGCTTTTAGAAACATGGCTTGAAAGACTAGTTACAGACGGTTTCAAAGCAACAACATAAACGTTACAGCACAACGCATGCACGTTTTTGTGACCCAAACTTAACTTCCGTTACACATCCACAAAGAATCGAGTCCCTGCAGATTATTTCTGATAACAAGCAAAAGAAATAAGTAAATTACATTAGCTAGCAAGTTAAAAGTATGTCTAGCCAGTATTATTTTGGGTTACCAGTAAAAGAATCATTACTTGGCTAAACTTAATTCAACAAAGTTATACGACACATTCAACAAATTGTTTATTTAATACAATTATTATACAATAAACTGTTATTATAAATTGATATTACTATAAATTAAATATAAATAGTTATATTATTAGCCACTAGCCAGACCGATCAACAAACACAAACCGAAAGTTAACTTCTGGCCAGGCCCAGGTGAAACCGTGATGAAACCATCTATAGACTTCTGGTCTGTGTTTGGTTATAATATAACACACAATCAATGTATTTTTTGATTTAATTAACGTTAATATTAATTGTTACTGCTGAAACCGTCTATACAGTAAAGCTTGTAAATTCAGTTACCTTCATATGTTACAGGAACAGTTCCACCCAAATAAACCAACTTATTTTTCTCATTGTTGGGGTAAACTGTAATAAGAGAAGAAAACTGAACACAAGAAATACATGTGAAAGAAAATGTGCACAATAAGCAAAAAGTCTGTGAAGCTTATGAGTTTTAAAAGAGCTTTTGAATTATTTTATGTCCATTACATGAAAAACACCAACAATACTGCATTTCAAACTCTGTATTCATGCAGGATTAAAAAATACCCCAAAAGCATCATCTGTAAATCAGGATACAATCACAAAGACCTCTGCCAAGCTCTCTTGTGTCTTTTCAATATATAACTTACAATAATAGTCCACATACAGCTGCAGGTCCGGGTAATCTGTCAATACATCTTTGATGTCATCGAGCACTTCATTGGGGTAACAGTAATTACACTAGTGAGAAAATGTAAAGAAAATGATTAGGAACTGGAGGGAAATCAAAGACACTTTCAACAAAACAGTAGCTACATTTCAGTGAACCATTGTCAAGAAAATAATTTTAAAGCATTTAATACTTTCTTTGTTGTTAAAACGTTTGGCCCTGTTTTGTCCACTATTCATGTTAAGTGCTACATATTAACAATATAGACCACCACGGATGACGTAAACAATGCTGGTTCCGCGCTGGTCCAAAAGAACTTCCTGTTTTAGTTTTTTTTTGACACTAGACAAATGTTTTAACAAAATACAACCAACAGAACATTTATAACGAATCAAAATGTTCAACGAATATACTTCAATTGAGATTTAATTATGTATGAAAAATAAAAAAATAAATAAATGAAACCGAAAGTGCACCTGAACCAGTGTTTACGTTTTGCGAATTAGTATTGGAGACTTGCAGCAGGTATGCGCGAATATAAAAATATTGCATATTAAAGTTTACAACGTTTTACCAAATTACAAATGACCCCTTACGAGAATTGGTTTACTACAGTATGGTTTAACCATTACATCTGCAGTAAAACTATGGTATGCTAACACATGATTTTACTACAATAAAACCAAGGTTTATCTTTCCAAGAGACAATACAGATACTGCCAACATGATATCAGTATTATAAAAAGATACTAAATTACCAATATTCATTGTGATTATTTATTGACGTTTTACGATACTAACGACAACAGTTATATGTTGGCGGAATCTATGGTTACCATGGTAATTTCCGAAGGGGCAATTGGTTGTATCATTGTGACACTAATCAGAATGTGTAACGTTATATCTTCTATTAAATGATCTCGTTAAGTACGTCATCAAGATGAGTGAAATTTTACAGCCGTGGTAAGTCAATCGCTTTAATCCTAATGTTGCACTACTGTTTATTAGCTTGTTAGCTCATTAACCATTACAGACTGGTGAAGCATAGCTGCCTCGCTACTGTTTACATGCACGTACCTCGACAAGTGTTTTATATTTTACATCAGCTGTAACACGCGACATGTTCACCCTTTAACCGCATGTGGTAGCGTCAAGTAACGTTATATTCAGAGTACAAAATCATATCTGTTGCTTCTTCCATCGCTCAAGTTTACATGACAGTCGGGCAGTTTTAGTTTTCTTTTACCCGTGAACGTCCGGACGTGCCGTAGATGGCCAAAGTTGAAATGTGGCTGCATTGGTCCGCCATGTTAAGTGTGGCAAGTATCACTTTGAGGTTATTTCCTGATTTTTATTATTTGTGTAATCATTTTTTAAACGCCAATACTGGTTGTGAAAAATTGAATGTGCTAAAGAATGACAAAGAAATACAAACGCATAGTGAAACGGAATATTTATGAATTCTGCCAAGAATAAAGCACGACGGCGCCTTTTAATGTTCACTTCCTCTTAGTGAACACTAGGTGTCAGTATAATACATAAAATGCGTCCCTTCAGCACCGCAGCTTCATGAAAGATACTGATGAACACGTGCAGATTGATGAAACTATTTGTAAGCAACAGGACATTTTTTTAAAATAAATAAATATACAAATGTATCCAAACTACATACAAAATTGTAAAGTTGTAAAAACAGAGTTAAAAGAATTACAATTAAAAGTTACCTGAGTACAACACTATAATGTGTAGCATTATACAATAGTGTAGCCTATAGCCTATGTAGCCTAGTATATTGTTTGCGAGTAGCCTATATTACCAAATTAATGTATTGAACCTGAATTTCTTTCCTAAATAATACTAAGATAGGATCTTCAGGTTTTTCTATGGCAGTTCAAATACATGCATATATAATAACATTACAAATGTTTTTCTTCATGTAAGTCTTCAAGTGTTTTCACTTGTAATTTGTAACTAAAGAGAAGCGTTTTTACCTCAAGTGGCCTCAATGCTTTAACCGCACTATGATAAGACTGTGCTTCGTAAAATCATGCCAATGTATTTCTAACAAAAGGCTGATCCTCCATTATTCAAAACTATTCTAATATTAACAAACATAAGACCTCATGTAGGGGTCATACAATGACTGATGCCATCTAGGATTTGTGTCCCAGGTATTCTGGGCAAAACAATCTTGTGCTACACTACCAAGATAACAGACTCATTTTGTGCCTCACCCCATCGGTTTATTTTCCGAAACCTATGAGATGACCACGACGCAGGAGTGAGTGGGTGGAAGAGCAGGGGACGGAAAGAAAAGTGATTTATGATAGCGAGATGATGATAAGAGAGGCAGTGAAACGAATGCAGTTGTCAGTCAATTGTGAAGGCATGACCCTGGTTCTGCTCATGACAATATCTACCTGCCACGTGTTATTATGCTGTACTGTGAAGGTGACCCCCAAGAGTATGAGAATACGGTCCTCCTGCTGGAAGTGGGCCACCGCATGAGGGAAATACGCATACTGATAGACTTATCTTATCTTGATCTGTCCTTTTCAGTATAATATTAGTTCAAAGGTCTTATTCATGTAGTTATTCCACCATGTGTCTTGAATGTCTATCAAAACCGTCCACATTCACCGTATGTTTTATGCTGTACCTCATATCCCTTTATCTGTAATGTTCTATAGCTTTGTATTTTAGCACATGTAAAATGTCAGTGTGGTTACTACTAAGGGCACTTATAAAGGTAATAGTTTTCTTTGTGTGAATCACCTACTTGTAACATAACAGCTTCCTTAAGCCAAGGTGAGATGGTCTCCCAGGTCCAGTCCTCATTGTACCACTGCCCTACTTTTAGACAATGGAAGCACACTTGGCTGCACTCTCCACGCATTTCACTTTGGTGAGGCAAAAGCAACAGCGGGCCTTCTTCGCTATTACCCCCGGAGTGAATTCATCCCAGCTGTGCATTAAGCCCTGCTAGTCCCCGTCTCTCATCACATGCACGCACGCACGCGCGACCGCAAAGTGCACACACATGCCTTCACAGTCTTTATTGGTTCTGAGTTAGGCCGCACACAGCTGCCGCACATACTCGAATCAAGGCTCAAACAGACCGACGCGGTCTGAGGGCCCGTTCGAAACCTCTCTGAGGTTCAATAATGGCGACGTTACCGAAAGTTCAGTCTCTTTGACACATGCAGGGTTTTCCACATGAAAGGGGGCGTGCGTCGCACACTGCTGCCTGGAAAGATATAAAAAGTCCCACAGGCAATGGGGTCGCTTTAAATTAGTAGATGTGCGAGACTTTGTGGGGACGGAGAAGCAAAGCTATTGGCCCAATCCAAATAGCTGTAATTAAAACCTGATGCAGGGTGGAGGGCCTGTGAGGTCAAAGCGATCCAGATGGCAAAATGGAAAAAGACCACAGACTTTTCTTTTTGTATGGCTTTCTTCAAACTACACCAAGAATGCTAACTATAATGATAACTAACGTAACTGTGTTAGGAATAGTTGACAAATAAGCCGCATGTGTCTCATGGTGTGACATAGCAACAATGTAGAAGATTTGATGATAAATCTTATCTATTTATCATCTTATTTAAATCTTATTATAAATATAAATATTAATAATAAAAAGTATTGGGTCATCCTATCTAATATACAGGTTTGATGACTTTAGTAATTTCCATGAGTAGAAATCTTAATGCTTCAGCATATCATGATATTCTATGGAAATGTGTGCTTCTAATTTAATAGCAACAGTTTGGGAAGAACCCTTTTCTATTCCATCATGACAATGTCCCTGTGTATGAGACAAGGTTCAGAAAGAAATTATTGATTCAGTCAGTGTGGAAGAACTTGACTGGTCTGCATAAAACCAAGTCCTGAACCCAGCTGAACACATTTGGTGTGACTTTAAATGCAAACTTTGAGCCAAAAACTCATCACTCCACATCAATGACTCCATAATCAATGATTATGTTTATTCTAAACCAGCGTGCTACTGTTTCAATTTTTTAATTCTTACATGATCCAGATGCATCTACTTGACAAGGAAAGTGACCTAAGATATTTAGTCTTGGTTAAAAGATGGAAAGAAAATATAAGAATTTAGTAAGTTTATGTTTAAAACAAGCAACAAAAATCTGCCAATGGGGTAAGATAAAAAAAAAAAAATGTCTTACATAATTTTTTTATCTTACCCTACTGGCAGATTTTTTATCATAAATTTAATTAATTCTTACTTAATTTTCTTTCATCAAACAAGGCTAAATTTCTAGGATCACTTACCTTGTCAAGAATCTTAAGATATTTTTACCAGAAAACTAGACAAAAATGCTTATTAAGAAATTCATTCATTCATTTTTGCAGTGCCCTTTAAATTCCAATAGATTTTAATTGGCGATGTTTTATAATTTAGCAGCTGGAAAAAAAATGCAACAATATTGTTCCTCTGTATTGTTATCATTATAGTTGTGATATTCTCATGAATTTAGAACAACATCTTTATAGTTATTGTAATAACTCTTATAACGTTTTTGGTGTGAACGGGACTTTAGACAGTTTCACGATTCCAAATCCACCCTAATGATCGTACCATTCATCTTGCCAACGTTCATGAAAATGGAGTTTAAATGGGCAGTGCCAAAAAAGGGAATTACATAAAAAGCCTGAAGAAAAACCCACAAAAATGATGCAGACACAAGTGGTTTTAAGCATATGTTTGTGCGTGTCTGTGTAAAGAGTTTGAAAATATATACATGTTCTCGACTTACTCTACGTGTGGTATTTAAAGTATTTTTTGTGCATTTGAACTAGTCGAAGGCTAAGGAGGGCTTGTCAGATCCACTCCAGCCCAGAGAGGGGGCTCTCTAATGGGGTTTGTCATCTGCTAATGATAGCTCACAGCCGTGAGCCGCCAGAGGTTTAGGGGAGCTTTGCAGAAAGGGAAGAGATCCATAATGATTTGGCATCTCTTAATGAGAGCCAGTGGGCATCCTTGACCAGCGCTCGGTTTGCTTTACTACAGGGAAATGGCAAGAGAGAAACCCCCCATGGAAAAGAGCAGTCGGCCGTTAACCCCACAGCCTGCCACAGCACATTTAACATCAGCACCTCTGTAAAGCTATCCATGCCTGAATTAACCCTTCAACCATCTGCAAGAGCACATTTAACACTAGCTATGCTTTTAGGTCAGGGAGACCTGACATTTCAGCCCTAAAACGCCCGCAGCAGTTATGTTACTGACTCAAAAACACGAAAATATTCCACATACAAAATGTTCAACTGTAGGCTGCACTTGTTATGAAAGGTTAAGTCGTGAATTTACATTTAAAACCGACCTTCTTCAAATATGGCACGGCAGGTGTATTTCCCTTTATCAGGGGTCTCGTACGCAAAACTTTCCATACAAATGACAGAATTAAGATGAAAGAAAAAACACATTCAATGCTCTGCATCCAATTTGATTCACAAATCGTAAATTGCTCAAGATTACGTCCCTTTTTGCAAGCTTGTTGAACCATCTCTCTTTTGAAGTAATATTGGCAATGTTTTTCAATGCAATCATTTGTTGAAACAAACAAAAAAAAAGAGTCAAAAATGTGAAAAACAGTGAAAATATTACTGAATACAGACACTGAATGGCATCAAGCTACATTGACTGTTAATGGAGCTGCCTGAGAACATTGTGTATAGTTAAACAAAAACAACCTGAAGTTGCTGAATGATAAAGTGCTTACAATGCACCTAAAGAGTTCGCATAGGCCCCACATAAACACACTGTAACCATTATTTGCTGCCTTACATTTATTGGTACAATCAAATTGGCTTTAGAAGTCATTTTAACTTACTGACCATTTGTGAGTTGCAGTATTTTATAAGTTAAAATTACTTTTTTAAATTTGAAAGAGTTGCAGTAATGTAAAATGTTGAAAATTAGAAAAAAAAATATTTTTGCAATGTATCAAAACATTCTGTGCTGTATGTTATGATGAACAGTTGAAATCAGGCAGTAACCAATTTGTTGGCCAATCTTGTGCCTTAATACAGAATCCACTATAATACAGCCAACACCTGTGGGACTGTACAGTGCTGTACTGCCCATCAAGCCCAAACACTACTATCAAGTGTTCAACATGACAGTGGGCTGCTGTATCACTGACATTATATGTGGCAATGCTGTAGGTATGTCCCCACTCTTGCTCTATGTGAGGGTTTTGTAGGACGAGTCACACAGGTTCTAAGTTATTTTTTTATTGTCACCTGAGAGTTGAATGAATAAAAGATATTAGACATGGTACAAACTAGGCTACAGATGATATTGCAGCGTGTTACAGCAAGCTTTCTCACAAAGAAACCAACCACAACACACTGCTTAGAACTGAAGTAGGTTATCACCACTGGTATTTAATAAAAATGTAGTAATTATGGTTCAATCTTTACCTTGGTCAGAGTATTTGAGGTTAATTACACATCGGTGAATAATTCTGTTGTCCGAGTTCATTGTTCTTCACAGTTGCCTTTGCTGAATGCACTCTTTTGTGCTTTTTTATCATACAGATCAAAATAAACCAATTTCAATGTTTACAAAAGAATTCTCTACCTTCAGTCATTTATATTTATTCAAGATAAACATACTATTTTCACCAAAATCATATGGTGTGAAAAACTGTAATTTTACAAAATTGACAGAATACAGTAAAAAAAATTGACTGCAAGTTTACAAAAAACCGTGAAAGTTTACTTTACGAAAAATATTTTTTACTGTATTTTTCTGGCACCCCAGCTTTTACAGTGTAGAATTTTTTTACGAAGAACAAATAGCACCTTTTTTTGTTAAAATGATTTTAAAGACTGCATACAATCTAAATCAAAAATGATATTTTTTTTATTGAATATTGTATCGTATTTAATTTTTATAGATGGTTCCAAAGCAACAAGCTTTCCTGTAGCTCAGTGGTTAGAGCATGGCGCTAGCAATGCCAAGGTCATGGGTTCGATCCCAGGGATTGCACATACTTACCGTGCGTTCAGACTGCCGACAGCGAGAGCGTCAAAGTGGCCGTAAGTTGATCATTTTCAATGTGAGCTGGCGGCGAGCAGTGGCGCGGTGCGTCTTGGCCATTGAAGGCATTGAGGAAAGTTGAAATCAGGTCAACTTTATGGTAATGAGCTATGACGAGGTTCGGCAGCAACTCAAAACGTACAACTCCAACGATTGAGAGGATTCCAGATAACGCAGCATTCGATCTACGTCAGAGCGTCCATGAATCTTTCTACCAGCGTTGTTGGCAGGGCGGCCAGAGCGATTTCTGGCGCTCTCACCGTCAGCGGTCTGAACGCACAGTTAGAATCAAATGTATAGTACAATGCAATGTAAGTCGCTTTGGATAAAAGCGTCTGTAAAATGCATAAATGTAAATGTGACAACATAAACAAATGTTACTGCGCATGCACGCTTTTGTGACCCAAACTTAACTTCCGGTACACATCCACAAACAATAGAGTCCCTGCTGATTTTTTCTGATAACAATCAAAAGAAATAACAAGTAAATGACATTAGCTAGCAAGTCTTGATGTGTATGTGTTAACAGGAAATAATCCTCCACGATTGACTGCAAACTCGCATTTAAATCTGCCTCCATGAACCCTTCCAATGATCCAATCAGTTCTTGAAATCTAGTCCACTTTACTTTAGTTTCATGAGGACTTTAACAGAGGTAAATGGCTAACATTAACCATATGCTCTCTGTATTGCTTGTAATTAGAGAAAGTAAACATCTGTAAAGTATTTTGCATTTGGTTTCATGGCTGTATTGATTTAAAAACAAACATTGTTTGAGTAACAAAAGCATGAACCCTGCCCTGGTCTATAGTTAAGGTCTGTTGTAGAATTTAAGAGAATCCAATACCAACTAAACTAAATATAAACAAGCTACAAACCATATATACAAAATTAATATACTGATTCTAGTCATATCATTGAGAACTATTTCAGATGGCTTGGCAAAAGCATGCCTTCACTCCTGTCACCGTATATGCGACAGCTGTCATTTCAGCACATTCTGCTTATGGAAAACTGTGAAAGTGTTAAGGCCGATTTGGCCCACATTCCCCTATAGCTGCATTGAGCCACATCATAAATCAAAGGTGTAAGACTGTGTGGTGCATGCACATCCACAGTAAAATATGCAGAATAGCTAGAATAAAAATATAGAATTTAAAGATGAATCTCATGTGTTTATTTGATACATCCCACAATGTGTTAAAACTGCAGTTAGAAAAGAAATTAATTGAACTGCATTTCTACTGACTGTGAGAAATAAGAAACACGCTTGAGAAATCAAACGTGGGCACTATTGATATTAATGTTATCATTTATATGTTCAAACTTGTACACTTTTTATGCCCTCAATTTAAATGATAAATCACCTTTTTATTAGAGAGTTTGTGTTTTTCTTACGCTTATGTGCTATATGCTCAAGTCCCCAGAGTCTGAAATCCCAAAGTATTTTAATCAGCAACATTTTTACCCATTGAAATTCACTCTCATCTAAGGAAGCTGTTTGGAAAGGAATTGATATTCAAGGTGGATTTATGTTTCACACAAAGTCAAACGTCATCCCGTTCATTGAGGTGGGTCAGAGGAGAAAAAAAACACAGTTTGATTGCCTCAAAAATGAAAGATTAACAAAACGTGAACCTAGGTAAAGCTATCCAATGCAATGGGTTCCTATAAAGTATTAATATATTAATGACCTTCTTTTGAAAAGTTCCTATGCAAATTTACCTTGTTCCTTTTAAGTTCAGCTTTGCAAGAAAACCACCTTTATACAGTACTTTATACAGTTGGGTTCAGAAGTCTAACATTACTGTTTTTTCAGACTTTTACATTTTGAATGTCTTATTACAAATGATATCATTAGCATAACAATTTGCATGAAAATGTTAAGATCATCTTTAAATGTGCATTTTTTACTTTAAAGGGATAGTTCACCCAAAAATAAAAATTCTGTCATCATTCACTCACCCTCTTGTAATTTCAAACCTGTATGGCTCTTTCTTCTGCAGAACACAAAAGAAGATATTTTGAAGAACCGAATGGCGGTATTGACTTGCACTAGTTTTGTGTCTTTACAATAGAAGGTTTGAAATGACGATCTGTGTTATCCCAGCATGAGAGCATCCTTTAAAGAGCATCTTGTGTGCTTCAGTGAAAATCTGACCCTCATATGCTTGAATGGAAATTTGACCTTTTGTACAAAAGTGTTAACATGGTCATTTTCCTACATTTGATTAGTGATTTGAAAAATATTCTATGTGATCTCAGACCCCACATGTGCTGATGTCTTCTCCCAACAGTGGGAATCCCTTTAGATAAATCCTTACATACCAATCTATTCTCTTTGGACAGGGTAAGAAGAATAGATTGGCTGCTTGGAATCTATTTTAATTTGAGATGCTTTGTTTTTTGTGTGGACGTGGTCAGACAGCTAAACAGAAAAAAAACATTTAAATTGGAAATACATGGTGGAGCAGAGCATTGTGTGTGTATTAAGAGATCGCTCCAAAATAATTTTTTTTTAGCTTTTCTGAATTTACCATTTGTGTAAGTAAAATGATCATTTTTGTTTCAATAAGCCAGCTTTTTTCACTTAACATTCTTTTACTGCTGTTGAGTGATTTTATGTCATTCCTGAGGTTTGTTTCTCTTGAACAAACAGACACTGGACTAAAACTGGAGTGCTCTCTTAATTTTTTCCACAGCTGTATATATTAAAGCGAGAATGACTGCATTAACTTTACACTCACATCTTGTAAGAAGATCAGCATACGTTATAAAGGCCTTTCTCAATAAAGTTTCTCTCTCTCTTCTCTGTCTTTTGCTGTAGTTACAAATGATTGCAGCTATTGTTCACACTAGCCAGTATTAATACCCTTAGTTTGCTGAATGGTCTTTGGGTTTAATATTTCATTGATCCCTAGGTGGCTTACAGACATGAAATATCCTGGGTTTCCATGGTGACCTACCACCCTCCATTCTGTGGATCTCTGTGACAGAAAGTGGGCAAGTCAGCAGCTGCAACGTCTGCAAAGTAAGAGTTACCCCAACCTGAACTAAGGCTCTTCTGTCCCCTAATCCCTTGATATTGCCAGTCTTTTAGGAGAATAATAGCTATGCACAAATGAAATATATGTATCACACCTTCCCTCCTGTTGTGTAACCTGCAGAGTGTTAGGTTTATTAATTTAATACATCTCTCTCTCTCTCTCACACACGGTCTGCTGTGGCAGCAAGTCCTCTGTTGCTCTAAACATCTGTAACCCACCGTTTACTCGAATTAAGACTTTGAACAAGTGCCAACACAATTTCAATAAGCTATCTCAGTTTCTGCAGGTCTGTTACCCCTCTTCATCTCCTCCCAATAGGATCTTATCATTCCTTGCTGGATTTCACGCTTACATAAAAACATTAGCTTTACCGACTGGTTCACACAGACGGGTAGGTGAGGGAGGCATTCCAGAGGAGGAATATTTCTCTCCTTTGGATGCTTATGGATTTCTTTATATTTCCAAGCCAGCCAACAAAATAGGCGCTTTCCGGCCGGTTAAGTTCAGGAACAAAGTTCCGGTGTGTAAATATTTGTTAACCACAGATCTTATTTTAGGCAATTTACCAAAAATCCATAAAAAACATGGAGAGAGAGAGAGAGAGAACCGGAAATTCTAACTCGCTTCTGGGGTTTGCATACAAAAATACATCATGTCTGAGGTACTCTATAATCGGGCGTTTTTTGTATAATTTACATTATAAGAATTAGCTACCTTTTAAAATACTTGTCCCATGAGATCAGGTTGAACCGCAGCATAATACAAAATCCTTGATGCGATGCACAAGATGACTTGTGTCCAGAAACTTACCGAAGAAAACTTACTCTGACTGTTACCCTTTTCAAAAAACATAATTTTGTAACCACAGTAACCTTTGGTGTTGAAAAGGGCATTATGAGTTAGGGCAAATACACAAAACAAAAATGTTAAGTAGATGGACCTCAACACTATCCGCAACATTCATCTAAGAATGTTTTATTGTTAATGTGGTTTCTAGAATTTGTCTGTTTTTTTGCATTTCTCACAGAAAAAAACCCATCAAGGTTCTTTAATGTCGAATCCCTTGACTTTGTTCATGCTTTCAGGTCATGAAATAATCTGAGACATATTAGATAAATCACTTGATTTCAAAGCCCCGCACCCACACAATTTCCTGTGCCATCATATTTTGACGGCTGTGAGACAGAAGATTGTTTGCTACAGGGTTGTCTCTCCCACCTCTAATAAGCATATTCTGTGGAAATCGTGAAAGAAAGGCCCCCTGTGGGTATTCTGTATTACTAGGTGAAACTGCTTTGTAGATATGTGCGAGGCATGTTCTTCTCAGGTATAACATTTATACCGGTAGAAATCCTTTGTTTGCCTTGCCCGCGGGTTTCTTTTTAGTTTGTAATTTGTGGCGTGCACCAGTCACTCACATCTTCCGGAAGCTCGTCCACAGCGTCTGTCGGTGAAGCACATCACAGACGTTGTCAAATTCTGCTTCAGATGTGCTTCCGCAACAAACTTTTTACCCAAACAACTAGAAGCATTAATCACAACCGGCACTTGAAGAGAGAAAGGTGTGCTTTTAATTTCTAGCGCATAAGACAGCCTGTCTTGGCCGGTGAAGCGGTTTTGGTTGAAAGGTGATTAAAACTTTTCTCTCCCCCGTCAACCAAACAGTCTGCCAGGGCTGTCCAGCCTGTTTCCTGAGGCTTGGCCCTGCCCACCTCAGGGAGTGTGCCATAATGAGATTTTACTCGCAGGCCAGCACGGGATATGTGTGAGTGGAAATGCTTCATGGAAGGTGAAAACAAGAGCATTATGAATTTCTAATCCCTGATACATTATTCATTCATATTACAAGCCCAGAACACAAAGGCGGGCAGGAGAGCACTCACTTCAAACGCTTCTCTGATATCTCGGTGTGGGTAACCGTTGCATTCTTCAAATGAAGACGAAGTCTTTAAAATGCCTATATTAATGTCTGAAAATAACCGGCGCATGCCATGTAGCTCTGCGCCGGTAAGGGCGGTGAACGAAGTTAAATGAAAGAGAAATGAATAGCGAGAGGTAGCACATCTATCTGGAAAGTGATTTTGTTGGAGAGGCGATAGATGTACTGTATGGAGATTTTATTGAGTTATTTGATAAAAGAATTTGTATGTTTCTATCTCAGCCGTGGCCTTGATTGTTGTACAGCTAACATTACTCTGTGAGTTCTGGCACTTTCCCCGCGCCAACAACAGAGAATAGGATTCACATTCGAAATAGTCTTTAAGCAGCTCTGAGGCACGGCAGCCAACAGTAAACGTGATGAATGGTGTCGAATCGGGTGTATTTAACTTCAAAAATGTATTTCTATGTATTTTGTATGAATTCTAATGCACAGCGTGTCAAGATATATCCGTGAAACATGGCAGATATGGTACAAATTTTGACAGGCCGCTGGAGAAATGAGGTGGAGACGTAGAAAAATAGCTGCAGAAGAAAAATGAAGTCAGTAGAGGAATAACGGGCGAACGCGAGTGGACTGAATTATGATTGGTTAAAATTAGATTATGGCTTCTTACTGAAATGAATCTACGTTTCTCAGCTGGAACTTGTATCAGAAGTCTGTTAATTTTTCTCCTTTGTATCTCCATCCCAAAAGTGATTAAGTGGTGTGTTGCTTTAGTTGCAAAAGTGCTTTACAAACTAGTTTCTGTTTGTGTTTCTTTCATTGCAGGTTTAATCACAGAATTTGATGACGGGGATAAAAGTGTTTGGAGGTGTAAAACTTTGCAGATGTCTCAGTGCTTTCACTTTTAATGAGGTGGATGAATACAGACATGAGTCTGACTAGGGCTGTACCTATATACCGGTATTCTCAATAACTGCATCTTTATATTTCATGATTTTTGGGGGGATTATTATTAGTCACCCTTTATGTTTGTCACTGGGTTTCGCAAATATCTAAACAATAAAAACTATTAATAAGTTGTTATTCGGTTACCAACATGCTCAGTGGTTAGAGCATGGCGCTAGCAACGCCAAGGTCATGGGTTCGATCCCAGGGATTGCACATACTCAGATACAAAATGTATAATAATATAAGTTGCTTTGGATAAAAGCATCTGCCAAATGCATAAATGTAAAGTCATACAGGTTTGAATTTACGAAAATGTTTAAAAAAATTCAAAAAAGTCGAAAAAAATTCACTCACATTTTCGTAAATTCAAACCTGTATGACTTTACATTTACATTTAAGATGACAGATGACAGAATGGGTTTTTTGGTGAACTATCCCTTTAAGAGCCACAATGGTTACAAAGGTTCTAGCTAGGAAATTCTGATTAAGTGTTTGCTTCAACTGCTGAAATGACTTTATAGTTTGCACCTCCATCATTTGCACGTTCCCATTACAAACGCATCAATATCTACACGTTTTAGATCATTAGCCACAATAGAAAACAAAAGATTTAGAAAACAAGCAAGAAACCAAAATTACAAAACACGACTAATAATACAACTACACAAACATGATTGGAAGTAGCCCATCCACAATTAATGAAGCATGCAAAGTCTTCCATGTTCTCCAAATGCCCCTAATCGTATTTTTGCGCTATAAGATGTTTACAGTTTGACGGCTAATTGTGACCATGCGTCGTGTTAATCTGTCTGGTTATTGTTGACGGTCTGATAATCCCTTGAAGAAGGACGGGTGATGATGAGACGTGTTCATGGAAGCCGATCAACGTTGACAACTTCTACACGGGACTCCTTTTCTCCTTTTAAATCTGATTTGATTCTATTAGCAGACAATACAGAATGAGAGAAATGGGGGACAAAAATGGTGGGGAAAAATCAATTACCTTCAGAATCTCTCAGAGGATCCTGTTTCACACTGTCGAATGACTCTGAGCCAAAAGCTTTCCTTTCTGTGAGTGATGGCTCTTTTGTTCTTGGCTTGTGCAATCTTATTTGCCTGAGTAGGACATTAAGTCGGGTCATTGGATGCAGATGTGTTGTGCAGGAAAGTGGAAAAAGAGAATCTTAGGGGCAGGAAGGTTTCGAAGAATGCCGCCTAAATACGCCTCGCGCCACATCACACACACATTGTCACCTCATTTGAGCTAGTCACATTGCACACACATACACAGGCACAGATGCAAAAATCCACAGATTACACACACACACATGCATTTTCCTGCCACATTGACAGAGCAGTGTGTTCACAGCTGTTCCATATGGCTGTCAGTCATCGTGTCAAGACTCTGAGCTGTCTCATCTATCCGGACTTCCCACGTGGCTCCTCCAGGGATGGTGATGCTTGGTCAGCTGTCTTAGGGGATTTAGATTGCATAATGCTTTGGTTTGACACACTGTATACTTGTTTTGTGTTGTATAATTGTATAACATTGTATAATTGTATAAACGTTGTATAATATAACGCGAGCAAAGATGTCAGATTTCAAATTATGTCGATGATTTTCTAGTTCTTTGCATTCTGTAAGTGCTTCTTGTTGTTGAGGGTTTGAGTTTTATCATGCAGGGGTAAAGAGCAGGGCAGGATTGAGTCCAGACTTGTGACTAACAGGCACGGATCCCTGAAGGTAAAAGTCACAAGGGGGCTGCCAACATAAAGTGACAAGAGGGAGCCCACCCATAAATCTGCTTTTCATTTTAATTAGCCTCAAAAAGCAAAGGAGGGCAGAGGAAAGAGATGGCAACTGGGATGAGCCCCGTTTCCTTCAGGTCCCGCTCAACCCCTTTGAGCTTTATAGCTGGTTTGCATCATATGTGACTTTACTCCTTTGTTGGCCAAGAACTTCCAGACCAAATCAAACAAAAATACTATATAAACGGCTACGTTTTTGACATGGAGGAAATAAATTCATTTAAAAAAAATAATAAATAATAAATCATATCACAGGATGTGGTTTGTGAAGTGTTTCATTTAGTATTATTTGCTTCTGTGTCTCTCTTTGTTCAATATTGCAAGTGCAGATGTTTGTTTTTGTTCGTGCATGACAATGCCGTATGCTTCAAAGGCAGCATTTTATGGAGCAGTTTTTGTAAATATTGACAATAATAAAATGCAGATTAAAAACAGAAGTAACATGTAAAAAAACATTAATTTTTTTTACAGCAACAACAGTTTTTACTGTTCTTATGACCAAAGCAAATTTCCCTCACACTTTTGCCTAATGAATAAAATCATGGTCTGGCTGTGGAAATAGGGAGCACATAGAGATGCAAATTTATTGTTTGCTTTAAAAGCAATAACCTCTATTTAAGCTCTCGTATGAACACAACAAATCAACCAAACTATTAAAAAAGAATACATGAAAATAAGAATAATGAATTGTTTTTTAGCAGTGTGCAATGTTGTGAATCCATGGAAATGATTTTGATGTTTCTAAGCATCCACGTTCCTTAAATCATTCATAATTGTAGAAATATTCATCTCTCTGCATCATGACATAAATAGAGTTCAATGTTCCATACTCTTTATTAAATTCACCTTTAATGTTGCTACAGAGGTTCATTTCAACGATCAATACTTATTATATAATAATATACAGTACAGGCCATGTTAAAAGTGCTATTTTACAGCAGACATCAATTCAGTATTATATATTGAGAAGCCATATGCTCCATTAGTCTCCACAAGTGCTGTATTTTCTTTCTTTCTTTCAGACAAAAACAAAGTATTTTTCATATTTAATATTCATTTTTAACATGTGTAAAATTATGTTTATAATTAATTAAGACATCAGAAGGTCAATTTGAAAGTTGAACAATGTTCAAACATTCAACATATTAAGAAATAGTATTTAGGATATTACAGTATAGCAATAGATAAGTTGTTTTCAGAAAACTTGTATGTTATTCCCCAGACTTAACAACTAATACAATTAACAGCATATAAATAGAATTAACTTCATTTATTGTCAAATGTTTTTATGACACTTTTCTTGAGTTATTCTTGAGTTATTCTTTATGCATTTTTCCTCCACATGGTTAAAACAGAACTAGATTTCTCTTGCAATAATGAAGATTATAGTAGTTCATTACGTTCAAACTTTCGTTGCCTCTCTAAGCTCAATAAATCAAGCTCTGTTTGCACTCTGTGATCGATCTTATTATGTTTTTACAGCAAGAATATTGCTTTTGGCACAAAGCAAAAGCTGTAACAGTGATGCTTGCTAACAAAAGCTGTTAGTAGACATTTTGTTCTGACCTTTCACCCTGGAACATTGAACTGCAAGTTGAAAGCAAGGTTCTCACAAAACATGTATTAAAAAAGAAATGTCAAGGGTTATTTATTTTGTCATTTATAATGACTTATTAGAAGAACTAGAACTGCGTGATACTACCAAAATTAATTTAGTTATTTATTCAAATTGTAACATGAATTCAAAATTGGGATAAATGTTTGAGATAATGTAGCACTTCTTTCCAAAGAATAGCAATGATACGTTAATTCCAACATGTTGTTTCAGAAATATTGATAGACTTTCCCCCAATGTCTGTGTGGTTACGTCTCTTTAGTCGGCACATCAGTTTACTGTATGTTTAGTAATGACTTTAATAATTTATCATAACTGTGTAATATTTACGCTTTGGTAAGAATGAATCCTTATGTTTTCGTGCGAGGCAAGTGAAGTTTTTTTTATGTCCTTTAATCAGCCACCAATTACTAAACAGATTTCCTTCTTTTTTGTCTGGGTTAAATATAGCCCTCCTCAAGTGTAACGAAAATGCAGTGGTACATTTTTCCGGGCCTGTAACACTATCAAAATGTGTATGTGTGTGGAGGGTTTTTCCTGGTTCACCCTAGGAGTGCTCAGCTGCAGAACCATGCAGGTGTGACTCAGAGAAACTGTCCTGCTGAGGACCTTTACAGTCTGATCCAGAGCACGGTCTTCGCCAACTTGCTAATCTCACCAATGCCCCCTGGTGCTGTTGCCTGGTAACAGAGAAAGCTTGGCTGCCTCTAATTAGCTGTTTGGGTGAGTCACATGAGTGACAAGTAGATGCCAAAATAATGCACTTTAGATTTACGGCAAAGGACCCAAAGTGCACTTTTTTGTGCCATATCTGTAGAGGTTTAGTTATTGTATGTTTTAATGTACTCTGAATTCAAAAGTACAAAAAGGAGTAGTTCATCCAAAAATGTAAATCCTGTGATCATTTACTCATCATCTTGTCAGTTCAAACCTGTATGACTTTCTTCTGCAGAACACAAAGGAAGATATTTTGAAGAGCGTTCACTGTAAAAAAAATAAAAAGTTGACTTTCAAGGCAGCTTGCTGCACAGTTGTTTTTTGAGTTAACTCAATTTTTGAACAAGTAGTTCAACTAACTCAATAAACTGAGTAATGTCACATGACTCTCAACTGAAAACATAGTTGAACCAACTTACAATAAATAAGCAACAATAATTTTTTTTTTGTTTTTTTTTAAAACTCAAATGGACTTGGTCAACTCAACTCATCAGATTATATTTTTATATTACTTTAGTATTTAATTGTTCTTTTACATACACACTCTACTTAAGACCAAAAGACCACTTTGGCCAAGTAACTGCTCAAGCAGTTTGTGTGTTACACATTTTTAGTAGTGGCATCACTACATCATGTTGGTCAAACTTCTTGACACGCTTTGGGCTATTACTGAAATATCTATTTTGTTGACTGTACTTCAACAAAAGAAACTTTGTTAGTACCACATTTAGACAAATTGTGTTGAGTATACTCACAATAATACATTGTACTAAAAGTCTTTGTTCAAGTTACTTTATTACCTTTGTTGGGAGAACAATTTGAAGTTACATTGTTGGTAAATGGTTACATGGTTTGTCCCCATTAACCCGCATTGCTCTTGTGGAACATCCTTCAAAATATCATCTCTTGTGTTCTGCAGAAGAAAGAAAGTCATACAGGTTTGAAATGACAAGAGGCTGAGTAAATGATGACAGAATTTTGGTTTTAGGCTCCAAGATTGTTTTCAGTCTTTCAGAATTTTCTATTTATGAGTACGTTTATGTTTTATGCTTCATTCTGTGAACAAGCAACAACATTTTTCCCAAATTCTAAATGAAGATATTATTTTATTGACATGCTGATGAAAATAACAAGAAATACATAGATCACTTTCCTGCTCATTCGACGCAACTCCTTGCTGGTGGAACCACCTTCCAAACTCTGTCCAAACAACATTCGTACAACTTCAACTCTTCTGTGAATACTTGACGAATAAAAAAAAAAATACTAACCCTCTATCTCTTTCTATCAATAAGTAGTGTTCTTATGAACATTATCAATGTAACACATGAGTTTATCTCTCAACCTCCATGTAACTGATGGCTACTTGCGATTCAGCACAGAAGGGGTTGGTGGATAATTATCAGAAGTTACAACCTTCCCCACTTGAGACCCATTGTGAAGCCACTAATTAGAAGTGAAGGTCTAGAACAGCTATAAATAGCTTGATTGTGTTTAATTGGCGACCAATGGACGCAATGGCATTTTTATCTTTCCATGAACTGAATAACCTAATTTAATACAGCCAAGATATTTCCGGAACTTGATGGATGTTTAAAAAATATGCAATGACAATTTTATATACATAGTCCTCTTACTGGCCTCTTATGTTTGGAGGTGATTAGCTCAGAAGAACCCAAACTTAGCCCAAAGTGATCCTCCCTCTTAGATCATTTGCATTGTTGAGTTAAGTTTATGTTAAATATATGCAACGCAAGAAACTAATTCTCAGCGGTGACAACGAACTGACAGCTCAGTAAATGCTAGATGTCATTAACAAACACAAGCCTTTGTGGCACATTCTTTAATTGCTCACACACAAAAGCATCAGGAGAGAGAAAGAAAGTGGCCAGGCTCAAACTGTGCACCGTGTGATATTCAAATAATGGGGTGGTGCAGCCATGTGCAAAACAACATCAAAGCCTGGCTTCTCTCTCTTGTCTTTCTCACCACCTCTCCTTGTCAATCCCTGCTATATTGAAAAAAAAGCGGCCAAATAAAAATAAGAGCAGTTAACTGTTCTTTCCGCTGAGAGCGAAACACAGAGCTTGGAAACGCTGGGAAAGCAGCAGATGGAAATGAGTTTTTGCATTGCTTCCATTCAGATAGAACAAACCTATCCGGGTCATTCCCACTCTACATTTACATGATCCTGTATGGACTGTATGCTTTAATGCAGTGCTTCTCAAACTTTTCCTGTAGGGTGCATCGCTTTGTGGCCCCCAAATAAAGACTCGTAATCTTGAAACTTAGAATTTATATTAAATCAAAAACATTTTTTATAGTAATGACATTAAATACAACAAACTTACATGACCCATTCAACAAATAGTTCATTTAAGCAATTATTATACAATAAAATATGAATATAAATTAAACAAAATATATAAATAGTTATGAACAACTAGCAAGACCGATCAACAAAACACATGTTCTTGGTAATACTCTGTTTTATAAATAATATAACATAAAGTTCCTAGGCTTGACCGGAGCATATTTCTGGAGTTACATCCAGGGTACTGCAGTCAAAAGGAGGATCACAGAAACATTATCAACAGAGCTATATATTTCTACACGACCAGACAGTTTAGCCTCGTTTCGGTCAAAGATAAATGCTCAGAGATTGCGTTCTTAACATTTGTCGATCACATTTTCGGGACCAAGGAAGGTTCCATCTTCAGAACATTTTTAGATCACACAGCAGAGCAGGAAGACAAGCGGAAGCTTGACAGAATGAAAACATGAAAAAAAGGGAGTCGACAAGGAGATGATGAAGGGGAAGCAGGAGATCTGATGAAGAAGAGGATGGAGAGGTAGACTGGGGAGCAGGTGCACACACTGGGATGACAGGTGATCCTCCCATCCTCTGTGAAGGAGAGCAGATGGGGTAGACGCTGGGGACCAACCCCTATTTGATCTGAACCAAACTTTTTGGTCAGAGCAGAGGAGGAGAAGCTGCAAGGAGAATAAAACATTATGTCCTCGTGCTCTGTGCTTGGATGGAAAATCTCATGATCCTTCACTGTGTCTGTGAGCCACACACACAAAGCTGCCTTAAAGAGGTCATATTATACGCTTTTCTTTATTTCTGTGAGATCTGTTTATGTTTCATAACCTTTTCCACCCTCCGCCTCTGACCTATAGCAAGACATGCATAGAGAATTTATTGTATATTTTTTAACTGTTGTGTCATCTCGCTTTGGAAGGCAGTCATGATTTCATGTTTACTTGAACAATTCATCACGTGCTAACATGAAAACATCACATTTCTGCTTTTAAACCCTGTGGCTCAGGCTCTTGTAGGCTTTTTATTGTAAGTGCATTACTGTAAATGCATTTCCAACTTGTTCTGCCGCAAATCAAAATCTGTTGCAAATGAAAAAGATCTGTGTCACAGATGCAGTCCAGAGATAATAATCTGCACAATGTATTTAAAGTAAGCATTAAGATACACAGCATCATATCCGTCATTGCATTCATTAAATGTTTTCTCTATGGCTAAAGCAGCAGGCACAGTGATGTTTTCTTTGCTGGGATTTCGCACAATTAACTTGTAGCTATTATGGGTGGAAGTGAGGAAGGTGCCCAGATAATGAAGGTCAGTAATAACAGTGTCTGTAGGAGTGCCCCATATTCCTTTTCTTTCTGATAGTTGCAGTTTGTTTGATGAATGGTTCTTATTATAATTTAGACATCTGATACATCTGGGGGAGAGAATGTTTTATGCTTCACTTGATTGGTCTAAGGCATCCGCCAGGAGACGAAAAGTGTGCCTTTGTAGTCCTAGAAATGTTGGGTCATCGTGTGGGAGGCCTGGCTGCCATTTCATAGGCCATGCAATTTAATGGTTTACTGGACACAAGCTAGAAAAGCAAATCTGCCAGATCTTTACTTTTGAGTTTAGCCACGAGTTGAACGCTTGCATCTGTTCGGTTAAGAACCATTTCTTTAAACTCTTATAATACCCTCACAGCACTCAAGATTTCCTGTTTTGGTCATTTTGTGGTCATCTGTAGTTTATCCGATTATGTAATCCTGGCTCCATCATTGTTTGGTCACTTGTCTTCTCACTTGTGGTTTAAGTGAATGCATGTGTATTGTAGTGCCCACTTGTGATTGGGTACCAACATGAGTCATAATACCAGCTGTGAATACCCGCCCATCGTGTGTGGAGTAACCAAGCTAAAGCAAAGGTTTGAACTAGTTTCACTTGCATCTCCATTAAACCCATTTTCTCCTTTCTCTTGTCTCTCCATAACCCCCACCAGCATTAACCCCCCCCTCTCTTCCCTCCAGTCATTCCACCATCACATTTTCTGCTTGGTTATTGGAGCTGAACATGATTCAATCAGAGTTGCTGATGAAGAAAACATTTTTTATTGAAAAGGGAAAAGTGGAAACAAAAGAACCCAGCGAGTGAAAAGGTGGAAAACAATAGCTCAGAATCCAACCCAGGGATGCTCTGAAAGACCACTGGGGTTTGCTAATCGCACAATTTTTATTGTATAATAAATCTTAGATTAAAAAGGCCTTATGTTTCTGGTTTACATTATAAAGTCTGACTTATGCATTGAGACTGCCTTGTTTTGTTCATTTACTTCAGAGTCAAAGTCAGTTTTATTGTCATTTATTTCTTGACAGGGCAGAGAGAATGAAAATGTAGTTTCCTGGGAAACCTTGGTGCAAACCTTCAGCATGTAGAAATTCACGGATTAGCACAGCACAGTAGCACATTGTTACAGGTTATAAACGAATATGGTGGACAACAAATACATACTTGTGCTTGTGGTGTAACTGTTTTTGAGAAAATCCTGTTTCCTTTAAGAATTCCTCTATTTAAGTTTTAGGATGTCATTGTTTATTTATTTAAATATATATTTTGTTACATTTATGGAAGAGATGATGTAATTAACATCAATTCTGAGAGCACAACTGGGAACTAAGTAAGTTATTCTGTACATACAATCTTCCTGTATTACATTACAATGTAATTTATGAGAAGCAATTTGTTAACCAATTTCTTCAGAGGTTATATGGGGTAATATCACCATAAATGTATTTGCTGAACAGTGAGATCTAACACGAAGGGCAAAAGGCAAGAAGTTGGTAAGAATTCATCATCGACGTTTCTTAATGAGGGGCATTAATAAATGAAGGGAGGCAGCCGAGTTAAACAATCTCTGTATAATGATACGAAGAGGAAAGAGCCTTCTTGCGTTCCCATTTGAAAAATTAAACCCTCGCTAAAATCGCTATTTTCCTTCAGGCGGCTCATTAAACGTGTTGCTGTCCACCTTGCTCGCTTTTTTAATCAACCTCCCCCTGTTACCCACTTTCAACAAAGGAGGGTGGATTTAAGAGGGTGCCATCAATGAGCGGCCCTCCCCTACAGCAAGGAGTTTCTGTGGATGAAGTGCCAAGGTAATTAAGACTCTTCTTGCGGCTCAGGCGCAGCACAACGCCACTGCAGACTTTAGTTGACTCTTCAGTCATCTCAGGAGAAGTGTAGCTGAAGTCAGGAGAACAAATTAATCATGGTCAATGTCAAATAGAAAGTGCTATAGAAACATCGGCCTTGGCAAAAGTTGAGTCTTTAAATATGTGCTATATTTTTTTCTTTTCCATTCATTCTTATTACCTTGATTTTGCACTGTCGGACTAAATTTTCAATATCAAACAAAAAATGATCATGTTAAACGCTGGGATATTCAACAGAAAGTTTGGGAAGCAACTAATTACGGTACGACTAGTAAAGCTGCCTGCTATGTTTTCACATGCACATGATTTAGTGTAGAAGTCTTAAAAAACGATAGAAGTTCACCTTTGTGAAATGCACCATTACAGATTTTTTCCCCACGAAAAGCCATAATTCATGATAAACTATGACTTTTCATGCAAAACAGGCCAAAACTAATTTTAGTTACAGTAAAAAAAATCTCACCCTGTAAACATACAGTAATGGTAAAGTGATGTCCATCTTTGGAAAATGAACGACTTCACTTTTTATTCAAATATATTGTGTATTAAAATCTTTGTACACATGTTGCATTGATGTCTATAAACTGAAGCTCTGCTTTTAAGCAGAATTTAAAGGAACAGTTCACCCAAAATTAAAATTCTGTCATCTTTTACTCACCTTCAAGTTGTTCCAAATCTGTATAAATGTCTTTGTTCTGATCTCTGAACACATAGAAAGATATTTAAAAGAATGCTTATAACCAGTTTTTGGTGGCCAAGAACAGCCTATAGTCTCTGCTTAAATAAAACCCATATTACCTTATATGCCGTAGTTTGCCTTTTTTGACTAACAAGTTCAGTGTATTGTTCCTTCTGCACCATACATTTCGCATTTTGATGATTAACTTGAGGAGGCATTAACTTTTGGTCACTGCTGTATATGGTTGAATGCATTTATGTTGTAGTAAATGACTTGAACTCTTTGCAGGTAGACACAACTCTTGGTGCAGTCGAGCACGCAGGTGCAGCATGAGGGAGTTGTTGCAATTAATTAAGCCGGGAACAGATGAACCCTGTGTGTGTGTGTGTGTGTGTGTGTGTGTGTGTGCACAAATGTAAGTGTGTATGAGGGTAAAGACACAGAGGAGTGAGCATTCATTAATGAAGTCAGGTTTCTGCACAAGTGTAATCAGATGGACCTCTTTGCCCTGCCCACATTTGCAGCCGATCATGATATCCTGCTCTGAGACTAACTCATAATGTCGAAACCATCCATTAAAGAAAATACGTTGTGTATGCTCCACCAGACCTGTCTGATAACAGTTTGTGTGCACAGCATTAAACCACAGGGGTGAAAGAAAGCACACTGCAAAAATGCTTAAAAAAATTCTGTAGAAATTACAATATTACTGGCAGCAGTTTGCCAGTAACTTACTGTAGATTTATATTTATCAAATTTATTGGCAACAGTTTGATAAATGAACATTAAACATTAACAAGTTTTTATCTTTACAGAAAAAAACTATAAAATAACTTTTTTTTAGCATTTCTGGGAACCAAAAATGAGAAAAAACCCAGATAATGGTTGATTCCCAGAATGCTTTGCATGAAGCTGTTATTTTATAGTTTTTTTTCTGTAAAGATAAAGACTTGTTAATGTTTAATTACATAAATATAAATTTACAGTAAGTTTTTGGCAAACTGCTGCATAACTACAGCAATTTTCTTTTTACAGTGTAACCTACAATGTGCTTTATGGTAACATTCAAATGGTTTTGTTCAATATTGTTTGAGTACGTAATTTTGTGACGAGGTCGGATTGCACTTTTTACAATGTAGAGGCTCACACACAAAAATCATTTTTATAATTTTTTTGTCTTACCATGCAGATCTTACTCGATTCTGATTGGTCAACAGTAACCACCACACATCTGAGGATAGAGTAATTTCGGCCTGCACATCTGAGGTACTTTATCTGTGCTATTCAAATGTTTCATTTGATTAAATGATGATTAATAAAACATTTAATCTCATATCAAATAAATATTTGGCCAATTATTTACTGATGTGGCATGGAGCTGTCTAATACGCAGCATAGTGTTCAGTCAGCTACTCATTATATCCAAATAAACTCTGACAGGGTGAGACAAGACTCTTCTGCTCTCGGTTTGGGGTCTTGATCACCCTGTTGGGGTTCATTTTGCAATAAAAAACAGCTGACTACACATAATACTTTACATATGTATTGTGTATATGCCTGTAGGGCAAGGAACAGATCATATGAACAAAGAGTCTCTGTGGTTGCCCCAGTGGAGGCAGGATTTGTGAAACAGATGATTTAAGAAACAAATTTACATTAAAATTTCATAGGCTGTATGAGTTAAAACACTGATTCTTGAGATGTGAGGAACAAATGCCACAAAACAACAAACCTTATTTTTTTTAATTAATAGAGATAATCATTAGAACTTTTTTTTATGTGCCATTTCATTTTCATTTTACTTCTTCAGAACTATGACATTATCACTATCCCCAACACATATTTATTTATATAAACATGAGACAAAACGTGTCTTTTATGTCTATAAAATGCATGTGTATATAGACATTATATATAAATATATAAACTTATTAACTATGTTGTACATTTTTTTTACTGTTTTATTTGACAGAATTTTCACATATGTTGGTAAAAATATTAAATAAACAGAAATAAACTGCAAATTTGCAAGTTGGGTCTAAAAATGTTATTTTAAGTTATTTCTGGGTTTTTTACAGGTATTTTTGTTTATTTTTAGTGTATGCAGTTTGACGTTTTGTAGGAATAAGAATAAAGCATGATGTTTGTACACAAACATTGTAACAAATTGAGCCTCAGAAAGCAACATTTAGGTTTGGGTTACAAAAAAGTCAAGACCTGACAAAAACAGAGGAAATGTGACTGCTTAAATCCACTAGATTGAATAAAGCTGAAACAAACAAGTAAAACAATCGGGAAAAGGAAACAGGAAAAACAAAACTACAAACCAACAGGCTACATAATAAAAGTGCTATGACAAACACAGGTAAATACAAAATCAATATGTATGTATAATAAAATCGATCCAAGATCATTTCTGGATAAAAAACCTTTCTGAAGCCTGTTTTCTCCCTTAACTCAAGAATCAACAGAACAGATGTATTTTTAGTTGGTCATAATAACATTGTTGGGTAAGACACCTTAAAACACCTGTTGTCATGATTACGGTACGACAGAAGGAACCGAACAGTCAGATGGTATTTTCTTATTTCACTCAGTGTGGCGGATGTGAAAAGTGAGATTATTGGCGTGTGTATATATGTGTCTTCTGACTCCTCAACAGAAGTGTCACATAACTTCTTGACATTTGTCTCAGGTTGAGCTCCTGCCGGGTGAAGGTCCTCGGCTGGCTCGACTGTCTCTCACTCATCTTCTCCCACCTACCGCATCTCTCTTAGGCTTTCACAGAGAATGTATGCAGATTTCTTGTTATTTATGAAACAGAACAGGGTCCCATTCAGCTTCAAAGCCTTTTGTCAGCACTTATTTCTCATTTTTTCTTCTCCTCCCACATCTCAATGCAGCGTTCCAGAAACTTCAGGTGAACTACTACATAGCGTGCAGAAATATTAGAAAGCATTTTGCTTAAACTAAAATCTAAAGTCAAATCTTTAATTATACAACAGTTCTTATATTTGCAAATGCTCTCACAAGATATTTATTTTTCCTGTTTTTCATTTTTAATGGGTTACAATACGATATCATTATTATAAAACCCCTATTATCATTATACAGAAATGTGTGCATAATAGTTAGTAACGGTGTTTGCCAATTAAAATAGCTTGTTGTATAAAAACCCTCATACTAAAGGCTGTTTAGTTTCTCAACCACAACACATTTTGTGTTATTGTCACATGATATGGCACTAAGCTCAGTTTCAGGCGGTGTTTCTATTCAAATATGGTTCGCAGTATAGCGTTGAGTTGGCATTTATATCACTGGCCTTCTGCCACGCTGTCATTTAGAAAATGGCGCACGGCCCCTAATTGTGACACTTAAAAAAAATAATATCTGCCTGGGATTTCACCGCTGTCAATTAAACGCACATTTAAAACGAATGTTTAAAATAAATAGTAAATACAGCCCACTACGCGCCCCTTAGTCAGGACTTCAATGTGATAGTTTATGTTGAGCACAAATCAATTCAGATTTTACCATCATCACTCCATGAAGCAGAACTGAACGTTCTTCTGCATCAGCTGCTTTTCAAAGTTTCTATGTAAAACAACGTCCATAAATCTTGTGTTCCTACGAAATATTTACGAAAAGACAAACCGCTAATAGGCATTCGTTTCACTGGTTTTCAACCGGGAGCTGTGAGGCCTAATGCACTTACATACTGAATCATAAAATGAGACTGCATAACACCGCTGTTAATGTCGCTACCTTGTTAGTGCGGCACAAATGTCCTTCTTTTCAGAAATACGTTCAAGAGCTGCTCATAATTAACATCAGCACATTGATGGCTCAGAGAAAAATAATTACCCGCAGATCAATTTATGTGTCATTCCAATTAATAAGAGGTGCGGCAATAACTGGCCGCCTGTATCTTTACCCGTGTTCTCCTATCCAGTTTAATTAAGAGAATGTGCTTGCCGCAGTTCTAGTGCATCATAAGTCACACATGTACATGACAAGGGCTTGACAGCCCGTGGCCTCTGCTGTGGTTAACATGGATTAATAGGCACCTAAGCACACGTGTTGTGAGGAACACTGCAAATCACATGGTGCACCGTGCGAGATGAGCGTTAAAAAGACCGGCGTCACCAAACCAATTCAGCAGAATTTATTATAAACTGCAAATGACACAATGCTTGCTGTTTAAATAAATGAAAACGATTATATTTTCCAGAAAGATATCTCACATTGACAGCTGTCAACACTGAAATACTGGGAAAATGGGATCTCCAGAGTTGCTTAACTGACAGTATAACACTTGGCAGTCTCCCAATATGTAAGACTCACTACAAGACATGAACTACTGAAAGAGCTACCCTGGAGAATTTAAGACGGTCACACATTATTTTACGGCAGCAAGGTGTGAATCTTCACAGACGCACACATTCACATGTGATTAAACTGAATACACACACACACACACACACACACACACACACACACACACACACACACACACACACACACACACACACACACACACACACACACACAGCATATGGTGGGTCAGCAGCTGCAGAAGACCAGCATCTGTAAAGGAGCTGAGAAGATACGGGAATGTGATATGGTGTTTGTATCGTCTATGCGGCTTATGGAAATCATCCATGATCCCAAATCCTCCTCACGGCAATCACAAAGGTTCAAATGTCACGCGACTGATGCTTCTTCGGCTCAGCGATCGCGATGACATTTCACACGCGGGGCCTTTTTTCTTGCGTATCGCACGATCCACGCAGTTGATCCCATTTCAATTCGCTCATGTTATCGTTGCTTAATTTACACATTTTGTTTTGATGGTTAGCAGCGCTGTCACTGATACTTTAATACATTTGTGATCTGCTGACATTTTATTCATAGTTGGTTGATATGCATGTAAATGTGGTCAAAAGGAGGGATTAGGAAAATACAGATGGCATGTCACAAAAAGGTGAAAAGGTGATATTTGAAAATGCACACATGCATACAGATATAAAATGTCTCTCGTATGTATTTTACAACATATTTCAATACTAAAACATTTTATGTTTTTTTATATGTGACATACAGTATCTTACAAAAGTGAGTACACCCCTCACATTTCAGCAACACTTTGATTATATCTTCTCAAAGGACAATACTATAGAAATATTTTTTAAAATATATTTTAGATTAGGCAATGTGCTGCTTGTATAGCAGTATACATTTACTGTCCTCTGAAAATAACTTCACATACAACCATTATTGTCAACATGACATAAGTGTCCAAAGTGTCAATATTTTGTGTGAGCACCATTTTTATCTAGTACTGCCTTAATCTTGAATGGGTTTCACTAGAGCTGTAAACAGGTTGTTGCTGGGATCCTCTTCCACTCCATAATGATATCACAGAGCTGCTGGATGTTAGACACGTGGCGATTCTCCACCTTCCGCTTGAGGATGCCCTACAGGTGCTCAATAGATCTCTTAGGGTGTACTCACTTTTGTGAGATACTGTATGTCACTTCTATATTTAGGCAGAGCAAGAACAAGAATATCATCATGGCTATGTTTTGGCCATTGGGAATTCAGCACAATGGCTCTTCTGCTTGTGATATTGTTTTCATACAACGGCTCCGTAAAGCTAATATTGATCATCTTACATCAAAATGAAATCGCTCTAAAAAAAGCCAAAGCAGCATCAACGGCCGTGTGTCGCCGAGCAACAGCCTGTCTGGAACGGCGTAATCGTCTTTTATTACAACTATAAGAAACATAAGATGCTCATTATAAAAACAATGATTTCTAAATGCAAATTAAAGCTTTACATAAATAACAACGACTCATGTGGGGAATTCAAACAGTAGTGAAAGTAAGGCTTTAAAAACACAACATACTGTAATCACAGTAGACCGCATCCCAGCGTTAAGAAGGAACCGATAAAACTCCTTCAAAATGTCCTTCAGTCAAGTCACATGATCAGGTGCTGGACCTTGACAAGTTTGCATTCAACAGTGCCAACTTTTCTACACTCTCTGACAAACTCTGTCACCGTAACCTCGGAGACCACACGGAGGGAAGGAACTAGAGACAAAAGGGTCGAACTCAAACATCACAGGCAGAGAGCGCAATGAAACGTCTGCCTTGAAACGGCGATGTTCTGTCAGAGAGCGACACGTCTCCCTTTTCTCTCCGCACCTCTAGCCTCGTCTGTTTTCTCTTGCTCTCGCGCTGCTCTTTTGCTGTATGCCCCAGAGTCGGCTGTCCTTCAAACTTATCAACGGGCAGCACCGCTGTGAGGGAGGTAATTAAAAGTCAGCCGTATATCTGGGGAGAGATAAGTGCATCGCGAGCAACGTGTAAAATTGTGGGGTCGGGATAATGAGGGGTTGGGGACTGTTGGGCTGGTTTTAATCAGGGGGACATTCACAGCTAATTGGAGATGAGCTGAACTAGCTCATCTCGGAAAGACGCATCAACATGCCGCAGCTCACTTTCCCTCAGGAAGCGTGGGGACGTCACCAGCCTCCCTGCCCTTTCTTCTATCTTAATTGCCATATTGAGTTATGTTAATCATTTTCTTTTCTTGTTAAAAGGTAGTTTTTCCCAACTAATTCAAAGTTGGCAGATGCTGCGCCGGGTGTCGCGGGCTTCCGGACCCGGCGAGAAAATATGGCTAATTTATCGCAGCCTCGGTGACAGAGGCACAATAACGCAGCGGCGGAGTTGGAGTCGATTGGCCCTAATGAGAAAGCCGAGGAAGGATAACAAACAAACCTACAAAATGCAAATAACCGACTCAGATCTTAGTCAATTAGTTACAAACGCAGGTCTTTGGTTTCTGTTATTTTTATGCTCGTCTCTGTGCAGCGCTCCGAAGGTAAATCTTATCGACGATGCAGCTGAAAAGGCAGTTTTCCCCTCGATGTAAAACATACATACAGTGGCGTTATTACTTCGAATAACTTACAGTTTATTCGTTTTCTCCCTATTTCACAGATAAATTAAAGCCACGTAACACACCCCGCTGTAATTGTTCCTATGAATCACAAGTATACTTCATTGGGAGTGTGGAGGCCGGCATCAATGCACTTTTCCTTGGCCAGGAGACAGATCTTTGTGTGAGCTGAGGGAATGTTTAGAGAGCTAGCGCAGTCTGCGGCTCACCTTGCCCGCGGCCTGACAAATAAACGTCACCCTTATTATTCTGATAAATGTCCTTTGTCATTTCTCTGACACGTGCTCGTTCTGCACGCAGGGCACGATAGATAGCGTTTGAAAACATGTCGCTACATGTCACTCGGGTTTGGTTGTTAGGAACAAGATGGATTGACTCATGTACTGTATGAATTAATCTGATATGCAAATAGAAGGAACTCTCCGGCGGTCACATTAAATTATGGTGCACTCAAGCGCTTCACTGGTTCTTCTTTGTCCTAAAGTCCTATTCGACTTTATACTGACACCTATTGGTGAGGATGAATGGTTTATTCTTTCTTTAAAGTTTCTTTTTTTCACCTCATACTACTCATCCTCATTTAATGAGGTGAAGTTAAACAAGTGCAACTTAACCATAAGGAATACATTTCTTGGTATCTATACAACTTATACTTAAAAAGAGCTACCCAGCACAGTTTTTAGGTATTTAAAATGTATTAAAGGTGCTATGTGTGATATTTAAGAAGATCTATTGACAGAAACACAATATACATAACTATGTCTTCAGAGGTGTATAAAGGCCTTACATAATGAACTGTTATGTTTTTATTACCTTAGAATGAGCTATTTATATCTACATACACCACGGGTCCTCTTACATTGAATTCACCATGTTGTTTCTACAGTAGCCCTAAACGGACAAACTGCTCTACAGAACGTGTTTCGTAAATATGTTATCTCCTAAAAACGTGACAACATCTTTGTCCTGTGTCAGCCAACGTAGTGCTTCGAAAGTGAGGTGAGAGCGGTGGAGTGAGCCGTTGGTTGCAATTGGCAAGCTCACCACTAGATGCCACTAAAATCTCCACATTGCTCCTTTAATTTATATTCAGTGGCTCTTCAGTTTCATGGCCTCATGGGATAGAAAAGTGTCCATTTGAGCATACTTAAAATAACTATACTTAAAACTACGTTTTGTTTTCAGTTGTATTGCAGTTTTATACATATTTTTAATAAGCTTTTATATTTTTAGTCTTCATGTTATTGAAGTTACAGGTATTTTAGTTGAATTAGTTGCAATTTTGTTATGTGCTTTTGTGTTTGTTGTGTTTCTATATTCCTTTTTTATTTCAGTTTTAGTTGAATTTTTATTCATTTTCAGTTAATTATTTTAGTGACTCAACTTTTATTGCTGAGGCAACATTTCCAATTTTCTTTAGTTTAAGTTTTTCCAAATAATATTTAGGCCAGTATTTCATTTGCATTCATTTAACAGCAATGTTTTAATAGTTTTAGTTTTAGTAAACTATTATAACCTTGCAGTGGAAGCAGTACACCATCCAGGTGTTTCTCTCACACTGTTTTTGCATACTGATGTCTTGGAAATAGGCTAGACTCTTAAAAACAGCACGTGTTGTCCTGAACACATCTCTGTGACAACACATTTTGTGTTACTTTTAACTCATCTTGTGTTTTCATTTTCAAAATAGATACAAAAGGTGTTAAAATGACATCATCATGTGATAAAAAACATAACACAACAAAAGTGTTAATAATCATCAAATCCTTTTGAGATTATACAACCTATTTCACATTCACAAACGTAGACTGTGGTTGTTCAGTGTGTTGAAGTTACTGCTGTTAGTGCTGCATTCAGGTGCACCCGGAAAACTCGTCCTTCTTTAATGCACAGAAAAATAACACATGAGTAATGTAAAGCAACAACAATGGAGAATGTAACGAAAGCAGTTTTCCCGTGGACTTCATTTTCATTTCTAAATAATACAGCACCACATGTGACAACGTCACAACTCGACTCACTCAGTCATTCATGAACTTGAAATAAATGTATCGCTTCAGGCAGAAATGTTTTCATTTCCGCTTACACTGACTCTGTAACTCTGTCTGGTGGGTGGCACACATGACAATTCATACAACTCAGTCTTCGTTATATATTTTGTTTGATGTATAGGATGTTTATGTTTTGTAAGCATGTAGTCAGGATCTTTTACTATACATGGAACAGAATGAAACCCTGGTCATGTATTTAATTCTAATTCTCAAAGCACTAATCAGTTCACTATGTGTAAACCTTTTAAATGAGTCGTGATTATGGCATTCACTTTGCTTTGGAATTCATTTTGTACAATTTTTTACAGCATTAATGGCTGTATAGGATGTTTTTGTGTCTGATCCAGTTATGTCAAAGAAAAACAACAACAACCCAGTGCAACAGTGAAACAGGTAAACAGTAATTCTCTTTGGCAAAAAGAAAGGAAAGGTCATTAGATAAAACTGACAAACGTTCCACTCCCGTCCCCAGACCCGTGCGTTTTGCGGCTCAAGTCTCCTGAGCAGATTATTTACACTCACTGTACTGCATTGATGTTTAATTTCCTCTCATTAGAACTATCTCAATGTCTGTCGGCTGCAGTGCTTTATTTGACTGCAGGCAGTGTTTGATTGGATAGAGTGTCTTGCCAAAATTGCCATTCATTAGTAAACAAACTATTTACCCTCAGCACATAAAAGACACCACTTAAAGCCACAGCCGATGGCATGAATCAAAATCCGATAGGGTAGATCTATCAAAAGCACATTGGCTTCCTTTAATCAGTGGTGTTTTCAGTGTGAAAGCAATGAAGCCTTTACACACTTCACCACTGGTAATTAAAATAAACAGACTGCACACAAACATGAGCGCTGACAGAAAAGCTGCGACAGCTGAGCTCTGCCTAAACGCGCATGAGTGCCATCTTCAGCGCCTTTGCTTATAAAGCTAAATGAGCTGAGCTTTTTCTGTCGAGTGTTTTACTTTTTTTAGGCATAAAATGTAAACAAGCATTAAAAATACTTTTACGCAGGTCAGCTGTTTTCTGCGCGAAACCTACATGATTTAAAATATGCCGCATTTAAAAATGATAAATGCACTGACCCGAACTCACTACACTTGAAATTACCCCGAATAATCTTTTTTGATGCCTTGTTGTTTTGACTGTTCAATTCCGGCTGGATAATATTTTTCACTAAACTACAGCAATGTTGTAGCCTACTATAGAGCCATAATTCACCATCAGAAACAAGCGTTTTACTTGAAAGCGCACAACCTGTCATCTAACCTCCACCAGTCGACGCTGATTTAATTCCTGTTCCATCAACGGCACGCTTGAAGTTGACTGACAATCAAAATCAATGGGACCTACTTGTAAAGTCAACATCGGTTTTCACTGCCTTCCGATGTTTTATTTATTTTTTTCTGCCATTTGTTATGCATCAAACAGGTCGAAGGCGCCAATGACTGTATCCAGTCTATAGTACAACTTACATGAACCTAAGTTACTTTATATTGCTCTGACACCTCAGTCCAGGAGCACGCTCAGTCTTAACCGACTCGTTGAGTTTTGTTGATTTGGAGCAACATTACCGCAGGTCAAATGTGTCTTGGTCTATTAACTCGAGAGTCAGACATTCATTTTTTGGAAAATCCGTTAAGTAACAGTTCAGTGATTCCGAGCGTCTCTCTTTCTCTGCTAAGAATCTGTCATGTCTGAGCCAATAGGAGCTTGCAACTTTTTATAGTGAAGTGTGGAACGATTTCAAGGGAGAAATCTAGTCTATTTTGTGCATCTGTGTTCATGATTCTAGAATCTCGATTAATGCACTATTGTTAAAAATGCTAGTAAAAAATGAGCTCCAATCCTGTGATCTTATTGAATGAGCATCACTCCAGGAGTCTTTTTTGCATTGTTTCGCATATCATTAGTATTGCTTTGACTCATGGATTTTTTAGTTAAATATACAAAAAATGTACAAATGTGTCATATGTACTTCATCAGACGCATGCGCCTGGCCCAAAGTTAACTTCCAGTGTGTTTGTTGATCGGTCTGACTAGTGGCTAATAATATAACTGTTTATATTTTATTTTATTAATTTATATTCATATTTAATTTTATAATAATTGTATTAAATAAACAATTTGTTGAATGGGTCGTGTAACTTTGTCGCATTTAAGTTTAGCAAGTAACGGTTCTTTTACTGGTAACCCAAAATAATACAGCTAGACATATTTTTAACTTGCTAGCTAATGTCATTTACTTGTTATTTCTTTTGCTTGTTATCAGAAATAATCTTCAGGGACTCTATTCTTAGCGGATGCGTACTGAAAGTTAAGTTTGAGCCACAAAAGCGTGTATGCGCAGTAACGTTTATAATGTTGTTGCTTTGAAACCGTCTATAGCACATTTGTGCAATATTACACAAACAAGAGTGATCGACGTGCAGCCTCATGCCTGTGGCAGTCATAGCTGTTTTTTATATCATTACACTTTTGCTGATGTGATACTGTCTCAATTAAAAAATTAATTTTCCCTAAGAGGGAAATTATATGGGTTTATATGCATATTCGGTCAAAATATGCATAGTGCACAACTGCAAACTATCCATAATAAATGACAAACATCCTGACCCCTTATAAGAATGCAAAGCATACCTTCTAATTTGATTGTCTCCAAAAATTACGGGTCAGTTTGGACTTTGGTGTCATGTAACTGAATTAGACTCAATAATGATTAATTAATAGACATTACACATGGACGAGAACTTCATTATTCTAATGCCGCCTAAACATCACCTATTACTTGCAAATGACATCATTAATCTTTCATAAACATGCTATGGGAGTTTCCGAAAGGGCATCATTGACATTTACAAACATTCCTCCGGGAATTACTGGGGTGCAGGAGTTTAGATTTGGATGTGAATTTAAATTCGCTCATACATACCGTCCCAATTATTGTGGAATTTTACGTGTTTCTGTTCTCTAAATAAGTGTATTTATCATTTGTAATCTTACAGATAAATCTTCTTGCCACAAAACACAGTAGTGTTAAAACCACCAGGAGGTTTTTAATTACTTATATGTTGGTATGTTTTGTTCAGTTTTAAGAACAGCCTGGATTTTTATGATGTCAAAAGGTTAATTACACAGGGAATGTAGAAATATATAAATGAATACTCACCAATAATTAGCACACCGGTCTTACTGTTTTAGCACCGCAGTTAATGACACCCGGGAATAATGTACCGGACAGATCCTAATGAGGTGGGTGTTGAGTGAATTCCTATGTGATTAAACGTCAATCACCGTCTCATTTGCTCTCATGATGCTGACAGATATAATGAGTAAAGACATTCATTGGTAAGATTCACAAAGGCCTTTAAATATTGTTTGACAATATGTACGTTTTCCATCTTTTTGATCACAATATGGTAATAAGAATGGAGAAAGAAATACATCCAAAACAAACAAGAAAGCAGTCAAAACCGTCAAACACAAAGCTAACTATAATCAAGTATGTAAAATTCTTAGAAAATGTTTGGTTGTGTAACTGAACACATCTTCAAGATTCAAGAGTTTATTGTCACATGTACAAGGAAACATTTGGTTGCACTATACAATGAAATTCTTACTCTATGCATATTCAAGCAGCCCAAGACACATTCCAGTACAATATTCAAAAGAATGCATAATACGGTTGGTTAATATAAAGGTTACACCAAGATACACAAGGTTAGACACCATTTTTGTGTCTAGTTAAGAATAACACATTTTGTGTGACTTTAACTCAACCTTGTGTTGTCCCTTTTATTATTTTTTTAACACACAATCAACACGAAATAACACATAATGTGTTAAAATGGCGCACGGCGTGACAATTCCATTCCATAACACAAAAAATGTATTATTAATATAATTAATACATATTTTTGGAGAGTGTAACACAGTCGAGTGGCAGGTACTGCAGGTTCGGGCCAAATTCTGGTCTCAGAGCCGTCTTCTAGGACAGCATGCACACCAAATATGGATTCTTTATCATATCTGGCATGTAAATATAGTTGTACTCTCAAAGTTTACTACTATGTTAAACTTAAAGTTTGCATAAAAGTACACTTTTATAAACTAAAATGTGGGTCAACAAGTGGTATTGAAATAGTACACTTACTGTACAAATACTACAAAATGCTATGTTATTTTTAGCCCTTGTCTGGATCAGAAAGGGACGGTTGCAACTGATGTTTATATTTGACTCAACAATGGGTTAAAACAACACAGCACTTGGGTTACAATAACCCAACAGAAGTTAATTCACAGCCCAATAGTTGGGTTTGTCACCCTTTGACCCAACGCTGTAAGCTAGCATTTTTTTTTTTAGAGTGCAGTACTAATACTTACCTAAAGTATACTTGAAATATATTTGAATTATTTTTCATGAGGGTAAACTTATGTTGATTTCAACCCAAGAAGCTGGGTTTTTGGGTTGTTTTAATCTTCATTGTAAAAAACGTGCTTACTGTAGATTCAATTTACAATTTTGTTTTACAAAAGTGCAAGAATGTCATTTTTTGCAGTGTTGCTGTGCTAATTCCAGTACTGAGATCAATCTCTTCTTGCTTATTTTGAGTTTCAAGTCACCGTGTTTTAATTTTGATTAAAGTAAAGCTTAGCTCAATATAGGTGGTTTGAAATCTATTAGTAAAATAGTATTAAAGCGATAGTTCACTACCAAATAAAAATTTCTTCATGTTTTACCCACCCTAAAGGCATCCTAACTGAATATGGTTTTCTTCTTAAAGCATAATTCAGTCAGAGTTATAATCCCACATATCCTTTTACTTCGAAGCGGTTAAATGGGAGTGAAATGGATGTTTATTTTTTGAAGCTCCAGAAAGTGCATCCATCGATCAAAGAACTGCTCGACACGGCTCCGTAATCTTATCAATTGTCTTCTGAAGCGAATTGATGTGTTTGTTTAAGAGAAATATCCATATTGACAGCGCTATTAACGTTGATGTCTAGCTTTCGTTATCCCTCTGCTGCGCCGGCAAATGACGCAGGCTTGTCGTAAGTTTTGTTGACAAAGGTTGCATTTTTCGTTTTGTTCCAATGGGATGTTCCAATTCGTTTTGTTCTCCTCTGTGGGGAGCTTTCGTCTCTGTCATTTGCCGGAAAAAACAATCCAGGAGGTTCATGCGCACATGCGCAGCAGAGGATAACGGAAGCTAGACATCAATGTTAATAACGTTGTCAATATGGATATTTCTCTTAACCAAACGCATCGATTCGAGAAGACCTTTGTTAAGACCACAGAGCCGTGTCGAGCAATTCTTTCATCGACATACGTGGGATTATAACCCCGACTGCATTAAGCTTCAAGAAGAAAACCATTCAGTTAGGATGCCTTGAGGGTGAGTAAAACATGGGGATATTTTGATTTGGCGGTGAAGTATCGCTTTAAGAAGTAATTCAATCTTCAGTAAGTTACTGGCAACCTGCTGCAGAACTACAGCAAATATGCATAATTTCTAGGTTTTTCAAACACTTTGGCGTGTCCATATTTTACCCAACCATATGTTGAAATAATCCAGTGATTTTTTTTGTGTTTCTGTAGCTCAGAGCATGGCTCTAGCAACGCCAAGGTCATGTGTTCGATCCCAGGGATTGCACATACTTAGAATCAAATGTATAGTATAATGCAATGTAAGTGGCTTTGGATAAAAGTGTCTGCCAAATGCGTAAATGTGTGTTCCTAATCCATGACTTATATGAGCTAATTATAATTATAAACTCCTTTTAAAATGTTTATATTTGAGTACCAAGAATCAAGCCTGAAAGCATATATGAAATCGACTCACCCCATTTGAGTTTGGCAAAGCGCTGCCCATTCCATGTGCACCAGCTGTAATCAGCATTGTGTGAAACCAGAGGAGGCCTGCTGGAGTCAGCCCTGTGTCCTGTTCCCCATGGCTGAAGAAAGTGCTGGGGAGGCTTCATTAGCATGTTGATTGCACAGCACAGCACAGTGGTTAAGCAGCTACTGAGCCATAATGAAACCAGGTTATGATGAAGGCACTGCACCGCCCAGTCCAGAGCTGATCTACAGATCTGCTGACCTGATCAAAGACAGACCCGCAAGTCATCAACTCCCCCATCATTCCCTCAATTTCTACACACTATCCAGTAACTGCTCTCTCATACGTTACTTCTGCTAGCTGTCACTAGGCGTTACGCTCGGCAAAGTGAAACTGTAGAAAAAACCATGCTCAATTTCTAGCCAAGTAGCATTAATGCAATGTGGATTATTTGAGAAGTCGAAAAGCAATTGTTGGCACATCAAACAGAGACACGATAAGAAGCAACCGTGACGCTTTGTTTACTTACACTTGTCTTCGCCAGATTATTTGTTCTGACACATCTTTGCCAGGAGAGACGTATATTAAAATTGACAAAAAATAACGAAAATGTCTTTGAAAAGGTGAGACAAGTCACCAGGATAAGTTGTAAATGACTATAATCACACTTCTTATAGCTGACGGCTTCTTGGCAGGGGCTTCGTATCAAAAGACCACACAGGCTTTTGTTTTATAGTCACTGTAATGCCAGGAAACATCACAAATCCATCAATCAGACTTAAGCGAGGAGGAGCAGTTCATCACTGACCATAAAAATAACCGATCCTTTCCACCCCAAAAAATGAACAGCCAGGTTATAAAAGTACAAAAAGCAGAAGCATTTGAATAAAACAATAAGAACTGAATCTGAACTTAGAGGATGGTATGAAACCTGCACGAGGCATCATTAACATGACTCACAATTTAATACTGCAATTGTCTTTTATTTAAACAGATCACAAGACCTCAGCTGAATACTTGATGGAATCAAGCGCTGTAATTCAGTGTAACATAGCAACAGAAGCAGGACCACTTCTGAAAAATAGAAATGCAACGCTATAATCTGCACTGCACTATTCTCCAAGTATTGTAAATGGAAAAAATCTTTTTGCATGCGTGATCTTTTGGTGTCCAAATTAGAATTCGCTTTCTAAATTTCACTGTTTTATCTTTCTGTGCATACAACAATGCAGACATGTTTCCTTTCTACCGCTGAGCTGCAATTAACACAAAGCACTCGGCGCTATTCAAGATCGCAGCCATTGAACTAGATTCTTTCTAATAAAGCTGTGCAGGAAATAAAGATCAGCGGAGAGATATCAAAGTGGATGCCTACTGTGAAGGCTGCATGAATTATTTTTTCATTAATTACCATGGCGAGGCTTGGCTCCTGTTTCCCTATTGTTTAATTTACAGTAACAGCCAGGAGTCCATTGAGACATCAAATCTCCCGGAGAAGACATGTAAAGGGTAGTCTTATTTTTAACATGCACTTTTCTCGTATAATTCTCCAATTTAATTTATTTTTATGGGACGGCGGGGAGCTAAAATAATTAATATATTTTTCCTTAATCCCTGGTGTGAATCAATGACTCAATCAAGGTAACCGGTGCTTTAAGTATGACATCACTTTTCATACATAATTTACAGCTTTCAAAAGTGGGATAATAAAAATAATGCATGTCCACTTTAAGATGGCTTATGTGGGATGTGTTGGGAAGAAGCAGGATGCGGATGCCCGAAATGAAGCTTCATTGTTCATCTGTGATATTAATTCCAACAGAGATTATGCAGGTAAACTATTATTACTGTTGAAATTGGAGGCAAGAATAATATTCTTTGTATGTCATTGGCGCTGCTGCTGCTGAGTGGCCATAGTCCCCATGTGGCACAGAACCGGAGTCAAATTTATTATTACTATCACACAGCATGTCCTTTCCCTTGTACTTTAGCTGATCCTTGGCCTGTATTTGCATTGCTAATTCTGCTCTTGTCTCTCTCTCGGCTCCTGTGTGATAAATCAGCTGAAGCAGATGGTCTTTAATTCCACTGTTGAGTCACTTGCTTGTTTGGAAGCTCTTTCTCATTCAAGACCTGCGCTCTAACTTTCACGAGACGGGCTGCAGTTAAGATGCACGGATGCGTACGGTCTTTATTTTTTGCTATTCGAGCAAAAGGAACAGGTGGCTACAAAACTACAAAAAACAATGTTATAAAAATAACACGTTTTACCTACTGTGTGTAAAAGCTTTCTTACAGATTTACCTAACTGAATTTAATCTTTGTGACCATGAGCTTTAAAGATGACAAGGAAGCGTTTTTGCTGAACAAATGATTTTTGTATAAAGAAATAAACGCCTTAAAAAAGTAAAATGCTCTTGCCTTTGTAAGTCACTTTGGATAAAAGTGTCTGCTAAATGAATCCAATTAAATATACAGCCGCAGAAAAAATTAAGAGACCATTTCAAAGACCATTTTCAGTTCTTTTGAATGTTGGATGACTTTATGTCACTCCTGAGGTTTGATTTGGTTGAAATTCAACAGACACTGGACAAGAATGACCACAATACATCTAGAAATGCTGGTTTGAAATGAAACGTTGGTGTGGTCTCTTAATTGTTTCTGCGGCTATGTAACTATATAAAATAAATACATTTATAAACTAAAATGATAATACAATTATGAGGAAGTTATGAGTGTGACAGCAATAACTGGAGCTGTGAAAAATGATAAACACAAGAAGACAGAGTTGGTAAAGCTCATCCGTAGCTTCCATACGGAGCGAGCAGAAGAATTAATAAGAAAATTAAATTAATCTCAACATGAAAGACTCAAAGCAAAGGCAGAACAAAAAAATATATCCAGAACATACATAAGAACATCTTGATGTCAGAGGGAATTTCAACCTGAAGATGTTAAACATTCATTCTGAAACACTGCAGAAACAGAGAAGATTTATTTTGACATCGGGGCGAGAGACACAAAGACGGAACACTTCTGTATTTCGCATGGATCAAAAAGCAAAAGCTGAAATCAGTCTAGGGAGGTCTGGATTATGTATTGGAGCATTGTTGTGATACCTTATCGCTTTGACACATTCCCTCAAAGTGAACACTTTGCCAGGCTTTTAGTGCACTTCCCTCAGTGTTAGTGTGCTGTAATTGCACAGTAGACTTCCCAAAGTCAGTACTCCTGCTCGGCTTCCACTCTGTCATTGTCTCAAAGTTCTGTCACATTACTTTCTGCATGACAGTATCATTTTTGCATTCATGTCTTACAGATGGAGAGACAGGTCATTACGTGTGAGGAAATGTGCAGTGTGTTTTGGTCGATTGACTGTGATATACAGTAGCAGCAGTGGAAGGTGCATTGACTTCATGAGCAGCGCATTGGTTGGTCAAAATAAATAATATTTCAGATGTTGCTAAAAATGATTGTCATCATTTCCAGTGGACCAGTTATGAACAGCAGAAACTCAAAATATGACTGCTTAGATAATAGCTACTATATGAACAAGATTCCGTCAAGGAATTTAAGGAATAACTCAACCAGTAATAAATAAAACAACAACTGTCAAAAGCACTAAAGGGTAGTCTTTTGAAGCCAAATGACTTATGAATAATATCTTTCTTATGTAACTTTGGAAGATGCTTTCCTGTAGCTCAGTGGTTAGAGCATGGCGCTAGCAGGACTAAGATCATGGGTTCAATCCCAGGGACTGCACATACTCAAATACAAATTTATAATGTGTAATGCTTTGGATAAAAGTGTCTGACAAATACGTAAATGTCCCAAATTGTGTTTTTATGCCACTTTGTAATATAGGCTAAATAGTAGTAGTTGTATGTTCACATTGAAAACTCCAAAAATAATCCCTGCCTTTCTGTTAGTCTAGTCTGCTGTAATTGGTCAGATGGTCTAGTCTGATGTGATTGGTCAGATGGTCTAGTTTGATGTGATTGGTCAGATGGTCTAGTCTGATGTGATTGGTCAGATGGTCTAGTTTGATGTGATTGGTCAGATGGTCTAGTCTGATGTGTGTTTTTCGCAGGCAGGCGGGGACTATTTCCAGTGACGTAGATACACGGAGGTTAGTGCATTTATTTGTTATCATTGACTTAATGAGTAGTTGTCGTTATACGTCATTGACCCATAGACAAACTTTGTATAGTGTTTTTATGTTGTTTTTGGGGAGCATGACAGCCTATAAACTGTTTGCTGTTATTTTATTTAAAGAACAGTGTAAACATCCTTGAGAATGTGCCCTTTTTGTGTGCCACAGAACAAAATTGAATGTATAAGGTCAGTACAGTGGACAGCTTTTCAAAAATCTATTTCTTGCGTATACATTGGTTTTGATGGCAAAGTTGCAGGGGACCACTACAGCTGACACTAGTGCATCATCCTATACATGTCATGCAGTGACAAGATGTATATATAGAATGTGGACAGCAGACAGGTCGCCAGACTGGGGGACAAACAAATATATAGACGTTCTTTTCCAGGTTCTAGATTATAATAATTTTGTTGTACTTTTTAGTTAAAAACTAAAATGCATACAGTCCACTCAAGTGAAGATCTAACTAACTAAATAAAAATGTTTACATCTTTTATGGACATACAACACAAAAAAAATCCTAAGGTTGTCATAATTTACGCATGAAAGGGTTAAAGTGGGTTTGGAGGAGTTTTGCAAAAGAACACGTTTAGATTGAAACAGCTCATAGACACATGAGACATCCTGTCATCCTGAATTACCACACTGTCACAGCTCCACTGTCTCTTCTCATTTCCCTGTTATTGAATCTTGTTCAGCCAGTTCTAAAAATGAATTACCTTCACATATGCAACAGCAATGATGAAGAGTTGAACTGGTCCCAGGCTGAGGGACATAGAAAATCATGCATCTCTCTATTGGGCTCTGGAAAATGTTTGTAGACATCAGCAAAACAACTTGCAACATGTCACTGGACCTGCCACGCTGGTTTAATGTCATAAACGCTGACATTTTCTCCTCGGGGTAAAAGGGGATGACATGTTATTTCCCCTGAAATAATGTCAAAGATGTCTCATTTTGAAGAAGCTGGCACAATATAGCGGGCCTGTAACCAAGACGCGGTTTGTTTGGCATGCGTTTAAGACAAATATACCCATAATGGCCATAAAACACTTGTTTTGTAATGGATCACATTTGTTGTATTTTCATGTTGGGCTTCATACAGCCGAAGCCAAAATAAAGACCCCTGAGAGGTTTTGCTTTGCTATGTTATTGTGTTTCAGTCGCTCACTTCAGACAGCCGCTGCCATGTTGCTCACCTTATGCGTGTAGAAACTTGGCCCACGAGGTAAAGCAGGAGCCCAGAAGGCTGTTAATTATTCATTTTCGAATCACCGGTTTCTCTGTAACATATTAAGTTATTAAAATCATATTATTCATTTTCATCTGCTGTGAATATGTATACATGTGGCCTGAGGGGGGAAAAATTACTTTATTTTATTATTTTTTCCCTCTTAATTAAGATAACAGAAAGAAAGTGCGGAATTCTGTATTGTGGGCACAAAATATTTATTCATCACTATATTAAATATTAATGCCATTTTTTGAGTACATGTAAAAAAAAAATGCCCTGAATTTTTGACCTGGTATGGGCAAAAAAGAGATTGTTTCGGGAAATGCTCGAAGGGCTTCTCAGGAATGGGGGTGTGATTTTTAGAGCAGTACTCATAGTTATAAAATTTTAATCCACTTCTAAACTCTCTGTTGGAGAAGGTTGATTTATTAGCCAAGGGTCATGCACAAAAACACTGCGGGTCATTCTCAGGTTGGTGCCCAAGAGTCTGCGAGGCTCAACCCTTTGTGTACCGCTCACAGAAAGGATGCATTAAGAATAAAAACAGGGTCAAGTAAGCTGGCAGCACGGGTTGGATTTTAGCGAATGATATTCAAGTTGGTGTGCAGAGCTTTCTCTCAATGCTACTGGCATCTAAGATTCTCATGGTGAAGTATAAGTGCTGTCTTTATCCACGCTTTAGACCGCCTTAGGCTGAAGGGCAGTTTTAGCTTGCCTGTCAATACTGAGTCCACCTCAAGAGAGACAAAATAGACTGAGGTCTTATTGGCCTCCTCAGTCAAGTAGTGTCCTCAAAGAGTTATCACTAAAATCTCCCCCTTTTACTTCACTAACAGACCATATTTTAAGAGATTTGTGTCATTTTCACATTTGGTATGTTTGCTCGAGTCTACTTTTAGATTGTTTAACCTCCACCTGCATTGACACCTGCAAAGACATTGCTGACTTTTACATTTGAATTTGTTATGCGCAAAACTATATGGGAGTGTGCTGTAGATCAGTAGCGTACGCCAGTGTTGGGTCCAGGACGGTCAAGGTTTGGCTGCTAGCATGAACCCATTCCTGCTGGTGAAAGCTATAATTGTATCATCTGCTTCCAAAACGCATTTTCCCCATTGAAGGTCATTCCAAATTAGCAGTGAATTCAGATTCACACACCTCATCTCAGTATCAGATGAAATTCACCTTTTCTAAGTTTTATATAGAAAGAAATGTGTGATCTTACCCATTTACAAGCCACTTAAAGCATCTGACTAAATGAACTTGTGGGCGACTATTCTTGCCTCAACGCTTATGACATTAGCTCATGAAAAAAACCCCAAAAGAATATCTATGCTGACATAAGAGAAGAACTAGTTCTCATTTGCTAACTATAAAATGGTTGAAGAAAAACGAGAAGAATCTGCTATACCATAACATCAGAATAGTAAGCCCTTAGGCACTATCATCAGCTCTGGTTTGGTTTAGGCAACATTACCGCTCTTAAAACACAACCTATTGTCCCTTACGCTACCATTAAAATCAGGATTTGTTTTTCATGCCGTAGTCCAATTTAGAGATTAAATCTGACCCCAAATCTCATATAATGACGACTGAAATATAGACCCTGGTCACTTGGATGTAACAAAGGCACCACAGTCATATTCATCACTGTCCCCTGTGATTTAGAAAGGACTCCTCCATCCTTGGCCCGCGGGAATCGTATTGTATATTCAGCCTTGAGTGGAATGGATAAATGTTCTCCCAGTCAATGCCCACTCACCCTCCACCATCTTTACTTTACGTGGTGCCGCTGCCGTGGCAACCGAACCTCCCGCTGCTTCCTTAAAATCTGAGGAGGAAGCTGGCGTGAGCGGCTGATCGCTACAGGAAGCTGATTTTCGAACGGTCTAAAAAATGTTTAATTCACATCTCAGGATATTACTTACGATCCGTCGGTTGTTGACATATCAATAAATGAAAAATCTAATATTCGTCTTCATTTGTCCCTTGGGTAATAAGCGGCCTAAATAATTGCTTCCCTCTGTTTATGTGAAGCATGCTAAGACTGATTATAAGATAACCGCGCAGATTATGATCACTAAGGAAATAATTGTCTTTCGCCACGTTTTGTTATTCAGACATCTGTTGCGACTTGGCTCCTCCAGCATGCGTGCGTCATCAGCGTATGTCTCGGATTTTGTTGTATTGAACTTGAAAGCAATTGTGTTTCTGGTAGTAAGGAACCGGCTGATACTGTATCTGTGTGTGTGTGTGTGTGTGTGTGTGTGCTGGAGGCTACATCAAATCTCCTGTTAATGTGATCCCTGTCTGCGTTTGATTGACAGGCCAACCTGTCCCTGAGGAACGGGGGATACGACACCTTGACGAAGTGATTTAAGAAGCGCAAAACAGACTCTGTCATTATGTGGTCTTCAGATGAAGGTCAAAAACACTGCCGGCGTCCCGGTTCGTCTCGTAATTCACACCCCTTACCGCTGTGGAAGGCCATGTAAGATATTCATGACAAAGGGCTGGTTCTGAATGCTTGGCTAAACACCACAATTAAGATCTAATTTACTTAACTCGACCTTGGCGCTTTCTAATGCTATAAACAGTTACCTGCTTTCAATTTTCCAGCCCATACAAGGCGTTAAAGAAACTCTCAAGCACCTCATTATTTGAATATTAAAAGTGCATTATGCATGCAATAAAAGCAAGAGCAGAGCTACTTTAATCAGGTTTGGTTTAGCTCTTCGAGGAGGTATTCATCAGAGAAGAATACTTTCCTACAGCTAGCCGCTAATATGGAAGTATCAAATGAATGCGGTGTCTCTGCAACGTTATTAGCCGTGTAGCACTGGGATTGCCCGTACCTGCGAGTTCATATGGTGAGATTTCAATGCTCGGTTAATTCAGAGATACACCCCTCAAAGGACACGTTTTATATTGAAGAAAGTCATTGAATTTAAAGAGAAAACTGACAAATTTTACATATTGCCTTGTCATTTTGTATTCTGGCACATTTTTCAAATTCACGCTGTGAGTCATGCAAACATTTTTGGGTTCTACATTTGTTAGCAATGTCACCCTGTTGTCTTCCGCCTGAAGCAAGCTCAGAGGTTTCTGTGCACGAGTCTTTTCCTATCTTTAACACAGATCGTGAAAGTGTGGTGCATGATGTTCACTGACAATTTCATTTTACATAATGCAAATGAAACACCGTGCGGAGAGAAAAGGATACGCCGTTTGTGTTCGCACCCATGCAGCACACACACAGACACGCGCAGACACGCACCACTTCACGCCATTGACTTTCTGCCAGCACATTTTGCTGCCACTGCAGGACTTGACATTTAATGATCTTTAGACAGAATGATGTCACATTTATCAGTCTTCATCAGAGCAGACAGATCGCAAATCCCCTGTGTAAAAACAGGCTGGAGGAGCACAAACACACACAGACATGCAAGTCACACACTCCTTCTCCCCTCTTCCTCACATGCATATAAATAGAAAGTCAGACAAAATTAGATACATTTATCCATGGGTCATCTTAAAGGGATAGTTCACCCCAAAATGAAAATTCTGTCATGGTTTATTCACCCTTTTGTCATTTCAAACCTGTATGACTTTCTTTCTTCTGCAGAACACAAAAGAAGATATTTTGAAGAATGTTGGTAAGCGAACAAAACAAGCCAAATTAAAGTGAATGGGTACCGCCATAACATTCTTCAAAATATCTTCTTTGTTTTCAGGTTTGAAATGAGTAAGTAAATGATGACAGAATTAACTAAGCCTTTAAATCTGTAGTATTTTAATGCCCCATAAAGCAAAACGGGTATAGACATGGGCATGTACAGTTCAGTTAAGATAAAACATCTGTATTCCAGTCATCACATGATTTTAGCACACTTCCCATTTCCTTTCCTAGCTTAATGTAACATCAGAGCCTCGCTTTCTATATTTATTCAGCAGCGAAAGAAGAGAATTACAGTAACAGGCACATATTTTACGGTTACAAAGCATCCACACCATTACGGCGATTGTTTTGTTTTTTCGTCCCCGCATCAAATTCATCACACCGTGTAAATGATGAAGCTCATAAACGGGGACATCAAGCGGACGGGCATGAGTTTGTACATTATCACACGCATAATCTGGTCATTGAAATGGAATGTTCGACCGGAAGCTTATGCCCCTTTAATTATGTCGGAGTAAAACATCACATGCATTGATCTCCTCAAGTGATTCATCTATTAGGAAATAAAGTCGTAAAAAGAGTCTCGCATTAACGATCTGGCAGGGGATAATAGTTTAGATTGATTGGACCGACAGACCAGCTTTTTATGGGGCCTTATTAGCCCCAGTAAGGACAGAAGATCCAGGGCAGTAGCAGCTCAGTCTGCAGATTTATGGGAGAATAATGCACCTTGGCCCAGCTTCTTTTTGCCCTCGACACCATATCCTATTAACCTCGGTAATGTTTATCAATTGAAGTATGGCCACCAGCATAATACTGCTGAAATAATGTTATTGAAACATTGACCCATGTTGGTGACCCAGGGTGGAATGTGATTGCTCTGTAGGAGGTCGACGTGGGGCTGGGAGACCAGAGGACACCCAAGACATTAACTTCCCCTGAATGCATCTTTTCATCTACAGTTACAGTCTTGCCCTCATCCATCTGCTCACATGGAAGATGTGCATGAAGAGTATCTGTCAGATGAGCAAACACTGTGATCAGGGTGAGAATTATAGGTGTCTGGGATTGAGGACGGTATAGTGAGGGGCTTCTTGTTAGCAGTAGTTTACATTATCAAAAATACATCTTGCTTTGTGTTTAAAATATCTTTAAGATTATTATGATTAGCTTGGTTTTATTCTTGTACAGTAGGTTAACTGGTAAAGCATTGCGTATGTGTTGTGCAAAGGTTATGGGTTCTACTTTTATACATATCCATTTTTTTCTTTGATTACTTTGGATAAATGTGACCATTAAATGCATGAAAGTACATTTAAAATGTAAATCTAACTGTACAATTTAGATTGTGAGAGATAAACCTCACTTGCGGCCCAAATTATTTTCACAGGCTGTTTGGATAAAGAATGCTTTTGTCAATTATAAAATGAGAGGAATGGAGTAGATCAATGCCAGGTTAAGTTTGTACATAATTAGTATTTTTATCCAAGTTTAATCCAATTTTTATCCAGTATTTTAATCCAGTATATTGGAGTTTCACCAATTACTGCAGCTGTGTCACAGGCAAAAACCAAAGGTTATGCTTATAAACATATCCAATATTTATTATTCAGTTTATTAAAATCAGTAAAAAACATGAACATCTAGGGCTAAAATTCAACATTTTACATTATAGTTGCTTTCAGTGGCAACTTAAAGGGACACTCAAAAATAAAAATTCTGTCATCATTTACAGAGAAAGATATTTGAAAAAATGCTTGTAACCAAACAGTTTACATTTACATTTACATTTACATTTATGCATTTGGCAGACGCTTTTATCCAAAGCGACTTACATTACATTGTACTATACATTTGTACATTTTGTATAGTAAGCAAGTGGGGGTTAGGTGCCTTGCTCAAGGGCACCTCAGCCGTTACCCGCCAGACCTGAGAATCGAACCAGCAACCTTCTGATCATGAGTCCAACTCTCTAACCTCTGGCCCACGACAGTTCTTGGCCACCATTGACTACCATAGTAGGAGAAATTACAATAGTAGTCAAAAGTGCCCCAGAAAGGTTTGCTTTCCTACATTCTTTAAAATATCTTCTTTTATATTCAACAGAACAAAGACGTTTACAAAGCAATTTTCCTACTATGGTAGTCAGTGGTGGCCTAAAACTGTTTGGTTTCAAGCATTCTTCCAAATATCTTTCACCGTAAAGTACCGTAGTGTGAATCATAATAGAAAGGGGTTACAATTTAACAGTATCAGAATAAGTGATGTGCAATTGATATGTTGGCCTACAGACTCACATTCACCCTCCCTCACACACACTTTAATACATAGTACACAGTCCCAAGTATACAGTCATAAATCACATTTCCTCCCCTTCTGCCAAAGCAGCGCTGCTCAGGGTAAAATACACAGCATCAACCCAGTACACTGCCACGCTCATAAATTCAGCATGATGAGTAATGAGAACGCCCGGCCCCCTCCCTCGCTGCCTTCGTCATTACGCTGACCCGAGATCAGCTCCGGCTCAGCTCAGCCGGTCAATCTCAGCTCCTCTCAGATGAGACTTTGCTCTGTGACCGACATTGGATTGCTTGGCAGTCACATTTCCTAGTATTCAACATTAATTATGCATTAATTTACCAAGCTGGTGAGCTGCGTATGCAGATTGTGAATGTGATGGGACAGTGCTGGGTGAGCCGGGGGTCAAATTCTAAATTTCGGTTTGTCCTACATATTTATTAAAGGAACAGTTCAGCCAAAAAAGTTGAAGAATGTCAAGGCCGAATGTAGTTTTATATCTAATGGAAGTATAAGGAGACTTGAGAGCCATAAAAGCGCCATAAATGTGGTCCATGTGCACTGTTTTCCAAGCATTCTGAAGCAATACAATAAAATTGTGTGAGGAAGGAACCTGTTATACCCATAACATTTCTCTCCATAAGTTCCCAACTTTCACCCTCTTGTATAGACGGCTTCATTGGATACACGCACCCGACCCGAAGTTAACCGTTGATCGGTCTGGCTAGTGGCTAATAATATAACTATTTATATTTTATTTATATTCATATTTTATTGTATAATAAATGTATTAAATATACAATTTATTGAATTTTATTGTATTTAAATGATTATATAAACAATTGGTTGAATGGTGCATGTAACTTTGTCGCATTTAAGTTTAGCCAAGTAACGGTTCTTCTACTGGTAACCCAAAATAATACTGACTACTACTACACATACTTTTAACTTGCTAGCTAATAGCCAATTTAATTGTTATTTCTTTTGCTTGTTATCAGAAATAATCTGCAGGGACTCTATTCTTTGTGGATGTGTACCAAAAGTTACGTTTGGGCCACAAAAGCGTGCATGCGCAGTAGCGTTTGTAATATGTTGTTGCTTTGAAACTGTCTATAGAATACAATGGTGGGCGTTATGTGACGAAATGTTGTCAACATCACTTGTGCCAAGTGGCAGAATGGAAACTTTTCATGAAATAAAGCCTAAAAGGTCTTATTCTTACAGAAATGATTCCTTTGAGCTTGACGCTAAATGTCGCGTGTGATGCATTAAACATATCTAAAAAAAATTCTGAAGTGGTAAGAGGGGCTGATGGATTAGTCAGACACCAGTGGCTGCAAGCAATTTAGACTTGTCACTCTAGTAATGGGCTTCACAGGCTAATTGTTAAAGTTTGAAACTTCCTTAAAGTCTGTTAAAGCAGCTCTAAACAATCTTCTCATAACGTGACATGTGTGAACAAAAAATCCTTAAGAACACAATAGAAGGAAGGATATTTTTAAACATATTTGTCTCATTAGCTCAATTAAAGGTGACAGCCCTTCCACTCAGTAAACAGCTATGTCACAGGGAGCACAGGAACATCTGTCATCGATTCAATGTTTTCTGTGTCACATTCTCATCAGCTGACAGAAATGGGTGACTGCTGGCAGCTTTTCATGTTGTGCAGATATTTGCCAAAACTCAAGAGAGAAGCCAGGACTGATAGAGAGAGAGAGAGAGTTTGCATGCATCTATTCTGGGCTGGTGAATTGGGAGGTGGTGGTGTGGCAGAAGTCGTGCTGTGCTGGGATTAATCAGAAGAAGGGAGGACATGTTAGAATAACTCTCTTGTGTTCTTGTTCACATCACATATGTGAGGTATTGACCTTGAGGTCTTGCAGAGTTTGATGAATGCCACTCAATATAAAATGTCTTTTTGTTACGTAGGCCTTCTAAATTCGTCTGCACATATAATAATATGCATCATTCTAGTTATCATAGGGTTTTGTCAAATTGCATAATAAACTGTGATTATTATATCCTTTTATGAAAAGCATTGTGATCAATGAAAACTAGGAAAATTGTCATGTCTGGTATAATGTCAAGTCAGCCGATCGTTATGCTTGTATGCCACAATCGCCCAATCAGAATAAAGTATTCTAAAGAGCAATATAGATTATTTATACAAAACAAATTAAAGGGGTAGTTCATTCAAAAAATGAAAATTATTTAATAATTTACTTATTCTTCTTTGTTCTGCAGAACACAAAAGAAGATATTTTGAAGAAGAACAAATAACATTGGCCCCTATTGACTTCCATTGTATGGACAAAAAACCACTGAGACATTTCTCAAAATATCTTATTTTGTGTTCCACTGACGAAAGAGTCATATACAGGCTTTAACATGAGGGTTAATAATAATGACTTTTATTTTTGGGTGGATTATCCTTTTAAAGCACATTTTGGGCTATACAATTTATCAGTCCATATATTTACTGATGAACTGGCATTGCTAGCAAAATGCTCCAGCTGAGCTACAGAAACATGTCATGTGTTATTTGAATATTCTTTTTTAAACTTGACAGGTGTTCACATTTCTTTACAAAAGCTGTTTACACAAACATCAGCAGTGACATTCTGTTTACATACCATCCGTCAACATTTCTTGTTCAAATAATCGTCCCAAAGGTCATTTTTAATTACACATGGGCAAATATCAAATTAATTACCAGCCAGCAGACAAAGCATTATATATTCCACCAGTGAGACACATCACCATGTTTTTAATTAGGACTTGCACCATGTTAATTATAAACACAGATAAAATCAAAAGTGATCTCTGTATCTTGACTTCCTCCGCAGAGCGGTTATGCAGGTCAAATGGTCATACGACAAAATGCCAAGTAACCATCAGTGAATTTTTCGGCTAAGTCTCAAGTAAACTATTCAACTTAAGTTTCCGGGAGAATTTTCCTTCAGACAGTTCACGTTCCAACTGAGCAGGATTAAGAGGGCAAGCAAAAACCAGCGATTGATTTTTGTCCTAGTATGTGGTCTTAAGACAAAACTGATGCACAGTATTTCAGAGTCTGACTCTAGGGTGTAGTATAAGCAGAAGGCAAAAACAAAAGAAACACAGAAATAAGAACATCATACCGCAGAAAGGAGAAACATCTTTTGTTAAATATAGACCACTTCGCAAAATGTAAACACTGGTCCTGAAGAACTTTCTTTTTATTTTTTTCAATCTTCCAACATAATAAATCTTTAAAATATTTGTTGTTATATTGTTTTATTAACATAAATCAAATATAAAATAAATTGTTATTTTATAACCGAACACAGGCCGATAGTTAACTTCGGGCTAGGGCATGTGCTGGATGGAACTGTCTATAGCAAAGATGCTACATTAGAAGTTTATATCAAAACAAAACAAAATCAACAAAACAAAACAAAATCAGATTTTTTCAACAACAAAAAATAAATAAATCAGTGATGGGATTTACACACAACTAAAATATCTTGCAAAAACTAAATCAATATTTTCTAGAGCTTGACACTTAACTAAATACGGAAAAAGTGAAAGAGATGTAGAAGATGAAGATCAGTGCATTAATAACCTTTACATAAACAACTATTTCACCAAGTGTTTTAGAAGGCCGGGTTTAAATAAGAATCTTTAATATTATTATTGAAATATTATGTAAACATGTAAAAAATGCAAAAAACAAATCTAAAAAAATATGTCTTATTATATCATAATTTGAGAAATTTGTATTCTCAAAGTACCTGGATTGTCTAGTGTTTCCGGTATTTAGTGACGCACCACTGCATTAATAAAATTAAATAAGTGATGCTTTGCTAAATAATAAATGTAAGTATACAGTAAACATACATAGGAAATAATGAATAAAGAAGTACTTAAATGCAAAGAAGAGCTGTATTTTGATGTTTGTGATAGTTAATGATCCCAGTGTTGTCTACATTGTAAAATATAAGATATAATAACAGCCTCATGCAAAGCATTCTGGGAACCAAAATCTTTTTCTGTTTTTTTTTCAGATTTTTGGTTCCCAGAAATGTTTGCATGAGGCTGTTATTTTATAGATTTTTTTTCTTTAAATATAAAGACTTCTTAATGTTTAATGTTCATTTATCTTTGAATAAACTGTTGCCAATAAATTACATAAATATAAGTCTACAGTAAGTTACTGGCAAACTGCTGCCAGTAATACAGTAATTTCCACAGATTTTTTGAACATTGTATGCAACAGCAGCCACTTCTGTTTTGTGTTAGTATGTCCCAGTGCGTCATCTTATCTTCAAGAGAAAAATTTAAAAAGCAGTAGACTTCCCAAAGAATCCCACCGCTGTCTAGGCAAAACAACTGCGATATTAAAGTGATCTCATTTGTGTTTCTTTCTTTGCTTTGAGGAGTATCAGGAGTCATTCCAGTCTGTTCCTCTCCATTGGAGAGAGATATGTGAGGTAATGGAGCACAGTGAGGACTCTGGAGCGACATCCTGATCCCAGCAAGGGGCCGCTGAATGTCAGAGCAGGCCAGCATTTAGCGTCAGCAGGCCTTAGACTTGTGGAAAGGCTTCTGTAGAGGAAACAGAGGGGGATGATATTTGTCAGCCTGGCTGTGGTTCCTCGCCCCACAGGTTGCCTGTAATTTGGAGAAGGAGAGAGGCTACCCCCAGAATAGCACTCGAGATCAAGACTTCTGTAGAATACTCTATATCACACACCCAACTCGCAGAGAAACTCATTTAGCACCTTAATAAAACTCATTAGCAAGGGTAATGGTGATGTTATTGACTTCAGATCACGGTGCTTATAGAAGATCTTAATGCTAAGATTATTGACTTGTCAGTTAGTGATTGGTAATTAAATAAATTACTTTAAGATGACTTACATTTAAGCAAATCAAGCTATAATGCTCTCTATAAGTGCTTTTTTAAGTCGTGACCCATCAGATGAAAACTGGTTTATTTTAGTTTTTTGTCAAAACATTTAAAGAAACAATTGCTGCATAAAAAAATCCTGCCTGCATCTCTGACATTCTGAAATAAACTTCAACTCTCGCGGAGGGCAATCCCGGTAGTGTGATTTCATTTTGGATTGAATTTCATAGTCTGGATGTTGCTCATCACTCAGTGACCTGAACAAGTGCAGCATTATCTCTCCCTGCGACTGGACAAATAAAATACGAGGATGAGCCGAGGAGCGATGTGACACTTGCTGCTCTTCGGGGACTGATATTGTTTCATCTGGTCAGTCAAGCATATCGCTTTACTTTACATGCATCCTGGGAGTCCTCGACTGCTGGAAAGATACATTCACACCTGCTGACCGCTATTACCTGCGTATCTATCAAACCAACACATCAATTTGACAAGTGTGTTCTGGAAAAAGAAGACAGCACACACATGCACACACGTGTGCACCTTTTATTCTGCCATGGTGGGCTTTTTATTGATTTTTGTTGCATTTATACTGGAAAAAATATACTTGAACCAGAAATTAATTCGGACATTATGTAGTGTGTTTTATTAAACTGTTTGCTCATAGTGGCCCATTGTTGGCACACAGTACATGCAAAACTAACACACATGCACATATACACAGTGTTGTAGAAAGTACAGTGACACCCAGATTCCACACCCATATGAACATGTGGAGCATTTAATTTCCAAACCACAGGCATCAGTTGGAAGTTGGTTGCTCTAAATGTCTCCATTCCGGGGACGCTTTCCACTAAACACTGTAACTTGGCTACGGTAATTAACTTCCATTCAAATATATGAGCGTCAGTGCATTTCAGCACTATTGTTGGGTGATTGGAGCTGGCTCGCAGCCTGTGTCCAAATTCATTCCAAAGGTGTTCAGTGGAGCTCAGGTTTGGGTTTTGTTCAGGCAGTCTAGTTCTTCCAGACTCTGAAAACCATTAAAAACCTCGCTATGTGCAGAGGGGGGCTGCAAAGTTGGGATCACAAAATGTACTATGTTGTAGTAGAGTAGCATTAAAGGGATTGTTCACCCCAAAATTCTAATTTGCTGTTTATTTTGTCACCCCTAGGCCACATAGGTGACATTTTGACTTGAATAGAACAATAGCGATGATTTTGGGGTAAATACGCTGCCCTCTGTGGTTCATATAATGAGAGTATATGGGGTCCACCAATCGTGATCTTCTTCTTGTACTATTTGGTGGCAGATTGCATACCAGCTGCTGGTGCATTTTGCGGCACCTGCAGAAAAGGAGTATTGAACGAGTCGCTCAACACTCCCTTTCTGCAGGTGGCGCTAAACGTACTAGAACGCACTAAATACTGCAAGCAGAAGATCGCGATCGGAACGCAATCTTAAAAGCAATCATTGACTTTTTTCATGTTTTTTGTTGTATTTTGGCTCAATCTAGAACAAATCAACTTGTGTGCATTTATGAGCAACACAAAGCGATTGTTACTAAATAAATAAGAACGCTTAGAACGTATGATTCTGTAATTATGAATTTTTAGTGTTATGCGGATGTTTTAGATGAAGTTTAGGAGTGCTTGACTCGGTCTCTGCCTGCCTTGATCTCATCTTGGTCTCAGCCTCTCAAAGTATTGGTCTTGTCTTGGTCTCAGTTTACATGGTCTCGACTAGTCTGGACAAAAAAATGTTGCGTTCATGTCTCAAAGCGACAGACTTTAATCTCTCAGTGGAACTCTAATAATGAAAATAAAGTAAGGACAACTACAAAGAATGTCACATTAAGCTTGTGCAGCTGTTTCTATGTGACCTGATCGCTGCTAGTAGAATCCCGTAAGTTTACTGTATGCGCTTTGACCGACAACAGTTTGCACTCACATGCATTACCAAATTTTGGTCTTTTTTCAAAAGTTGGCTGTGAAAGCAAACTAAACCAATTAAAAAATGCAACATTATAACAATTTAATCCTTATTTTGGAACAGTCCACAGGTCTGAAAACAATCTTAAAGACGTAATAATAAGATACCAACCTGAGGTTTCCCAAACAACGACATAACTTGCTGCTTAACCACCGCAGTACAATGCATTGTTGGGGAAATAAACGATGTAGTTACGATTGTTTCCTAAAACCATAGTAACTAACTTATTCAAAGAACCTGCACTAACAGAGCAATCGCACCAGATTTCGTTTCAATCAAACCAAACCTTCCAAGTGTAAATACACCCTAAGATTTATCTTCACTTTGTTTGATGTTTTGATGAAAGTGTAATTAAATTAAATCTCAAAACATACCGGGAAAATGCGCATTTGTAATTTGAAAAGCATCTCTGTTAAAAAAAAATCCAAAGCAAAAGCATTTAATCTTTATTTCAAAGCAAGAAGACCGTTGAAGGACATTATTTCACATGAGACCACGCAAAGCAAATGAAATCCAGACGTAAAGAAGCCTCTTACCTCAAGATGTATTCAGCAAGTCAGGTTCTGAAATATAAGTTGAGAAGGCCTTTAATGCTTCTAATGTATGATGTGAAACAGCTCTGAGATCTGAAGCGGACCACAAGAGACGGTTCCCTATCCTCCACAGAAGCCCCTGACACACAGCTTCTGCAATCCTTCAGTAGTCATTGTCCTCACTTTGGAGAGGTTTGTTTGCTTACCTTTAGTGTGTAATAATAGCCCAAGACTCCCATGAATATTATTTAGCTTGATGCTCATTATTCATCTTCACAAACACCTGAGGGAACGCATTTACATTGCCAGATGAATACTAATGATGCCGTCGGCTCAAAGTTCATACAGAAGTTTTCGGAAACAACGTTTGAGATGAGCAAGTTCCGCACAGATCCAATTACCTGTGATCATCGCCAGGTGTCTGACATCATGCTGACGTGTGCCAGCTTCCCTTGTGATGGCAAGACGGTACTGTTTTTAGGGCCACCAACTAGAGTAAATGCAAAATAAAAGCAGGTTGGGAAATTGCTGTTGCTGTTACTGTAAATGTGCAATCTTTGTATATCGTTGTTTCTAAAACTAATCTACATTGAACTGCATTAATCTTGAAGTAAAATCTGCTTTATATCAATTGCATTGTCCTATAAAACTTAAATATGTGCATATATTTCAAGATTTTTTAACAGCTTTTCACTGCAATTCAATCTGTGTTTTTCTTTCTGGAGAAAAGCTCCTATCCCTCTCTTTTCAGTACTGAATTTGATTTTCAAACACTTGCCACAATGGACTTATGCACTTAAACGCATGTACCCATTACACTGACATGGAAAGTCTGCTGGATACACTCGCAATCACTGGAAATCACTTGAATAAAAGCTTTGCTTATTTTCTTCTGTTTTTCAATGACTGGCTTTTGTTGATTTCTGAAAAAATAAAATTTCAGTCCACTGTATGGGCAATTATTTCTTTCCACAAATTGCTTCAGACCGATCCATTTTCTGCCCTGCAACAATGTCAAGCTATTGTTTTGCTTTGAAGTCATGACTTATGAACCTGGGGCTATGAGGCTCAGCAACTAATATAGCTGTGATGTTTATGTCCTTTTGTTTTGTAGCAAGATATTTTATTTCACAGCACATAATATATTGTGTATAATGTCAAAGAGTTACAATTATTAGATTATCAGTTGTTTAATGTTTACATTAACTGATAATTTCAGGTTTGACTGAACTAACGTACAGTTGATTGCTAATTATATACTGACAGATGCAGGCAGGCAGGCAGATATAAACTTGACGTAAATATTTTTGCGTTTACGTTACACACAGATTGAGGATTGATGATCCATTTTCTGTACACTGAGTGACCTTAACCTTTTTTATTATTAAAAACAGCTTTTGGCTCTGTTTATTTCGCATGTGTAAATCTCTCCTGTGATGGGGATAGTGTTGTAGATGTTCAAAGACTCTGTATTATCCACTTATCTGCCTGACATTTCATGGATGAAAGACGCGCTGCAATGGACTTGAATAACACAATGAGATGGTGTCTTCATATCTCCTTCAACAGCTCTGCCTCAATCAGAAATGCCGACCAATTTGTGTCTTTTCAGGGCTGCAGGTTATTGGCTTTAGTAAGCAAAGATGTGAAATAAACACACATTCAAGTTTAGTCATTTTGGTTGCTAATAAGGCAAAGAACCTGCACAAGGTCTTGCCATAAGCCATGTATTAGTAAAACTCCATCTGGGTAAAACCAAGCTAATTTCAAGGTTATACTCCTAAAGACAGAATGTAATAGGTTTTTATTGACCAATTTTTGATTAGACACCATTATTTAATTACACATCAAAACAAAACTTAAAGTCACGAGTGGGTGCTTTTCGTTTATATATGCAAACAAGTTTTTCAACAGGCAAATTTTGTGGGAGATGGACCGAGGTGCTGGCCCTCACAAAAAACTATTTACAATTTCTATGTTCTATTTACATTTTACAGGTTAGTGACAAAGTGAAAAAAAAGTGTGAGGTTATTTAATTTAAAGTAATTTAGAGGAATCTAATGAATTACTTTAATGACAGATGACAGTTTCATTGTAGAAGTTTCATCATTTGAAATAACCTTGAGGTTAATTTGGCAACTTCAACAATACACAAAATGTAAACTTTCTGAAAATTCACTTTCAGGTCTGGTTAAAAAAATTGCATATATTATAAGTGTTTGCCTGTGGAGACCTTTCCAAAGCTAGTTAAACATTTTGACATTTCTAAGAGCAATGCGATCTTTCCAGCTGAGTAGCTCTGCGTATCTTTAAGCAGTGAGTTTTGGTGCAGGTGTGGCGTGTAAATGAAAATGTCTCGGATTTTTTATGTAACATGGTGTTTTGGATTTCATAATCCATATGCCAAGCAATACATTGTAAATGTATTCTCACCATGTAAAAACATCTTAATTGGTGATTTTGCATGCTTTTTAAATGTTGGGGCTTGGCATCTGAATCTGCTTGTATTTTAATGTTTATACAGAATCCCTTTAATGGAACATTTTCATACATTTTTCTTACTCGCTGACCCTTACGAAATAAACAGGTTGTTTTCTGCGGATGTGCCTTTAAGACTTCCATGTAAATATCTTCTTTGCATGTAAAATGAGAAACACTGATGCACTTACTTGCAAATTGAGGGTTTGCTGTTAGTATGGTTTTTAACAGCCCATCCTTCACAAGCAGCCTCTTTGCAAAGCCTGAAACACATTGTGATAGATTCATAAAACAACCCATGATGAAAAGTGAAGGTCAGAATAAAATGACCAAGGGACATAGTTAAAAATAAATGTTGGGTTCTTCAGAATTATATTTCGAGCGGCGTATATAACATACCCACATTTTACTCCTATTGTAAGTTCTTCTAGTGTTGAAAATAATAACATATATCCTATGTGTGTAAATGATTTATTTTCCTGTAGCTCAGTGGTTAGAGCATGGTGCTAGCAACGCCAAGGTCATGGGTTCGATCCCAGGAATTGGACATACTCAGAAACAAATGTACAGTATATTGTAATGTAAGTCACTTTGGATAAAAGCATCTTTCATATGTTTAGAGTGATGTAAAACAGACAGCGTGGACATACACGCTGTTATTTTCACAGTTATTAAAGCAAGTCTGGTATCTGTCGCTAGCTATACCCGTCAGTGCGACTGACCTCAGCATTATTTGCCCAATCAATGTTATTAAAACATGAATATGCAAATAAGAATGTTAGCCCAGGGTTCACAAAGCAAAACCATGAAACTTGAATTCCCAGGACTACTTATTAACCCATAGATAAGTATGAAACAACAAATCCCTGGTTAACATAATACCGGGTTAAGAATGACCTTGGGTTAACATTTTCAAGTGCGAAATACCCACAGGATTACAATTGACCCACAAACGATGGTAAACACGGCATAATTCGATCTATCATATGTTATCTTACTATACTGCATGTGACCGATCAGAGGATCTGAGTGATGAAATGACATGTTTTCATAACAGGCCTGCATACTTTTCCTATTCGCAACTCGGAAAAATCAATGAGTTTATTCTGTCACACAACAGCCCTGCTAGTAAATATTGAAATGACTGCTACATTATGCTAGTTTCCTGCAACAAACACAAATATAAATATCCAGCATAAATATGAATTTCCTCTCTCAGGCATTTGAACCTCACAGCAAAGTACCTGAGTGTCAAATGCTTTTGACAGCGAGTGTTACGTGCTGCCAGATATTAAAATGAATAAATCCTTTACCATGCATCTCCGCTGGCTGTGTCTAGCCATGGGGAAAATGAATTTGAACAAGAATTTCTTAAAGGCGCTTCTATTCATTTCTTGTCTAGTTAAAATACGAATAGCTAAATAAATGCCAAAACCGCAAATAAAAAAATGACTTGGCATTCTTAGTTTGGTCTTAAAATTTTACTACAGCCTAACAAGCAAAACAATATCAACCAGCATCTGTCCTTGTGGACAAACGGTCCGCATTTCCAAAGTGTGACTCGCAAAGCTAATTGGCGTTTAATGATGAAAGTAGACTTTGAAGCCCGCCTGTGGTTTTACAATAGCACTTTTCTTTGCTTAGGTGCGCTGCAAGTTGTACGTCCTCCCTATGAAGTCTCAGGAGATGGTAGCTCTGTGTAATTGATTCACTTGTTAATGCTGACGCTCGGAGACAAACAGGAGCTCTCGGGGACGTCCTTGTCCGGGCTGGAAACAATTCAGGACTACCAACGCACACTTGCAGTAGGCCGGGGAATCGACTTGGTATCGATGTAATCTCCGCACCGGTTAAAGGCAGTAAGGCAGAGAAAAATCAACAGCAGTGGGCCTATGGGAGAACTTTTGAAGCAAGATTGATGCGTTCCACGCTTACCATCGCTGCTAATTCATGTCCCGTTGCTTCACAGATCAGTAATTATCTCGTATTGAATGCTCTTGGAGCCGAGTCGACACAGGGTCATGGAGGTCTTCTAACGGCTTTGCCGAATGCTCTTCGACAGGTCACAGAATACGTGACCTCTTATTTGGGATTTAACAACAGTCTTCCTTTAAGATTTATGTACCGTTGTTGTGTGATGTAACAGCATATAGGGAGGTATTTTAAAGAAAGCTTCGGTCTGCAGTTCTGCTGCTGTAAGCTGTGTTCTCTACCATCTCTCTCCATCACTGCAGCTTGTCCTTTGAGGAACAACTCTTAATTACTTCCCTCAGTACTTAAAGGAAAGAGGCCTGGTGTGATGGCAAGGTGTCACTTCCAGAGTTCTCTCTCTGTGTGACATCCTAGTCGAGCTGTTGTTTTCTGAGGCTTCCTGCCCCCAATGTCGGAAGACGCGCGCACACACACCGGCAACACGCGAGCAACGGCATATTCAGTGCCGTAACCTCCACTCATTAAATTATAATTAGCCTGATTAGCATATTAGCCTGTTAGCAACTCCAGTCAAAGAGGTGTGATGAAACATAAACAGACTAAAATTAGAATTACTGTAAAGACTTAAAACACAATTTCCTGCAAATGTCAACCTAAAAATATTTTACCAAAGGTTTTCAACATACTGATACTGTAGGTCAGATGTCAATATTTGGAATATCAGGAGTATCTATTGACTAAAATGCATATACATAACTATGGCTTCAGAGGTGTATAAAGACCTTAAATAATGAACTGTTATATCTTAGAATGAGCTATTTATATCTACATACACCGCAGGTCCCCTTACATTTAATTCTCCATGTTGTTTCTACAGTTGCCCTAAATGGACAAACTGCTCTACAGGGCGCGATTCGTAAATATGTTATCTCCTTTGGCAAAGAAACGAAAACCTGATGACATCTTTGTCCTGTGTCAGCCACCGTAGTGCTTCAAAAGGGAGGGACGAGCGGAGGAGTGAATCGTTGGTTGCAATTCGCAACCTTACTATACTAGATGCCGCTACATTTCATACACTGGACCTTTAAAAAGCATTGTTTTTTAAGAATAGTTTTCCATAGTCAGGTAAGTGAATTATACATCCTAACGGTTTTTATTCCTCATAAATGGACACATGAACAATTAAAACATAGTAACTCTTTTCTTTTCTATAAAGAGCCCTGTCTTCTCCATTTGTTGTATTATTTTTTCGGTTTTGCACATTTTAATTCACTCTCAAAAACGTGTATCCAACACATTAATTCATAGAAAACTCATGCATAGACTGATATGGCCTGGACTCGATCAACAGGGGTTTAGTCAAATTTTAACAGAATTCAATATATTGGTAATAAATACATTCTCTGAAAATGTATATTTCAAGCTTTTGACATCCATAACCCTGGAACTTCCCATACGATAATTTCAGATTTTTGCCAAGATTGTAGTAAGAACTACTGTACCTAAAAGGTATTTTTGCTTTCCTATACCATTAGATGTATTACCCATTGAATCACCATAACTATACTATGAAATGATAATTGCACTGTACAGTAACAAGACTGTGAAAGGACCAGCCTGGGAAACATGCTTTTATCACGTGCTATGTTTAATTTTCCAGGCAATTACTTCTTTAAGCATAATCATGCGTACCGTACTCAACACACTACAGCATTGCACATTCTCAAATAACAAGCTTGACCCTATCTCAGAATCTTAAAACCTGTGGTACTATTGATAAGCCTTTGTTTAATAGAGCTTAGTTTATCACCCAATCCATAAATAGATTGCAAAAGCAATCAGTGAAACACAAGCACTATACATGAGCACAGCCATTCATCTGAATGTATCTCATACCGTGCTGTAAGAAGGCTTTTGAGAATAGGCCGACATTGACGAAATTCTTCAAAGACCTTATTAGCATCCCATTTTGCATTGCTGCACTTATATTGTCATGAACGTCAGATTTCACATAACAAACCAATATGGTAAATACAGCTACTGGGGTATTGGCAATTTTTTGCCTTGCTTCTCCGCTTCAATTATTTTCTTAACAGAACAAGGTTATGATGTTCTCAATCAAAACAGATCATAGCTGAAGATTTCATGCATGACTATATCTGTCTATTACGGCAAGGAAATAAGATCCGTTTTTAAGAATTATGCAAAATCCTAGATATTCACTCACTGCCTCTTTTATTATTAATCAGGTGATGGAAAGGTCTACAATCTAGAAAAATCCTTTCGAAGATTATGTATAATGTGAATGTTTACTTTGCATATTCTCTGTCAACGTTGCGCTGTGTTATAAATGTATAAGAGTGTGATCTTCCTAATAAAATGTGAACCGTATAAATAATAATTAGAACAGGGCATATGTCATGACGCTGATTCAGTAGTTTTTATAGTAAACTATAGGAGTTTGCATACTTCGAAACGGTGTACTGAAGGACAGCATGTAATATAAGACAGTACACTGGGACTTAATGTAATATGATTGAAATTCATAGGCTGTCTATACCACAGTCTCTGATTTATATAATCTATATATACAGTTTCATACTATCTATTGAAATGAAGTCATCTTATTCCAAACATTTGCTGTATACTGATGTCAGATACATAAATACATTAACACACATGACTACCCACATTTACATGTAAACATAGATACATACTATTAATTCTAAACACCATCAGAATACCTAATGGAAAACTCTGACAGCTTAACTGCGCATTGGTCTGCACAATAAAAATATACACAAACTAATTTAAAAATGTCGGCTTTCTGTAGGTACCCAAGTGGTTAAAGTTTATTATTAATGTAATGGAAGGATAGGTTGTTTGAAAGATGGGACTTCACACAAAAAAACAAGCATGTGGTGGTGTTGCTCATTTCAAAGAAGCAGTTTGCAAACAACTTTTAAAGGCAAGCACAAAAACAGCTCATTTGTTTCTAAGTGGAAAATGATCCTGCATCCATCCATTTTCTATGCTATGTAGGGTCATAGAGAGCTGTAAATGGAAAATGATCATGAAATTGCCTGTTTTTGCGCTGGAAAACGTGACTAACATTACACAGTAAACATCAAGGGAAAATGATGAATAATAAAACATATTCATAAAAAAGTTTGATCTGACACCTTTTACTGTTTAACTTTAAAGTACAAATATTAAAAACGTAACTGGTGTAAATGGTGTAAGTGTGAATAGTTCTGGTGTGATTTTGCCTTTTTTGTTGCATTGCATTTAAAGGGACAGGTCACGGAAAATTTTAAATTCTGTCATCATTTACTCACCCTCGAGTTGTTCCAAATCTGTATCCATTTCTTTGTTCTAAAGAACACATAGAAAGATATTTGGAAGAATGCTTGTAACCAAACAGGTTATTGGACACCATTGACTACCATAGTAGAAAAAATGACAATGGTAGTCAAAACAAAAGTGCCGCAGAACTGTTTTGCTTTCCTACATTCTTCAAAATATCTTCTTTTGTGTTCAACAGAACAAAGAAATTGATAAAGCGTTTTTTTCTCAAGAATTTTCATTTTTGGGTGAACTGTTTCTTTTAATATGAAAAGGCCTTCTTTCTCATAAGTAGAGGTATGTGACATGCACACCAATTTTACAACATGATCTAACAAAGTGTTAATATAAACTGACAAATCCCCCAAATCCTTAAACTGCTTAACGCGTCTGGAATGTAGCCAACCAGTGACTGTGCATCTGTTAGCGGGTATTACACCAAAGAGTAAATCCCACCCCTACTGCCAAAGAAAAGAATTCTTTTACTAACCTCTAAACAAACTTCACCTGCTCCTCGGTTAATTTATTTTTTTCTCATTTAACAAAAGAAGCGTCTGAATGAGAGAATCCTTTCTTAGTCCTATTGTTGATTATTAACCTTCCACTGAACTCTCAATTAATCCACCGGGGGTCACGACAAGCGGAGCAGGAGCAGTTCAGCCCACTGTAGCCGGATGAGCTCGCTGCATTCAGATACCAGCCCGCCGATGCTCATTGGTATTCCATGCGGCTGCGAGTGTGTGTGGAGAATTAATTTGTTACATATGTCATGTTCCTCATGCAGTCCTGGCACACATTATGGCTGGGTCTTCAGGGACTACCCTCAAACCACGCTCCGGGCTGCTTCCGCGCTCCCGGGAGAGATGGGTAGAAAGAATTAAGAAATTAAAATGATGCACGGCCCTGGAGGATTAGCAGTCGAGGTCTGGTAGCACAGGGGCAGAATGATGTAGACGAACCCCAGCAAAAGCTTTACGCTCTGAAAAATCATCAAAATAGTGCGGCGTAAGCAAGGTAATGCTTTGTCTGATATTGATATGTTGTCTACAGACGGACTCGCTGCATTCCTCACAACAAGGCTGAGGAGAGATAAAACACGGAGCAATAACGCAAATACAGCCATCAGGAAAATGTTTCCCCGTGAACAGGGTGCAGATTAGGTCAAGTAATATTTTCTGTGCCGCGCAGTTTAATCAATAAAAGACGGTAAGAAGGCCGCGGCGACATTCTGACGGTCCATTGGAACGTCAAGGTATGGCCGCATAAACTTATTGGACTGTAAATACAGCAAAACATAAAAGGCAAGATCCATCCCAGCTACTGTGTGTCTTGAAAAGAAAATAACAGTACAATGAGATGTAATAAAAAGAAAGGGGAGCATCTAAAAAGGGTCAATGTTTTTCTCATATGTAAGATAATTAAATGTCTTCAGGACAGGACAAAATTTTTTTGCCATTTCTATCTTCTCTCTCTCTCTATCTAGGGTGAGATGAAGTGCTCTAACTCATTAGTGTCACATCTGCTCCCACTGGCTGAGGTGAAAACCATCCTAGGCCACTCCTCTGGGTGATTGACACACTTTGGTGAGCTCCTGTTGATCGATTGCTCTTAACGGCGAATCGCGACGCACCGAGATTGCTCCGAGTTTTGGCTCCAGCTCAGCTGTAACACAATGACAGAGTGCGTCTCAGTGATGCTGTCCCCGGCCCGCCTACCCTACACTCCCATCCCCAGGGAATCTTTTTTAGTGACATTCCCACAATGAGGCTTCCGATGTCCAAGGACTCTAAAAGAAAAGGATGGCGTTCCCATCAGATTGTCTAAGCCTCTGCTGGGAATTGATTTTTGTCTGAGCACCTCAAGTGTGTCCCCTTTTCTTCCTCCGTATATTTAAATCATTTGGGTCGTTTACTGTAGCAAGAAATAGAAAATAATGCGTGAGGAAAGTTTCGAGGAACATTAAGGTCGCCGTTGCCGGTTCGGTTTATCTTCCCCTAGTTTAATAGCCACTCAGAGCTCCGCTACGAAAAATGGCTATTAAATATAGGACGTATCTACTTTACATCAAATTTCACCCGCAAGGCACCTCGTGTGCTTTTGTAATAGGCCTATTACTTAAACGCACTTGTACATCAAAGAACACATTATGGATAAATGATATGCACAGGCACATCACAGACGATGTCGATTCTGTGTCCTAAATATCACACTTAAAGCAACAGTGGTTGTGAAACTTTCATCAAAGGGCCATTTTTAAAGATAGAAAGAGATTTGGGTAATACCTGACGGTGTTTTGAGCGTCAGTGATATGTGGCTCTTATTAACTATGATATCATTGACCTTTCCGTGCGCCAAGACATTTCCTGCGGCAAGACCAAGCAAGAGGTTCAGCAGAGAGAGAGAATATGCGCTCAGTGGGTGGGTCGTCTTTATATGCCAGGCCGCTGTCACACACAAGCGTTTTGACCCGTGTCTCTGTATTATGGCCTGAGAGTGTCAGACTAGAACTCGCGATAAAATAAATGTCGAAAAAATTATTATTGTATTAAGGGGAAATATTTCCTCACATAAACAAGGGCATAATTGCTTTGGAATAAACACACAGCATGCTGTCTATTGATGTTAATTCTGAATCTGGACAATTATATAATTAATAGACAATTATAAAATCAATTCAACATCAAACACGAGCAGCTGTAAATAATGAACAAGCTAGCATTACACAGTAACTTCCCTGTTAAAATATAGTTGATTGTACTTTCATTTATCAGCTACAGTAACAACAAAATATATAGACGGTTTCAAAGTAACAACTTGTTTTGTATGTTTTGTGACCCAAACTTAACTTCTGGAACACATCCACAAAGAATAGAGGCTCTGCAGATTATTTCATATAACAAGCAAAACAAATAACAAGCAAATGACATTAGCTAGCAAGTTAAAAGTATGTGTAGTCAGTTAATTTTTTGGGTTACCAGTAGAAGAACCATTACTTGGCTAAACTTAAATGCGACAAAGTCACACTCAACAAATTGTTTATTTAAAAAAGTGAATATGCAATATAATTCAACAAACTGTTTATTTAATACAATTATTATACAACAAAATATGACTATAAATGTAATAAAATATAAATAGTAATATTTGCCACTAGCCAGACCGGTTAATAACAGTTAAGTTCAGACCATGCGCGTGCGTCCGATAAAACCGTCTATACGTGTTCCTGTAGCTCAGTTGGTTGAACATAGCTGTACCATAGTAGTGCGAAGGTCATATGTTTGATTCCCAAGGAACATACATACTGCTAAACCTGTATTCCTTGAATGCATACGTCGCTTTGGATAAATGCGTCTGCCAAGCACATGTGAATGAATGTACCAACACAATAGATTTCGATGCTTTGTGAACTTTTGGACTGCAGCTTTTCCCAAACAGTGTTTTTGAAGCAGATTTTATATTTACATTTAATTTAAAAAATCACTTAATATTACCTATACATCAAACAACACTGAACAAATTTGACAGCTAGTGTCTGCAAAAGCACTAAACCTATTCAAAGCCCATCACTAGATAGACCTAGTATAAAATAATATAGAACAGAATATTATCATATTCATGATAATACATTCTATTATTCAATATCATTCGTATTATCCAGACAAACGTTGATTCCTTTTATACAAAAAGTCTAGCACTGTCCTTTAACAATGGCCATAAACAGATGGGCTTCAGTAGTCAAGAAATTGTTCTCTATGCAGCGGCTGTCTCACACTGTATTCCACCGAGTGCATGGCAATGAACAATTCTAGGTTTTAGTCAGGCCTACATTTTGGCGTTTTTCAGCATGTCATCTGCATTCTCAGACTTTGCAGACACAGTTATAAATTAGATCTGGGAACTAGAGGCAGTAGGCCGGCCACGCAAGTACAGCACCACTGTGCCCTGTCTACGGCTATAGGGACCTAATGTGATTTAATAAAGACTTTCATTGAGGCAAGGGGCTTGATATTTCAAACAGTGCTATGATGTCAAAAGCGGCATGGCTGTTATGAACTTTTATGACCTCGTGCGGGGGTATAGATGTCTTGGGTGTTGTTTTATGTGACCTTGAGCTCTGGGCTGTATATCCAATTCATTTCAGTGTCCCCATTAAACATCACTCTTATGGGACACCGGCTCACAGTCCCCATGCCGTACCATTATGTTATTTAACCCACAACAAACCAAAATAATTACATTGACGCGAATTAGTCTCACACCACGAAAACAGAACCCATGTGACATCCGTGCATGTGATAAATTGATAACCCAAAGTGCATCGGTATGTAACATTAACTATAGACTGTAAATCAACGTTGACCTCCATGGCACGAAAGGTTAAGAGGATTTCACTCGTCCAGATGTCAATAGCTAAAACAAGCAGCTGGGAGAGTGGCTGCGTGTGAACAGATTTAGGTGATAAACTCTGTGTGGAGTCAGGGGTCCATCGACTCAGACAGAGGGGGCAGTAATTCTCCGGTTGCTGGTGCAATAGCTCCTGCGGGCCCGGCAGTTGATGGGGACTAACTTGGGGATGCTTTGAAGTGGAAGGTCACTGTAAAAGTCCTCATTAAATAGAGTTTTATTTGCCTCCGAGCCGCCTGTCTCCAACCTTGCTAACCTCTAGCCGCCACGTCCATTTGCATGATAGTGCTACTTCCCATCCTGGGCGCGCAATATCAATAGCTTTCTCTCCTAGAGGGTCTTGTTACCTGGGCATTCATAGAGATGTCCTCAAGATAGGGGGCTTTGTTGCCGTCCCTTTGAACCGTGTTTATCATCTAAATGATGAGTCAAAGAAACCCTGTGGTGGGCTATGATGGGGATTGAACTTCAGATTCTGTTGAGCTGCTGCAATGCTATATGGCGAGGTATATTCGAAGCCGTAATTGTCGGTTTATAGTTGCGACTGTGAGGAGAGAGATGAGATTCGGCTGGCATAAAAGAGCATGCTGTAAAATTATATACTTTGCCTGTTTACATGATGTGACAAATGACTGTATTTATCAATAGAAATGGTTTGAAATAGTATGTTTAGGTGGAGAACAAGTTAGTTTTGAAAGCTGTGCTTTGTGACCAACATAAAAATATTTCAAGTAATCAGCAGTGTGAGTTTTGATGGTTGTGCCTATTATAAATAGTTAAATAATTGCCAAAATTATTCATGGAAGTGTTTATGTTTTGTTACTAAACATAAGGATGAAAAATTTTTGTTATGTAACTTTAACTTGTTTATTGAAAGGGAGAATAAACGAGTTTCTCCTAAAATTGCTTAGACGAAATCAAAATAGAAACAAATAAGACAATTATGAGCATGAGCAATTTGTGAGATTTCGGTGCATTTATCTCAGAAGAATTTAGACTCATTTTTATTTACAATGTAAAAAAAATCTGTAGAAATTACAGTATTACTGGCAGCAGTTTGCCAGTAACTTACTGTAGATTTATCTAATTTATTAGCAACAGTTTGTTCAAATATGAATGAACATTAAACAATAACAAATCTTTATCTTTACAGAAAAAAAAGTAAAATAACAGCGTCATGCCAGCATTTCTGGGAAGCAAAAATCAGACAAAACCCAGAATGAGGCTGTTATTTCATATATGAAGATTAAGACTTCTCAATGTTTAATGTTCATTTATTGCCAATAAATGAGATAAATATAAATCTACAGCAAATCTACCTGTTACTGGCAAACTGCTGCATAACTACAGCAAAACAAAATTACAGTGTAATCTAAATATGATGTCTAGGAAAAGTATTTGAAATATTAAAGAGATCAAAATGAAAACTCATTATTTACTCACCCTCTTGTCATTTCAAACCGGTATGAACACAAAAGAAGATACATGTATTTTGAATAATGTTGGTAAAAACCGTTGGTCCCCATTCACTTCTATTGTATAGATGCAAAACCAATGCAAGTCAATGTGGACATTCTTCAAAATATCTTCTTTTGTGTTCTGCAGAAGAACGAAAGTCATACAAGTTTGAATTTACACGAGGATGAGTAAATGATGCTAGAATTTTCATTTTGGGGTGAGACCTCGAGTTCTACCATGACAACAGTAAACATCATCAGCAGTATCTTTTATGTCAGCTTGTGTCTCACATTTTACACGAGGGCTTCAGTATAACTGCAGCAGACTACAGTATGGACTACAGTGGTACGTAAGCATGAAACAGAGAAACTCGCCTGTAGCCTTAAATTGGCACCTTGACAACAAGAGTAAAGGCCAGAAGCAATAACTGTTCACGACAAGCCTACATGATTCCAAATGACAGAACTTCTTACAGGCTGTTGTGCCGACATTTAACACCTACTTCGCAGATCCCTGACCTGCTCTTACAAAGGCTTTGAGTTCAGAATTATTTTCCTTCTCACTGAATTTTGTGGAAACTGGCATTCGGATACTGAGTGGAGTACAGTGTGCAAATCGCAAAGTGCTCTTGATCCTTATTTTTAATTGTTGTTGTTTTAAGTCTTGTACTGGATACTTTTCCACAATAGTAATGTACTAGTATCATAAGTGGAAATATAATCAAATCTTAGATTGGTCACCCTTTATGTCGTTTCTCTCTACTTAGTCTCGCTTGTGAAACGGCTATGGAATAGTTAGTTTCTCTTAAGCTCTGAAAGTTGCTGTAATTATCTTAATGATAATTATTATTATGTCTAAAAAAACTAAGGGATTAAACACAACACAGGGATTATAAGAGTTGAGGCAATTATAGAAAACGTGTTCCAAACTCAAAGTAAGGTCCAGTATGCAATTATTTGTACCTGTTTTATCGGGCATCAGGTTTAAGAGGAGCAGGGGAACGATTAAGCTCAGCCATTCATGACCCAGACGGCCCTGCGTAATGCTGGTCAACATGCTGGTTGTAATGTTCTTTTTTCAAGAAAAAAGACTTTTCACAAGAGTTTAAATACATAAATACTCTTCATAATTGTCTCGTTTATCATTTGTTAAGTCCCACAAAAGACAACTAGTTATCTTTTTAATGTGTAAGCTATTTTTCAGCAATATTTCATCACCAATAATGCTCTAAATATCAGCACAGTTGTGATCAAATTACAGCGAGGTGATCAAATGGGATTTTATTACATACATCCTCTTACAAAATGTACTCAATTGTCAATTGTAGTATACTGTACCACTTTTAAACTAAAAATGAGGAGGTATACTTTCAGTCTATTTCATCGTCTAAGTATATGAATCGTCTAAGTATATTTTGCCTATATTCATGCTCAATCTTTTGATCAAAGTATACTTAAAGTCCAAGTCTTCTATATATTTAGCTTAAAAAACGTTCCTTTGGAAAAACTTAATTTAATCAATAGAAAGCTTATTTATTCTATAACAAAAACCTTGTTCCAGGCAAAATCGCAACAGTCCACCCACCCTTTCACATCCACTCAGCACTGCTCTCATAATCTGGTGTGAAACACTGTAAACTCAACTAACAATAGTGATACAAAACTGTGAAATGTCCCAATGACGTTACACTAAATATCAGAACTCAGAGGACCTAAATTAAATGTTGTAAAATGCAACACATACTAGACATCAAACTGCCATTATTGTCCTCAATGCTTGTTTTACTCTGTGAATCAAGTCTCTATCAGTCAGTACAGCCTGCGGTGGAAAGAGCATTTCAGTATAATCTGCCATGTCACATAATGAAATGTATCCAAACACACAAGCAAGACTTTGAGTCAGTCAGTACCGGGTCCTCCTGATTGTGTTTCCTACAGTAACCAGGCGAGCCAGGAGTGATCATGATCTAATGGAGCGTGATTGAATGAGAAATAATTGAATTATGAGGGGACAAATCTTCACAGCGGAGAAAATGAATCAAGGCAAAGCGTCTCAGCTGTCGACTGATGAGACTGTGCATTTCGGCAGCTTTCGACAGATGCAACTTGACTCAATCCCTCTCAAGAACGGAGAAAAGTCAAGCAGAAAAGCCTTGCATATCGAGATGCCTCTTCAACTTATGATTAGTCTCATGAAAACCAAACTCCATTACATGAAAAGTCACTTCATTCAGTGATCCCTTCACAGAGCGCAGTGGCATTAATACACTTCCTTCGGCATGCTCTTTAGAGACTAATGCCTTGTTGGTCTGGTTTTGTTCAGTAAGATCAAAAGCTGAAGAGAAGGCTTTGGGAGGTATCACTGTCACTTCATTACATGAGCTTATAGCAGCTTTCATTAGCACATCAAGGTTCTGAAAGATAAACAATGCCAGTTCGGTATAGAAACTGTAAATGACACACGGTTGCAACTGTATATCATTTCACAGCTTCTTTCACATGAGGTTGAGAACCATTCAGAAGTGCATTGAGCAATGCAGTTTAACTGGTAGACATTGCGTTATGCAGTGCAAAGATTTCAGGAAACACATCCTGATCAAATGTATCGCTTGAATGCACTCTAAGTCGCTTTGGATGAAAGCATCTGCCAAAGGAAGTAAATGAATGCCTTTTAAATTCAATTCTGGATTTGATTTGAGGGATAAGCAAAGATGCACAATTCAAATTCATGGAGAAGTGAATTAAAGGTGCTGTGTGTAATATTTAGGAGGATCAGAAATGCAATATAATATACATAACTATGTGTTCAGAGGTGTATAAAGACCTTACATAATGAAGTGTTATGTTTTTATTACCTTAGAATGAGTTATTTCTATCTACATACACAGTGGGTCCCCTTACATGGAATTCACCATGTTGTTCTACAGTAGCCCTAAACAAACAAACTGCTCTACAGAATGCGTTTCGTAAATATGTTATCTCCTTCAGAAAAGTGAAAACGTGATGACATCTTTGTCCTGTGTCAGCCACCGTAGTGCTTCGAAAGGAAGTAGTGAGCGGTGGAGTGAGCCGTTGGTTGCAATTCGTAACCTCACCACTAGATGCTGCTAAATTTCACAAAATAGACCTTTAAAATGAAAGAATCTAGTTAATTTAAACATTTCACTTAAATTTTATTGAACATAGGGATGGATTAATTACATTTCCAGAAAATGTATCCCTTTAAAATACAGCCAAACATAAACATGAAGTTGTTTTATAAAGTGCTCTACAAACATGTAAAATCTGTTTTGAAGTGAAATACTGAACTTATTTTAGAGAATATATCGTTTGAAAAAATGCATTTCACACTAGGGAATTAATAATGTTTAGTCAAAATCCACATTACTGCTGACTTACTATAAACATTTATTAGAAAAGAGGGCTTATGCATGATAAGTGGTGTAATCTGCATTTCTCTTCTCACTAGAGAATGCACTTTACAAACGTTGATATTTTTAGACCTGTGAAAGATTATACAGTTTTCTTTTTTTTATATCAGAGGCTGTAGTATCCCTCTCTCTGTTGATTTGTTTTAAGCAGCACAGCAACACAAATGGGCAGCAGGCGCTGTAAAGTAGTAAGGCACAAGGACAAATGAGGCTTTATGCATAACATTAGGAGTTGGACAACCAGGCCTTCAAGAGGGTTTGTCACATGAACAATGCCTGCTATGCTGCATGTCTCATTATTTTCTAGTATGCTTGTGTGTTTGGCATAAACATTCATAGGTATGCTTTTCCACTCAAACAAGCAGAAGATTCCTGGCTCATGCCATTTGTCTGGGACAAAAATGGGAATTTGTGAGCTGGACCTCAAAATAACTTATGCATATAAAAAGTTTGTGTATATGGAGTACTGTGTTGTGCACTTTAGTATCAAGTCAGTTATTTTTATATTTTGCTGTAGTGTGTCAGTAGGAAAAATCAGTTTACATTTCTAAACATTTAGCCATTATTTGTAATGATCCAGTGAGATTTTTGTATGCACAGGATCTGACAACAGCCGTTATGCTCTACGTGTAGATCTGGTCTCACTCGAGTCTATCTATTATTAGTTAAATAAAGAGACAAAAACTGTGACAGACCAAATCCAGAAGAACTATGGCAATGGCCCTTCTGTAAGCTGCTCTCAAAAATAATGTCATAAATCAATTTTATTTATCAATTAGCTTCTATTAACTAAATCAAATCAATATTTTGTGTGGCTACCCTTTGTTTTTAAAACAGTTTTTAGGTACACAAGCACATAGTTTTTCAGATAGCTTTGCAGGTTAAATATGAAATATATTTACAAAATATTATACAAATATTGTTCTTTTAGACAGATTAAAAACTGAAACGACCTGCTGAAAAGATTCTTAGTCTTTGTTCTTAATATCATATATTGTCCCTTTGAACTTTCAATGACTGCTTGCAGCCTTTTGTTGTTTGTGTGCGAGTCCTTCAGCTGTCCTGAAAGGCAAAGCTGGATCAACATCATTGAGCCACAATATAGGCGAGTACTCAAACTTGAGGAACATGCAAGGAAATAAAAAAACTTACATTATCTGCTGAAGTTTTGACAGGAACAGTGCAGTTTCACTTCTCAGCAAAACCAAAACTTGTGCACAAGAATACAAATATTATCAAGTGTAAATTTTTAAAAGGGTCCTTTGTGAAAATTAATATATTTATGTTTTCTTTGGAATAGTTTTTTGTATGTATAATGTCAAATAGATTAATTCAGCAGGAATTCATCTGACACACACGCCTGGCCCGAATTTAACCGGTCTGTGTTTGTTAATCGGTCTGGCTAGTTGCTATTCATTTGAAAATTGATATTTAATTGTATTAATATTTATGTATATTAATATTTAATTGTATAAAAAGTGTATTAAATAAAGAATTAGTTGAATGGGTCGCATTTAAGTTTAGCCAAGTAACAGTTTTTCTACTGGTAACCCAAAATAATACTGACTAGACATACTTTTAACTTGCTAGCAAATGTAATTTACTTGTGATTTCTTGTTTACATTTACATTTATTCATTTGAAAGACGCTTTAATCCAAAGTAGGAGAGCATAAAACATTTTGTCAACACACTAAGCAGTACCGATAGTTGTTATCGGAAATAATCTGCAGGGACGCTATTCTTTGTGGATGTGTATCGGAAGTTAAGTTTGGGCTACAAAAGCGTTCATGCGCAGTAACATTTGTTTATGTTGTTGCTTTGAAACCATCTGTTGATCTAAATATATATAAAAATGAAAACAGAAAAATGATTATGGCTAAAGAAGTTTGTAAAATTGACATTTCTAAAAATGAAGGCAAAAACATGCTTGGTACATCCCTGTTTAAATCCTTTCTTGGTTTCCTTTAACCAGCACGTTTTCTTCATTTGCTACTCTTTCTGACCTTTACCCTTCATGGAAACTCACTCACAGTATTAATACCCAAGCGTTTAACTCACACGCTTGAAAAACACCACACCTGAGATACAATGGCTGGCCTTATTCACAAGCACCCGTAGGCAATGACAGCGACGGCGACATCTGGGAGTGCTTTTGAGATGTGATTTCAGATGTTTTGAGTGTTTACTCAAAACACTCTTGTTACTGATGTAGGCAGACAGGCTTGAGAGACACTTTAACAGCAAAGCCGACGTAGATAAACACACGTTTCATGTTTGTGTTTCCTTTCTTGATTTGGGGTTTGTGGGTGGCACCGATCTGCGATTAGATCCGGAAGCGATCAATGGGATTCATTGGCGTTTTCTCATAGATTAACCGTTTCTGGTAGTACACTAATCTATCCTTGTTTCTTTTCAACCGGACTTTTCTTGCAAATCTCGCCTTAAAATTGGATTTTCATGCTCTAATTAGGTGTATCTGTGTAATCTCCATAACCTTCCTCTATCGCCATCACCGTGTCGTGTTGAGATGGTCACTTCATTGTGTTCCTGACAGCCCTAGTTGAAACTGTCCCATAGCCGCAGTGTACAACACGGTTCCATATTGACTGTATCAAATCCAATCCCATGGTACTTTGTTGAAGTGACCCAAAGTGCGCGTAAAAGCCGCATGAATGGCTCCGTCCCCATTGAAAGAGAAGCTAAATATGTTCACACCCTCGGTGGTGCTCGGATTGGTCACAGCACATCTGTTTGAGGGAAGAGGGTGCAAAAACAGAAAGAGTGGTTAAAGAGAAGCATTTGTTCGGATCCGCGCAAGCATGATGGCAGGCTCAACCGCCTGAATGAGAGCAAGACGGGGCCCCCTGTCTTTCAGCATGGCCGCTGAAGCATGTGCACAAACACACGCCCCTCAGGAGATGAAACCAAAGACGCACAAAGGCTCCCATCTTAAAATCCACCTTCTCCCTCTGTGCCTCTCCTGATCAATAGAGGAGTGAGATGTGTGTGGTTCGGGAGGGAGGAGGGGTGTGTGCGGGTCACCGAGTCGGAGCCCCAGTGCTGGTGACATCTGCTACACTTCACTAAGAGCCTGATTGATTGAAGCCACGGTCGGCCTCCACAAGGAGGAGAGAGCGATTGAAAAATGCAAGGAAAAACCATTGAGATCAACCAAAAGAACAGTGACAATGTTGTCCACCTCCTTTTAAACCAAGGGAGGAGATTGATGCAATTTTCTGGCCTTTGCGAGCCTTTGGAGTTGGGTTTGCCTGCCGGTATTCGCATCCGAACGTTCCCCTCCCCCAGCGGCGGAAAATACGAGGAGGAGCGTATTGTTATTTCATTATGAAGTCTAAACTTAACTCCATCTATGCTTAGTTTTGCTTTCTTTGTGTAGATAATCATTCTGCTTGACACAAATAAACACATCTATTTTCACACTTGTTACTTTGTGTCACCTTTGGTGTTGTTAACGTAATGCTATAAAAAAACCTGTTTTAGCTCCATGTCTCTTTAATATGCTAGTATTTTGATAAACTTGTCATAATACTTCGAGGTAGTTGTTCAGTCAATTTTCCTGTTGTATAACTATAATTCCGTAATAACCATATGGACTGACAGACTGTATGCGAGACTGAACAACACGGTAAATGAAATCAAACATCTGTGTCAAGGTTAATAGCGCTCGCCAATGTGAGCTATACAATTTTCAGAAACCAGAGAATAATCCTGAAACAGGTAGCGCGGCGAGCATCACGAAAACCGAGCGATGTGTGGTCGAAGTGTTCTTCCAGGGATATATCAGAAGCGACTGTCTATTATCAAGAATGTGGGGTCATTTATGCTGTCTGTGAGGAGGACTTGAAGAAAAGGGATAATTGATTGACATGGCAGATATCGTTACACCCATTACCTGCTCTAAAATACAGGGTTGGCTCTCAATGGAGTCCCATTGTCCCAGCGCGAGCTCCCTCCACGGACTAATACGAGCTTCACATCAGGACGCCCAAAGTAGCTCAGCGAGGGAACTGCCGTAACCACACTGATACAAAAGAAGCATTATTTTCACTGTGTTACTTACCCTCGGAGACGAAGGGTTTCCATGGTTCCGTATGCTTCTCGTGTGCGTCTCTGGTGAGGGTACAAGCCAAACATAAGTGGAATTAAACAGAGATTGGGATAAAAGAAAATGGTTTAATCCCTGATATGATATGTTTTCAATCATGGAGCAAGAAATGTTGTTGCTATATTAGTAAGAATCAACAAAATTTTATACAACAATGACAAGTTCAAAGACCCAATGTGACCATTAGTGCTGAGGAGATCCATCCATCCGGAATACATTTTATCATAATACTACATATCCCTGAGATACCAAAAGTTTAAAGGGATAGTTCACCCAAACATGTACTCACCGTCTTGTCATTTCAAACCTGTATGACTTTCTTCTGCAGAACGCAAAATAAGATATTTTGAAGAATGTTGGTAACCAAACAACGACGGCACCCATTCACTTCTATAGTATGGATGAAAACCAATGCAAGTCAATGTGTACCGATGTGTAAGTCGATGTGTTGTTCGGTTACCAACTTTCTTCAAAATATCTTCATTTTCAGTTAGTTTGAAATGACAGGAGGCTGAATAAATGATGCATTACTGCATGTAAAATATCATATGGGTTGTATGTCTCATAAAAGTGAATAAAATGTGCAATATCACAAGCAAACCAATGACTTTTCTTGACGTTTTGCTTTACTTTTTCACTTTCCATTGGTGTACAGAATGACGTTGATAAATACACCTTGTATAAGAGGTATCGGTTTATTGGAATTCTTTATTTGGATCTTTTATTCTGAAGGTGGTTAAAGAAAGAAAGGCAGAAAATTTCCACATGCTCTCCACGACACCACTTCACCTTTGAGGCGACTCTTAAAATTCTTTTCTTAGCCTCCATGCAGTCTTACAGTAATCAGCATAGTATCCGGATGTGCTTGTTAAATTGTGCACTTAAAGCAAAAGCAATATCACAAGGCCACCACTTACTTGGATCGCAAACTCTCCCACACACACATGATGTTGATGTCAAGGGCAAACTGAGGGTCTGTCTATGAATGCCACACTTTCGGCCAATTGTGCAGCAGCAAAAAAACGAAAAGTTATTGCTGAAAATTATGAAATATAAAACTAGCTCGACTCAAACACGAACCGGAGATCCTACTTCAAAGAACTACTCTTTCCCTGCCTCGGTTCTTCTCAGATGTGGGATTAAATGCAAGAACATTGGTCTCAGAGTAGCTCTGAAACTCAGGGCTCTCTAGCTGTCGCCCGTGTTGGTTAATCCTGGGCTATGTGACACTGTAAAGTGCCCTGCTGTAATGGAGGAGTTGTTGCATTTGTGTCGTTTCGACCGGCTCAGCACTGCCGTTGAAAGCATAGGTCTATTGACGGTGACATAAACCAGCAACAGTTAATTAACCTTTTCATAAAGTAATGCTTGCGGACGGATTAGAAGACTCTCTCTTTACATTAAAAACTTTCTTCTATTTGTTTTCAGCCGTAGAGGGATTGAGGGGTTTGCCTCCCCGAGGAGCCTTGCAGCTATTTGACTTAAATCACAGTGAAGTGAAGGACAGACACATTTCCTTTTGGTTGAATGCGTTATCATTTCAAGTGACTGAGTCATGCTTTAAACAGCCTTCATTCAGTTCGTCAGAAATCTTAGCAGGGTATTAAATTAGAAGAAATTTTTACATTTCTATAACTTTGTTTATATTCATTGGCTATGAACTCATCTAGTTTAAAATGTTGGTACCCAGTATTCTTCTAATCAACCATGAGTTGTGCTTAATAAATATATGAAATAAATATTTTATATTTTATATAAATAAATATACTCATATTTTTGGATAACAAAGCAAAAACTAAAAGGACACTTAAACATTTAGAGTTTTTGTTTGCCTATGCTCAATATCCAAACTTCACTCACACACGAACCAAAAAAAATCAGTTTGTATCCGAAACGTCCTGTAAATAGGCGACACAAGTTTTAAACAGCTAGGTCTTAAATCCACTTTGGATAGGCGCTGACTGACATCGGCACCTCCCCTCGATACAACGCGTCCCTCATGACCGATGCTTGAATGGCAAGCTAACACAGACTTGTTCATTTCGTCAGGCTAGAGTGGGCACTTTCTCTAGAGAAAATAAGTTACGCTTAACCACTGGGACTTTCGGTGACTAGCTGTGGCTCCCGAGGCATGCTTCACGGATGGCCGACAGTGTCGTGGTGCTTTTGTGAGTGTCTCCTCAGTGCGCGGTGCTCTCCCCTGGCTGAGGTTCGCCGCAGCTGTGGCTTCTCAATAGGGCTTATTGTAGCTGCTGTGTAGTAGACGCGCGGAGTCTGATCGCGCATCACGCTGAGCGGAGACGGCTGTAGTTCATGGACGCGTTCCTGTACGTTTCCTTGACGTGAAGAACGCGACAAAAGGAACCACGACGTGACGGAATTCTCTATTATTTTAACAAAGAACATTTACAATTTATAAGCACGCACAGGAGCTGGAGGAAAAGGTACGAGTGTCATTTATGCATGTTTGCTCAGGTGCAATAGCGTACGGAGTAGCTACGGACAGTTGGCGATTGATGTTGAGCCGGAGTGTCGATTAGAGGCATTCGACAAGACAACAAAACCATATTTTAGCTATCTAAAAGTTAAGCGGTTGTGCTAGCCTATTGTTGTAGCTGTTTTGAGTCTTCATTTTATGTTTATGGTAAGAACAACATTAAACAGGAGTAGCTAGCTAATAGAATAATAATGTACATTGATTCATTTCATTGCAGTTGTCTCTTTGAAAACCAAATGGTTATATTATCCAGCATAATTTTACCGGATACTAATCATAAATCTGTTTATCTGCTATTCCTCAGTTACGGTTTTATCAAATGCGTTAAGCGTAAATAGTGATGCTGATATCAAGTGCCACACTTTTCAAAGTTTCTTTCGCCGACTGTGATGTTTTAATATTCAGCGCTTTCCCCCTAAGGAGCATGAGATGCGATGTTCAGAAGTTGAGGTCTGACAGTCGGCATATTAATCGAGCCTTTACGAAATGCAATTCCTCTGTCCTGAAAGCAATAGTTGGTACCTCGCCAAAAAGTCTCATTTGTGATGCAAATAATGTCGTCTGCACTGTGAAACACTTTGTTTTGATGTGAAACCTTAAAAACGAATGCAAGGTGTCTTTATTTACATAGGGGGCTGTTTGTACTTTTCGCCGTGTTTTTGTATCAAAACGAGAGCAGTTATCACAGCTAGAGAGATGATTTTTCTTCACACTCCGGCATCAATCAGAAACACCTCCCTGTCAGGACACCACTGCAATGCCAAAAACAGAGAGATGCTCGTAGCAGAATCGACCTCAACTTTCCTGTCATGCGCATTGGACGGCCGCTAGGTGTCGCGTCGAGTGAATGTGAGGCCAAATTGCTTTTGCTGTAGAACAAATTACTTGTGTGAGGGCCAAAATAATAACAAAAATTGTCAATTCTCAGCCTTCTTTACAAAATATGTTTAATTGTCTCGTGCTGCAGAGGATAGTGTTACTTTGTTGCTTATTTTTCTACTTTTCATCAAAGTTGTAGCTAATAATTCTGCATGTTCCAGACTAACCCCTGTCAACTTTTCCATACCTCTGTATAAAATATTCTGTCTGTAGTTTCAATGTTGTTTATTTCTTTATTTCTTCAGCTTTAGTCTTGTAAACACAGGTTTTGTAAACTACATTGATAGATCTTTGACTGATTTGTGAGGGGTTTTGGATATAAAAGCATCTGCTAAATGAATAAATGTAAATGTAATAATTGCACATTACTTTCTATAGTATAGTCTATTTTTAGTCTATGTCCTGTGAATAATTTTACATGAAATTAATAATCATATTAACCATGGTGACACAGTAAAACTATGGCAATGCTTGGTATAAACTATACTTTTACTTTACCAATATATCAAACTGTTTTTGTAAACACCAGGGAGCAGTTGGCGATTAATAGCTACATGAATTTTGAGATGCATTCATCTACTTGAGCAACATTTTGCACGCTCACAACCAATTCCATCCAGCCCAGATCCTTGCGTAATCCAGTCCTAGTCACCCTCGAGAGACTTTATTGGGAAGGGCAGCCATAATAAGAAGGCCATATGCTGCCAGTCCTCTCTGTGCTGCGTTTGATGTCCAGATGCCAGGAGTCATGCTTGTTCTGTGTTTGAGCATACTGTCCCTGGTGAGCGTCAAAATCGCTCTCCCACTGCAGGGGGGCTATGACTAGAAAGTGTGCTAGATCGGTTTTGGAGCTCAATACCTGGCGGTGACTGTGGGCACTGTCTCACGGGGCGGTCTGTGTTGGAGTCTCAGCTTTTTCGTCAGATGGCATGGGGGGCTAATGAGACTTCATCATCCTGTCCCGGACCATTTGGGCGATATGTGCTGAACACAAAGTCCGGGGCCTCAGCCAAGCCCGACAGCGAGCAGATTCGGGCAGAGAGAAAATGTTAGCGGGGGGCTGGAAAGAGAAGAGAAACAAATATAGTACACTCATGGCGTGGCCTCATAACGTACAGCAGTTCACGATTAGTATTATTCATGATCTGTCTAATTTGGACCATGGACACAGATGCTGTCTTTGTCTTCTACAGCTTTTCATTCATCTTCTTGATGTATTGCCAGAACTGAGAACATTAAATAACACAAAGGGACTGTTTAAGGATTCAAATGCAAAATGCGCGCACATTCAGTGATTTCCAGGACATGTAAACTGGGACCATTTCTCAATATAGTTTTAATAAAATACCAGATTATGTTTTTCAGTGTTGTCTCAAACAAAGTCTTACTTTTAGTTTTAGTTCCAACCAATTTTGGCACCTTTGAAAAATGCCCTGTCATGAAAACATGTTTTAAGATATTGCTTTTGACTCCCAGCATAAAGAAACATTTCAGGGTTTGTTTCTCGTGTCCTTGTTTTAATGCAAGCCTGATAAACGATCCATATCACCTTCCTGCTCTCTTTATTAGCCTGCGCTACGCTATAAGCATTCCAGACGAAGCTCTTTTCTTTCATAATGGTGTCATGCCGCACTTGCACTTCAATGAAAGCATTGAAGGTCGGAGATAATTGAGACGCGTGGAGGATTATTTTGCCGTAACTGTGTTTTTCTTCATACGTGTAAGCCATTTACTTCAACTTTGTTGAATCCAGCCAGTCGAACGTGTCGAGATCTAATCAGTAGCTAAGCACTTGTAATTCCCCTATAAAGTGAAGCTTATGATAAAGATTACAGGCTTTAGCTGAGACTTTTCCCTACTGAGGGGTCCTGGCACTGTGGTCTTCTGAAGCAAAGCTCAAGACGCTGTGTTCTCCTCCAGCAGCGCTAGTGCTTTTGAGCTTATATTCAAGGAAGGAATGGCTTCCCTGAGGGATGCTTTGTGATTTACTCCTGTTCACCTTCAGAGCTCTGCTTTCAAACATGCAATTATTTAGCACGGATACAGCATCTGTCGTATCTGTCCTACAAAAAATGTGTAGAACATAGGTTTAACACCTTGCATTTAACGTCTCTGTTATTATGATTTGGTTTTTGTAACAAAAGTTAGCCAACGTAACATATAATCATAATTAACTTTGCAAATATGGTCCAATCCATTCACTCAAAAAAAAAGAACTATTGCGAAGTGCTGGTATCTGTAATGCTACGGTCAGAACTCATTTTTTTTAGGGATTTCCGTAGCGATTTCGACATCCTCTTCAACATCAAAATAAGCTGTTGGGCCGTGAATCGTGCTGCTGTGCGTTCCGAACTGCTAGAAGGACAGATTTCTCTGGAGAGCATATATGTGCTCAACCCAAATCCCCTTTGAACTATTTTTTCCAGACTTGTAAGTGTTTGACTTTAAAAGGATGTTAGAGATACCTAAAAGGCTCTCTTGGACCGAGAAGCTCCAGGGACCCCTTAGGAGGAATTTGTGCCTGGAATTTTGTCACTTTAACTTAGAGTGCATACTTTTAAATTGAAGTTCTCTGTTTCAATGTAGAGCATGTGGATTTTTTGTACGACGCCATAAAAATCCAGCGTCACTTGTGTAACACATGTGTACTGTGTGGTATGGTTCAGTAGTTCGACTTGGACTCTTAAGATGGAGGTTGTAGGTTCAAACACAGAAAAAGACAGTTCATGAGTTCTTTACCACTGTGTTTATGTTCACAAGACTGGAAAAATCATGTCATCATGTACTCACCTTCATGTCATTCAAAACCTGTATGACTTTCTTGCTTATGCAGAACATTAAAGAAGATATTTTAAGTAAAGTATCAGTTCTGTACAATGGAAGCAAATTGGGTGTAATGTTGTCTGGTTACTAACATTCTTCAAAATATCATCTTTGCGTTCTGCAAAAAAGAAACTCACACAGGTTTGGAATGACACGAGGATGAGTAAATGAAGAATTTTCATATGTTTAAACCAGGTTGTTCAGAAGTCAATTAAAAATGAGATTACATTAAAAAGCATGTGCTGAATGAAGAAATAACAGTAACATTCCCAATAATATAGGCTACAGTAAAATTCCTATATGATGATGAAACACTCCGTGCTATATTTCAAACTCAATATGATCCAGCCAGATATGACAATTGAGCTACCTTCCCCCATGCGAGGACTCGGTACATATTTGCTTTATTTCTCCAAATCTTCGCATTGGAGCTCTGCCTCCATCCCTCTCCCTTCAGCCTTCCCTCAGCCCGGAAGATTAATGTGCTCCACTTTCAGCAGCCCTGTCAAATACTCATCCAGAGGAAAGAACTGCATGTCCGTTTTGCTCACCTGTAGCCGTCTCCCAGCACCTGCCTAGCCATCTTAGATAGCTGCTTCTGAAATGTCAAAAGTCATGTTGTCTTAATCTGAGGTTCAAGTGTGAAATGGGTATTATAAAAAATGACAGTAAATCAAGCCTGCAACTGCTCTGACTGACACTTTATTCTATATATTTCGTGCACTTTTTCTAATTTCTCACTCTCGTCTTTATCGTGCTCTCTCTCTCTTACGCTTTCTCTCTATATTCAACCTCTCCCCCTGATATGTGTTCTCGCCACAGGTTGGAGATCTTCGGCTACAATCGGCGTCCATTCCTGTGGTCCTCCCATCAATCACTGGTCCGATGGTCTGCTCTCTTCTGCTACCCGAGCCAGATCTGAGGGCACTGCACAGCTTTCCATGAGCGTCTCCTAAAGCCTCAAGATCTCTGCTGCCCGTTCACTACGGAGGAGTGTATTTTTTGTATTTCCTTTTTTCCTTTGATTCAAATGATGCAGAGAGGCTCTGCGGTGTGGAATGGACTGACTTTAATGACTATGCTGTTGCTGGCCCATTGGGACGTGGGCTGCCGGGGAATGACACTGAACTCAGTTCCTCTCCGCACGGTTTCTCAAAGGCCCTTCGGGGCTGGCGTTGCCGCGTCCCTTCGCAGGCACAGAAGAAACTGGGTGTGGAACCAGTTCTTCGTCCTGGAGGAGTATACAGGAGATGACCCGCTGTATGTTGGCAAGGTAACGCTTAACATTTATATTAATACTGTACTTTAAGCCTAGCTCACTTTCGAAAACTACAGCTTGTTGACCTTTGATGTTTGCAAAAATGTATCAACCCACGGCTGTGGACAAGTTGTCAGATAAAACCTATTTCAGGATCATAGCTGAACCAACAAGAATAAAAAGAAAATGTAATTCTTCACATATGCACAGTATGACAAACACCTTGTAGTCTTGTGTGCCTGGCTTTAGAATCTAACTGTGCTTGGTCCATAAAAAAACATGTTCGGTGGCTCAGGTCATTAAGGTCATTTCTTATGACATCTACATCTTTTCTTTAACTGCACCGTTGACTCATAGAAAAGATTAGCATAGAAACATTCCAAGCTGTGTAACCTGGTGTACCTGTCTTCTGCTTAGTGCTATGCTGTAGTGTTAAAATTCATCCAGTGACTGCCTGTTAACCAAGGTGACATGTTTATTTAGATAATGTAGTTTGGGTGCCCAGAAGCCAGTAGAGCTGTCTGGCCGTGCAGACTTTTTTCAGTGGAGTGTCTGGCAAAGAGTCCTCCAGCTGCACGTGATCACAGCTTCTGCTAAACATGTGACACTTATTAAACATGACTACCTATTGTGCATGGACAATGCATACAGACTCTCTCAAGCCAGACCCTTGCTGAGGCAAAGAAAAACTACTTCGTAGAAGTAGTTTTGTGGAAGAGTGCAGAAAATAAGAAGAAATGCATTTACAGCACTATTTCTATTTTGAAAGGGGTCATTTAGCAATGAATCAAATTTTCCTTGGTCTTTTGAGATATAAGAGCTTAATGTGCTATGAAAACATTGTAACTTCTAGAACTTCAACATTTCTTAGTGTAAAAAGAGACTAAGGTACTGTTCTGTAGAACATTTGTTCTGACACATGAACGACCCATGTTTAAACGTCAGTGACACGCATGGACGTATGTGAGGTTTGCTAGGGGTTTCAGCGATATTGTCCCTGGAAAAAATATTCATTTCCCTGATCTACATATTTGCAATTTAAGAAGTTTGGAGGGCAAAAGTGGACAATAGCTATAAACCATGTCTGTCCTTTAATTTTCGGTTCTGTCAATTTATATTTATATGCGGGGGAAAACAATCAGTTTTTTAATGAATAATAGCATTTGAGATTTTGAATGACATAGGGGTAAGTAAATAATAACAGAATTGTAAATTTTTAGGTGAACTATTTGCTTTAGCACAAACCAGACATGTATATTACTTTGAGTCATTAAACTATACTATATTACATGTTCAAAAACATTAAGCTAATAAGGAGAAATCCAAGTGGTATTTTTCCAAAACAGTGAAATGAATTAGCATTTTGTCTGGTTTTTCTGTCAAATTATTTCAGTATAAGGTAATAAGCATAATTCAGTTAGATAGATTCTATGACTTGTTTTCAGAAAATCTATAATTGAATTAGGTTATGAAATATTTTTTTCTCATAGCCAAAAGTTAACCCTTACAAAATTGTGTTAGTTATGTTTAAAACAAGATAAGAACAACTTCGATACAGGTCCTGCCTATAACAATTCTGAAACCTGAATATAGATGGTTTCAGCAACAACAACATAAACATAACATGGCCCAAACTTCTGGTAGACCTCCGCAAAGAATCAATAACTGTTGAATAGACTTCATTTAATTTGAAACATTTAATATACTATTAATATAAATGAAATATAGAATAAACTGTTATATTATAACTGAAACAGATGGGAAGTTAACTCTCATTTTTGCTGCACTGATGTTTGAATTTCGCCTTTCTCATTACTACACAATCACAGAAACCCTAACTTTCCCTTTAACCTAACACATCTAATCTATAAGTTTATCACTACTTTATACTGATATGTCAGTCAAACTCCTTAATAAGGCACATGTAAAGAACACATGCTCTCTCTCTCTGCCGGCATACTTCAGACATTTATAACCTTAATCAGAAGTAAATCCTCATTCTCAGGCCATTTGAAATTCTTCCTCTGATATTCATCTCCACATATTTCAAGTGAGATCTTTAGAGAATACAGGTAGGCACATGCATTCTCATCAAAGCCTAGCTAAGGCTTTTAAGTGTTTTTGGTCGTCTGTTTCTTTATAATAATGCCCGCGAGTCTAGATGCACATGGTTTATAAATATTTGATGCATTATTTGATCAAATCTCTTTAGCATGTGGATGATCATGTGTTTAATGAATATCGCACGTATTGTTTGATCAAACCTATTTGATACGATTTTACAGTCCTGCTCTGAACTAAAGGTGACTGCACACTGTAGGATTTTGGCCAAGATTTGGCCGTCTCAGACAAATTTAGAAAATCCTTAACGATTTCTTCACTGCGATCAAATTTGTCCTCCGATAAAGTTCTGGCAGTGTCCAAAATTTTGAGCTACTATCCTGCAGTGTGGCGTCTCCTAGGACGACCATCTAATCAGGAACCAATAGAAGCACAGAACGCGATGACGCAATTACAGTGGCAACAGAAAAACACACACAGAGAAAATGTCAAAGAGGACTATACAACTGGTTTTATTATCAAGGCAAACAATAACCAAAACAAAGGCCAAAGAATGTTTTGCTGTACTAGCAACCATTTTTCGTGTTTGCATGTTTATGCGCTTCACCGTCAGAAAAAGTCTCCTCACACAAAGGACCAAAAAGCTACTCTTCTTTTATGTGTTGGCTCCAGTTCACTAGCGACGTGATTGCTTTATACACTCAGACTTGTTAGTAGTTAGCTCGATGCTACACGCAAACGCAGCCAAACACTTTCCCCTTTTAAAGATAATGAGCCAGATACTCCAACATGCCACCTGTTATACTATCCTTGGCTTTTACAATACATTATCTCTCAGCCGCTACACCACACGCATCTCTCTACCATCACGCTCTCATACCCTGACAGCCAGGTTGAACCTTATTAGATTCTGGCTCATCTCCAATTCACTCTGCTCGGAGGGATCCAGGCAAAATAGAAATGACTGAACACAAATGTTTCCCCTGCACTGAATGATGGGCAGACTAATGTACGCTATGGTGTGAGGAGAATGGCCTATCTCACATGTTTTCTGAATAATGGTCGTTGGTTTGCTTTAACTGTCTACTTTCAGTCATGGCTTTTATGTGGCCATCCATCATTCGATCACAAGTGAGGGTGAAATATGGTCTTTTTCATCAGCATGTCTATGAGGTTAACATAATACAGACATAAATGACAGGGTCCTCATCAGGAACTTTATAACCAAAAGATCTCATTTCAAATTTCATATTCTCATCTTGCCTCTTGCTTTATTAATCCAGATATTACTTTCTAAACAATATGAGTAGTGGATGACTTTTTTAATGGCCCATGCTGATAGTGATATTGCAGGATGGCTAAAAGCTATAATATAGCCTTGAGTTTATAACATGCCGATGTAGTGGGATTAATTGTAGGGATGCACGATATATTATCAGCCATATCGGTATCGGATGATTCATGCTCATTTTTTGTTATCGGTATTAGCATGATAATAAAATCAGGCCGATATATTAAAGCATATAAATAAAAGTATTGAGAATTCCTGGGTTGCACTAGAAGAAGAACATCTATAATTTGTTTCTTAAATAAACATGATACCAGAAAAGTTTTAAAGTTTAAGAATCTTTAACTAGTGTAAGGTAGGCTTAGTACATGAAAAAATGGCTCAGAAAAATATATATTAATATTGAGATACTTTATATCGGCCAATATATCAGCTTTCGTTATTACAGAATTATCAGTTATCGGCCAAAATGTAAGCCTACATATCAGTGCATCCCTTATTAATTGTCAAAAGAATGCATTGCTTGATCTTAAAAAGAAATAAATATGAACGTCTTGATAAAGCATCTTTAAATGCAATGCTCATGGCACATCGTCCGACCGCATGTATCCAATGGATTGGAACAAAAGTAGAGTAGTTTAAAACCCTCCATTAACAGTAATGGGAAATGTATACGTTGAGTTGCATTGTGTGCCCATCCTCATTTCCAACTGCCTAAAGACAGATTACATTTATACAGATAAAATGAACTGTACTTGCTGAAAATATAACTAAATCTTGACCTCTGAAGACTTTTTGTATGGTCTATTCAGAGCTTTCACCGGCAACAATAATGCAATGTTTGGGATATTCTTCATTTGCAAGCTTTTCTCTGCAAATATGTTCAATTAATTGATTGACATATGTAATTTATTTGATCCAAAATGTCTTAATATATAGTAATTATAATTTGACGACAGCAAATGATGTACACAACATTTCTAAATAGTAATGCTGATGCTTTCACAGCCTAAAAAGAGAAGACCCTGTTTGTCATTCCGTCTCCAACATTCTCCATTCTGCACAATCTTACTGTTTAAATCTTTGTTTTAGAGCCTTTTAAAGACATGTCTGCAAGAAACAAAGGGAACCTTTAATTTCCATCTCTAATCATCACTTCAAATAACATTTTCTGCTCTCGGTGTTACGCCGTATCGATTGTCTCTCTTTTTTATTGCGGCGAGCAAGGAAAAGGGCAGGGAAACACAAAGAAGCCTATTCTTAACCAAACATTCAGTGGCGATATAGCACTCCAATCTACTCGACCATTATTATCTGCGAAATTATACCAGAATGAATTTAATGAATATGTCTTTGCCATCTTGATATCGCACCATCAGCGACTGGGATTATTGCCCACGGTGACCTCTTCGCAGTCTGATGAATATGGATATGATAGGTCCAGCTTGAATAAAATGCTCAAACGAAGGCATGTCACAGGGAGCGCCATGAATAATGCATATCCGTGTCTCTGGGGTGGGTTCAGTAATATCAACAATTATTAGAAATGACCCCGTGTCTCCACTGAAAGTACACATTCATTACAGCACTTCCAGGCTATTTCACGTCAGGATAAGCATAAACAAGTGTCCGGTGTCGTTAATAGTTCCGTTGCGCTAAGTTACCTAGACTTTCATCCTGGCACATAATTAAAGATCTCGCCTCTGGTTCAGAATCACAGGAATACATTTACGATTATACGCTGCTGTACTGGGGCCTCTCAGCTGCTTGCTGTACCACCATTCTGGATTTTGAGCTTCACAAGATGTGCTGGGCCTGTCAGCTGAAATCCCTCAGCTGGGCGTCGAGTGTCCGATCATATTCCGCCCATATTCACAGAGCGCACCAGAGCAAACGGGTTTGAATCCAGTCCTAATTGGGGGGATCCTTTGATGGTGAAGCCTGTTTAATGGTACGGGGGGTGAGGGGAGTGTTCCCAGGCCGATGTCCGTCACAGCCCATCTGCATTTTCTTTCCCTGCATTGCCCGAAAACACCCCGTAGCTCACCTTCTAAACACACTCTTGATGAGAGCCAAACCAGGGGTCCCGCTGTAACAGCCTTTTTTTTCCGGGAACGAGAGATCCATACTTTTCTCCCCTCTGGCCGCCGGGAGGCTTTCGTCAGCCGGGCCAAGTAGATTAAACGCGCTCTCCGCTGCGCCCGCCCTCCCACCACATCAATGATTTGCGCAAACCGAATTAAACAAAATGAAACCGAAAGAGAAAGAGCTCTTTTCATGTTGTGGATCAACAAGCGCTCCCCATATCCTCTTTGGAGTGATATCTAACATATGCTGGGTAATTAAATGCAATGCGAGAGGAGACGCTTTTTCATCCGCTTCCAGCCCGCACTGGTCCGTGCCACGGCCATTTGTCATCGGTGCAGATGAAAGTCATTGGGTTGGCAGTCACGGCCCGAGCTCTTCTGCCAATCCTCACACACACACACACAGCGTCCGCGCCCGCCGCTCGTGTCGGTTTATGCGCAGGCTCCCGCAAATGGAGGATGTAAAGAAAGTGAATCGTGTCTTTTCAGATAATTAAGGCTAAGGGCATTGAGGGTGTCTAGTCAGAGGTGCTTTTTAATAGAATCTGACAGTCCTTCTCATAAGAAGAGTGATATGAGCAGACACCAGTGAATCTAATGACAGGGAATAAAGAATCCTTTACAATGGGGCCGAGATGAACCTGCACGTCTTCGGCGAAAGAGCAGCTCCACAACACAATAAAATACCATTTGCATTTATATAGCGCTCTGCAGGTGTTGATTCAGGTGAAATATTACAACAGGGGGAAAGATCCCACACCATAAGAAAGTATTGAAAAGGCACGGGCAAATAGGTCCAATATGTAAAAAGCTATCAGGTACAAATGAGTGCCTTTTCTGCCGAATTCAGACGTTTGCCTTTATTATAGGCTTGATTTTATTCTGCTTCTTGATTACTCGGGGTGGAAGGTGGTTTTAAAGGCAAACGGAAATGACATTCTGAAGCGTAACATAAGCAGCTGAGCTCAGAATACGAGACAATTCTTGCACCTGCTTCTGCCATTAACCACTGAGTCACAAACAAAAAGCATTGACATATGAACAGCTCCAGAATGCCAAGCTAGGTTTCTTTCACCTTTAAATAGTAAGTCAAGGGTATCTCTAAGGAAATTGTCGCTTTAATGAGACTTTGCGGGTCTACGCTTATGTGCTTACACAGCAAATAATGATAGCTGACAAATCTGTAGCGTGCCCGAGTTGACTTTATGCTTAAAACATTGAATGTACCTTTAGAGACTTCAGTTAACTCTCAATCATTTTCTCATTCACAGAGTAAATGATAAAAAAAAAACATCTAAATTATGTAATATAATAAAACCAATATTAATGCATAACTTCAAATGAAGTGTTTACACAGTACACTGAAAATAAAGGTTCATTTTGAATTACTCAATTTAATCATGTGCATCGGTTCCACATGATTTAATTAAGTTTTTTAACAACTTTTCTTGAAATTAAAGAAAAAAATGTTAAATGTTATGTTAAAAAAATGTAATTCAATCGTGTGGAACCGATGTACATGATTAAATTGAGTAATTCCAGAGGAACCTTTTTTCAGTGAAATAATATTATTATATAAAATTCATTATGACATTTTAATGCATATTACCAATTAGGCTTGCATTTCTTTTTAAGAATGTTGACTTATAGTCTGAATTAAAGCTTTTTAGGAGTTATGATAATACTATGTGTTGCATTTATTCATGTATATATTCTGTATATGTATTCCATACATTTTATATTTAGAATTCATACATATTCTAATGTCTATATATGCAGTTTATATACTAATAATTTTCCAGATTTCTGTGTTTTTCCCATATAAGATGACAACACTGTTATACAAATAAATCTGGATTAAATTGAACACAAAGGCAGTAATGCTAAGCAATAGCCACAAACTCATAGACATTGTCACTGTGTGAAAAGTGTCATACTTTACTGTGATTCATTTTATTCTGTAACATCCTCAAAGAGCAATGCTAATCATGTTACCACTTCAAATAGCTTGCCTTCTCACAGAAAAAGCCTCTACTTAATGGAAATTCTTCTAGAACCATTAATTCAGACTTTGGGACATTTTATAAAAACTGACCCTACTTTTATCTGCTATTGTTTAACTCGTGGGGCAGAACAGGGATGTGAGACTTTTTACGTGATTATTATCTAGAAAATGTTTATTCTAAAACTTTACATTTTGCTTTATGTATTTTTGACATTCATACATTTTGACACATGCATTATATTCAAAGTAACAGTGCATGTGGGGTACACATTTATCAGTTCATGCATTCCCTCAAAAATAAACCCATGACCCTGGCATTGCTAATGCCATGCTCTAGGAGGCGGTCTATAGGTACACGTACTAGCTGTCTATTAGCCATGCAAATTAAATGTATGACTGAATTAAAGTTAAATCAAATAAAAATGGCTCTCTGCGCAGTTTGCTTGCATGATGCGGCTCATTTTGCAGCGCTTAATTTATAGACGAGAGGTATGTTCCATGCTTTGATTGAGCAGATACAGTTAATTAAAAGAGGCACCATCTGTAATGTAGCTAGCTGTGCAATTTCAGTCACAGCTTCCCAATCGCTATTAGGAAATTACAGTAAATCAGAGTGAACGCCTCGCCAATGCCGATCACTCCGGAAACGACACCCATATCAATTGTGTTATTTATTACGAAGTCACTGAAAGTCACTCATTAGGCGGGATTGTGAGGAAAGTAATTGATGTGCACTGGCAGGCGAAACAGTTCCACATTCGCCACGTTCATAATCGTTCCGTGTTTGGAGGGAGCGAGTACGAGAAGGAGCGTCATATTAAGGGCATCCCTGCAGGATATAAGCGGGAGACAGATGAACACAAATTAGCTGTGTGTAAAACAGGCAGCGTTTGTAATCTCACGACGTAATTGGGCTCGCCGGTTTGCCAGAGACAGATGACACGAATGTAATGACAGTCTTCATTTATCTTCTTTATTGCCGTGGAATGCGTTGGCAGCGCGAGACTAGTCCCGGTCCAATGGAAGGAAGCATTATGTGGTGGTAGTCAATGTCAACAACAACCCGTATCGCAGACACAAACAACTCACGTGGCGTGACTCAGCTGAATGGATCATTAGGGGCAGTGAGCTCGCTGGCAGCTCTCAGGTGAGCGCTCATCCCTAGACTTCACTGGCCTAAATGGCTTCCTCATACAGTTCCACCACTTTCTTCTTCCCACCCACATTCAACTTCTGTTCCTCCTTCCTCTCACTTCTGTTTTTAGCCTCTTGTTCTCAGCAGCCTATAAACTTGCACCTTTTTGTCGGCTTCTTGGTTGTTTTTATCCCTTTCTCTTTGCTGAAACAGAGTTAAAGCCTGAAAGATAGAGGAGTGAGTCAAGAGGCGACCCCAGTGCTGCATATTTGCGTAGCAGATTTATTCAGACGTTCTCTCTTATTCACACGTTATATCGCACATGCATATAAAGAATTGAACTAAAAAAGGCCATCATTCACAAAGCTCTACGCTTCTTCTACACTTGTGAAGTTGTTTTGTTAATTTGACTGCTTTCAAGTAACAATGAGAGTGTAATACTCAGCTCTGTTTACACAGTTAAATCTGTTGAAATCCATTTAACGGATTTTCCACCAAAAGCACAGGAAATGCAAAAAGACACCAGCGTCTCTCTTTATGTAAAAATAAAACCGTTTACCTTCAAAATAAACAGATTCACAAACCAAAAATGTCTGAACATAAAGTTTATTCTGGATGAACAAAATTTTAAAGGGATAGTTCACCCAAAAATGAAAGTTCTGTCATAATCTATTTACCCTTTTGTAATTTCAAACCTCTTTGACTTTCTTTCTTCTGTAGAACACAAAGGAAGATATTTTGAAAAATGTTTGTAACTGAACAACAGCGGAAGCCATTTGCTTCTATTGTACAGACATAAAATCAAAAAGTCAATGGGTGCCGCCATTTTTCGGTTAACGAAATATCTTCTTCTGTGTTCTGCGGAAGAAAGTCAAACAGGTTTGAAATGAAAACAGGGTGAGTAAATGATGACAGAATTGTTCTTTTTTGGTGAAATTTTTTAAATTCTGCAAAAGGACTTTACATTGTCAGATTAAATTGTTGGCTGCGATTTGGACTTAACAAACGATGGCAATAATTTTGACACCTTTAATAATTTCGATGACTAGACTAGGTATATAAACAACTATTACAATCATTCTAGATGAGTTCACGAGTTAGAGCTGAGCACACAGAAACTAATGATCTGCAGTCATCATCACAGTAAATTATGGTGAAAATAAACATTTCAAATTAGAAAATGAGGCTGTAAAGGCAGAGCCGAGTCCAGCCACACGACAGTCATGAGATTAAAGCTGGCCTTGGGCGGCTGCCAGCGCTTACATCCAAACACACGTTTACTTTGATTAATTAGGTACGAATGTCGTTAGCACGCTCCGTTCCTGTACTGAAAGCATTGTAATGTTTGATTAACGGACATCATATGTGGAGCAGTGCTGTTTTATTGGAGGGGAAACTGCAAACTAAACAAGATGTGACTAGATGGCTGCTTTAATGGCACCAGTAGTAAATGGGAAGTTGAGAAATTAAATAGACATGAACTTTATTTAGTCTCATTTATATTACAGCTACAGTATGTTACAGCATCTAATTTATACTGTACACTTTTCCCTTTACTCACACATGTGCGCACACACACAGGGAAAGGAAAAGTGTGTGTAAGGGAAAATGTATATTTAACTATTTAAGTTCACTGAAATAGTCATGTGGTGTAATGAATTATTAAAAATATTCAACTTGGCATGGGCCGAATACCGGTTTCAAGGTATATGGTTTTAAAACCACTAAAATTTTCTGTAATACCGCTTCAAAGGTATGAGCTGTTTTTATGTCTCATCAAAGACGGAAAGTGCAGGAATCCACCAGGTTCTGTGCTATTTTTGTTTATGCATAATTTGTTGTTTGCTCATCTGCATTTAATTGATTTACATTCATATGTGTATGTATGCATGTAAGTTTAATGCATGTAAAAAATGACTATAAAGTGCCATGCTTTCAATTAACTTGATTAACTTACTGTACATACTGTACATGTTACTACTGTTTCAAATACTTTGTGTTGCTTAAATACTGTGTTCAATGGAAAAAAGCAGGGTTTTTTTACCCAGAGATTTTAAATAACACATTTTAAAGCTGTAATTGCAATAGCGTGAAACCGTGAAATTTTGGCTAAAGGTTATCACACCATTAAAATACTAACAGTCGTAAAACCCATTTTAACACTCTGATGCTCAAATGGCTATTTACTACCTTTTTTAAAAGTATGAGCACACAAAATAGAGTCTATACTGGTTAAATAAAGTCCAGCATGTTGTTTTAACTGAATGTCCTGTGTTTTATATATATATATATATATAAAATGAGAATCGTGATCTCAATTCCTATAAAGCAAAACCGTGATTCACATTTCAGCAAGAATCGTGCAGCCCTAATCCTGTCAACTACAGGAATTAAGTTGTGGAAACACGGTACATTTTGTCCTGTGACATTAAGACAGCTTAGCTGTTTAAGCACTGTCAAAAGTGGCAGTAATTCTGGGTGTGCCTCTAAAAGACAGCATTACGACTGACTTACGACATGGCAGAACTGCTTAAATGAAGCAAACAAGTTGTCATTTCATTCTGGCAAGATCCTGCACGAAAGTATTGTTTCACAATGAAATACAGTCTCTTGAGAAATATGGAATTGGAGACCAAAAAGTTTTGCAATGATATGAATAAAGTGAGACCACCGAAAAGAAAATGCTTTGTGGCTTATGATACTCCAGAGAGCAGGAATAAATATCTCTAAGCTACAATACAAGAAATAAACAAGTAAAAACTGTTTAACGCTGGCGACAGAAATTCCAAGTCAGTTACCATGAAATAGCAACAGCATGAGAAATAGACTCATAATGAGGATTTCTGGACTGTGAAAAAAGTTGGCCATGGATCTAGTGTAATTTGGTGCACTAGAATGTGTTTTATGTTGTATTACTGGTGTGCAATGCTGGCACTATTCAAACTCAACTCAGTAAAGAAGAAACAGATGAAAACGAGTTTGTTTTCCACAACAAAGTGTAAATGCAATAGCGAATAATCGTTCAGGACAAACTGAAACTGCTTACCACGTGTCTCTATTCTAAACTATTGGCCATCTCACCGCAGACACCTCAAATTTAGGATACTTCCCACATAACATTAAAAGTATTTAGTAACATTAAAATTATTAACCTTTTTTTAATACACAAAGTCTTTACAAAATAGTACATTTTTGGTACTATTATCACTCCTGTTCATATTACGACTGTGCTTCTTTCCTCTCTTGAATGAATCTGTGCCCTGCATGAGCCACCTCAGTAAAAATATCTGGACCATACCATCACTCTCCAGTCTCCATCGCCACTGTTGTTCAAGTGCTGACGCTTTTTGTCATTCTTGACAGAAAAGTAACCCACTGCAACATCATCTAAAGACATATTCTGTATAACAGGACACAAACCAGAAATACATATTTTTATCTACCCGTGTTTTCTCAGATGAGCATGAGAAAGAATAACTTGTGTTTTGACATATTTATTCGGTCAGTTTTCATTTTGTTGACATGGGCATTTCTTTGCACAAATCTGCTGGAGAGGGTTTCTCCCCATTTATTATTTAAACCACTGCAGAAGTGTATTCCCATGAGTAAACAGACTTACTGGCTTTATGTATTACTGTGCTAAATAGACAAAAACTACAGTTGCAATGACAATAGATACAAAATGCTGACTTTTCTCCCTATCTTTTCTAACCACTTACAGCTTCACTCTGATGTAGACAAAGGTGAGGGGAAAGTCAAATATGTGCTCAACGGCGAGGGCGCATCCTCCATTTTCACCATTGATGAGAACACAGGTGACATACATGCCACTAAACGCCTGGACCGAGAAGAACAAGCTTACTACACGCTTCGAGCTCAGGCCAGAGACCGCGCCACCAACCTGCCCGTCGAACCGGAGTCTGAATTTGTTGTCAAAGTGCAGGATATTAATGACAACGAGCCCAAGTTTTTGGACGGCCCTTACAATGCTCAAGTACCAGAAATGTCACCTGTTGGTAAGTGCCTTGGATTTTGTTATGCAAAGCTAGTCACCAATAACAGATGTTTTGACATCACGTGTCTGTCATGATGGTTATTAGTTATGAGCAGCTCTGTACCAAAACCTTCTGCGCTGCCTTGCTGACTAGTGCTCACACAGACAGCTGCCTTCTAAAGATCGTCGCAGAACATCATAATAATCACTGATTTGGAATTCTCTGCATGCACAACAGCTTACGGAAATAGTCCTACGTTAAAGCCGGGTGGTATGAAGGTATATACAGTACAGTTACGGCATGTCTATTCGGCATGTATATCGCAGTATGTAATAGATGGGCGGGGCTAACTTACCCCTGCATATGGAGTGATTTGCTGGATGTGGAACGGAGATAAAAACATGGCTAAAGATAAACACACAGATCATAAAGACACACAGTGTTATGGATGTGACATTTGGAGTCAAAGCATAAAATATCAAATAAAATGTGTTACCAATATATTGAACTATCAGTTTACTATATCAAGGGGTGAGAACCAGAGGGGCGTAAATGACATTTTACAGAACAAAAAATACAATAGTTTGATCCGACTTTACTGATTTCAATAAAAATATAATAAAGATGTTACACACATGACAGTGTACTTATTGAACAGTAATTAAACATTTATTTAGAAGAAAAACAAAAAAAATTTTTTAAAGAAAAAATGTCACATGCACCAATTTTTCTGCCATTTGTAATCATCTGCTATCCACAGGCTTTTCTCCACAATACAGTTACGCCCTTTTGGCACCACCTGGCTTAGTATGTTCAGCGATGCGTCTTTTGGCTTCTAATGAATAACTCCGAATTGATTAAGATTTCACTTGTCATTTTGGCAGTAGAAAGAGCTTATTTTTATATTTGATATATATATTTTAACTTCATCCAAATTGTCACTTACGCCCCTCCGGTTTTCACCCCCGATATATTTACTTAAACCCCAGTAATAGAGACTAGACATCAGAAAATATCAGTCTACAGTATACATGTTATCTATTTAAAGTGATGGAAATATATACATTTTTGAGAAACTACATACCTTGTAGGATTTTTGTGAATTAAAATGCACAAACCAAAAGCAATAATACACAACAAATAGAAAAGGAATTACAACATAGAATGTGTACATAGAAAATTTATTTATGAGGATTATGGACCATTAATGGATATACCAACCCATGGAAGTCATGCTTTGAAAATAAAGAAGAGAGACCTCTCATGGGTATTTAACACCAAATATTATCCGTATGGAGAAAACCTTTGGTGATAGCTGCTTTTTTGATGTTTATCTGTAAAAACCTGATCGCCCAAGGACAGGGATATTCACATTGAATGTCCCCCATACGGGACAGTTGTTTGTCAGTTTGGCCATGCACAGTAGCTGACAATCACACAAGCATTGACATGCTGTTTTAAAAGAGCAATTAACATGCTGGCTGCAAGTGTCTGTCCAACGCCGTGAACAAAGCCATTAGCCTCTGTGAATGCAAGCGACCCCTGTCCTCAATGTCTGCTTTATAGATCCATTTAAATTCATTAGCAGTCAACCGGTGATGAATGGATTTGATTAACGAGAAAATGATTAATTTAATTTGGTAATTAAGAAACAGGAGATTGTTTGCAAGTGTGGGGACCACAGCCTAACCCAGACACGTCTCTCTTACACCAGACCAGAGTGCAAATTCATAACATATGCCTTTATACTCTCATCCAATGCATTTCACATATGGTGCCTTTTATTGGGAGGTAGGTTTAAGAGTTTCTGCCCCTGTGTATCTAACTATCTGTAAATGTACCAGCCTGTGAAAATGATGAGGTAAAAGATAACATATGAAAACCAAAATCACACCATCTGATAAAGAGTTACACTCATTTGGCTCGGGTCCCTCCCTGCAGTTACGAGTTGCCATGGTGCCGCGTGCCTCCAGATGTTTATGTTGCAAATATGACAACGTCTGGGTCCGTCCCCAAATGTCTTTTTGAGTTTTTTACGAGCAGACGCATTTAGGAATAATCTGCCATTTTTGAGGGACACCGCAGTCTATAAATTGTGTTCGGATGAAGGCCTGGCACTATCCATTAGCCATTTTACAGTTGAAATAAAATCTGGGAAATATCAGAAAGGCAGAAAAGCAGTATTAAACTTCTCTTTGTGCTGCTGCGTTCCAGCTCGAAATGAAGAACAGCTTCTTTGTGTGAGAATCATTGCTGCAGATGTTCAGTTTGTCTTATTCAACAAGAAACCTTGACTTTATAAGAAAGCCAAACGTGTACACATTTGTTTCGTCCTCCTGGGCTTTTTGCAGAACTGCATCTCTTAATGAGTGCTAAGGAAACACGTTGGTAACTAAACAAGATAGGTACAGGAATACAAAATACTGCAGATGTAAACAGAGCATGAAGAGTAAAATGCACCAAACCTTTTTTGCTGGAACAGACCAGTTGTTGTCATTTCTATAGTTTTTTGTCCATGTTGAACTGATAAGCTGTATCAAATGTCTGGGCAGTATCCGAGTAAGATTCAATTATTTTGATTAAGATTTACGTTTGGTATTGTTTTAACCAGATCTGTGGTTGATCTGTTCCAGGCACATCTGTGGTTGAGGTTAAGGCGACTGACGCAGACGACCCCACGTATGGAAACAGCGCCAGAGTCATCTATAGCATCCTTGAGGGACAACCCTATTTCTCAGTGGAACCCAAGACAGGTACAGTACACTCAGGATTGGGTTGGTGTCGTGACAAAATTGTCAGGGCATTAAAGGAGCAATGTGGAGATTTTAGTGGCATCAAGTGGCGAGGTTACTACGGTGGCTGACACAGGACAAAGATGTCGTCACGTTTTTGCTTCTTTGCCGAAAGATATAACACATTTACGAAACGCGCTTTGTAGAGCAGTTTGTCTTTTACTTGTCTGGGCTACTGTAGAAACAACATGATGAATTCTATGTAAGGGGACCCGCAGTGTATGTAGATAGAAATAACTCATTCTAAGATAATAAAAACATAATGCTTCATTATGTAAGGTCTTTATACACCTCTGAAGACATAGTTATGTATAATATATTGCTTAATATTACTCTCCAACAATAATTTGAACATATGGTGCATTTTTGTGTGAGTTTTCTAGTGCTAACTTGTTCATATATAGAATAGGATTGTAAAAAACAGAAAATAAACTCATGCTTCTCATTTTGTAGGCTTGAGTGACATGGCTGACATGTTACCACCAATTCCTTTAATGGAAACGTGGAAATATCAAGAGACCCGTGTTTTGATTGACTCGCTCTAACGTGGGAAAAGTTGATAGGACTTGTGATGAAGTTACTGGCACACATTACCACTTGATTACAGGGAATGAAATCCTTAATGTAATCAGCACTCCAGCTGTAACTGAGGTCATTTCCACATATGGACTCAATCAACGGGCTAAATTACAAACCCTGATTAAACTTTTTCTCTCTTTTCTTTTAAAGTCTAGGACTAATTTTAGAGATTCCGCCACGCCGCGTCTGAGAAAATGATGCGGTATAGCAAATAGCAGCATGTATCGATTAGGATTTATCACAGCTGCTTGCGCGCTTAAGGAAAGATGTACTATTTAATCAATCTTGGGTGTGCAATGCGATGATAATTCCAAAACTAACAATGGTCTGGGGAGGAAATTGATTTGAAAGTTCTGCGATGGCTCCGCTGAATTCGAGTCATCGATGAGAGATCCATTATGATACGGACTAACAAATCGGCGAAAGGTCCTTGCTATAGGGAGATTATAAAATGGTAATCCTATTTTAATTGATGCACATTCCATCTCCTTAAAATGCAGAGGGGACAGCGATTCATTCTGTAATCTGGTTGCATTTTCACAGCTCCTGCCGGCAAGGACATTATCATTAAACTGTGTGATGAATCACATGCATCAACACCGGACAATAGGACGTTCTGTAAAACAGTCACTTTTCTGTGCAGGCATCGTGAGGACGGCTCTGCCCAACATGGACCGAGAAGCACGGGACCAGTACCTGCTGGTGATCCAAGCCAAAGACATGGTGGGCCAGATGGGAGGTCTTTCAGGCACGACGTCGGTGACGGTCACGCTGTCGGACGTTAACGACAATCCACCCCACTTCTCACGGAGTATGATTTTATTACCAGCTATAAAACAAACGTGGACCTGATCCGTCATTAATGCACGCTGTCACTTTGGTTAATTTGCATTAATTTGCATTAAGTAATCTGAGAAGCTTAATGACTCGGGCTGATCTCGTATTATACAGATCAAGCGCTCGCTGTAGTCGCTGCAAAATTACAAGGTAGATCTTCTGAATCGTAGAAGAATAGAATTGTGGTCTGCTTTTGTAATAGAGGATTTTTTTTAGATCTCAGTCATTTCCTTCTCTATTTTTAGAATCGTGATAACATCACCACTGCCAGCATGTGTCTGCGAGTGTGTAGAATGAGCGCGCAGAGCTTAGACCGTCCTCGTGCACGCTGTATCTGTAGAGTGGCTTTACCTGCCACAGAGCAGAGATACATTATTAGCTTAGACCAGACTCTAACAGCTGGGTGATAAGAAAAGAAAAAAGAGAAATAGCATCATCAATAACCTCCGCATGGGTGTGTGTGTGTGTTTGCCGGCTCTTTTTTGCAGAATCCTATCAGTTTGCTGTGCCCGAATCCCTGCCTGTGGCATCGGTAGTGGCCAAGATAAAAGCCTTGGATTCTGACATTGGACCAAATGCTGAGATGGACTACAGAATTATAGAGGGCGATGGCCTTGGGGTGTTCAGGGTCGCGACAGACAAAGATACCCAGGAAGGAGTCATAACTCTGCAGAAGGTAGGCCAGAGACAGACCAAACCTTATATGTGCTTTTGGCCTTTGCTATGACAGCATATAAATGAGGGTGAATGCTGTGCGAGTGCACGGTGCAGTCCGGTCCAAACAAATCTTATGATCCAGACATGAAATGAAAAACAGGCTCTAAAAGCCTGAGACCATCTAGGATTTAGGTATTTTCACTAGGTGTCTTGGATTTTCATCTTTTCACAATAACAATAAGTGAGTGTGCTTGATGTGAAAGTGTTTTCAGATAAGGTCTAAGATCAATCTTAAAGGAATAGTTCACAATAGTTTACATATTCTTTCTTTCACAAAACACAGCGGCGGCACCCATTCACTTATACTGTATGGACACAAAATCAATGCAAGTGAATGGGTTAACAACATTTTTCAAAATGTCTTTTTCTTGTGTTCTGCGGAAGAAAGTCATACAGGTTTGAAATGACGAGAAGGTGAGATAATTATGACAGAATTTTTGGGTGAACTATCCCTTTAAGGCAATGCACAGATGCAAAACTCAAATCAAGATCTCTTTTAGTCCTGACAAAATAATTTAGTCTTTGTCCACTTCTTTCAATGCTAGCACACTTTAATGGTTAGCGTCCTGTTGCTCTCATGCACATAATAATGAAGTACTTCTAACAGCTGGTCATGACCCATGTCAAGACCTCTATCCCACCCACATCAGACCCCTGACATTCGCTTACAGGCAAAACACTCTATTATAAATAACATATGTTAGAATTCATTCTTTAGAGCCTCACTAAAACTAAGCATCACACTTTCCAACAAAAACCTATATTTCATCTCTGTGTCCTTGACTGGACCTCACAAACAGTCACCCTCGCTACAGGTGACCCTTCGGGGCATGTCCTCGACCCTCGATTGTTCATTCTGTTGACTCAACACGGTTGCCAGGCACCCCAGCAACCACATCATCAAGTATACAGATGACATCGTGATGCTAGGGCTCATCAACAATGATGATGAGATCGCATGCGGAGAGGAGATGAGAGACCCTGAAATATGGTGTGTAGTCAACAACTATCTCTTAATGTCAACAAGACAAAAGAGATAATTGTTGACTTCAGGAAATCATCAGTGTTTGGAAACTGCTCTTCCTCTGCCTGGAAGCCCCCGCCGTGAAGACTGCTCAGCATGTCACTTCCCCGCGAGCGCCGTATATAAAGCCAGTCTGGAACAGCATGAGGACAATATTTTGGCCTTTAGCTTTTTTGCCCTTCTCCCCTCTGGAAGAGGACTCACAAATGTACACTTTTGAACAATGATACTCGAAGAGTTTCTTCCCACAGGCTATCATGATTTTTAATAGCTTTGGCTTACTACCTATACACCCCCTCCCCCTTTAAGGCACAGATTTGACTTTAGACACAGTATGCTGGGCCACACTCTGCACAATATTTTATGTATTCAAATTATTTATCATCAAATTTCTTTGTATGGAGTTAAACTATATATTTCGTTTTTAATTTGTGCTATGAATTGCCGCTTGACTCCAAGGACCCCCACTGTATTCAACAGTATTCAAAGGCCCCACTTTCAAAAACTCTTCCAATAAAGTTATTTTAGAGCTTAACATTAACTGAAAAATATTAATTCATTATAAAAATGGCCAAATAATAAGAATGTTTTTTAATATGTAATTCGATGCTCATTTTAAAATATTAGTCATCTTGGGGCCTCGCTGTGGGCTGCACCCCACTGTTGAGAACTACTGGTATAATGGTTTAATTTTCACATACATTAAAACACATATCTCAAAGCCTTGGTTATAAAAAGCTGTTGAATATTTCCAGCATTATTGCCTAATGATGGGTTCACACTAAACGCAAGGCATCACGTTCCTCGCTGTATATTGCTTGCGGGATTATTTGCGCGATGGCCATGCATCCGGACATGTCAAATCATACATCTCAATAAGACACGATAGAGGTGAATATCACATGTTCGAGCAACCACGCCGCCCAATTCTACTTCGCCAGATGTGAATTCACAACTTTTCGTGTTTTTGCATTGACTTTTTATGTAGTTTACTCACGCAAACAGTTCAATTCTTTCTTGGTGTGAACCCACCATTAGAAAACGATGCGTTTGATATAAGAAACATTCACTTTCTGCGACAAAATGCCTTAATAGTATAAAACTTGTGTTTTCCAATACATAGCCCTTGTGAGTGACAATATCCCCTTATAAAACCCCAGCGACTCCTTTACGATGTTAAATAGTTGTGGGTTTCATGAAAACTACTTTTTATTTCTTTCCCTGCTATATAGAATTGACAATTAACTGACTTTGACTTTTCATTTTAAAGCCACAGTTAAACGTGCTGGATTTGGTTGTGCCCTGAGGGAAGTTATGTATTGTCAGTGATATGAAGCAGGCACAGAAGGCAGTTTTCAATGCACTGCATATTACAGCAGACAGGAGTGATAAATGACTATATGAGAAAGTATTCCACAAGACATTTTCAACATCATGTATCTCTGTCTTAAAATCAATGTACTGCTTTGATACTGTTCTTTTCGTGTCCTGTCAATCGATAGCAATATTTCAATGAAATATGAGTTAAGAGGAGAGCATCAAGGCTTCTCGGACGCATTATGTGAGCGCACGTCACAGGGACGCGAACTTTGTTTTCGCGACTTGCCTTGATACATAACACAGACGCTGTGTCCTTGTTTTCCAATTTAAAACTAACTCTTTAACACTTTTCCCCGCCCTCCCTTTTGTGCTCTTTACCTTAGAATCTCGACTTTGAGACAAAGTCAAGCTACACTCTGAAAATTGAGGCATCCAACAGGAACATAGATCCACGCTTCTTGTCTCAAGGACCGTTCAGCGATACGGCAATGGTGAGGGTGACTGTGGAGAATGTCGATGAGCCTCCGATTTTCTCCTCGCCGCTCAGTAAAATGGTCATCTCTGAGGCTGCAAAAGTGGGAACCATAATAGGGACCGTCTCTGCTCTGGACCCGGATTCCACCAACAGCCCTATTAGGTACGATATGGTCTGGTGAAAAGCGTCTACATGATGTTTTACAACACAGTGAGGCTGTTTTTATGAAGGCGAGATTAAATTACAATCTTGAGAAAGACTAAAAGGATTAAAGCATAAAACCTTAATTGCCTCGTGGACAATTTTCACTTCCGTTTTATTGCATTCCTTTATAAATTAGCTCGATAGCGGCGCTCTGCACGAGGATAATACACGTGCATGTCTTTCTTGCTGTTAATATTGCATTTAATTATTTCCTTTGCTTATAGAGGAGTGGATGTAAATGTTGACTGTAAATGAGTGTTTTTAGCTAATAGTCAAATGTTCATAATTGACTAGTTCTGTGCCTGAGAGCTGGCTGGGGATCTCACTTGCAACAATAGCTTTAGGCTACATCCATAAGACTTGTTAAAAGTGAAGGCTTCCATGTTGACTGTCATGTTTTTCCACAGGTATTCGATAGACAGAAACACGGACCTGGAACGATTTTTCAACATCGAGGCAGCAACAGGGGTCATCAGCACAGCGAAAGCATTAGACCGAGAAGCCAATGCTGTCCACAACATCACCATCCTTGCTATTGAAAGTTGTGAGTCTCAACTCCTAATCAAATCATTTCTACACTAATAGAGCTACTATTGCTGTTACTCTCTGAAGGTCTCTTGGAAATTTGTGAAGGTTAGGCTTACAATATGTTCCTCTCCCGAAACAAAGAGTGTATGAATTCGATATATGAAAGAGTTTGATTCACGTATATGTGCCGCCGTGCTCCTTTATGTTACGGAACGAGGTCTATCTGTTGATTTGTCCTTCACAAATGAGCCATTCAGACGTATTTTGGTATAGAAAGATAGTTCGCTCACATTTCATTTCATTTCATATTGTGGAGCTTTGAGCAGCTGTGTTTCACATTTTGCAATTCAAAATTCTATTAGGATGAAATCCTTCAAACTGCAATAAGAGATAAAATTCAAGCCTTCCCAGCAATTTCCCGTTGAATGTCATTATCCCAAGGCTAGCAGGCTTTGCTTGGTCTAACATTTAGCATTACTCTGAAGCAATCCATTTTTCAAACCATGTGCTGTGAGCATGTGTTGCGGCTGTCTCGCTGTCGTACAGCTGCGGGTTCTGTACAGATGATAGTTCAATCTGTACGGACGCTATGAACAGATGCCGTGCCACCGAGGTGACCGCCGTCCGTTGGCAACTCCAGAATTCATGTAGTTTGATCGAGTCTCACCGTGATTGTAGCCGATGGCCAGAACCGCAGTTTCTTCCTTTCACACTGCATGATTTTCACTACGACCTTCATTCTGAACCCCTGCAGCATTTGCACAGACAGACGTAACCATGTTGACTTGGGTGATGGAGGGGAATAATCCGTCAGTGGATATATTCTTAACCCACATTCACAAATGTGGACACTCCTAACCAAAGTTTACAGGTTTACTCCCTTAGACAATCAGTCTAGAATCTAAAATGGGTTTTGGCAGAGAAGATTGAAATGTCCGCTTCTATTTGCTTGTAAGAATGAGATGGAGAACCCTAAAGGTACCTTCAAAGTCATTTGTCTTCAGGCAATGTTAGGTAAAGAGCTAATGGCTCTGAAAATCATAAGGGAGGAAATCTCAATTTTTGAAAATTGATTTTTTTAGATTCGGAGGGCAACGGTATTTGAAAGGGGCAGCCGAATAAAGCCGCCGTACGTGCCAGGATCTTCTTTTCTGGTCAATAATTTACAACCTATTACATTTGCGACTGCGTTTAACATGCCGAATTAAGATTCTGTGCCCGGAGGCATCGGTTGTGACATTATAGTCATTGTGGCGACAATGTGCTTAATGGTCACTGTCCGCGGCACATCGAGTCTGAGGTAACTTATTGCCCGTTTTATTGTTCAGAACATTATAAAGCCAGTTATGATACCAATCCGGAGGTGGCAGGTTGCCTGGATTTCTCTCGTACCCTAAAAAGTCATATTAATAGATGAATTGGTTCAAACCGAGCACTGTTTCTTTATCCACGGCTGCAACTCAGCATGTTTCCTGCAGGTGTGTAAGGTACAGAGGCAGATGGGCTCTATATATCTTTGGCTGAAGATACTGGGAGGATATATATATTTACTGGCGCGGTTTTGCTTAATCCTGAATAGTTTTCGGTCGACAGTTAGGCTGAGTTGTGCTAGCCGTGTGAAGAGGCAAGCTAGCGTAGTATATACACAATAAATCACAGTTTTCATTGAAAATCAACTCGGAATGAGCCAGCATATTTCCAGCCCGCTGCCCGCTGTGTGTTCACACCTGCAGAATTGATTTATTTACGCTCTCCATCAACTCATTTGGCTGAAGACCACATTTTGTCCTCCTTGATGCCCTCGCCGTCTTCGGTGCCAAAATGATGAGAAGCTGAATGACAGGACGGCTCGCAAAAATGCATAGAGAATTTTGCTAAACCACATCGATAAGCAGACGACAGAGGTGCTCTTAAATGCTGTTGACATATTGATCTTGTAGCAGACAGTATGCATTATGAGCATACGTAGAATGAGAGAATGTATTAGAAAACAGCAGTCGGCTCGCTGATAGGAAACTAGCAGCTGTGTATGTTCTGGTTGACTAGAGGCGGTGTGGCCTCAACAGGTGTTTGGTGTTCACTTGTGCTTAAATAGAAGTACCATCTGAGATATCTACATTGCGTAGTTACACAACAAAAATAACCCCACGCCCTCTCGCAGTCTGTTCATTTGTCTATTGCCAAGTGCAGGGTGCACTGAATGATTGAAACTATTACGTTATTGCTAAAAGAAGGAAAAATAAGCAGATGTACATTAATGTACAGAAGCCTTATGCATTTACCAGAAAGCTGTTATTCATTGTGGGTTTTTTTTTTGCTTGGCACTTGCCCATTTGTGTCTGCTGTTTCAGATTGAATTGCTGATAAATGGGATGATGTTGCAATTGGCTTATTTATTTTGACAGCTTAAATGTGATTCAAAGTCACATAAAATTCTGTTGCTTGTATTGCAGCTGTAAATTTCCTGTAGTTGCCCTTTTTGGACTCACACGAACTCTGAGCAAAAAAATCTAACAGCTAATTCTCTGTTTTACTTCCATCATAGAGGCTTTCATTTATAACATTTACTCTTTTCTAATGTAATGTAATGTCTTTTCTTTTCTCTTTATGTATGAGAGGATTCAATTGTTAACTCTATTTTCAGATATTAATGCTTTGTTCTCTGGGTTCATTTTATCCTAAAAAATAGGTTCTTGTATTTAAAGCAGTCCTTCATTACGAAAAGCAGCCTAATCGAGTTTTGAGTCTCGTTCAAGAATAAACAGAGATAAACATGTGAACATGTTTCACGAAAATGAACAGTTCAGCAAAAAAATACATTTGCTTGTGGGACTCATGATGCTCCAGACTTGCTGTAAACACAGAAAGAGGCCTGTTTCACACTGTATGAGCAAGCAGAGCAGATTTGTTTTGCATCCATGTTAACAGGTTACAGACAGCTTCACACAGCAGCAGTGCAGCAGGAGTTTGGGTGATGAACCTATTTTTGCTGTGCTGCTCACTCTCAGTATATGAATAAATTCACACAGAAAAAGTAGCAAATGCCCCCCAAAAGCATCTTTGCCTGGTGTGTTAGTATATGAATTTGAGCATGTTAGATAACAAAACAAAATGACAACTCTATTGCCAAGTAGTGTACATAAATTAAAAGGACTTTAAATGCACCAATAGGAGTTTGGCTCTATAACTTCAAATTCAGTATTCAGTGGGAAATACAGCCCTGGAAAACACTAAGAGACCATTTAAAATGTACTATTATAGGTACGTATGTGTTTAGGTAAAAGGATAATTTTTGTTTCATTCTGTTAACTACTAACAATATTTCTACAAAATTATTGTTTATACGTTTAACTTAAAGGGATTATTCACCCAAAAATTTTATTTTGCTGTTTATTTACTCACCCCCAGACCATCCGTGACGTAGGTGACATTTTGACTTGAGTAGAACAATAAAGAAGATTTTTTGGTGTGAAGCACAAAAAATGAAGCACATCATTCCAAAAAAGCGGCTCCTGGCGACATGTTGACGTCTTGTGAAGCGAATCGAGTATTTGGTGGCGGTGGTTTAGCGCCACCTGCAGAAAGAGAGTATTGAGTGACTGTTACTTAACACTCCCTTTCTGCAGGTGGTGCTAAACGCACCAGAAGCTGGTATGCTATTCGCCACCAAATACTACAAGAAGAAGAGGCTGTACAGTATGTCTAATATTATTAAAAATGACGTTCAGTTTCATGAAAATATCCATCGATTCGCTTCACAAGACGTCAGCATGTCACCAGGAGCCGCTTTTTTGGAATGATGTGCTCTAGGAACTCTTAGACAAGTGAACCCCATATACTCTCATTATATGAAGCACAGAGGGCAGCGGATTTACCAAAAAATCTTCTATATTGTTCTACTCAATTAAAATGTCACCTACGTCACGGATGGTCTGGGGGTGAGTAAATAAACAGCAAATGTAAATTTTGGGGCAAACTATCCCTTTAATATATTAAATATTGTTTCTACTTGCATTTATATGCAGAAAATGAAAACTTGAGAAACAGGTCAAAATAACAGAAATTATGCTCTGTATTTTTCAGACCTTAAATACGGCAAAGAAAACAAGTTCCTATTCACTTTTAAGCAATACAACAGTAATATTTTGTACGTGTATTTATGAAATATTCAAAAACATTATGTTATAACCTTTCTTATTGCTGTTGGAAGACTAAAATTCAACAGGTACTAGACTGGAATGGTCACAATACATTTAGTATATTCTGATATACTAAAGCTTTATTTTCAGCAGAGCCACAGCTGTTATGCATTAAAGATGCACAGTGTGAAAGCCCACAGAGAATCAGCCACTGCTGTAGTTTTCCTGCAGTTTTACAGCACATGTATAGCATAGCGTAATACTGTTTTTCAATGACACTTCAAAGTGACCACACTGTCATGCACTATAAAGCACTATAAAACACCATAAAACTAGTTCATACATTCATGTATTATGTTTCAAGATCTCTGAAGCCATAAGATAAGTTTCACTCAAAACTAAGTCATAGTTACTGGTAATCTTCACCTCTGCCGCGGCTGTCAGATCAAATATTGCGTAGACATCAAACATCAAAGGTCATTGGAGTGTCTTAGAATGTCAACCCTGCGCTATATACACAGTTATTCTTCTTTTGTGTATGTGAGTGAGTGTTTCATAAAATAAAAATAACAGCATATAAAGATTTTGAATGACATGAGGGTGAGTGAATAATAACAGAAATGTTTGAGTGAGCTGCTCCTTTTAAACTTTAATATAAAAAGCCAAAGGCAACAGTGGTGAGAAAGGAAACCTTGGTGGAGACAAGACTCCTTTATCAAATATTAAAATAAATGTTTTGTTGAGTATCATTTTTTTATATATATTCGTGTTTCTGTGTGATTTCAGTGGATCCATCACAGGTGGGGAAAGGCGTTGCTCTAATCACAGTGATGGACATCAATGACAACGCTCCAGTTTTTGCCATCGAGTATGAAACCTACCTGTGTGAAAGCGCTGGACCAGGACAGGTATTGTAGCTCTTTATTCTGTAACCTACAGTAGAGCCTTTTATATCAAATGTGATAAACAGAAATGAGTCTGCGTAGAGTAACTGATAAATTAGAATAACCATTTGGTCCTGCATTGCTTGCTTTTTGAGTCTTAGATATCTCTGATATCATTCATCCAACAAATCTGGACAGTGATGCTGATTCTTAGCCTTTAAAGAGCTCAGAGAGAGACACAGATGGACAAAATGACAGCAACAGGATTCTTGTGGCTTTCTGCTGCAGATCACTCTAATCAGAGGATCAAAACATTGTGTGCTCATGTGGAAAAAGCCTTCCGCCGATGCAAATGAGACAGAGGTGACCGCGGCATGAAATTGGTTTGTTGGGTAGCGTGGCGTTGTGTCAAGTAGGCAGTATGAGGTCCTGCAGCGGCCAACTACAGAACGCACACACACAAACAAACAGTTTAGTCGTAAATTCCCCAGAAGCATAAGACACATTGTCTGACGTTTATATGTGAATGTTTGTCGGAATGTCATTACCGAGATGAATGTCATGTACTTAACATTATACGACTGCATGTAGGAAACGCTCTGTAACTTTTTCTGTCCTAATGGGAATGTTGAAAGCCGCTGACTGATTTTCTTACATGATGCTAAATTGATCTAGAAAGTTATTTTGATGTAAAATTATGAAAATTTAATACGGTGTGCCGTTACTCATGTACGTAATCGGTTGATTTACATCTTTTGACAGGCGACGTGTGTATTTAGTATAGAATTAATAGTCACACTTTGGCAGAGCGGTTTGAAATTCCTGCTCATTACTTTACAATGTTATTATTAGTGCATCTGAAATTGACTTGATCTAATCAGTTATTTTGGGAGCAGCGAAAGGATAATAAAAGATGTTTTTCTTTTTCATAAAAAAATAACGTCTCCCACAAGAGCCCTCGAAACAAAGAGAGAACAAAACAAGGCTGCAGGGTCTACTGAGCATGAGATACAATCCCCTGTTGGAGCATCATTGTCTGTGCCATAACAATTAGTCCTGGCCTGCCCGTGTCCCAGAGTCACAGTGAATCATGTTTGTTTTGCCTAAGTGAAAAGGTGCCGGTGGTCTCCTTTCACCAATGCTATCTCAGCCTTGAAACGCATTACCCAAGTCCCTCAAGACTCCGTATGTGTTTTGGACACCCCAGACTTCCATCACTAAGTTTCAGAGGCCTCTCTTATATTAGAGGCTAAATTACTTTCTCACCTCTCCGAGGAACAGTGGATTGGTCTCTCCTTCTCTGAATAGAGATGAAAGCCCCTGTATGTTTTCATAATCATTTAGCATCCCCGGTGACTCACGCTCGCTTCTGTATCTTTAAACACGGGGCCACTCGAGCGATAGTCAGACGGCGTCTCAATAACGCACATCTCTCTCTCTCTGCGCGACGAATCTGTGCTTATCGCAGCCCTTAAACCTCTGTACCTGCAGCAGAGAGGCTCTCAGACATCCCGGAGTGCTTTCAGAGACTGAATCTGTAAGTCAAAGCCTTTGAATGAGGTGTTCCTAGAGCTGTTAGACGAGGAATTTTGATCAGATAGATGGATGCCGCGAGACACAATATCATCAACAAACGCAGATGACACTTTCGCACCCTTTGTCACTCCGGCACCTCGCAAAACAGTTGCGAGCGCCGTTCGCCGATTTGCGTCTTTGAGAGAAAATAAGCTCTTTTGCCTCAGACGCGCGCGCCTGTTGTTACATTGTCTGAGAGCGTATCTCCCCATCGATGTTTTCATACGCCTCATCTGCACATTTGTATATTTAGAGCTTCACACCTGCTCCATGAAGATGCCAGTCTTTCTGAAAGAGCGCGTATAGAGCCTTTGAATTTGAATGAACTGAGTTGCCGGGAGAGAAACAAATTGCTGTTGTTTAGAGGTTTTAGTAAAAATGTAATAAATCTTGTCATTTTAAACACGCACAAAAAAAAGGAATGTTGGTAACCGAACAATGGCGGCACCCATTGACTTTTGTGTTCATACAATAGAAATAAATGGGTACCACCGTTGTTCGGTTACCAACATTCTTCAAAATATCTTCTTTAGCGTTCTGCAGAAAGAAAGTCATACAGGTTTAAAATGACAAGAGGGGGAGTAAATGATGACAGATTTTTCATTCTATCACTTTAAATAGATCGAAATACATATTTCATATACTGACTGGGTCATATAGATGACCTCACTAATCGACTAGTCGACCATCGTGACCTATCCCTTATAGGTTAGGGTAAAGTGAGTGAGCTATAAATCTCCGCATCATTGCATCCGAGTCTAAAACAGATGGCTTGTTGAAAGAGGTCCCCAGATCCCCATCCAACAAGTTCCTGTAATGGGGTCGCACAAAACGCATTTCTTCACCTTCCAGCTCAGAGCTTTTTCCTCAGTGTCCTTGGTTTCTCTTTTGTTCCTAATATGACTTTTCGAATTTAATAGAAGCTTAATACGAATGGAAGCTGCGGTCTCTAAATGAGCCAGATGATTTGTTACAGGTGATTTAGCAGATTAGATTATGAGGAGTGAGTGTTTTCCCAGGGGTTCTTTATCTCTTTAAGGTCGTCTATATTCTGCCTGGTCTCTTTATGCCTCAGAGACGCGGTCAGCAGTGGCAGGCTGACAGACCGCCGCTTTACAGAGCCAGATCGCTACCGTGAACATTCATCTATCGCTTGTGCGAGCTCGGACGGCACAGGAGAGATTCCTGCCCTCCGGCCAGTTTTTACATGCGAAGGAGGCCGCACATGAGTCGTTCGGTACTTGTTAATGCAACGATAACAATCGGCTTTCCATGTCTTCAGGGTCAGTAAATGCAAAAGCAGGTTTTGTTTAAAATCTCAGATACTCTGCCTTGGCGAGACGTCCTGTTGGTTTTAAATGAACCGGTTGCATTGTTGATTTTATCAATACACTTTGCATTCGTCCTAATGGACTATCTGTAATTAATTTTGTCACGGTTTACTGTAATCTGTGCCGAAGGAACATCCCGCGCCGAGGCTGGAGTTTTTTTAACAGCACAGAGTTTTACGATTTCAAAAATATTTACAGATAAATGATAAATCCCTCATAGTTCCCATTGCCAAATAATCACTTAGCGTAAGTGGGGAAGGTGGCTTTAAATAAAATAACCGAGAGGAGAATTATAGTGCTGAAAAGCTCCCGCTTAGCACAAGGTCGCAGTGTTCCAGCCGACGAGAAGAGAGTCTGTTAGTCGTGGCTTCGCCGCATTTGCTCCTGCTCGGCCGGTGCAATGGGGTTTTAGGAGATTTTTCAAGCAGATTGAGTTTGTGCTGACTGTAGCCTGACGCTAGGGAAAAGCTGTGCACACAGTATTTAACCCAGCCAAAGCCCACAGATTAGGCCACAACAGTGTGTCAGGAGAATCTTCTTAGTGTACCACCTGATGGGTCACCCTGATATTCATCTCGAAAACGCAGCACTTTGCCGCGCTTTGCAGGGTTCGGCCCAGCTTTAGGCCGGGATGGCCCTCTACTTTACTAAATCCCCGGATACTCGTAAGATAGCTTAGCGACTCATTCTGTCCCCGGATGTTTTCACATCTTAATGTGCAATTTGACATTGTGAAATGTGTTCTTTTCCAAGTTCACACCCTTGAATTCAGTCTTAAAATTGTTCCGTAGTTTTGCATGAAATATTCAGGTTTACCTATAATATGAAATATTCATCACTTTACTGACACTGCGGCGGTTTGAGCGAGAGATCTGTGGGTTGTTTTGTCATGAGTTGAGGTACTGCTGTAGGGTGAGCCGAGATGGTTGTAAGACTTTGTGTGGTGTTGTCATTTGCGTTAATGTTTGACATGTAAACATGTTATGGTGCAGATTGTCCTTCTAAAAATGAAGAGTTTCAAAAAAAACAACCTGACAAGTTTTCTACAAGTTTCGCCTTCTATTTTAGGCCATAGTTGCGATGCCTTTCACTGTCTGTTAAAACTGTGTTTTTTGCTCAAAATGACACAATAAATGCAACAAGCACACACACACACACACACACACACACACACACACACACACACACACACATTATATATATAATGGCCCTGTATATATAAATATATATATATATATATATATATATATATATATATATATATATATATATTCCAGTGTCTGTTGAACTGACAAATAAAAACTGTGATAAAAATCCAGGTTATCACATAAGAAGATCATTTTTTAACTTAAATAATAAACCTAAATACGTACAAATATTACTGTTGTCTTGCTTAAAAGTGAATATGAACTTTTCAGCACCTTTTCTGTTATTTTGACCTGTTTCTGCAGTTTTCATTTTCTGCAAATAAATGCAAATAGAAACAATATATTTGTTTGAAATTTGGGAGAAATTTTGTTAGTAGTTTACAGAATGAAACAAAAAGAATCATTTTACCTAAATAGTACATTGAAAATGATCTTAATTTTTCTGTAGCTGTATATATCATCTAGCTCAGGTATAGCTTTGTATTCCAAGGTCATTGGTTCAGTTCCCAGGAAAAAACAAACACTGATAAATTATGAATCTTGATCGCACTAAAAGTCACTTTGGATAAAAGCATATGCCAAACGGATAACTGTAACGCAAATGGGTATAAACAAATGACTATAGCTTGTCCCCGTTTTATGAAACTACTACCCCATGTTATAATAATCACGTATTCATGTTCATGTTCCTGTTCTTTATTTCTTTTTTGACACCGTCTCAGGTCATTGAAACCATAAGTGCAGTGGATAAAGATGAACCGCCCAGCGGGCATCGCTTCCTCTTTTCTCTCACTGCAGAGACAGCTGGGAACATGAACTTCACTCTCAGAGACAATAAAGGTACGTGATTTCATTAAGACAGTAAGAGTTTATAGCCGAGTCTTGAAACTCAGCTATTGCTTGTAATAAGATTAAGCATAGCTGTCATTCCATCTATTCACAGGAGTCATTTTACATATTTTCACTCAATTCACTCCGTATTACCTTTAGCGTAAAGTCATGTACGTGTATCTATCTTCTTCTCTTCTTTTACTAGATAATACCGCTTCTATCCTAACCAAGCGGAGTGGTTTTCAGAGGAGAGAGCAGGCTATGTATCGACTTCCTGTGTTGATCATGGACAGTGGCACCCCGGCCCTGAGCAGCACTAACACGCTGTCTATAAGAGTATGTGACTGCGACTCTGATGGGACCCCCCAGTCGTGTGGCACAGAGGCCTTCATGCTGTCAGCGGGTCTCAGCACCGGAGCGCTCGTCGCCATCCTGGCCTGCATCATCACCCTGCTTGGTAGGAGATCAATTTTTAGTCGACACAAAACAGTAGTTAATCTAGCAGTTGAAGCTAGCAGTGTCACAGTGCTGGGTTTCTGGAACTTGGCTGTGTCCACCTTCTTTTGCTATTAAAAGGGTTGGAAAGGCATTCTGAACGTCATTTGAAAATGTGATTTCAGAATAAAGCAGAATATTCTACACCGTGTAGGGTGAGCGTTTGAATGTGTTTCTTGGGATTTCATTATTTTGTTCATTGGCTTTAAAGTGACAGTTCACCCCAAAATGAAAATGCTGTCATCATTTACTCATCCTCTTATCATTTCAAACCTGTATGACTTTCTTTCTTCTGCAAAATACAAAAGAAAACGCGGTCCGCATTCACTTGCATTAGTTTTGCGTTCATACAATAGAAGTGAATGGTGACCAACGTTTTTTGTTTACTAACATTCTTCAAAATATCTTCTTATGGGTTTCTTCTTTTGAGTAAATGAGGACCATTTTCTTTTGGGGTGAACTATGTTTTAAAAGCATAGTTCAGAATAAAGAATCTAGCATCATTTATTCAACCTGATATCATTCAAAACCTATGACTCTATTTTTCTGTGGAACACAAAAGAAGATATTTTGAGAAATGCCACTGAAAGTGAATGGGGGCCAATGTTGTTCGGTTAGCAACATTCTTCAAAATATCTTCTTTTGTGTTCTGCAGAAGAGGTTACATGAGGGTGAATAAATGATAAAAGGATTTTTTTGGGGGTTGAACTATCCCTTTAGAAAAGTAAATGGGTGGGTTTAGATTTCATACAAGTTCTGATTCACCGTCAGCCTTGAAATTTGGTAATTTGGTTTCTAAATGCAACTTAATCGAAGGATATTTTTACAGTTGCTTTCCAACCATTTTTAAAGAGCTTGACATTCGGCATGCAGCGGGGCTGCCGTTTAGTAGTGCAGCCGCTGCAGCTCCACCAACAGGAACACGGCGTGCCCCGAGAGGTCTGCTTGGCCACAATTGACTTGTTTACCCTCTCCTGGGAGGCTGTTGGTGTCTCTGATTACTACATTTGGAGTCTTATTAGCTGATTGTTTGATGACTGACCTCTACCCAATATGTAGCATTCACTCGGTCTGATTGGTTGACTGGTGTGTCTTTGTGTCTGTGTGTTGATTTGTTGACCTGATGACTGCGCAGAGGGAGTGAATGCAGTCCTGATGGTTGGATTGATTTCTTGATTATGCCATTGATAGGTTGTCTCTCAGGCTCGGCCGGCGCAGTGGAGATCTGTCCGCAAACACTGCCATAGCTTGACTTGCTGACAGATGTTGCCTCTGTCTTAAAAGAATTCTATTATTGGGACATGGTGGGAATTTGTATGTGTATACACGTGGAACTGAGACACGGACGCTTTCATTGCTTCACTATTTTTTTGTTTTCAGCGTGCACAGATGACAAATAAGCAAGTAAAAGCCTTTTTCTTTCCGCCCCTATTACAGTGAAGTATGAACTAGTTCAGTTCTATCTCCATAGAGACATTACAACTAAACTGTAGATGTGAAGTACACCCCAGTGTAGCTGAAAACGATGCGTTTTAATTTCACATTCCCCAAGAAACTTATTCTCTGCTGTTTTTAAACATGACTTTGAGTATAACACATAAACGTATCCAAGATTTGCATCCTCATGCTCTGTTTTAATATCTAGTAAGCTGCCTATGAAGACAGCATTTTGGGGCCTCCGTACCCAAATACCCAATCTAAAACTTTTATGTATGTCATTTATAAAGAAGCCAATCCCAGAATGCATTGCAAATATTGGACCATTTTACCCAACATTTGTGTATGTTGTGTATTTTTGTCATTAGAGCAAAGCTTCCCAAACTGAATTTGGGTGTCGTGGCCTTGGTTGAATAATAATTGTAATTCATACAAATAAAACATAATTTGATATGTATGCTTTTGTTATACACTTTAATGGTATATGTAAATAGTTTGAAGTCTTACAAATTTCAGATATTATATATATTTATACCATCTTTACACCATCACCTTCACCAAATGTTATGCTAGTGCACATAATTCACATGAAACCAACAAACTGGTAATATTTTTTGTTTTATAGCGACAATGTACTTATTATATATTTATATACTAAAATATATTTCTGTATGTTTCTCTATTTAGTAAAATCCAAAATAATATCACAATAAAATGAAATTGAAAGTAGAAAAGAAAATATGGGGACCTTAGAGTTTTTTAAATATATAATGAATAAAAATTGTTTTATGAGGACGTCTGTAAAAATAAATCTGCATGGCTCCTCTGTGATAAATCTCATGTGTTCGGACAGACATAAATTCACAGTGGAGGTATGAGTCACATGACAATTTGCATGTTTTTAATAATAATAATGGAATAAAATCTTTATTTTAAAATGCCAATTTCAAATGTTTTCATGTCTTTTCTTGTCTTTTTTCTGTTCTTATTATTGCCCACTCTGTGTAGTGAAGCAGGTATCTGATCTATCGGTCAAGTTATCCAGAACTCATGTCAACTCGTGTGTGTGTGTGTGTGTGTGTGTGTGTGTGTGTGTGTGTGTGTGTGTGAGAATATGTGTGTGCACGGGTGATGCTCGCTGTATCGGGATTGGTATTTTGTGTAGCTTAGAAACATGCTATCATCAACTATTGATCTAAAATCAATGTAGAGAATTTCAAATCAGTCATTTAGCCGATCATGTAGGCAGCTCTCTAGATTTTGTAACAGAGCTTCAGTCAAGAGATTCTTATGTAACCACATTGTTTTCTATGAGAGTGAAGAAGAGGAGAGAGAGCATCTGTCTGTGGCACTGAAAGCTCAGGTTCTGTCCTAATTAAGATTGACAGGCCTGTGAGAAATTTCATCCTAACCAAACAGCACAGTTTGAGGCCAACAGTACCAGACTCCCTCCTCGTGTGTTGATTGATCACTGACTCTTAAGGATTTATCATCTAAATGCGAGCTCACCTAACTTGTTAACAGCTTTAAAGGATGTGAAATAGTCATCCCTGCGGTTTGCAGCGTCGCGCGAGCGCAGGATCCTCCACCCCACCCCTTTCCTTCTAAACTACAAGAGTTGGATTAGACCACTGCTCTGCCTGATCTGAGCAATGCAGTTATTTTTGGCAAAGAGAGCCCGGCCCCAAGGGCTCAAGACTGCTCACTCATGGTTGCGGGGAGGAGGAGAACGATGAGAACGGCTTCAGAGGAGGAGAGTACGGGGAAAGAGATGCTTCTTTTTCTCCTTTTATCTTTTTTCCGGAGTAATGAATCAACAAGCTTCCTGCCTGCCATCGCTTCAGCTATCAAAGCAACACGCATCCAAACCTGCCAGACGCTGAACGATACACAAGCACATGTCTGTTTCGCGTATTTCCATTTTACCTAACGACTTACAAAACCGTTTCTCCATTAAATCGTGAGTGTTTTCATAGTGTCATTATTGCAACACTACATGAACCCTAAAGCTTGATAATGTGTTTGAGATCAGTAGGAAGACTCCAGCCAAGCTTCTGTAGTAAACAAATGAGTTTGTATCAGTGTTGCGCATCAAGTATTCGAAAGAATTTCCAACGCGATGACAGCCGCTCAATGCTGACTTCTGACGAAAACCTTCTCATTACTCCACAGTCTTACCTAGAGAAATAAAGTAACATCAGGTACGCCCGGGGCGCTCTGGCACGTTCATACCCACAGGTCGCATTTCGCAAGACTGACATCACCTTTCGTTCTCTGCTCAGTCGTCTTCGCTTCCCTGTGGCCTCTGACAGCACGAGCGGACGGCAGTCAGTAATACTTATGAGGACCCTTAAGGCAATGTGGTACGCCGTTGCGTCACCCAGAATAAATCAGATTTTATTTGGTAGATAATGTCGCCGCTGCGAAAACGCGGGACGGACAGGTGTCATAAAGCACAAACACCTTGTGTTGGGCAGTGGCATAAATGTCAACAGGTAGATAAATCCGAGTATCGCCTGTATATCTTGATTAGTCTTCACTGCCCGCGGCTATTGGCAGCGCTTGAGATATGTGACGAGAGAGAGAGAGAGCGAGCGAGTGAGAAAAAGAAGGGCAGTGCATAATCTAGTAGTCACTGCCTCATTTTTAAGAGGTCGATGGGAACCGGGCCCCCACAAAATATCCCACTTGTTGTTTAATTGATTCTGGATGACGGATTGTTTTCTCAATCCAATTACTGCAAATTGAGGATAATGTTAAATTGATCTGCTGCTCCCGTTGAACATCCATCTTGTGTCAAAACCGCACCGAGGCTAAATCAAGCCTTAAAGTGGGTGCAGTCTGTAACAGTTAAGACTTAAGACTCTGCATTAGATCTATATAACTCCTCGTAATGGTATAACAGTGGCTCGGAAAATCAAACCGTACGTCTTTAAAGACTTGTGTTGATCGCCGAGTGGCAGGCGTGCTCCAATAAAACAATGCTTCACGCAGAATTAGCTTTCAGCGTAATAGGCGTGTCAGCGTTAAACTTCAGCTTTGATTTTAAAAGAGAGATTCACGGCTCTCGACTCGCAAGCAAAGCGGTGTTAGGAAAACGCCTCGTCTTTGTCCTAGAAAAGCCGCACAAGCACAGTATGTGCATGTCTACAGTTTGACTTCTTTTTTTCCGGCAGAACGCGAAAGAAGTTGTTTGCTGGTCTCTTTTACACAATGAAAGTCAATGGAGACCAAGGGCTGTCATGCTGAAAAAAAAGAAAAGAAGGCACAGCATAAAAGTATAGTCCATATGACTTGTTTTCTTGTATATCTGAGAAGCATAACTGAATTGAAAATGTTCCGCGACAGTCGTGGTCACTATTTCATTTCATTGTATATACATAAATAGCGTGTGCATTTTGCTGTAAATAACAAGTTCATTCTTGGATGAGTTTTTGAGTGTTCATCTTTTATTTCCTCCTTGGCACTCTCATGTATGCTGCGCTTCAATGTAAGGTGGATGTTGGCTTTAGTTTTGTTTGTATCATTCTCGGTGTGTGTATATGTGTTTGTTTGTGTATACTGTGATTATGACTGCACACGTGCAGCCGCTGCTTCGTCGGCCCACTCGCCCAGCTTGTCTGCCCCTGCGAAACGACACCAGGCCCGAGGATGAAGTATGAGGCTTTGGCACCATATTTCACACTCGCTGTGGCAGGCCTGAAGGATGGATCATTAGACGTTTGCCTCCCTTTCTCCCCCCCACCCCCCTCTCTCTCTCTCTCTCTCTCTCTCTCTCTCTCTCTCTCTCTCTCTCTCTCTCTCTCTCTTCAGTCTGCTCCCACTTACACCTCCTCTTTCTCTCTCCTTCACTTCATCAGCTCCCCTCGAGCTTGATTTGGCAGCCAAATACACATGCGGTATCTACACACAGAAAGATAGACTCCCGTGGGAGTACTGTGTTGTGGCTGTACTGTAAGATCCTGCACATTCTTGGGTCTGAGAGCGGCAACAGAGAGTTGCTTTCGCATTTCACAAAAAACGGATTTATTTCGCTTTTTCGCGCATGTGTCTTGCTGCGTTCTTGTTTTCTCCCCTTCTTACTGAAAGAAATTGGCCTTTTCTTTCATGAAATATTTCTGGCGCATTATGTATTTGATCCGCTGTTTGAATCGCAGAGGCACGCGTCTTTGTTGTGCATGTCGGGTCTATGCTGTTGGGGCAGGGTGATATTTCCTGACCGACATATAATCCGGTCTTTTTTACATGTACAGTAGGCATATGCTGTACTCATTAAAAGGATTTAGTGCCGTTTTTCCAGAATAAGCTGCTTGTGTTAGGGGGAGGAAGTGGCAGTTAAAGCCTCATATTTACAGCACATACATCGCCCTAAATCGTCCCGTTCATGCAAGCATGTTTTTCTCTCAGCTTATATTCACACATGACAGAGCCAAACGCGAGAGGACAAAAAAGCTGCCATATGTCAAACCCGAACAGCACGTGCATTTCTGTGTGTGGATAAGAAACCTTACAGTTAATAACTATTGTAAACAAACACCCGGGATAAGATCAAATCAGACATAACTCTTTTAACACCTCACGCTCCCTCGAGTGCCTCCCGTGATGAAACGCATCCTGCACAGAATTTGTCAGCAGTGTTATTAAAACCACTACAGCCCAATCTGATGAACTTATTGATAAAACTAATGTACCACATCTGCCCTAATTGAACTGCAGAGATAATTCAGGTTATCTTTCACGTTGTACATAGATGTGTCAGGCCTTGAGGCTAACAAATGTTCTGTCGAGTGTAAAAACAATGAGAAAGTCACATTTTCGTGCGGTGTCAAATACTGTTGAGATATTGTCACGCTCGATCTGATTTTGAATGTCTTATTTTATGTCTTTCCTTATCTTGGGAAGAAGGAAGGTAAATAGAGTGCTGGATGTGTGCACATGGGTGTTTTTAAGTTAATGTGTGTTGTTTCTGCGTCACTAGTGTCGCAAAACAAAATTACAAAAATAACAGCCGGTTTACCGAACTCTCATCTTTGATTGGTCGGAACAAAAATCCTCGAACGCATGATGCCTCTTAGTAATACCTGATGCTTGATATCTTATGGGATTGCTGTTTAGTGCTCATATGCATTTTCATTTAAAGCTACAATTCGTAACTTTGGTTAAAAATAAACAAAATAAATGTTTGACCAAGTACATAAATATTTAGTGTTAAAAACTGTCTCTGTATACTTTGATTTGCTTTTAAAGTAAGATTGTCAGAAAATGTCAGTTTGACGTTATTTGAGTTTAACACAGATAAAGGTTAGGGCTTCTCTTGTTTTTACTGTATGGTTATTGTGGCCAAAATAATTCATAATAACGAGAGACAGTTTGTCACCATTGTGGTGTTAAGGAAAATGTTAAAGGGACAGAACTTCAGCTGCGTCTTCCAGAGGTCACATTTGTCGATCGCATATATCATTGAGGTTGTCTCATTTCAGTTAAAAAAATATTATAAAATTAACATGTATTTCTCTTAAGATGTTGTCTTTGTAGTTTCATCCTTAACCTTGAAATGCCTTCCTGCATTACCTGAAATAAAACCTAAAATAATATACCTCGATGATGCATGCAATCGACGAATGCCACCTCCGCAGCAGAAATCCTGGACAGGGGTGCCAGAAAAATGGAACGTATGGTCATCCTATCATTTACTCACCCTCTTGTCATTTCAAACCTTTATGACTTTCTTTCTTTTGCACAACACAAAAGAAGATATTTTGAAGAATGTTGGCATCAGAAAAACGACTCATTCACTTGCATTGGTTTTGCATTGGGTGCCGCCGTTGTTCAGTTACCAGCATTCTTTAAAATATCTTCTTTTGTGTTGTGCAGAAGAAAGAAACTCATACAGATTTAAAATGATATATTACTGTTTAATTCTAATGCTAATTTGTTAAGTTGGACTTGAGAGCTTACAGGTGTGCGTTTTGTCTAACACCTAACGTTTTTTCTTCTGTCTTTATTTAACAGTGCTGGTGCTGCTGATCGTGACGATGAGGAGAAGGAAGAAGGAGCCTCTGATCCTGGACGAAGACCGGGACGTGCGGGAGAACATCGTACGCTACGACGATGAAGGCGGGGGCGAGGAAGACACGGAGGCCTTTGACATGGTGGCTTTGAGAAACCTCAACGTAGTGAGGGACAGCAAAACTCGCAGAGACGTCACCCCCGAGGTTCCCACCTTGTACTGCTCCCGTCCTCCCCCTTACAAAATCACCCCCGATAACGGAATCTTCCGGGAGTTTATATGGGACCGCCTGAAGGACGCTGACGTTGATCCCTCGGCCCCTCCTTACGATTCCCTGCAGACATATGCTTTCGAGGGCAGCGGCTCGGTGGCCGAGTCCCTCAGCTCCCTGGACTCCCTGAGCACAGACTCGGAGCAGAACTATGACTATCTGAGCGACTGGGGGCCTCGCTTCAGGAAGCTGGCTGACCTGTACGGCCACGGCGACAGCAGCAATATATTCTCCTCCTAGCCGGGATTAAAATTCCTGCCAAGGTCTGCTCAATCAAGGGCATAATGGAAATGAACAATGATCATGAGAGAACCACTGACTCATTGATGCTTGAAAGAGGAGAGTGGAAAAAAGAGGGAACAGTCAATGCGCGGGGGGAGGGATATATCTGCGGAGAGCAGCGGTTTTGATAAAGAACAGACATGGAGATTCAACTTTGAAGCACTTCTATTTAAAATTGCAGTTAGATGCCAAGTCTAGACTTGAGGTGTGGTCACAAACGCTTAAAGAGAGGTCGTCATCCCCAGAGAATAATGGACCGTGGGCTACGGGGCCACATGAGCTGGTCCAGGAATTTTAATCCTGTAGAAGAGACATTGGAAGCGCAGTCCTCACAGAGAGAACGGTGCCGTCCAGCTAGCCATACGGCACTGATGCTTGAAAAATCAATGTTTCTGTTTTATCATATTTCTATTACTCGCAGGTTCTTTGAAAAAAAAAACTACGAATTAAACTGGCAACACCAATATCTTTTCCAAGCATATTGCATAGAGAGAAACTGCAAATGTTGCTTTGTAAAGTATACTTTATGCATAGCTTCACATCTGTTATCTGGCCTTAGTTCCATACCACGTTTCGGCTGAAGCGCATCGCTGTCACGACCCTGACCAAGATACCAAAAGTCAAACCCTGTAGTGAATAGGCTATGAAGTATTGAGCAGGGCAGAGCCGAGAGGATTTAATCATTGAAAATGTATAGTACTTGCCTTTCAGTTGAGGCTGTCAACCTGAGTTATTCTGAGATGTTTTTTTGTAAGTTTGTAGAGAGAACCCTTATGACAGCGAGGGCTTGAAAGGGGAGTCTTTTGTATTAAGCCTATATTCTTTTTCTGAAAACCCTCAGCGGAAATCTTAAAGCGGCGACATGTTTTTGTAGTTCTCTATGCTGTCCTGTGTACAGTTTTTGCAGTGGTTCTTGCTGAATGTTGTGAGAGCTGTTTTATTTTAGTTTTCATTTTATTTTAAAGCAGGTCTATTGTTGATATATGAGTGAGTCTGAGTGGCTGTAAAGGAAAAAAGAATGTAAAGAAGCTATCCTAAATAATAACTGGTGATGTGTGAACCAGTGTATAAGGACAACACAGAACTTAATACAGTATATTCAGTGTTTAGCTGTTGTCCGACGGGTTATTATGATTTTAAATTGTAACAATATAAAATGACAGTAACAGTCTATGGTATTATTCACATGCTAAATTCTAAAGCTGGGAAGAAATTTTGTACAGATTTTTGTAATAAAGCAAATTACAGCACACATTCCTTACGACTGCTTTCATTCAGCATATTTTGATCTGTGTTGAATCTGGACGTCTAACTGGGAAATTGGCCGCATTTGTTCATGAAACAGGGTGGTTTGCCCAGACATGATGTGTAATCAAGGCAAGCATAGAGAGCCAACAGGGCCTTGAGTTTGATGAATGACACAAGGCTTGTCAGAGCATTTAAAAGGCCTCGGCCAAATTAGGCTTTAAGGGACGAGATTGATGATTCTGTTAGAGAATGCAAACATGCATCCAGAAATACGATCACATTTTAAACACGGGCGGACGGGGTGTGCGGCACCACGGTTGGACACGAGGCATAGCCTATAAATTGTCACGCCTGGTCCAGTTAGAATAAGCATGATGAACCAAACATGGTCTCTCTCTTGCACAGCTTGATGTGTTTGGAAGGCAATCTTTCCACGAAACTCCTATTGCAGCTCAGCCTACGCTTTCACAGTGTGAGATATCAGCGATCTGTTCTGAGTCATGAAACGATCCGTTTTGGTTTCTCCCACAACAAATGTTGGCACTTGCACATATACCGAAAACTGCTTTTCAGACGGCGTAAATGTTTGGAAACGGAATCTGCAAATATGTGTCCAAACAATTCACCAACAGCTTTGAATGCTCATATTGTCACTTTGTTTATTAATACTGTAGGTGCATGGATATAAAGCGATAGTTCACCCAAAAATCATGTCATCATCTACCTTGTGTAGAACACAAAAGAAGATATTTTGAAAAATGTTGGTAACCAAACAAGCATTTGTACTTGCATTGGTTTTGTTTGGTTACCAACATTCTTCAAAATATCTTCTTTTGTGTTCAGCAGAGGAAAGAAAGTCAGATTTAAATTAATGATGACAGAATTTTCATTTTCGGGTGAACCTCCTTTTAAGGTCACAAATACATGTTTGAAATAAAAAAGCAGTTTGGTTTAAATTATATTTATTTATACTTTCTCTTTTATGTATTCCGTGGGTTTAATATGATTATGATTATTTTACCCTTTTGATAACGGATTTGTTTTTTTAACCCTAATGATAATGTATCATTTTGTTTGTTTGGCTAAAGGTAATGGAGACTGAGAATACTGTCTGTGATCATTGGAGGGAAGCTGCTATCAGAAAGCAAATGTAATTATTTGTTAACTGGCTTGCTAAATGAAAAGTAAAAGGGCAATTGAAATCTCGTTTGACTTGGCACTAAGTAATAATAAATACAGTTTTAATTAAGCAAGTCACTGCAGCGAGCAGATAATGCAAACAAAGGAGGTCGGGGTAACTTCTTGTCTCTTTGCAGACATGAGACATTATAACATGGATCAGAGGGGATGAAAATCAACGTTAGTATTTATTTTAAGAATCGACATGCATTTATGAGTTTGGTTGTGTTTACGTTACTCAACTGGTTGTTGTATGGTTTGGGATTATGAGCATTAATAAGACCTTATAGGAAATGATCTCGGGCACGGCACGCTATAAGCTCATTATGGCTGGCTGGTTACTTGATTTTGAGAAGTAATGGAGTTTAATAAAACATTGCTAGGACCAATTCAAAACTACTTTGTAAAACTTTAACTTGAAATAAACCAGACATTTGTGAATCACCGTGCCATGGTGTCTGTGCGTGTGTGTTTACATTAGCGTCTTGTTTACTGTACGTCTGGCTTTAACATTCATTTTCATTTGTTACATTGTGAACAGTGACAAAGAGTTGATGCTCGGATATCGGCCTTTTCTGTCTGAACAAAGAAAGCTTAGCTATCTTTAGTCTAGCAGACAATCAATACACCCGATATTTAACAGCTTTCTCATAGACTCCTAGGTGAACAGACATATGTGCAAAGTTTGTCAAGAAACCCACTATTGACTTGCACATGTTTTAATGTGAGAGCATTTTCACTGACTGATTTAAAGGAGTTCTAATGACAGCTTAAGTCCAATGGCTGATTATTTCTAATGAATATTACTCATAAAGTCACAAAAGTACTTCTTACATGCTTTTCACTTGATTAAGATCATTTAACAAGCAGTTGTGTAATGGCACTCAAGATGCTCGGCCTCGGTTAAACTTGGACTTAAAACGCTTACGAAGTGTCTGCGCTCATGAGTCAAACCACCTTAACTCAGTGCCCTCGCGGACTTTAAATCAAGACACAAATGTCAGAAACAGACCTTATAAAGATATTGATAGCAAACGTAAACGGTCTGTTTGACTATTCTTGTTTGACTAAAATATGACGTCTTGAGCTTTCCGTGAAAATTGCGGTCCATTTAGAAAATTAACAACATTAATAAACTAAACGCAACCGAATAGCGGATTCTTGCTTCTACGGTTCACAAGAAACACTTATAAAGCTCATGCTTCGGATTTACAGCTTTCATTACAGTAACGAGATGTTAGTGCGCGTGTTAATATATTGCCTCCCTCCTCAGTCCTTCTCGTTGCGTGTCCACAACGGCGCGCGAGCTCTGCCAACGACACTCACATCGCCATCGATTTCCTCTCTAAATTAAATATACGATTTTATGCATTTAACAAGATTGCTCCCAGAAAAATCCAATTACCGCTCCAAGCCTGTGGAAAACTCATTAAAAGAGCTTGGATAATTATGCAAGCAATGGCTGTTTTAAGCCAAAGGAAAGGCTATAGCGAACGGTTTTGAAATGTTATGAAAACACCGGGGATCTTTACTTGATCGCCTCGTGTGTTTGAGAGTCAAATAATATTAATAAGTGCGCTTGTAATAACAAAACAAATAACAGAGGGATGGAGAGAAAACTTTTTTAAAGGTTGCAAGGGTGTTCTGATCGATCATTTTAAAGAGCGCATCCTGGATTTGTATTCATAATGAGTCACGTCTAACGCCCGCCAAATGCAGAGCTGCCTGCGTGCCGGAGACTTGTGTTTTCAAGTCATATATTGACATTCCCGGGGCTTTGTCCTCTGAGCCGAAGCCTCGGGTTGGTGAGGCTCTGTGGCTTCTTGTGTCTCGTGTATGTTTAATGTAGTAGCTTGTGCCATGCTCGTATCTTGACATTGCTGAGTGTGGCTTTTATTTGCTTTGAACTGACCTTGGATGACTGTGATGATTTTCTTTGAAGTGTTGATTCTGTCAAAATATAAAAATATACATACACAAACCAATGAAAGCTCTCGCTCCCATCCTTCATCTCACTTTCTCTCAGAAGTTTTCAGAATACAACAGTATAGGCCTACACATTGTGACAGTTTTGTGTAAGAAAATAAACACAAACACTTTGAGGGATATTTTCTGTTTGTAAGTAGTTTTGGCTTTGATCAATCTTTTAATCTGAAAGTGTATGCTTATTTTAGAATTTGTTTTTTAGACAAAAATAAATTTGAATAAATAAATGTGTGCATATTAATTTCTTTCATTAGACGACTAAAATGCATGACTTGAAAAATTCTTCTACTAGAGATTTAAAATTAAAATTTTTAGACAAAAAGTAAATTACAGATCTAACTTTGGGAACAGCTAACCTTTGCCTAAAATATGCAAGTTATGCATTTTAATCGTTGAATGAAAGAAATTAATAAACATTTATTTACACAATAATTCCATTTAAAGGGATAGTTTACCCAAAAATGAAAATTCTGTCATCATTTACTCATTTGTCATTTTAAACCTCTATGACTTTTTTCCTCTGCAGAACACTAAGGCCTACTTTTTCTTACATGCAGATTTGCTTGGTCCAATTTCGTTTTCAAATAGTGTGACAGAACCTTAGTTAGAGTGAGATCAGTGCTTTGTGCAATTTCAGCATTGACTCATTTGTTCTTTAGCCATTCGAACGGTAATTTTGCTTTGCTAAAAAGCATTTCCCCAAGCCTTATTTTTATAGTGGTCTGAAATTGTACTTTCTGCAATTTGTTCCATCTATTCTTCTCATTTATATTAACAAGATGCCCAGTCCTGCTGATAAAAATCATTTACTGCATGATGCCTCTACCATCAAACTTCACTGCAGGTGATGCTTTTAGAAGTGTGGCCAGTGTTAGATTAGCGCCACACTTATCGCTCAGAATTATGGATGGAAAGCTCGGTAATGTAACCATGAAATATTTTTACACTTAGCGACTGGATCATTATTAAGCTTTTTGACTCTCCGACATGCTTTCACGAGGTTCACTTTGAAAAATGGTTTCTTTTGTGCTATGTATATACAGGCAAGTGTTATGCAGAAATTCATGCACCTTGAATAACCTCTGAGCTGCTGAATTTAGATCCTTCACTGTGGGAACAATCTTTTTCAACATAAAATTGTCACGTATAAGAATTATGTGTTTCCCATTGTGCAGCTGGCAGTCTTATTGCATACATCTATATCTTCTACCATGTCGACTGATAAAAAAGATATCACACATCTTTTGAATGTTGTTTTTTATTTTTCAATTTGATATTTTAAAAAATATATATTTTTATTAGATACAGTAAATCTTATCGGCACCCACTGAGTTTCTCTCAGTGGGTGATAATATTACAGTTAAATCTGCATATTTCACATCTCTTTAAAGTCTTTAAAGTCCAGCACAATTTCACAGACTTGATTTTTCATATACTTTGAAAATAGCAGATCATGAACACATGCTTCAATTTCCCAGGTTTACAAAAAAAAGTAACAAACCAATTTTTGTCTCAGACCATTGTATGATCAAAATAGAAAAGCCAAAAACCTCTAGCAAATCCAGAGTAGGTGGACACAGCTTGGGGGAGTGCAACCCCCTCAGGGAAACGGAGAGCAATCAGACACACATAGAGCTATCAACACCTCAATCTGCAGATTAGGACAGTCAGGCCTCAGGCTTCACAAGTTTAGGATAAGACAGACCCTCCACGCCTTTCCTAAGTGTCGGCAAATCAACTGTAAATTGGCACTCAGAAAATGAGTTCTTCAAACCGTCAGTTCGTCAACTCTTTCAATTATGTTTGGGGATAGGTTGAAGAGCTGTCGCAGTGTCACAGTCGCAGTTTTGTTTAGACTTTTGTTTAGAAAAACTTTGGGGCATTTCAGAATGCGTTTCGTGCATTTCACGATGTCATATCTGGATCGTGGCTCATCTGATGAGTGCAGTGAGAGGCTCTCAGTTAGAGCTGAGACTTAAGTGCTCTATCTGCTTCGATACTCTGTCATCATTCTTCACCCAGATCTCTTTAGTTTCCTTCTGTTAAATGCTGCCACTTCATATCAAAAGCGTGTCATTACACGATGCTTCTTCAAAGAGACATGTTAAAAAGCTGAAGGGCCTTATTGCAAAATGGACAATTCTTTTGTGGAGAATATTGTCAGGAAAGAGGTTGAAATGTGAACATTGATGTTCACGTTGTATTTCGGTGCTCAGCTAAAATTGGCTTTTCCAGGAAGTAAAATATAGCCTGCCAGCATCACGTCTACTTTGTTTAAAACTGACCACGGAGCTCTGCCATAATCAAATGCCATCCGGGAGACGTTGTGCTGACTTTCGCAGCTTTGTCCACAGGGACAACACCTCAAGGGCACGAGATATTAGGTAAACTGTGCTTGTAGCCAGGGGTCTGAATGGCTTTTTGGAGGCTGGAACATTTCATGTAAATGATGTTTGGAAAGAGATTGACCTGCATCCTTGATCACTACGGCATCATTCATTCCGATTAGGGCACAGATCCACGGGATCCTCATCTAGGCTGCTCTGATGGATTAGCCAGCCAGACTGAAGCCTCCTACAGGAATTCAAAACCCTTACAGTTTAATCACCCTTAAAGCTGCTGGATGACAATATTTACGAATGGGCAGACAACAGCAGACTGGACGCACAGGGAGTCAAAATCGCAAGCGAGATCTCTTTAATGTCTTGGATATTTCTTCTAGACTTTAATGAGATTAAATTGAGTGATGGAGAATTCTGCTGTCCTCCCTATCAATTTTTTCCTGAGAAAAAGACCCCAGAAACATGTCTCCTGTAGATCTCAATGTTTTAAACGGTGCTCAAGATTTATACTGATTGCAGGAGAGGACACATACTAAGAAATGTATAGCTTGAATGCACTTTAAATCATGTTGAATAAAAGCATCTGTCAAATGCACAAAGTGTAAATGTTCTATAAATGTAGTGTAAACATCTTTCATTGCAATTCTTCCACAATCTTTCATGATCTGATCAATGCTATTCATATCTCTATACTCTTACTGCAGATAATGTTTCACTTGTGTCTACCATTATTTTCTTAAAGCATTTAGAAATTTCAGACAAAATGTATATATACCCTCCTGTTATATTTGGTGTCTTCTGAAAAGTATCTTTATTGTATTTTGAACATAGTCAGCAAGAAATGTATGTGATAATAACATAAATATATAAATAATAGTTATGTTTTCTGTTTATATTTATATATATATATATATATTCATTTCTCATTCATTTTTTGGAACTAGAGCTTCAATAGTTTTTTGTTGTTGTTGTTGAAACAACAGCTTTGTTGTTTCTGCAGGAACTCTATTTAGAGAACTCAGCAATCGAATTAAATATCATATACTGTACGTTTCTTTGTTCTGCTAAACACAAAGGAAGATATTTAGAAGAATGTCAGTAACCAAACAGATCTTATCCCCCATTGACTCATAGCATTTATTTTCCCTACTATGGCAGTAAATGGGGGATAAGAACTGTTTGGTTACTGGCATTCTTCCAAATATCTTCCTTTGTGTTTAGCAGAACAAAGACATTTGGTTTGCAACAACATCAGTACCATCTCTTTCTTTTAACCTTTTTTGCCCCAAAGAAACAGAAAGGTTCATTGGATGTTAAAGGTTCTTTATGGAACCCCCAAAAAATCTTCTATGGCATTGTGAAGCACATTTATTTTTGTGTGAGTGTAAATCATTGCTAAAATATGCACATAATAGCCGGATTAAACCTGTCTATGAAAGATGAAATGTATGAAAGGCAATGCTACTATTTGTTAGATTTGTTGTATAATTGGCAAAAATGAGCACCAGAGAAACCTTTCAACTGTGAGGGTGTTTATTACACCTAAATCGTACCTTGTATCCGCAGTGCTAAGTGACATTGTAAGAGAGAGACCGTTTGCAAAGTCACTTTGATTGGATTGCTATTGAAAAAAACAGACAGTCCTTCATTAGCCCTCGGTGAGAATGAATATTGACTTTAATATACACGCTCCGATTTTTCCGTTCGTCTTAGTGCCTGTCATACTCAAGGGCTTTCTCACTGCTAATGCTGAGCAGCACCAATCACAGCACTATTGTCTGGGAATGGGCTCCTGCTGTAAGATGACTGCTGCTCTGTTTATCATCTCCGAGCGGTTATATCCTCATAACCCACCATACAGGATTATCACGGACACAGAATAGCCATAATCGGGTTAATCTTAGGATGGGGGGCAGTATTGGTTCCCTGTCTCCATCATTCTTAAGGAGTGCGGCTGTGTGTGAAATACATCTGGGGTAACGTGTTCAGATGCAAGACACATAAGTTCTGCCACATTAGCTGTCCTCTGTATGGCACGTAGCATTGCATCAGTGTACACGATGAGCTTTTGTCGCCACAATCAACATTTCTATTGAACTTGGACGGCATGTATGACAAAGAATGCTTGCTGACACGCTGAGTGAGTTAGTTTCAGTGGTATGAACATCACATATGTATGTAGATACAGTAAAGGTGATTTTTCTTTTACACATAACACATAGATGACCAGATCAATAAATAAAATTGCTCATATGTCTATGTCGTTGCATGGATTGAACTGTATGAAACCCTCTGAAGACACAGAGCTGTTACATAAAAAACGTTGATGTTCCTTCATGGCTCTTGTGGGCTTGTGAGAGGAGAACATTAGCTGAGCACCTTAACAAAAAAGTGAATTTCAGAAACGTGAAATCTATTCCATCCTCTGTAGATGTTACCTTGGGTAGAGCCCAAAAGCACACTGAGTTTGCTTCCTTCCTCTCATCAACTGGATCTTAAGAAAGCTGTCAGAAGGAATTGAAGAGACAGACCGATTTCTTGAAGCTGTGGTCTGGAAGATTCACGCTTTAAAGGTGTGGACAGGGGGATTATAGTTTTTTAACCTGCGTTTTCACACCTGACACAGCAAGTTGAGGTATGATATTGGTCATTTGGTGTGTCAGTAAATACAGCAGCTCTGACACTATATAGGCATTTAAATCCCTTTAGTGACCAAACTATGTAGACTGATGTTCAAAACCTCTCTGGAGAAAAGTCTACTGCAATTTCAACACCATCCTGCTTTGTACCTGTGGCTTCACACATCTCACACCTAACCGGCTCTCACAAGCTGATCCCATCACCCTCACCTTGAGCAAGTGCGAATGGAACCATTCGAATCTTGTTCTGGCCCTGCTGGACTTGGGAAATACAACTGGATTAATATTTACTCAGTAAGCAGCCACTGTATGGTGTGATATTGTATCTCTTTTGCATTTCTCATGTGTCACATGTGGAGCCAAGCAAGAATTTCAATGTGACTCAAAGGTTATGTTCACTAGCCAGAAGTTATTTGTATTTTACAAGGTGTTACTCAGACACACTCAGACATCATTCTTTACATTTCACATGGATTTGTGCACAGATTTTTGTGGCTGTTTAAACTGGTCAAAATATAGCACCTGGATAGCCTACTGTATAGGAAGCTTAAATTGTTTTGCCTCTCACCAAAAACATCTTACTGTACCTAAGCTATAAGAGATATGGATTTAGTCATTTTTGCTATACAGTAGCCTATGGGTCAAGGACTTACAAAACCAATTCACAAACAAAGCAGTGCCTGAGCAGTGCTGCATGAACTTGAACACTTGAATGATAGTGACTTCAGAATCAAGAGAGAAAGCTTAAATATTTATCTCATAATATTTGTCAATTTAGACTGTGTAATGTAATAAAAACATATTTTAATGATGTAATTATGTAGTTTTCAGTTGCTAATAACACCTTGTCATCCAAATGGGGCAGTTGTGGCCTAATGGTTAGAGAGTCAGACTCGTAACCAGAAGGTTGCTGGTTCGATTCCCAATACCGGCAGATAACAACTGATGTGCCCTTGAGCAAGGCACCTTACCCCTGTTTGCTCCCCGGGTGCTGCAGTGATAGCTGCTGGTGTATGTGTGTGTGTTCACTATTCACTGGTTGGGTTAAATGCAGAGGCCACATTTTGGGTATGGGTCATCATATCTGACAAATAGGTCACTTTCAAATCAGACAGGGGTGGTTCTACACCTTTTTAGGGAGGCTTCAGTCTGTTTTAGCTCCCTTAAACGATCAACTCTCAACTATTAAAGGAGAAACATTGCCAAGCTAAAACCAATATTATTGTTTGTATTTGATGTAATGCAATGTGTTTTAAGGAGGAAAAACGCATTATTTTCCACATACCGTACATTATTGCATCTTCTCTATGCCCCGCCTTCTGAAACGACACGTTCTCGCGTGCGTTTAAGTGTCGTCTGCTCTGATTGGAAGTGCATCGCCAGATGAATGGAGAAACGTAGTGCTGCACGTCAGTCTGAGCGGCAAACTTAAAGTCACTGTTTTGTCAAATTAAACATCCGGCGCAGACGCTCATAGAAGGTATTTATTGTGTTTTTACTTAAATGCATTTCATGCTTCATATTATCTGAGAAAATGTGCCGTCTTTATCTAACACACACACGCACGCACGCACGCACGCACGCACGCACGCACGCACGCACGCACGCACGCACGAATGAAAATGAGTGTGTGTCATTTAAGTTTTTTAGTATTCCAATGGTAAACTTAATTCTATTTATGTAAGCTCAAGACATACAACTTTTGTTCTTTGTCTGTTTTGGAGTTTGTAAGTTTTGGCCATTGTACACACAAAAACAACAGAAAAAATCTATAATTATTTAATTTTTTGACTGAAGATAAATCATTATTGTTTGGAACTACACAAGAAAACAAATATATGTAAAGATATACTTTAGATGTTCCTTATCCTCTAAGCCCCAATGAGAATGAAATCTTTAATCTGCCCCTTTAATCAGACTTAAAAAGCTTTCTGAAGAACGTCACAGGTTGTCAGTCTTCTAGTCCTGTCCGAATCTGGTCATGAAACTACAAATGTTGAGCGATAAGAATTATAACTAAAATGTCATTTAGAAAACCTGTCTGAATTGGTTATTTAAAACAACTGTCTAAACACTGAAGAATCTCTAGAGCTACGGTATGAAAGAGCCTTTATACATTACATTTACGTTCACTTCATACATTTGGCAGACGCCTTTATCTAAAGTGACTTGTGTTTGGAGCAAGAGCAGCCCCTGAGCAATAACATTTTCATCTTTATTTTGTCAAGTACTTCACATTATAGAGTCTGAAATTGTTCAAATTGCGTTACTCCTACTAAGAAACCTTACTTTATTAAGACTTAATTTATCATTATAGCAATTCACCTTTATACGGTTTTACACTAAAGAAAATAAGTTTTAAGATTAAATGCATATATTTTCATATTCCAAAATGTTAAGTGTTTATTTCGTAGCAACATCACCCCCCAACCACCGTAGTGTAATAAACACTTCTTTTTTTTCTCACACAGGCTTTTAACAGTTTGTCAAACTCAAAGCTTCACATTATTCAGTGCAATCTCTCTGTCACATGTATAGCAGCTACAGTGCAAGTGTATACAGTACATCACCTCTCATTAGCTGCTTCCCTCTGTGTCTGACTTGTTTACCTACTCTTCTCTGCCTTCTGGCAGTTGAGTCACATCCTGTGGTGTTTCAGGCTTGCCGTTGGGAGCCAGCGAACATGCAGATGATCTGTGCCGAGTATCCTGTCCCAATTGAGATTGACAGGCTGGGGTTGCAGTGGACCATGCCAGCCACTCTACCATTGGAAGCAGTCATGCAGGTACGTCTAGCCCTGTGGCAGGCGATGAGGGGGATGGATCTCTGGATCCTGGGACAGACCACACAGTTAAGTAGACTGGACTATGTATGGTGGACACAGGAAAAGCCTGAGATGGGGTGAGGGAAAGGTTAGTTTTGATGCATGGCATAGGAGAGGGAAACCTATCTAAGGCTATGTTCACACTTGACTTCTTTTTTGACAAGAAAAAGTTGACAAAAGTGCTTTTTAGTAAAAAAACGCTCGCAGCGTTGTGGTTACAAATAGCATCCGGCAACGTTCAGAGTGACTGGCTTCATATGCAGCGTAACGGAAGTCTATTTGAATTATAAACAGAGAGCGTCTTTGCAATAACTAATCACATATTTAAAAACTACAATACTAATTTCTCGCTAGAAATGCAATCAAAACTTATTGAAAGTGAAAATTAAACTTACATTTATACAAAACTATGCTCCAACCGGCGTGTCGGCCGGCATTTAATTTTTTTGAGCTTAATCTTGCTCGACCAATCACCTTCCTCGCCTGTTGTTATGGAAACGACAGGTCTCGCTACTCGCTTGTCATTGGCCAGCTGTGAAAAAGACGCTTGACGTAGGGCGCTTTTAAAAAAAAGTTGAACTTTTTTCAACTTCATAAGACGCTCTGAGCTGCAGATAAAGGCGCTGGCGTTTAAAAAAGCGCTCAGGACTTTTTTGAAAACACGGTTTACTCCATACTAGGATTATAATGTAAAACAGACGCTAGCAGCTTAAAAAAAAGACGTCAAGTGTGAAAACGGCCTAATGAGTGATTTTTGATATTACTACAATATTCAAATATAAATCATATTTGCTTTTGTCATCTGTGTCAAATAGTGTTCATAATGGAATACCGCACACGTATAGACCACTTTACAAAATGTAAACACTGGTACAGAAGTATAATGAAATATTTGTTTAGCATATTAAATCGGTTATAAATATTCTGTCGTATTTTGTTTAAATGTTTGTTTTTCTGAACCAGCATTGTGTACATCATCCCTTAAGGCCTTTATACACATTTGTATTACTGAATTACATTATTAAAAAAACTATTGTATACAGTTCACAGTATGGTACACAAAAGTACTCTACATTACTGTCACGTATTACACAGCTCTCTGGAATACTTGATTTTAATCGGTTCGTCGTAACTTTCTATGGTCAGTTTTGGATGTACAGCTGGATGTACATTATCCCTTACCTAACCTCACTACGTATGTCATTAAGTGACATTCATCTATAATCTTTGAAAAATAGTTACTTTCCATTTTTAGTATAATTTTAGATAGAAATGTTTTAACTTTCATCCGCTCTTATTGTATTTACATTTATTCTTTTAGAAGATGCTTGTATCGATTTTATATATCATATACTTGATATACACCACTTTGCAAGATGTAAAGACTGGTCCAAAAACACTTGTATTTTTATTTTTAATTTTCTCACATTTTAATTAAATCTTAAAGATAATCGTTTAACATTTTGATGCAGTTAGAAATGTTTTGTTGGTTTTATTTTGTTCAGACATTTGTGTAGTGTTAAAAAACTGAAAAGAGAAGTTCTTTACCAGCGCTGGATCAGCATTAAGTTTTTTGAACTGTCTATATTACTTTTCATGTAGAAATGCACACTGTAAATGTTTTGCTCTATCAAACTGACTTTACAGGTCATTTCAACATACTGTTTTAAATAAGTATTACTTTTTAAAATAAATCAAGCAATTTCAGCATATTTTTTACAAGTTACAGCAACACACCACTGTTTAAAACTTCAAATAGCAAGTTAAAATGATATTTAGTTGAACTTAAACAATTTAAGGCAGCAGTATTTTTAACAGAAAAGGGTCAAGTATTCAGTATCGCTGGCAGTATGCTCTGTTTGACAACAGTCGCATTATGGTGTGATAGTTCTGAGCATAGCCAAAGATGAGGGAAAAAATGCAGTATATGTCCGATCAAGTGTTAACCGTTTCTATTTAAAGTAGCGTGCTGAAGATAACTGAGGTGTTTTGTCATCAGCGTCAGCACTAACTATAGCAGAAAGGCGTCAAATTGAACTGTCAATATGCCCCCCCGAGAGCTTCATGGGAGTTGAGGAGGAGAAACTTCGAGTTCGACTACGTGTTTGTGTTTACAGCATCTTTGAGGTGAAATCAAAGTCTATATGTTGTGTACACTCACACACGGACACGCACAAGTCTTTCTTAAAAAAAGATCAAATGCCTTTGGTATCTCTCTTGAACACCATCAGTAGACAGACATAAATTCTTTGACCTGTCCCGAACATCAAGACGCTGGCTTTTACTGATTTAAGCCTCTACCATTAAATTATACATATTGTATTTGCATGATTTTGTATTAAAATCTCAGCTCATGACATCTGAAGGATGTTTGAGATCTGTGAATGGAAAGTGACTGACAGGCACCGTTGACTGCATAAGATCAGCATACGCTTGACCGATATAGAGCAGCATTTACTTCAGTGGAGTCATATCAGACATTCTCTTGATAGCTTTGATAATTTTGTCATTCCACTACATTTTAAGAGAGAGAAAACTGGTTTGCTTTAGATATACATATACTTAAGTAAAGCAACACAAATAGAAAGCATTTTATTATGGGAATGTCTAATGAGATGTTGTTGTTTCATTGCCACTGTTCTGTTACTGTTGGAGAAAATCTCAAATATGTTGTTATCTTTAAATGATAGTGGGTCTGCATACATTTTTTATGTAAATTAGGCTGCCATCATCATCATCATCATCATCTTATAGAAACGGTTCACCCAAAAATGAAAATCCTGTCATCATTTTCTCATACCTCCAAAAAAAATTCCCCTCTGAAGCAATAAAAGCTTCAGTGCCCTTTGAGTGCAATCCAGAGCATCCTTCAGACTATCCCTTTAAGCATTTATAAAAGCCAAATACTGACTGTTGCTTCAAAGACAAACTTCTGTTTCCACCTAAGCCAGAAATCAGACTTGAAATTCACATGTTTCCCTTAAGCGGTACAACAGCGTATGGATGCTAGGAGATGACTGGCATGTTGATGCTGGAGCTTGATCACAAAGACAAGACCTTCAAGGTGAAAACAGAAAATAGAGGCGAAACATGTTGCTCAACAGTGCAAATGCGTGGTCTTAAACAGCTAGTATGTAGGGAGAATTCACAATAACCGCTCCGTTCCTGTGAGGCAGATGAGTTTCTTCTTCAAGGACAAGAGGTTGAAATACTCACCGAGCAATAAAGAACACAGCTGAAAAAAGAAAAGGAAAACAAAATGAGTGCTCGCTGGTTTGAACTCCCGCGCTGCTAAGTATTTTGAGTTTTAGACATGAGTCTAAAGTTTCTATTAACACATGTTTACATAAGAATTTGTCTTATCATACATTCATCTCTGACACAGTTATCAAAGGAAGTCTTCGCATTTCGCCAGTATGCAACTTTTAGAAGCATTTGCCTCATGCTACAAGTTCTTGATGATGAAAGAGCACCTGTGGGTTTATATTGACGGGTTTCTTGAGCGATGTTAGATTAAAGCAACATTTGAGCATCCAGCTTTCAAGCCGAGCTTCAGGAAAACATCCCTGATAGGAATTTCTACCGAAGGCATGAATCAGAATTTTTTTCTGCTTTGATATCAGCAGGTTTTGAATCACAGGCCTTTCTATCCGTCACCATCCAGCACCATCAGCGATTGCTTTGATTTGCACAACAGAGAGAGGCATACGTTTCTCACCTATAGCATGCTTCTTACATGATTTCTGTGGATGCATTCATGTGCAATGCTCTTTTAGATCACATACAGTGCGTTGCTTTCTCAGAATAGTCCGATTCAACAAGTTTGATTATTTACATTGCAGAACTGTGTTGAATAATGGATGAAAACACTGCGGAATTCAAAATCAATTGCTAGAAAGAGAGCAACTCGAGTGCATTGTGTGATGTTAACAGTTTCAAAGAGTGTCTGAGGAATTTGGTTACTATTGAATATCAGTTATACGACAGACGTGTAAGATCAATAGCATTGCATTTTACATGTAGCGTTTTATCCATTATGTATTAACAAACTTGTTTCAAGTGCTCATTAGCAAAACATTAGTCTGCTTACTAACCGCGAAGGGGCACAGTAAATGATTTAACATCTGCTTTATTCTGAAACTAAACAGACATTAACCGCTACCAAGGTTATCTGCAATATAACCAAATTACTGAAACCTGCCATACGGTCCTTGATCCTATTGCACAGGTCCCACTTACCCTTCTTTTACAATGCATAATTCCACCAGGTGAGCAGAGAGCCCAAATACGTCAAAATATTGCCAGCTGTGCGTGCGTTACCGCTGTGTGTTTATCTTATATTGTCATCTCTTGGCCGACTTCCGCGTGCCTGGTCTCCTGATACACTAGTTCCCCTATAGACGGTAACATTATGCCCTTGTAATGATACTCATTATGTAGCTATGCTTAAGACTCGCTTCATCAGATAAGGAAAAAAGGTCTGATCTTTCTTTCTCACACAAAAAGCATCATCAGTGCAGGCTTTATGCGATGCCACGTATCCCTCTCCCTATCAGACGACTCAAGTTTTCTTCCATTATCATGAAGAAATGAATGTTTTGATATGTAAATGGTTTAATTAATTAGACTTATCCCTTTGGTTCTTTTCGAAAAAGAAAGTTGAGAGGTTGAATGGGCTCTATTATAGCTTTCCCTCCTTCCACCTCATTCAAAAGACCCTGTATTGCTGAAATTAGTTTGCTGCTGTAAATTACACTTTAAAATGTTAAATGTTACCTTTCATCCTTTGAGGTAGTAATATGTGAAGGCATTCAATCATTTAGCCTCCTTTGTGAATGAATATATATTCTATTATTTCATCTATTAAAGACACGGCGGGAGTCGAGCGGGCTGGAGTGCAATAGACTTTGAGTGCTGACTTGTGACAGTTTGACTCAGAGGGTAAACAGAGACGGGCATTAGAGCTGAATCTCCGCAACAAATATCCACTAATCTGAGCTTCACGACATCAGATCCCAGCAGTATTTGAGAGAGCTGCTCAAACATCATCTTATCTTCCTATTTAGAGCATGAACTCAGTCCAGCTTACATTGATTCTCTATGAAATCACCACAGTTGTTTACATTAGAACAATACAATTAAAGGGAAAGTTCACCCAAAAATGTAAATTCCGTTACGCTTTTGTCATTTTAAACCGCCGTTGTTCGGTTACATACATTCCTTTTTTTTTTTTTTAAGTCATTGCCTATATTGGACAGGACAGTATGTTTAAAGGGGACAGGAAACTATAGGTGGGGAGAGGGGAACGGGATCGTCAAAGGACCTTGAATCGGAGTTGAACTTGGGTTGCCATACATGCATTTGCACTAGGCTACCGGCTCCGACACCAACATTCTTTAAAGTTTCTTCTGTTGGTTTGACAAAATTGTCATTTTTGGGTCAGCTATCCTTTTAAGATCAAATACAGTACATGCAGTTCTGGAATCCCTAAAGTACAGATTTATCGATTGCAGAATACATTTCACTTTGGATTTCAACCATTAAACGGATGACTTGGTGGACTCTAAAGCAGAAAGATGTTTAGTAGAAATACGAAGAACACTCTTCGTGTGGCACCAGGTTTAACCAATACTAAGCCGAACTTTCTTAAATCATCTCAGAACACTGTAGGTATCACAAGCTGTGCTTCTTCATGCTTCATTCATATTCGATGGCGAGCAGCAGCAAGCATCCTTTCCTTCAAAAGCCTCTTTTGCTTTTCCTCCTGTGCCAAAAGAAACACTGAGAGATGAAGACATGAAATATCCTAAGAGCACTCTGCCTCTCTTAGTTTACTGGCAAGCACACGAATCCTTGTTTAGAGTAGATTAACTTGGTGTGTTTCGAGGGTGGTGTTTGGTTCGGGAAGTTTGTGGGCAAGTGATGGAACTTCAGCGATGCTAAATCCCTCTCAATCAACCCTTTCCTCTAGCTATGCCCCGTCTTCGCGCATCCGCCCAAACATATGAGCTGTCAGTAAGCAGCGGAACGGGGTAAAACGCACTGTTTCTCCTAGATGACAATAGCGAGGTAGGTTTAGTGAGGACACAGCGATCCATTCTCCCTCTCTCGTGAAGATTGCTTTTGCTGCTCGTGACTGCCTGTTGACAGAGCGCGTTACACAGGGCTCCGTTAAAACGAACCGATTATGTCGGCTCATACAGTAGAAAGACTCATTGTTTGAAGACAGAATAGTTCACACAAGCTTTCTGTAAGCGCCGAACACCTTCCAAATACACAACGGTGACAAAGTTTGAGGAAGACACAGCAGCAAGTTTGTATTCGTGTATAGAGTTGAGATAACTTAGTCTTTGATGGACTTGGAATTTAAAACCAATTTGCTTTCAGTAATGAGATTCTCCATTAGAAGCTACAGCCTAATTGAGAGAAAGTGAGGGAGGAAAATAGAGGGCTGGTGCAGTCGGCGAGCGAGTGGATGTGGGGAGGGGCGCAGGCGACGGACACAGTCACATTTGCACATTAATTACCGGGCAGGTGCTGGCAGTCCGCTTTAATGGGCTGAGTGAAAGGTCAAGAGGGTTTAGCTGTCATTTTTTCCCTCCCATTAGATCCTTTTTGGTATTTCACAGTCCAACTTTCTCATTTAAATATATCAGCGTCTTATTAAGAGGTTAATGAACCGATTGCACGGGGAAGTTTGTAATCATAGTTTTATTTTGTAATCATGGCTTTGTTATTTAATGGTGACGCCGGCATTTTTCTCCGTAATTATTGGGCTTTACGTGCTATGCGGTGGGTGGCGCCCGCCATCTTGTTCAGCCCCTTATTGCGTAGCTGCTCCAGAACAATCCAAATTCCGATTGTTCACTCTCTTTTCATTTTAACAATGGAGCAGAAATCAAATCAGTCATGACAGGTTGAATACTTGTGCCTTTACCAAGTTAAAAACTCTTGGGTACGCACACATCCCTCGGATATATCTGCATTCTCCGCATGACGGTGTTGGCGCATACAAATCGAAATTTCAAAATCTATCGCGTTAGTTGCTACCGGAGACTATGGAGGCTGTGAATGGCCAGACAGTCTCATTGAAATAAGAAGGGCAAACTTGTTTTTGGGAACACTGTGAGCTTAATATGACGCATTACTGCAATTATTTGATGTGTTTTCCACTATTAATAATTCAAGTGCTGTCCTGCCGCTCTGAGATGCCAATCCATCAAAAACAAAAGAAAACTTTCAGCACCGCCAGAGGGAAATGAGGATCTTTTGTTGCTCTCTAACAATTTTTCCAAAGCTAACCGCCACTCTACACACCGTGCCATTGCATGCCCCGTTTTTCTTAGCATCAGCATTTTATGCAGCTTTGTCTTAGAGAGAGAATGCCATTTAGTAAGCAGGAAGGGTTTCATGAAATTGCAGTGGAGGACAATAACAATGGTGCTTGAAAAACTGCACTGGATGAAAGGCCTTTGAAAGGCTGACGAGTTCTCTCAGAGGTGCTTCGGATTGACGAGCCCTATTTGACTGTGTACTGGGTGCGCCGGCTTGTCCTTTTTGGCCACGCAGAGGGAAATGCCAATGTTGTGATGTGGAATTCTTGCTAGGATGTAAGTGTTTGTCAAGGAAATCTAAAACTAGCTTCTTTTATTGTTGTTCTTTTCTCCTTTCATTTGTAGCCGATAGTAAATGCATACTTGCTGTCATTCACTTACTGCATATATCTTGTTATTGAGTTTTAATGAATTACATTTTTTGTGAGCTGCAAACCCCAGTTTGAAAATCTCTGCATTAGAATTTATAACTGTCTCAATTTGCATACTATCCATCCTAAATAGGATGTAAAATTAGAATTTGTATGCCAAATAAATAGACTGTTTTAATGTATATAATATTAATTAATATTAATATTTTATTGTATAATAATTGTATTATTATACGATTATTCTTTGCGGATGTGTATCGGAAGTTAAGTTTGGGTCACAGAATGGGTACCATTCTGCATGTATGCGCAGTAATGTTTGTTTATGATGTTGCTTTGAAGCCAAATAAATATCCTTAAAGTACCCAGGTTATCTACTATTTCCATTGAAAATTCAAAGTGCAGATCCATGCACAGTCTTATCAGTTAAGTGATGCTCTTCTAAATAATTAAACCGCAAATGTACAGCAAATATTTGATAAGAAATAAAAAAATAACAGTCAAAATAACACGTTTTGCAGCGCACCATAGTTTGTTACATTAATTGTTACTTCTGATGTTTTCCCCAATGTTTATTAATTTCGGGCAAAATAGCAATGTGTAATCGTTAAGATAAGTGTTTATTGCACACTGTGTAACTGTTTATAAATAAAGCTTAATTACTTTAAAAACATACAGTCTGCATTTATCTGTATTTATATTTCAGAATTAACACATTTGTCATGTGTTGAGATGTCTTGTCTGGCTGCTGTTCTGATATGTACGCTACTGGAATGAAGATGAATGTAACGTACTCACTATTCAATACGAAGAGAAAATTCCAGAGTTTAAATAGTAACCATTTACATGCTTAAGACATTACATTTGTAAGAACATAATGGAAGACTTTGGATAAAAAATGTTGGAGTACATACCACGAGATCATCAAAATTACATTTCATGCAATGTTGCCATGTTTGAAAGTAAGCAGTCTGCCAAGTTGTAAATCCGAAGGTGAATGAATAACAAAGTTATTGGCTTGGAAAAAAGGTAGTCGACTCTGAATCATGCAAACGAGTCGTGACCTAGAACGATACTCTAACCGTCATGTATCTACGTCACTAGAAATAGTCCCCCCTTATCATCATACTTGCGCCCGCTTCTCTTCTGCTGTGGCATCATCGTAAATGCAACATTAACAAACACACAACAACACAGGAGAAAGGCGCATTTTGATGACGTATGGCAGGAAAGCAAACTACTTTGAGCTGATACTATTCAGCTAATGTTGCATTTAGCAATGTGTTAAAGGTCTCAATCGATATTTTATTGTTGTACTGCCAATATTATGTATTAAAATGCCATACCATGCCACACTATGCAGTGCAAAAGCACTATACAAATTAATTAAGTTACTGTAAATGTAAATGTTTGCTTTAATATTTGCCATAATAAGCCATAATAGCCCTAAGTTCATATTTTCCAAACATTTTCTTATGTTCTGTATGAAAGTGTATTTCATCCTTGCTAGAAATGAGTAATCATTGTCCTTCCTGAGAGCTTGAGAGTTGAGACAGATATCTTTCATGACAACTGTCTCAGTATAAAAGCTTGTCTGAGGTGGGTGTGGTTAGAGCGAGACTGGAAGACTGGAGCTTTATGTGGAATGAGAGTTTGACTTGGCTGGAAATTCCCTTTCGGCCTCCAAATGAATGCCTTATCTCTGAAACTAACATTGTGCCATCCTTGGAAAAAACCCTCCTAGGCCCCATCCTCTTTTTCCTATGTTTTGGATTTAGATGTTTTCAGTGCTATTGGATTGTGGGTAGGGTGCAAGAAGCAAAGCAAACAAAAAGAACAGTGTATTAAAATGTTATCTGGCTGCCACATTTGGCTGGGGCCACAGAAATCCTCCTGAGTGCTAAACCGATCTTGCATTGTAATGAAACTCTAAGGACGACGTAATCTTCCTTCTGTTTGTGCACTCTAAGTCTTTGGGAAAGCCAGCCAAAGCCAGAAAAGGACCTTCTGGTGGCATCCCAAGGTTGTTGTTCCCATTTGAAACCTGCTTATATGCATGTTTTGGGAGAAATTTTTGTTTAGTTTGGTAAAACCATTACACACTGTGTATATAGCACTGCCAAAAATAGTTGCAAAATTGTGCAAAAATATTCATGATATTCACCTCTTAATGTTCAATAAAACGAGTGTTGTAAACACCAGAGCTCCTTGCCAGTATCTATAACACAAAGGTGATAAAGGATCAACAAAGCCAAGAACCACGAGGTAAAAACTATGAAGCTCATGTAAAACCCACATATTGCAGATGCTTACAGAAATATTTGGTATATTTCTAAATATATGGTCATCAATGCAGACCTTTTACCTGTATAATGATCTACCAGCAGGCGACCGCCACCAACGCCATCAGCCAACCCTTACCTAAACCTAATCAGCCTTCAGTACCCCTAAAACATGACCACCAGCCGTGTCACAACTCAAATCTGCATGATGTTAAGTCTCTAGTTACTCTCTTTCCATTATAATAATACGAGTTGCTTGATCTGCGGTGCTTGGCAAATAAAAGGTGTAATGAGGTAGGTATTCATTCTGTGTCAAATTGGTCTAAAATGGGGCTTTGACTTCACATTAGTATGCTTAGTGGTTTTTATTGAGTAGATGGCCTGCTATGGTTGATTATTTGCTTGTGACGCGTGCCTTTCCAGAGAGAAATGAAACGTTATGATCATTTTATACCAGCCTAACCAAGTTCAGTATAGTTGGGAACTCGCTGTTCCAAGACAGTACACAGTGTTTGTTGGATCTGTAAGCACCTGTGAAATATTTTTTTAGAAATTCTGATATATAATGTGAGAAGAAATAACTTGACTGACTCTCATATTGTTTTATTTCATGCTTTCTTTTCTATATAACAACAGTTCATAGTGTCTGTCAACCTCCGACACGTCCAATCAAAAAGTATCATGAAAGTGGTTCATGTGACTCGGACACTATATGTAGCTCAGCAGACGTGGTTGTTATGAACCCTTTGTTATATGGAGAGAAAATGTGTTAAGATTCATTAGATCTTCCACAGAAGAGAAACACAACAGCATGTGGGTTTAGAATTTAATAAGGCCGAGTAAATAATGACAAATTACATTTTTGGGTGAACCAACCCCTTAACCGTGTGGTGATGTTTTTTTTTTTAGGTGTTCTTTTATAATATTGATCCTCTTGTTATTCAACAGTTGTTAGCACAATGTGTAAATTTCCCACCCACCTTGTACCAATTAGAAAGAGAATTTAATCACTGGAGGCAACACGGAGACAGCTAGGGAGGTTTAGCTGTTATTTTTCCACCGAAGGCGCTGACTAACCTGAGGTCAGATGCTAAATCTCCATTATGGAGTCAGTGGGGCGGTTCTCTGTTGAGGTAGTACAGGCGCTGAGGAAAGACTGTAGAGCGGATTTTCAAAACGGCTTTCTGCTTCTCCTCTCCAGCTACAGCATCACATAACATGGCATTACAGTTCTGTTAGCTGTCAGCTGGACTGCTGTTCCTACAGCTTGACCACACTTCTGATTAGTAGTCCTGTCAATTTTCAACACCTTCAAACATAAAAAGCCTCAGGCTGCTTGTTGCTGCCCGTGTATTCTTGTGCCTGAAATCCACGTCTCCTGTAATGTAGCGCGGATACACAAAGGTGCTTGTTTCCTTTGCTAATGTGAAGTTCTCCATCACAGCCAGCGTTTTTCAATACCCTCACCTCGCTTCAACTTGCGTGCCCGATGATAAACATTTTAAATAATGAAGGGATCGTGGGGATGATCAGATTTGGGAAGTGATTTATGATGAGGTAGGGGCAGGGGTGACGGCAGGGAGAGGGACGTTCAGTTTTGGCCAGACACGGGCTCTTAATCACTCCCTGTCGTCAGATAATGACATGCATTATTTAACATCAGGCCAATATAATCCCAGTTTCACAGCGCTCATGTTTTAGCTCTCCCGTGGCGCGTGCAGCACGTGCAGCGGTCAGCCTGTATCTCTGATCCCTGCCTTATTAAATCGGTCCCTTCAGCTCGGGTGGGATTTAGTCTTACGGAGTGCGGGGCTGAAGGTTCTGCGACTGAAACTTTTCTGCTGAAATTGAACTCCGGGAAGGTGTTTTGTCAATCAAGGTGGTGGTGCTGTTCCCCCGTGCTTCAGAGTGAGACGTGGACTGTGTCAGTGACTTTAATAGTGCGGCTGGCATTTCAGTAACATTCTGTTGAACTTCTCGGTGGCACGTGTTTATTGCTGTTGCGCTGCTGTAGACACGGGCAATCTGCATGCACAGTCCAGTACATAAAATGTCTCTGTCGTGCATTTCAAATGGTAAAATTTACTAGGACTGGTCGCTGATTTAAGATTAAGACTTGAGGCATTGAGTAAATGTTTATTCAGAGTAAAACACTTTGTAGTTTCAGTAATATTGCATTATAAATTTCAAAGAAACAGCAAGTAACAGATTCTGGATGCCAAATTGACAAATGCATTTCCAATTTTGTTTAACAGAAAGGAGGGAATAGAAATTGGGCCACAATCAAGTTTTTCTTATTAGAGTAGATATAGACTCCTAGTATATATCCTTGTATAGTGGAGTCCAATGTTTTGATTAATTACCTACAGAGAATTTAAACATTAGGCATGGTCCCAACATAAAAGATGTTCTTTTAGTTCAATTATAGGCAGCATGGCCTATATCCCAGTAGTAGTTACATGTATCAAAAACGAAAATTATTTCATAATTTACTTGCTTTTTTATCATTTCAAAAGTATATGACTTCCTTCTACAGAACAAAAAAATTTTTTTTTAATGTGTCCATGTTACAGTGTACTTATACATTTAAGTACTGAGTAATAATAATTAACTATATGTACTTACTATAGGGTTAGGATGAGGGTGTGGTTTTTGGTTAGTTGCATGTAATTATGCCTAATTTATAATAAATACTATAGTAAGTATATGTAACATGTGTATGAAGGGCTACCGAAGATATTTTGAGGAATACAATTGTTTGTGTGTTTGAACGTTCCCTTTAAGTACCAATTAAGAATGAATTTAGGATTGTAGAATGATGCATCATGTTTAGATGGTCTGTAGGAATTGTGCCGCAGTACATACAGTGCCCTCCATGATATCCCTCCCACTTTAAATTGTTTTCCTTCAATTAAATGTTGGAATTTTGTAGATTTTTTAAATAAAAGATCAAAATGAGAAACAATGCAGATGTATTTTTTACAGCCTTCTTTGCTCATATTAATATTAGTGGAGGGCACTTTAAATCTGATCAAGATATTATGTACTAGTGTATTTTGCTGTAGAAGTGTACAAATAAGTGTACAAGTATGAGGTGTTGAAAACAATTCTGCCACGCGAGTGACAACTCCAGGATTGCTGTAAATTGGTTGGTCCCCCAACTCGTTCCGTTCTCTCTGTTGCTTTTGTGTCTTTGTTTATCCCTCCAAGATTGGTGGGTTGGTGGGTGTGGTTTTAGTGTCTCATCATTAGGAGGGTAATGCTATCTGTTCAGACCTGTCTGTGCGGCAGAGCTCTAATTAACTATAATGGAAATGTCAATCACAGTAGGAAGACAAGCTGTCCGCGGCTACCTGTTCTCAACTGCACTGCGCTGCCAGCAGACGGTTCTATTCTTACCTTTCAAGTGCTTTTGAAGTGAAGAAATGTAATCTTTTCATAAGATATGTTTCAAGGCAATCAATATAATGAACAGACAGATGATGTCGACGTCCTTGATTGTGATATTTGCTTTCCGATGTTTTCACAATGGCTTAGCTGCCAAGGAATATGCTCGCAAGTGTCTAACTGTGAAAAATAGCTTACGGGGGAGAGGCTGTCTCACGTTCTGTTCGTGTGTAGCGTAATAACCCGAGGTTACCGAATCTGAGACTCGATTACATATAATTGATCACATGCTTTGCAACGCTGCTAATTAGGGTTGAGGTCAAATAACTGATTTTATCACGAAGGGCTAATTAGCTGCCGGTTATGCCTTTTATTTAGTGCATGGCAAAGCGTGCGACACTGTTTAGTGCATAGTGGGCTTCCACGAAAACATCAGAAGTTGCATCCAGAATCTTTCCCGGAATTTTCTTTATAAATGAACACTGCACATCCCCTGTAGCAAATAACAACGTGTCGAAAGCACGTATGCAGTTACGTTCGTCGACTGTGAAAAATTACCACTGGAGAGGCGGCAAAACATCTGTAAGCCAGTGATTTATGAAATCCAAGCGACGGAGTGGTTTAATTTATTGTAATGTTACTCTGCCTTTGCGCCTAGCAGCTCACCGAAACCTAATCCAGATGTTGTATGTTTTATAGATTAAAGTGATACTTCACCCATAAGATGAAACATTTTTGTCATCATTTATTCACCCTCTTGTCATTTAAAACTGTATGACTTTCTTTCTTCTGCAGAACACAAGATATTTAAAGAATGTTGGTAACCAAACCACGACAATACACATTGACTTGCATTGGTTTTGTGTCCATACAGTAGAAGTGAATGAGTACCGCCGTTGTTCGGTTACCAACATCTTTTGTGTTCTGCAGAAGAAAGAAAGTCAGGTTTGATATGAAAAGAGGGTGAGTAAATGATGACAGAATTTACATTTTTGGGTGAACTATTCTGAGACAGGATTAAAGGCGCACCTTTTTATAAAAAACCCATCGCTTTTGACTTTTTGACTGATGCTCAATTTGAGCAGCTAAGGAGTTAATAAGATCTGTCCTCATAAAGGCCAGTATGCATATTTATGTGTGTGTCTGTGTATAGCCCCCGTCTATCAGTGTGCAATGTGTATCCCCCTGTCATTCACAGTGTGTATGTGTATGTGTGTCCTCAGTTTCAGTTTCAGTGTGAGTGTGTTTGTATTTAAATGTGTCTCGGAGGTTGAGGTGAGGACAGGGAGAGTTAAGGGAGGTGTTCTCTATAAAGGGCAGTCTGGTCTATGCTTGGGGAATGGGAATGACATGCTCAGGAGAGTGTGTAATTAAAGAGGCTGCCTACTCAGCATCGCACATAACATTACACTCAGCTCCTCACTTAACGATTACACCGCAAACAAGCGTGCGAGTACCTGTCCATCTCTTACTGTTTTCCGCTCTGCCGTCACGCATTGACCCATTCTCCGGCTGCAGATGAGACCCATCCTCTTGAAACAGCACTGCAGTGGCCCTTACAGAGTTCACCCTGACTACAGGAGTGAGAATGACCTTAGCACTGTAGATGGTGAGCGAAGAAAGATTTCAGTGTGACCTTGTATACTGTATGTGAACGAGGAATGATGAAAAATGATAAGAAACGAAGGTTTAGAGATTGTTTTAAAATAAAGGGGGAACATGTGTTATGTTATGTTATGTTATGTTATGTTATGTTATGTTATGTTATGTTATGTTATGTTATGTTATGTTATGTTATGTTATGTTAGGTTATGTTAGGTTATGTTAGGTTAGGTTAGGTTATGGAATAATTGACGTCCATTCTATGCCACAGGTGCTATATTTGTTATGAAAGCTGAGCTGTGTGATTTATTGGATTTTTTGAGTGAATAATTGACTTTTTGGTGCGTTCATCACACAAGCCTATTGCATGACTAGATTTATGATGGTTGTGTTCTTTTGAAACTTGACATTCCAATCACTGTGAACTGTCATAGTCTAGAAAATAAAGCCATGTAAGGATTATTCGACATGTGTTCCACAGAGAAAATAACAGCATGCAGCTGTGGAATGGCATGAGACTGAGAGTGAGTAAATAATAACCGAATTTTAGATCACACTTAATCATGTCTGAATGTCACTGCATTTGAAAAAATATCAAAAGTGAAGCAAGTGCCATCTGTACACAAATGATGATATACTGTGAGCTTTACTCGCAATGAGCCAGTCTTTATTGACTTTTATGCACCTGGTAGCCAGGTATTTGTATAGCATGGAAATGGTAATCACAACTGATGTTTGACACACAATGCGTTGTGTTACGATGCTTTGTATGGATTTCAAACGCTGTTTCTGTTGTTTTCTTATTTTAAGCTTAGCAACTTCTTCGTATGAAATGTTTTGCCTGAGAAATGTGCGTGCAAAACAAATGTTACTTGGGTTGATATATTGCTATATAATGCAAAGACATTTATCATTTTCTTTAAGTGCGGCTTAAGTGTCAAAATACACAGTATACAGGGGGAAAATGTCAAAACATGATGAACATGTGCTTCATAGTAATATGCGGGTGGCATGGCTTCAAATATCATTGCCTTAACTCATGCATGTTCAAATGATGTCAATAAATGTGACAAAAATTCAGCGGCAAAAAACATTCTTGAATTTTGCAATGAATCTGGTTTCTAATGTTAGCGTGATAAATAATACATTCCTAGTCTGGTAATTTGTAGCCCACAATCGAACGTGAAATGATTTTTGTTTGCAGATCTGGAAAGAACAGATGTGGGGGAAAATGAAGCAATGAAACTACATCCGTAAAAAGAGCAATCTGTTGTTATTTGCTATTATTAGGCTTACAAAGCAATAAAGTCAGCAATCCTGACATAATGAAAACTACCTGACATTTAACTGGGCCTAGCAGACACAATAAGGAAAGCCTATATGAACTTAGCTGACTAAGCCTGGTGTTTACATTTTGAAAATCATTTTAACTGCTGTCATTGTTTTTTCCCCTTACCCAGCTACTGGCACCTTCCATATATTTACTGTGCTGTGAACAGAACTTGCGTCTTCAATGCAGATACATTGTATTGTTTTTCTGCACAAATTTAGAGAACATGTTTTACATTCAGCATGTATAAAGTGCATTTGGATTTGCATTGGAAATGGTACAATAAATTGATGACGCAAATCAATCTTGAACTGTATCTAAATACTGTATTTATACGATAACACTTTACATTAAGGTTGCATTTGTTAACATTAGTAAATCTATTAATTAACATGAACTAACAATGTGAAATATAATTTTTCAGTTTTTATTCATCTTTGTTAATGTCAATTTAATGTCAATACAATTGTTTATGTTAGTTCAGCTGCAGTAACTAATGTTGGGAGCTACGGAGTTTAATTTTTGACATGTAATAGTAATTGCTGAAATTAACATTAAGTAAGATTAATAAATGCTGTAGAAGTATTGTTTATTATTAGTTCAGAGAATGCATTAACTCATCGTTAACAAATACATCCTTATTGTAAAGTGTTACCTTCTGTTTTAATTTATACGGTTTGTAACGTCTTTTAATGTAGACTGCTGTGAAAATGATAAATAAAATGATCTCTTGCATTAAAAATGGTTTGTAGCAATAAGATCAGGTATTACAGTGGTTATATAGTTAATTACTCTTAAAAAAATAAAGCTTTGTTAATTAAAACTTTTGTGGAACTGTGGCGCTGGTTGACGTCACACGCTATTAAACATATTTGTGACATCATCGCATAGTTATTGAGTTGCAACTTCAGATCCACAGACCTGTTTTGCTTGTACTCTCTGAACATTCTTTTTTTAATACAGTGTATTGCCCAATAAGCTGTTTTCTTTACATATTTTCTGTTTCTGTTGTCAGTTCTGATTTATTACCATGACTTTGTCTGACATGCGCTTATAAATAAACTGAGTTCAGGTTTGTATATCCAAACAGTCAATAACAGTGGCAGGTTTTATTCACGAGTCGGCCGCCATACGGTGAACTGAACGTGCCGCTTCTCCCCGCCGCTCACTGCACAGCAGACACGAGAGAAACGACCCCTGCATAAAAAAAAGACCGCTTGTGTTCGCGGGGCAGTACTGATGACATTTTCCCATTGAATGAAAGCTAAAGTTTATCCTAAAAGACGCTAGGTTTGACGTTATGCGCTTCTGAACGAAAGTCACTAAAGGGGTCTTTAACTCTAATTACACATGAGACTAAGCGAGTATCTAGCAAACACGAGCGTCTCTTTTATCATAAACCCTCTCGACGCGTCTGCAGCAGGCACATATTTTGACATGATGCGCGATACACATACGTTCACGTGAGGGTCGAACACATATTTTGACATGACAAGCCACACACATGACACGCCAAACACATATTTTGCATTTTTGCCTCCACGGAAGAGAAGTCACGGACCTCCACTGGCGGATCACTGTTAGACAACTAATCATAATCACTTCTGATCGACCAAGAGGTTTACAGTTAACCAGCTTACAGTACAGTACACTCAAATAAACTCATCAGGTTTTAACACACCTTTTGGTTTATTTCAGTGTTTAACTTGTTCAGTGTTGTCATGTTGAAGCAAACGCCGCTCATACCTGTATCAATATAAAACCCCTTCTGATCAAAACAACATTCAACATGAGTTGAGTCCGCTACTTTTCTGCACAACCAACAAAATAACAGAATTCTTTAAAAAATACCAACAAAATACAATACTAAACATTTCTCTAAACAGTACTAATCAATTCTCCTGTTCTCATCTTGATTAAAAATGCTTAAAATAACACTTTATTACTACATTCACTCTCATTATCCAGTCACATGCAAAGCATGCTGGGAACAGGAAAGCCTCTGCCAACCTAGTTTAACACAATACAAATAACTAATTTAGTCCCAACTCGAATGAATCAAGCTAGTTATTGAACATGCTGAAATTAAGTGTGATTAAAAAAATGTGTTGAATTCATTTAAACTGGACAAAGAGCATAACTCTTTTTTTAGTGTAGGCTCCACAAGTTCCAAAAACACAATTAAAAATGGTTTTGGCTAAATGGCTAAATTTATGAGTTTGGTCACAGCACTAGTAACTTGTTTCTCATCTTGTCTGTTATAATGGTTGAATGAAAAAAATCTTTCCTTATATTGCAATACACTTCTTGGTAATAGCTAACCAGCAGGGGTGCGTTTCCCAAAAGCATTGTTAGCCAACTACGGTCGCAAGTTCCGTCATACCTGCATAGTTCACCGATTCAAGTGTTTCCAGTATCGCAGTATCGCAAAGTTGCATGGTTGGAACTACAGACTGATTGTTCCTTATTATTATGACATGTAGACTTACAAACATCATGCTTTTGAGCACAATAAGCAAGCGACATGCAGTGCATTCTATAGCAATTATTTAAAATATTTACAAATTTCATTATGTCTTTTAGTTTGTCAAAAGTATTAAAGTGCTGTTTTTGAAATGTGCGCATGTAGCCCAAAGGCACTAGGACCCTGGGGAAACCCTGGGCGGAATGACATAGGAGGAAACTTGTGAATTAATGAAACATTTTAAGATAAAACAACAGAGATCAAGAATAGGCTAACAAAAGTAGTCTTTAAATGCTATGTGCGTTATTTACAGCAAGAATTTGATATTAATTCGATGTGAACGTATTTATTAGTAGACGTTATTACTCAACCACCTGTGCGACGTCATCAATGAGATTGCTGAACCAACTCCGACAGAGTTGTTTTGGAAAAACTCGTAACTACATTGTTAATTTTCCCAAGGATGCAATGTACTATACGGTGGTTACGCAGCGAGTTACGTCGTTGTTCGGGAAACGCACCCCAGATCATCCAGGTAAATTGGGGAGGTATGCCACGTCATTCTTTCCAAACATTTCTCTAGCCTTCTTACTTTACATAAAATGAATATATTTCGATGTTTAAGCAAACTTCCAGTCCTCGATTTGAATGTTTGTGAAGAGCTGAAGCATCTTTACAGCATTGTACACTGTGTGGTCACAGATTTAATACCAGCAACTGGAATGTCCTGAGGGACTGAGCTTTTATTGTGGGTTCTCCCTGTAGACCACACACTGTCTGACTGAACCTCTCTCAGGCTTTATTCCCTGCTGGGTTGGATGAGCTAGTAAGATTCTATTTGCATCGATACTGAAAGTGTTTGTTGTTTTGAACAGGATAACACACTCCAGCCAAATCATACTATTGTGGGATCTTTGTGGTCCTACGTGAGAACATCTATAAGATATCATATTATTTAAAGACGTATATGTCATATGACTTTAAATAAAGAAGATGATGCAGCCTTCACCTCATATTTGATAGTGGTGCAATGTTTTGAAAAGAAAAATGCTTTTTTATTACATAGGTGCATCTTCTGTTAACATAAATGTTTTTAAGATTATTGACCAGTTACATATCCACCTAGGGGGGAAAAGTTTTGTGAAATGTGTTTTTTATAGTCATTACATTGTTTCGAAAATAAGATGCAAATTAACATGTTTAAAAATATATATTTTATTCATACATTATGCTATGTCCTTTGTAGTAGTAAAAAAACAAACATTTTAAAGACAAAAGATTGCAAAAACAATGGATCTGGTTTTTCTTTCACCAATTAATTTTAAGGTTTCAGGATTTTCTTTAATCAACCATTGTAAAAAGATTATTATCAGCTGTGTTATGTAACATATAACAAAATGATTTAATATACTATTATACTTTAAGCAATATGTGTCTAAAATGGCCATAAATTTGTAGTCCCATTCTTATATACATTGTATATAATTTGCGTATTAATGTGTTTTTGGGGCAAAATGTAGTGAAAAAAGAAGTGTCATAATGGGAGTAACAATTGGTAACATTTTCATAAGAATATCTCATATTTCATAGGAATATTAATATATAGTTTCCTTCCATATTCACTTGTGTCTCCCAAAATGATTTATAATCCCTTAAGTCTTGGTATCAACTACAGTGGATGTATGAAAACAATGTCTTGTTTTTCCAACAGAAAGTCATATTTTCATTTAAAAAACACCATAACAGTTTCATGAGATGTGGGTTTATGAAAAACAATAAAAACAATGTCAGATTTTAATTATAATTAAAAAAAAATAATATTTCCATAAGAGGGCAAAATGTGATCTTTCAATCAACATCAGTCATATTTAATACCAAGGATTTTTTCACGATTTTTTTTATTGTGAAACCTCCAAACATTTTATATCTCCCTAAATGTGCTTTTTACAGGACATCCAGACTTAAAACTGTGACGTGTGACGAGTGAAATTCACTGAAATGTGATGCCCACTACAGGATAAAGGCTGAATGTCAGTCCACTCGTCTGTGTGTGATGAACGTAGTTTAGTAGATCCACAATATTTAAGTACATATTTTATGCCAGTATTGCTGTCACATGTGTCTTTTCCAACATTGTCCATTATTAATGGTGCCAATATATTTACATAATTACATCTGGCTGGAAAATGCATATTTGTTTCTGGGCAGTTATTCAAAAATGTTGGGGCATTCTGATGAAATATGTTTGCAAGTAATGTATAAATGTTAAATATTTTATAGTATTTGGTGTTTTAATCGTTTTTAGGATCGCGAATGTGGGACGTTTTGTGTGTTTGATCAGTGCTGTGGTTGAAACAAGTAAAAAACTATGCATGGATCATCGGGCCATATTGGTAACAGTTTTATTTATTTTTTTAGTGAAGATCTCTAGTGTGACGTTATGTTTTGACTTGCCTATTGAGGTACAATGTTGTAAGGTATGTCTATGCACAGTTCTATTAGAATAATACTAGATAATAATAATAGAGATATATAATGAAAATGTTCAGAATGAAAGGGAGTTGAAATGTTCACCTCTTCTATTGTGGTATACCTTACTTCTCCGCACAAGGCCTTGGTTTCAAAAAACATTTCTGTTCTGACTTAACTGCAATAACTTTCAGGTGCTGGTAAACAAGCCTTTATAAATGCCTAGTGCAGCAATAAAGCAAAGAAACAGAACCACTTACTGTTATAGAAATGCTTTAGCCTATACTTTAAACATTAAAGCTCATGTTACCAATAGACTGTTTTTCTTTTAATCTTATAGATTGGATCTGAGATTGCCATTGCGATCTTAAAGTGTTTTCAGCACAAATACAGCACAACATGTACAATATTACCATCCTTTTACAAACTAAGCTTCATTGAATAATGAAGAAGAAATGTGTCCCTGGACAACAAAACCAGTCTTAAGGGTAAATTTTTCGAAATTTATATTTTTGCACCATCTGAAAGCTGAATAAATATACTTTCTATTGGTGTATGGTTTGTTAGGATAGGACAATATTTTTCAGAGATACAACTATTTAAAACTCTGGAATCTTCGGGTGCAATAAAATCAAAATACTGGGAAAATTGCCTTTGAAGTTCTTAATCAGAGGTGCTGTAGCAGGCCATCCACTCACAAAACTTACATTTTGATATATTTACAGTAGAAAATTTACAAAATATCTTTACTTAATATCCTAATGATTTTTGGCATAAAGGAAAAATTGATAATTTTGACCCATACAATGTATTTTTGGCTATTACTACAAATGTTCCCGTGCTACTTAAGACTGGTTTTGTGATCCAGAGTCACAAATGAGAAATGAGAGTCCTTCTGTTGAATTGTGTCTAAGTAATGAAGTAGTTTACCTGAAGGTTTAAAGCCAACGCTCTTTCAATTTTAGTTCCAATCAGTGGCAAAAGGGTTCGTGAAGTAACATATTAGGGTTAAACATGTTACACATACGTGCACACTTGACTTTATACACAATTACACAAAGAAAAGAAACGTACATAGCTGGTACAAACAAATTGTGCATAACAAACTCACAGGTGAATATATAGAGACAACTGGTGATATGTTTATTCAAATGCAATATGCAAAGGCAGGATGAATTCTGATCCAAGACTGAGAGCTCTTCTGAATGTGTCTTTCAGCAGTGCACTGCACTCGAGCATCCTTGTTAATGATATGCCAGTGCCAATAATTCCCCAACAACACTCTCAGTAGACAGTCGGATAATGAGACGTGCTCTGACTTCCACAGCTGAACAGCTGTTAAGCTTCAGCACTTGAACTTCCTGTTCAAGAAACTCTGAAATGTCTGCTAGCTTTCTTGACCACTTCTCCTGTCAAGCCTCAGACGGCAACATCTACAAGGATTAAACTGACAACAGCAACACACAAGCAAAAATCACTCTTGTGAGAGGGATCTCATTACCACAATACTAGCTATGTGTGTTTTTTATACTTCAGCCCTTTTAGAAGATGCTCGGCTGGGAGAAATCCAGAGAGAATTTGTCACCACTGCATCCTCTGTAGTCTTTAAAAAGACTAATAAATGTGCTGAATGTAATTGTTATTGAAGATACCTTATGGGGTGAACGCGCTTTCTGAAGCACAATATAAACGCTATATTAGAAAGATTTTCAGATTTTTAGGTTTAAACCTGACTTGATTGTTCCCTGAGCCGTGAACTCATCAAAAAACCATCAAAATTAGGTTTATTTCACTCCGTGTGCAGTTTGAAGATAATTTTGGAACCGTTTCTAATAGCTTTGCTTAATTTTAGTTTTAACAGCTAACTAGGTCCTCCTAAATCCAGGGGGATGCATTTTCTACTTATTACAATGTGAAGGCAATTAATTGGGCTGTAAAATGCTTTTAATATCTCATGCTGGTTTGAAACAAGGTAGCTTTAAGAGAGGGAACGTTCTGTTTGCTCTTACTAAAAATTGATGGCAAAGACTATGCTGTCAGCACAGCCGTGACACCACCTGCGCGAAGTTTGGCCTCGCCCGGGGTTTAACTAATGCTGGAAAGTGCACGGCTGGCGATATTCTCTGGGGAAAGTCACCGTGGCGTAAAGATGTGAACTCTTGTGGTCACACTGACCTAATTCTTTTTACACTGATAATGTGGCTTGTGTGGAAATCTGATCATGGCTTCGCAGGGATAGAGATGAATCTCTGCATACGGGAGGCAAAGTTATTGGCGCGCTTTATGCAAATCACATTTGAGTTGATGCTTTACCAAGTTTCCTCTCTAAATCCACAGAAATAGCAAAGACTCTCGGAGAGAGATTTAAGTCTACTCCCACCTACTGCTTGGAGAAGGTGCAATAGGAAGCTGTCGGAAAAGAAAAGTCTTTCCAGGCAAAACAGTGGGAAGGTGAGTACTATGCTGTGTACTGTGCTTAACTTTATTAGTTAGCTTTTTTCTTACCGTGGTCGCTTGCTATACATCACTCTCATCACAGCAGTAAAAGCTGACAACAACATCTACGCGTTAACAGCATGTTTGTCAGTCGTCTTCCATTCAGATTTATTGACATTATCATGAGCAGACTGCGCACCATGAGGGGACAGTGGTTTTGGAAGGAAAGACGCATTTTATTACTACAGCATTAATATCCAATCCTGCGCTCGTCTGTGCCAGCCGTGTTTTTCTACCTGGGATCTTTTCCCAGGATTTATGGGATCATTCACACAGAAAATGTGCACCATTAGGTTTTTCACACGCCGCAATTCAATCACGTCCTGAAATCCCTGCGCGGTCACCTCCCCGCGCGTGTCGTTGTAGGCAGGTATTTCTCCTCGGCGCCACGCTACCCCCAGAAGTTAATTCCTTCTCGGACTCCAGCGGGAGAAAATCAGGCCCTGAAAAATCATTACTTTCCATAATCCCTGCCTTCCATACGCCACCACGCTAATGTGTGTATGACAAAAGGGGGGTTGGAATGAAAGTGATAGGCACATTGGCCGTGGTGGAATGAATTAAATTGGATTAGAATAAGTCAAGAAAAAGGGAGATATGTCCTAAAAATTGAATTCCAGATTTTAAGTGTCCTTGCCTTTTCAAGGTCTTTCATTCCTCATATTCTAACTTTATTTCCCGTAGCCTTGTTTTTTTTTCTTCCCTACATTTGATATAGTGAGGAGTAAGTGCAAGTGGCACTTTCCAGGAATTTGGTACACTTTGGTGTCCCATGGCTTTAAAATGCACAAATTCAGTGTTTGCAGCTGTTTGAGAACTATCATCTATCATCATAAAATTAACCTAGCATGAGAAATAGCTATTTTTAACATATAAAATACAAAATGGAAGTGTTTACCTTTTTTAAATTGTGACACCCACAGTTATACCATTAAAAAAATAATTTTATTTCTTAAATTTTAACAAAACTAATATTAACATTAACCCTGTTCTTATAAAATTACATGTTTGTATTTTGTGGATTAATTTATGAATATTGTATTTAATAACCCGTTACCGTCACAAAATGTGTGAAGAATATACATAAATTCAATTAAGTTGCTTTGGAATACAGCCCTAAAGTTATTTTTAAATGACGCTTCTGGCAGATTATTGCTGACCAAAAGAATCAGATCAAAATTCAGATCAATCTACATATACATTTATATTGTAATAAACTGGACAGATGTGTGAGGCTTAGACTGTTTCATTGGTCTGTGTTTTTTTAATTTTATTGTATATTAAATTTATTAAATAAACAAATTGTTGAATGGGTTGTGTAACTTTCACATTTACGTTTAGCCAAGTAATGCTGCTTCTACTGGTAACCCAAGAAAAAAATACTGACTAGACATACTTTTAACTTCTAGCTAATGTAATTTATTATTTCTTTTGTTTGTTATCAGAAATAATCTGCACTCGATTCTTTGTGGATGTGTACCGGAAGTTAAGTTTGGGCAACAAAAGCTACACGGTTAACAGATTAAATGTATCAATATTTTACCATTTATAATCCATATTTGTATTCCTATTATACAGTAAAACTTAGTTTGGCCTCTTGAGGTAGACACTCAGTGTTTTTGTACGATTAAGCACCTCCTTTCACAAACCATTTCACAAACCACAAAAGAAAAATTGCTTAATTTAGGTGTTTCGGGACCTAATTTGTACCCTATTCATGGAAAGTTGTTCCTAATACAGAACATGGTGTCGGCTCACTACTCAGACACTTAGTCGCTGACAGCCTCAAGATAAATGGTGCTGTTGACAGTGCGTCTAACACGACAACAATTGTGTTTGTATTTACCAAATAGCAAGTTGATTTACCAAAACCAGCTGATGCCGCGTCCGTGTCATGAATAACGTTGAACGTTAGTTGTGGTGAAGAGGATGTTTTTGCCAAAATGTGATGAGTTTGACAGCTTTTGTTAAATGAAATGTGAGGAGCATTTAGCTCAGCAACAACCGCTAGACGATCTGCTGGGAATACAAACACATTGTGGTCTCAGGTGTTTACTAAGAGAAATTGGAGCTTAGACTCTGTAATGGTCTTCGGCGAGCTGGGGTCGGTTCTGCGGGGGGCGGGGGTAAACACAGCCTGCTGATAACCTCGCCAAACCAAAATCTCACCTGTGAGAGGAAGAGAGAGAAAACACACAGCATGATCCATCTAGCAAGCATTTCTAACAAACTCTGATTATACCGCAACTAAAGTGGTGGGCAGAGTACAGGGCTGGTAAAGAGAGTCAGAAATAACAATGGCAATCAAACGGTTCCTGCATGTACGCGGGGCGGCTGGGCCTCAGCATCGTCGTGTGACAAGGACTTAGTGCACTTAATGGAAGTAGAGCCGCTCGGCAATTAAGACAGCAGAACTGAATCTCGACAAAAGCCAACGTGAAAAAATAAGGTCCTAAAGTGGTTATGATTCACTCATATATAACTGTCACTGCTCTGAACTTTGTTGCCCTTCCCCTGTTGTGTCAGATTATAAGAGGAACGTGAGCCAGCATCACAGTCACTAATATTCCAGCGGGCATGCTTTCAAAGGTCGTCCACCATATGTCGGATGCATCGTCTACTAATAGTGTAAACAAAAAAAATCAACAATGCTTTTTGGCTCTATGTCATTTTTACGATGCTCGTACAACGTTATTGATCCGTTTGTTGGAGTGCACGACTGCGCAGGAAGTACTTGGTTTCATCAGCCCGGTGTTGATCCTGACTTCACAGCCCCTGACGCCTGTCATGCCCCCCTCTGCCATATCGGGTGGGGAGTCTGATCATTATCACACAGCAAGTTTTACTTCCCTGCACCTCGGTATCTCAATAACACATCATATCACACGAACAACTAGGAGGTGAGGTGAGAGGGTGGGAGAGAGCATAGCAGAGACAGAATAAAGTCATGCTTGGTTTTCTAAAGCGCTGTCTGGAACCAGTGCAGTAAATGGGTTTGGCTAGAAATGATACAGGCTGTTCTTTACTCAACACAAGCACCTGGTTATTATATTTGTGCTGTAGTTATAAAGTACATAAAGTTCAGTTTAATATACATGAATGCACTGGACTCTCTAGACCAGACTCAGTTATGTTTTAATTGTTAATTAAACTTTTTAATTTAACTTGAAGTGAATGCATTTTTATTATAATTAATGTTGCATGCTTTATTGTGGTGTGTTTGATAAATAAACGTATTCTGTACTTTGCGTAAAGAAGCTGATGTCGACTGCCAATGCTAAACAGTCATAAATTCTAATTCAGGCTATTAGTATTGCATTACTGGTACAACCTCAAATGTTGGTTACGAACCATCCATTAGTTACTTCTAGTGTTAATCCATAAATACTTCTTTATTTGAGGAAAGCAGACAGTATTGGCCAAAAGTAATGTTTGGGTTGTATTTGTACAATATTTCCTCGTAATGCCCCCCTCAAGTATGAAGTGTGTGGTACAAAATGGACTACATTTAAGTTTAAGGTTATTTATTAGACAAAATTATTTTGGGAAAAAAGCAAACCCTATCAAGTATACAAAAATGTATAAAGCAAAAAGATATCTGTTTTTAATATTTGTTGATCCTCTTTTGTGGAAATATTTTGTAGTCGTTCTTCTGGTCTGTCTTTGTCAATTTTGCGAAATGCGTTTTACACCAGTTTACAATTTTTTTGTGTGTATCTAAATGAAATATTTGAAAAAAATTGCGAAACTTTTACATTGTACAATTAAAGGTGCTGTGTGTAATATTAAGGAGGATCTATTGACAGTAATGCAATATAATATACATAACTATGTCTTCAGAGGTGTATAAAGACCTTACATAATGAAGCGTTATGTTTTTCTTATCTTAGAATTAGTTATTTATATCTACGGGTCCCTTTACATGGAATATCTCCTTCAAGGAAGAAGCGAACACTTGACAACAGCTTTGTTTTGTGTAGTGTTTCAGGGTGAGCTGTGGAGTGAGCCATTAGTTGCAATTCGCAACCTCACAACTAGATGCCGCTAAAATCTCCACACCGCCCCTTTAAACATCAAAATAAAGTGATTTTGATCAATAAAAATATTTTTTTTAATATCTTCCTGCTTACTTTTATTACTTGACCAATCATATCTGAAGAGCATCTTGCTTATGGACGTAATTTCAGAAGAATGATTTTAAATTTCACATAATACACACTGGTTTTCATTTCTATTATGAAAGCTCAGTGGAGTTGCTGCTAATCTTTCTCACTTAGATCCCAAGAATGATCAAGTGTCTCAATCTCACCTGGTCAGAAAAGAAAGGCTAAATAATGTCTTAGTGTAGCTAACATCATAATAATGCTCTTGATGTCTTTGTGGCTGGTCGGCAGAGCGGTCAGTTTGCTCAATGGACTGAATTTGTGGACCATTAAGCAGAGAGACCTGAACTGGCATAGAAATAACATTTCAAGAGCACGATGATTGTTCCAGCGCTCTTTGACTTTCAGCCCAATTGAAATGTTGTGATTGACAGTCACGTATGTCTCTGTATCGTACATTATGTTCAACATTACTGCGTTTTGTGAGAACCGTTTGAGTACATCTAATATCAGTGCATAACCATGAATGCGCTCTTGAATTATTCCAACAATTTTTCCAAGAGATGTTGAATATTCAATGAAAGCTCTGTAGTTCATATCTAATTAATGCATTTGAACTTCATCTCAAGTTCTCTGTTTGATCTTATGCCATTTTGTAAATCGAGCTCCTCGTGAGACGCGCTTGCGTGCTTGCTGACTACATGACTCGATCCTTCTCTCTAAGGTAGACATAGAACTGATCATGTTCTTGATCACAGAATGAAATATGTTCTTATTTAATTTTCTCCATTAATTTATTTCATGGCTTCTCTATTGAATCAGTTGAGAAAGAGACTGAGAGTACATGACGTACTGTAATTTCCACAGTGAAAAGTCCCAATGCTGTTAACGCAGTCAGTTTATGAGGTCAACTATTAAGATGAATTTTCTTGACTAGTGATGTAAATGAGGGAGCTAATTACCAGTGCATGAACTTTAAGTCAAACACAAATGTTACCCTGATCTATTGTCACTTGCTATGTCTTCACTACATTTTAACCCTACAGCATGTGTGCGTAAAAGTCTAATGTTTTTTGAGTGCTGAAGTGATTTACCTCCGCTGTAAATAGCTGAAATATCAAGGCTAAACTATTTTTATGGCCCATATTATATAGGTGCACCCATATTTACTTTAACAGCTGCTGCCTGTAATGTTTGTAATAATGAATAAAGTAATAAATTAATAATAATAAAATGATGTTTTGTTTTATTAATAGATCATGTATTAATCACTTATTAATGCAATTATTTAACATATTATCAGTAATCATTACACAAAAATAATAAATAAAATATGCTTAAATGCAAGGATTTTTGTGTGTGATTTGTCACTTTTGTGATTTTGTCACTTATAAGTTACATCAAATGTAAATGTAAATGTTTTACCTAAAAAAAGCATCTTTGCATCAAAGCTACAAATGCTCCACCGTCTTCGGCATACACACGCAATATAGCAGACGGGTTCTCTTCTTTCTGGTTACAGGCTTGATGTAACCACTAAAAGAATGATGTCAATCAGATGAAATCTTTTTCCAGCTATATCCAAATCGACAGCTTAAATAATAAATCATCATTATAAGCTAATCATTGCGAACTGAGGTATAAGGTAAGGAGATAGAGTTTTGTATACATTTTTATGCTTTTATAACTAAGAGCAGATTTGCTGTAAGTTAAGTCACTTTGAACCTGACAATTCTTTTTTTCTATTGCAGTGCTTGTTGTAAAATGCATAACCGTGCAGGTCATTATTTTTATATTCATGTGCCCTCATAATCTTTCATCAAAAACATTATCTTCCTTTCCCACTGGAAGCAACATCTCTATACTGACTGTGCAGTGGCCAATGTTTCCAACTTCTGATCCAGATCATTCTCAGTGGAAAAAAGCACCTACCTGCATTTTTCCTTATCCAAGAGGTTGTTTTATTCATGCAGATACACATCAAAATTTGGAAAAAACACCCAAGCATCTTTTGGTTAGTATCGATTCCAATAAGATTGTATAAGTCTCAAGTGTCTTTTCACTGTTTTAGTGACTCCCCTTACAGGTCACTTGAGGTTGAAGTTGTATGACATTCTTGTTAGAGCACCTGGTGTAGATGCACTCTGCTCTCTAACCATCTGGAGTTCTTTGACGTTCCTCTCACAAAAGCCCTGCCGCCAGTTATCCCAGACGACTGTGTCCATACAAAAGACTTGCACCTGAGCATAATCATTCATTAATGTTGCACCTGGATCTACAAATCAGCCCACATCAAATATTCAGCTGTCAGCCTGGACATCCAGCAAGCAAAGCCAAACGTGCCCACAAAGATGCCCAAGTCTACTGGCTATTTTTAGCTTTGAATGGCCAACAGCATCGCTGTTTTTAGAAGCTGAAAAACATTTTGCTTTCACTCACTGCAGCTGAACTTTTCCATTCAGGAAGTTCATATATAATCATATAGGCTACCTTAAAGTGTTACAGTAACTTCCAATTTACACTTATCAAACATAACATAAATCACATCAGCAGCATTCTGGGAAAATTATTTTATATTCTTCTTACTGCAATCTTTATGTGCTATGACGACATTACATTTACTAGGTGTGTATCTCGGACTATTAAGTAGTAAAGATATTTTATTAGAAGCCATTCCAAACTAAATAAAGATAATCAAAAGCATTCAACTTGGATCATGGTCTCTCATTATATAATTTAATGTATATTGTCAATTTTGTGTGTGCTTGTGTTGTCAGTATCCGCAAAAGTAATTATTTTATTGTTGACAGAATCAGCGACGCTGTAGTGGAGACACTTAATCAGCATCAACAGCAATCATGTATCTGCGCAGTTTATTCATCATTTATTATAGCATGCGGCTCATCCAGCTTGCTGTCGTAAATGACTAATCATGACTGAATGAATGAGGAAAGGAGACTTCTATTTTCAGCAAGTCACAAGACTGGTGGCTTTTAAAAAAGTATGGAGACATTCTAAAAGCTTACTAAGGTTAGAGAAATCTCCTGAGGTTTGGATCATTTGTGGTATTAATTAATGTTTTTTATGTTAATGTTAACTGTCACTAATGAATGGGGTCCTTTCCTAATGAGAGTCTGGAGAAGTAAAAATAATAAAAACAAATGTCCAGTGATGTTTTTTTTTGTTGACAATACTGGTAATGCTCATCTCCCCATGTGACAAATTACACCAATTTTTAAGGGGGTGATTTTAGGCCTTAAATTAGATTCTGCCATGTCTAAAATATAACTTTAATTAATTTTCAGTTTCTTAGGAATACATTTAATATTCAGTGCAAATGTAGCTCACAGGGATCATAATTTGGTCAGAAAAGGCTTCTGGTTGTCAAATAAGAGGCCTTTGAAGCCTTCCAAATACGGCTGTGGATTCAGCAAAATCATTATTGGAATGACAACATTCACACCTCACAGCCATGGCAGCATCTGTTTAATCTCTTAAGGTTCGTGTCCACTGAATTGGTCGTCTGAATTGGAGTTAATTGCTATTTCACACTCAGGCAGAGTGCGCTTGTGTTGAATTTCTAAGTGGGTCATTGTGTGTTTGTTTGTGGGGAGCACTACATCACTCGATGGGGTGTGCGTCTGTGATAGCCACGGGGTCCCCTGCAGATGATTAATGCGGATAATACCGATGCAAGTAATAATAATAACAATGTTTTATTGGAATAAGAAATAAAAGTGGGTCAGCGCTAACCGACTGATTCAGTGTCGAACTCAGGCGTGCCTTCAGAGGCCAGACGCATAAAGACTCATCCATCAATAAGATCCACCTAAATTTAGCCGCTGAAATATAGCTTCCCATACCTCTGCGCAGGAATGATGGAAGAAATATGTCTTCTGCCTATATCTGAAATATTATTCATGAAATCATGCTTTGATCAGCAGGCTCATTTACTAAATGTAGACAAATGCCTATTCATAAATCTCTGAAGTAATGTTTGTCATTTTTCAGTTTTATAAAATGTGAATGTTAAAAAGGTTTTATATTGTTGATTTTTTTTCTAAATCTAGCACTGTCCAGAACGATGAAGCCAAGATATTTTGAAAACATGTTCATCTCCCAAAGCATCGTGGATTCTCCTAGACCTCAAGTAAAGAACATCTGCATAGAGTCATTAATAATGGACAAGCTACATTAGATTTGTATTCCCCAGATGTTCATTTTTTTTCTCTCATGAAGGTTAAAGTAGACATGATGCTCCAGTTGACAACTAGTGCAAGACATTTGTCTGTCTACATGAGCGTGTGTGCATGCACACGTGCGAATGCAACCAAGCGCGTGGCGGTTCTGTTAGAAGTAGGATAGCTCGCAGGAGAGCGCTGAAGAGGAGACGGGAGGTAAGAGGTGATGACAGACTCGTGAGGATGAAAGGTTCTAACCCTGTTAACAGGCAACCTAAAGCCTCTAAATAAATGGAGTGAAAACTAGGCGACTAGCTCTTCTCCGGATCGAACGACTGTGGGCAGATGTTATGCCGAACTCTCGCTCCCTCTGGCACAGCCCATCATCTCCTTCGGATTAATTGTCTTAAGTTGTTGTCACCATGAACTAACTAATCTGTGTCACGCATGCGTTATATTGATAATGGGCTCTTCTAAACAGAAGTTAGTTGAGGGAAGTGCATGGCAGTTCTTTGGGGAGCTGGGCAGCCGGTTAATGCATCGCTCGTGAGATCAATGCTGGATATTTAAATGAAACAAAATAATCAAGGTCAACAGGCTCGGAGCATCGAGCGCAGGGTGCGAAAAACCAATTTCAGGAAACCGTGATAGGAAGCCGAATTTAATACGGCACGCGTGCCCGTTGAGTAATACTCTTATGCCATCTATCACGTTACCATGGCGCGCTTTGAATACGGTAACGCGTAAAGCTAGTCAATCCGAGCTCTGTCTATCCATCTATTTGATGCCCGAGGTGAGGCGGTAACTTGCAAATGGCGAAATTGCCGTCTCTTGACATTGTGATCACGGAGTGGTGCTGGTGAAATTGACTAGGGCCTCTGCAACGCAAGCCCAACATCAAAAAAGACAAGCGCAACCTCTGGGGAAACCGCGGTTGTAGGCCTGCTGTATTGCTTACATCGCTCACCATGCTCTGGTTCGACTTGATATTCAGCGCAAAATATTACGCACATAACATTTTATTACACGCTCTGAGGCATGGATTCTTTTTTCATCACGACAGAATACAAGATGTACCGTAAACATGGAGAAAAAGCACCATAAGGGCTTTTTGATTTCCGTTGGAGTTCGGGGCTCGGCGTCCGCAGCTGCTTACACGAGACTTGTGTTTAGATATGTGTGTGGTGTATTGCACTCTCTTTTGTAGCCACAGTAAACATGCTAGAGGGAAAACTAACAAAGCGAAACTGGCTCAGAAACGCCTTTTTATAAAACATGTTGCTGTTTGTGTTTTGCTGCCTCTATTCCTCGGAGACACACGTTGGATGTATTATAAAACAAACACAACATGCAACATGCTACTCGTGATATTTCAAGCTAATGATATTGCACCTATATGTTTTTCTTTGTCATGTCATTTGAATAACCCACAACATACAAAACTGAATTTACCTTTCGTTTGTTTCTTTGTGTATATGAGAGGATGACAGCTCCTGTGGGCAGAGCAAATATAGTTGAGGCTTCTTTAGGTGTAGGTGTATGTTGACCATGTTCGGGATCCTGCCCCGCTCTGTTTTCCTGGATAACTTGCAAACCTATTAATTTAATTTCGTGGTGCAGCCCACACTCCTGTCAGGAGGAATATAATTAACAGGGTTTTGTTGCTGGTGTCTGCAACCATCTCACTTACAGTCTAACTCACACATTTATATAATGAGCAGCCTCCTACATGACAGCTTGTGGTTGTGAATTATGACCATAAACAGCAGCCCTGTGGTTAAACTTCCACACGGATATAATGAATATACTCACGGAAACATGATGACTTGCGGTCTCGAATTAAAGCGATTGTTTCAGTCCAAAATCTGGCGTGAATAAATAAACAGGACGGGCTTTGTTGAGAAATGTAATCAGCATTATGGGATTGCTGTATGTACTTGAACTGTGATGCTTCGCAGGACTGCACGAGTCCCGTGTGTTGTAATTGCTGTTACTGGCAGGCTGTAAGAAGTGCCCTAAAATATCAACACTCGCTTATACTTAAGTGTTAACTCCACCCACATACTTTCATACAAGACGCTTTTGTTTCAGCTGAAAGCTAAGTAATTGGGAATAGTTCTTATCAAGGGCTCATAGCATATTCTGTAAAACTTTGTATTGTTGGTCAAGGCAAGATAGCTGTATTTTAATTTCCACTGAAGATTTACGTTCTCTCTGAACTAACCGAAGAGCAGCTATTTTTGCTGCTCTGCCTATTTAAGTCATTATATTGTGACAGGTAAAAATTCAACCTGAAATATGCTGCAGAAGATCATTAAGATCAGATTGACATGATGAAATTAAACTTTATTTGTGTAGATCATGTTCCATGGTGATATTTGTTGTAAATTTAGCAAAACTTTATATTGATTTCAACTTACAAAAATGGTCGGAAACACGTCTACAAACTGTAGAAACAGGAAGTTCTGTTGGACTAGCGTTGGATCAGTGTTTCTTACATTTTCCAAAGTGGTCTATATCAACATTATTGCGATTAACTATCGTTTATTTATTTTGTTTTCTCTTTTTTGGCCAATGACTCAAAATACAAGTGTAGAAATGCAAAAAGAAATTGTTTGTAACCATTGTGACTTTTAAGGCAGACATTTGAAATCATTTAAAATTTAAGGGTTCTGCCCCAGTGACAGCTTTTGTACCTTTTTACCGTTTGTATGGTATTAACATAATATTGATATTCATGGTTTTAAACATCATGGTTATTGTCAGTATTTGTATATTTTGACACCCCTAGCGTTCATAAATAATATTTCAGCATGAAACAGTACCGATTGCATTCTTTTCTGTATTGTGACGTATATCCGAGTAAAACAGATTCTGAAATGAGAGAAAACGTATGGCGTGACTTGCTTTCCCACATGAAGTGCACAGATAAGTCACTACAACACTACAATATTCCATAAAAAATATGATTTTTGAAATGTTCATATTCATGCCGTCTTTAAGTATGTCGACCTCATTTCACCATATAGGCAAGGCAAGTAGCTGAACACTAAATTTGCATTGTTGATGTTTAAATGTTTGTGTTCATGTATTCATATTGTTTTAGTTTATACATGCTACATTCAATAAGTGTGTGATTTTGACTATAATGGCAGTTTAGAGTTCTCAGAGTTTGCTTCAAACTTTGCTTCATTGAGAAAGAAAAATTCAATCTCGCCTTTCAGATTCTCACGCTCGTGCCATTTATAGCCACATATAGCAAGCTTAAATGTAATTATTCACCCCCTGGAAGTCATTTCAATATCAGATCAGCTCATCAAGACATCATCAACTTTTTTTTTTTTTGCATAAATTTCATCCAATACCACATCAGGAATTTTAGCAGCTGGTGCGTTAGCACATTGTGCAAACATCTAGCACGGCTTGTCACATCACATAAACATTTGCATAGATTACAGGTAAAAAGACGGCTTTGATATGATAACGAGTGTCTCGCTTCTCCAAGAGGAAAGCTTCAATTCTGTAAGCGTCCCCCCTTGTGTGGGTTAGCGTCGGGGGTTGATGGGAGGGGCCGGGCCTCTTATCTTTCCAGTCAGTATATTACATATATGTTCATTTCCATTTCCCATCTAATTTGGGTTTCTTTCTGTACCTAAGAAATCTAATCCGAATTTGGGAGACAGCCATCATGTTGGTAATTACGCTGAAGTCCGGATGTAATTAATTTTATTGGACCAGTTAATCGATTCCTGATGAAAAGGGAGATTAAACTGATAGCTCTCCTCTCCAGTCACCGAAACTCCTCCCCCCTCGACTCCGGCATGCACGGTTGCTTTGGCTAAGCTATTACTCCTAAATGTATCTGTAGCGTGTAGCTGGCCGGGAGCCAGGGCAGATAAAATGCTCAGTGTTTCTCGGCCCCAGCAGTCACCACTTGATCTTACGGAGAGGGAGCCATTCATGCAGGTGCCAGTAGTGAATTCACTGGGTCTAAACAGGTGTGGTGCAACTATTTATCAAACACAATCATCAGCATACATTGATCCTAATTTGATGCACATCACAATTCAATTGCCGGGCAAACCGCTGTCATTTTTCAGCAAGTGTACGCAGAAGCAATATCGTGTCCCATTCAGTCTTTTCACATCGAGCGCATGAGCTAATTGCCAAAAGGCGCGATGATAGCGCTCTAATGCGATAACGTACAAATTAAACTTATCGCTCTAAATGACGAAGCACAAAGAGTCGCCAGCGAGAGAGCTAAATCAATTTAATAAGAGTAGCGGGTTTGGGAAAAGGAGAAAATGACAAGGGAGATCACGGAAGCTGCTGTTGGGAAAGTGCAGATCCTGGGCGAGTGCGAATGAATCCGGCAGCTCGGTTTAATGATGAGAGACGGCGTTGCGAGTGCCTTCTGGCAGTTTTGTATTACCTGCTAAAATGAGCTGACATTTGCATTTGAAAATCCTCCCCACTGAAAAGATACAATTAATTCTTAACACCTAATGGTATTTGCTTGGCAAATCTGTTGCACGTCACGCTCAAATTTAAGCCCTCCTTTGAGTATTTTAGCATTACGTTTGTTCCGAACGTGCGACTTTCCTGTTCAGTCTTCCAATCTAGTCACCTTGGAGCTCCTTGCAGACCTCGCTGCTCCTTTCTTAAGGCAGTACAAAATGTTTTATTCTATGTTTGTCATTCTCATTGGAGGACTTTATGTATCGGTTCTATTGTCAGGCTGTTCTCCAGACACACGGGGTGATGCTGGGCCAGATTTAGCTGCATAGAAAAATGATGAAATAGCTGTGACATGTCAAGATGTTTCACTATTTTTGTAAACATCTGCTATCAGACAATACGATATCTGGCATCCAGCCAGGTTGTTTTCAAGGTCTCAAAAAGTAAAGACAACAATTCACAATCAAATGCCAGTACACTTCCACTTCCATTGTTCATTACGTTGGGCTGCCCGGTAATATTAGCGCTGGTGAAAAATAGCATGTACTAATGTCTGAACAGATTGTTCTCCCGTCTTCGTTGGATAAGAGAAAATGAAGAGACGGTTTCTTAATCATTTAAATGAGAGGAAAGTTGAGAAAAGCCATATCTCAGTAACACAGAGTCAACCATTAAAATTTCACATGGAAAAACATCTCCACTTGGTTTTTTTATTTAATTTTGTTTAAACTACACAGTATGTGGTAGTAAAAACATGAGAGGCTTTTTGATGTTACATCTATATCCTACACATAAATGCAATTTTCAAATAAGTTCAAGTACTTATTTGTGAGTTCTATTGAGCAAAACATCAAATGGCGGATGATAGCGCTTTTTGCAGCTGAAGGACAAAAGTTGCCTTTGGTCAAATGCAGTCTTATTACTCCAATGTTCTTTTGCAAGAGTGTCATACAGCCAAAGAGACAATTTCTTCCTATTTTCAAACAAAAGCTCAGAGACTGAGGTGTCTTAATCTGTCTAGAATTTAAATCCAAACAAAAACAGCTCTGTAGATCAATTGTTGTCACGACATATGGGGTCCGGGAACTTGTGTTTTTCTCTCAACGTCATGAAAAATAGGACTGATATTGTAGCGCTTAATAAAGCCAGTGAGAGGGGCAGAATAAAATTATGGGACATTTCTGACTTCTCGGCTGTTACAGTGCCAAAAAGGTGTCAAGCTGATATAGATGGCAAAGGTGCCCAGGAGAACTATGAATAGCAAATACGTTTCTGTATTTATACTGTGAATTTGAATGACTCCTGGCGGGATGAGGTTGCAAAAATCAAATCTACGGCTATCTGTGTCCTGCGTTGTAAGCGTGACACTGTTCCGTAATCCTCGCGATACATATTCATGTGTCAGTCTGCCGGGATGCATCAGGAAGGATTCTTTTACCAGAGTCAAGAAAACAGAGCTTTAATAATAAAACTACTATAGATTATTATTATGTTTAACACCCAAGGTTTGGAATAGTAAGATGTTTGTTTAAGCCTTCACTAGTGTACAGGATTATACCTGCGTCTCCTTGACATGTAGTTCATTTAATGGGCTGAATCTGTAAGACATCATTGAAAATATATTAAAACATATTGGCTAATTCTCCTCTCATTAGTGAAATGAAAAGAAATCCTCTTACATTTACAGCTGTGGTTCACTATAAATAATATAGTAACAACATTTCAGGCATTATGGGATGGGAATTTGATGTGTGTTTATTATACAGTTCATAAGATGTATATTTAATTATACAGCTGCGATGATGATGACGATTATGATGATGATGATGTCATGTTCATGTACATCATTTATGTGTATTTATATAATCATAAAATCACAGTTCATATGATGACTTAAAGCGACAGTTCACCTAAAAAAGAAATTCTATCAATTTTTTTACCCTCATTGAAAACCGGTATGACATTAGCTCTATTGCAGAACACAATGCAGATTCTTCGAAATGTCTCAGTGGTTTCGTGTCCATACACTTTCATTTTTAACTATGCCTTTAAAGTTCATGACAAATGGCCTTTCTGTTAATATAATGTATATATGAGTGATGCACAATGTTACCGGCACAAGCACAAACATCCTCCTGCAGCCTTTATGGTACATTTAACACATTTAGGAAGCAACATAACACATTAAATAAAAATATATGTGATGCATTTTCCATCATAAAGTAACCTGTAGTTGTGCACATACATCTTGTGATGCCGCTGGACACATCATCAGTGATGTTCCTGGAATCATTGGGTGTTTCTGGTCTTTCAACATCATACACCCTCCGAGTGACCCAGCTAAGGCTGATCAGACCCCAGCTTGTGTCCAGCTGGCTGGCTACTTAGTACTCCATGGCACTCCTCTTTTTAGCCATAGCCACCTTGAAGCCCTCTCTGCTGCTTCAGTGGGACTGCGGATAGCTGCCCTCCTGTTACTCCCTCAATACCAAATTCTCTTTAGGCTCTGGCCAAGGAACGTGCTGCAAATCCCCTACACCCAACCTCCACAGAGAAGCACCTCGCTCTCCATCCTGCCTGCTTACAGTCACTGACCAGCCCTTTCATGTTCAGTAACTTACTTATGAGGAAGCAGTTGGGTTGGGTCTTGATCACGCTGTCGGGACTTCTGCGATAACAACCGGCTGCCTGTACATTATCCCTTACATATACAGTAAAACATAAGTCAGAGATGTCTCTGGTTAGGAGGTGCACAGGGGTGGTGGGGGGCATGGTGGTCATTGAGAGAAGGTCCATAATGTCCATAGTCATGGATGCTCGTTGTACATTAGAGTTGGTGGAGGAAACAGAACCACAACTTGGCCTTCAAACTTCCACATACATTTTTTTTTGCCAAGATCTTAACATGGACACCAAAATCCAAAAAAACACTTATCATGAGTGTTGTTACATCCCATGTCTTTTTTTAATTCCACAAAAATGTAAGGCATACCCTCGGACTGTATATACTGCTTTTAGTTTGTCGAGGTGAGTCAAGTTGGCAAAATAAAGGTCCAGGGCGGCAGATGTGAACTTATATATTGAACTTACGATATTGAACTTACGGTCCTGGCGGCTGATCTGCAGTGGGCTACTGTGTCTCAGCCACCTGAATATTTGCAGAGCACAGAAGCAAGAGGAACTTCAAGCTTGACAACATCCTTGCTTGGAGTATTGCTTCATAAAACATAATTCTAATATATTACTGCAAACATACTGTGTTACAGTCTTAAACATATTTTTGACCATACTTATATGTCAATTCATACTTTTTACAGCAAAATATCTATCATTTTTGACACATTTGTTTTGTTACAATACTTCCACAATAGCTCTCTGTCCTTTAGTCAGAAACATCTCAGCAAGACAAGTTTGAGTCATGACAATGAACAATGTCCCTCACACACACAGTAATGCACACAACCATGCACGTACTGTATTACCCTTTACATCACCTTGAAGCCTTAGTTGTTTGCTCAAACACAACTGTATAGATGGCCTGCTTTTTGTATTCCTTGGGTATTTTTCCTCCACTTCATAAAGCAATTTGTCAAAAGCATGTGATAGAACGGTTTATGAACAGCAGATCAAATTAGTGTAATCAGCCCTGTGGTTGCAACTTGTCCATTTATATTCATAAGGTGCTCTGGTTCTTTCAGATGTGGTGGAGCTGGTGTATTGTCTGTTTTCTGTCTAATAGTTTACACACATTCTTATCTTTGAACCAACAGCAATTTGTCCTGTTAGAGGAATTTTTAGAGGAGTTTTAGTACAAAAACCTGCAGAAGTAACACTCTTTGCAGCGGTTCGAAACAAAAGCTCCTTCATAATTACAAATCAAAAGGGTTACCGTAAACATAGTGTAGTCTGTTTTACTTAATAAGCTCGTCGAGCAAAATATGAATAATGCATTAAATTTTTTTTTATTTCTCTTTGTCTCAAAGGTACCGATGGATAATTCAATTACGTTTGGAAGAGACCAGAGCCAAATAATGCAATTAGATTTTTATAAGGCACACAGAATACCAAACCTGTCATAAAGTCGTAATGCAGCGTGATATGCTATCCAAGTCCACTGCTGTCTATTCTGAGAAAAATCTGAAACGTTCTAGATTTAATCAGTCAGTGGATGCACCTACGGTATTGAGGTTCAGGACACACAAGCAGCTCTTGTTGATCTGTCTGAGGCCTACAGAGATGACTGAAGTCAGCTTTTTTGTTCCTAAGCTCTGATTTTTTTTCATTTGCTAAAAAAAACAGGACTGAATTGATTGTCTACCGCAGCAAGAGTCATAAGAGCAGAGCCTGTGGGATTGGAGGAGATGTTGGCGATAGTGTGAGCTAGTCTTAGCTACTCTAAGCAAAATGTAAACCGGAACTATGTGCAATACCACAGTTTATAGTCACCAGAAGATGAAAAACACCAAAACTTTATTCTTCAAAATTCGTGAAACTGTGGTGATGTGTGTTACATTTTCAGTCTATAATCAGATGAGTGTAGATGCATCACTACGACCTAATGAAACACATTATTTACATACGCCAAATTCTAAGCACACATACACACAGAAAGGGTGAAAAAGTTACAACGCCAACTACTGGCATGTTTTGACAGAGCTGTCATGTGTACATTAAACTTTTCAAAAAGGCAAAGTAAAAAACAAAACGTTCTACATTGTTCACAGGGCGATGGTGTACTTCCGTTAAACTCTCATCCAGCTTTGTCAATTTCGCACATTTAGCATCAATTGGGAACATTGGCATTTTTTACTTGGTCGGTTTAAGATGCACCCAGCATTACGATCAACGACAAGAGTCTAATTATCCGGACACAGTGTCATACATTGACAACCAAATAGGAAAAGGGCTTCAAGCTATATGTTTCAAGCTACATCTAAGAATATAAAAAACGCAAAGTACAATTTTGCACAGGCTTGACCACAGAGGCACTTAAAGGACCTGTCAGTGATATAGCGAATTGCAATTGCAAACAATTGCACCCATCCCTTTTAGAGCACTATGGAGGCTGTCAGAGGACTAAAATGTTGTCATGCATTCTGTAGAGCAGTTTGTCTGTTTAGGGCTACTGTAGAAACAACATGGCAGATTCTATGTAAGGGGATCCGTGGTGTATGTAGATATAAGGAGCTAATTCTAAGATAATAAAAACACAACGCTTCATTATGTAAGGTCTTTATACACCTCTGAAGACATAGTTATGTATATTATATTGCATTTCTGTCAATAGATCCTCCTTAATATTACACACTGGTCCTTTAACAATGCTCTGCCGTAGTGCAGTCGGTTCACTCAAATTTTAACATTTTCTTGGTAAACATAATGTTATCGTTTGGTGAAAAATGACCTCAGCGGCAGCGCTATGAGAACAGAAGTGACATATAGCTGGTTGAGATTTTAGCTGAAGTACGCCATGGCCTTGTGTGCATATACCCCATTGCCTAGAAGTAGCTAAAAACCTAGACATTGCTAGTCATTTGTTTCTAAGTCACTTTGGATAAATCGACTACTAAATGACCAAATGTAAATGTAGCCTGTGTAAGTATACAGACTCCAAAAATGGCACTTTAACATCACTGATGCAATAAAAACGTTAGTTCTTTAGTAACCAAAAACGACACACTATTTCTGAATTCTGGATGTGAACATGAATGAGCAAGATTATCATGTAATGACGGCTCAGATTTTGAGTCTGTTCCACACACAAGCTATTGTATGACTGCAGAGGACTTGGAGTAAAAAGCAGGTGTTTTATGGACTGCCTATGGTGCTCTTTGGTGCTCTTCTTTTGTACTTTCTGGAATTCGACAGCCCCTGGTCACTATTAACTGCCATTGTATGGCAAGAGCTGCATAACAATTCTTCAAAACACTCAGGTTTTGTGTTCCACTGAAATAATAACAGCTTTGGAGCGACAGGAGGGTTAGTAAAAATTCCCATAAAGACATTTTTAATGTGGTTTGTTTAATGTTCGGTCAGAAAAATTACAACAGAATACAAATGCAGATGTCAATTATCATAATTCATATTTATAGCTGATATCATTTTGAATTTAGATTGAATTTTAAGCTGTGCTTTGTATAATATTAGCACTTGAAACCCTTAAAATCAATGCACTAAACAGTAAACCAAAGTCTAGTTCTCAGCTTTCTAACCAGAGTGATGTTTAATTCTCATAGGAGGATCTGTCTACCATGACAGCTTATATACTGCAGCTGACAAACTAGATTTTTTCCTGTGCATCACTAGAGGTCTCAGCAGCACTTTGACGGATTCTGTTTTTCACTGATCAACATTCAGCTTTACAACCTTTTGAATGAGAGGCAGACGAGGAAGCTTTTGAGCTGGAGGAGCCAGACCAGCTATTTAAAGCTTAAAAAACATATTTTTATGACAACCTAGTGTAACTAATAAACTAGAAAATATCTTTGATGGAAATGGACGGCGAATGAAAGTGAACGGTGACCCTAACTTGTATGGTCCTCCACTTCCGTATCTGTGGACCATAAGATGGCATAATGTAGGGTTGCAATGTAAGCTTTTTTTTTTTTTAGGTGATTTGTTTTTTAAAGAAAACAAAATCTGCGCATCATGCCCAAAAATATAATAGTCATAATTTTATGATAATTGTTTGGTGTTTGGTATAACAAGCTGCACCCTGCTGTCTGAACAGTGTGTTACCTTCGCTTCTCGTCCGCCGTGCTCTAAACAGCCCGTGCTAAAAAAGAGGAACAACGAATATAAAGGTGGAAGAACAGAAGAGCGAGGAGAGGGAGGCGGCTCTAGAGAGAAGCCGAAAAGGAGGGGGCTATAAAGGAAACGGGAGACAACAGAGTGAGATCGCCTCTGGCCCCCTCCTAGCTCTTGCTGGCATCTCACGCTTCATTAGTTTTCAACCATTATGAACAATATTTGTCATCTTCTTTGCCCCCTGGAGCTGTTAGTTTACAAGCCACCTGATAGAAATAAGTACAAGACTTCACATGGAATTACATGTGCCTCGCCTTTCTGCTTTTTTCCAAAGGCCATTTCTCTGTTTGCCCATTTTTTATGTTCTGTCTCCTGCATGAATATTTGGTTGAGGGGATTTAGAGCATTTGGCCTGTGGTCTCTAGAGGCGACGTTGCCTGAGCTGCACTGCTCTGCGGAAGGGAGAGATGTGATGGCTCTGTAGCGGCTCAATTACAGTATAATCTCTCTAATTAAAAGTGTAACCAGCATGAAAATCATCTCAGTTAAGGGTCAGACAGACAAACAGCGACAGCTTCTTTGCCGGTGTCACGTCGGCATGATATGTATTATATGCGTCAAACCTCACAGCTGAACGTTATTCATTAGCGCGCATCAAAATTCCACCCACAAAAAGGCTAACAGAGCATATATAATGCCTTAAAACGTAATTGATTTCATAAATAACCTTTTGCTATTAAAGAAACTCAATCGTAAAGCCTGGTTTTCTGCGGCAGTTGTAACACGCCGTACTGTATGATTGAGCAAACCGATGTGTATGTGGAAACAGATGGAAACCAACTGTTCGGTGTATTTACTCCGCAAGCCTGAACGTATCAGAGAGCACAACAGATGATCAATAAGACAGAAAAGCCATTATTATCATATCACAGTTCATAAGATTACATTCTTCAGGATAATATCTTCTGCCTCTGTAAATTGATTGAGGAAATCTATTAGACTTGTCGCTTGGAGTTGCCAAGAAGTTATGAAAACGTATTTATTGGAATATCAGCTTATCCTCTGGGGTTTAGGCAACATCTTCCAATGCGATGACGCTTACTTGATTTACCCTGTGTGCTGTGTGTCGATTCAGTTGTGTGGAATGAAGGAAGATTTTAAGAGATTATTTTACTAATTCCATCTGCATTATGTACAGTTCCGCAGGATATCACATTCCCTATCTGACGAAATCGCATACACAGCGAATATAATATAGGCTATATAAAGTTAAGATATGTAACTAAAATCTTATGGTATACACACATATAGGCACAGCTTTAAAGGTGCTGGATGATAACACAAAATGGAGGACAAATTGGAGATAATATTAAAACCTCATCTGAAGTCAGGCTGATGCTCTGGGAAAACCATTGGTGTAGAATTAGAATTCTAATATTACAAAGCCATAAAAGCGCCATATTACTGAGAGCAGAAACTCATAAGAGAATGCAACATTCTCAGTTTCAGAGAAGAGAGCTGTAAGAGGAGATTCATGACATACAGATGAGAAGACGCATTAGGTGTCTGCTGTTTTAATCATTACGGTAGCACTGCATGGCTATTGCCTTCGTTCCTGTTGAGGATTTAAACCTTAAATGTCAGTTTTCGAGCCAACAGAATCTCATCCCGTGATTTTACACATGAATATATATTCATATTTCGAGATAAAGAGATTTGCCCGTTTGCTTATATTAGGATGGGATTAGTTCTTCCAATGCACTCTTGATATGCTCACGCAGGAATTAAACCTCACGCAAAGCCTCTGAAATAGAGGACACTGTCACCCCATCATCGGTTAGTGTTCGTAATTGCATGTTTGCCAAAAGATGCAAAAACAACCACAGCTCACATTGGGGAAACAGCATGGTATTGAGAACGTCATACATTTGTTTACATTTGATAGAGTAATGCATAAATTTAGAAAAGATTTAGAAATAAACCTTTTTTTGACAAAACTGCGACATGATGTGCTGCCGACACATAAACTTGACGCGGCAAGTTTTTCAAGACACAAAAGTGAAGTACCTATGCTAGCTTTCTGACAATAGGGCGGTCTGCGAAAAGATTTCATTTTCACAAGTTGGGTGAGTCATCACCCAGAGGGCCCGGAGTGCCGCAGAGAAGGATAAAGTCCCAACCGTTACAGATGAGCTTTAAAGGATGGTATGAAACCCCTCACCAGGAGACCGCTGTGTTCTGCAGTACACTCGCTTTCATCCATAATATTACTACGTCCTGTGACACATCTCGCACACATCTTAAACAATAAGCACATTAGCTTTCACATTCAGTAAGCTTTCTTTATGCAAGCAATATTAAGGATTCATGAACTCTAGTGTATAAAGATATCGTCGCTGTCCTTCTGTCCTTTCCAGGAAATGGATAAAACACTGTACTTTTTAAATGATTAAATATTGTGTTGTCAAAGTGGACAAACACTTTTTAATAGGCCTAGATAAAAACAAAAAGCAAATATAGCCCTTGTTACATTTCAAGTTCAATTTCAAGTGCATAAAGGCAACATTTACAGTTGAAGTTAAGTTATTGTTATTAGTTGATGTTGTATTTGTGTTACATGTTTATACTTTGGTCATTTTCATCAATATTCTGTAAAAGAATTTGCAAACACACATTTTTTCAGTTGTTTTGCAACTGAATCTGCTTATTAACTGAGTAAACAATTGTATTTTAAGCATTCCCCTTATATGTTTTGGAGGATTTTTAAAACATACATTTGATGAATAAAATTACAATTTGGAGTTGTTTTTAATTGAAATGAATAATATGTGTTAATAAACAAAATTCTAATCAAAATGCAGAATTATTTTATTATAAATTAGGGATAGCCCACTTTACCAGACTACCTGGCCCATTTCAGCTGAAAATAAATTTGTATGGCGATCATGATCTCAAAATGTTTATTGGTATATACCTCGCAAATAACACATTTTATGAACGGTATTCAAATTGAAATATTATAGCTGGACCTTAAACTTAACAAAAGTAATAAATAAAATAAAATAAAAAAGCATGTAGGTATCTAAATTACACGGTTTCCAAAAAGTGGCCCACTTTACCTGCAATCACCCTACTTTAATTGGTTAGATATTTGCAAAACCCAGTGACAAACATAAAGTGGGACTAATAACAATGATTTATGGCCAAAAATACAAATCATGAAATACGGAGGGTTCAGAAGGACAGATATAATATTTGTATCATTCAAAAATAAATTGAATTGAGGCCATTGTTTTTGATCTACAGTTTATGAATTAACACAAAATGCTCAGAGGACAAATTGGTTTATAGTTTTTTTGAAGGTGAAATACAGAGAACTGAATATAGCTCCTGCTCCTGTTAGCTGAACTAGGTTGATCTTAAATCAGTATGGAAGGTTTGCTATAATTGCTTTTAAAGCTGCATGTTTTTTTAGAAATACCTCTTTTTTTGTACATTGCTCTGTAATATGAGTAATGGCAAATTAACCGGTAGTATGAGTACAGAATATTTTAAATGTGTTTACATTAATTTTTTCTAGCAGATGCTTTTTAATGTGACTTAAAATGATTAAAAATGCAACACAAGCAATAAGTCATTTGGAGTCAACAATATTAACAGTGCCACAATACCACAGACCACAAAATTACAAAGCTGTGTACTGTAAGTAAAGAAATGGGCTAGAACAATTATAAAATGTGGCTTTCAAATAAAAGCAATTATAAATGATTGCTGTGTGTTTTCAGTTGTTAATATGTAAACATTTTTCTTTTAGCAAAATAAATACATTAAAAAAATTATATGGATTAGGGCAATTCCATGAACAAGTCAACCTCAAAAAATGTCACCAAAGATTTTCACCATACTGATAGCTCGGATGTCAATATGTTGCAGTTTTAATACCCATGTGAGGTCTTAATTAAAGTTTAAAGCATTTTTGTGTTTTTAAAGCATTATTTTCTGTAGTCAAATAAATCCTGCTTTCAAACCCATAACGGTCCATATTACTCAAAAATATAGGCACATGAAAATTAAAATATAGTAACGTTTTGATGTTCTATGAAGAATCCCTTATACGTGTCGTCTATAAAAAAAATTGTTCTTTTTTGTCATATCTACATTTACGCATTTGGCAGATGCTTTTATCCAACATGACTTACATTGCATTATACTTTACATTTGTTTCTGAGTATGTGCAATCCCTGGGATTCAACCCATGACCTTGGCGTTGGTAGTGCCATGCTCTAACCACTGAGCTACAGGAAAGCTTGTTATATGTGGAACATGTTTATTTCTCATCTTACAGTAAATAGAAAACGTGTATAGACTGATATTTTTCTGATGTCTGGATGATTTTTAGTATAATATAAACAGATGGTTCAATATATTAGTAAGAAATTCTCTGTGTTTTTATTTATAAACGCTCTGGGTCTGTGTGCGTTCATCGTTGTTTGTTTGAACAGCCCGAATAGTGACATTGGCTCAGTTTGGGGTTGGACTGTTTGTTTGTTTGATCAATTGGAGGATGTAAGGTGTTCAAGATGCACATTAAATACCTCACCTTTATATTTAAGCTGCAATATGTAATTTTATTATTATTGATTATTGATTTATTTATTTTTTGTTTGTTAGCAATATAAAAATAAATTATTGATCAAGAACATAAAATTGCCACTGTTAAAACTCACATTGTTTTATTTATCCATAATGCTGGAATTGCACAATAATATACAGCATATCATAACTCTAATAATAAATGTTGCTTAAATCTGTGATCCAAAAACGTTTGCCTCTGTATTGCCGTCTCGGTTTGAAACATAAGATTGCAGGATACGTTACTTACCGTAATGTAGATTGAAATCAAATTACCTCAAATGAATATTTTACATACAAATCATTTAAATCATTATAATAAGATACTTTAAATCGGGGTACGGAAACCGTTTTTTCTACTTGTACTTGTTATTTTCAACCAAAAAAGTTACAGATTGCATATTAAAAGCAATGAATTAAATAAAAATTCTAAACAATAATATATTGAGTATATGTTAAAACTACTAACTGAAGTAGACTACTTGCCCTTTAAAAAAAGCTTGTCCATATTTTCAAAGACAGTAGGCTTGTTTGGAGTAGTGGCTTGACAAGCTTGCAGTGCATGTCCTTGGAATACTGGTCTCCATAACTACTTACTGGAGTAGTTGGAGGTTATGCTACCCGCAGAGACAGTATAGGACATGCGGTCCCTGCTCTGAGGGAGAAAACACAGATATTTTTTAAGATATGTCGACAAGTTTTCAGACCATTATGCAGTTATAAAATATCATGCAGTTATTTCCTGTTTGAAGCAGACCTTGGTGAGGAGTAATGTCTGTTGAATGCAAGGTTTAAGATCTACGAGATCTGCTTCCTTTACATATGTTACATAAGTAATGCTCCATTGACACCATATATTAGAACAAAATAAATAAGCCAAAATGAAACTATATAATATTAAACTACATGCATGTAAGGGTTTTAAGCGAAACAGGAAACAGATCAACCGATCTACCATAACCCGTCTCATTTAGGCATACGCTTCCAATACAGGTGATAAAAGCCGCATTGTGCCTCTGAAGTGCAATATCCAGGAACTAGAGCGCTCCATACGAGTGACCCATAACTTTGATGTGCAGGGATAGCACTCACTGAGTGGATGTTTTCAGCACTCATCACCGGCTGTGATTGATAGGTGCGCAGGAGTAGTTTCTGGCCGGAGGAGTGCGGCTCTCACTCAGACGACTGCCATAGCACAGCATCTCTGTTTACTCGGATGATTTACTAACACCGCTGCCACTAGCTCTCAGTGCACTGCTGAGACCCGATGCTCTCTTCACGCTGAAAGCTTTTTTGAGAGCTCAGTTTAGAGATCAAACGGTTGTGATCCCCAAATTGCAGCATGGTTGCTGTATAAATATTGCAGACTAGTACCTCTTTGTCACGACGTTCTGCATTTCATCAATTACTGAACTGGTATGATATGTGGTTCAAATAGCTGTTGCTTAAAGATGCCGGATGGCACATGATGTTAAAATCTTAAATCCTTATCCGAGTTTAATGCCCGATGCAGTGACATTGGCTCAGTTTGGGGTTGGACTGTTTGTTTGTTTGTTTGTTTGTTTGATCAATTGGAGGATGTAAGGTGTGTGATTTTTACACATTAAATACCTCACCTTTATATTTAAGCTGCAATATGTAGTTGTATTATTATTTATTTATCTTGATATATGGTCCTTGATATATCTGCAAGGTAACATTTGAATGTAATATTAAAATTTTGCCAGAGATCATAATGTCAGACATGAGATGCATCTAAACGTAAGTTTGAAAAGTATGAGCAGTCTGTCCCTTCACGCGCCCCATAGTTCGGTAATAAACTTTGTTTTTTGGTTAGCAGAATGTTTCCATTTTTATTTACATGGATGGATGGATTTACAAGTGTTTGCATATTGCATTTATTATTTACAAGAACCGCTTATGGTCACAGTAGGGGAAATATTTGGGGGGAAAAAACTCCATCGTTACATTAGGCTTGCCTGTTTTATTCAGAGTTGTCTACAGCACAGCACTTTTTTGTAAAGGCATAGAAAGTGTAACAACAACAGCTAATGTGGTGTTAAAAGATGATATCGGTTTCGCTAGTTTAATTAGGCAAACTTCCCCAAAAATACTGTTACAGTAGACCAAGAGCAAAAACAATACATTATCGACTTTAAAAACTACGAAAATACTTCTGCAGATCAAGCACTAGCTGTAATGTAGACTAATACTGCATCTACCTGCGGATGGAACGATCTGTCATCTCCAGTGAGCGGACACAGACTGTGAGGAGCGAGCGTTAAACGGAAAACGCGGAGTGGATTATGTGAATCCTCTCTACTCCACTTCAGCTACCATTTAATTTTGCCTACCAAAGCGTGTGAGGGCAAATGGGCAGAGGCTCAAGCCACGGAGCTGTCCTCCTGTTCATGCGAACGCGTTCTGGTTCCTGACGGTCCGTGAGTTTCAAAGGAGAAATAACTTAAATAGGGGAGTTTCACGGGAGAAATAACAAATCAGGAAAGTGGCGGGAGATGGGTGTGAAAAATGGGAACTAATGAACTCACCATATTTACACCACATTCTCCAGACTCATGGCGAAATCGTGCGTGACGTTAGACTGAACAACCGAATTGCTTAATCATACTGTACGTTTTTGTATGACTCACATCGTATGAATTCGTACGAATTAGCCACCTCATAAAATACTTAGGTTGGGTACAATTATGTACCCAAAAAGATACATTTTATGTTTTGTACCTGTAGAGCTACAAAAAGGAACCCTTAAGGGTACTACCACGGTAGCGGCTACCTTAGAAAGTACGATTTTGTACTTTTTTTCTGACAGTGTAGGTATACTTTAAGTGCAGCTGTAAACATTGAGTACAAGATTACAAATAGCCTACGTTTTTCTGAAAAGTGCAAAGATTTTTTATTTTAGATTAGAGGAATGTAAAGAATGTATATTAAAAGCACATGTGAATGTGACTTGACTATGACATTTGTTATTCAATTTATTCAATTCAATTTACTAATATTATGTGTTTTTTCCTTTACATTGTGTACATTTTGTGATTTTTTAAACAAAAAGGTTTTATCTACAAAGTAAAATGGAATGGAAGCTCAATACCTTAAAACTGTGCAGATAGAACCTTATAGTTCCAAGGCGACAAAATGTATTTCTTCCCTATAGCTGCACCATTTCCTTTTAAATTGTGTCAGGAAATTCTCTTGTCTTGTGTAAGTTTACGAATATATCCTTCAGAAAAGAGTCTTTCACGTTGAAAAGATGTGTAACAGGTAATTGGCAGCAGTTCTGAGACAGTCAGTTTGAGTCTGTGGGGTCAAGTCAATGGTTTTGAGAGAGTGAAGACAGCTTTGTTGTAGCTTCTCTATGAGCAGAGGTGAGGTCTGGAGAGATCTTGATGAAATATTAAAGGGCTGTGAGCTGATGCAGGGCCAGAGCGAGGGCACTCAGGGGGCGATGTCTCCTTAATTACCGCGTGCGCTGCTTTCACCATTTCATTTGGGAAAAAATCCTAGATTGAGGTTATGTTCAATTTGCCCTTCTCCAGCCACAGAGAGAACTGGACCGCAGTGCTCGGAGGACACGATCCTGATTTAATTAATGCCGGGTGTGTTGTGCCTCGTGTTAGTATGGGGTTTGCGGATTCTGAGTCATTAGGTTATAATAATAGGCTCATTCTCCATTAAATGGCATATTTAGTAAACAATAAGCTCTAATCATGAGCGTGAATTCGCAATCAGGAATATAGTGGAATTGACAGTGTAAACATAAGTCTTGATAATAACATTTATTATTTGCACAGTTGAAACAAAGGGTACAGGGGCTTATGGTGAGCTGGCTTTCAGAGATTGGCATAGTTAAAGGGCCGGTTGTGGTTATTAGTGTTATTAACTTAATCCCACTCCCCTCACGGTCTCCTGAAGCATTGATCCTTCAAAATGGAGTATGGATCTCACTTTATCCACTGTCTTACAACAGCTCTACCTCACCTTGTGCGCTTGCCTGGCCCTTCACGGACACAAGATATTTAAAGCCATTATAACCGAAGTCATAAAATATGTGCTCTGTAGAACCGTTTTCGGGTGCAGATGTAAAACGCAATTTTATTTTCCAGATCTACTATTTAAAATCATTAGAAAATGTTTTCTATTCTGATAATAATGTGTGGGCAGTGTTGGCAGCACAAGTAGTGAAACCTTTTAATTCCCGAAAGATGAATGTTAAAGGTTCTCTGATCTCCAGCATGTCAGCGATGCTTCGTGATTCCTGGACGCCAGAGAGCGCAGAAGAAAATCCGTCGGTACTAAAAGGGCTTGTTGGTGAAATTGATTAGCATTTAGATTGTATTGTGTTTGATTCAGAGGAGAGGCTACAAAGCGGCAGATTTAGAAGTGGATTTTGAAAACCGTCAGTAAATGGATGCGTTTACACGGGCACCAATTTTGCGTTTTCCTCTAGGATTGTATTTTTTAGCCATTGTGTTTTCATTGCCGTTGTTTTTTAATGGAAACGGTTATCTAAAGCAATCTGGGCTTCACCATTACTCACTAATCATATTTTTAGTTCATATAGGATGTCATGCCATATTCCTTTTTTGGGAAGAGCCTAAACCGCTAAGTCTGATCTCAGAGACTAATCTGATCATATGATACATTTATTAGTATAAATTTAACATCCTCTCCAACCACATGACCATAAACCGAATAAACTTCATTCATCTTGCGAATGGGAATTCTTCATTGCAATAGATAATGCTAAAACATGTTTCTATCAGTATGCTCTTTCCAAAGGCTTGACATTAAGAAGAATAAATAGCACCGGCTTCACAACACCACCTAATTCATCAAAGTCGCTGCAACGGGTACATGCCCAGTGTGAATGATCAAATACCGGCTGGGCTCTTGACTCTCACTAAAGGCATCGGCGCATTAGAAGGCACAAGAACTGTCTGCTAATCAGAGAAACTATCAATCCCTTTCATGAGACGCATTAGAGGGGCACGATTCTGGGGTTTCAATACCGTCATCTGGAAACAAATACATTTTTCTGGCGGCTTGGAGCAAGAGCTCTAACATCAAGGCAGGATTTCTTCATTTGAATGCATGAGCTGTTGCCGTATCTGTCTTTTACGCAGTCACTATTTGGCTCTGCCTAAAAGACTATAGTGAATTAAACGCATTGCGTAAGTATTATTTTTGCAGTTATATGAAACCACAATGTGATAGGTCACATTCTCTCTTCTTCTTTTTTTTTTTTAGCTGTAATGGTGTATTTTGGTGTGAAAAGAGAGTTTACCACTAATTTGCTGTATACAGTAGTAAGGTACTAACTACTTCACACTGTACATTCAGCTCAAGCACATGTTGTGGAATCTATATTTATCTGCTGCCCTCTGCTGGTGAATTTTTATGACTTATAATAAAACGTTTTATTGCCTTCTGTTGTGCACACCAGAGATTTGAAGTTTTATTCCCCAAAACTACCAAATGCGTGATTCAATGCTTTAAGTTAAAAGCAAAAGGACGATGATGAAATCACGTTGGCTAAATATATTTTTTAGCCCAAAATGAATCTAAAGGAGTAGTGTCTTGTTTTTAAAAGGATAGTTTACCTCAAAATGTAACATTTGTTATCATTTACTCATCCTCATGTCATTTTAAACCTTTCTTTCTTCTGCAGAACAAAAAAAAAAGATATGTTAAAGAACGTCGGTAACCAAACAACATTGAACTCCATTGACTTCCATTGTATATGGCGAATAAATGATGACATAATTTTTCACTTTTCAGTAAACGTTATATCGAAAAATAATTGTTTCTATTTGAACTAAAAACATCTGAACAATGGAATAGATTGAACTCTGGATTTGCAAAGGTCAGCAATACAATGACTCACTCTGACTCATGAAAGTATACTGGCTACTGTTTTTGTCAATATAATGTGTATTGCTTATACCTGTTTATATGCATATTAGACATATATCATTTTGTATCTTTTTTCAATTTTATCGCCTATAAACATGCATCAGTTTTGCTTCATGCCAGTCGCAGAGGTAACACACACATTAGCAACCAGGGGGCTTTTCCACACTATATGGCCGAATGAATGAGCTGGCTCCTGCGTGTAATATAATACAGATTCTTTTCTTTGAGGAATTGCTTGCTGCCGAGTTCAGTCCAAACACATGCTGAGCACAAAGACTTTGACCACACACACATACACATACACATACAGCCTCTGCATATGCATATGAAAATATCATAAATTCTCTTTATTTTCCTCCATTTCAGTTATCCCGCAGTGATAATAACACTCCATATGCACACAGAGCCAGTAGAAAATCCATTTGCATTGTGCCTTTTAAAACATTTCACATTAGTAGTCTCCTCAAACCACATTAAAACTGTTCCCATTAAAATGAGAAATACGATGTTTAGTGATTTTACAGAAGGTACTTATTTGGCTTGTGAAATGCTCCATTTATGATAACATGAGCATACTGTTTTATAAACTAATACAGGTTTGCTATTGCTGTTGAGTTTATGTAGGGATTTTATTTATATGTACATTTGTACATATAAATAGATTGTGTCAATGCATATTTTCATTGTGATTGTATGATCACAGAGTGAACAACATTTTTACACACAAACTATGATACCAAGAGATTTAGTGCTGTTGTTTCAAAATTAACAATGAACAAAATTAAATGGACTCTCACCAGGTTTAAATATATCTGAGAGTCACTTATTTTTCACATTACCCTTGTGTAAACAGTTAGGCTTCTTCGTGGAGAAAAACAATAGAGCACATTCAATTATGCAATGACAAAACTATAACATTACCATAAATATCTCTCAACAGACCTAAAAACAATAGTGATAGGACCGATAGAAACCCATCTGGTGGGAAATACTTCCATGATTGTCAGTGGGCCGTGATCACATACTATATATTCATGAATCCGTTTTTTTGTATAACACTTGAAGGAGCATGTAAACATTGTTTTAATATACTGGATTCAGAGCACAAAACGAGTAATCTTTGAAATCCTTCACAAGAAAACTTGCAAAGACTTTCAAAAAGACACTATTTGCAGATATCGTACTGACAATTGAATGCAAATTTTCCCCAAAATACAATCTGTCTGTACATAATGAAAAATGCATATAAAACACTGGCATTCACAAGAACGAGTGACTGACAGCATGTCTTGTATAACCCAGCCTCTCCATAACAGGCCAGCATGTGTCCTCAATGAGTTTAATCTCATTTGACTCCATATTGTCTTTCCAAACGTTGACTTTGGCAGGTGCTATATCTCCTTCATATATCAGATTATACAGATTTGTGGATGTGGCAAATGTCAGCTGGTTTAAAGCCGCCGGTGCCAAAGGTATTCCAATAAAGTCATGGATCCTTCCAGCTGTTTCTTCAGGAAAATGTACAATATCCTCAAATTTGACTATTAGATAAGTGTTTGATGGGAGGCTTTGGCTCACCCTGAGCCCTGCAGAATTGTGAGCCAGCCACAGTTCAGCAAGCAGCCATACAGGATTGGGGTCTGACTGAGAGAGGATTTTCTTTAAAGAAAGAAACTCAGAGTTCATCATAGCACACCCGTGTCCATGACTATCACTGTTAAACATGTTGGCTATGTGTCTTTTAATATTCTTGCTCGAGTACAAGCTGGGTTTACTGCCGTACAGCATGATGTAAATCCACGCCCGAGGGTCTCTGACCACATGAACCGAGCGAAGTGAGCGGCCAATGACCTCTTGAAGAAACGGCAGCTTTAAGAACCACCCGCCACTGCCCATGCTCAGCACCGGCCGGGCGTTTGGGTACTTCACCAGGTGCCATCTCAGTTCCTGTATGTAGCTTATGTCCATGTGGACAGCCTTGCTTCCTCTAGTCCTCATTTGATCCGACAGCAGCATCCTTTTCCTTCTCTTGACCTTATCATTGCTCTTGTACAACTGAATGTTCTGCAGATGCAGTTTCACATTGTGCACTATGGAGTGGAACCATCCTTGAATGACTCGAAATCGTCCATTCTGTGCATCTGCTCCCGACCACTCGCACGAGTCCACCAGAGAGACCAATGGAGATGAAGGGAATCGAAGGTACGTTGATGGGATTCGGAGGAATATGAAGTCAGTGCTGTTATCGAAAAGGTGCTGGAGGATCTCCATACCCGAGCCTGGCATGGATGTAATGGTGACCACGGGTAAAACATCAGGGATTTCTTCACTGGCATCTGTTTTATCGTATACGTTTTGGTCTTTCAGTTTGACATGGCATAGGGGCTGTTCACAGCCGTAAAACATTGAGAGAAGTTCAGTCACCCATAAAAACAGCACGCAGACGAGAGTGCAGTGAATGAGAATATTAAAAGACACTTGAAACTTTCTTTTCCTCATCATAAAAACTATCGCAAAACACAGAGTGAGTACTGCAGAGATGTTTACCACTAGTCCAAAGTCAAATATTTGACTGTGAATATTTGTGACATGATTCGACAAGTGTTGAACTCCATGGCCGAACTCGACTATTTTATGCGTGTCCTCCGTTTTAGCGAAGCCTGCAAAGCCTAAGTAGCTCTGTCTAGCCTCGATATCTTTATAGTTTGTTACAACCGACACAACAGTCTCCGTGTCATTAATAATCACAGATATCCTCACTCCATTTTTACTGACATCTGTGAATTTACAGTCCGAGACCTTCACATACGGGCCATGCATCAGATACGCCACTCTGGTGACAGGGCTCTCCATGGGAAAGGTCACGTTTATGTATTGCGTCCATCTTTTCTTGAACTCCGCAGCCTGCTCTGCCTCCTGTATCCTGGCAACAGGGCTGGATCCTTGCGTGTCCAGCCAAAACATTTTGTAATGGGCGTCCCACACGTCTATGAAAGCACCGTTGTATTTTCCGAAAGATCTCTGAAGAGCGTACCTGAAGTCAATGTCTAGGTTGTGAAAAAACGCACTCATAGAATCGATAGGCGAGTGCTCTTGTTTCTCTACGTGGTCCAACACTAATAATGTTTGTGAGTTAAGAAGCACCAGCGCTCGATATACACTTTTTAGCTTCATGGCAGACGAGTAGGCTGACACGGACTCTCCGCTCACGAATAACATGTCAAGATGCCTCGAGGCGGCTATTACCTCCCCCGCTGTATCTCCGACTTCTTTTTCCCCCCATCGCAGCCACTTTGAACATTCACCTAACTGCCCCTCCCATGGTTGGTTACACTGACTGGTGGGGGATGGAGCAAACACCAGTACGTTGTTCAGATAACTGTATTTGGGACCATACAAGGCCTCAGACACAAATACCTGTCCATTCGGCGCAAACGTGAAGGAATTCTGATCAGGGTGTTCGTGCCCCGGGTTGAAGTTCGTCCAGCCATCCACCCAAGAATAAGGTTGGGCATGGACGATATCATACACGGCTCGGCCTCCTAACTTTCCAGATTTAAAGGATACAAACGTATTACCCTGAGCTCGAGGTAACCCTGCTCCATAAGTCACCACACCCCAGTTGGAAAAAATGTGCATGTTTGCTTTGTTAAAATCAGCCGGCGGCTGAGGAGTTAACTCTGGTTCATACCATATGTACTCAGTATGTAAAGTAGCCCAGCGCTGTGCTGCAGATTGCATCATGGGTCCGTCTTTTGGACGATGCTTCCTGATCTGCTGTGCCAGCCAGTTCCCCGAGCCATTGCGGAGCACGTACGAATCCAAAAACACAAGCTGACTCTCTGGCCCATAGAACCAGTTGTAGTTGGAGTCTGCGATGCCAACCGTCCTCTGAAATCCAGGAAGAAGAGTAGCATAATAAAACATGAAGTGCATCCTCAACCAGTTGTTCTGCGTGTTGTCTATTTGAAAATGACGCAATGCCAAGTAAACATACTGAGTGATGGATTTTGCCGTGTAGCTACCGTATGCAACACCCTCGTCGAGAGAGCCATCGACAATGTGGCTGAGAAGAAACATTGTCTTTTCCATGTAGTTCACCGAGACTTGCTTCCATATCATGGTCACGGGGTCATTATGTTCCCCCGCCACGAGAGCGCCGATGAGAATTGCTAGTATATTGGTTGTCTGGTGGTTCTGGAGAAACTGTCTCCCCCACCCTCTGTGCTTAGACAGCTCGAAAAGTTCCTCCGTAACCGATCTGATTTTCTTCAGATAGCGGAATCTTCTCTGCGTGTCGAGAGAGGGATAAATTAAATCATAAGCTGTGGCAAACCCAGTGAGCGAGTGGGCCACCGGCACCTCATCATTCGGGGCACTGGATACCATCCAGTCTGGATACTTCACCATTCGATCCATGTACTCGATCAGAAACTGAGAGGCAGATGCGTCGTCTGGCTGGAGCAGACAGTATAGGGCTAGGGGGGGTAAATTGTTGCCGTAAATCTCGTTCCATTTCTTGCCGAAATCCTCATGGTTCACCGGCGGCTGGTAAACGGCTGCGTTAGACAACATGGTGGAAACTGCATCGTGGATCACTTTAAATATGTGTTTGTGTGTGGTGCCGGCCCTCTTTTTCATCAAACGCACCTCTGTCTGATCAAAGTATAGCTTGGGGTGAAGATGTGCTGACATGGTGATATTGCCTGCTCGCTGTTCACCGTCTTCGTTCAAAGGCGCAGGTCTAACAGACGCACACGAGATGCCAAAGAAAACTTGTATCAGAGCCAAGAGACAGAGCAGAGACGCAGACCTCTGTATGCACTCTACAGCCATGATCCAAGAAACAGATGTGAAGGCTTTCTCTTGGAAAGCTCCTCCCTCACAGACACTAAAAAATGAATCTTTTACTCACAAGTATGGCGGCAGATATTTTTCTTTTCTAGACTTTTGTTGACATTCCCTTGAGAAATTGCATTCAACTCGCATCAAATAGGCGTTTTGGGCGTTTAAACAAAATAAAAGGCACAAACTTTTATAAGTGTCCACAAAAGAAATGCGTGTTGAAGCAGTCTTAACAAAATCCTCGCGTTTGTTTGTACGTTTTAATCATTTTCCGGAAATGGTTTTTCATATTTTTAACTAAAACAGAAGCTGTCGATCCATTTCTGACCTTAACATTCCTGCTGGTTCCGTTGGAAAAGAGGTCCAGAAAAAGTTGCAGTGTTCGCCAGTTCATTTCCCTTGCTGTTTGTAATATCGACGTTAACGCATTTCAGTGCTCCTGTGACACGAGAGGCGAAATAATCCGCTAATCCACTTTACTTTCAAGTGAAGTCAACTCATCGTTTGCTCGGAGGCTCGTCCAGATGGTGATCCTTCCTGATTTGATTTGTGGCAAATAAAATAGTCCGCGGGGTCTTTTACGCGATTACTGGACGTTTGTGTTAAATAGCAAACTAGTAGAAATAGGTTTGAGTTCAGATCTTCTCGCGTCACAGCACTGTCTCTGTGAGCTATTAAGCATGTCACTTTTTTCATCTTCCTCAAGTTATCTAGCAGAATTCACTTTTAGTATTGCTAGTGTTAATGTGGTCAATAGATGGCGCCTTAATATCATATCCAGTGATTTCATTATAGCAACACTTCAGTATTGAGGTCGTTTATGAGTTTAAACAAATGGTACGAAGTACAGTTTCTTATTCATTTAATAAAGTTTAGGCACAAGTCAGAATAGAGTTAATGCTATTTGAAAATGAAGAAAACAAGGGTAAATGAAGCTTGACAGTCTAGTGAAAGTAAAAAGTATTATGAATGATGATATCATTCCTGTCCTTCTGAAACTTTGTATCTCCCTATTTCTTTTTTTGTCATAAATCATTATTATTCGTCACCCTTTATGTTTGTCACTGGGTTTTGCAAATATTTAACCAATAGAAAATATTAAAAAGTGCTTGTCAACTATTTAATAATTGCATACACTGTTTTTTCAATTTCCTAAACGTTTGGAAGGACAGTCACAATATATTCTTTATAATATAGTGAAGTACTTTTTAAATGTTAAAACACTCTGATAAAGTACAGATATTGGAAAATGCACTTAAGTAGAGTACATTTATTTAAGTACTGTCCTCCTCTGAATATCGCAATGTTTTTTTTATTCATAGGCATTCAACTGATGATATTGTACATAAATTAATTACTTTCAAACATATAGACTTTTAAAATTCACATTAAAATGCAATAAAATTCACATAACAGGGAATTTGTCTAGAATAATGTATCAAATGAAATGAAAACAGCATTAGGGTTTTTAATGACATTGTAAAGATCAACACAATCCTATTATAACAATCTACATATTAGTCCGCTTTCTTTGCTTCGGAGTTTTTTTCTTCGTTGTCAGGTTCTAATAATTTTGCTCTCTTCCCATCAGATGCAGCATTGCTCGTGGCTTCTTCTGCAGGTCTCTCATCATCTGCTGGTACAGCGGTACACATACCCCAGATAATCATTACAAGTATACCCACCGGCAGTGCACACACAAAACAACAGAAGACCGGAGCTGTCTGGAACAACATCTGAGATCAGAGAGATTTATATTAGTTACTAGGACATCAGTGACCTAAATATCAGCCACAGGTAAATATTTGCTGAGCATCAGCAGTGTGTTTATGTTTTACAGTAAGTGTAAATATTTAAGTATGCTCATGTATCCATGAAAATCAATAAAAATTAATCTGTTATAATAACAATGTATGCGAGTCTTACCACCACAGTAGACTTTGTTTTATAGAAAAGTCTTTTGGCTTGCTGTATTATTCCATTTCCTCCGAGTAACTGATCAGAGTAAGACAATTCATTTAAACCATTGTGTTTCACAAGTAAAGAATTGTGAGAAGGAGAGATTCCTTTAACTCTTCGTACCTTTACCCTGCCCTCCAATACACTGTTAAGAAAGTGAATGACATCCTCAATGGTCTCAATCTTACTTCCTGGTAGAAAGTATCCGTCAACAGACATGTTCAGCACAATGATGGAAGGCTTCATAATTTCTCTATGCAGATGAAAAATAAATGATAGTTATAAAAATGACCAGCAGTATTTGATATTTACCTTTAGTATATTATTGGATTTCTATGAAACTGCTGAAGTGGTCAAATCAACTCACCCCATAATTAATCCGTTGATGTATTCATTATCAGTCATATAACCAAACTGGTAATCGCTATGAGATAAAACACATTTTTTATGTTTATTGTCATTATTTCGGTTAAAGAACGAGCTAACAAATCAATGACATGATAAATGATATGTCTGATATCTTCACACTTTGAAAATAAATATAGATTTGTTACATACTTTTTGTATTGATCTCTGTATTCTGTAGATAAGATTTCCATCAGAGTTTTGTACCTAGAAGGAACAAAATTTTGATGTTTAAGAGTGAGAATAGAAAAACGATCTCAACTAATATTCAGTGCTGGAAATCTCTGATGCCTTGTTGGATTAGTCTCTTACCGAATGCTTTCTTCAGATGGTGTCATCTCATCTACTACTGCCAATGCCACAAGTTTACCTGTGAGGGAAGAGTGAGATGTTTAACATTCCTGTATGCTTTGATTATGCATGCATAACAGTGTCAAAGCATCAGCAAAGATAGCAGTCATGTTGTTAATTATTGATAATGAAGTGTGAAAATATAAGACAAGAAACACTCAAGTAAGAAAGAAAGATCCAGCAAAATGGCTTTTCGCTCATGATGACGACAAACGGGCTTACTTAGATCTCCCATCTGGTAGAGACTGAAGTTATCGATTTGGAAGTAAGAGGGAAAGCGTTCTCGATTCACCCAGGACGACAGATCGCCATCAATAACTTCTGTGTAAATAAGAAAATAAAAGATTAGAGTTACTTCTCAAAATGTCATCATCAAGTGTCATATGCAAATTTCTTAGAAATGTTTTACATCTTTTTATAAGTAACAAATGATCTCACATTTTATTACCAGACAAGGTGTTTCTTTTTATTGACTATGCATTACATTATGCAAAATAAGTAATGCACACACACAGTTGAGTTGTTAACTTAAAGGGTGGGTATTGGATGATAGCTTATACAGAAAGGCCATGTGACACATGAAACACTTTACTGTCTCTCTGTGCTCTGTCCATTTTTTGGATTAGAATGGTAAAAGCCCCTTACTGCAATGACCATGTCTTCACATATAATGACTTTTCACCTGTTTGCTTCATACATGTGAGAACCTGTGCAAAGCTTTGGGTGAGTACTTTACTTCTAATACACTAGAATATTTGAAGCATCTTTTGCTCATATGATGCTGAGAAAAATGTAAATGTGCATCACAGTAGTATTTATAATATTTTGTTATTTTAACAAATCTTCTCAGTCAGAAGGAAAGGGATGTTATAAAAAAATGACACAAATTATTAAGAAAATAATGTCAATAAAGCAATTTGCACCACCACCTGCCTATTTATGAACTGTGTAGGCTGTGTGTCATGTACCAGGATTTTCATATTGTAGTCATAGTCAAACACATTACTAGATGATCACAAATTAATTTCTGCTTTCAGTGTGCTAACAGTGTTAACAGCGTAGTTAACAATTATATCTATTTACATCTGAATACCACAAACTTGTTCTTTCAGATTCCCACAGAGTTGAGCTAACCGAACATTACACTGCGGAGGTCAGGATTTTTTTGAAGTGATAAAACTGGGCTATAACACTGCTCTATCTGGGTCCTACATTATACAATTCTGTATATTTCCTTTAGGCAATCGACAAGATGCTGAACATTATACCTGTTGCAAATTGCCCAATCTTTTAATCTGGCTTCATGGATGTCCTAACTATTCACGTTTTGGAAGACTCATCTGACAGCTCGGTGTTCCACGTCCAGGTTCAGTGTGCCGATCCTTTCCTGCTAAACTGCTGGCTCAATAAGACTTTCTTTAACAATGGACAAGTGCAGCAAACAAACACCCTCATGCTACATGGCTGTCGTGGGTTAGTATTTGTATTGAGGGTGCTGCATCGTTCTTCACGCCTGCCTAATTCCCATTACTGGTGCCCTTTCCTAGTTACACTCTGCCTTGATGCCCTAGCATTTCGCTACCACCTGCCATCTGTGCCCCAGTGGAACGGCACCCTTCAGGAGGCAATGAGGGGAAATAGCCTGGAGCTCAGACGCTGAGAGCGAATTAGATTTTGTTGCTTGGAAACCCTGTGAGTTTCTGATATTACTTACTAAAAAGATACATTGCAGTCGGACTGTAAGACATCTTACCGTTGTACAGGTAGTATGTCCCATCTTTAAAGACAGCAATGACAGGAACTTCCTCAAGGGTCACTGCCTGTAAGACCACGAATCGGCATGTTTATGTTCGAATAGTTATTTATTTCATTTTGAAGAAGAATAATCAGTATACTTTCCTGAGAAAGTCTTACTTTTGGAAGAACGTCTACAGAGGCAGAGAAAAAATATGTGTGGACAATATACTCAGTTGCAACTTTGTGGTATTGTGCCTAAGAAACAACAAAAATAGATTTAATACCACATAACAGTAGCAAATTACTTCTCAAGAGATTTTTCAAGTGTGCTACATGAATTCCCTAAATACATTGTGTGAACTATTCATGCATAACACTGCATAATAAACACATTTATTCTTTCATTCTAGGAAATCAATAATGAATTAATTGCACATGTATAATCCAAATTCATATTCATTCACATTTGTATTTACCTTAAGGTGTGACTTTCCTCCAAAGAAAACAAAGAAAACATCATGACGACTCATAGCATGCTGGAAAAGCTGTACACTAGAGAGATGTCTTACCGCAGGTCTAGATTCGAAAAAAGGGACAGCATTAGATCTAGCACTAGTACAACACAAAACAGGTCTACGCAAAACACAAAAATGCAATTAATTGTAATGATATTCATTTAAGCATTACCCTGCAACTCTATTGGTGAATTCAATAATAGCATCCTTTGTTCGTGGACCTTTGTAGTCGAAAGACAGCTCTCCTTTAAAGCTTGTTAAAATAAATAAATAGAAAGTAGCAATGTTCTGTGTATCAAAAACAATACACCATTCCTCATATAGAAAAAGATTAAGTATATACATAATAACATTGGGATTATATTTAAGCTTCTGTAAACACTCACAGTTTTAGCGTTGGATATCCACGTATATTAAACTCTGAAGCAATACCTAAAGAAAGAGCAAGGAACGTTTTTCTGAATACATTTTCAAAATAATGTTTTATGAAGGGGACATAAGGTATAAAGACATAAGGTGTGAGCTACATTTGACTTATTTATAAGGAAAATGTCAGGATTTAAGAAGGAATTAAACTGAGAAGACCGTGGCTGCAAAAGGCACTAAAAAGCTTCCAAAAAACATCAAAGGATTCTAATTGCTGAAAATGTAACTCATGCCATATGGCCATGTGGTTAACAAGACACTCGGCTCAATACAGAATAAGTGAATAGTCTGATGAACTGACTCTCATGAGAGGATGAGGCTTGCTTAACTAATCCCATTAAACAGCGGGTAAGCCTATCCTGCCATTTAAGTAGCATACTAATTGGTTGCTAAGCAATGGCCTGGTGTGGCCTTGCCATACATACTACAAAATACTATAGGCTACAACTTAATAGGCTACATAATATCTTAAAAATCAATGTGGACTATGCCACACATTCTTGCTGATCTTAAATATAATTTCAGAAATACAATCTATGTAAATAAAGCTTTCAAACATGTATGTAGATACGTGAATTTAACCTACTTGTGTGTGCTGTGGCATCAATCTTGCCAACGTTAACAGGAGAGCCCACACTCTTCAGCTCTGCACCCACTTCATACCATATTGGCTCGAATGTGTGACAGTAAGCACACCATGGAGCATAAAACTGCAATATAACACATCATTATTTCACACAGCTGAAATGACACATGAAGTTAAAATTGTAACTCTATCATAGAATCTATATTAATCGGAATACCTCCACCAGCCAAAGTTCATTGTGTCGGTATTCCTTAAACCTGTAAAAGTTGTTTGTTGCAAATTAATAAATAGATCTGTTTATCTATCTATCTATCAAAAATACGAAGCTACAATATAGGTTAAATCACTTACTTCTCATCGAGCTCCTCCACGTATCCTGATACCACAGCAACGACCGACAGAAGCGCTATTAAAACGTCGTTTTAATCAATTGCGTTCAAGATAATATTTTGCATTTGTATGCTACATATCAGAAAAATGCCATTATAATACCTGAAAGTGTTACGTTCTTCATTCTTGTTGTCCTGTCTTGTATAGGCTAACAGTTACTTTAAATGTCACACAAGGCAGAGTGACGTGACATAATAAAGATGGTTGTAAGCTCTTGACCGACTGACCATGTATCAGATTAACCCCATTGTCCCTTGAATAGGAATTAGGACACAAATTCAGGATTCTGGACGAGTCTCTAGCCTACTTTATTTAACATTTATCTAGGATAGTCTCGTTGGCATTCAGTAGGCTATCCACAATTCAGCATGTCAATTCAATACTTCTTATAATAGGTGAATCAAGTTAAACGTAGTTTAGGAATCAAATAAGCCAGAGTAGCCTAGATACAAATATTTTATTTTCGCCTGTACACCCAATGGGGCCTGGAGATGCGGTAGGTTATTGCGTAATGCGTGTTTCCACCTCACTTTATTGTCATTGTGAAGTATTCAAAAAAAGTTTGATTTACCTTTAAGACTTTGCATAAGCAAACTGTGGCCTTGTATCATTTTATGCAAATCGCGGCTACTTGACATGTTAAACCGGGGATAAATCGTATATTTATTGAATGTTGACTGGAACAATGTCATGTCTTCCAATAGATGGCGCCATTATTATCCATTTGCAATTTTGCCTCGTTTTGTTTTCTAATAACTGGGCAGAAAGAAAAGTATAATGCATTGATCCTACGTCTTGAGAAATGTTCCCAATTGTTTATTTAGTAATTGTTTAGTTTGTTTATTTAGTAATTGTTGATTTTGTTTAATTGTATCGTTGTTATCCTTTACAGTAGGCCTATAATAAAATGAGGTTTAAAAGCGTACGTGGACAATGGATGTTAAAAAGACGATCCAACCATTTCATTGTGATGTTTACGAATAGTCTGTGTTTGGTTGTTTTACTGGCAAGCGCATTTTTTACTGCCGTGTTTGTAGTTCGCCAGACCTTTTAACATACCATTGGACAACGGGTTCTTCATGTACCATTTTGATTGGCGCAAAGACACGTCAATCAATATAAATATACGCCCATCATGGGATCACCCTCCTCGCTGATTGGTTCAAAATAATACCGTTTAAGAAGTCCCTTGTATCTGTATGGCCGACGCAGACGTCAATCTCCATCAACGAAAACGTAAGTTTAGTCCGTGGGGAGAGGCAACTGTTATGGAAGTGTCTGTCTATTGAATTTACTACACTGGTTTTACGCACACTGAGCGGGAGTAACGCTTTTGGAAATGTTCTGATCGTTCAACTAGTCAGACGTATAACGTTAGAAACTGGATGAAGAGCAGAGCTGGGAAGGAAGCAAAAATAACTAACGTTAGCGCGTTTATCTTCTCTTGACCACTTCATTTCTGTGGACAGCACGACAAAACATACGCAGTTGTCTGATTTTGCATGTTGAACACTCGCTTTTTTGTATCGAGTTCGCTTGGAAAGTTTATAAGTTAAGTTTGAGAAATGTGGCGTTTGTGTTTTGTTCGTGCAGGAGTTCAAATATAGCCCAGTTGACGCTCGTTCAAAAAAACAAGCAATTATCCCTGTATGTAAATATATGGATTGCCGTGTAACGTTACGGGCCTCTGTTTCGTCAAAATGCAATGGGACTAAGTGAGGCCTGTCGACCATCAGCGTATTTTTGCTTCAGTTTCAAACCTGGTGAACAGGTAAGACATTTGATTTTGTAAGGCATTACTGGGTGGTTTTATCTAACAGTTAGGTTCTGAAGTATTTACTTGGTAGGAAGTAATTTGATAACCAGGCGTTCAGTTGCTTGTGTCAGTAAACAATTAAAAAGCGTTTCGGGATCTTTTTTAATGGCAGCATGCTGTTGCACCTGATCGCTATTCTCAACGGTATTGAGTTACTTATTGTTTTGCAGCTCAGGCAACGGGGATGCAGCAGAGTTTACTTTCGGTCGGCATCTCGCATTGCAACACTTGCTCTTCCGAGTTGTTTCTCACGTCGACTTGCTGTTGGCTTCCTTGGTAACCATGTAACGCAAAAATATTACACTTCCTGTGTAGTGCACAAACCTGGCTAACGCTACGTGTTCGCCTAGATTCATAGGAAATGTATTTGCGTTTAAAGTTGTGTGGCCAACATCAAAGCACTGCTTACCTTATGGTTCTCCAGTATTTACATTACATTTTATGTTATTATAAGCCTATTTTGTATCTAAGTAAGTGTATATTAATTTTCTGATGTTGTTTCTCATTAAAACACAGCCTTGCAGACATCTCAGGTATGAGTTTTACAAGATAGCTGAGTCCTTCTCATTACTTGTTTCACATCTGTGGAATGTCAGGCATGCTGTTGTTCACATCCTCTGTCTGTAAAAGTCAATCCAACTGATCTCTGGTTTTAAAATACTTATGACCCTATGTAAATTAAGGGATTACAGTCTTTTTCCTCATTTGTTTGTTCTTTTAAAGCTGGGTTTGCTTAGCTGTTTGATACCATCATGATTCAGATATTTTTGGAGTAATGCTGGATCAAAATAACCGTGCAGTTAATGTGCAAAAGTTAGAGTCAGCAAACTGTCATGGTTTTTCGGTGGAGCTCATTTGTATTACTGAATCATTGTTGCCCTGCTGTGTGACTGTGTGCCATTTTAAGGTTTAGAGAATGAGAGATAGTCGCACATATCAAATCTTTCTGTGAATGCGCCTGCCCTTAAGGTAGTCCTCAAAGTTTAACCATTGAAGTTTAATAAGTTGCCACTCGATGGAAAGTTGTCATCAAAAGTTGTTGAACTGTTTTCTCAAATGCTCAAGTTTGTCTGTAAATAGCACAGCTTCATGACTATTTTCTGAAGTGGAAACTGTAAAACTGCCCACATAGACTTCTATCATAAGTTTTCCATATGAGTGTCTCTTTCATTACAGCAGAAAACTACAGAAATGGACTTGGTTGGATTTTCACACTTTAGTGAGTAGATCCATCTGTTAAGAGCTCAATGGCCTTCATGAATGTTTGGTCTTTATAAAGTGGCTTTTCACTTGGATGCAGCACTGCAAGAGTTCAAAGGCACTAAGGCAGTGTTTAGATTTCTGGCAAAGTCTTGTTATGTTTACCCCATTTTATGTGTATGCCTTAATGGAATGTTGAAGGGACAACTTATATCCATATTCCATACTATAATTTTTTTTTTTTTTAGGTGAGTGAGAGGAAATGACTGTGTATGGTTTGACTCCGTGTTCTTTTACAGAGAAATGAAGCAGAGAATTTAGGCAAAGTAATTTATTTTCATTGCAGTGGTTATTTTTTATGATGCCATTTTATTTCTGGGTTGTGCTGCTTTGCATTGTAACTCTCTCTGTGATTGTTGTATGTTCCTCTTAGGAGGATGGTAGATTTCTTTATTGTTCACCAGGTGTGTTTAAGCACCACACTTCCACCTTTTCTCAATTGTAGCTTTAATTATTAGGCAGAAAGTCAATATAAGCATAGTACTGTTTGTCTCATCAAGGTTGTCAGGTTTGGTAGTATCTTATATCTAAGGTTTCAAAGACGTTAACTGGGAAAGGTAAAAATGAATGGCATTTTTGTACAGTAGTTTAGCTATCGATGTCACACAAAGATTGCTCATTCTTTTGAATCACACACAAAGTAGTCAACTATCCAGTAGTTGTAAGTAGTCTAAATGCATACTACATCCCACGCAAATATTTTGCTTATCTTTTTGTTTCTCTAGGTCTGGCAAGGGCCGTCAAAAATGTGAACCGGTGATTGAGTGGGACTCTACCAGATTAGCAGTGCACCAGTTGCAATGGAGCGTAGCAAACGCAACTCCATTGCTGGGTTCCCCACACGGCCAGATCGACTGGAGGACCTCGATGGTGGGGGAGGAGGGTTGGATACCAGCCCGGCACAGCTGGACAGAGTCTGTCCCTCTTCCTACCGAGCTCTCATCAGTGCCTTTTCTTGCTTGACCCGACTTGATGACTTTATCTGCGAACGGATTGGCTCTGGCTTTTTTTCCGAAGTCTACAAGGTAAGATGATTGCTTGATAACGTTTATGATCTTTGACACTGACTTAGCAAATATGAGCAGTATTGAGCAGAGGTGCTCTAGTCCTTCTGGAAAAACACCTGAAAAGTTTACATTGAACTTTTCTAACACACTTAACCATGCCTTCCCTGTTAAACTTCAATGATTGTTTATAGTCTGTGATCTGCGCTGTTTTTAATATAAATAAGTTTTATTCAGAGACCAGTTTATTTCACAATAAACTATAATCCCAGAATGTATTTGAGTTGTAATCTGGCATAAATCTTAAATGACTTGTATAATTATTTTACATTTACATTTACTAAATGTATATTATGCATACCCTACATACTCTTGACTGCGTGACTGTGCATGTATGCACATTAGGGATAAATCTCATCAAAGTTTTATACATGAGGCCCCTGGAGTTGACAGATGTGCAGCTTCCATGACAGAAAGATTTAGTGAAGTCCTGGTTAGAAGTAAAAGGAGGTCAGTCTTGTTATGATTCAGTCAGTGTGAGCCGATTTTCTGAGATTACTTGGATAGAAATGAAAATGTAAAGTTAATACAATTTAATGTAGCCTACATAGCAGTAATAATAGAAGACATCTTATTGGAAAGCATGAATGGGCCAAGTACTGATCCCTGTGGTATTGGTTTGAAGAAAGTGTAACGGAGACCAGAGAGAGAGACCTGTGTGGGTAACCTCACTTCCCAACCTTTAGAGCAACAGGCTGCAGTTTATAGCCTTCTCGTTAGAGCACATGCTTGACCAACACCGGTTCGAGTCTGAGGAAGAACAATGTGATATTTGAGACGTCTAAAACAAAACTAACTGCAGAGAAGTTCAGGGGACATTATAAGAAACTGCTGGATCATTTCACAGCATTTCTCTTGTTAAGTTTTATTTGAAGTTATCTGTACATTGTGTTGTGGACATGGGGAAAAATGTCCTTAATACACAATAAAATCATCATAAGTTAACCTAACAAGATGTTTTGTTTTGTTTTAAACTCTATAAACAATAAAAGTATACTTTTTCATACAGTATATATAAATATGGTCTTGGCATGCACATTTTCTGTTGGTTCAATTGAATTCAGAGTAATTTGGTCTGGTGTATTCGGAGTTTAACCAGTCTTGACGTCAATCAATAACAAACGTTCTTTGCCTCTTTAAACAAGCAAAACCAAATCTGTTGTCATCTGCATTTAAATGCATAGACAGTCAGCATTTTATCTATCTATAGACTATCTGAACACACATTTATGTTTGTGTACGAATGTAAACCCATTTAAAACTATTGTGCGGAATTCTGCAGATTTCCCCACAATTTTAGGGTGGAATCAACAAAAAAGTCTGCAGATTCCGTATGGCCCTGCTTATGAGGGAAAACAACTTTGTGAGCAAAACCTTTGAGAGGAATAATGTACACACAACAAGATAACTAAAAGTATGCAATTTAAAAATGTAAGTTAGTTCATGTTATGTGTCTCTTAAAAAAATTCTCTATTGGAGCAAATGTCTCCTTAATTAATTTTTTTGTCTGGAGCCCTGCCCTGATCTCATTCTTTCACCTCTCACTCCAATGTTTTTCTGCTTAAAGGCCCTTTAAGTATGTTTGGGTACTATAACTTGTTTAAATGCTTGCATTCATTTAACCCATTAATTTGATTTGTTTTGTGCTAATAGAGTAAGTATTTAGTGAAAGGTCCTACTTTGGTTTATGGAGTGTCCCACAACAAGTTTACATACATACAAGGTGTAAAAACACTTTTCTAATAATAAGCAGTGATTATTACCTTACTTCATCTCTCTACTCCCCTCCTTTTTGTCAGCCTACTCTGATCTGGGTTGCGTTTCCCAGAAGCATGATCGTAACTCCATTGGTGACAATGGCTTTAAGATCAACTTAAGGCTACGATGCTTTTGGGAAACACAGCCCTGATTGGTTAGATGGTCTAGTTTGCTGTGATTGGTCTACCACGTACAGTGTTGCAAATGGAATATAGGCAGGCTTTGCACCGAGTGACACACATCTGTCACGAAAATGAAATAAGAACGTCCGATGACTCGTTCACGTGATTCAGAGTCTACTCTTATTTATATATTTTTTTTCCCAAAGCCAATAACTTTTGTTATTCATTCACTTTTAGCTTTACAACTTGGCAGACTGCTTACTTGCACACACAGCAACATTACACGCTGCATAAAATGCAATTTAAGTTACTCTAAGTTTGGGTGAGGAAGTTCTGTTTCTCACTTAACTCATGGTTTCTCACCAAGTTCTAAAAGCGGGCTTGTGGCTTGGTGCCTCCTTTACGAGTATTTTAAAAGTACTCACTGGGTATTATTAACGGTATGTATTGTCTGTGTGTCTAAACAATAGACTATCATTACTAATGAGGAAAATGTGAAACATGTGTCAGACAATTGTGATTGATGTGGTATACTATGAAAATATACAGGAAGACCAATGCTTTACTGTGTTTATTAAAGTGGCTAAACAATCTTGTGTAATTGTGGTTATCAATTTCATGCACCTTAAATCCTGATGACCTTTTACTTTGTATTGAACTAAATACTACTCAAGATGTTAAGCATCAGTTGTATAGTAAGCTCAGGGGGTTTGTATTTACGGAATGATCTAAAAATAAGTTGTTAAAATTGTAAGAGAACAGTGTCTGCCCATTATTAATTCCTCTTACAGCAGGCAGCTCTTTCACACCTCCTGCTTCAGTCTATCTCATGGACAGTCCCTGATACCTGCAGAGACCAAATTGCCTGAAGGCTACATGCACAAATAATGGTACACTGGTACACTTTATTTTTTTATTTATTGCATAAACTGAATTTGGTGCATCCCTAATTATGTGGGATGCTTTGGTTGGATCTGGTTAGGTTAAGTCATATTAATATCAGTGGTATTTCTGTTTGTTAAAGAGTTTAACATTCCACAAAATCATAAACATTACATTTCATGCATTGTACAAACAAGGGAGTCGACTCTGAATCACGCGAACAAGTCGTGACCTGTCCGAATCTTTAACCGCAGTGTATCTACATACATAGAAATAGTCCCTACCTGCTCTCGAAAACTTAAACACACGCGCTAAACCAATCACAAGCAGACTAGACCATCTGACCAATCACAGCAGACTACGCTAGCGGATTAGACCGATAAATCATGGAACAAATCATTTGAGAGTCAATCAAGAAGTAAGGTAATAAAAACGGCTTATTATTACGGAATAAGTGTTTTTACACCATGCATGTACATAAACCTGTTGTCGGACACTCCATAAACCAAAGTAGACCCTTAAAAAACAGATGCTATTTTCTCTTTAATGAATTCTGAAGCTGTTTTGGCTTGTTTGATTGTGTATTTTCTGGTCTTTCCCAGAGAGCATTATGTTGAAGGCCAGAGTAGATAAATGAAACTGAAAACATTCACTGATTTTTCCAGGTCTGGTAGGAATATTTTTTTCTGTGCCTGCCCTCCAGTGTTTCAGGTGCTTCTTAAAAGTATCAGGCATAGGCATTTGCTTTATTTAATAAAAAATAAGCTATTTTTATATTGAGGCCTTTAAATTCAATTTGCAAATGACGAATTTTAGCAGCGCAAATTATTATTTGTAGAGCCCTGTCAAACTAGTGAACAGTATTTCTGTTTGTAACCCTGAACCCAATTATCTTGGAATTGATGAGTATTACCTGTAGAGAAAATCCATTATACGTGTTCCCTTCATTATACTTATCCTCCCACAGGTGGCTTAGACTTAGAACTGAGCGGATGGCTTTAGGGCAGCAGGCAGGGGGTGTCTGCATGTGGCACAGGTAGGGGTAATGAGATGAGCCAAATGCCAACTGTGTTGTGGGATCTGTGAGAACATGTCTAGGAAGCAAATGCAACAATAGTTTTATTCAGTTGATTGGAACAAATGACTTTAAATCTGTACCCATATCAGGAGCTTGAACAAATATCAACACCCCCACTGCAAGATAGAGAATCCCTAAATAATCACGTTGCGCAATATTCTAATCCATCTTCATTTGCGGAACTGTAATATTTCCCTAAGACACTGGATTTGTTGCATAGAGACAAGCTCATTGGGCAACAAGCTGCAACTTGATAATAGCAGAACAGATTGCGAGTTTGAGTTGAATTAAGGAGGCAGCATCTGGGTCCATGTCTGTCAGTCGGCTCTCACTGCAGGTGGGAATAGCAGAACAGGAGTGGGCTGTTATGGTTGCAGTACAGGAAATGAAGCATCGTTTTCATTGCATATCAACTAGATATGTTAGCATCATGCATTTATAGTAAAAGACAACATTAATGAATGTGTGGCTGTATGTTTACAGTTCACATAAGTTAACGGATCTCAGTGTTTTGACTTTAAAATGCTGACTTGCTGAAACTGCATGAGAGTAATGTTTTACTCATGAGGACATCCTGTGGTTGATATTTCTTTCCCGAATGACTTTTTATTGGTCAGCAAGATGAAAGAGGGAAACTGTTCTGCAGAAGCACATTTCAGAGTTGTTGTGAAAGCCCCAACAGCCATTTTTGTGCAGTGTTTGTTGTCTTTTTCCTTTCCTCAATTTGTGCTAAAATATTGGTTGCTTAAGAATGACCTTTAACAATTATCCTTTTCAGAAATGTATGGCACTTCTCTTATGAGTGCTGTTGCTGGGCTAATGTTATGGATTTTACTTCACTCTCATGCAATTTAACAATCTCTAAAATCATAGTATCGTGTGAGAGGTATGGGTCAAGATGCATTGTTTTTTATTCATTTTAAGATGCATTATATAAGCACATAAATTCCAGTTACATATTTCATTAGTTTTGCATTTTAATAATCTTTTCATGACATAATGAGCAAAAGATTTTGGTCTGTGTGTTGTAGGTGCGTCACAGAGCATCAGACCAGGTCATGGCTCTGAAGATGAACAAGCTGAGCAGTAATCGTGCCAACATGCTGCGAGAAGTTCAGCTCATGAACCGACTCTCCCATCCCAACATTCTCAGGTTTGTACACTCCAGATATAACATTTTACATATAGTAGTGACCAAAAGTGATGTCCAGGGTGAGCATACAGTATTTGCTTTTAATGTTCCCACAGGTTAGATTAAACCATCAAAATATAAGGTGCATGGTGCAAAATAGACAAAACCTTTAAAGGGACAGTTTTCCCAACAATAAAAATTTTGTGATAATTCACTGGCCTTTAAGTTGTTTCAAATCTTTATAAATGTCTCAGTTCTGATGAACACAGAGAAAGTTTTTTTTTTTTTTTTTTTTTTTTTTTTTTGAATGCTTGTAGTCAAACCACCATAGTAGAGAGAAAAAGACAATGGTAGTCAAAAATGCCACAGAACTGTTTGCTTTCATAAATTCTTTAAAATATCTTCTTTTGTGTTTAACGTAACAAAGACATTTATAAAATAAAAAGGACATTTTGTCCTACTATGGTAGTCAATGTCTCTGAGTGGTTACTTTATGATGTTAGTGCTTTTATTCCAGTTGAGGTTTACACTAACAAACTAAGAAGCTGATGCAATAAAAATACATTTAACAAGCTTGTAACTGAATAGGAAAATCAAGCTAACAGTGCTTTCAAAGGGAAATGTGGCACCAACATGCACAAAAAGCTGTAGATGATGTGGTTTAATATCCATATTAGATTTCCTACTCTTTGAACTTTATGTACTGCCAGTGGCTCAAAATTACTGCAGGCTTTTAAACAGTGAGGCTGTGGAGCATTGCTTTCAATTGAAATCTTTTTTCCACTTCGTGATGATCATGGAAATGCAGGGATGTCCTCTTCTTCCTCCAGTCCACAGAAATCAGGTCAGAAATCCATTAACAATGGATGGACTGAAACTACATCTCAAGTGTAGATTTCATTGAGATCGGAGTCCTTGGAAAAATGGTCGTCTTGGTTTTTCACATCAGCCGAGTTAAGCTAGTGAATTTTGTCAGGTGAAATTACCTGGGGCTGAATTGGAGCATGGGATCTTAGAATTTATAAGCATAATGTTAAATGTGGACTAGTTCAGATCTACAGATTCATAAAAAAATGCCAAAATCAATGCGTTTGTCTGTCAGTGGGCCAACTAGAATAGTTGTTGTATTACAAGCAATGTTGTTCTCATTTTTTAACACATTGGTATTGTCTTCATTTTTGTGGTGCTTGGCTTAGTGTTTGTACAGCAGAATTTGAGCTTGTGGGTGGACGAGAAGGAGAGAGCGCGAGAGGCTGTGCACATTTTACAATTTCACCATTGTTATGTCTTGTCAAACGGGGGCGGAGAGACTGTATTGCAGACAGGCGAGAGCTGAGGGGGTCTTTGTTAATGAAATCCTAACTCACAGAGCCACATTAAAAACCATGTCTTGAGTTTATGGGGCTTTAATTCCCAAAACGGCAACAAATTTGTACCCGGCCTAATAAGTTGTGTGAGGCGGACACTGATACACTTAAAGCAAATTAGTGAAAAGCTATTACAAGTCTATAATCATTCCTTTTGTTCAGTGTTGCTGTTTAGATTACTGTTTGAAAGTGATGAAATCAGATCTGTTGTTCAGACAGCTTAAACGGTGTTTGGTATAACTACATTAGTTACTATAGTGATGATTTAAGTGTCAGCATGATGCCAAGAGACATAAGAGAGAAGCCATCACTGGAAGTGAGGATGGAAGACTGAGCATAACATCTTGCCACATTTCTGTATTTGTAATGTGTATCCAAGGCATTATTGTATTTACATCTTCATGCATTAGTTGAGATAACCATTCTACACGCAATTCAGAAGCTTTTTTTGTAGATTGTTTTTGCTCCTAGACAAGCGAAACCAATCTTATTTTTGTTGCCTGTTTCAACATAGCTGTCACGTTGTGGAGAGCAGCAAGCAAACATAGTCGGCAGGATGGAGAGTAAGTTTATAAAGCCTGAAGCAGGGTGCAGCTTTAAAGTAGTGATGGCGTGAGCAAGGCTTCGTGAAACACTTGAATCAAATGTGTCGTATCGTTTCGAGGCTTCGAAACAATCCGACACCCGTCTCGACGGTGACACCTTGTGGTCATTTAAGCGTGCTGATCTGAAACGCATGTGTAACAACGAGTTAGTCAATCGTTGACAAATTACAACCCCAAATGTCAATTAGGGCGCTCGTTTTTAATGTGTGGGGGAGTGGTTAGTGCGCTTGACTGGCATGCTGCCACCGTGGGTTCGAATCTTGGATGAAGTGTCTCATCTTTACATCATTACAGGAGTCATTGAAAAATGTATGTTTTTTTTATATTTTGAGTTTTTGTCTGACAACTGCGTGAGCCTGGTTTTGTAAACTCTAGACTCTTCATTGTAAATAACTATGGACTACTTTGGCAGTGAAAATGAAGATTAATAAAATAAATAAAACCACAATGTCTCTGTTGTCTAAGGACTTAGCATCAATTTACATATACTTTGCCATAACTGTGTACTTCAGCCTTGTAGGAATTACTTTATGCTGGGTCTTTACGAATGCCATGAAGCCCTCATTCTCCAACAATGTCCTTTGCACTTGCTAAAAATAAAATAAAAATACATTTAGTGTGAATATTTTTTTAATTATTGGATTTGAGGCCTTAAACAAGTGTGTTCTTTAATTACTGGGCATGAATTAAATGCCCAGAATTTTCACAGAATATTCAGTGTTTAAATTACTTAGCCTACTTTAGGAACACCAGATGTTTTGGTTACACATATGCCTATCCAATAAATGAGGGTGAAAAGAGTGCAGGTGTTTCAACAGTGATTAGGTGTTATGATTTGCCATCCCATACCTCACAAGGCTGTTCTCAAAATGGTCCCATACAATTGACCTTTGACTTTTTACTCCACTCTTCTAATATAATAATGTATGTCAAATGCCAAATTATCCAACATACATCACTAACACAACATATAACTCTGTTTGTTTAGTAAAATTTTGCTAGACTTTACATTAAGTGATACTTGAGATGGCCATAGATCACTACAAACATGGTTAATTTATTTTTGTTTCTAAATTTACATAATAAAACTAATCACTTATCAGTTAAAGCAATTATAGACACTGGCTCATGAGTTTACTTTCAGATAAACACCCCCTAGTCGCGAAATGTCGGCGTGTTTTTTATTTTAATTTAAAAAAAATTAATGTCGCCCCTTTGAAATGTTTAAAAACCGTTATGACTTGACTTGAAGCCTCATTTGCTAAACATCACGTGACTTAGTCAGTTTGATACGTGCTTCAAAGCACTGATTCGATACAAATGATCCAAAACGGTTTTTGAAGCTTCATGAAACCTGTTTTAAAAGTGCCCATTACTACTTAGTCTGCTGCAATGGCATATACAAATTGTAGACCGTGACAAAGATTGATAATGTTGTGTTGTTTCGTCAAATCATCTAATCAGACCTCCGCGTCACACACACACACCTGCACGCACTAACTGCAATCGAGATAGAAATGCATTTTAAACCAAAGTGGTCTGCAAGGCAATCTATTTCTAAACTTGTTTTCAAACTTTTTTCCGAAACCTATTGCACCTAAATGGAGTTATGTCATAAACATGGTCGTTTTTGTCTGAAGTGAGTGTAAAAAGTTGAGAATCGGATGTCAATACATTAGTGACAGCAGTCTAATATTCCTGCTATTCTATGTGGTTGATATAAATCAAATAAATGAAAAGAGAAACACTCACTGTAACCTCTGTAACCTTTGTAGCTTTATTAGGAATTTATACAGTGAATATAGTTTTTGTTTTTCAGTTTGTAGTGCAAAATTTGCCAGGAGTTTAAAATTGATAATAAATCTGCAAAAAAGTTCACTTTTGCATTTTTGAGGGCTCATTTATGCTCTGCCTGTTTTGACCAACTGTGATCTCATCACTATGTGTTGTGGATCTGACTTGTGCCCTATCATCACCATAAATACTGATTCAATTACTACTAGATCACAAAATAGTTTACAAGAGTACGAAATTCATCATAGACCTAGTCACTTTATTTTGCTCTCAAAATGCAAAATGTGAGTAATTATTTTCTTTTTAAAATGTAGCATTTTTTATTATGATGAATTCAGTTGAATTAGGTATGGTAAGCTATGTTTATATTTACTGTAATGGCATAAAACTGGTTTTGTAGGTTAGAATTATGCCCTCATTATGCCCAGAGTCATTTTGTGATCCATACACACATGACATAGCATCAAAGTTTAAGAAACATCTGTCTGAGAATCTCAAAAACTGCATGTTACTAGTGAGTTTCAAGGGATATAATTTTCAAATAATGTTCTTTTTTTTGTTTAACAAATACCCCTGTGTACGTGTTTGCTCTCACAGCCCCGCAAATAAAGTTAACACATGCATCTTATTACCAGGTATAAACTGGGCCTAGATGTCCACATGACAGTGAACATGGTAAAGATGTTGCATCTTTAAAACCCTACAAAATTAAACTTATAAACCTGTAAAAACCTCTTTGTACAAAAGAGGGTGGTGATGAAGTTGCTTACTTTTGGTTTTTATGGCAGAACTCTTGTTTACATGTGCCATTAACATAATATAAGTTTTGCCCTTGTAAGACATTCTCATGTTTTATAGCTTGTGGTGATGTACAGCACTATTAACCTGTCTAAGTTTATGGTGTCGTCATTTGTAAAAGCAGTTTGTGACAGATGAAACAAATATACGGCATAAACTAAACCTATAGGCCAAATGCCTCACAGAATGTCAGCACTTTCAATGCTTATGTCCTTATGTCAGCGTTTGTACTCAACCATGTACCTCTATGCTCTATTTTTGTTTTACTGATGTCCCATAAAATAGTTTTTGAGCTGTACTTGTGTATGACAAAGCATTAAGCATTTCTCTTATTGCTTCCCTTGTGTTTGTGTAGATTCAAGGGTGTGTGTGTGCAGGAAGGTCAGCTTCATGCTCTCACAGAGGTAAGTGACATACTGTTTATATATAATATTTCCTTACCATGGACAGCACCGTAAACTCTCTTTCATATTGCCAGCACCGAAACAAGAAAAGTTTAACAATTCAGCAACAAAGCCTTTGAGTTCATAGCATAAATTCTACTAGTGTTTTCACAGTTTCAAGCCTCACTGACGTTCTTACTACACATGAATGCAATCCAAATATTTGTTTACATATGTTGAACCTGAGTTGATGACTCCTGAAAGACACATTAAAGACAATTTAACATTTTGTACTTACAGACCTTGTTATATTTTTTGCTGATAAATCAGGGGTAGAATTTGTTCTGTATTCACAACCAGAATAAGTTGATCCAAGTGTGCTCGCAAGTTACCTTTTGATTCTTAAATCACTGGCATTTCCCCTGTGAATCAAACAACTTACTGTGACATTGAACAGTTTAGTCTTTGTTCAGAATGGCTTGAGGGGAAGTTTTCTATTAGAGAGCCCACCAGCAGTTCCCTAAGGCATGATGTATTTTTAACATTTCAGACTGTGTAGGTTTGTTGGCTTCATAAATGTTTTTATACAAATGACTTGTCTTTCCAGACAAAAGAAAGGATTTTATTTATCAAGCAGAATATTTTCGATTAAATACCTTCCAGTGCAACTGTCGATCTTTACAGTAAATTTGAGAATATACTGGGCTCCATGTGAGAACTACTGCCTACAACTTCTTCCAATGTGAGCCAAACAGAGGTCTTAAAAAAACAATATGGGTACTGCAATCGCACAGATGTATTTTTACACATTTAGTGTGCATTACATTTTGTACAATAAACAGGAAAGACTAAAGTAGATTGTTGTTTGTTATAGAGATCCTTTTTAAGATCTCATCGACAAAATTAGCAAAATTGTATCTGCCCCTAAATGGTAAAAACTGACACTCAAGGTGCTAGAGGTACAGCATTTTTTTCTGATCGTGTACATTGGGTGGATCTTTTAAGAGATATGTAAATGTAAAGTGATTTGATTCAGTAACTTAACATCAGCCCAAAGATTTACATTCCCAAAAAACCTCTGTAATGATGAATCCAAGAAAAAGAAGCCTTAAAATACGCAATCGAGTTCAAACCACAGCATTGTGTGTGCCACGTTGGCCCTGTGACCTTCGCTCTGCTTTCCCGATGCATGTTGACGGAAAGAGGGTATTAGTGCTATAGTAATCGTGGGTAATCACCAGTCTGCTGAAGGATTAGACTATTATTGAAAGCCACCATGGCCTTATGTTGCTTTTGCCATTTAGAATTCCTTTTTTCAATAGCTATTATACTGGTAAGACACCTCATTTAAAGGCTGTTGAGTGAGCTGACCATGTTTTAAATGAGCTCTTATCACTCAGCAGCTAGGAAATCAACCTCACCATTCTCTGCATCAGCAGCACCCAGCAAATCTCAGGCACTCACCAAGTAGGTTATAGCTTCATATAGACCTATAAAGTAGGTGGATGTGTTTAGCTTTATCATTCAGGCAGTACTCTGTCGACTCTGATCAAATGGTGCAATGCAGAGAGCAGAGTTAAGGGTTTAACCCTGCAGAGAGGAAGCAGACAGACGGCATAAGCCATGCAGCTCCAGAAGGAGTCCCTGAGCTGGAAGGGGGATATATGTTGGGCATGAGATCAGTACTGTGGGATGATAAGAGAAAGAGAAATGGGATTAGAGTGGGTAGCCAATCACATGGCTTAGCTAAACGTTTACCATGTGCAGGTCTTTACAGAAGATGTCAAGGGCCGGTGTTGGTTCTCTTAAGCGCAAAAAGACGAACTTGGTGTATTGTATGTCATGTATATATGTACTTTATCTATGTCGTACGCATGCAACAGCACATGCCTGAGACAAATGTTGAGATGGCCAAGTCAGTCCTCAATATAACATACTGCGCGTGTGTCGAGCTTGTCCATTTACGCTTTGCTGCGCGTATGTTGAGAGACGGCTAATTTTGTTAGTTAAATGTGGAGCCCTGTGTATGTCAGCACATATCATTTCAGACAATCCAAAATTAGGACACAGATGAGATGATGTCTTGCGGTAAACGCATCAGGCTGCTAGTTAGCAGCATGTGTGGCACATTAACTAATCTCTCAAATAAACCATTCAGTGCTGTAATGTCTCCTATAGAATAATTGGTTAATTATTGGATAGCGCTGTCATGCATATGCTTTGTGAAACAGAAGGCTGGTTTTAAGCACCTCTGCTGGGCACTGCTATTTTGCGGGCTTTTATGAGTTTTTCCAAACCGGTCCACTCCGGAGTGTGCCATATTTAGCCACAGGAGATTGATTAGATTAACTTTGTTGTAAAAACTAAATAATCCCCATAATGCAGTCTTTGTCAAGTGTATCCAGTGCGGGAAATGGGCGAGATTCACAGGGAGGACTCGAGTCGGGGATATATTTTGAGTCATGGATGCAAACAATGCCACTTTATGTATTAATTGTGCTTACATAAACATATAAATAAATTAAATGCAGATGAGCAAACAATAAAATTTACGTAAACAAAAAATGGCACAGAACCTTGTGGATTCCTGCACTTCAGTCTTTGATGAGACATAAAACAGCTCATACCTTTGAAACGGTGTTACAGAAAATGTGCGTGGTTTTTAAACCGCAGGTTTTTCAAACTGCGATATACCTTGAAACCAGTATTCATTTTTTAAATCGGTGTAACATTTTATTGCCATGTTCATCATTGTTCCTTTCTTTTTTCAGTACATTAATGGTGGCAACTTGGAACAGCTGCTGGACAGCAATAAGTACCTGAGCTGGGCCACGCGGGTCAAACTGGCCTTAGAGATTGCCATGGGCCTTAGTTACCTTCACTCAAAAGGCATTTTCCACAGAGATCTCACATCCAAGGTAAAGGCCATCTCTAATATTGTGATCGTCATTTTGTTTTACATTATTATTCAACCTATGCATCATTTGAAAGCTAAAAAACTCGTAGGATACTATGTGATCAATATAATGCTCAAAAATAAGGCTGCTTGTTAAGAGGTTAAGGGGGGATAACACAACACGACACAAACAAGCAAATTAATCTCCTGTAGCTCAACTGGTAAAGCAAGGTGCGAGCAACACCAAGATCATAGGTTTGATTTCCAAGAAACATGCAACTAATAAACTGTTCACACCTCTCTCGAGACTCTTCAGAGAACCTGTAAGGTACATTTGTCCACAGGTTTCATATTATTACATAATAAACAAGAGGAGTATATCAGTCAGCATTGAAACAGGTGCTTCTATTGATGGCATGCACTGACATGCTGTTTCCACTGCCAGCTGTTGCATTCTCTCTTTTAGCACCTATGGGACTTCCTGTAATTATTAGCTCTGGGAATCACCCCTTGGCTTGCACACTACATCATTACTTTCGGTTTAAGTGATTCTAATTGACTTCAGTTGGAATCTCTAGTGTAGGGTGTCCCATGGGAGGAGCAATATGTTCTAGTACTCATTGTTTTTTCCTTTAATGTTATCTCAGAACTGCCTGATCAAGTCCGATGAGAATGGTTATACTGCAGTCGTCGGAGACTTCGGCCTTGCGGAGAAAATCCCCAGTGATGAGTAAGTAAGAGGCAATGTGGGGGTGATGCTTGTCCTCAAGCTTAGAAAATCAATAGAAAATGCAATAGTTGTACCAGCAGCAGCAGTTTGGAATGCAATAATTTGCAGGTTAAAACATAAAATCCCTCTGTTATGCTCATGCAAACTTGATAAAAGTAAAATTGATGGTGAGATGCAAGCAATACGGGCGGGGGGGGGACATCTGATTTAGAAGAAACATACCGTCCAAAGTCAACTTTTAAGAGAGCTAATAATACCAGAGCTTCTCAAAGAAAACCCTTTCTCTCCATGACCTCTTCGCAACACATTAGCGTGATCAAAGACTTCCTGTACAAGTACTGCTGGCCTTGCTTAACTTTTAGATTATTCAGACGGCTCAATTGTTTAAGTAACAGCACATTTCGAAATCAACAAGTCAGTGGGTTGCCTGAACCACCAATGAATGTCTTGGCTGGTTTGAGATTCACACTGTTCCATGTTTCATAGGGGTTGACCTGTATTTTTCTATCAAATGTAAGCAGTTGGAGTCATCTGGCTTTGGTGTTTAACTACTGTTGTTTTTCAATGTGTTCGTGTGTTTAGTTCAGAGGGGGAGAAGCTGTCCGTGGTGGGATCTCCATTCTGGATGGCTCCAGAGGTGTTAAGAGACGAGCCGTACAATGAGAAGGTTAGATTCTCAGCTACACTCTGCACTCAACACTATTACTTGGTTTCCTCCAGCACTTTGTCATTCTTTTGTTTTCATGTCCAGGCTGATGTCTTTTCATATGGAATTATTTTATGCGAGATCATTGCGAGGATACAGGCTGATCCTGACTATTTACCACGTACTGAAGTAGGTCCACAATGTTATGATGTATGGTGATTCTCATGTCAATTTGAAAGATTGAAGCTAAGGGTTTTTCTCTTTACTCCGATCTTTACAGAACTTTGGTCTGGATTATCACGCCTTCCAGCACATGGTTGGAGATTGTCCCCCTGATTTTCTACAACTCGCCTTTAACTGCTGCAATGTGAGAGAATTTCTCTTTGCCAATTCGTATCTCACACTGTATGAAATAGGATGAGACTGGTTCTGACTCCACTTAGTAAACAAACACAAATCTGTTTTTGGTTTTGGATTTTTTTCTATTCCCATTAAACCAATGAGTATAGCAGAAAACAGTAACGGTTCTTGGTTTATTTAAATTCTAATTTGACCAACTGTAACAGTAATTCTGTTACTGATTCAGTGAGTTGAGTGAGCTGATTTATTTGTGAGTCATTTTGACCAGTTCACTAAAATGACTTGTGAATCATTCTACACTGGTCATGATATTTGTTTGTTGTTGAGTTCAGCCAACAAGGACAACACATAAAAATCTGTTTTCATTACTGCATCATTCATTACTGTTTTTGTTTTGTAATGGAATCAACTTTGAATAAGAACCAGTTCCTGATTTTCAACCTTGTTCTGTATTGTTTCATTGTTCTTGTTGCAAATAAAATTTCATGAGTTAAACTACACAAAGTCGTTAAATGTTTTAAGATCAGCAGTATTCAAGATTATTCTTCCAATACAATTTCTGTGCAGCGTAGCATTCTTAGGATAGAAACCTCAGTACAGCTCCAGATTTAGATGCTAATGTATTTTTGTTCTTGTTGCCTCCACACACATCCCAGATGGATCCAAAGCTCAGGTCCTCATTTCCAGAAATAGTAAAGGGGCTGGAGGAGATCCAGAAAAAGCTGAAAGCTGATGATTCAGAGAGGGAGAGGATGTTGTTAACTGCAGTGGAGGTAGACAAAAAACCTATTCCTAAAGGTGAGTTCTGTAGGGGTATGTTAATTCACACATACTCATGTATTTGACTAGAAATAGTGATTGGACTAAATCATGCTTGTATTATGCATGTGTATATATTCATCCTTTATTTGTGGTGCTGAACACAAAATGTGTATTGAACAACTGCATGATTTTGCAAGAAGTAAACCCCACTGTTACATTGACAGAGAGCTTTACACATCAAGTCATCTCTAAGGTTGTGCTTTTTAAGACCCTCCCATATAATTCCGGGTAGCTAGAAAACAAGCAGGACTAAAGGCAGTAGCTTTGTCTCATATCTAGAGGCATTCATGAGCTGGACTGTCCTTTCCTAATAGGAATAACTTCTAATACACACGTACAGCGTCTGGTTGCCAGCTTTTCTTACTCCCTCTCTCTTCTGTAATCTCACACAGCCCTGTTTCTGCTTGGCACTAAATTATATCCTGAATATAAAAAGGTTAAGGAACAATAGGTTTTGTGGCTAGGCAAGATTAGAGCCTGCATGAAGATGTCAGATATCCAGGAAACACTTCATGCAGGCTTCCTTTGAATTTGGGTCTATTTGCAGTGAGGAAGGTTTACCACGTTTGTTTGATGTTATGAAAGTGACCTATTTGTCAGATATGATGACCCATACCCGAAATGTGACACCTGCATTTAACCCAACCAGTGAATAGTGAACACACATACACCGGGAGCAGTGGGCAGCTATCACTGCAGCTCCCGGGTAGCAAACGGGAGTAAGGTGCCTTGTGCAAGGGCACGTCGGTTGTTACCTGCCGGTACTGAGAATCAAACCAGCAACCTTCTGGTTACAAGTCTGACTCTCTAACCATTAGGCCACAACAGAACACAACTTATGCAAACCTACACTTCATTTCATTTAAGATACTTGAACTGTGATGCTTTTTTCTAAAATACTTGAATGTGTAGAGAAACTTCAGACAGGATGTAGCACACTATATTTGGATTTTGGCATGTATAAACATGACTCCCCATTTTCCTGTCTCATTCAAACATTACTTTGGCACCCCCTAGTGTTTAAGAAGTGTGTAGTTTTGTCATCAAGCAAAGATGTTTTTGCATTCTTCCATTGTCTTAACTTATGGTATTGGGGTAATAAAGCTAAAAGATCAAGTTTAAAAAAAACTTGTTGCAAAAAACCTGTTGCATTTTTTTTATGTACACTTGAAGGCTTTATATGCGAATTAACAAATATGGTTTCAATCGCTTCTTTTTCTCCAGGGCCAGTTGATAAGGGAATAAAGAGGTTAAATCCTCATGGTTACCAGGATGATAAGATTCCACCCAAGTCGCCCCGTCCACGCCGCAGCATCTGGCTCTCCCGCAGCCAGTCGGACATATTCTCTCGTAAGCCCGCCCGCAAAGTGAACGTCCAGGACCCTTACTACAACCCAGGGCCTAGAGGGTTCAATTATGGGGTACCAAAAGTCAACCCATTCAATGCTAGAGAGGACCTGAAGGGTGGCAAGATCAAGTTTTACGACATGCCCAGCAAATCGGTTTTCTCGCTCATGTTCGATCTGCATTCGCCCCACAGCAGTCAGAGTTCATACCAGCCTCAGCCTAACATCGGTACAGGAGCCACAGGCATCAACTGCTCCGCCTCCTGGCTGGAGCCCTGGCAGCTTCCGGGTCGGCAATGTCGGTCTCTACCCGTCTCCCCTCAGCTGCCCCACTCGGAGACCATCTTCTCAACTCACATCACATCCAAGAGTGAAGCAGGACAGCCCGGAGCTGAAAGCAGGCAGAGAGCGCTGGGTGTTTGGGCTAGGAAGTATGCTGTAACCGAGATCCCTCCATACAGGCCACGAGGTGAACAAGAGGAAGTGGGGGCGGTAGAGATCTGGCCACATCTGGTGCCTTCTGATGGTGGAGAGGCCGAGGCTATGGACTGCTCCAGCAGCAGAGGGAGCCCTGCGGATGAGAGCGAGAGAATCTTCAACCAGATGCAGAACGGAAGTGTCGGAGGCATTTGTGAGGACATGGAGGCTGAAGACCAGGACGATGTGTTGATCTCAAATAAGAACTCGCTCACTCTGAGCATGTCGGTCGAACCCCAGGAACTGTGTCCAATAGTCCTCACGGCCTGCAAAGCATCCACTGCAACAAACCGCTTCTCCAGATGTGATATCTAGATGGTTGGCTGTGTTGTCCTGGTAGAGGAACACTCCCATAGGTTTGAACCGATGAGATGACATGTGAACAGATTATTTTCTTGGTAAATATTTAAAGCGCTTAAAGATGTAAATATTATTCCTTCGAGCGAAAACAGCAACCCTGGTAATGTAAGCTAACAGTATGGCTTAGACTAAACAATAGTGTCTGAAAAGAGAACGAGAAACGGGTGTGAAATGATCTGGTCCATGTTTTACCCATCACACTATGAAGAACTCCTACAGAGGGAGATATGGGATGTCACCTTACACAGGGCTACATATAAGACACATTCTGTGAATTTCCTTCCCTTTAAAATTCAATATGCTATTGATTGCACATGCCACATATGCTGTTCTGTCTTTTTAAACATGCTTTAAGTTTGTCCACAAACTGTATGCCGCACATTTAAGTGAGCAGCTTTGGCCATTTCTCTGTTGCCATTTGTTTCAATAAATTACTGAAGAACAAATCTTTAGGAGAAAGGTCATTGTGGGTGTTTTAATAGTTTTTTTTGCACTGCATGGGCCTAAAAGAAAAATCCTACAAACATTCCAAGTTTTTGTAGTACGTGGTGTGTGCCATAGTGATTTCAGAACATAATTTTCACTCTCATCATTTTGACCTCTCAGGTCTTCACAAATATCCATGTCTGTATCTACTTAAAATCGTAATTGCACTTGAAATAAGTTAATGGTTTGAACTTTTTAATCTGTTATTTGTCACTACATTTCTATGCAATAAATTTAACTGAGGCATGATAGTTTTATAGAGAGGATTTATTTTGATATTTATACGGAGCAAAAAAATTATTTTACTATGTCTTTTCTACGTCTGTGAACTGTTTGAACCATGTTAATACTATTTGATGAATATAAATGTAACTGTGGAAAAGTCTTGCTAGTTTATTTTTAACTCCGATTTTCTGCTTTTGGTCCTGACTGTTTTTTTCTGCGTTTGTAGATTTGTAACTGAATCAAGAGATGTATATTTCTACCAAAGACAGATCAGGACTTATTTTCCCATTTATATGGCTTTGTTGAAATGCATGTGTGTATTCCTGTTTGTTGAAAATAAATTCAAAATGTCTTAATTTTATAGTGGCTTTGCTTATTGACACACATCTGTTAACTATAAAACCAAGACCACTTTATTGTCTTTCAGTTCTTTGATGTATTTGACAATTATAAAATGCATTAAAAGACTAAATTGTCAGGCCAAAAACAAAATGGGAAAAGTAAACCGGGACCTTAAAAATTTCAAATTTTATTATTCGAATTGCGCACAAAAATGAATCGAAAAAAAGTTTCTATGCACTTTCCTCGGTTTAAATAGCAGAGGTTTTCCCCCAGATAAAGTCCATCTTGTGCATATGAGCCTTTGAAGATTTGGAGAAGGTGCTTTTGGCTATATGTAGAGGAACAGACTTGCCACTGAGGTACAGCTTATTGAGACATCCAGGGACGAGGTCTGCAGAGTTGCTTTCTTTTGTCCTTGCTGTCAGAGTGCTGGCGAAAGCAAAAATGTAGCCTGTCATGAAAGCATCAAAACCTGCTCTGTGCGTTCCTCCTTCCACTTTCTTCTCCTTTGATCTATCGTGATCCATAGAGGACGCTTCTGGCTGAGATTCTTCGTTCCCATTCTTGCTGGTTGTTTTTGTAGGCTCAGATGCATTTGTACCATCTGCTGGCTCCTCATCCACCGTCTCCTGGTGTTCTGACGGTGTGGGCTCATTTATGGGCATTGACTGATCCAGCTCCATGTTTTCCAAGTGTGTCCTCTTGCCCTCTGGGGACTTGCATGTATCAGGTGGCTGGTCTGGTTGCTCTTTATTATTCTTTTTATTCTTGCGCTTTCTCTTCTTTTTCTTGTCTTGTTTGGTCTCATCATTCTGGATTATAAGGTCTGTGTCATGTGACATCGGGCACTGAGAACCATTGGGACACCATCCATAAGACTACAAACAGAGAACAAATCGATTACAACATTTCTTACATGAGCAACTTTAGAGTAAGACAACAGAAAGAACTCACTGAAAACTGAACACAGATGCTGAGTGCACCATCATGATCCTGGTTGTCAACACAAGGCCTGTAGTCTATATAGCTCTGCATGTTCCCTGTATATTTACAAAACTCCAGAAACACGGGAGTCCTATTCCCACCACCTTCAATGGCTCTGGAGTTTTCTAGCTTACTGTGGAAGACAAATATAATATCTTTCAGTTTGGTACAGAACACATTTCGGAAATGAACATGACTGTGACACTTACCACTTCTTATAGGCATATTCCAGGTAAGAAGCTGTAAATCGCAGCTCATACTCCGTTGCGTACTTGGTGTCATAGATGCCTGAAGGAAACATTTGGGACAGATCTGCTGTGAAGGTGCCCAGTCGCTCAGGTAAATGTGCATAGAAGCACTGGTACAAAAACACCATGTCTATCAAGCCATTATGGACCACCAAAGGCCTGTTTGCCCGAAGAAGCTCTACGAATAATGATCGCATGTTTACCCCATGGGCATCACCTCCCTTAACATAGAACAAACGCAGAAAGTTTGACATTTATGTTGATGTTGTATTATATTCACATTTTCCATATAGAATTACAGATACTAACTTTGTCATTGCCCTTATTATAAGGAATGCCGTGAGCATATTGTTTGTTGAAGTCAAATCCATGCTGCACGAGAAACTGCACTGACTGGGGTTCAATGATGTATTCTTCTGCGCAAAGCAAGGTTAGGTTGTAAACCTGGACCAGATATGTGTTGTCTGCCTAGAAACAGAACATTATAAAGAATCAAGGTAATAACAATGTAACGTTAACATGGCTAAAGCACGTTCAATGCAAATCTTACTTTGTTTTCAAGTTCTTTGTAACACGCAATCCCCAAAGACAGTATTGACCGCGTGCGAGCTGCATGGCATATGGATTTGTACCTGTCTTCAATAGATCTTTAAAGAGAACAATAATAACAGGGGTGATATTTATCTTCTGGCATATATTAAATCAAATTGCATAATAGAAAAACCAAAGTCGCAAATCCAAATATAACTTACTCTGCTAGAAGAGCTTTCCTTGACCCAAGACCACTCAGCTCCTAAAAGAGATCAGACAGAATAAATAAATAACCTTGCATTAGAGTATTAAACATTTTAATTCAATCTATTCCTTTCATAAACAATGGTGTGGTCTTTCTCACCGTATCAATGGCAATAAATGAAGACGTTTTAATGGCCAGGACCATTGCTGCCCACAGCTCCTTAAAATTATTGCCTTGCACATCTACTACTGGAATTATCATTGAGGACGTCATTATTTAAACCCACGGGTTAATTTCTGCTGAATACAAGATTTTCCTTTTGGCCCTGACTTAACAGTCACTAGACCAGTAAAATATTTGAAAATATAAAATATAAGTGCGATATGTCAGTGATGTTCTGTGTTAAATAAACGAAGTTAGGTGTTTGTTCTACTTGCATGTGGAGAAACAATATTTTCGGCAATTAGTCGACGAGCACACATCTCAGTATACGCACACTGTTCATAGTTCAGTAATTATTATTCTTCATTTGTTTACTGTAAATAAATTTCAATTTCCTTAACTTGGTTCCTTGTGGTTAACTTAAGAAAACACCCGTCCACGCACCATGTGAGTTTGTCTATTTTCTTTCCGGTAGAGGTTTACGTCACTGTCAAAGGTGACCCCCGTTTTGAACGATTGTTTTTCTAAATTAAAATAAATTAAATTAGAATACTCAAAATAATTGCGTATAACTTTTTAACTTATCCTGGTATCGTAATATAGATACGCCCTACAAGCAACTATTTACAATAATTTCTATAAGGCAAATATTAACGAATTCTATACAGGCAAATCTAAAGTCACCGCATATATTTTACGTCATCAAAATCGCCAATAGAAGAAGTTATCGCCGCCATTTTGGCTCAAACAAACTCAGTATTTCATTGACTACTAAAAAATATATTTGTCTTACTTTGTCATACTTAATGCATTAAATCGGTGGCCTGTAGCGCTATTGTTTACGTCCGCTGAAGCAACAAGGATCTGTTTTTGAAGCGGCAAGTTTTAATTAATACACCTGCTAAGTCCTCTGCTAGCAGACCTCTACGTGTCATCGTTGTTTTGTCCAGATGATAAGTTACACATTTGGTTACTGTAAATAAAAATGGGTGGATGCTCCGCTCCAAACTGCTCGAACTCCACATCGATAGGAAAGCAGCTGTTTCGCTTTCCCAAAGACCCCGTGCGCATGAGAAAGTGGCTCGTAAACTGTCGGCGTGATTTTGTACCGACCCCCTGCTCGAGACTGTGCCAGGCAAGTACACATCAGAAAAGTATTCTGATCACTCTCTTAATCTACACTATGATGAATAGAAGCAAATCAAGTCGTCGTCCTGAATTTCATATGTTCATTTAGCATATTATTGTCGTAAAGCATTATTTCATTGGCTTGGCAGGATCATTTTGAAGAGAGTCAGTTTGAGGAGATCGCCAGATCACCAGCAGGGGGAAGAAAACTCAAACCCAATGCTATACCAACACTTTTCAACGTACCCGACCCTCCCTCTCCTGTTACCCCTCAGATGGTGTTACCTGTTAAAAATGAGCCAGGTAAACTTATTGAAGCATTCCTTTTTATATTCTTAGATTTTCTGTGACGATTTCTTCATTAAGAAAGCCCCTGCAAGCAATTTAGTGTAATAATATACATAATAAATAAATGATCTTACTAATTTATTATATTGAAGATCAAGTGTTCATGTAGTTCATATGGTAACTGACTTTGCCCATTTGACTTTTGCCCATATGTTTTTCTTTTAACTTTCTTTTTAAGAAATTCATAGATCTTTTGGTTAAACTGTTCATTTGTGTTCTCTCTCTCTCTCTCTCTCTCTCTCTCTCTCTCTCTCTCTCTCTCTCTCTCTCTCTCTCTCTCTCTCTCTCTCTCTCTCTTTGCGTGCTGCATCTGAATGTCATGTTATTTATTTAGTGGAGAAGGACTTGAACATGGGGGACCATGGTTATGCTCGTCGCCAACCCCCTGTGGATTCAGAGGAGGATGGAGTTCAGGGGTCAGAGGAGGAAAGACCCTGCTCTCTCTGCCAGCATTACAAAACCAAACTAGAACAGCAACAGCAGCACACAGTGAGACTACAGAGAGAGGTCATTTTATTATTAAGAATCATGTTTTAAACACCAATTCTTCTAAAGTAGGCTGGGATGTTTTCAACCTACAGACCAAAAAAATGTCCCATGTTCTAAATTAACCTATGCTGAGTTGTGGTTACCCATTCACCCATTTTGTCTAGTGTTCTGTATTCATCGTCTCTTTTTATACAGGCAGAAGAGATGAAGAAACGTCTTTACAAACTGAGTAAAATCGAGAAAGGGCTCCAGATGTTCCTGTATGAGGATCAGATACGTGCCCTAACGTTAGCCAAACGTTCTCGGAGGGCGGTGTGGTCCCATGACACTTTACTGACAGCCCGAAAAATCCGCTGCGCAGTGGGAGTTAAAGGCTACGAATACCTCAGGGAGCTAGGCTACCCCCTGCCATCATACAGGACGCTGTGTAATCGCCTGGAGCCAAAAATGATGGTGACCACAAGCATGCAGGATGAACTGGCAGAACTTGGACTAGGCATCATAACTGCTTGTGACAGTCCAGAGGGCAACACGACGAGCGATGAAGGACTCATTGGAATTATGACATAAGACACTGTGTTCATAAGACAAGTTCTGTGTTAGAAACGTCACTAATGCTCGCCTCGAACTGACTGTTAATTCTGCCAAAGGCCATGCTATATAACAAGAAACGCATAGGACGTTTCTGTTTACTGGGTTAATTTATTTTTGGGTTCTTGCATTGAAAACCATTTGCATAAATCTTTCAGAAGTCTGAAGTTGGATTCATTGTTTTCTGAGTTATTGTTTTATTTTCTCCAAGAAAGGAAGAAATATTTTGGTCTTGCTACATTAAGCTAGACAGTTGTTTGTTCTTCATGTAAATATTAAGGAACATTTGGGAATCTTTTTAGCTGTTCATTGATCAAGTTATTGGCACAGAGATGCAAATGGTTGGCATGACTCTGGCTAAGTCACTATTTAAAAGTGTAATGCTGTATCTTGTATTTTGTTCGACCTGTATCACCTAGTGAAAGAGTATCTGTCATAGAGTATTCATGACTTATATTTCTAGACCCCCACACCCATAGGGTACAGTTTTGAATAATAAACTTCAGTTTTCAGTTACACTTTGCCTCCGCCGTCTGAGCAGATTTTGATCAGCTGTTCATTACCAGAAATGTCTTTGATGTATTCTTTTCTTTGACATTAGCACAACTGCTTCTCAATGTTGCTGGTTCTCCCTCTAAACTATATTTATCGTAATCATTATCAGTGTTGTACTATAGAAGAAACAACGATTTTACAGGAGCTAATGTGATTAAGTTGCAGTTGTTTTCATGAGTTAAATACTGAAACAAATACATTAGAAGCTTTGTCATCAAGTTACTTAATTGTTGGTTTTCTGCCTGCGTAGAGATTTTGACTTCTAAAGGTTGTTGCTCCGCGGGTCAGAGTCTGTACTTTGGCCCAGTCATTTTAAAGGTGAACCACTGCTGTTTACAAACTAAAGATCAATCGCTCTGTCCGTGGGATTGTGTAAGAGCCTTTGAAGAATGTTTTGTTTTACAAATGAAGGAGTTATATTAACTTTTGCGAATCTGAAAGAAAGCCAGATGAAAGATGTTCTTATTTATATACTTTTTATTCAGTCTATGGATGTCATCAGGCCTTGGATTTTTAAGAAAGGGCATGAGCAGGCTTATAGGTATATAGTCCTGAATTATTCTTTTTGAAACATTTGGATACTGACAAAAGTTATGTTTAAGTTGTTTAACAGGTCAAGAATTTTATGGACACGTCCTTGTTTTCCGCATGATGTGATGACCAAATATTTAGCTCAAGCAAACAGTAGCACATGGCTAACAAATCATGCCATAGAAAACACATCTAGATAGGAATTAGTCACTCATAAACTAGCTACAAAATGTAATATTCAAAATTCTATTCGAAATCACAATGAACAAAATCCATAATCCAAACAATGCCTTTTTCATGGCTTTTCATCCTCTCTTAAATGAAAATTATAAAGAGTAAAGAGGCTTAAAAACAAGCTTCCCTGATAAATATATAGAACATATATAAAAACAGTGCATGGACTGCATACAGCTTCACATGGCCAAAGTTAGTCATTTGTACTTTCAAACAGTTGATGTTTAGTATTTTTCAACAATGGGAACAAATAAAATGTCCTTCACTGAAGATGCCACTTAATTTGTTATCAAAAACGTTTTTCATCTTGTATTACTCGCACACGTGAAAGACATTTGTAAACTTTGTAGTATGTCCAAGCGTAATGACAAGGTCTCTTACTGGTTTATTTTGTTTGTTAAGGGGGAAGGGATTGTCCAATGTGACCTTAAAAAGTGTGGACTAAACAACCTACCCCCAGTTCTTTGTTTATCCTAGAGGACGGACAGCGAGTGAGGTTTGTGTCTGTTTTTCTGTATACTGTGTGGAATAAAATTAACATGCTGTAAATAAGAATGTGCCGAAAATAAAAATACACATTGAAGTAATGAATTCTGGTGCATTTGTAGGTTACTCAATGAGAAGCTTATTGTTTTTATTTATTTTTCTAGCTGTTGCAGTGGATGAAGTAAAGCAGACAATGCAGGCTCTCTGGTCTCTGTGGTTGTCTGCTTCTCTGGCTCTGCTGGAAGCTTCACCGCTGTTTGTGGAGAAAGAAACTACTGGATCGAGGATCTGTAAGCCTGCCCCTCACTGGGAGATCGCTAAAAAAGCTCCAATGAATGAGCTTGTGGGAAATGTAGTCGTCGTGGCTCTTCTTAAAGCGAGTTGACACTTCTGTCTCACGCAGGCTGCCAGGTTCTGTCTGACACTCTGTCTGTTAATATGTTTGTTGAGTATTTCAGTGTCTGTGCAATACTTATTCCATTTGAAATCTAAAATAAGTCATCTTCCTACATTTGGAAGGTTGGGGGGCCTGCGTGACAAGTTGGCTCATGGCAATCTGACGAACATTGCGTTCATGATTGTGAATGAGCTGGATGCTCAGTCCAGAGCCATGTACTGGGAGCTTAAGAGGAGGGTGGCAAAGGGCATCCCTGTGTATCAGCAAAGCCCACTGCAAAACGATGTCTGGGAGATCTTGGATGGAGACAAAGATGATTTCCTGGTGTATGATAGGTATAAACAAAATACTTTGAACCTACACACTAATATGACCGGTTTGACTAGTTGGGGTTTCATGACTTTAAAGGGATAGTTCACCCAAAAATGAAAACTCCGTCATTATTTACTCACCTTCTTGTCGTATTAAACCTGTATGACCTTCTGTTTCCGCAGAACACAAAAGACGATATTTTGAAGAAAGTTGGTAACCGAACAGCGGTGGCACCCATTCACTTCTATTGTATGGACCCAAAACCAATGCAAGTCAATGGGTGCCAGTTAACAACTTTCCTTTCAAATTTAACTGTCTTTAAGCTGTTATCTGGAAATGTCCTATTGACATTATTTGACTTGAAAGCAAAAACAGGTACATAAAATAACCTGCAATTTTCAATTGTATTTTTTCCATGTTTTAAGGGTTTTTTTTCAAACAGAGATGGTGCCATAGACGTAAAAGTTAAGAGTTGCAGCTTAGAAAACACAATTTGTATGTATTGTTTGTTGATTTCAGTGTTTTTGCTCAGTGCTTTATACTGTATATCTCTTCTTCACAGGTGTGGATATTTGACCTTCCATATTGTCCTGCCATACAGCTTTCTTACCTATCCTTATATAGAAGCAGCCATCAGGGCTACATACCATACAGACATATGCAACTGCTCAGTGAGTGACAATATGCAACAGTATACAGTGAGCTCCAAAAAAGTATTTAGACACTAAAGCCGTAAAAATGTACAAAGATTATTTAATAATTATGAATACGTTAAAAGTGCATTTATTTGAAAGAAAACATTTATTTAAACAAAAACTATTTACATTTTTTAAAAACATGTCTATGATTAATATGATGAGTAACTATTTGTGTACTTCAAGCTTATTCAACTACATTCCTGGAGTTTCGCTTCAGCCTTAACAAAACTCACTTGCAGAATTAACATTTTCATGATTATCTTTACAGTACTGGCATTTGCGGTTTATTACAATTGTGGCACAGGACTGCAATTGAAAAGCCCAGACATTCTTATCTGTTTTTTCGGATTTGAGCGCAAAATTATTTCATAAAAATTATCTTTAGAGACAGTTGACATTTACTTTTATATGCCACTTTTATGTATTTTTTTGCATCAAATTATATGTAATTTGTTCTTTACAAGATTGGCTTCAGTATCCAAATACTTCCAGGTGCCACTGTATATACAGCATTGTGTGTTTTTCTGTATGTCACATTGAATAAATGCTCACAATAATCACAAGTATTTAAATTCTGTTTTAGCTGACAGCCAATTCGACCATATCAGAGGACATTAAAAACATGACGGCACCCAATGAAGACAATACAGAGCCTGCAGAAGTTGAGCCAGTGGAATCCAGTCCTCAACAGAATCATCATCATCATCACCATCATCATCATCATCATCATCATCAACCTAACAGTAACAGTAGTGCAGGTGATACTGAAGTGTTTAGCAAATCAACAGGCACAACCCAGCATTCTCATCCAAAACATAGTTACTACAATAATAAGAGTTAAGGCCTACAGTATTTAGATACGATCATGTGACTACAACAGTTTCACAACAGACATTGAATGTGTGTACAGAACACTATTACACTATGTAAATGTACAAATAGTATGGATTTGTTGTTGTTGTTTTTTTACATAATTTGTATATTTAGATATAAAAAGCAACAGAGCTCTTGTATCAGATTTGATATTAGGTGGGACTTCTGATGTCTCTGAAGTCTTCCCTCACTGCTCTTAATGAAGTGTGCACTTTAAACCTGGATCAGGTCTTTGCATATGGATGTTGAGCAGAGGGGACAATACACCGTGCATCAGTTTTCCTTTCCTTTTCCTAAAATTGCTGAAACAAAGAGATTTGGTTATATTACCATTACATAAAAACTAAAATATAAAATATCTGAAATGTAATGTTAAGCAAGTGTGACATTTCCACAACCAAGAATGTTTTCAAATAAATCGGCATCTAGTGTATTATGTAAGATTGCATCATCTATAAAAAATGCAATTATAATGAACCTTACAAATATTAGCCATGTTTTAATTACATCTATCGTTTTTTGGTTGATAATAAGCGCAAATTTCACATGAACACACCACCGTTAATTTTTTAACTATTGTATTTTATTAAAATTGTGGTAATACAAAATGTAATCAGTCTGCTACATGTTAATGCAGTTTATCACTACCATTAAATAATAGCGACTGAACAAAAACAGACACACGTCTGAAAATAGAGAGATTTGGGTAATCCGTCTTAGAGAAGATTTGTAAACTACTTAACTCACAAGTGACCCAGTGACTTATGCCTAACCAGAGCATGAGGAATCTCTCTCTCTCTCTCTCTCTCTCTCTCTCTCTCTCTCTCTGTCTCTCTGTGCGTGCGTGTGTATCGAAACTTAAAAACACCCTGTAACGAGTTGTCGTCTGTTCTCCGATAGATGGCGCTATTTAAACATTGAGTACATGTGGTGCAATGGTAAGTCATTTAATTTCCACCATTTCTACCAGCTTTATACTAAAGTATTTCGTGAATGCTTTTCGTGTGTGTGTGTGTTTGTGCGTGCGTGCGTGCGTGCGTGTGTGTGCGCGCGCGCTCGTGTGTTCATTTTGTTTCTGACTTTTGTTAATAAATATTTGAACACTTTATATTATCTGATTTTTTCTGGTTAATCGCTGTGTATCAGGTGTCCGTATCGTCAAACGACAGTGCCTTAAAGGCTAATTTCATGCATTCTTGCAGAAAAGAGGACAGATGGATGGTTATTGGTTTACTCTCCGTTGCCTGTCAGTTTCATTTTCCTCTGTTACGTTTTCATCATCTGGCTTGGTCCAAAGCTGACGACACACAGACGACCAGTCAACATTAAGGCTCTTCTTATTATTTACAATTTCTCCATGGTGTGCCTCTCTGCCTATATGTGATATGAGGTATGAGCTAGGAGAACAAACAGTATTTTGTATTTAGTTTTATAAAAAAAAAAATGGTAAAGTTCACAGCATCATCTTGGTTGGCCAATTACAGTTTGATTTGTCAGCCTGTTGACTACTCTGAAAGCCCAGCGGCAATGCGGGTAATCACAACTGTTTCATACATGATTTGCATTATGATATCAGCTAACATGTGTTTTTAAATGTATAAAGTTACATGATGTAATTGAACACACAAATGATTTCTATATGTTTATATTGATGCTGTACAGATGACCAGAGTGTGCCGGTGGTTTTATTTCTCCAAAGTAATTGAACTTAGTGATACAGTAAGTAAACAATCTAGTCCTTTGAAAATCATTTGTTTTTTTATTTAAGTGTTTTGAACATTAATAAGTAAATGCTGTTATCATCAGATGTTCTTCATTCTGAGGAAAAAGAACAACCTTACTGTTTGAGTATGAGTGGTATTTTGGTGAATCAAAATACATTTTATATAAATGATTATTCAGAGAGATTAAAAGGACAGTTCATTTTATTTTTGGGTGAACTGTCCCTTTAAGACTCCTATTTGAATCAAAATGTGCTGGTTGCAGTTGCACCCTGACACCACTAGATGGTGTCCTGCTTTAAAAAATCAAATAGTTTTGATGCTAAACAAATGAAATGCCCAGCATCTCATGGATGTTGGATATTTAATTTTAATGCTCCATTTGTTGTACTTGACCAGCATGTTCTCTCTTCCCCAGCATTCCTCATTGGCCTCATTAATTCACTTGTTCATGTGGTGATGTATATGTACTACGGTCTGGCTGCACTGGCACTGGAGTTGGAAACGCTACCTCACTTGTCTCCAGCTGGTAAGTCTCTGTAAGTCTCTCCAACCTTCTTCAATCTCAGGATGCATAGAGGAACTGGTGATCCAATACAGGCAATAAGTTGATGGAATATCTGCTATACTCAAGTTAACAGATATACAACATTACATTTTAAATAACACAAGGATTGTGTCACAAAAACTTTAGAAGTATTGTTCATTGTAAACTAATGTGACTAAAATTAACAAGTGAAACCTTAATGTAAAGTATTACCAATACGTATTATATAAAATTCTATGTTAAGCCGTTTCTATAATACATGTATATGTGTAAAGTATCACTTTTCTATTTGTGTATATGTTATAATGCTGAAACCACTTTCTTTTTTTTTCTTTTAGCTTTGCCTGATGGCTATAATTCAGTGTATTTGTGTCATTGCCTCTGTTTGTCCCCTCAGCTGAAGTTCTTTATTGTGACCGTTCACTCTGCGGTCAACCTCATCGCCGACTGCGACTTCCGTGACTCAATGAATGCTGTGGTGCTCGTCTACGCTTTCAGCCTAATCGCTTTGTTTAGCAACTTTTATTATCAGAGCTACCTCACAAAGAAAACCAAGAGAACATGATAACCACAAACACGGAACGTACAAACTCGCTGCACACAAATATTGCATTCCCAGATCTCTCAGTGGCGCTCTCGTCTGAAGGATTGTTTTTATCTGTTATCTCTGAACCATTTGTCTGTATCTTCTCCCCTCCTCCAAACAGACGATTGTTCATACGATCCCCTCCCCCACTGGTCATTAGGGATTGAGACCCTGCAATGCTCTAGTGATCTGGCCAAATTGAAATAAACCCGAGTCCACCTTCTGCTCCCCACTCACTTATTTATCTAATCTCCCACAGTGACACTTCATTTGTTTTACCACTCGCTGGATCAGGTCAACCAATCACAGCGTAGCTGGGGGAGGGTCTTAGTTAGGGATCAGCCTCTTATACAGCTGGCCTCTTTTTGAATGACGTTAGCTCTAACAAACCAACATTTGTTTAGGTAACGCTTTATAGAAAATGCATTAGCTAATGTGAGCTAACAATGAGCAATATTGTTTTTCAGCATTTTTAACCCTTGCTAACTCATGGTAGCTAATTCTAACAAATGTTTTTTAATATAAAAGGGAATGCTGTTAATAGAATGCTATTACTTTGTATTCAAGTTACAACCCAGCTGATAATTGAACAAAATAGGCAGTGTAGCTAGACTTCATCTAAAAAAAAAATGGGTCCAGCCTGCTCCGCGCTGAACTGAATAGCAAGTGTACTCCAAAAATACAGTGCAAGCGCTCTGTCACCTGAGTGACATGTGTCAAAACAGTGGAAATGTGCTTTCATTGCAGGAGAAGGTAATGGCATGGAATTGCAGGCTATTTCGCACTGGAGTATTCTAGACTCCTGCATAAAATTAGACAGCATTATAGGCACTTAAAATTAAAGTGCTCTACCAAATTACTTCTTAAATGTAATGCTGTTTTAATATGTGTAATATTCTTGTCCTTTCAAATATAGCTTCTACTTTATATAAATATACAGAACAGACTATGGATTTATGCCTAGCGAAGAGTCTCGGTTTTTCATTCTAATGCAAGCAGCACTAAATCCTCTCCAGCCTGTCACTCATCTGACAGAATGTGCCCAGGTAACATTTCACCTGTTAAAATGAATGCCACCCACAATGCCATCATCATCTCTCCACAGTTTTCAGGGCCCCTCTAAATGTCACTTTCTCTGTGAGATGCCAGATGAAGGCAATGGTTTAATGTTGCTGTCACTTTAAGTCGCAGCCATTCTTTCTTCTGCCTCTCTTTGTTAGGTGCATAAAGAGCAAGATGTGAATACCTCTCATGAAGACTGACAGAAATTGCAATGCTTGTAAAGAGAAAAAGAAGATGAGGAATCTATCCACCTCCCCAACTTGTTTTGCATTTAATGGTCACACATTTTTCGGATTTCTTAGTAAAATGTGTCAGCAACAGATGCCGTTTCTGACATGTGTTTTCCTGTCCATGTCACATTTGAGGCATTTATGTAGACGTTTTCTATAGCCTACTGATAATATATATATATAATACAGATAAATAATAATATATTTTCCTATTGTTTGTATTTTTAAAAAAAAAGCTAAAATTCTTAAAACAAGAGGTTTGCTTCTTAAAATGTATTTAAATTCCATATGAAATCAAAATAAAATTAGCCTTATATCTATAATCTATAGTGTGATCTAAAACATTGACAAAATTCACATTTAAGATAAAGATAAACTTTAAGATAAAGTATTCAAAACTTGGATTAATAATATTTACAACATCATTCTGCACTTAAAACTTTTCTGACCAATCAAAAGCTCTAGAGAATCCAGCATTAGCCCCTGCTATTGGCTGTCTAAAAGAGCAGATCTAACAGTAGCCTGTGTGTCCTGCCCTAATGTCCTGTTTCAGAGGAAATTTTGTCAATGCTCTAAGCAAAGCTACATATTTAACATTTCTTTAGTGCGTCTTTAAGCAAAATTATGTCAAATTAAAGAACTTTAAAGAATATACAGCCACAGAAAAAAAATTAAGAGACCATTCAAAATTTTCATTTGATCAGCATTTCTAGATGTATTGTGATTAGTCCAGTCCAGTGTCTGTTGAATTTCAACAAAATCAAACCTCTTACATAAAGTCATGCAACAGCAATGTGAAAGACTGACAGCATGACAAGACGCCTGAAAACTGTGATTAAAGGTTTTTTGCATAAAAAATATAATGTACAAATACATGTACAAATATTACTGTTGTATTGCTTAAAAGTGAATATGAACTTGTTTTCTTTACAGTATTTGAGTTATGAAAAAATACAGAGCATCTTTGCTGTTATTTTCACCTGTTTCTCCGGGTTTCATTTTCTGCAAATGAATAACATTAGAAACAATATTTTATTTGAAATTTGGGAGAAATATTATTAGTACCTAAACACATACCTATAAATAGTAAAACCTCACGTTTAGTAAAAAAAAGTCAAACATACACTTTTGCTTGTCGAGTAGCTTGTTTTAAAGAGCTTTGTAAAATGTTGCTGGAAAACAAGACGAACTCAGATAAAGAAAAAATGAGTGTTTTTCCTTTGGCAGTGAACTTTAGTGTAATATTGTGTTCGGGCTAGAGTCGGTTTCCTCCACAAGCCGCAGCCCTCTTAGTCTGAACTGTAATTAGTAATCACTCAGAGAGGGGCTAAGACCTCCTCACCGCTGCCTGTCGGTAATCACACATGCCCCGAGTACCAGCAAATGAACTGCTGATGATGATGCTTTAGGAGAACCATAGTTTTCACACAAAGAGGGTTAACAAAAAGGTTAGTAAACCTCAGTCATTGCCCGTCTCAGCTTCCCCTCTGAGCCCCCCTGAGAAACTCTCCCACAGCCACTTACATGATCAGAGCGGCCTGGAGGATGCCGTGTCAGGGAGGTTGACGGCTAATGTGGGGTCATTGTGTGTTATTGTGTTTCGTTTTAGACAGCAGGAAGATCTGCTAAGGACTGGTGTGTTTTAATGTAACATAATGTTTTGAAAATGAATTTCATTTAGCCTACATGTAAAATGAAGAAAGATCAGTTTCAGTATCAAAGAAGTATTTCAAAACATATTGGATATTATTTCCAGGTTTAAATTTACCTTCAAAACATTTGGCCCCCTCTGTACAATACGCACAGAAATTTTTGTTTTTTTATGCTTTAACATAAAATGAACATTCTGTGCTGTGCTGTGTTTCATTTTAGAGTTGTAGGTTTCTGGTTTCATCTACTGTAGTGTGGCAGTTAGATTGAATTTTTTGTTTTTATTGAAACAAGAATTTAGGGTAAGATTTCTGTTATATTATAGTTCTTTCTGGTTCTCGAATCTGATTGGTTGAGAGCTGTGCAATATTCCACCGGCACTATTAATCGGACTGGTAGTAAACACAGAAAACGCAGCGGCAACTGATACCAGAGTCCTTTTTTGTAATAATATGGAAAGGTCTGAATATGATAATATATTGAGCAGTAGGTGGCGGATGGTATGTGCTCAGGTCACCATTCCGCCATTTAATGACAGAAAAAAGAAAGAAACACAGGCACATTCACACTGTGCTCAGGAATGGTTTAAAAAAAGTACAGCCAGGGTCTCGAGATGCGCCTTACACAACAGAAACTGATGTCTCAACTTGCTATTGTAAATAAGCGCATGTGTAACAGGACTTACCGCTCCAAGTGGGTCTCGAATCGGCGATCGGTCCGGCAAGGGAGTAGTGATGGCCAGTTTGTGAACAAATTGTTCTTTTGAGCCGGTTCTTTTCAGTTAACCGGTCGATTATGCATGTATAATATAGTTTCTGTGAAACGCTGATAAAGATTATTTACTTTAAGATTTATCATAGTTTGCACATTACTGTGCATGTATTTGGGTGCTTTAGTTGCAAAAAACGTGTCAGATCATAATGATGATGTGTTAATAAACAGTTTTTTTCATCCCAGATGCGAGTGTGATTTAACCTGCACAGCGCTCACACTAGAAAGCAACAAATGTTTATATTAAAAAGCATTAGTAGGCCTACTGCAGTGCAATGGGAATAACAGTTTCCTTATATTCTGTTTAACTGCGCTGGTCTGGATTTCATGGCGGAAGAAAGTAGTTCCTCATTTCCTTTAAAAACCGGAGGGTGTTGTTTCTGATTTATCTACACACTTGTGCCATCGAAATGTTGTATAAATGCAGTCGTAGTTGTGTGATGTTGCTCTATATCAGCGGTTGTGATTGTCTCTGACCTAATCACAGCCGTGCTGATATAGAGCAACATCACACTCCTACTCGAGCGATATTGCATTATCATTAACCTTGACTTGTTATATTCTGTTGCAGTCTGGTTGCATTTAGTATTGGGGGTGGGACATTGTCAGTTTTTCAATTCAAATTCAAGTCAAATGTATTTCTATAGGGCTTTTCATATGTTTGCATTGTTGCAAAGCAGCTTTACAGTAAATGTATATTAGCACAGGCAGTGGAGACATAAGGGGGAAAACAGTATAGAAATAAAGAGACAGACATCGTAGGAAACAAGACAAATATGAAATATATATATATCTTTATGTATATACAGTTAAAGTCAAAAATTTACATCCCTTTGCAGAATCTGGAAAATGCTGAAAATTTGTCAGAGGAAATTTGAAATTAAGGTTTATTGTTAATTTAGTCCTGCCCATTTTTAATGAAAGAAATGTTAACAAAGTTCACACCAAAGAATAATAACAGAATTTCTAAAAATAGCCCAATTTACACCAAAAAACATTTTCAGAGGTTTACACCCACCTGACTTTAAATGAATCGTGTTGACTTCATGAGTATCACTGAATGGTTCTATTCTAATAGTGTGTGTGTGTGTGTGTGTGTGTGTGTGTGTGTCTCTTGATTGTATTTCACTTGTTCCTGTGGCACAGTGGTTACAGCATTGATAAAAGATAAAAAAAAAAGATAAAAGCATCTGCCAGGTGCTTATATGTAATAAAATACTTAAAATTCTCATAGTGGATGGTCTGTGACTTGAATATTATTTTTTTTTTTTTGAGTCACAGACAGCTCAAATTTTGTTTAGGCTAAGGCCATGTTTTATCAGGCTGCTGAAATCATGTGCAACTAAGTCTTTCTCTTCTTCCATTCACAGATTTAGGTCATTGTAGTCATGAAGCTATTCCAAGTCAATGCCATGCCATGAACATTTCTGCCTACCTTATCAAAAATCATCCTTTAAGATCTTAAAAAAAATCCTAATTTAATAATCTGAGTTAAAAGTGCTCAGTCCATGCAGCAACACCTTAATGACCTCAATAGTACACAAACGGACACACAATAATCTGTTATTCTATGATTACATGCGATAAGTACAACATACCTTTAGAATTGCAGTTCTGTTGTTTTTGACACACAGAGCAGATGTAAGGAAATTGTGCAGGTCAGCTCTCAGTGGGCTCAGCCTTCATGAGGCCTGGCCTGTTTGAGTCGTCATCTTTTCCTCTCTTTCTGCATTATTCACCGTGAAGTGACCAAAGGAAAGCACACTCGCTCTCGTTCTCTCTGCGTGTGCTGTGAAATGATTTTTGCTTTGCATCGAAGCACATTTCGCCTGACACAAAGACAAAGGACTTTGCACACACGTGCATCTCCTGAGTCCCTGGCAATATTAAACATTAATGCTGGCATAATTTCTGTGGCTCCCAAGGAGCTGAGCAGTGCATGCCTGCAGTCATCAGTGAGTTATGTGTTTTTCCCAATGGCGGAAAGATTGTCAAAATCAATTGTGTTCGGGGCAGCGAGACAACTCTGTGTTAAAGACGTTTTTAAGAGTGAATGGCGCCACCAATATGGCAGGGACTTCCTGCATCCCCACGGACTATTGAATCTAAACCTCTTTGCCTTTTTTCTTATTTAAAGGCTTTGCAATGATGTTTGCAAGGTTGTTTTGTATACATTTGCACAAACATCTGCATATGTGTGACTTTGTTTGTGCGCGGATATGCATACGTGCGCTTCGACCTCGAGCCTTGCCACGTCGAGCAAAAGCGCCTGCACGCCTGCGCTGTCTGTTCGACAGATGCATGAGTGAGCAGATTCTACATTTAGCCAGCCATTATTTATGTTGTGCGTAGGCCCAGCCCCACCGAGCACGGCAAGACACTAACATCAAAGCCGAATGAGCAGGGGCCTCCACTTTCCCGCAGGAGCACGCTCTTTTGATTCTCCCGTTACTCTCTTTTTACATCGAGTGGCTCCCCTCACCCAAGCGCAAGCTAGCCGGGTCACCTGACGCAGAGCAGGGGCCTGCCGAGGGTTGGTCTCTCCTCCTGGGCCTGCCGTGGCTGTGAATTACGCCGCCGTTCCACGTTATTAAACATGACACTCCAGCAAGATAATGGAGGCTTTCTTCATCGCCATTTGAAATCCTAATCTCATTTCTTTGATTAATAGGCACTGATCTGCATATCAAGGGCTCTTGTTAATTTACTCCAGCAAAACCCCCCATTTTTATGATGCACTTGCAAAAGAGATGGAGAAAGATTGTGAGGGGGGAGCGGCCATATCAGTGCTCGCAGTCTCAGCCCTCCTCCTGATGGTGATGTGATGCATGCAGAGTGAGATGAAAGTGTTGGGGTATAAACATGAGGGCTGCTCTTCTGAGCGATACGATGCCTTTTCGAGGATCATCGCGGCAGATTTTGCATTCCACACTGTGTTATTTGAGGAGAGACAACGCCCAGCATTTCACATAGCAAGGAATAGCTTCTTCATTTCATCATGGACCTTCAGAAGATTTCAGAGATCTTACAAACATACTTAGAAATTCTCTTCTTCATTATTCTCTACGTCTCGCAGCACTGCCGCTGCTGACTGGACTTTCTTCTGTGTAGCTGTAGTGCTCAAGACCTCCAGTGTAGTTAGTCCAGCATTTGCTAATCTGTTATGTTTTTTCCATCAGAATAGTGCAGGTTTACGTGCCAGAGACTCAGCCTGGAAACTCAAAACCAGCCTTCTATTCCATGGGCCTCATTTATGAAAATCAACGGCAATGTTCATATTTATTAAAACAGTCTTTGACGTGGAAAAGTGCTTAGCGCCACGTCAGGGTCATGTGCAGAAAACATTTAGTACAGGAGAATGAAAATGTGTAAAAATGAAAACAAACATGCAAAAATATTATGCAAAGATATTACTCAGTAAGCAAACTAAAGGCAGCTGTGGCAAAGAAATAATATGTAAGGTACTAGCAAAGAATTTTAGAGAAAACCACAAACAAATATGCCATACCACGGGTTTCAGTTTGTATATTTTTAGACATGCTTTAAATTAAATTGGTAAGTAAATAGTACAAAATTAGTACAAAATTAATGTGACCCTGTCTGTAAAAGCTAAGCTAAAAAGTTTACACACACACACACACACACACACCACAAAAATGGGTTCAGCTGGGTTTACACAGGAAGGATCACATATATTCTCCAGAGTTTATTTGTCTGGCTAACTAACTGACTGGGTGATTAGATGAGAGATGATATATTTAAGTCAGTAGTATGTATCTTTCAACCTACCATTTTTGTTCTTTTCTTGCTTTGCAGCACTCCCATGATGTGTCACACCATAATAAAAAGATTATCTAAACATTTATTCATGGATTTGGCATGCTAAATGCAGCAGTTTACAAACACATGATTGACAGAACCGAACAATCAGCTCCTCCCAGACATTGTGAATTTCATTTGCTTGGATTTTATGATTAATATTGAAAATATTGACATTGTTTAAAATTAAATCACAGCATTTATTGAATATAAAGAGCTGACAGTCTTGCTGACAGATTTTCTATGAAGTTTTCCATTCCTAGTTTGAGACCAGCATGTTTGATGGCATTTTATTTGTGGTGTAAATGCACAGAATGGCTACCAGCTCTTTTACCAGAATCCTGTTGATGGATAAAGGGCACGTGTGACTTTTCCAGGCCAGTGGAGTTAGCCACGCCTTAAGATGCCTTGGGCTTCTCTCCATCTGATCCCCCACCTGCAGGCCTGTACGCACAGCATGGTTCACTATTACACTCCATAACTATTGTGTGAGTCAAATGCTGGACCGTGTCTCAGTGATACCACAGCATAGCGATATGCTTACATGGCTAAGCAGTAGGGAAAGAGCTGTTCGTGAGGAATGCAGACGTGTTCAATAGAAACCCTTCAACCTTACAAGCATGCGGAGAGACCAGTGCAGTCTCATCCTAAAGGCTCATATTTGAGAATCTACTATTATTATTGTGCGATAATCCCTCTCTTGCTGGAAACAAACCACTCTTCACCTATCAATGGTTTATCTTTCAAGTGTGCCTCCGTCTGAATGCCCCCTGATTTGTTTTGGTTTTCAGGCACAGTGAAGAGAACATTTAATGGTCATGTTGTTGGCTGCTTTGCTGCAGAGAAGAGCTCTTGATAGCCAGATGAGACAGGGAACAATCACCACAAAAGATTGTGTTGTTACACGGCGATTCAGTGTGTTGTTTAGTTAGATTCACAACACTTTATCTTCACTTCTATTCTAATTATCAATGACAGAATTAGCTTTCTTTGAAAGGCTGTCGGCGTGAACAAGAATAGATGTCCAGCCCTATATCAACCTTTATAAGAGTGAATGGTTTTTATATTTCTTTTGTAAATCAAGTATTAACATCCAGCTAACACCATCGTCATGTTTAGTTTGTGTGTCATTTTCGGTTGTATCAACAAACAGAATTGCTACAATATGTAGATTTTAATTTAATACATATTTGTTACATCATCAAATATGGCAGTATGAGTGGTTCTCGCTCATGCAAAAATCACTGTTACAGATGATTGTATTATACACATTACCGCTGTCTTCCATTGGTTGGACAAACATTAGATTAGATTAGATTAGATTCAACTTTATTGTCATTACACATGTACAAGTACAAGGCAACGAAATGCAGTTTGGGTCTAACCAGAAGTGCAATAGCAGCAAGTGCAGGATATACATTGGTTGCATAAGTTACATAAATAAATATACAGAAGTAATTTACAGATGGAAATGTACTATGACCATGATTTACAGATGTCTCTTACTATAAACAGAAATTTACAGATGGATATATACTATGATCATGATATACAGATGGCTATTACTATAAACAGAAATTAACAGATGGATATATACTATGCACATAATATACAGATGGCTTTTACTATAAACTGAAATTTACAGATGGATATGTATTATGAACATAATGTACAGATGGCTTTTACTATAAACAGAAATTTACAGGTGGCTGTATACAATAAGTTAGGCTATGGTGAGCAGCAGTGCGATAAATATAGAGTAGTGCAAATAAATTATGGACAGAAGCTATCGAAGTAACAGTGCAATGGAAGAAGTTATTGCATATTTCAGTTAAAGTGTAGGAGTGCAAGATGCATAGTAAACAGTAAACAGTCGGTACTGTAATGAACAGTTGGCAGTGCAAATGAGCAGTCTGGTAGTGCAAATGAACATAAATGTTATGTATAGACAGTCCATTAGTGCAAATAACAAGTGAAGACAGGTGTGCAATGAGGGGGGAGAGAAGAGTGTAGTAGTAAATGAGGGGCAGTGGGATCAGTGAGGGGCAGAGTTCAATAAAGAGACAGCTCTGGGAAAAAAGCTGTTCTTTAGTCTGCTGGTCCTGGTCCGGAGGCACCTGAAACGCCTGCCGGAGGGCAGGAGAGAAAACAGTCTGTGAGCGGGATGAGAGGAGTCCTTAAGAATGCTGCGAGCTCGACGCAGACAGCGTTTCCTCTGGATGTCCTCCATGGATGGAAGTGGAGTCCCTGTGATGCGCTGGGCGGTTTTCACCACCCGCTGCAGTGCCTTGCGCTCTGCAACAGAGCAGCTCCCATGCCAGACTGTGACACAGTTGGTCAGGACGCTTTCTATTGCACAGCGATAGAAGTTCACCAGGATAGCCGAGGACAGCCGATTCTTCTTTAGTGTCCTCAGGAAGAAGAGGCGCTGGTGAGCCTTCTTGACCAGGCTGGAGGTGTTGGTAGTCCAGGACAGGTCCTCCGAGATGTGGATCCCCAGGAACTTGAAACTGGAGACACGTTCAACAGCCATCCCATTGATGTGGATGGTGTCATGTGTGCCTCTTGACTCTTTCCTGAAGTCCACAATGAGCTCCTTTGTCTTGGAGGTGTTAAGGAGCAGGTTATTGTTGTTGCACCATGTGGCTAGGTGCTGGATCTCCTTCCTGTAGGCCGTCTCATCGTTGTTGCTGATGAGACCAATCACCGTAGTGTCGTCCGCAAACTTGATGATGGAGTTAGATCCGTTCACAGGCTTGCAGTCGGAGGTGAAGAGGGAGTAGAGGAAGGGGCTTAGCACACAGCCCTGTGGTACACCAGTGTTGAGTGTGATAGTGGTGGAGCAGATGGAGCCTGATCTCACCTGCTGTGGTCTGTTGGTCAGAAAGTCCATAATCCAATTGCATAGGGAGGTGTTAATGCCCAGGTCTTCAAGTTTGGCTATTAACTTGGATGGAATGATAGTGTTGAATGCTGAGCTGAAGTCAACAAACAACATACGTGCATAAGTGTTCTTATTGTCCAGATGTGTGAGCACAGAGTGCAGTGCCATGGAAACTGCATCTTCTGTGCTCCTATTGCTGCGGTAGGCAAACTGGTGTGGGTCCAATGTGGATGGCAGAAAGTCCTTCAGGTGTGCCAGGACCAGCCGCTCAAAGCACTTCATGACAATGGGTGTCAGTGCTACAGGACGGTAGTCGTTCAGGCACTTTGGGCTGGAGTGTTTTGGCACTGGCACAATGGAGGTGCATTTAAAGCATGTTGGCACAGCTGCTTGGGCAAGAGACAGGTTGAAGATGTCAGTGAAAACCCCAGCAAGCTGCTCAGCACATGCCCTGAGTACACGTCCAGGGATGTTGTCTGGTCCAGCGGCTTTGTGCGCACTGATCCGGCTCAGTGCATTACAGACGTCTATGGAGGAGAGTGTGATTGGAGGGTGATCAACTGAGGGTTTGAGCTTGGTGGCAGTTTCTCTATTGTCTCTCTCAAAGCGAGCATAAAAGTCATTGAGCTCGTTCAGGAAGAGGACATCAGTGGCTGCGGGGGTGGAGTGGGTGGGTTTGTAATCACTGATGGCCTGGATGCCTTGCCACATGCGTCGAGGGTCGGAGTTGGAAAAGTGCTCCTCTACCTTTAGCTTGTAGCAGTGCTTGGCCCCTTTGATGCCCCTCTTCAGGTTAGCTCTGGATGTGCTGTAGGCTTGTGCATCACCTGATCTGAAGGCAGTATTGCGTGCCTTCAACAGGAGGCGCACCTCCTTGTTCATCCATGGCTTCTGATTTGGGTACGTGATAATCTGTTTCTGAGTTGTGACACTGTCTAAAGACGGTTTCAAAGCAACAACATAAACAAACGTTGCTGCGCATGTGCGCTTTTGTGACCTGAACGGAAGTTAACTTTTGGCCAGGCCCATGCGTCTGATATAGTCCTGCCCCTAAAGGGCGTTTATTGGTTGTGCCTGTTTTAAAACATGCTTCAGTGTCATAGAATCAACCTAGAGATTGCATTTTTATAGTAAACTTTGCACATTTTACTGAAATAGGAATCACAAGGAATTAGATGTTCCTAGATGCTTTTAAAGGATGGTAAAGCTATCCTTTTCCTAATTCGTGGCTCATAGCCAGAGGTATGATAAGGTAATTAACCAGCTCATTTCCAGAACACCTCTGAGGGACTTCAAGTCAGACAATGGCTAATTTACGGGTTAATTATTAAGATGGGGGAAAGGTAAACATCGTAAGAATCAATTTGCCAGCGCATATTGCGCTGGGGAATCCTGGGGAAATCTGCTCAAAGATGCTTCACTGCAGACAAAACAGCAGTCGGGCTCACAGCCCACAAAAGATGAAGATTGCTGTGTAATAAATGGAGGGCGGGCTCTGCTGACAGCAGCCTAGGCAACACGATCCCAACTATGTCGACTCAGACAATCAAAATCTTGAAAGGCTCGGCGAAGATGTCACATCAAAAACTCCTTTGAGAACAGGTGCTGCACACCAAGTGTACCTGTAATATAACTGACAGGCTTACCGACATAAAGGAAATAAATATCTGTTGCATTGAGATTACACTATGAATCAGACAAAATTAGCTTTCCACAGCAACTGAACGATGGAAAATGTAAATAGCTCTTTAGGCCGCCATTCACGCATACGCACGCACACACGTTTTTCATAAAGGTGGCAATGACATTATGAAAGGAAAGGGTATTGTGGCTCTGTCTGTTTGATGATAGAGTGTCACCTCGAAAGATCACCCATTTCAGTGATCTACAAGCTCAGAAATGGTGATTACAATCATGCGGTTAAATCACATTGCAGTCAGGGAAAATAACCTGGCTAAGATAATTAATGGGTAAGTCTTATATTTGACTGGCAGTCTGGGCATAAATAACCTGGAAATATTCATAACCATGGTAACAGGGTAATTGCCAAAAAGTTCTCTTGTGTCTGAGATGTGGTTAGAAGAAAAAGGCTAAATTAGTCCTTGCTCGCCGTTAAACCTCCATTAATTGTATGCATTGTGTGCATTTATTTATGTCACAAAGGACCGCTTTGCCTCTCGGGGCCTCTTCTTTTGGTCAGAATGAGGGCAATTAGCTTTTGGGTTTGTGAAATGCTTTCGTCTTTCCAAAAAAAAGGCTAGAAGAATATAAGAAAGTTCTAGCTCTAAAACCACAAACATTTAAGCTAAATTAAACATAGTTGTGTAGAACTTTGATGTATATGCTGGTATACCCCTAAAAGATGACAAATAATGGTAATAATCAAATTGATCATGTATTAAAAGTTTAACAATGATTGCATTTAAAGAATACATAAAATATGAATTCTGAGGGTTTTTAATTATTATCATTATCCACAACCAATAATGTATAGGCTACTTTAAAGGGGCAATATGGACCTTTCGAAGCACTACAGTGGCTGACACAGGACTAAGCTGTTGTCACGTTTTCGCTTCTTTGCCGTAGGAGCTAACATATTATGAAACACGCTCATGTCCTTGAGCAGTTTGTCTGTTTAGGGATACTATAGAAACAACATGGTGAAGGGGACCCGTTGTGTATGTAGATAGAAATAACATGGTTCATTATGTAAGGTCTTTATACACCTCTAGATATGTATATTATATTGCATTTCTACCAATAGATCCTCCTAAATAGTACACAAAGCACCAAAAAAATGGTATACAATAGTTTAAATGGTATAAAATAAAATAATTTTCTTCTGTCACAAGCAATCCATTACAGAGAGCATTACCTCACAACCCCCATTCAAACAGAGAGAGTAATGACAGAAACAGCAGACATCATCTGGAGTTGTGTTATAATGGGTTTGTATGACGTTTGTAGTTTAATCCATTTCAATTCAAGTTAAATGATTGTTCATGTTCTGTCATTGTTGTTAATACATAAAGTCGAAACATTTTAAGTTTTATAACTATGACGTGATAAAACATTATGACTTTTAAATATTATGTTTAATGACTATTACTGCCCATCTAAGCCTCATAAATAGCAAAAAAAGGGTCAATTTCTTTAGCAGATGTATGCATTTAGCTTTCAGAGAAATAAAATAACAATAAGGATGACACCCCTTATAGGCGCTTTCATCGGACATATGCGCCTGGCCTGAAGTTAACTTTCGTTCTTTTTGTATATAACTTTTTTGTATAAATATAACTATTTATATTTTATTACATTTTTATTAATATTAATTTATATTCATATTTTATTGTATACATTTTTTATTAAATACAATTTTTTTTCCATTTTATTTTATATTATTTATACAATTTGTTGAATGAGTCGTGTAACTTTTAAGTTTAAGTTTAAAAAAAATTCTGGTACCCACTGGTTAGACATAGTTTTAACTTGCTAGCTAATGTCATTTAGTTGTTATTTCTTTTGCTTGTTATCACAAATAATCTGCAGGGACTCAGGTGTGCATGCGCAGTAACATTTGTTTATGTTGTTTCTTTGAAACCATCTCTGCAACCAACTAGCAATAAGAAATCATAAAAAGGAATGAGCCCTTCAGTATATCCCAACCAAACTTCCTGTCAATAAAAATGATGTCAAAAAAGTGTTTTTACATAAAAGCTATTCTTTCTATCTGTTAATATCTCATTTAGGCACTGAAACATTCTGTCTTCACAGCTGGATCATTTTCACCCGGAGCATGTTGGGTCTTTCAGCGAGCGTACTTCACGTAATCTTTTTTGTATAAAGCTGACTCTTTGCTCAGCCACGTAACACAACGGGGCGCTGGAATCCAGTGATTAATACAGATATTATACAAGTCACATTCTCTTTGTTCTGTCTAGGCAAGGGAAAATTCAAGGCATGTCGGCGAGTGGGAACACTCGGCGTGAGCGAGCGCAAGGTAGACGGCGGGAATGCGGCGTGAATGGCAGCGTGTTGGAGGAATGGTGTCAGAACATGCAGAGAACCAGATCCCCGGATGCTGCTCATTCCTGCTCCACTCTCACAAACATGAGCTATGTCTTCTTCGATTGTTCACGAGATGCTTAAACAGCACGTTACTTCTCCATCCACCCATCGCACGACGGCTAATATTCTGGATTCTGTGGACGAGCTGGAGGCCAGGGGCTGGTTTGAGGGCCTGCAGTGCCCCACCTCTCTATGGGGGACAGTGAAAGGCTTTGTTCCCCTCTCATGCCTTGCATTCCCCATGCAGCCAGGCCTATGTGGAAGACAGAGGTTATAGAGTGGGGACAGGAGCCTTTTCTGTGCTAAATCCAGCCTCAGGCACTCCCATTAAACTCAAATGAACTTACGGTTCCAGGATCCCTATAATTAAATAAGAACAGCCCGAGACAATGAGAGCGGAGTGGGATGCTGGAAGGTGCTGGCTGGGTGTTTGGGTGAGGATTAATATACGCCTGGCAGCAAGAGGAGCAAATATTGTTAAAGATGCTTATGGCTTTAGTGGATGTGATGAAGAACCACGCACCTGAAAAAAAATGCGTTTCGTAAATGTTCAGCTGCCTACATGAAATAACTAAAAGAACTGGCTAGCAAAAGATAGTGATGCTAAATAAAGCTAACCACGGCATTTTGCAATGTGGCCACGCAGATTTGACGAATATTGTTTTTGTTTGCATACACTGTCAAATACAGCTCATGTTGCTGCTCTCTGATTGGTTGATTCTATTTCGCTGAGAGGAGAGTGGGGAGTCGCCCCCAGGCCGCTCTTGTTACCTCCATCCAAAAGAATTGGAGCAGACATCTCAGGACTGGCTGTGCTGTAAGCTCCCTGTAGAGGATTTGTTTAATGGAAATCTGGTGTAGGCAACATCCCCCAGAGGGACACGGGGCTGTAACAAATCACAAGGACGCGTGCGGAAATATGACATTTTACCCGCCACTGGCATCACTAATCATTAACACCATGATGTACCAGTGTACGCCCTACCTCCACCGAAACAGACTGCACACCTGCTTCCTTACGTTTGCCTCCATTTTGTGTTGTCAATTATTGTGGAAGCAAACGCTGTAACTGGTTTTACGCAATGCTTGAGGCATAGATGTTCAATCTTTAAAAGATTTATGGCTGAATAAAAGATTTAGAGAGACACTGTGCTATTATCATACACATTTTAATCATATTATACTATATGAAAAGGATGTTTACTTAATAAACATGCGCTTGTATAATCCATATTTCCACCCTCTTTTTTACACTGAGTTCATCAGTGCATTCTGGGATTGATTGCATTTTTCATGAAGGACACATGCAATGCTTCCAGAATGAGGCATCTTAGGAGGCCGCATAATAAGAAAGCCTACATTATAGAACAGTCTTCAGTGCCTCACTAAGACTTTAGAACAAAGCAATATATTATGTGCACCATAAAGCCAATGCTTTTCTGAAAAGAGAAGAGATCAGATTAAGCCAAAGGGGTGAAGCCCCAGCAGCGTTGGGGAGTCTGTTGGGAAAGTTAAAGGTGGAGGAGGCAGCTTTGCACAGAGATGGTGGGCGGGTGAAAGTGTCTGATGTAGACAGGAATGAGCTCCGACAGCGCCGCTAAGGACAGAGGAAGGAGCTTATTTCATGGCTGATTTGTTTTAATATCTGGAGCAACAGCAGGAGAGTGTGGGGTAGAGGCATGGAGCGATGGATCGAAGGCAGCGGAGAAGAACTGCTTCGGGTGGGGGAGTGGGCTGTAAAAGAAGAGGAAGAATGAGAGAGAGAGTGTACGCAAGTGAAGAGACAAGATAGGCTGCGGAAAAAAGGGAAGAGAGAACTGAATGTTGCCAGGTAGTAAACACTGTAAAATAATGAATTGTTGAGGAAATAAAGAAAGCATTGAGGTAATTGTTTAATTATAAAGGCTATGTGTTTAGATATTTTTGTTCAGAAGCTGGTCAGTTAGTAATAAAAGAAATTGAAATGTGTTAATGATATCATGTAGCTCAGTAAACACACCCGGACCTCAACACACAAACCACAATAATCCTAAAAAATCATTAGGTCTTAACAAAACGACAAATTACTGAAAAACACAGCCCAAGAAAAGCAAAACCATTAGCCTTTACCAGCCTGTGACCCCATTATATTTCAATTTAATCTTTTTACAGGTACTAACAAAATGTGATTTACTTTAAATTTGCATAACATTTTTGTGGTCTGTATTTTCTGTCAGATATTTGTTGTACATGTATGCAGTGCTATGCAAAAGACTTTTTATTTTTACGCCAAAAATGGTGTTAATTCAGTTATTTATGTTTAAGTTGACATTTCCAAACACTGCTTTTGAAATTATTTGTAATAATCCAGTGAGATTTTGTATGCACAAAGAGTCTTACAACAGCAAAAAAAGCAGGGCCCGTATTCTTAAGATTCTAAGAATCCTCTAAGAAAGCTCTTAATTTAGCTTAAAAACTTCCACGTAGAAGTCTTAGCGTAAAAGCGATTCAGGACGCTTTTAAGTATAGGGTTGTTAGTTAAAAATTCCACATGTCATTTTTCCTGTTTTACCGTAATCACGCACACGCACGCATGCACGCACGCACACACACACATGCTATATACATATTCTTTCTTTTTTTGTATTGATACAGTGACACAATAAGTTTGCGTAAGTGCTTTAATTGTTTGTGTGATCACAATAAAAGGTTGTGACAGACCCAAATCATCTCCGCTGCATAGATACATTTCTCCAGTTACCAAATATGTTAATGTAGTGATTACTTCAATTTCTGGCTCTATGGCATTTTTGCGCCGTCTTGAATATGTTAGCGTGTCTCTAATAGGATCGGTCACAAGCATGAACCCTGCACGATCTAAGTGTTACAACTCAAAGCAGCTGCATAAGAAAACCAAGAATAACTAAAGTTAAACACACACAAAAACAAAACAAAAAAATCTGATAAACCTTCAAAGTAATATGGACTGTAAATTGCAACACATTTCTTCTCACTTTCGCGTTTCGTCCATTTTCCCTGCTGCTAAAGAAAAGCTTCTTAAAAGTCTTCCTCGCTACTCCAAACAATTTTGGACTGTAAGGATTAATATGCTTTATGAATGACTTTTTCTTTACTACTTTTCTTTCATTTCAGCAGGAAATGCCCACATTTCTTCAAATTTTCTTAGAATTATGCCACTATAGGAGCAAGTCTTTGTGCTAAGATTTTTCATGAATACGGGCCCTGATAGATATATCTGGCATCAAAAGCCATGCTCACCTTTCTAGTCTAAGGTGTAACCACAGGAGGACTGACAAGAGATTTGACAGCAGCAGGAAGCTGTCTGAGAGGCCTTTACCTCCAGAGCCAAATGCTTTCAATGCGTGACTTTCGAGAGAAACAGAATGAAACTGTGGTAGAACCTGAAAGAATCCAGAGCATGTAAGGGTTGAGAATGTCAGGCATGACTGATACTCTATTTCTCCTCATAGGAGATCTCTTGTTTCATCTACGCAGTGGAACTAGTATCCGCTTTTAGAAATGTTCTGGTGTATTGCATTTATATTTACCTCTGCTTCAGGAATAAGTGTGAAACTTTAAATTCAAAACTATCCTTGTGTTTTTTAGCCTCTTATTATGGTGCATGTGAATCATCCTTGTGTTTCGGTGCACGCATATGGAAATAGCCTTTAGAGCCTTCGGAGCTCTTAGTCCCTGAGCATTGTTCAGAGTAAACGACATGAAATTCACTTCTCCTCTTCATCATTTTGTTTAACATGAAAGTGAGCCTTTCTAAAGCCATTTGCAGAACGTAAGTGCCCATCTTCCTTTATGCGTGGCAGTTTGGAGGTGGGCATAAAGTATGTTGGGGAAAAGCCAAAGTGACATGCTTGTTTGAAAGGAGTACTTAAACATACTCCAAAAACAAAGAGCTCTATCACATGGTGCTGTTCTGTCCCTCTGATTTGAAGGCTGACTGGTGTCATTGGCTGGAATATAAATTCATAGAGCTCTTGTCTGTTTGGCAACAGTTCTATTTCTCTTCCTCCATCATCACAGCTGGTTGTCATGGCACCTGTTGCGATGCTCGGTGCCAAATTATTGTTGCCATTGATTGGTGACATCATCGCTCTCATCTTCAGAATGGATGCTGAGCAGAGGGGTGAACGCTTTAAAATCAAAAGCCCAGGAAGTGTCACTTCTGGAATCCAGTGCTATCAATCTGACCCCATTCTGAATTCAGGGCTCGTCCCCTCTCATCATCATTAGAAACTGGAGCATGTGTGCATGCGCTCTCAGCTCAGGGGCTTGAACTGGGCTGTGAGTCACTGCGCAGCAGAGAAAGAGGTCGCTTTATTCCAAACTATTCCTCTATTGAGGAGCGCGGAAATTATTATCTGCCTTCTCAACTTTTTCAGAATGTGTTTTCCAAAGCACTCAATTGCCCGTCGCCTCTGGGGTGTGTTGGACAAGTTTTAAGAGCCCGGGTGACATCACTGTCAAATATCTGGACATCTGATTCTCTTTTATCTTTATTCTTTTTACTTTTTATTGAGTGCCACGAGTATAAGTGCTGGTGCGTGCACACGTTGGACAGCATCCTCTAAACCAGTGTCTGAGCTGCTCCAGTTAGCTAATGGTCCCTGAAATGTGTTCCCTCAGCGGTACCATTACTCTGCATTCCACATGGCTGGCGCACTAATAAACAAACTGTGAAATGCATTAAAGTCCAGAGAGAAATTTGCAGGGATGAAACGTAGGGCCTTTTCACAGGTATTTAGATTTCTTTTATTGTGACTTTCTATCTGAGAGGTTTTTTAATTGTCCGTGATTGGAAACTCGGTGAGTCCATTTGCTTCGTAAACAGATCTGTTCAAATCTCTTGAAAAGCGTGAAATGACTGCACCACCTCTAAATGAGCCTCTTCTCGCTATCTTCTGGTTGGGGGCTTTGCTTTTCTGTCCACACATCCTTCTGTTTATTGTTGGAACAGATCTCCATTTGTCAGTCTGGCACTTGGTTTACCCATACGCTAGAATAGGCCTAGGGGGGAGAGGAAGAATAGGTCATGAACAGTGTGCGATAAAACAGCTGTGCCGTGCTTAGCTAGAATCCGAATCATTCCTAAGGCTGCTTATATGGCGCTGATCATATAGAGAGACATTGTTCATGTGGAGATGGACAATGTATCCCCAGCATAGAGAGTGTTAAAATTTGGATCCCTTTTGTTATGTTGTTTTGACTTCAATGGATTTAAGAAATTAAACTTGTATAGGCTGTTCAGGATGGTTAGCTAGTGTACTGCAGATACAGGATAACACTCACATTGCTCTTGTAATGTATAGAACAACAGAAAAATAGTATTTTGTTTATATTTTTCATTTTTTAGGAAAATATCTCAACATTTAAAACAAATATTAGAATTTAATATGAAAATGAAATACATAAACAATAAAAACATAATATATAAAACAAAATAAATACATAAAATGTGGTCAAATAGGGGAATACATGTTAAAGATAATAAACCTTATTTTCAGATAATTTCTTTGTGGTTTAACCATAAATCTTACCAGATTTCATTTTTTCAATGCAAAAGGCAACATAAAAAAAACACATTTGAATTATGCATAAAAATGCAGGGATAATTTTATTAATTTCAACCCAGCAGTGTGTCAGAAATGAACAACCACTGTTCTATCACTGTAAGTATGTGTTGGATTATTTCAACCTAACAGCTGGGTTGTTTTACCCATTGTTGGGTAAATCGAAATCTTTGTGGGTTAATTTAAACCAGCGGTTGGGTTTGTCCCTTTTTAACCCAGCGCTCGGCTGAAAATAACCCAGCATTATTTAAAATAAAAAAATCTATAAACGTAATATCTAATGCAATTTTACCTCAGGCTATATAAATAGTTTGGAGATGCTTCGACAACAAAAAAGGGAAATTATCAAAATATATTTTTATTGATCCTCATATAAGCAAAACTGCTCTCATCTGTTGTGTGAATCATTGTGCCTTCTGTAACAGCTCTAACATTAACAATTTATCTATACTTACCAAACTCATTTACCGCATTATTATACAAACCATTAGAGTAATAATTCTCGCTTTATTTCAGGCAATCTTCCAACTACCTAACTGGATCAATTGGGCCAATCGAAGCGGCTCCTTCTTTGTATACACTCTCAGCAGCAATAAAACCTTGTAGCGCACTTTATACCTCCCTTGTTGCATCCATAGGGGAGTGGCTTTAAAGAGAGAGAGTTGAATACCGTAGATGAATTACCCAGTTTTTCCCCTCCCTTAATTAACGAGATGAATCCACTTTCCACCCCGCACCCTCCCAACAGATAAGTGTAATGTGTGTATCTAGAAAAGCCTTGAGTGGTCCTTCTCCATACTATAGGGTGCTGAGATAGAAGGACATCAGTCATTCTGGAAACCATTTCACAAGAGGACTAACAACACCACAGTGCAGAAAAGAGATGATGTGAAGAATGACAAATGGGCGGGTTGCACCAGGGGTGCATTCCAAAGTCAAGGCATTTCCTTTCGGGTCGTTCACAGCAACAACAGCAGGACTGATGGGCCGCGGGCGCATACGTGTGCGCATGTTAAATGGTGTTGTGGAGGGAGGGCTTATGAAAGATGTGTGCTCATATCTCTAATTAGAAAGACTGATGAGGGTTGACACACCTTGCCTGCCTCGTGTTATCAGTCATTAGTGAGAGTGCACCAGATTATGTGGGCCATGACCTATGTAATGGTGAATTACCTTTCCACCGGTCCTACAGTTCCTCCCTCCACTTCTCCTACCTCTCCAGTGCTCTAAAACTTGATATAGCATCTTCGAAGTAACTATAGTAAGCTCACACATGAAACCCGGACAGAAGAGGGAAAACGAGAAAAGCACACCGCTTTATAATGCATTTCACAATTATACTCCAATGATAATTGCTTTGGAGCATATACCTGGTGCTTCCCCGGTGTAAAACTGATACCTTGGCCGATATGGTGCAGACCATCTGGTGGTTCTTCTAGCAGACAATGGTCTCATGAGATGGGGGCTGATGGAGAGCATTTGGCTTTGCACGGGGTATCGGCTTTTAATGCAGTGGTCCAGAACACTATGTTCAGTCAAAAGGACAGAACGGGACACGACGCTTCAGAGGCCTGTGAATGCTCAACGCCATTAGTGGGGGAGGAGGGTGGCAAGTGGTGAATGGGGCCGGATGGAGACTCTTATGAATAGTGCATGATTCATGATCTTTAATTTACTGCGCTTTCAAAGTGCATGATGTTAAGTGGACTGGTGGTATTGCAGGTAGTGAGATCTTCATGAGAATAAAGGTTTGAGAGATGTGAGGGTTTTATAGAACTTATTGAAATAAAGGCAACAGTTTTCATACACTCCAAAACGTGCTGGATTGTAAATATCCCAGCATGGCTCATCCTCGGCTTTCCTGTAGCTCAGTGGGTAGAGCATTGCGCTAGGAACGCCAAAGTCATGGGTTCAATCTTAAGTGCACATACTCAGAAACAAATGTATAGTATGATACAATGTAAGTCGCTTTGGATAAAAGCGTCTGCCAAATGCATGCATGTAAATGTAAAATGTAAATGTAAATATTGGACAGAACACACTGCTGGGTTAAAAATTGCCCAATGACCCAGGATGTGTCCGTCCGATGAAACTGTCTATACATAAAATAAAAAAAAAGATAAACTGATAAAAATCACAATATTAAATATATAAATCATTGCAAAAATTACATATTTATATTGACATCACAAGATAACCAGTTACTAAATGTACCAAAAAAATCAACAACTGTAAATAAATCTGCTAAACAGTCAAGCAATGCAACCAAAATTTGTCAAAAGACATTTTGATTTGTGTAGACCCATTTGTACTAAACAAACTCAACTTCTTGTTATAACTCAACTTCTTGTTATAGCAGAGTATATAGTTTTAGAAAAAGTGCACACGCATTATATTGTTGATGACCTTCCAAAACCTCGAATGTCCAATGTTTTTCAGGAAATGGAAAGAAACACTGTACTATTTATACGATTACATACTGTGTTGTCAAATATTTTTTTTGGTTACATATTTGCAAAACCCAGTTTTAAACATAAAGGGTGACTAATAATAATGATTGATTGCAAAAAATAAAAATCACCAAATATATAGATATGAGGTTTCTGAAGGACAGCAGCGATATGTTCCTGAACTATTAAATTTTTTGCAGTGTACCTACTGTTTTTATCCTGACATTGCTGCAAGGACCAGGTGTTAGGAAATGATCAGCCCGGCAGGTGCCTGTTTTTCAAACTGCAGTCTGATAGTGAATCCTTAAAGAAATAGAGACAGCAGGAAAGTAATTAAACATGATTTCACAGCATTACCTAATTGTGTTTACAAAGAACTCCATAAACTTGTAATGCTGGACGTCTGCAGATTTTTCTTCTGAGAGAATAAAAAGGGCCAGGCTATATGAAGTTTTGTTACCTTCTTCCTCTAAGTGATGAGGGAATTTGTGTTGGAATGATTCAATAAATGATTGCAAATCGAGGACTGCCATCTCACATATGGCAGCTATGAAAGCTACAGTACTGTATATACACTGCAGTATAAAGAAATTAAAAGTATTAATGTACAAAATGTACAAACAAGTCAAACTCCGTTTCTGTCATGCAGTAGTAGTGAGGGGCAGGGTGAATATAAGCAGAAGAGGACTGGGGGTATTAACAATGAAACATTCAACAATGGCTGCAAAATAACTTCATCAAGAAACGGAATGTGTGCAGAAATTGCACGGCCTTAGAGTGACGTCAAACAGTAAATGAGATCCTTTCTCAACATACCGGTTGTTTATTTTAACCCACATACCCGATAAAGGAACTCTTTTAAGCGTTTTATATAAATGGCATTTGGACAATTGACTGTTCAAAGCACACAAACAATAGGTAGATGAAACTCTACATACTTTTTCTAAACAGAACAATGGGTTTTCACTGGGTTTTTTCTGTTTAGTTTTAGGGATTAGGAGACGTGTGACTCTCACTACAGTTAATTAAACACACAGATTTGTGAGCTGTGGGGAGAGCCAGCAGAGATTACAGGAAGGAAACAGAAACCTCTCTCGCTACAGTCCAGTGAGCAGGAGAATTAAGGCGGACCAATCAAAAGAAAATAAACAGCAATGTCAGTTTTACTGTATGTCAGTGTTGTTGTAAGTTCACCTTCACGGTTTCATATCTTTATTGTATCTAGACGACTGGTATCCATAGAGACAAGCTTTATGGATCAAGATGGCATTCCAAGGTAATATCTAATCTTTGGTAACCTGATCTCATTGTCATTCATCTAAAGCTTTGCCCTTTTGGTGGTATTTATTCTACTGTGGATTTTGACTTATTTGAACATGCAAATGAGTATAAATGTGTAACGTAGACCTGGGGTATCTGGCTTGCTCAAATACACACATCATGGATATCAGGATGATCACCCACCTCACAGCAGTCACATAAGCCTGTTGGACTGCATGGAGACGAGGGAGGCCTAGAGTCCTGCTGTGCGTAAAATCACCTCCTAACGCCATTAGAAACATCCAAGCAATCACACGACATGGGCGTGAGACCGACAACAGCGCTTTCTCTCCGTGCCATTTTGAAGTCATTCAGACTATTTTGTGGAGAGCCTTTTTTAAGAGACTGGCCATTTCCATTGACTATTTCCTGTCTCACAAAAGCTTGACTTTTACAGACAGAGAAACATAATTCTTTTTAAATGCAAGTGATTGTCATTATGGAGAAAATAAATGTTCTTCAAAATATCTTCTTTTGTGGTCTGCAGAAGAAAGAAAGTGGACTGACAAGAGAATAAGTGAATAAATAAAGAATTTTGCCTTTCAGACAAAGGTCAATAAAAGTAGATTTTAACAGAAAGGTCAGGTAACAGAAAGGACAAAGTTATGTCTCATACATACATACAAAGTGCTTATAGCAAGATTTTTAATGACCCAAGTTGTCCCATGTGTTTTGAATGTTAGAAACACAAGAACACAAAGAATGTGCCTATACAGAAATACAGACAGAAATAAACCCTGAAAAATATTTATCAGAGAAAAATGGTTGCAACTAGTCTCAGTCCCCACAATAATGCCACCATTTTTACACATTTCTCTGTAGTAACTATACATCTAAAGGAGTAGTTTACATAGTAGTTCTGTCATCATTTACTCACACAAAAGAAGATATTTTAAAGAATGTTGCTAACCAAAAACCATTGGTCCCCATTGACTTTTATTGTATGAACACAAAACCAATTGCAATAGGGAGCAACCGTTTTCATTTATCAACATTCCTAAAAATATCTTCTTTTGTGTTATGCAGAAGAAAGAAAGTCATACAAGCTTGAAATGACAAGAGTAAATGATGACAGAATTTTAATTTTTGGTTGAACTATGCCTTTAAGTATTCTTTAGGACAGGTAAAGGGGTCAACACAGAGGACTGCTCTTGCAGCTTTAACAGTTTTTTTTCCTGCAGTGTATGCTCAGCCCCAAAGAACGTATCAGTGCCTTCCACAGTAAACACTCCCACTATTTGTCCTGGACCCTCTTATGAGACCAGCACCATCCTGCACCCTAAATAGCTTTAGGCCACAACAAAGAGCAAGAATCTGTGGAGGAAGGTGAATGAGAGAAAAAAAATCAAAAGAGGGCACAGCATCAGGAAGAAAAGAAGAAGTGTGGATGTGTGAAGAGGGGCTAAAAGATTATGTCACCTCTGGTGTGAACACAGCAGAATTGGACAGTGCTGGGCTGGGGGAGTCGTGTGGACGAGGAGGAGAGACCGTGTCATAAATTTCTCTCCTGTGAGGCCGGAGGTGTGTAAGAAGAACATGTCAGTGTGTGAATGCGCAGACAAAAGAGAATAAAAGAGGTGACACAGGCACACTTGTGGGAGGAAGCTCACAATGCTCTCACGCAATAGAAGTTACGCAGGGCCCAATACGCAAACGCCTAATTGACACCAAAGTCTCAATCATCACACTGTCAGTACAACAAATGCTCAGTCTGACCTGACCCTGACAGACATCTTATCTGCCCAATCAAACAGACCAAATGAGACAGAAAAAGCTCTCACCACAGGCAACAAAGAGGATAGGCTTTATACGTTTTGCATGCCAAAGTACACGCTGTCTTTTCTATTGTGTCGGTAGAAGTCATTGTGAGGAGATCAGCATGCCTTCGAGACATTAGTTGAGCCACACTCTGTGAGACAAAAGGCTTAGGTAATTCTCCTTTTTTCTCACATGGATGAGTCGGTTCTCTGCTTCTGCTAAAGTCTAACTCAATTTAATGAGTCCTGCAAGGACTGATGACAAGAAGTGCCTGGGGGAGGGGGCCGTCGTGGTTCTGCCATGGAGATAAAATCAGGCCCTACAGGTGGAGCTAGGTTCTCTATCAACAGCGCCATTGTTCCCTTCTCCAACCGCCGTGCAGCAAAAAGCCGCAACCTGCCCCAATCTTGCTGACATCATCACCACATATGGAGGGAGGAAGGACATGCCGTAAAACCCTTAGGGGCCACACATATTTCCTTGAAGATTCGGACATTTCAGTCCGTCCCCTCGCTTGTTTTCTCGCTCGCAACCCAGGAGATTTGGTTATGCCTGAAATGACTGACACATGCTGTCGGAGTTGCAGTCCCAACCATTAAGCCTAAAGGCTTCTTTACATTCTTAGACACTGTGTCAGGCAGAGCAACACCCCAGTTGGGTTGAGTTTGCCAAGTCCAAACACAGCCTGGAGGAAGAAGTGCCATGACTGCCTTACTGTTAAACACAAGAGTGATGGAATTCTGTAAAGACACAGACAGAGAATTTCGCAATCACGTATTATAAGCAAAAGATCTGTAAACATTCTTTGTGTATGAATAATTTTGTGACGCCACTTCCGTTATCGAATCATATATCATCAAATATTTTCTTTCTGTAGTACCGTGGAACACTGGCAGATGTGTCGAAACCACTGAACTGCGTCTGAAATAGATGGACAGGAGGCTGCCGATGGTTTCAAAGGATGCGAGCCTCTGTATTGTATTGTTGTTATTCCCATAGAGGCCTCCTTTGATATGGTTTTTCCACTCTCTTGTACCCCATCAATCTTTTTCTAATTACCTGTCTTGTCTCCCCCAAATCTGTCACAATTGTTGCCTTGGAAACTGGTAGCGTCCACCACCATTATATTTTGGACCATTGTTCAATTTGTGTTGATGTGGCAACATTCCCCACGATAAGCGTTCTTGAAAAATATAGTGGAGAGATCAGGTTGAGAAACACTTGAATGGATGTAATCAGTACCATGTCAGAACCGCATTGGCTTAGAACGACAATTTCTGATAGCAGAAAAATATTGTCTTCCATTCACCTCCATGTGCATGCAGCTCTATAATAACTGCTGCGGTTGGCATGCAGGGTGCTGTGTGTCTCTTGTCTCTGCCCTCAAGGACATTTCCATACACCGGGAGCCCATGGTACTTTGAAAAGCACCAGAAGTGACAAGACTCCCATTTCCAGACTGTCATGCATATACATATACACATACACATAGAGACTTACACACTCGTACAGAGGACTCGCAGAATGTCATTAGATGCCTGGTATCCTGTGTGGTGAGCTGTCAGCTTGTCATCTTTTACTCGGTGCACTCGACTGGACAGCAGCAAGCATGCTGGGATATGACAGTCAGTAAAATGGAGTCCTGTCATTACTTCTCCCCGCACCTGCTGTTCTGGTTCCCTTAAGAGGCGGCAAACAAATAAACATATAAACAAACAAACTCACCAACATAACAAGTGTCTAGAGCCAAATGTTTATCATGTCACTGAAGGAAGACCATTTACTTAAATGAATAGACAAGGTGCCAGTTATCAACTTGGATTAAAAATATTATCTTTAACTTAATTCTAAGTGCACTGCCAACATAATATCTTAACTAATAACCAGATATATCTTTTCACACCAGGTTGTCGATGGACATCACAGTGTGCAGGAAGTATGAGAATCACAAGTACCCTCTGACAGTCTTGAAGAACTGTGAAGGTCCCACTGGAAATGCTATACTAAAAAGACTGTAAGTAAATGTTTCTTAGCCTAGAGCCTATCAGACAGAAGACAACAGCAAGTCTCAAAAGTTCACTTTCTTTACAGAGCAGGAAGTGAAATTTCTTCAGTGTGTTCACCGAAACAGTTATGTGTGCTTACAGAGCATAAGAAAGAAAGTGAAAACAAATAGTGCTAGAAATGACACGCTAAAAGAAGCTTAGAAGTGAAGGTTAATTGTAGAAGAAAATTGTAATGTATTATCACAGAGATTAGGTCTACCCATTTTAAGAATTCAGATTTATTTCATAGATTGTGCAATATATTATAAAGTTTTAGTATAACTTGTTAGCCTGTTTGAAGATTCTCATATCAGGCTCTTTAGATCCACTGCTAGCTCTTTGAGTTTCTGGTCCAAGTCATACCTGGAAATACTAAATGTACTCACATAAAAGTTTTACCTTAAATCATTAAATAATGGTTAAGAATTGCAATAATCTACATCATTTCTATTGGTCTTAAACCAGTGTATTATTGGTTCATTGGTTTGCATTAATGTGAGAGTCTGCCATTTTAGGAGCTGTCTCAAATGCAAAATCATTCCAGTGCACTGAAACATCCGCTTCCTAAATACTCCCTCAATACATAAAAACAATCAGGCCGCATTGATGGCATTGATGCTCACAATGTTTGCTTATTGGAAATCAAATGTAGGTTGTCTGAACCCTGGGGGGTGGACACTTTACATCTTGACAGCACTTTTGATAATATAAACCTTTAACTAATTATGTTTGGACATAAGCATAAACACATTGCTAGACAGGTAGGGAACACAACTTTGTAAACATTCATAACTAATATTTGTCTGAAGTGTTGCTCTGAACATTGTAATGTTAAAAAGGTATTTTTCATAATGTATGTAAAGCACCAATTTGCTTTCACATTTCATGTTTTATGCTTTTCCCCTCTATTTTTCTTATGTGGTCGGTACAGAAAAATGAAAGAAATTTTCATCATGCAATTAAAAATAAAGATCGTATTAATGTAACTTTCCTCGATTAAAAAAAACGGAATTGCAAAGAATAGATTGTTGAGTATAGAAGTTAACTTAAATATAAATGTAGCTGATTATATGATCATTTCTGTGTAATATGCTGCCAATATGTATCTGAGCTAATCAATAATGCAGAATGCAATCCTAAATACATAGCTTCTCTTTTGTTTTAGACACTTATAAAACTTTCATAGTCACACTTCGACAGCATCAATCAACTGACATTATATACATGGCCACCAGGGTGGGCAATACACATCTGTAAAAAATTTCAAACTTTGTATCACATTAAAGAGCAGCTGGAGTTATTACGACGACTGTATATGTCTTTGTTTTGAAGACATTTCCAGAATGTAGAATATAACGATGTGGCGAGATAAGCAGCATATAGGTTATTTATAATTCTCTTCGCTGTTACAGTAGGCCTACGGTTAATATAATACTAACAGACTACAGCAAACAAATGACTCCTTTATTTTCGTGGGCTGTAAATAACAAAGAGTTTGTGATGTATATTTCTACCCGACAGTCACTTCGACCAACACCGTGGTTGTCACTTCAACACGCGCACGCGCATCGCCTCGCTCAAGCGCTTCCTCGCTATTGGTTCGAGCGCGTTTGTTATTGGTAGTGACGTATGAAACTTCGTTCTCACCCACGACCCTCCAGTTGCGCGGTGCCTCCGTCTGTGCGCTTCTAGAACCGCGGTCCTCGCTTCAGTGTTTATTTGGTTGTCATGGCGGAGGGACGTGGAGAGCTATTGCCTCAGCCGCCGCTTCACCTCTCCTTACCCCCGGCCAGCAAGCGTCCGTGTTTGCGTCCCGCTCCTCGAGGACCGGGTCCGGGGCCTGGACCGGGATTTCCGAACTCTCGTTTTCGTTGCCCGGAATCTCTACTGGACTGCGCTGCTAAGGCCGTAGCGGAAAAATGGGCCTTCGAGAGGGTGGAGGAACGCTTCGAGCGGATTCCCGAACCAGTTCAACGTCGTATCGTTTATTGGTCTTTCCCGAGGAACGAAAGGGAAATATGTATGTATTCATCGTTTCAGTGCCGAGTGGCAGGCGAAGAGGGTCCCGTAGTGGGCTCGAGCTCGTCCGTTGGAACTGGTTCAGTCCCCGGAGGAGTTACTAACACAACCGGCAACGCTGGGACTGGGGCTACCGGAGATGGACTGCCTTTCCGCCGGGGAATCCGGCTTTTGGAAACCGGCTGTGTGGACAATGTCTTACAAGTCGGTGAGTATCCCTTTAACTGTTACTTTTTGAATCTCTGTAAGCAACCAGAAATATGTTCACCCGTTTGGAGTATCTGATTTGTGTCGCTTATAAATAAATTAAGTTTTCTAAGATAAAAGTTAATGGCTTTGTTTAGACAAGGTAATCATGCAGTATTGTTTTATTATCGATAACATTAGTCACTTCCAGAGATTTAGTCAGAGAGTGTTTAAATGCCTGCCCTATTGCGAAAGAAACGAAGCGCACGTTTTAAAAATTAAAGGGCTTCCCGTTGGGTATGTTGCAATGGCTCCAGTACGGAATTAATTTGATTTGGCGTTTCCAGATGGCAGTAATATGTATATTAGTATTGGTAAATGCAGAGGTATCGCGCAAGTTCCAGAAATGATAACTTAATACAATCCGAGAATAGCATTTGAGAGCCAATGGTGTGGTCTGTCGAAACGGAACATTCTTTCCCAGGTCGGGAGGAAGAAAAGCGTGGTTGTCACAATGAATCACTGTTGTAGCGCACTACATGTGATATTTTTTGTTTAATCTATGCCCGTAAAGTTGTTTTGGGCGAATTTGTAGTTTTTCATCGGACATGTGTGCTTGCTTGACGGTTGTTGGGTCTCTTGATATAATTAAATCCATGGTAATCCGCTTGGATTCAAATCCCATATCTTTTGTTTATTTGCTGGTTGGTCAAGACAAAGGACGAGCATTTCCCGTAGTAAAACGAATCGTAAACCACGTGCTTAGACCTTATCTAAACATCTGTTGTTTTATTTTGAACACGGTTTTAAATATATGCGTTAAATTGAGAAAAAATTGTAGTATTAAAATGTGTCGTTGGGTTGCCTTCGAAGAGGCTACAGCACAATAGCTCAATACCCCCGTCTCATCGGACCAGTTTTTCTATATTCACCGACGTCGAATAGAAGCTTGTGCATGAAGGTGTTTTTTATAAAACATGACCAACATTTCCACGTCTCATTTAATCAAAGCAATTAAAGTAAAATGCTTTGGCGTTTAGCAGCACGAAGGCAGGTTCAATGGCTAACCAAATGTCTATGCATTTTCCTCCCCCACTCAATTTACTTTGGTGGACATACTAGCAAAAAACTGCAAGAAAAAGAGGGAAAAGTGACTTTTAAAAATAGATAGTAGACACCACAAGGTTCATAAACACAACTTGATAAATTAAGTGTTCATTTGAAGTCGTAAAATCGCACCATTGGTAAACCATCACTTGCCAGTCCCAGTCTGGCATTTGTAATGTTTGAAGCTTGAGGGTTTAGTTAAGATCAACAGATCTATTCACACTATTAAATATTTAGCCTATAGCACATACCAACAGGATAAAAAAGGAAATAAATCATTTTGAAAACCAGCCACAGCTCTCCCATAATGTAAGCATTCTTTTCTTGAAATAGCAGTTACAGGAAGCCCCAAATCTCCAATAATTGTAGGTGTTATGAGAGTAGTGAAAGTATACATATATCTAATTCAATAAAAAAGCCATGATTCATTTATTCTCACAAAGATCCACTGTGTCCCTTTAAAAGGCCAGTGTTAGAGGAAACGTGATAACCTAGCTGTAATGAAATAACATGGGCACTTATTTAGCAACCTTGAAAAGCTCTCCTCATGAGGGAATGTAGCTCTCTTTTCACGTTCAACAAAACCATTTCAAGTTATTTTGGGTTTTTAAGATTACCATTCACATTGGACTGTCAATAAATAGGCAAGTGAAAAAATAGACATGGCAAGCTATGGTCATTGCAACCAATGAAGTAACATGTTGTGTAAAGTAGTTCTAGGTTGATAATTCATTCTGATGATTATGGGTAATCCTACAAATGCAATGCTAAGTAATTTAAAAGTACTAATCTATTACTTTTTGTGTCCGTTTTACATTAGTTGCATAACCTTGTAAAGAGTCATATGATCAAGTAGGTTCTTGATAGTTGACAGGTTTCTGACAGTGAAGTGATATCACTGCTTGATAAAAGCAGGTTTAATGGCATTCTGTTTTGTTCTGTTTGAAGATTGTGTTCTAATGTGAGTTGTTGATGGATACAGAAACTGTGATTGTGGGTATCTGATTGGCTAGTTTATATACATGTGTATATATAACCATGGACAGACATAGAGATCTTACAATTTGTGCTTGTGTGGGTGTATTTTTTCCTCTTCAGTACTACTACAAGATCCACCCTTGCATGCTTGTATAAACTCTCTTTGCCTCTCTTTATGTTTGGCTCCTCAAAATGTTTAGTTTCCTCTAAACCTGTTTATAGCAATGAAAGACACCACAACAATGTACAAATGGCTTTTAATGTCTATTCAGCATGTTTGCTAAAATACAAACGAAGATTTGTACACAAAGGCTTACTTAGAGTAAGACAAGCTTAAGGTTGGCCAGAAAGTTTGATGTCATAGTTGTATCTGGGAATACAGATTTTATGTCCCAAATATTAAAGGCTGGGCGCCATGCTACAGGAAGCTGATTTGATAAGAATAATGGGGGCTGTTGTGGCCTAATGGTTAGAGAGTCGGACCAGAAGATTCGATTCTCAGTACCGGCAGGTAACAACTGACGTGCCCTTGAGCACCTTACCCCTGTTTGCCCCCCGAGCGCTGCAGTGATAGCTGCCCACTGCTCCGGGTGTATGTGTGTTCACAACTTGAAGTGTGTGTGTTCACTATTCACTGGATGGGTTAAATGCAGAGGTCACATTTCGGGTATGGGTCACCATATCTGACAAATAGGTCACTTTAATCATATAATTAATTCTCATTTGTGTTTGTGTAATTCAGCCACCCCACCCCAGCCCACAGCCTCTGTCTTATAAAGTCCTTAGAGAGGAGGTTCTAGCTTTGAGTCAGGCTTGTGGATTATTGGGTCATGCTTTGTTACCCAGCTGTAGAAAACTCCCCTCTTTCACAGAGGGATGGGGGTTGTCGTTGTGTGTGTGTTTGTGGGGTGGGAGGGTGGTTAAGAGTACAGCTCTTCGCAACAGAGCACAAAGCTGTGATAAGGAGTCTTTATAAAACCTTCTGCTGTGGCTAGAAGGCAAAAGTTCTATGAGATTATGGATGGAGGAGCCAGTGAGAGGTTATGTAGTCCCCTTAGTGCCTCTGAAATAGGCATTATTTTTAATGTTACACTTCTGCCAAGTGACTCAAACAGTTTCAGGTTACCCTCTTTTTGCAACAGGGAACAATACTATTTAGTTTGGAAGTTGTCTTTTTCAGTCACGAGGTTTTAATATGTTTATAGCTGTTTATATCAGCTGTATGAAGGTAAAATAAAACATGCTTTCACGACTGCATAACACAATTGTGGTATATTATGAACCATAATGTCTGGTTATGGGCTTCAATTGTAGCTAGGCTACCTTAAAAATTTTATTGTGCAAGGTAGTGTGATGCCAGTTTGTGAAAGTGACAGTAAGGTAGCAGCCATTAAGCATTTGCCCCATGGCTGCTCTATGATGTCAGTAGGCCTGTTTTTAGCTCTTTGTCTCCTTTGAGTGTTGCCATCATTTTGGTCTTTGTAATCGGGACACATCTCATTCAGCCCCATACAAGTTCAACAAGGGACCGCTAATTCTGCTCTATCTTTCATCAGCCGTACAGACAATATTTAATCAAGGTAATTAATTCCATGCCTGCAAGTCTCAAAGAAAATCACTTAAACAAATCTCCTTTTCACACTTATTAGCACTCTTAGTTTTGAAGGACACGGTCATTAAACACTTTTTTCCCCCTTTGTCTTTATCAAAGAAGGGAAATTAATTTAGAAATAGGGAAGAGGGTGGTTTGCTGGCTTGTCAGCTAATCAGCGGCGACTGGAGCAAGGTGAAAAACAACTCGCTGCATTCCAGGACAAAAGACGTGTCGGAGGCTTTGATCAAGCCCTCGCTTCTGAACGCTGGGCTCAGGCTTGCAAAAGCCTTACTAAAAGTAATGCATTCCAACATAGAATAGTTTGCAGCTTTATGTTTGAATGCATGCACATAGAAAAGCAACAGTTTGATGAGTGTGAGTGTTTGTATTCATTCTTTTCGCCCTCTTTGATTCAGTGACTTTGGTTTAGTTTATGTGCCCCTTAGTGCAGGAGCCATGGATGGACACTGCTGTGTCATCTGCACAGCTGGGATGAAGGCATTTGGTTTGTGTCAGTATCTTTGCTACTGCTGTTCCGGCTTGCAAAATGGAACTGCAGTTTTGAGCCAGGGGCAAGGTTCCCATCCATGCCCTGCTTTGCTCCACATGCAGCTGGGCTGCACACTCATGTCAGCTCCTCTCCCTGCTGCGACTTATCTGCATTTTATTGGAACTCGCCGAGATGCGTGCACACACACACACACATGCACTCATTATGCATTATTGCCTCTCACAATCCTAGTTAAAATGTGCTGGTTGTTAAAGATCCCGTATGATAGCAGCTTTACCTCTTTGATCTCTGAACACAGGCTGTTGATTATTTAGCCGATATTTCGTCATTAAGTTGCCACTTTAATGGAACGTTTATGCTTTTATACATTGGGAGGAGCGAAATATATGGCTGGCAAGCCTTTAAAGCTTGGGTTTACACAAGATACACATGTTTCAAAGCTCATGGATGTGCTGTAAACCTTTTTTGCTTTATCGCTGAGAGGGACTTGCCCTTTTCTCTTTTTTAACCTCCCTCCTGCCTGGTTCTCTGTTTGGGTGTCATTGTCAGAGATAGAGGCTGCTGAGAGTTGCTCCTCTTTAAAGAAGGGGCCTCCAGACATGCCTAATGGGGCCTCATTTGGCTGTAATTGCCTAACAAATGTTGGAGAATTCCAGAGGAAACAAAAAGCGAGAAAAGAGAAGGCAAATCAGCCAAGCGAGAACAGAAGGAGGGGAAAAATTGGTTTGGAGGTGAGATTGCACAGAGGAAATGGAATCATATACTATGACAGGGTATGTTTAGGCAGGCAGAAAATAGAGAACCGCCCCTACCTTCAATTTGTAAAGACGTGGAGGAAAATCCTTACATCTGGGGCTGTAACACTAAACTCGGGAGTGCAGGAAACTCAAGCAGCACTCAGGCAGCTACCCTCCCCCATTGAAGGCCTTTCATCCAGCTGAGATTTTGTGTGCAGGGAGTTTTTGTGGCCAGTTCACATGGAAACTTAATTTTCTCAGTCTGGACGAGAGAGGAAGCATAATGTGTATTGGAGATGGGGTCAAATATCCTGCCAGAGGGTGAAAGAAAGAGGCCCCAGTCCGTGGCAGTTAGCGATGTGCAAACCTCTATGCAAATGTCACATGGGAGGCTATGGACTTTTTAAAGTCATCATTTCATATGTGTTTATTCTAGCCATACAAGCCCTTGTATTGCAGTTCCTGTTTTAGCATGACTTGTTGCCAGCCACCAATCACATGGCTCAGCAGAAGGCCCCACCATTAGAACTGTGCGCTTCAAAGGTCTCTGTTTGTATTGATTATACAGCTATTTTTTCTCAATTATTTAATTCTGCATATTGAACAGTTTTATCTTGGGCTATTGATTTGTACCCGCTCCATTTTAAGGCTCTGTTTCAGCTGGCTTTATTTTTGTTGGGTTCTGCTCAGTGTGCAATCATGGTAGTTTTCTTGTCATTTCAATTAAAGAGTACTTTTTTCAATATTGCAAAAAGCATGATTTTAAATGGAAAACACATAAGCACCTAAAAGTCAATAACAACGCCACTGTTTTACTTCAAAAAAGCAACACTGTTTATTGGAACCCACTTGCGGCCCTTTCACTGCTTTTACAATTAGATTTGCACCCAGATGGTAGAAGTCTACCTGACCATGAATATTTATGCAGCTGTGAACAGTTGTCTGGCTCATTTAGGAGTGGGGATGACTGGGGATGAAGGTTCAAAGGTCAGATTTTATCTGATTAAATGACACCATTAACACAGGACATGCATCTCGTTTTTTTATATATCTTAAAAAACATATTCAGAGTGACATTGTGAACAGTTGAGCCTAGCCTACAGCCATTATTTTTACATTGAATTATTTGTCTAGAGTGGGCCTTAGGTGTGGCAAGGCTCTTTGAAGGGCTGATGGGTCTTTGAGCACAAAGCTCGCAATATGTGAATTCTCTACTTCAAACAGCTTCACACCACTAACAGAGGTACCTTTTGTTTTAGTTTTCTTTCTTGCAGTTTCTAAAGAGGTTGAGCACTTACAGTTTTCACTTCTTCCAATAGGTGGAAATGCCCAGTTATGCAAATGTGCGGCTGTCAGTCTTTGCTCCCCTGAATAAACATTAATTACCTGCAATGCTTAAATACCCATCAGCAAGGTGAGCACAACAGCAAAGTATATTGAAAGAGGTCTGCTAGTACAGCATACATTTGCACATTTTAGTTAGCCAACAGACTTTGTTGCTTAATAGCAAACCATATTGAGATTTTAAGATTGTCTCTTTGTTTACATTTCTGCATTTGACAGGCGCCTTTTCCCAAAGAGCATTACAGTGGTGTCAGGCTTTTTGCATCAGTACGTGCATTGCCTGGAAATTAAACCCATGACCTTGGCTTTGCTGATGCCATGCTCCACCAGTTGAAGTGCAGAACGGCTTGTTTGAGTTCTTCATGAAACATGCTATACTGAGCATTTTTCAGAATTACTCACACTCTGACCTTGTAGTGCAGTAAACTCAGGGATGTTGTATCTTTTGTCCTAATCTCTCTGGTCTTTTAAGTTGTTTTATGACTCAGGATTTTTAACCTCTGTTTGACTTACAAATTACCATGACATGCAGGTCTTGTGAAAACGTGACTCTTCTTTTAGATTTCCCCACAGCTTCTCGCCACCTCAAATGAACCAAAGTGCCATCACTCAATATGTGAGAAAGTTCTTAACTCTGACAGTGTAAACAAAACATGGGAGAAACCATATGAGACTGCTGGGGTACACACACACACACACACACACACACACACACACACACACACACACACACACAAAGAGTAGCTTCTTCCACCTCAAGATCGCTGCTGGTGTTTAGCACAGGCACTACAACCATTATGTTCACAGTTATGTGATTGGGCCAGAAGAAATGGGCATGTTCATGCACATGAATTGCAGTTTCAGATTGCTGTGCTCTCTATTATGGTAGATTAGCATCAAGTATTTCCATCCCCATTTTCTCTGTCAATCATTACTTGCATATGAAAGGCATAAAAATGATTTGGCTACTGAATAATGAAGGGACTATTCATTAGTCGGGGACATTTGTACGCCCATCTTGTGTTATACCGCCTTTTTTTCAACATTAAAAAGAATTTTTTAATGAAATATTGATAGTTCCTCCTTTTTCAAAGCTGGTCTTGCAGGAGGGTGTCATAAGCTGTTCTTTGAACCTGTGTCCTGGTAGGTGCACAAAATATAAATATCAATGGCTTTCAGTTTCCCCCTCTCCCTGCCTACTGGCTTCTTTTTCAATATAGCCTAATGACAGGACTCTATTCCCCCCTCAGTGGCTGTGCTGATATGGGCCATTAGGCACCAGTTTCTTGCAGGCAGCAAGTGAACAGATGACTGCAGGAAAATGGTTGAAGGAGAGGGGGGGAAACGACAGAACTAAAAGGCAAATATGAAAGGCAGAGTAAATAACCAACCTGTCATCATCTGCCCCCCCACACTACTGCCACCCTCCTCTGGATGGCAAGAAAGACAAGAGCGAAAAAGAGATGGTCCTTATTAGTCTTCCAGCCCTCCCTGACTCTAGGGCTGACAGTGAACACGTCAGTGCAGCGGCAGACATGCATGCATGCAGAGAGGGGGCTACCCCGGCCCCTCCCATACATTCATACTCCAAGCATGATTAATGTGGTCGACAGCCGTGGTCCTGCACGTCTGGACCACACCCCCAACATCTTTCAACATCCTCCCCGGCACATACCCTGCGCAGACCCCTCCCACACCTACTTGAGATTGTTTGAAAATGTAATTCTCTATGTCCCCCACAACCAGTGCTGTGGGACCCAGAACTTTGACTTTTGCACTGTTCAGCAGAAATAATATCCTTCAGATAATTGGTTTTAGTCTTAAACCCTCAACAGTATTGCATGAAAGCTACAATGCTGGCACAAGATTACATTGATTTGCTCAAGGTTTATTTCTCGATATTGGACAGGGAGATATAAATGTCCTTAGACAGCATATGTTTGCATCATTAACCACAATGCACATAGTGTGTGGGCAACTTGCGGTTTCCAGGTCATATTCAAATACCTGACTTTGGCAAGGCCCAACACAGAAGTCATGTGCTGGAAAAAAACAATGTGAAGAATAGGCTTGGCTCTTGTATAGTCTGAGGGGGGAGAATATGTGCTCTTGAATGGGGGATTGTGGTACTTGTCATGGTGTAACAGGATCAGTGCGCCCTCCACCCTAGAGCGTAGAGGGCAGCCATTGTTAGACTGCAGGAAAAAGGCAGCGGGGGCCACCAACCCGGGCTGAGCTCATCTCGTGGGGGTGAAGTCCTCGAAGCCCTACACCAGAGACAAATGGAGAGGACATTTCACTTGTCTTTCTATTCTTAAAGGTCACCGGGGAAGACAAATAAACCATAGCTCTGCAGAGACAAAGGGTATGGGGATAAAGTAAAGAAACACAATTCAGAATGTTTTTTCGTTTTCGAAAGTATTTTTAATGTTTCTCATCGGAGTCATACACCTTGGCTGCTGCAAGGGCATATGTTATAGCTGGATAAACATTCTTCAGTACACCAGTCATGACTTAAGCATCTTGAAAGCCTTCCAACTCCAGCCGTCTTTTTGATTTTAAATTCAAATTTTTTGCCTGGTATAATTTCTACTCAAAAGGAAGGAACACTAAGCACTTTTTTTGCTGTAGCAGCAGAATGAGGTAGGCGGCGTCATAAAGTGTAAATCAGTGTTAAAATCGTGCTGCCTTATCTACTGGGTAAAACCAACCAACAATAGCATTAAAGCACAACTCATGAAAGCAGCAATTAAACACTATCTTATCCGATTCTGTTCAGAAGACACATCATCTCTCATGTTTTTTCTGTATAATGAATGCCCTCCACTTTGGTTAAAAGAAGCCGAACCAGCAGTATAATTGGGAAGTAATCCTGATAAATAAGGACAGGAACTTCGTAGTTGCAGAGCCTGCAAGATAACGAAAACAACCCATAGATGCCATATGCGTATGTTGTTCTGCATCACTAATGTAATAAACACTATTCTGTAACATAGCTTTAAATTAATGATAATACATGCTAGCTGTGTTAGCAGCGACTCTATTTCAGAATCTGCTCTCACCTTCCCTTGTGTTGACTTCACATATTGTCATTGAGCCGGTGGTGCAACATTACCTTCTTTAAAAAACTATTACCATTCTAAAGATATTACAGAGTAATGGATTTGCCTTGCTGTATTTTGAGCTAGCCAATCTGGGGCTGCATTGAAGCACCCGGTGCACAATTTGTTTTCATCAGCAGTAAATGGTGGATCATTGTGGCCGTGACGGGAATACACAAAGACCGGCTAATGAAAGGCAATAGCTGTGGCCCTGGTCTCATCACCACTCACTGCGCTCATGGATGAAAACAGGTGTCCTCTTGGGGCTGGGCTTTCATTTAAAGGCGGATTTTAAAGGAATATTCATGACAGCTATCCTTCATCGGATGGTTGGAGGGGAGGAAAAGAAGAGAAGGAAGGAGGGGGAGAAACCGAGAGAACGTCAGTGGGGTAAATCAGCCAGTGATTGAAGAGGCCTGTCTGGGATAATTCAGTTTGATTGGAGTCTCGTCTCTCATTACCATTCCGGTTTCAACAGGGAGACGCCCCCCAGACCCCACTCCACCATGCTCATTTCTTTCTGAGGATCACAATGCCTTATTGCGGGCACAGAAATGAACAGGAGATGGTCTGAAAAGGAGTTCTGGAGTTCACAAAACTGAGTCCACTTTAACTTAAAACGATTCAGACTTTTATTTTCTCCATTGTATCAGAGTTGTAATAAACATTAGTTGTTAGAGGCTATCAGAGCTTTATTTAAACTGGTCATGGTTGAGTCATAGTTGTTGAGTTTCCAGCACAAGTACATCCATTGAAATGCATAGTGGGAGAACCTATGTTTTAGCTTAGACAATGCACCATCACAGTGAGTCATAGTATTACAAGGGTTGATGTTTACTTCTTTAGCATTGTGACTGTGCTTGGTTTCAATACGCTGCCTGCACAGGATGTCAAGCTCATAATGCTTGTTCATGCACCGGTAACTATTTCCTCTGTGGCCTTCTTGTGGCTTGACACCATGTCGTCTTCACCTGTGTCACAGTTTCATATGATCTGGCCTGTTTTTCACTCTGTGTACGTAATATACGGTTGCTGCTTTGAGAAACGGGTAGAAGTGTTAAGTTTATGTTCCCATGTACATTCTCAATGATGAACTGTGTAATGAGACATTCAAGATAAATTAAATTAAACCTACTTTGCACCTGGCATGTCTGTAATCAGCATTTGCAATGTCTTACCTGTCATGAACACTAGGCTGCATTGTCCTTTCAGATGGCAAAGATATCTTTGGTAAAACAAGGAGGTTAGTACTACACTTGATTACAAAAGCCCAGTCCTGGGAACTCCCCAAGGCTAAACAGCCATTGGACCATGTCAGCAGACCCTTCAATAGTCCAATTCCCTCCTCCACCCTGAAGGCTGTGTTTTTAGCAATAAAAAAATCTGCAGCTTTGGTGCAGGATGCTACTTGGATTACTATCAGAAAGATGTTTTAACTAGCCCCTTGGCTACATGCTAAGATACCTTTGTTGTTATGTCACTTATTTTAGATTAGATTCAACTTTATTGTCATTACACATGTACAAGTACAAGGCAACGAAATTAGTTTAGGTCTAACCAGAAGTGCAATAAGCAAGTGCAGGATATACAGTTGTGCATAAATACAGGATGTTATTGTCATGCTAGGACCATGTTAAAATGAATGTAGTGTGAATGATACATTATTCCATTTTCTCATTCCACCTTTCATGTATTTTCTGCTTTATATCGCAACATTCACCATGGCTGGAATTAGAGGGGTTTCCCCACTGTCCCCCGGGTGCCACAGCCTCTCGGAAATCAGCCCAATTTAAATAGTCTGTGCATGTGTCATAAACGCACCCTGGCTTTGAAGTCAATAGATCATCACAATGGACGGCTGCCTCTCAATTCTCCCAGTTGTAAACCTAGAAGCCTCTTTGTGCAAAACTGTCTTATGGTTGGACTTCAAAGCTTGTGGTTTGCTTAGTCGTGGAATTATGTATTTCAGTGTTTCATCTGTTGACCAGTGATAACTTCAGAATGGGCAGTCTAGCGTTTCCCTGTCTGTTACCCTCAAAAATATCCTCAAAATGCATCTTATTTATTCTTATCTGTCATACTCTATACAAGCTTTTTCTATTGTGTAAGCACTTTCAGAACCAACGAGAAAAGATCTGCGTAACTAACCTTTTGCTGCCCTCAGATGCTTAAAAAAATGTATCATCTCTTTACTGAGAAATGTTGCTTGATTTTTGCGCAATCTATGCTGATTAGATAGCAAAAAACCCCACTCTCATCCCTCCATAATATTTCTTTTCCAAGCCCCCTTTCTTGCATTATTAAAGAGGCCTCTCCCAATTAAGATGGATGAGACCACTCTTGAGGGTATTTGTTCAGGTAAGATCGCTGATTAGCATATCTGATGGATCTGTCTTCATGCACTGATTAAAACCTTCCCCCTTCCCCTGGGCAACTTTAAAGGAAGAGATGCTCAAATAAGGACCCCCACTTAAACTGCCAAGACACATGTTGAACCAGGCTACAATGTGACAGTTTCATTGTTAGTAGCCCTGCTAAGCCCCGCCCCAGCCCGGACTGTCTTTTTAGCACTTTATGCTTTCTTCAGAGCACAAAACTGGCTCGTCATGCATTCCCATTATTGTTAGGGGATATTTAACAGGATCAGTTTTAACTTGGAAGAGTTATGCCTGAATGAATTTGATTACCATTGTCAAGCACTTACAGACCTCTGGAATACTCTGTAGATCCTCCAGTTAAAACATTGACACCTAGTGCAGTCGTCTCAGGGGCACAAAACAGCATCCCAATGAAGATTCATGCCCATGACCCCTAGGTCCAGAGTCTAGTGTCATGGTCATAACTCATGCGCTGTCCACATAATATGAGAGAGAGAGAATAATGAGCTGTGCTGGACAACCTAGCTACAGAAAGAGATGGGGGTGGGTGTTTTTGTGGGGACAGTGTGTGTACATTGTTGGCATTAAGGGAAGGGTTTTTAGTGTTTTTTTATCTGTATTTTGTGATTAGGCACCTGGGTTTAAGCATTTAGATATCATCGCTTTCTGGCCTAGACTAGCTCAGCCCTGTGGCAGTCTGGAGGTATTTGGGCACTGTCCTGTTTTGTCAGGTCATGTGACCGTTCAGTCCACTTACCGCTGAGGTCATGCAAATAAAACCCTGTCCGGTCCGAGGTGAAATGTGGAACCTCATGCTAGCACTCCAGCATCTGCTACCAGCCATGTCTGGCAGGAATATCTATAATACTCTATTTTTGTCTTATTCTGCAGCTACACCGGAAAGTGCTTGGATGGGTTTATTTTGTACACCTGGATTAGCATTTGAGAGAGGGCAGCTTTATCGCTGCTTGTTGTACTGGTTTGGTGAGGTGTTTCAATTGTTGATGCTGGTGTCATATTCTTAAGTATTTAGGCAAAGGATAGTTCAAAGTCTGTAGTTGCAAATTTTCCTGTCGAAGTCTGAGTGTGTGTATGGTTAAGGTATGAAAAAAGATTTAAACATTTGTTCCTTTAGTCTGATACTGTCTTTCTTACAAGAAAGAATATGTTTATATTATTAATATTGTTCAAACCTAGTTACCTCATCTACATCTTCATCCTTTTTTCTCATTTACCTCTTTTATGTTTGATATGAGAGTACTGTTGTCTGTCCTCTGGAGAATCTTTTTGGACCTAACTGCTCTCTGATGATAGAATTGTTTTCACCTTTGGAAGAGAATTCAGGATCGGTTCCTACATCTCCTCTCTCAACTCCCTGCACTTCATCTCACACTTTTCCCCTCTCCCTCCTCTATTGTTATACTGGAGTTTGGCATGGTGCCCGGTTTTCTCCATTGATGTCTTCCTACCTCCCTCCTCCCTGCTGTCTATCCAACTCTGTGAAGTCTACACACTCCATTTTTGTGGCTGTGGTAAAGGAGGCAGCGTGCCCATGGAATTCAAGTAATGCATTCCACTAGATACCCCTCCTCTTCTGCACACACACTCGCACACTAAAACCCTCCTGTTGCCACCCAGTGCTGTGCCAGCTGTGTGCGGGTCATTATGTTTGGCGCGTGGCCCTGGATGGGGTGTCCTGCCACCCCTCACCCCCTGCCTGATTCCGGCAGGCTTTGGCAGATGCCTCCTGCTGACTCAGGACCCTCATTTCTATGTGCCGCACTGCTGGATTGATGAGAAACACTGCTGCCTCTATTTTAACCCACCACCCTAAACCCCACACAATATGAACAAAGTCGATAAAACTAGCACCTCCTCCCCCTGCTTCTCTTTCATGTTATTGTATTGTTGATTTTCTATTCCTCTTTAGTCAGCTTAGAACACATATCCGCAAAGCAGTTATTTTGAGAAAAGGCTGACATTTAATCTGCTAGGATGTCTTTCCGGGTTTCCATTTCATAAAGCTTTTACCCGGCCTGTATTGGAGATCCGTCTGAACAGATCCTCTGGTTGGGCAAGACCTCCTTAGCTTAAGTCTTTCTTTATTCACTTCACAAGTCATCTAAGGAATGACTTTTGCATAAGCTATTAAAATGATTACATTTTACTCTAGCATACAAAACGCATGGCCGTATCTGCTTCTTTCAGCACTCGCCTGCTAGTGCAAGTTTATAGTGGAGTGTGAGTAATGTAACAGGAAACCCCAAAGACCAGCCCTGGAGGCATTTTTGAGTGGGGTGTACAAAATTCCATCCTCCCTCATGGTGGTCAAAGGAAGGGGCCAGTATGCTTTGGTTAGGGGTATATGTTTTGTGTTTGTTGTTGCTAGTGCGCCCGCGGTTCCTCTAAAGGCCTGCCAGGCCCTGCTGAGTTCTCTAATCTCGGTGGAGAGAAAAAAAAACACACTTCACTTTCCACCAGAGTTCTGCTGAAGCAGGCCAGAGAAAGGTGCCAGATGTCTCTATCCTGTTTATCCTTCACATTCACTTTTGAACAAGTGAGAGGGTTTTTTCGTCCTTTAAACCACACTTGTGGTTCTCTGCTCTGGAGTTGATTGATGTGCATGGCTTCCAGAGGCTTTGCCTCTACCTGGTGAGGTGGGTTTTTCCAGCTTGCCCGTGGCGGAATAAGCCAGGCGCAGCGGTGCCAAGTTTTGAAGGATCCAGCTGGCACGACTAGGACCCTTTGTTTTACGATGCTCTGTATTCAGCCCCAGTCGCACAGTGTTTTGTCACTGGCCCGAGTAGCTATGCGATGGCAATGACCTTGGCCAAAGAAAAAAAGGTGAGAAACGCTGTATTGTGTGAGTGTAATTGTTGCCTGTACATGTAGATACTGCAGCTTAGTTAGTTTAGTTAGACGGTTTATTTTGTTTCCCAATTTTTTTCCAACTTCCTTACTGCTCTGAACGCGTTCATGTTGTCTGACAATTGCCATTCTACTTTAAACAGCAGGACACGTCTGCAAAGTTTAGCCAACTTCTTGAGAGTGCACAAGTACTTCTTTGGCCAGTTTTTTCTCAGAGACCTTCTTTTAGGTGCCCTCTCCAACAGGGACAGAGGGCGATTTATGAATATTCATACAGCTGTCTTTGGTTACTAAAAGCTGTGCTTAAATCTACATAATTTGTGTTTAAGTGCCTTTCAGATGGCCTTTTTCCTTTTTGACACTCTCAAGAAAAGCAGCTATACTTAGTAATCAAGCTGCCATTGTAGGATGGATCCTAACAGTCCAAAAGCTACTCAGATGTTCTGGCTTGAGGCAGCCAGAGGCCTTTTTTAAAAATCACTTGTGTCTGTGTCCAGACCCTTAAAGTGGTTCCCGCTTCATAAAGCCTGAATAAGGTGCAATTGTGCAGTGTCAAAGCTTTGGAGAAAATGGAAGGTTATTGAGTTTAGTGGTGTGCTTGCTAGTGTGCATTAATGTGAGAAACTGCATCTAAATCATTGCAGGGCTTTAAATTGTTCATATTCTCCACACAAGGCTCTTTTTCCAATCTGTCATTGGTGTGCATAGATGTTTTATATGCCTGCATTGATAGTATTGCACTGGCAACACAAATCTTATTTTCCTGTTAGCGATCCAGTCGTTTGTGTCCCTCCTGGCTTGCCGTAGAGAGATTGCTATTGGTGAGCTGCTCTTTTGAGAGCTTCAGGGCTGTTTTAATGAATGGATGTCTGGCAATAGGCCCTTCTTTGTACACAGAGCCCAGCTAAAGTGCATTGTGTTGTATTGTTTACAGAGCATTTCCTATTATTCTGTATGCATGCACATGCTGTGAAATAAACAGCCCAGTGTGAAATAATCAGTTTTACATATTTTGACCAAATGTTTTTGGTTTTCACAATGCAAATTACTACAGTACTTTTTTGTTTTGTTTTTATCTTAAAGAATAGTCTGACCTGCTTGATTTAATGTAATCAATCTGTCACTATGCTACTTTTAACCTTATGTTTGATCAGTTGTCACCAATCTTTCATTACAGTGCACCAAAGGCCAATCGTTCTGTGCAGTATTCTTTCTTTGAGTTAACATTATCTCTCTCCAGGCCTCCTGGTTTAGGTCTCACTATGCTTGAATTGGCATTGGCACCAGCATCCCTACTCGACATTCCTCTGTCTCTCTGTATATGTTCGTCCCTGCTCTCCCCTCAGTCTGGGTCGCCAATCTCCCAGCAGTGGTGGTCGTGCAGGGCCCTGCAACCAAGCTGACGCCTGCTAACCGCTGATGGCTCTTTGTGGGCAACAATGGCAGGCCAGGCCCCAGCCTGAGGCCTAGACAAACCCGTCAACAACAAAGGGGGCCTGTGAATCGGAGGCCCAGTGGGCAGCCGGTGCAGCGGGAATAAAGCAGGTCAGGGCCAGATTAAGAGTGCTGAGGCGAACACACAGCGCAGGGCTAACGGGTGCATGCCAGCTCAAAAGGCACTCCTGAGAGAGACGGAGGGAGGGAGACCGCAGACAATGAGACAAGTTTGGAGGGGGGATAGTCGGAGGAGGAGCATTTGTAATTAGTGATGCTGCCATTGCTGTCTCAGCTGATTCCTGAGCTGTGCACACCTTCAGGGTCTCATCGTTGTAATACATGCAAAAGCTAAGCTGGAAGGGTTTGTTGGGAATTATTATTTTGTGTTTGTGCTCCCCTCCCTTATTTTTTGTTCTTGTCCATATGTTTAGCTTGGTTTGATGAGCATTTTCTGAAGAGACGTGCTAGATGTGGTGTTATGGCACTTTTTAAAGCAATAGTTTACAGAAGGTGAAATTTCTTTAATGGAATAATGTGAGGATTGGTAAACTAGAGAGAGAGAGGGTGAATAGTTTAGAGGGCAGAGGGAAGGAAATGCAGGTGAGGTAACACTGCTGGGACAAGCCCAGAGTACATATTGACATTTTCCAACCTTGCAGATGTAAACACAAAGCACACAACAGATGTAAGCCTATTGGTCCTTAGAAGCTTTTTTCTGTCTTTTATCTGATACTGGTTTTACAGCTGTGGGTCATACCTCATTGTAGGAAATGGTTAAAGATGGTGTTCTGTCAGAGAGCAAGACTTTTAGGCCATGCATGATTTATGCAGTCATTGTTTCTTTCATTCTTTCATATTGATTAGAATTTTTTTTGGATGATGACTCATAAATTGTAAGCTTCTTAAAGCATTATCTATCATTCCAGGCTATGCTTCTAGTGTGAACACTGCTCAAAAGAGCTATTGTGTGCTGCTTGTCAATTGCAGGCAAGCAGATGGTTCGTACACATTCGCATATTAAACGGAATCGAGTCTACATTTAGGAAAATGAGCGGTTAAAGGCCAGAATGTCCACACTGGACGGGTGCTCGGAGGCTCATGGTGGTTGGCTGTTTACGGACAATCCATCAGTGATCAGGGAACGTGCAGGCCAGTGACCTTTCTTAGCTGTCAGTTTGTCTTATACACACAGACTGCCCACATCCAGCTATAGCCACAAAACAATACACAATGATCTCTGCCTGTGATTTGGTGCTGCCTGTGAGATCAAGGTCAACTTTATTTATAGAGCACACTTTTATACAATTGTTTTATATTGGTGTGTTGTATAAAGGTGATTGCAGCAATGAGATGTGACTGGTATGCAGTCAACAATTGTTTGATGTGATCTTTTTTGTTTTTTTGTTTAGCAAGCAAATGAGAACGTAACAAGACATTCATCTCTGTTGCATGTTTGCTGAAATGTAAATAATTTTTTCTTGTTGTTTTTTGCAACATCTGCAATAGAGGGAGAGCACTGGTATTTAAATTTAAAGCTCTATGTACATCACACTTTGTTGGAAAAGCAGCTTTCCCTGTTAAGCAGTGGAAAGGAAACATAAGCATATTCAGCTTGCTTTATAGATGAAATAGAAGAAAACCTTGAACAGAAATAACAATGAAAGGATATCCCCCCGCCCCTCTTTCCACACTGCACTGTTTCACTTCAAGTGCATCTGCTTTTATCTCAAGCAGGACATCTGGTTGTGCTTACGGCCTGTCCAAAAGTGCGATTCATCTCCTCCTTTTTGCCTGTATGCCTTCAAAATCCTCCTCCTCTGTAGCTTGTTTTCAGCCTTCATTGGGCGAATTATCTGAGAATAAAGGCTCTTCAGCCAGGGCTAGTTTGCATCAGATGCTAAATTGTTGGTTTTGAACTCCCCGGCGCTGTATGATTAGCCCAGCTTTAATTTCCCCCCTTCACTTTATGCACAATGCACACGGTTCAAGCTAATGGAGGCTGTTTACGCTTTGCCGTTATCTGAGATTTCCATGGAAGTCAGACCCGCTGCTCAGGGTGTCCCACTGAAAGGGAGGCTGATTGAGCCCCGCGAACCTCCTTTTCTTGAGGTTCACAATTTGGTGGGTCAGAAATCAATTACGTGTGATCGTGACAAATGACTCAAGCCCCTGGTTCGGGGATGATGTTTGAGGGACATCACAAATGAATCAATCAAGCCTTTATCAGAGCAGATAGAAGCCCCCTGCGCATGGCTCAGTGTGTGTGCCAGTGCATATGCATGTCTGTTGTGTGGAGATATATGGGTGGGGGAGTTGGGATGCTGATGCGGTGTTAACCATATTGCTGCTGGGACAGATGGAATATAGAAAGGTGGGGAGGGGTGGGAAGCTCTTGTGCATGAAGCATTGGCCCAGTGCCTACCATAAAGGACCCCGTTTGGCCTCCATGGCTGATTAGAGGTTAATGGTTTAAGAGTGTATAGTGACTTTGCAGCCATTGGCTGAAAAGCTCTTAAGTGGGCGTGTCCGAGGGGGTGGCAGATGGCGCAGATAGTGAGCTACAAGTAAATGAATGAAAAGGGGGACTTCTCTCTTCTTGGTTCTCCTCCTCTCGAGTTCTCCGATCAGTGGCCATCGCTGTATGCAGTGGTGTGAGCTCCCCTTACGCCTCCCTCCTCAACAGATGGCCACTGGAGCTCAGTGGCTAAAATGACTCTGAAAGCCCAGGCTACATGAGCGTGCATTAGCGGGCGTCGCCAGTGGATTAATAATGACTGTTACACATACACGGAGGATCGCAATGTGGATGGGTGACTCTGTTGTGTCGCGATGCTGCTAAGCTAGCCGCAAAGCTTGGCACGGAGATAAGAGTCGACCTGCGAGTGTAGGGGGTTGGATCCTGAGAGTGTCATATGGATGGTGACATGTAAGCCCCCATTGTTTCCCAGGGGACATGCTATTAAAAATGAGCAATGCTTTGAAGCGCTTATTAATTTTAGCAAAGCCCAGCATATAGATTTAGGTTTTTGCGTTTTATCTACATGAATATCCATTTACCTGTATGGTGGATATATATATACATATACACACACACACACACACTATATTTCCAAAAGTATTGGGTCACCCTAATAAACAGGTTTGATGACTTTAGTATCAAAGCCCCTTTTCCTGTCCCAAAATGACGACTTCTGTGCACAAGTCATTGGTGCTTGGTGATGAGTTCTTTGCTCAAAGTCTGCATTTAAAATGACACCAAAAGGTGTTCAGCTGGGTTCAGGACTTGGCTTTATGCAGACCAATCGAGTTCTTCCACACTGACTGAATTAATTATTTCTTTTTGAACCTTGTCTCATACACTGGGGTATTGTCATGATGGAATAGAAAAGGGCTCTTCCCAAACTGTTGCTATTAAATTAGAAGCACACAGTTCCATAGAATATCATGATATGCTGCGGCATTAAGATTTGTACTTATGGAAATTACTAAAGTCATCAAACCTGTTTATTAGATAGGATGACCCAATAGTTTTTGGCTTATAATAATACTTAATGTATTTACCGATCAGGCATAACATTATGACCACTGACAGGTGAAGTGAATAACACTGACTATCTCTTCATCACAGCATCTATTAGTGGGTGGAATATTTTAGGCAGGAAGTGAACATTTTGACCTAAAAGTTGATGAGTTAAAAGCATGAAAAATTAGTAAGCGTAAGGATTAGCGCGAGTTTGACAAGGGCCAACTTGTGATGGCTAGACGACTGGGTCAGAGCATCTCCAAAACTGCAGCTCTTGTGGATGTTCCCAGTGGTCAGTATCTATTAAAAGTGGTCCAAGGAAGGAACATTGGTAAACCGACAACAGGGTCATGGGCATGTGGGGAGCGAATGCTGACCTGTGTGGTCCAATCCAACAGACAAGCTACTGTAGCTCAAACTGCTACTTCTGATAGAAAGGTGTCAGAATGCACAGTGCATCACAGTTTGTTGCGTATGGGGCTGCAAAATCTGGACCAACACAATATTAAGAAGGTGGTCATAATGTTATGCCTGATTGGTGTACATTGTTATCTTGTGTGGGGTTTTGTTTGCATTGAGAAGGAAAGTACATCTGTTTTTAGTGCTTCACTGCCATTGAAGTTTGTTTTGGTGTTCTAGTTTTTTCTGTCATCAATAGCTCAACATGTGTTTGTGTCACAAAGACTCACCTAGTTTTCGTTGCTCCCATTCTACAGTACACATTAAACACTACTCTTATCTTTCCGGCCCAAACCTTGTGTACATCCAACAATCCTGTTTAACAGGCCTCTCAAGAACGATGCAACCACGCATGTGAACCAAACGCGTACGTTCAAAACAATCGAGAAGGTTTGTGTGAGCTTACAGTGAGCGATATTAATTACCGCTTTCTTTTAGATGATGTTGCACAGCTCATTGTGACTGACACCAACACTCCATCTGCTTATGACATCCATCCTTGCTCCATTTCTCAGCACAGTTCATCTCTCTTTATCCCCTCTGCTTTGACTGCTCTCATCCAGGTAGTAAACGATCAGATGGGGGGGAAGGGTGCAATCATGGTGTGAGCATAGATGGAGGTTAGCCTGAAAAGAGCAGTCGTGGAGAGGATGATGGTGTAGAATTCAGTGCTGCGTCTGAGCAACAAAAGGCCTGGTAGAAAGGGTGGGGGAGAGAGATGAGAGACAGGGAATAAAAAGACAAGGAGGGCTCTTCATGTCCATCAGGAGCAGATGCATGCCCTCTTCAATGCAACCCCTGTCACATGAGCCTATGGGCTCATCTGCTCCTTCGACAACCACACGTGTCATAGATACCATCGTGTTAAAATCCACAGTATTAGTGAGGCTTGCTCATACGTAAAATTGAAATCTGTGTGTAAAGTTACTTATTAATATAGTAGAGTAGAAATTATAGGAATGAAGGGAAAATAAAGTGAATGCATATATTTCCTTTTATTTGCCTTTTTTTACTTGTCCTAAGTACTTTTCCTAAGTGATCTCTCTGCAAGAACTGATAAAAGAACTGTGTATCTGATAGGGTGACACATGGGAGGAGTGAACTCCAACAGCACAGAATAATGGAGTGACTCCTTTTAAAAGCAGTTGGGAAATCAACTTCTATCAGCCACCATTACTGCAAACATTATCATTGTAGAGAGGCTCACGCGGAAACAGTCGGCTACATTCGATACAAGGTTGGATGCATGTCCTTCATGTGACTAATGTGGCCCAGTCGGTCAAGCGGCCAAGCAAAGGTCAAGCAAAACTGCTGGTGTTAGCCAGCACAGTATGGTATTCTGTTCAAATTCAGACCTGTTTAGTCTCAACTGTTGTTTTTCAGTCCAAGATAATGGATGATCAGATAATGGAAAGTTTCACCATAAAGGCACCCTCATTTCCTTAGGCATTTTTTAAATGTAAAACATTTTGCTCTTTGCATACATTGTGGAAGGCAAGATTATGCACTGTTTGCCTTGCAAACGTGCATTGCCACAAATGCTTGTGTTCAGGCCCAAAACAGGCTGCCTGTTAAACCCTTCCTCGCTGACTGTTTACAAGCAGAATTTTTCTTATAATATGCTCATAGTCGATCCGATGTCTGTAAAGTGATGCCCGTTCATTACTGTGAAGCACAGCTTGCTCGCCCTCGCCATAGCTCTTTAAAGAAAATTGAGCCCCATCAATGCACTCCTCTCCATTCTTACACACTACCATGAATCTTTGTCTCTCTAACCAAATTCGCTTTGAACTCCGCATTGTGCCAAAAGTAATTTGCAACACATAGGGGCACTCCCTCTCCTTTTTCTGTCTTTTATCAAAATGAAAACAGACATCACCATAAACTCCCCTTAATCAGATGGCTCTGTTGTGTTGGCTGTGCCTGAAAGGCTTTGGCAGTAAATTGGACGTCGGATTTCTTTTCTGTAAAATCTCTGGCTGAGGAGGGGGCCGACTTCTCAGAAGAACTCGCCTGGAAAAGCCTTTTGTGGGATTTGGCAAGGGAACAGCCAGCTTTGCTCATGCTTATTAGGCACCCCTGTCGCACCAGTCGAATCCTAGAATTAATTGTGATGTGTGCGGTTGTCTGTCTGTCTGTATGTATATATTGGGGCTCATTTTGGACACCTTTTAGCTCTGGTATGGTGTGTTCTGGTTATACAGAGCTTTAGTCATGAGCTGGACACATTTCTGGGGCATATGGACTGGTAACCAAAGACTTGCCCTGCCCATTTTTGTAGACAGCCTGTTTCTAGATTCATGTCTGCTGTTGACTGCAAGGCTGCTTAGAATTATGGCTCTGTCACTAGTGATTTGAGATTCAAATATACGCTTTTCTTTGCGTCCTTATGTAATGTCATTCTGTGTGTTTTGATAAAAGTCTCTGTTGCAATGGTTAAGTGTGATACAGTAATTCTAGTCTCCCAGCCCCCTTTCTTTGGCTTTTTTGATTAATAATTTAACAGTACAAGTAAAGAGCGAGCCACCAAGATGTGCATATGGTATTTCTTGATCCTTCTTTTTTCTTTAAAGTCTTGAATGAAGCCTTGTTTCAGTAGGCATTGATCACAGTGTTTAGTGGGATGTGTTGCAGAGGCAAGAACTGAAACATTGCCTTGAATTAGGCTTGAATTACAGTTTCTCTTTGTGTATGAAATCAACAGTAATCATCTTGTGTCTCTAGACGACCCTTAAAACAATGATTCAGAGATGTATTTTTAGTAACTTTGGGGAAAATTTTTTACATATTTTACTTTTGAGGAAATTTGAAGGGCATGTAACAGCCTGTCTTCTAGATGTTGTTAATGTTTAAAGTTATTGTTTAACTTAACGATGGATTATCCTCTGCAATTGGATAACATCTTCCTATGGCTATATATGTTGAACCTATCAGCTGTCTTGCGGTTTAGTAACCACGAGTTACCAAACTATTATCTTGCACACTCAAACAATCAGATTAGGGTTTGGTAGCATCCTAGTTTCACGTTAAGCAGGTTACCAGGTTCTGGTTACCACTCATGACTTACTTCCTCTATATCCATGTTTACAAAGTTAGCGAAATGATTATGTTTGACACCAATGGAAGATGTTCATGTCAGTGCCACTACAAAGGTCACTGTTAATTAAAACTTTCCTCTCTTCCTGTCCAGGTTTTCACCTCAGCGGCACAGTCACGGAGCCGGCCACGCAGTCTGAGCCGGAGACGACGCACAAGGTGGCCATCAGCTTCGACCGTTGTAAGATCACCTCAGTAACATGTGGCTGCGGCAACCGTGACATCTTCTATTGCGCGCACGTGGTGGCGCTGTCCTTATACCGCATCCGCAAACCCGAACAAGTCAAACTGCGGCTGCCCATCTCAGAGACACTCTTTCAGATGAACAGAGATCAGCTGCAGAAGCTGGTGCAGTATCTTATCACGGCCCACCACACGGAAGTGCTGCCCACCGCCCAGAAACTGGCTGATGAAATCCTGTCCTCCAACTCTGAGATCAACCAAGTACACGGTGAGAAAAGTTACCTTTTTTGGGCGTGAGGTAAACTACTCCTTTAAGAATTGAAAGAAGATGAGGGCAGGTAGTTTAGCTCTTTAACTCTTTTTCTGCTTCCGGCAATAGTAACACTCCACACATCTCTTCCTGAACATCTATCCAAGGAGCCCCAAAACAAGGAAGTCCATCCTCTTGGCCTCTGACCTTGTTTTGAATGGGTTTGAGGGGGTCAGGCTAAGGCCCCTTATCAATGTTTAATCAGTAGCTACATTTAGATTCTGGAATGTGCAGAAGAATGTGTTAACCTGCCAAGATGTGGGACGCGGGCAGATGAAAAGTCAACCGCACACCTACACTGAAGTCCTTCTTATAAGGACACACAGCACCCTCTGTTTAAAGCCTTAAGCCTTCGCCAAACCCACTGCTAATAGTTTATTACTATGCCTTTAACAATGCTATGCAGGGTTTTAGTCTTCTTCAGTCTGTTTTGGAGTATCAGCCTCTTATTTCTATGTGATTAACTTTTATTTACCCTTGCTTTTGTATGCACCACAGCTGGTTTTATAGATATTTTGTGTATTGAGATACTGCAGTAGTGTATAATGGCAATGCTTATGTCACATACCGCTGAAAATGTACAGTATGTAAGTTATTATTGCTCCCGTAAGTCTGTCCAAGCCTTTTAATAGCTAATCTCTACCTCAAAAAGGATCATCTTATCATATAACACATGCCAAGGACAAGGGAGACGTGCAAGCAATGCAGAATTCAATGTTCTGCTTCCATATATAGCATTTATATACATTTAATACCCAAAAGGGGACCTGAAGGGGACCAACAGGCAGATCAGCTCTGTGCAGACTGTATATAAAGCAGGTTCATGGTGTCTTTAAGCGGAATTCAATAGAGCCAAATGTGCTGATGTGTTTTGTTCTGGAAAAGGGGGCTGTAAACCTAAAGTGCATTGACATATTGGAAATACAGTAAGACCTGCCTCAGATAAAGTGATTGCCTCTAATGCATTCTGCTTTTCTTCCCTTTATTTCGCTTTTTTTGCAAATCATTGTGGCGGCAGTCATTGAAAAAGCAAAATTATCCTCACCGTAGTATGGTGGCGGAACGCAATCTTCTGAGAATCAAACCTCGATAGCTGTAATTTGACTCTGTTCTATTCAGAGTTGTTATTATCGGTATGTTTTGGTCAAGAAATATGAGCATTCTACAAACAGGAAGTGATATTATTGATTTCGTTTGTGGTTTTAAAGTAAACCGGCCTTGGCGGTTCTGGTTTTCAGTGTGTTAAGAAAGCATATAAGCATCTTTGTTCATCTCTGTTATTTTATTATTTTTAAATTGTAAAAGCTTGTTACTCAAGCTTCCGCTGTGCTTTTCCACTGTTAAATGATATATGTTATTGCTACAAGTATCCAAAGTAACCGGCTGTATTTCTCACCCAGGAGCCCCGGATCCCACAGCAGGGGCCAGTATTGATGATGAGAACTGCTGGCACCTGGATGAGGAGCAAGTGAGGGAACAGGTCAAGCAGTTTCTCTCGCAGGGAGGATACTATGGTTCCGGCAAACAGCTAAACTCCATGTTTGCCAAGGTGAGACGTTATCTCTGTGTGTGAGTGTGATGCTCGGTGAGAAAGGTGCCGTTATGGTGAATTATGGGTCCATGAAATCCTACGAGGCCCATTTAAATCAATGTATTTTAATTAAATGTCAAGCCACCTCTTATTTTCAATAGCCAGTGCAGTTCATTGCTTTTGCTGTCTTATATCTTTAGATATGATAGACTATTGTACAGCCTTTTATGTTGTTGTATACAGTGCTCTGTTAGATACATACGCATTTTCAGCTCAAAGCAGTACTTTCGGTTAAACACTTTGTTATTTCTCCTATACAAGATGCTTTACATGCTAATTGGTTCTGCTTTTTTCATTAATAGGATCGTTTTGTGATATGTCTTTCCATGCATGAGCTGACAGTGCGATGGGTTTGTTTTGTGTAAGAGAAAATTGTGTGTGCATTAGCTTTGCATGTTAGGTTAAACAGATTTGTGTGTGTTTGTGTTTTCACAGGTGAGGGAGATGCTGCGGATGCGGGATTCTAATGGGGCACGGATGCTCACACTTATCACAGAGCAGTTCATGGCTGACCCACGCCTGTCGCTATGGCGACAACAGGGCACAGGCATGACCGATAAATGCCGACAACTGTGGGACGAGCTGGGTGAGTTCTGCTTAATGTCATTTACCCACATATAAACAAATCTTGAAAAAAAGACAAATATATTTTATTCAAATTGTAGTAGTTAATGGTTAGAATTGTTGATGACATTTTATCAATCTAAACCGAAACATTTGTATACCCTGAAAAGCATATATTCTACATCCCCTTTTTCCTGGCAGTGTTATAATAGCTCAGTATACAGTTACCCTAAAGTTCCACTTCTCCCATCTCATCTGAATTCGGACGTACATCCTCATCACTCTTCTACAGCTCAAAAGAATTGAACCTTAATCATTAGTACTTACTCTTCTGCTCTTCGGTTCAATATCACTAGCCTTAAGCACATCTGTGTGTGTGTGTGTGTGTGTGTAGCATCTTGACCTACAGCAGTTCGGGCAGGGGTAGTGGATCATGGAGGTGCATCCAGAAGACTGGCCACTCACCTCTATCGGGATGGTATGAAAGGGCCAGGATCAATGAGCTTTAAAACTGCCTCCTATTGATTGGGCCATTTAAAGAGGTTGATGGGAGCACATCCTGAAGAGGCTCATTTTAGCAGGACTTTGCTGCTCGTGTTGCTGCCTCCCCCTCCCTCTTTCTCAAAAACGGTTGTAGCTGTAAACAATCCGTCCCTTTTGGGATAACCGAACGGTCTGATTTCTTGAGAAGAGTCCCATCACTGTGACCAGTGCACCTAAACAAATGCGCAGACAGATCAGAATTGAAGTTGACAGTTGTGATGATTGGCTGGAACTCAGCAATTCAGCCAATCAGTGGTGGTGTATATGACAGTGATGGAAAATGATGCAGGCTAGCCATCTGTTACCTAGATACAAAAAAGGCAATGCAACCCTGCCAGTTACACAAGCCCACCAGACTACCCTACACCTGCCAAATTTCATGCACTGCTAGAAGGTCTTGCATTCAAATGCACTAATTTTCCTTTTTTTCTTTTACAAACCAATCTAGAGCTTCCAATACTTAATGGGTTGAAAAGTATCTAAAACTTTAAAAAGAGGCAGCCCAAATTTCTATACCTCTTTCAAAGTCATGATTCTCACCTGTTTTGCACCTCATCCGCTTCCTTTTAAAATGCACACTTTAGTTCTAAAGACCTCTGTGTGCTGTGAATTTGCAGGTGCGCTGTGGGTGTGTATTGTGCTAAACCCACACTGTAAGAGCGAAGAGAAGAGCGCCTGGCTGAGACAGCTGAAGAAGTGGGGAGACATGGACATCTGCCCTCTAGAGGATGGCAATTACGGTAGCGAGCTTCCCAACATCACCAATGCCCTGCCACAGAGCAACCTTGCTCAAGGTTAGACTCGATTCTATTGATATAAACCTGAAGTCTTCTTCGCTGCTTTCAATGTCTTATGGTCTTATAACCGTGTTTTGTTTAACTCTGCACAGACTCAATGGCGCGGCCTAGAAGAACAGTGTTCACGAGAGCCATGGAAGCCTGTGACTTGCACTGGCAGGATAGCCATTTGCAAAGAATCATCAGCAGTGACTTCTATATGTCTCCAGCCTACCAGAGAGAGGGAGAGAGCCTGCTCTTCAACCCTCAGGGCCTGCCACTTTGGCTTGGTGAGTGTGACAGGAACATTGGGATATAATCTCATGGTTGCGTTCACATTTAACTCTAAAAATGAAAAGTAAAAATATTTTTATATGGTTTGCATTCTTTTAATTTCATGACAATTAGGCACGTATCCCCCCTGAAAAAGTCTCATTAATGTTAATGTGTATGGATTTGTTATTAATTTACATTAAGGGCAGTGCAACAAATGTTACCATAATTCACAAATCCTTGACAAAATAAGAATCTTGAGTCTAGTCTGAGGTTTAGCCTCTCTCAGCAGGTCTCTGGTCAGTGTCGTAATCTGTCTGATTTCACTTCTGTTTGCTTCAGAAGTTAACATAAGAGGCTTCCATAAAGTTTTGACCTGATTGTGCAACTTAAATCCTAGTCTGACTCTCAAATAGCAAGAGAGAATGTCCCAATAAGAGGAGCCACAGCATGTTAATACTATGTCATGTGACTTATATTCCAGATCATGTGCCTACAGCTTGCGCCAGGGTGGATGCCCTGCGTTCCCATGGTTACCCCCGAGAAGCCTTGCGTCTGGGTGTTGCTATAATCAATACCCTGCGGCTCCAACAGCAACGGCAGTTAGACATTTACAAACATCAAAAGAAAGGTAACACACATTTTTTCCAACAAATGTTTGGAATTGTTTTTTTAACAATACGCATAATTTATCGAACATTTATTAAAAATCTGGAATTATGCATGTAAAGTGTACCGTGTTTGTAGAATGTGTCACACCTCTCTTTCTCTCTCTCTCTCTTTTTGCTTCAGAGCTGCTGCAGAGAGGAATGACCAACACCACCAATCTAGAGGGATGGGTTGGCCACCCCCTCGACCCCATTGGCTGCCTTTTCACCACACTCACGGAGACGTGTCGAGTGGAGGATGACAATACCATGGATACCGGAGGTACACAATTATAGGCTGTCAGTGCGCCTGCAATCTTCTGTCTTTTTATGACTCTTCGAGACGCCTTGGGCATTATTCAGCTTCTCGCTCAGCAACTGGCCTGTGTCTTTGAGAGCTTCATTCATTCTTCTGGAGCCCCATCTCTCCAGTCTTTACAATTGCCCTCCTTTTTGAGCTGTGTTAAGGGGAGCTATTGTATCAGAAAGGTCATTCTGCCCACACTGTGGTGTAAAACGTATAAAATCAATCAGCATTTGCATTCCATACATCCCTTCAGGCTCAAACCAATGAAAAGTGCTGGCCATTGTATTCCTGTAGTCAGGAACCCACAGAGAGGCATTGTGTGCCTGAATAATACTGGCAAATGGCACTGTGACTTGGAAGAGTTTGTGCATATCCGTGAGCCTGTCCCGTCGTAGCGCTCCCCTTTTGGCCATGCTGCAATAGCAACCACGTTGTGTGTATGTGCTTGTTGTGTATGACAGTGTATGTTTGTGTGCGCGCTAGAGAGCGTAGTTCTTTGTTTGACTCTGTTGCACAGTTGGAAACATCTGGCATGTGCTGGGATGGGGTGGGCTTTAGGCTTTATCCAGTAAGATTGTCTGGAGGTCGGGAACTTAGCTTAGCATGTCCAGCAACAGCATCTGTAGCAGCATGGAAAGCCAATACAATGCTCTCTCTAAGCTATCTGGGTATCTTGACTAAAAAACTATTCATGCAGTTTACTCGAAATGTGACCTTTTAGTTTCTTTGAGACACAAAAGATGGTGTTGGCAGAATTTCCAAGCTCCTCCATTACCAAAGTCACCTTGTGATATCCTTTATAAAATTTTCAACTCCTTGCTAGATTTCCATTTCATTTGAGGTTGGAGGATAGATGGCACCTTAATAAAATGTTAACAGTGTGATAAACCCCAGTGAAACTAACAACCTCTTATCTCCTGCTAGATTCAGGTGAACCCAAGCCTCCCGTGTACCAACACGTGCCGGTGTGGGGATGTCCAGACGGAGGGGAATCGTACCTGGCGCTGGCGCTAGAGGTTGCACTGATGGGCATGGGACAGCAAAGGCTGATGCCCGAGGGCCTCTACGCCCAGGACAAGGTGTGCCGCAACGAGGAGCAAATTGTGGCCAAGCTTCAAGAGATGGAGCTTGATGACGTACTGGTGCAGACGCTCCGCAAGCAAGCTGTCCTCCTTTTAGAAGGTACAAGCTCTCTCAGTTTTCAATATCGCCTCTTTCTTTCACCCGCTGCCCACTTTTCTACCATCATTGCCTATTAGTAGGATCTATTCTACTCTACGGAGCCGTTTCCCCCTTCACTGTTCTTCGCTATTCCCATAACCTTTTCCCCCATGTGGATATCTGTCTACTTCTGTCCATTCCTCCTCCCTCTCCCCGTGTGTGTGTGTGTGTGTGTAAGAGAGCTCTACATGTAAAAAGATCTGCAGGCTGGCCTCTGCAGTGTCCCCAACTCCCTGCCCCGAAACAGGCCACCCTGCATCTGAGCCTCCTGCCGACATGCGCTGTAACCTTAGAGCAGACATCTGCACTGCTACTAGGGAGGACAGACTCTGTCAAAGCCCACGAGGCCTTGCCTGCCTGTTTGCCTTCTCATCGTCCTCCCCAGCCATCCAAGCATTAAGCGATACACTCCTCTCATATTGCTTTCTCAATTGCAATGCATGCCCTTACTGACTCAACAGTAGAGGTCGAGCGATATGGGTTTTGTAATGGCTGATAACTAGAGAGTGGGACGGTGATGTATATATGAAATAGGCTAATGCAGTTTAGATGTACACGTGTATGCATCAAGCCTGACTCACCTCTGGAATCCAGTACTGATGTGGGTTTATCTCTCACTGTGTGCAGGTGGTCCCTTCAGTGGTCTTGGTGAGGTCATTCACAGGGAAAGTGTACCCATGCACACGTTTGCCAAGTACCTGTTCACAGCCCTTCTGCCGCACGACACAGACCTGGCGTACAAACTGGGCCTTCGTGCAATGAGGTGAGACTCTTTTTCTGTCTGACATCAGATTTTATGCAAAACCCATTTTAATTTTTACAGCTTTGTTTTAAATTCTTTTTTCAACAATGGTGGATGCAGCCATTTAACACCATTTAGATGCAAGTTATGTGCTCTCTGGATCTAGCAGTATAAAGCCTCTTTGGGACCTGTATATATGCACTTGGGCATCATTATCTGAGTCTAGCTCATCAGAGTCCTCTCTAATATACAATCAATAACAGCTCATCCTGAGTCGAATGTTACGTGGTCCGATATGTTGGCTCAGATAGAAGTAGCAGAGTGCTTTTTCCACACTGTTGTCCACCAGACAGAGCTAGAATGAACCAGAGAGATTAAAAAGCAATGATGTGATAGTCACGCTTTAAAACTAATTTACTTACTCAATGTTATGCTACATGTTGCAGTAGGAAAGTAATATGTTATTTTGAACATATTTAGAGTTTGTGACTAATCTAGTATCATCATATTTACCCCAGGCTTCCAGTGCTGGAGTCCACAGCTCCCTCGGGTGACATAGGGCACACTCACCATGGCATCTCCATCGTGCCCAGCAGATACCCACGCTGGTTCACACTGGGCCACTTGGAATCTCAGCAATGTGAGCTGGCCTCCACCATGCTTACTGCTGCTAAGGGTGAGTGCTTCACACAAACAAACCGAGCTTCATTTTTAAACAGACCCGTGACCTTAGTTTTAACTTTTGCGCCAACGTTCGGCTAAGAGGTGTCTGTGTTGCGTCTTAGGTGACATGTTGAGATTGCGGACTGTTTTGGAGGCCATTCAGAAGCACATCCACTCTTCGTCCCTCATCTTTAAACTGGCCCAGGATGCCTTCAAGATAGCCACCCCCGCAGATAACCCTCCTGACATCACGCTGCTCAATGTAGCATTGGAGCTCGGCCTTCAGGTAAACCCAAACACGACTGTGAATGATATCCTGTTGGATTTTGCTTAGTGGTGTGTGTTCAGATATACTGTTCTGTGTGTCATGTAACCCACATCTGAACACGATATGATGTTTATCTGCAGGTTATGAGAATGACTCTTTCTACACTTAACTGGAGGAGAAGGGAGATGGTTCGCTGGCTAGTCACATGTGCTACTGAAGTCGGTATGTATAAAGAGATTCTACTACATTTCTCACTCAGCTTTAGATGTTGTTCCTAAACGCATTTAGCATCTGATTTGATTTGTTGTCTGTCCCATTGCAGGTCTAAGAGCATTGGTCAGCATATTACAGAGCTGGTATACTCTATTCACCCCCACCGAGGCCACCAGTATAGTGGCAGCCACCGTGATGTCCCACAACACCATCCTACGTCTGAGCCTCGACTACCCGCAGCGAGAGGAGCTCGCCAGCTGCGCACGCACCCTGGCCCTGCAGTGTGCCATGAAGGACCCCCAAAACTGCGCCTTGTCGGCCCTCACCCTCTGCGAAAAGGACCACATCGCCTTCGAGACGGCGTATCAGATAGTCATCGATGCTGCCTCCACGGGCATGACCTACTCTCAGCTCTTCACCATTGCTCGCTACATGGAGCACCGCGGGTACCCCCTTCGAGCCTTCAAACTGGCGTCTCTCGCCATGACCCACTTGAACCTGGCCTACAACCAAGACACGCACCCAGCCATCAACGACGTGCTGTGGGCGTGCGCTCTCAGCCACTCGCTGGGTAAGAACGAGCTAGCCACCATCATTCCACTGGTGGTCAAGAGCGTTCACTGTGCAACGGTGCTTTCGGACATTCTTCGGCGCTGTACCATGACGGCCCCCGGGCTGGCCGGGATCCCTGGCAGGCGTAACTCGGGCAAGCTCATGAGCACTGACAAAGCGCCCTTGAGACAGCTACTGGATGCCACCATCAGCGCCTACATCAACACCACCCACTCCCGCCTCACGCACATCAGCCCGCGCCATTACGGAGAGTTTATTGAGTTCCTTAGTAAAGCACGTGAGACTTTCCTGTTGGCCCAAGATGGCCACATTCAGTTTGCCCAGTTTATAGACAACCTCAAACAAATCTATAAAGGCAAGAAAAAACTCATGATGTTGGTACGGGAACGTTTTGGTTGAACCTCACCCGATAACAGGGGACTTGATCTTCTTTCATTCTTCATTTATTTAAGGCATTATTTTATTCTACTTTTTTTGGTGAATTTCTACATTTTATGTTTGTTTTTGATCTGTCTCGGTTTTTTATCGTGAACAGAATTCCTGTTCACTAAGTTATTCTACCAGGTCAAACTTGTGGAGGGGAGAACAAGTGGTTATGTTTTTGTTTCGTTTGGCTTGTTCTTAATTTCGTTTAATCAAACTATCGTGATAAAATGTAACCGTGGCACATAAAGAGAAACCAAATGACTAAGTGGTAAATTTTGTTAGTTTTGAACAGGGGCTGGAACATGCAGAACAATTCCTGAAACGCTCGCACAGTGTTATTGTCATACCTCGATCGTATTTCAAGGATCAGCTTTAACTGTCTGGAAAAGGCCTGATATTAAGAGTGAACCGTGGAGGAGTGAAACGGCCGAGATTTCACCTCAAACAGACACTAGTCTGCCGAAGCTCCAGACCATGCCTCAAGCAAGCCACGATGTCATGAGTTCCTCCCTTTTCTGCAGTGTTTATTACTATCAGCTCATCTTTTATCTCTGTTCCAAAATTCAGTGCAAATACTTGCGATGAACACAGAGATGACAACCACAAATAGATGAGGATACCTGTGTGCAAAGGTCACATGTGATGCTGTTTCTTGATCTTTGCTGAATTCGAACAAAACGGAGATATTATTTGCCCGTCAATGTCTAACATTATCAGCCATATGTTTCTCTGTTACCTCTCAGTGAAAAATGCAAACAAAAAGACTTGTGTGAGCTTGAGTAGCAGTAATAATATATGTACTAGCACTTCATTAAATTCCTCCCCCTTCACGACACGTTCGGATCAGCCGTTATTTACTGGGTTAACCGTATACACGGAATGCTTCGACAAAAATGGCTATATTGACAAACAACATCAAATTACTTGGCATTAAACTGTACCATAATATCTTCCACATTCCATGACCTCCGCCCTCCACAAGTGCCCCAGTGGATCCGAACACTTAGAATGCACTCTGCGGCTTCCATCTGAAGGAATAAAAGAGTAGAGAGTACACGAGAAAAGAGATGCTCAACTCCGTTCTCAGGGAATCACTTAAAGAAACAAAACAGAAAAAAAGTAGTAGCATAAGCATTTAAGATATTGTAAATATGAAAGTGTCAATTCAAAAAATTGTAAAGTTATAATTATTTATGATAATTGTATGTTTTTCTTTTCGGATACTTGAATTTGTTGGGCTGGGAATGTGACAACCGTAAGAGGAAAGACTTCAGAAACATTTCTCAGGTGCTCCTGTGTACATTTCCGATTTACAGTTTTATTTGTAACCTCTATTTTTTCGAATAACTTTTTGTTTGCAAGAGGAAGCATTTGAAGATTGAAGAAAGGAGGGGACAAACGTTTATAAACAGACTATGCAGAACCACTTCACCATTTGCCCTCCCGATCTTCCTCCCTCTTTTCTCTTTGGGGATATTTCTTGTTTGGCTCGGGGGTGGGGAGTTTGTATCTGTAAGTAATCTGCACGAGCTGCGAGTTTGGATGGACTTTGCCTTTGATCTACGTACAACTCTTTACTTTGAAGCCTTATAGTGTTCTCTGAAAGCACTGCATGTGTTTCAGGACATTGTGTTGCCAATGTCAATGGAGTACAGCACAGAGAAAATGGACCTACACCTTTAACTGGCCCAAGCGAGGATGAAGGGCATCTGCTACTATTCTCCTTTAACATGTGATATCCTGTATTGGGGCTTATTGAGGGCAATAAGGTCAGTCTGTTTAGAGTTTGTGACATAGGCTACCGTTGCCTAAATAAGACATTGAGAGACGCTTCATTAATTGCTTAACGTTGAGCCTTCTCAAGGTTGATGGTTAGGGTCGGTTGCTTTTATTTAAATGGTTTCCATTTTTGGTTCGCTTCGTTCACAGCAATCGTCTCAGTTCATGTTAACTGCCTCAACATTGGCATACTCGAACCGCAAGGTGTTAGACAAATTATGCAGCCTTTGTTCCTCAACCTGCTCAGTCAGGGAGCTCAATAGACCCCAGAGAAACTTCACAGTTTAGAGGGGTTTTTTTCTTTCTTTTTTTAATGAGCACATCTGCAGAATGGTCATAGTGCTGCCTGTTCCTTTAAAAAAGTAACAAAATGTAAAAAAAAAAAGACTAAGAAAAAGACAAAAAGGAAAAAAAGTCGAGCATTTTTTTGTAGCTAACTAGTTGGTCCAATGGCATTGCAAAAAGAGAATAACCTCCTCTGGCTTTTGATTTCTCTCTTCCATACTCTTAAGTGTCTGTATGTGTTAACTGTACCAGTGTTTTGATCTGTCCCTAGAGTTTAGAAGGAAAAAATTATAATCGCTGGTAGAGATTGTTCACTAGTTCATCTACTGTTTGATTTTTGTTTCGTTTTAATTTAAGGGAAAGTGTTTGTCGCCTCTTTGTGCTACTGAAAAAAGGTATCCAGTATTTGTTGCCACAAAAGTATAGTTCATCAACACTTTTTGTTTGTGCAACCTCTTGAGCTAATGTCTATAAACAAAAATTTATTACTATTTATGTAATGCTACTACCATTTTATATGATTTGTGTTGAATTTCAGTGCTTTTCTATGAATAAAGTGTGAAACACGCCTTTCGCCTCTTTGCTTTCATGATATAGGTTTTTGTTCCCCTGTGACGTATCTGTGGCCAGTGTATCAAAGCCTCGCAAAGCCACATGTACTTGGTCAACCTTAAAACTGTTTAAATCTGTAAAATTTGACATTGTAGTATTTTACTGAATTTTCACGTGTGCGGTTGGAAATGCGGTAACAAATGTCAGATTACAGAAATATACTGCAAATGTTCCAAGTCAGGTTTAAAATACCAATAACACGTCATTTTACTTTACAAAGCTTTTGGAATATTATCGTTTTTACACGATTTCAAGAGATTTGATAGACATCAAAGTTTTTCTATGTTTTTTAAAAAAAGTTAAGTTAATGCTCATCTTTGAGGATAGATGGGGATAGTTCTCCCAAAAACCAAAACTCTGTCATCATTTTCTCTTGTCATTTCAAACCTGTATGACTTTCATATGAAGATACTTTAAAGAATGTTAGTAACCGCACAGCAACGGTAACCATTCACTTCTGTTGTATAGACACAAAACCAATGTAAGTGAATGGGTTCGGTTTCCAACATTCCTCAAAATATCTTCTGTTGTGTTCTGCAGATGAAAGTTATGTAGATGTGTCTAAATGCTGTTGGGTCTTTAAAGCACAAAATGCTATATAAATATCGACACAGCTTTGTGAGAAATGCGTCAGAATTAGTGATCAACTACACCAACCCCCAACGTGTCTTATCCTGACTTTATCACTCCACCTATATCCACTTTAGAAACATAGTGTTGCTCACAATAAACAGCATGAAAACCTCATGTCAGAGTGATAGACTGTGTTAGAGATGGAGTCGACAGGAACAATGCTCTTTGGGCCTGCTTATACAAACTATCCCATCAATCAGGATCCCTCACAGCTGCTGCTCTTCATTGTGTCTTGGACCCGGTGCAGCGCCGGACTCCTGTGAGGACCACAGAGTAAGTGTTTGTCAAGCATGGCAGCGCTGCCGACTGAAATATGGATGGGCTCGGTACTGTAAGCCACGCTGCAAAGACAGCATTTCCTCAGCTCGGTGATTTAGCAAAAGTGACACGGCAGGAGGGAGAGACGAATAATTGGCTCTCCCACCTTGTTGTGAGCTTCCAGTACTGTCGGACTGGAGCATGGAGTAGATGGGCTCAAAGCTCGACTTGGTGGGGAAAACAGGCATTGTTTGAAAGAGTAACAAAACGGTTTGACCGGAGTATCTTTAATTAGAAGCCAAGCCGTCGTCAGAAGGAACACGATGGAGCACACGAGGCTGTCAGGCAACTCTGAGAGCGGTTGTGCTTCTGGGCAGGTTTGTGCAGTATAGAGGAAGCTTTGTCCTCTGTATCCTGCACGGCAGGTTCAGCTGTCAGTGTAATCGCACATTGTGTTCTTAGGGGAGCTGATTTGCCGAGCTTTGTTCTGCTGCTCTGATTTTCCCAGAATCCCTCTGTAATTGGGGTGTTGGAAGAGTGCGTAAGGAGGGGTGGGGCAGCTTGGGACTTTTTAGGTGGGAGCACTGTTTTGGATTATGAAGGAACATTTTTGGAGATAAAAAAGATTGCAATGAAAGATCAAGCTATGTCAAGTCAAATCAGTCGTGACAGAAATATTTAGTTGATGTTTTAATATCTGTAACAAAAAAACCCCAGAGGAGCAGTCTAAACTACAAAAAGAAAAAAAATAATTGAGTGAGCATTTCTCCAGGACAGGATTGTACACTTGAAAATGTTGACTTCCTCCAAGTCCTCTCTCGTCCATTTTCACATTTTTACTCAGTTGTGGGTCAAGAACCCCCAAACCCTCCCGTCTGATAAAGTACCGATAGAGGCGAGACCTGACAAATGATGTACAGCCTGCTGTCTTGAGGAACATATTGGATTTTCAGGCCTGCTGATTTGCTGAGAGATTGAGCCCAAACCCCCCAACAAACCCCCACTCATATCCCCCTTGTGCTTTCTTAAAGGAGGCCTCAGGGAATTCAGCTTTTTTTTTTGTGGATTCATTGTTGCAATTAAAAATAATGCCAGAAGCCCCTAGAGGTAACACAGAATGTGTGCATGCGTGTGTGTGTATATAGGAAATGGCTCAGCCTGCAAATCGCAGCTGTGTTCTACACACACAAATAAGCGGACGAGCGAGCAAGGCTTCAAAAATATCCATCATCACAGATCAGAAAATTGGTTAGAGGATATTTTCATGTTTTTGGAGGACCAAGGCCACTGTGCTTTGGCTGTATTGAACATTGGTACATTCCATTTAATACTAAATGACTGTATGTATTTGTGTGGAAGAACATCTATCATGTTGTTTCAATTTATAATCTGTGGTTGCTTTGCTAGACAGCTTGAAGTAAACAACGGAAAATGAAGGATGGGAATTCTGTTTATTACTAAACAAACATATAGATTTATCATCTCGGGTCAGTCAGTTTCACGTAATGGAGGTTTTAAAGCCTCAACACGGCTCAAATGCCTATTCCAATAAATCCATGTTTTGCGAATCAGGGTTGTTCAAAAACATCTCTCATACGTCACGTCACATGATGTGTTGCTGGGGAATCCCTCTTCCACCCTCCCAAAAACAAAAACAACAGGATTTAAGGATTTGCTTACCCAGGGTGCTTATTCGTAGGTTGGCATTGGGTCCACTGGGATTAACATTTCTATTACTAAATGCAAAGGCGGTAAGATAAACAGTAAATTATAGCTCAAAAGAGTAAGCCTCACTCCCACCACAACATAAAGATTCTCAAAAACAAAAAAATATAGAAATGGTTTCACATGATTTATATATGCACCTAATGAAATTCTCTTGAGGGGTGGTTTGTCTTTATTTTGCTTTATATAAAACATCCATCAATATGCACACACACACTTTCAAAAGATATTTACGTCAGTCACAATTCCAGTGTATGTCAGTCCAGATGTTACTATGGTACTATACAAAAAAAACCTTCATATTCAATCAGATTTGATCCCCCATCACTTACTCTATATTCTTCAGTGCATCAGCTCTAATGAAAACACATATATCCAGCTAAGACATGTTTTTCGCAAGAATTTAATTAAAGATCACATGCATTGTGGTGAAGCCATTATAACAACGTATTTATGTAAAACCATTGGACTACAGAATAACTGAAATGAGTCAGAGTCTCAGTATAACACATTCTTTTGATGCTACGGTGTTGCATTCCAGCATTTGTTTCCCATCTGCTTCGGGTCTTCTAATGAAGAAATACACATTAATGTCTTAGTTGCGTTTCAGGAGCTGGCGAGAATGTGTGTGAACGGCCTCCACAAATGCGCCCACGTTTTCTGGGTCCATGTCAGGGTACAGCCCATGACCCAGATTAGCGATGTAGCCCTTCATGCCAAATCCCTCCAGCATCTTCCTTACAATCTCCGATATACGCTCCTAGACACACAAACAAAAGAAGTTTGGGTTTGCTTTGTTTATCATACACAAACTTTGTGCTTTTTCTTCCTGGTCTGTTGATCAAAATGTATGCGCTACTACTTCCAAAATAGGTTGGACAGTCACACCCAAATAACTTCAGAAATGATGATGGAAAAATGCATTTTGGAGGTAGCAAAACAATGCTGTGAAAGTCATGCTTTAATGCACGAGCACTGAAAGCCAGAGACGGCTCTGTGTGGAAAACAGCTGTTCTTACGGGTCATGTTACTAGCAGGGCCCAAATTTGTAAAAACAAAAGGGCCTCTTTATTTTGAAACTCAGTAAGCAGAATTTTAGTGGTGCTTTTCGAGCACAAATAATTTCTATATAACTTAGATAACGGATACATTTAAAACGATGCAAAAGACTCAAGTTTCAGTAAAGTTTGATGTTTGTAAATGCCTAAACTCACCTTTGTGGCATAAAGGGCACAGGGATCCATGTTGCCTTGCAAACTGACTTTGCCTCCAGTCCTCAGACTAAAAATAAATCCAAAGAAAGAAACAAAACTTGGGTATCATGGATGAAAGAAACATTTCTTTCCAAATAAAATTAACCCCTCCTACACAGGCACAAAGACTAAAAATATGGTTTAATTCTTGAAATTACTTTTGTACAAAATATACTACATCTATTTGTTATTTTATAGCTTCAAATATGGAGAAAATAGTGTGAGTAGGTGCATTCAAATATTTGTTGGGTACATATACATATACAAAGTGCCTTGCAAAAGTATTCAAACTCAACCAATCCTGTCAATTTATTGGACTACTGGATTTTTATTAACAGGGTTGGCACCTTAAATAAAAGAGATGATTGGGAAAAGTTTACTAAATAAGCAAGAAAACATTGGAAAAACCCTGCCTGCGAAAAACCCAACTAAAGTAATTTTTTTTGCGATGTACAGTTTCTACATAGAATCATTGTACATAATGTAAAGAACATTCTGTGAAAATATAACAGTCGGGCCATGTAAAACTTTGAAATTAGAGTAAAATGAATGGTTAAAATCAAACTTTGATCCTTATTATCTCATAATTATATTGAGACTTTAGCCTGAGTCATGCGTGTTCCTCTTTCAGTTTTTAACAACTGCCATGTGCTGTACAAAAAGATTAAAGTCACAAACATTTTAGCAAGACAGTGATCCCTAAAACAGGACTAAAGAACAAAAAGAAAAATATGTCCAACACTAGCCCAGACAAATCCCTGATGTCTCTCCAATTGTGATACTACAAAAATGTGTGTAAACTTAAACAGCCCTGAGCAAATCTGCATAGAAGAACAAACCAAAACTCACACCTCAACAAATGATTCAAGAATGAGAGTTAAGTGTTAAAATAGTTTTGCAAGGCATTGCATGAAATGCCTGTGTGGGCAAAAACAAGCGAAATCAGAAACCAAACTCATCGAAGCTCAACACATTTTTGTGACTAACCGTGCCGAACGAGGATCAATGGTCCAGTCAAGACTCACTACTTCATAACCAGAATCAGAGAGATCCTCAAGCCCATAATGGCCATCTTTAGCAAAAACAATCTGCACAGAAAAACACAAAGGAGTTACAGAAGAGTTGGTGGATGTAGATTCCCATTGTGACTCATGATGAAGAAAAACAAACCTGACATGATACTGACAACTAGTGGCAAACTGTAATATTACAAGTGTTGAGTTGTGTACTGTACACAAGTAAAATACATTCTTGGGTTTGGATATTTATGCACAAAATAAGGGGAATAGGAATTTTGCTAATAAATGATTATTATAAAACAGCTTTTATAACATATAAGTAGTTAGGCCTATATATTCAGTGCTTGTCGGAAAAAATGAAGGATTCTAACAAAATACTACGAGAATGAATCTTGTGTCAGGTTCTGCTCACCATAGGCACACTGTCCAAACCAGACTGTTTGATCTTGTCCTTAACACGACGAGCAATATCTCTCATGTAAGGCAGAGAAAACTCTTTAAACTCCCCTGGACCCAAACAACCCGCATGAGACTCGAAAACTTGCAGTGCCTAAAGGAGAGAACATACGTTAACATTTGAAACTGACCCAGAGATTTCACAGACTCCCATGAGCTCTGTCTCACTCACCTGAGCTCCAGCTTTCACCTGCCCTAGAAGATAGTCCACTATTACATCTGTGAGCTGGCTCAAGAGTTTGTGGCTGGCTTCTGGGTACCTGTAGAGCCAGCGTTTCGCCTTCGAGTGTGTGGTGGATCCTCCTCCTTCAATCATGTAGGACATTAGAGTCCACTGTCATCCCAAAGACATGGAGAACAGATGGTGAAGAGGAACATTTTTCTCATTATTCCAAATACATTGGGAAGAGTAGTACAGCATGTATATTTGAGAGAGAATATACGAATGGTCTACTCACCGGGGCTCCAGTGAAGCCAATGAGAGGAACCTTTCCCTCTATTCTGTGCCGTGTCAGCGTGATGGCTTTAAAAACATAGTCAAGTTCTGATGACACATCCACTTTTGTCTTCAGTCTCTGCAGATCTTCAGGTTCCTTAAGGGGTTCTGGGAATGTGGGGCCCTTTCCTGGAGTCATTTCAACATCCATTCCCATGGCCTAGTCATACACATTACATGCACAAACACACACACTAATGTTCATTGTTAAACTGAAAACATAAAGTTCCTTTAGAGATTAGTCTCTAATCTCCTTAGTGTGTTCATGTGTGAGCATTCGCCAAAGTTCAGTTTTATTTTACCTGGTACTTACTGACTCAAACTATCGCACACATTTATAATACTTCAGTGGTGCTTATTCTGTCTTTTTAAAGAGATCATTCAAAAATAAAACATATGTTATCATTTATTCACCCTCACATTGTTGAAAACCTGTATATGACTCTTTCATCTGTGGAATACAAATAAAGATATTTTTTGTCTACATTGGAAGTCAATGGGGGCCAGTGTTGTTTTCTTACCAACATTCTTCTGAAGAAGAAAGTCATACAGACATAGAATGACATAAGGGTGTTACTCACTTGAGGCACTACCAAGATGTCAGAGAAGATGATGGACGCATCAAATGGGAATCGTCTGAGCGGCTGAAAAAATGATTAAAAAAAAAACAGTGTCAAAACTCAACATGCAAGATCCTGAAACCCAGATCTGAGGCTAAACTGTGATGTTCATTTGTGCTGACCTGTAGAGTAAGTTCACAACAAGCTTCAGGAGAGCGGCAAGTCTCAAAGAAATCTTTTCCTGCCCTGGACTCCCTGAATTCTGTTGAAGAGAGAATTTAAGCATTGGTACAAGGAACACCTTTATTATAAATGACCACATCACATCAGCACATGAGATTACTTTGATTAAAAACAGGTACATACCTGGCAGGTATCGTCCAGCTTGTCTCATACACCACACAGGAATGTGCTCTACCTCTTCTCCTCGTGCAGCTCTCAGGAATGTGTCATTTTTCAGCTCCGGGAAGTCTTTGGGGCTGGGGTGAAGATAGCACAGCGTGAAGAACACTTCAGTCGTAATATACTTCAACGGATGTAATGGTTGAATTTACATCATTACCAGCCTGGATGTGCTTCCATGTGTATCATATGAATTCAGTACCCCCACCCTTGAGTTAAGATGATCAGGTCTGGCAGATGTTTTAGGCAACAAGTGAACCAAGTAGATAAGCACTTTTGAGAGAAGGGGACTAACGGCTCTCCCGCAAACTGATAAGATGACAATGATACACCCTGAAGACTATGATAGGAAATCTTGAAAGCCTTTATTGTCATTGTATGGTTTTGTATACAACAAATGTTGAAACTAAAAACATATAGCAATATACAAATAAATTAAAAGTACATTTTTGCTTCAAGCTGCCTTAAAAACATACAAAAAGACATAAATATTTTCTTAAACTATAATACTGAAAATGATTACGCCAAATATTTTAGGTAAATGTACATCGAACCATACATTTGTCATATCTAGACAAAAGAGTACTGACAAAGTGTTGATCAAATTATTAGAAATTAATAATAACAATAATAGTAATAATATATGACCTATACTATTGTGTATTATTATTTTCTATTATCATAAATGTTGTTATAAAACATATTTATGAATTCACATTTGCCACTGTTTACAAACGATTCTATAAGTCATTATTAACCAATCAATCTATCATTACATTCTGTGAAACCTCTCTGACAAAAATATAAACAAAAAATAAAAGAAATATGAGAGCAGTACGAGAGTATGCGTACTTAAGTGCACTAGTGTCTACCGTTACGAAACTCGCTATGTAACAGACTAACCTACTCAAAGCATACATTCACAGTCATCATTTGTATTGTAAATATACAATATAAAAATTGTACAATATACGCAGAGTATACTTTACGCACTAACCGTGCTATTGTATCGCATTAGTGCGTTATATATCTTTAACATCTCTAAATAAATAATTTGACAGCTAACCATACATGTCAATATTGACGCTGTTTACTCACAGAATCAGGCTGTCCTTATCCATCATTGACGGCCGGGTTCAACAGAGAAGAAACGTTCAATAGAAGTCTGACTTGAACTGTTTTACAACGTATAACAATGTGAAAAACGTCACGCCTCCAAACTCAAGGGCGCGGCCATCTTGATATGATCACATGACTGTGAGCTGACAGGATCAGAAGCGCCTATCGGAGGATAAGCAGGTTCTTGCGCGTTAATGAATAATAATATAAAGAAAATATATATTTCGTGATGCAGAAATGTAGACAATTGAACTGTAGTACATTAGTCACGAAAGATTCACTTTATTAGGATTCTAGAAAATTTACAAAATGTGCAGAGTATTTCATTCTGAGGTGGTGCGATTTATCAATATTGTCCTCTTGTCGTTATTGTATTATTATTTTAAACTGCCTGAGAAAATGTATAAAAGCTTCATTATTTCAAAAAATTGCATTGCATTTTTTTAAATACATATATTTTATGGCAAAGCTTGTATTTACAAACAGCCACTGAAATGTTGACGGCAAAAAGCAAAAGCAGCAAACAGGCATTTACAACTTCAATTTGAAGCAGAGGTAGAAAATCTGAACCTTGCTTACTTATAAGCAGATCAATCAAATTATTAGTTACATATTAATACATGAATTTACAGATAAATCGTTGATCATCTTGAAACAGTACAAACACACGGTTTAAGTGAAATATGATGAATGAGTTTGCAGGCTCATGGCTGCTGCTGGTACTGGCCCTCAGTGGCTGTGTAGAAGTCATCTAATACACTCTGAATATAGTCAAATGTGGGCCGGTCTTCTGGTTTATTCTTCCAACATGAGTTCATGATATCATAAAGTTCAGTGGGACAATTTTCAGGACGGGGCATCCTGTAGCCTCTCTGGACAGAGCTCATGACCTCACTGTTACACATTCCTGGAGCAAAAAAGACAGATAATATTAGAAAATAAGTGATATATAGTGTATGTTTATTTTCTTGTATTTTACTTGAATGTTGTTTCTAAACTGCACATATAACAAAACCCACATGAGTGTAACTCATATCTTAAACTTATTAATACAATTTCACCGGTAGATGGCGACAAATCCTGAATGAAGATTCGCAGCTCTCTCATTTGGTCACACTGATCCATTTTTTGTTTGTTTATGGTACTGATGATGATGTACTACTTTGATTGAACTCAAATTTAACCAATGACACAATTAAATTACCTGGATAAGGAATTTTCCCATATGTTATAATCTCATAAAGAAGAACTCCGAAGGACCACATATCCGATTTGATTGTAAAAGAACCGTAGTTGATGGCCTCAGGGGCTGTCCATTTGATAGGAAATTTTGCTCCTAAAACACAGAATACATGTCCAAACTCACACAGATGAATTCATTTGTTAAATTCTTCTGCTTACTCTATTAATAGAAAACTCACCCTCTCTGGCTGTATATTGGTCATCCTCAATTACTCTGGCTAGTCCGAAATCAGCTATTTTACACAACAGGCTCTCTGAAACCAGCACATTAGCAGCTCTCAAGTCTCTGTGAATATAATTCTTCTTCTCAATGTAGGCCATACCTTCTGCTATCTGCAAACACACACACAAGCTCATTCACATTTTTGATTACATTGTAGTTATATTTGCCAAATGCCTTTACCAAAGCTACCCATAATCCAACATACTGTAAACCTTTTTTAATCAGTTGTGTAACCTATAATTTCGATGTTACTTTACCAAGTGAGATACAGAAATGGAAATCAATAATTCTGCTCAAGCATAACTAATCAAAAACATAAATATGGCATCCATAAAATAAATATATAGGTTTACACCATGCAGTGTGTGGTTTTTCCCCTTCAGGACTGGGTGCATTTGTATGTCTGGGTAATTTTAGCTGCAAAAGCAACTGTAGAAGTTACTTTAACACAGGGAAAATGTTGGTGTATCACTTCCCCATTGGCATCCTCTTTCACTCTCCTTAACAGGATGTGCAACTTTACCATTTGGTGCTGTTTTACCAGAAGTTAAAGGGACACTCCACCCAAAAATGAAAATTCGGGCATAATTTACTCACCCTTATATTGTTCCAAACCTGTATACATTTGTTTGTTCTGCTAAACACAAAGGAAGATATTTGGAAGAATAACAGTAACCAAACAGATCTCATCCCCCGTTGACTCTCATAGTTTATTTTCCTACTATGGCAGTAAATGGGGGGAGGGGGGTTGAGATCTGTTTGGTTACTGACATTCTTCCAAATATCTTCCTTTGTGTTCAGCAGAACAAATACATTTTTACAGGTTTGGAACAACTTAACATTTTTGAGCGCAGTGTCCCTTTAAAAGACATACAATTACAAAACCTTTTAAAATATTTGAATACACTTTTCTAGAGTACACATTAGCCTTTAAATATATCATTTGAATTAAGAGGTTTGAATTTTGAATATCACTTAAAGCTCCAGGATGTATCCTATAATTATATACTATAGTTATAGTATATATAGATGACTGCATGTTAACTATCAATATACATTTCAGGGTACAAAAGTATGATTATTTTCACTTCATATTAGGTATTATGTTGCTAAGGCTATTTGAAGAAAGAAAAATACATGATTATTTTTGGTTTTGAAGCTAGCAAAGACAAGAGTATCAGTTCTTCTTTTTCTTTATCTAATGGAAAAAGTGATGTCAGCCTAATGACACTCACAACAAAAATTAAGTAACAGAGAGAGTAGTAAGAAAGACTAATGAACTTTAGAAAAAAAATACAAGAGGAACAAATATTTTTACCTGTGCTGAAAAATCTATTAGTTTTGGTAACTGTACTTTGGAGCCTGTGTCACTTTTCAAAAAGTCCAATAAACTCCCTGTTGTGGAAGAAAAAATATAGCCTTAGAGAGATAAGTACAAGACACATAAATAAAAAAAACCATTGCACCAAAGACTTTGAAATGTTTGTGTCATTTTAGAATGACACATTTCTTGCACTTTAACTCTCTGTCAAAGTAAAACTGAATATTTAAGTATAATAACATGTTGCATTCTGTACCATTTGCCATATATTCAGTGATGATGTAGATGGGCTCAATTTTGGTGACCACTGCATAGAGGCGAACCAGTCTATCATGCTGTAAGGTTTTCATAAGGTTTGCCTCCTCTAGAAAAGCTTCCACAGACATTGTGCCCGGCTTCAGTGTTTTCACCGCCACTTTTGTGCTGTTATTGTAATAAGCTGCGAACCAAACATAACAACAAATAAAACATAATGTTTCTCATTGCTTATATTGATAATGCATCCTGTTCGAATGACAATGTTGCATGAGAAATAAACCAACCTAACCACAAAACAGACACAATTAGAAAGAGAAACTTTCGGAATAGCTGTATGGGAACTGCTTGTTGGTCTGGAAAAACCTTTTATGGGAAGTGACTCTGTATCCTCACACTTTTTCACCAGGGGTCTTACGTAACTTACAGCTGTCCATGAGCCTTACATTTCACAGAACTGATGACACAGCAACACTTAGTGAAAGACAGTTACTAACCAAAGAGAAGTAAAGCCCATCAGTACATTTCACAACTGTGAACAGTCATTCTGCTTAAAGCAACTTCATCCTTTGGTTCATTTGAACAGCATTTCCCTGTTTGTTAAATACAGGCGACTTCCACACTTTTGAAGTGGTTTGCACATCAAACTAATAGTAGGTACAATTTGTGCGCTAGAGCACTATCCTGGACACATGCAAGGAAACTTTTAATAAGCATCTTAGCATAAAAACAGATAATCATTGTAATTGCACTTTAGTTGAACTCTTTAAAAAAATGTTAAACGCTCTCGCATTTGTAAGTCACTAAATAAATGTATTTCTAGGTCCCCAATAAGCCAAGGGTTATACTGTGGCAGGAAGTAAAAGTGTTATAGCTACACGAGATGCATTTATAGTCGTGACCTAGGAGGATTATTCAGTAGGCAATATTCAAGACAACAAGGATGTTGGTTAAGCTATAAGATTAATGGTTAAATTGATGATGAAACGACTGAATGCAAAACATATCTGATGAAATGCAATAGCATGCCTAAATATTGTCAACGTGGAGGCTAAATGGAGGAAAGCTGAGAGCTTCAGTCAACATATAAACTTATAGTGTGCATAAGGGCTGACAGTGCTTTGCCAACAAGGTCACGAAATTCTAAAGGAAACTTCTTGGCCAAGGGACGGCCGAGATCCATTTGTATATTTGCAAAGACCGCTTCCTGCAATTCATCATGTCGGCTGAACGGGAAAGAGGCACATGAATAATAACAAAATCCAAATGCAAATCCTGCGTCAATTGCATAGCCATTTCCTGCACAGATCTCACTGATAATGAGACTATCATGTGTGTGGACTATCAATCCACACTATAAGAGGCCATTCATTCCTGTCAGAATACACAGCAGGAAGACTCGAGATTTGAATGCGTGTCGTCACAGCTTTAATAGCTCAAAGAAGAGATTGTAACATGAGTCTACATGTGTGCTTTGGTGCCCAAAGGAGTTTAATCAGTCAATATAAATGAATAAAAGAAGTCCATGCTGTTTCGTGATAAAAAGACAAAAAAAAACTGAGGGGCAACAAGATCTCAACATAAGCACTTTTCCTAGTTTAACTAATATTGCGGAAGCAAATTTACGTTTATGACTTTCACAGATTTATGTAATTATGTAAAGATTTATGTAATATGTATTATTGGCTTTTATTTTCTCAACTCACCCATCCACACCTCTCCAAACTGCCCTGCTCCAAGCTTCTTTACCATCTTTATGGATTCTTTGGAGATCTCCCAGGCATCCTTGTCCCAAGGTTTCTGCGCTTTGGGCTTCTCGCATGGTTTCTCTAGTTTTCGACACAGTCCGTCTGCTTGTTCTATAAGGAAACAAAAAAGCGAGTAAAAAAATGTACACAGGCTAAATTGATATCATTTCTTGTGGCTGGTAGTGTCTATGATAAACTTACTGTGGTAATGTTTTATCATGCTGTTGATGTCATTGAATGTGATTTTAGGAGATATGTAGTAGCCGCCATTATCCAGAGATCTGATCTTGTAATGTTTAACAACATCTAACCCCCGAGCATCCACATCTCTTACTGACAGTGAATAACTTCCTAAAAAACACACATAACAATTCAGAATGTGTTACTGACATTTATCATCTAAATAAACACAAGGGTAGAAATGATTAAATACACTAAACACCTTTTGAGGTTTCACTCTCTCGTAGGAGGTAAGATCCGGGTTTGTTAGCAGGTGCTAATAGCTGTCTCTCTGCATCCTTCCTAGTAATGTCTTTGAAAAACCATCTAAAAAGTGTGCGTGTTTAATAAAAACAAAGATCAGGCATTCATACAGGCAGTTATTGAGCATTTGCAATTCAGGATTTTGGATGCAACTCACTCTTCTGTCTCCATAGTGTCCACTTCTGCAACATAGTTTGAGGGAATGAATCCTTCTTTCTTTGAGCTCAACGAACTTGCCTTCCACCACTCTCCATGCCTGGAAAATATCACCTCTTTATAATAACAAACTAAGAAAAATTACAGCTAAACTACAAAAAGGAAAGATGACATTTACTCACTCTTCTAAAACCTTTAACTTTTCTCCTTTTTTAAAGCCTAGATCATCTGCATGAATAGCCTCATAGGGATACAGGGCGATGACTATTTTACCTGTTTCTGCATGAGGAATAAAAGCAGTATTACAATCTGTTGAAAGCTTCAAAGGGATTAGGATCATACTGTGGAACAAAGATTGTGTCTCATTCAACTCTTAGTTCCCTATGATGTGGATCAGTTTATTGAGAAACTGATGAAAAGCAAAACAATAATGAGGTCACACTTCAGATTTCTATTTCTACATGTGATCTTCTTTAAACAACTCGACACTGTCATATTAAAAAGTTTTCAGATATGTTTTCCAACCTTCCAGTTTTTGGAATATCTGACCCGGTAGGAGCTCTGGTGAGGAATTGTTCTGTAAAATAAAAAACTCAAATTAAGATCTCCCCGCCATGTGTTAAAAGAAAATGTTTTCAATGTTTTATAAAACCCGCACAGTCTATTAAAGACAAAACTGCTAAATAATATTAAGACTTATATATTTTCTCCCCATCTAACCTACTACTTACTATATGAGGCTTACGGGAGGTTGGATCGCGCACATATACAGTTTTGTCAGTACGTACTGGCTGGTGTTTGTTCACTTCAAGCACACATCCATTTTGGTCATCATCCAACTTGGATTTTTTACAACCCATGTTTCCTGTAATGCAGAGATTAACCGCTGTCATTGAATGATATATAAAGGAAGATATTCAAATTAAATCTAAATGGACATCATGAAAAATAAATAATCAAACATCATAAAATAAGAAAATGCCATTCAACTTGGAATACATTTTTGTGTTCAGTAGTGAGAAATCAATTATGACAGTATACTGTAAAAAATAAATGTTGGTTCAGCTTAAAGACATAAGTAACCTGGCTGCCTTAAAATTTTGAATTAAATCAACTTAAAAATAATAGTTAACATAACGAGTTTGTATGAAATTCATTCGTTTTTTAAGTTGAATGACCTCAAAATTTTAAGGCAGCCAGGTTACTTATTTATTTAAGTTAAGCCCCCAATTTTTTTTACAGTGTAGCTGCTCAGTCATAAGTCAGTTTTGAACAAACAATAGTCAATAAATCAGATATTAAAGTTCCTGTGTCGATCAACTCGAGTCACACGAGAGCTTTCATTTGCATATAAAAAAAGTGTCATGCGAATTTCAGATGAGATGTAACTTAACAAACCACAAGCACATAAAGCCACTAATTAGAAATATCACTATATTTTTTCATTCAAGTTCATTCAACTTAAATGTTAGTTAACTAATGAATTTTATGCAAACTCATTATGTTAACTAATACTTTAGTCACATTAAATAGCAAAAATTATTGCTGATCTTAATCAATGATTTATTATAGGCCAAGATTTGTCTGTGTTTCATATTAAAATGTAAGCATTTCTCTTCACTTTAAACCGACTGGTCATTATTTGATCCGATTCCATGTTCTGACCAGGCGCTGCCCTCCCTCTGGGAAACTTTCTACAAGACTGTGTCAAGCAATTGTTTCCGCAACCTTTGGTATTTCAGGAAATGACCAAGCCAGAATAGCCAACACAACTTTTCTCAATAGCCATTCTGCCCACAAGAGATTTTCTATGAAGTCATGTATAGGCTACAAATATATTCCACTGTGAGATGCTACAAAAGTGATAAAAAAGAAAAATGTGCCCTTCATTAGTCCTAATACTAGGTTCTATAGAAATTCAAGACATCCCTATTGTGTGTAAGACAAGATGTGTCTGTATTTTTAGATTTCAGCAGGAAACCAGTAGCAGGGCTATAATGGCAGATTAATGTGTGAGCATGCAGACTTCCTCCTTTGACCAGCAGCTCTAGGGCGTTAAGCAAGGCAGGAAAGACAGCGAACTTCAGACAGGCCACAGCACACCTTTCATCTACTTCTGACTTAAACCATATAGCCTGCTGCTCCACATACAACTTTCTTCTTGAATGCTTTGCGAACAATTTACTCTATTAAAAGAGACTTCATCGATTCAAATACCATAAAGACAAGCAGACTAGGCTAATAGCATATATTTATTGTTTACTAAATGTGATTAGCAAAGCTATAAATTCGTATTAGTTTGAATTATTGTTATGATTTAAACAATAATAATGGTTCTGAGATCCATAAGCGCACGTGATCATCTATGGGTTTTTTTCTCAAGTGTTATTCCGGGAAAATAATTAACCGGCTCTGCTCCCATTCTTAAGGCGAGACATAGTTTCAATGTAACAGCATTAGTTTACATGATTTAAAAGTAGAACTAAAAAGCGATCTCATAAAAAGATCTAAACACTAACACATGTAAAACCTTATAACATTATTGCGTTACTTTGAAACTTCTTTAAAGAACAAATTTCCTATAGCAAAGTACACAAAAAAGGATTTAAGAGACTCAAGTCCACGTACCTGTCAAATGTCGGAGAAAGTTGTGTTAACTTGCATTTAAAGAGAATAATGTCGGAGAGGAATCAGCCATGCGAGCGCACACACACTAACGCAATGAGGAACCTACACTGGACTCAGCCTGCTGCTGCTTTTACTGCTCTTTCTACTTCCTGATACAATAATCTCAATGTTTATCTGCTGTTATTATTTCTTTGCATAAACCGCAGTGCCATTGTGATTATGTAGACTCCTCAAATAAATATTAGCTTAAGCCTTAAATAGGTGAATTAGGTGTAATTTCACCAGAAGTGGTAACACTTGTGGTTCATCATATTCACAGAGACAGACAGATCCTTTATGTTGAGAAACTTCATTTTAAAACTTTTCTCTAACTCAGAAAGAGGTCAACAGGAAACAGGGCTGTAGAGTTATAAATAAAAACATCCACACGAATACACGTTTGTTTCGGTATTTTCATGAGGGCTTGTCATGTTTCTACCCCTAACCACACCCCTAATCCTTACAAAACCTTTTTGCATTTTTACATTTTCAAATAAACATCATTTAATATTTGTGATAATCTAGTTACATTGTGGGAGCCCACTAACAAGGTTTTACATTTTACACGGACAAACAAAAGACAACACACAGGCGCACACGCAAACGCGCCAATAACTTGTTACATTTTAATAAAAGTATCAAAACAGGAAAAAATGACTGTTTTAAAATAAACAATGAACTAGCAGCATCACAAGTACAAAATAGTCTGTAAAATTCATCGTCACTAGCCGTACAAAACAGTAAACAAGGTACAAATCACATGATGATGATTCTTAATAACATTAAAAGAATGGAAAAATTTAGTATTTTAGGTCTTTGTCTTAATTAAATTGCCAAAGTATGCAGTAATTGTTTTTAGTTTGTTGTTTAGAAAATTCTGCTCCACTTCCACTTTCCCACCTGGACCAGCAAGAGATGCGATCTACACAAGAGACAGGAGGAGAGAGAGGAATGATAAAAGCGGAAAAACAGGAAAGATGGTGATGTGATCGCTACCATTAACAATGTGGTTATTGGTATCTAATAGCAAACAATGTGGTTATCTAGTATCAACATATTTACATTATCACAATATCTAAAAAAAAAAAGGAAAAAAAAAAAATAACACTAGCTTAAATTATTCCACATTACAAACTGTAAATGCAAGGTCAAAAACTAATGATGCATTTATTTTAGATATTAGTCAGGCTGAAAAGAAAATTATCATAGTCAAACACCGGAAAGCAGTGTGGTTTCAACATGTCCAACCACACAGCATCAGACAAACCTTTCAGAGAAATCAGAAGACCATGATACAGCTGCACCTGTCAGAAACTACACTACCAGCCCAAATATAATGTATAATAATGCAAGTCAAAAACACATGTGGAACAAATTCAGACATAATTATGAGAAATTAATTTCTAATCTTAAGAGATTTTAATTTCTACCCTGAAAAAAGGAATTACTCAATTTAATCATGTTCATCAATTCAAAAGAAAAAACAGCCTTGTAATAAAACCCACCTGCCTCACATAAAAACAATTAAAAAGTGAAAATAATCTGATGAGTCTCTTAAATTCATGGTTCAAGCCTACAATGCAAACTAAAGGATGTTGACAAGTCTTGATGCAGCTTTTTGTTTTAAATAGCAAATACAACAAAATAGGGCAGAACAGAGAAGAACGTTTATAGTAAGCACATAAAAACATTACCTGTTCCATGTCTGCGTTCCGTGGGAGAAAATAGACAATATTGTCCGAAATCATCTTTGATAATCTGAAAATTTCAAATGTACAGGTTGTTAAGGAAGTTGGCCAATAAAACTTCTTGAGATTTCTGCTCCAACAAAAAACTAATTTACAAAGAAAAAAAAACATATGAGCTAAGGTAAGAACTCAACGTGATGAACTGAAAGGATATCCATCAGGATTCATCATGGTTTTGATGTTGAAGACATCAGCACTAAGGTATTCTGGTCCTCCCCAGGGAGGGCTGAGAAAAACGACATCTCCCCGCAGGCCTGGAGCCAGCTGGAGGAAGTCTCCCTGCAAGAACTCTATTTGGTTCCCCACACCGTAGACCTCTGCATTGTGCTGTGCCAAAGCCAGGCGTACCGGATCAATGTCGATGGCGATCACTGAATGAAATGCAGATATGGATGTATTACTGAATAACATCATCTATTCAAACCCTTATGGTACATGTTAATGAAAACACTACAGTAAATACAGTGCCTTGCAAAAGTATTCAACCACCTTCATTTTATTCACATTTTGTTATGTTGCTGCCTTATCTTAAACTAGTTTAAATGACTTTTTGGACATTTATTTACTCTCCATAAATGGTAATGACTGAACTTTTATTTAAATTGATTAAAAATTAAAAAAACTGAAATAATTACATTCCATAAGTATTCAACCCTTTTCTGGGACATGTAGCTCAGAGTCAGAAGCATTCCAGTTTTGCTTGTTGATGTTTCTACACTTTGAGTGAAGTTTATCTGTGGCACACACCTTTTAATATAAGGTCTAACAGCTGAAAATGAAAAACCAAGACATGAGGTCAAAGGAACTGCCAGTAAAGCTCTGAGACAGAATTATATAAAAACACAGATCTGGAGAAGCCTCTATTAATCATTAATGGAAGAAGTTTGAAGCAACCAGATGTCTGAGCTGGCCTACTGGCCAAACTGAGCCATCGATAGAGAAGGGCCTTGGTTAGAGTGGTGACCAAAAAGCTTATGATCACTCTGGTTGAGCTCCGTGATCATATATGGAGATGGAAGAAACAGAAGGACAAACATCACAGCAACACTGCACCAATTTGGGCTTTATGGCAGAGTGGCCAGACTTCAGTGAAGACGCATGAAAACATTTGCAAAAAGCAGTTCAAACACTTTTAGAAACAAGATCCTCTGGTCTGATAAATCTCAGATTCAAGCATCTTGTCTGGAGGAAATCAGGCACTGCTCATCACCTGCCAATTCCATCCCAAAAGTAAAGTGTGGTGGTAAGAGCATCATGATGTTTTTCAGCAGCAGGGACTGGGGGACTTGTCAGGGCACAAAATATAGAGATAATGATCATGAAAACCTAGTGCGGATCATTCAGAACCTCGGACAGGACAGAAGGTTCATTCTCCAACAGGAAAGTGACCCTAAGCACACAGCTAAAACAATGCAAGAGTGGCTTATGGAAAACTCTGTCAATGTCCTTGAGTGGCCCAGCCAGAGCTTGGGTTTGAACCCAATGAAACATTTCTCTAGAAACCTGAAAATGTCTGTCTACTGATGGTCCCCATTTAACCTGACAGAGTTTGATAGGGTCTGAAGAAAAGAATGGCAGGAAATTGCCAAATGCAGATGTGCAAAGCTTGTCACATCATAACCAAACATATTTGAGGCTGTAAATGTGTTTTAACCAACTTCTGAGATAAGGGGTTTAATACTTGAATGTACTTATTTCAGTTTTTTTATTTTTAATACATTTAGTCAGTATCGTGTATGGAGTGTAGATTAAATTAATTATGTAAAAAAAGTAATTTAAACTAGTTTAAGATAAGGCAGCAACATGTGATTAAAATGAAGGCACTGTATGCATAGTAGACAAAACATATCTTAGCATTACACAGTAGTTTTGGCCATGTTATGACAGATTCTTCATAGACTATGGTAATATCATAGTATTCTTCAAAGTGCAATACCCACCCACTGTACTTTAGGTAAATGAAGAACTATATTTGTCGATACTACCCAGAGGACAAACACACTGGTTATCCAGTATCTAGAAAATGAAAGCTATACATGTATATGAATTGAAACAAAGCAGGTCTGTACCAAGACAGAATGAAATTCAGGCTCACCTCTTTTGCCGGTGAGGGCGAACTGAATGGCATTTCCACCCACGCCACAGAAAGCATCAATAATGAGCTCAGCACTGAAGCTGTCCTGAACCCTCAGAGCGATGTGCTCTGCGATCTTCTCTGGGGTCACTGAGAACCAGCCCTCTGTGAAGAGAACACATGAGATGCACATCCTCATTACAATTACAAGCATTTGGTTCATTAACAAACAATAATTAGTTCTCCTGTAAGTTGTGCAGTCATTTCAAGCATTCACCACCAGAGGGAGTCTACTACTTTTATTTCTATTAAGACAAGGCACCTCTGACGTCAAACACATCTCTAAATATATAGCTTTGCTCTACATCAGGAGAGGCCTTTCAAGTAACCCATATATCAAAAAATACAATTTAGGCAAGGCAAGTTTATTTATATAGCACATTTCATGCACAAGGTAATTCAAAGTGCTTTACATAAAATGCTTGATTTACAACATTTTATTTATTTCAATCAAGTATTTCAATCAAGAAGACACAATCAGTTCTTTTTAAAGATTTCAGTAGGAGATGTAGAAGCGTTATGATGTGTATTATGATGGTGTATGTGTCAGAGAGAAAGCCCAGGCAGACAATGTGAGCTCAGTGAAAGTGAAGTTTAACAGACCATGTCCTCCTCTGATTCTGTGGAGACCAACACCATCTGCTTTTAGCCTCAACAAACCCATCTCTGTTTTTCCGCCTCTCGTCTCTTTCTCTCCGCTGAGAATAAAACACCTGCTAAAGTAACAACCACTGGTCTGGAGCAGCAGCTTTAGTGTTTCCTGTTTACAGTGAGTTCTGGACAGTGGGCAGCACCAGAAAGCCTGTCATTACAGGTGCCTTGCATAATGACGAGTCATGTTTCAAAAAACAAACATACAAAATTCCCCCTTAGTGTTGGTCTCAATTTACAATTCCATTTATAAGTCAACACGGCTCACATAATGCTACATCATTCATTCTGGTGTTTGTTGTTTGGCTTTGCTCAGTGGGCAATAGTAAAAAGCCTGGTGTTGTTACATCTATACAGCCCTGAGGTAAACTCCTCCCCATGAAGCACTCAAAACCTCAGCTCGATCTCAAGGGTCGGGGTGTGAAGTATAGACGAGTCAGCCTACGCTCTCCCTTTTCACGGTCTTTCCTCAGTTTAATCAGGCAGCGCTGAAGGAAAAGAGCCTCACAGTGGCTATGGGCTACTGCCTCTGTTGACATGAATAAGTGAATAGGTGCGAGACTCTGATCTCACTTTCAAACAGAATTCCAGATGCTTAGTCAAAGAGTTATGATTTAAAAGTGAGAGAGGCTTATAAAAACATTTTGGTCGTGGTACTTTGAGAATTCAAATAGAAATCAGCCCTCCACGAGGATACATTATCCAATTCCAACAGGACCGTTCATGGTGCTGGAAGGAGGTTTGGACCTGATGGTAAAAATTCTAATCAGCTTTAGCCATTCCCAAGATCAGGACTATTGAAATCTAAATCCTAAACCAATTTAATAACAAGGGAAATAAAATTCAATGAGAGTTGAATTTTTTTTATTTGAATCACATGTAGAACATGTGATATTCTTGAGATTTCAGGTCTAAAAGAGTTTCGTAGTCATACCAATGCATTTCAATCTGGTTGAGGTCAGGCAAACACCAGAAAGTGTATTTTCTTTTGCTAAGTAATTTTGTTGGTGTTACATTATGATGTAATGTGTATATCTTTTCTACTTTGTTTGCATTTGTGTATAATGACTTTTTTCTTGCCCTCTAGTGGCTGTTTATGTTCTTTTCTTTATTAGAGGTGATTGCGTACACCGGCGTCCCCGTTGTGGATTTGGCGCATATAAACTGGTGCTGGACCGGAAACGGGGCGGGGCCTTGACGGCGGCTACACACAAGCTTGCGTGGCAGTTTTGCCTTTTGTCCTTTGTCTCCTCCACGAAACCGAGATTTTAACTTTACTAATAAATCTTCCCTAGTTGAAATGAGCCTATGTGTTTTTCCTCAATGGTGTTATGTTGGTGCCCGTAACAGTTGGTTATTTAGTCCTGTGGTGTGGGTTGTTGCATCCAGGGCTAAAACCAATTTGGATTGCAGGAGGACGAAGACCAAGGAATGAATTTTAAGGGGGGGGGGGGACTAAGTTCCATCTCAAAATGTAAAGTATTTTCATCTTTTATCCACATAATAGTCTCCAATCTCTATGTACATAAATATAGTGGGATGTTCTGCTTATATCGTTTACAAATATAAAATATGTGCCCAACTCAAATGTTTTGTAAACATCACTGTCTTCATTCGTGGTGTCCTTCAGCACACTATGTTCTTGTATAATGTCTTATGTATGGCATACATGTCAACAGAGATGTTGGCATATTCCAGAGATGTACTCTTAAAGTCTTCTTGACATCACGGAGCGTTCTTTGCCGGACGCCCACTGCTTAGTTCAGAGTGATAAACTTTCTGCATTTATAGACAATATGCCTGACTGTTGCCTGATGAACATCAAGGCTTTTACAGACACTTTCTATAACCTGTTACAGCTTCATGCGAGTTAACAATTCTCAGCCTTGGGTGTTCTGAAATATCTTTTGTTAAAGGCATAAATCACACCAAGCTATGCTTCTTTTGAACAGCAAACTCAGAAACTGAGTGTTTTTGAAGGTCATGGACTGTGACCGACACCACCCATTATCTGACTCCTGACATCAGAGATTTACATAATCTTCCATCCTGCACTGTGAATGTTTACACGGTGTTCAATAAAGAGGTTATCATTGTTAATGCCATTATTTGTTATTTGTTTAAGCCAGCAGTTCTCAACAGGGGGGCACGGCCCACAAGGGGAGTCCCAGCTGACTGAAGTGGGCCTCAAGGTGACTAATAATTTAAAATGAGACAAAATAAGCCCTGTAATACATAAAAAACTTAAGGCCAACATATTTCTGATTATTAGGTCATTTTTATAATGAATAAAAGTTTTTTTTCAGTTAATGTCAAGCTCTAAAATAATTTTATTGGGTAGAAATTTTTTGTGAGTGGGAAGGTACCTTTGAATATTTTTGAATAATGTGGGGGCATTGCAACCCTTTTTAATCAAATATTATGGTCAATTTATGCATGAATCCATGTGAAACCAATGGGGTTATACACTGGTTCACACACAACTGCAGTACAGTTTTCCCATTGTGTACCATCCTTTTCCACAATAAAATAAATAATGGCAAAAAGGCCCTTAAAAATCCCTTAAGCAGCTCTGTCAAGTCAGGCAAGTAAGAAATAGCGAAACTTCATCAGATTAAATAAAATTACACAATAGAAAAGAGATTGCTCAGTTTAATACACCGCGTCCATTTACACAGTTGCCCATTTTGTAGGCGGCAGTAGTGAGGAGCACACACAGGTAAAGCACCAGAGCTAAAGGTTGCCCTCCTCTGAGGCTGAGCGCTCTATTTGTGAAAAATGCAGTGTGGGTAAAGAAAACACGGCTCTCTTGAGCACTGTAAAAGCTGCTTGCTCTCTTGCTCTCTCATTTGCTCCGGCTCTCTCTGGCTCCCTTCCTCTTACCCTGGTCTGATGCAGGAGGTGTGTGGGGCTCGGAGTCTAGCGTCACACACACGCACGCACACACACGCACACACATACACAGCCAGCTCATCTGTCAGCCCACACTCACCGACTCCACACATCTTTTCAGCTGCTACGACCTCACAAATACATCTCAGACACACTTATTTATATTGTAATATGTGAATAATTCTTGTTCTAAACACACACATTAACTTACTGCTCTAACAACAAATTCTGGTTTTGTCTAAAATTAATATAGAGCATTGTGATGACTCACCGTGGTCAAGTTTGATTCCTTCATCGAACCTTGAAAACAGGCGGTACCGCTGGGCCCAGTATTTGGCCAGCTCGGGTTCTGCTGCAATCTCTGGAGGCATCTCAACATCTTTTCTCTTTTTTCTGTTCTTTCTCTTTTTCTTTTTTAAAGCCTGCACGCTCTTCGCTGCGAAAGAGAACAGTAGGATTATGTCAAATTGAACCAGCGCACACCAAATAAAAAGCCTAACTGTGTTAATTAAAGGCTTTGAGATTGCTGTGTTATCTGCGTTACAGGTGCACAGTCATTATCTCATTATTAAAAGCAGAGCACTGAACTCTGACCTCCTTCTGCATCCTCAGGAGCATCAGGAAGCAGGAAGTCAGGTACATCAATTGGCTGCAGGTCTCCTCTGGGATCTGAGCCCTTCTCTTGCCATTCTTCTGCTTCTGGTGTCAGTTCTAAGTGCATTTTCTGCTGCTGTCCTTCACCTTCTGCACATCTCCTGATGAACTGAGAAGCCTTCTCACTCTCCGCCTCATCCATCTCATCATTTGGTGTGGATCGGTCAACATCATCGGTTTTTTCAGGCATGGAGGTTGACGTTACCTCTTCGGAGTTAGAATCAGTGTGAACTTGCAGAAGGAAGCTCTGGACCTGAAAGGATATGAGTAACAATAGTCATTAGAGGAAACAGACACAAATATTGTCTGCTACAAACAAAGGAACTTCCTCATCGGATTAAGAGCTAACGCATGTCAAAAGCGCAATGCGGCTTTGTAATATTCATGATACACCTACTTCCACTAAGGAAGCGTGGTTTCAGGGTGTTGATAATGCAGTCACTAAGGAGATGTTTTAACATGTTGCTAGGATGTTCTTGGTGAGTGTTGTCAAGTCAGACAGCTTAGTCCGAGGCTAAATTACTATATTCTGGTCCCTAGATATGACTTGGATTCCTTCTTCAATGCAATCCCATTGAATTTCTCACCCGTTTCATCATTCACCACGTATAAATAAAAAAATCATACATCCAATTCGACCTTATAAATATTTTTCCTCAACCATCCACACAATTTACCACATTTTTCAAAATCGTTTTGTTGTCGATTTCAAACAACAGCTGTTTTCAGAGATCAGTCACCCTGCCTTTAAGATATCAACCTATATGTTCATTTAGCCTGCGTATTGACTGATTTACAATTATATATATATATGAAGATATTTAATTATGTTATTGTTTTTATTGTGTTCAATTGCATTAGTTACCTGTCTTTTTTGAGTTATTATTACAAAACAACCCAAATGCAGTTTGATTAATATTAATTGAAATGCAAAATAAAAAAACAGTTATCACCATTGAACTCTTCATATACATAATAAGTGTAGCAACTATGTTTTGTCAGATTTATTACAATTATAGTATTATTGTATTTATTACAATTATTGTATATTATCATATTATCATAATTCAACTACCAAAATCATGGTTAAACTGTGATAACTATAATAAAACTATAAAAATTTGTGGTATAGTCTCTATGGTAACTAAAGTAAAAATCACATCACAAGTTAAAACGTGCTCATTTCTGAAAATGTGCATCGAGAAAATGTGCACAGAGAAATTGATGAAGAGGAATTACAAATTTTATTTTATCTAAAGTAGCCGATTCCTAACCTTTTGATCCCAATTGATTTTTGATTCCCAACCCTACGCAGGACAAGTGATGAACTACCATTTAGTATAGAGCTTGTTAAGGTTTATGTTCAAATCCCTTAACCTACTGTATATATATATATATATAAAAATATATATATAAGCAGTAGCAATAGCCACTAACAGAAATAAAAAAGACACTGTAATAAAAATGAAAACATACTGGTGATAATGTCTGTTGCAGTAAAGTTTTTGTCCTCCACAGATCAATTCGTGCTACAGAGAGATCAATTCCAAAGCACTGCAGTAAATTGGTCTTGTCTCTTCACTAGCTACAAATCCAGACATACATGAATTCTTATCTGCCTGTTTCTTTGGCACGAAACACCAAAATCCACCTTGAAAGAGTCCATCCATAAAAGCACTACATAAACTACAACGAAATAAAACCATGCAGTTAAATCTTTTGTTCATCTTGTTTTCATATTATGAAAACATGATTTGGTTGCATGATGTAGTGAATATTGGTATTGGGAATTCTGTAAACTTAAACTTGAATGATGGAAATGATCGGGTACAATAGTACACAGTCGTAAAGTTCTGCACAATATGTCATAACTTTCTAGCAAACAAGTTCATAAATGTATACGTAGCTGTTATCAGAATAAAAAATTTTAAGTTATATTTTAGGGACTTTTTGCCTTTATTGGACAGGACAGTGGAGAGCAGACAGGAAAGCGTTGGGCAGAAATAGGGAAATGGGACCAGCAAAGTACCGTTCAGACGAGAAATTGAACTTGCGTCACCTAGAGTGCACAATTATTAGATTGTTGTGAATAATTATTATTTCATTATTATAATTATAATGATTAAAACAAGTTATGTTAAAAAAGCTTAAAAATAATATGCATTATTTTTTGGTGCTTCCAGCAGACCAGAAAATAAAAAGTCTTTAGCATTAAGCCCTGCTATTCTTTTCAAATATTAAAAATGCCAGCAAAGACCAAACCTTTGAACTTGTCGTGTGTGTGTTTGACAGCTGGGAACGTTCGTGTTCATGTAAGGGGTGAGAGTGGAGGTTAAACTAAAGCACCTCCGTCTGTTTGATGGGAGCTGACAGCATGCAGTTAGCAGGTGCTGTGATGAGGGGGGTTAGATGAAGAAGCTCTGTGAAGACTGCATAAAAAGCTGTCAGACTCAATGCTTCTCCTGGCTCTGTGCCCACTCTCATCCCCTTTAATACAAACACACACAGCCTGAATCCCGTCACAGTTTACCCTATGCTTCACTGATCCGTAGTAAGGCGACCAGAATGACACATCCTACGCGTAATCCTTTCAAATCCACGTGTTAATAAATCCCCAAGAAAGAGCAAACAAATACATTTAATAATTTTAAGTATCTTAGTTAAACAGTTTGGTGTCGAATGGTACAGAGGAGCTAAACCACGAAACTATTACAAAGCGCAAAATAGAACTATGAATCTGTCAGCGAGAAGTGTTTTGTGTAGTTATAAGCTATGATGTGGCTTTAAAACAACAATATAAGCACATGTCACATGGGGATATTTTATTGTGTTTTTGGAGCTTGACTGCCCTTGGTCACTAAATTTGTTATTTGGAAGATATGAAAAACAACTTACTTTCTGGAGGGTTTTGCTAATCTTTGGCTTTGCGGTTTGTGGCCCATCGTCGGTAAAAAAGACATGCTTGTTGATCTTGCACACTGCTTGTTTTCTGTACGGACCCTGGCCTGGTTTGAGCTTCACGACGCTGTCAAACCTGCCATTGCATAACAAGTTAATGGAGAGCTTGAGTGTTTTCAAAGCTGACGAGAGGTGTCAAGCACAGTCGGGGGTCTTACTTGGGCTGTGGGCCGCGTCTCAGTCCGAGAGCATCCCATGCCTCCTGAACCGGCACCTCATCGGCATCTAATTCATGACTGTGAGCAAACATTCACAAACCACTGGATTAAACACGAAACCACATACGGTACCTGAATATATTAAGTCCTGATACAAGACAGCTCACCCTCTTTTTACTTTAGCCCGCCTGCTCTCAGGAGGATCATCATCATCTCTCTCATCTTCATTGTTAGACCTGCTCTTTACAGGCTGTCCGCTCCCATTATTCAACTGAGCCGAGGACTGCTGCATGTTGCCATCTGAAAACAGTTTTTTTCCAGTTAACTGATAATAATTGCGATCTTATCATTATGATTCAATGCATCTGGGTTCTTTATTGCCTGAGGTATGAAGCAAGTGTGCAGTGTACAGTAGATAGCATTAGTCATGGCCTGACAATCAGGATGACGAGTGCGATTTTTAAAGCAACTGAGAGAGGGCTGTGATCTCCTTTTCTTTTGTACATGTGCTGGCATTAAAAATGCATAGACCAAAGTCACATGCTCTTTTCATTCAACGGGTGACATCTTTTGATATGACGAATTAAAAATTCAAGTCGAGCCAAGCTTAGGCTGCAGAAAAAGTCTGGGGAATATGATCTGCTTTTAAAGATGGCGTGACACACGGGGCGTTGCTATTTGGATCACAGGTAGCCATGACAGACTGCAGATAGATACCAAACTACTAAGACAGAGTTATCTAACACCGAACGGGCTAATTGTAAAATGGAATTTGTAACTGCTGACTTCTTACTCGTAAATTTGCTGAAAGTATTGACAATATTTTTCTGCCATTTCAAGACCTTTGCTCCACTGGAGGCACCAAATGGAATTTCAGTAGGTTTGCTTATGTGGCCTGACATGAGGTAAGCTCAACCAATGATGTCAGTTTGAGGTAAATACTTTTATCGAATCTTAGCAAGAAGTCATCAGATATAGTTGCCTTTTTAATCTTTATATTTGCAGTTTGCCTGCCAGGGTCACATAAGTCTGAGTAGTTTGATTTCTGTCTGCGGTCTGTGACCACTGTTTGTCCAAAAATTAACACATTTTTATTGCCATCTTTAGTGCGTGTGTGTGGCTTTTTGTTGCTTTTTATAAGGGCTGCACAATATTGAAGAAAAATGAAATGTGCAATAATCTAAAATACATAATGCAATGCAATATGATAATGCTTTAAGTTTGCTAATTCAATTTAAATTATATTAAAATATATTTCAAAACTAAAAATTACATATACCTTTATATTCTTTCTTGGAAAAAAGCATCATTACCACTTCTGAAAATGTTTTACTGTAATCTTACAATTCACTGTGATATGTGCCATATTGCGAACATTTGCGATGTTTCGATATATTGTGTTTTATTTGTAATTTATAAATAAGTTACAAATAAAACACATTTAATTTAACATCTTTTTATATAGCAACAGATTAAGCTTTCTATGGTTCTTAGTTGCAATCGAAAGTATGAATTCTGCCTTGCAGCTGCACTACATGAAACTGCTGAAAGTAGGTTAGAGACAGGTGTTGACATATCTGGGCTTAGCCTTACAGCTGGGACACCACAGTAGCCACAACAAATGCATGAGGTCATTTTGAATAGCGAAACACAAGCACTAACCAGCCGTGTCAGTGCAGGCTCTACGTGATGATGATCTTTTGCGGTTTCCACCATCACAGGGCTCATCAGAACAGTCACAGTCCAAACCCTGCTGACCATCTTCAGCACAGTCAACATCCTCAGTCAACAGGCTCAAGCTGCTAATAAGGTGTGTAACGCTGGAAGCATATTGCTTCTCTTCTTCTTCTGTTCGTGCCGAGTCCGTCCGATTCTTTATTCCCTCTGTTTCTTCTCGGCTGGCCTGATCATCCTCAGAAACAGCAGCTGTGCTGTAGGACTCATCCAGCGTCCAGCCGTGAGCAGCCCAGTAGTGAAACTGTTCCCAGTAGTACTGATATGTTTGTTGGCAGTGTTCATCCCAGTCTGCCTCTGAGTGAGGACGGTCATGTGTTGTACTGCTGGAGGCCTCTGGATGTTTCTCCAGCCAGCTCTGCCACAGAAGACTCTCACCCTGCTGCTGCCAGTACCTCAACCAGGACTCTTCTGACGCTGTCTGTTCAGTGGGGGGCTCGGGAACATTTCTCACAGAACACTGTTGTTCCTGTTCAGAGTCCTCCTCACTTGTGTTGGGATAATCTGTGAGGGTTTCCAAATGCTCTGCGCCTCTTCTGTTCTTCTGTCTTGCTAAGACGTGGCCCTTAAAGACAAAAAAAACATGATTCATTTAGGTTTTTATGAGCATGACAAAATGATTTCCTGAGGAAAATGGCGTAACAGTTTACAGTGACTTTCTTTTATAAAAAAATAACAAATAAAATAAACAATCAAGGGACTTGCAAGTTAAAGCTAATAATAAGATGTACAGTAACATAGACAACACAGCATCATCCATATATAAAATGTAGAAAATGTAAAAAGACACACAGCATTCTTCTGTTGTGATGAGCTGGCAAACTCTACAGGAAGTCCCATACTGGCCATAAGCATGGTCTCTTCATCCACGGCTGCCTCCTCCTTATCTTCTTCATCATCATCATCTTCAGACCCGACGAGATCATCCATAAGCTTGTCCTCGTCGTGAGCTTCAACATCTACCGAGAAACAGGATAGATCTCAACAAAACTTCCATAAAGTGTGGGTATTTGGACATTTTGAAATAAACATTGGCTTTTGATAGCACACCCCGTTTCAAGGTTTAATGCAAATTAAAGGGAAAGTTCTTCTTTTGTGTTCTACGGAACAAAGAAATTTGTTAAATAGTTAATGGTGGCCATGAACTGTTTGGTTACTAGCATTCTTCCAAATATCTTTTTCTGTGTTCAGCAACAAATACATTTAGACACACTTTGAACAACTCGAGGGTGAGTAAATAAAGACAGAATTTTAAGAGTGAACTGATCCTTTAAAGTCAAGAAATCTATGAAGCCATCCTTCTCCTTATAAAGGACCAGATATTATGGGGAAACTGTACCTTGTAATTCATCACCAGCCTGACTCAGTATGGCTTTAAAATCTGACCGATACAATTCTCGATCACTGCAGAGGAGAAAAAGAGAATGTGTTCATTATTTACAATGGCAAACAGGCAACATTCCATGTTAAACTAAAGACAACAAATTGAGGTGTTTGACGGTCAATGCTGCTGAAGAACTAGTTCAAAGGTATAATGTGGTGAAGAGATAACCTCAATGCACGTCAAATGTCACGTCTACTCCTACCGTGCTCTACAGAAGTTCAACTTCATAAACCAAAAATGTTACACTACAAATTTTTAGGCATCCAAAGCACATTCATTTAGGTAAATCAACATCCACATGAATAACGTTACATACTTGACGTAAGCCCGGGAACACAAGCAGTGTATTGTCATTTCGGTTTCTGAACCCTGATAGAAGATGATATCAGCTAGAGGAACAACATTCTGCTCTCCGTAAGCAATCATGATAGAGGCGTGAATGACACCTGTCAGCGGGATCCTTCAAGAGATCCTAAAAACTAGTTTATCATCTCTCTCAAATGATAGAAATAAAAACGACTGCGAGGATAATGAAGAATGCGATATGTACAAACACAAGTGTATTAAAACTAGCTGGACTAAAAATACTATATCGTCTCTGCCCTGTCTCCACGCATTTCTGCCACATTGGTTTGCTAAAAATTTCCCCCGTCGTGTTTTGGAATTCTCTTGTCACGTTAAAAGTCTTTCACTACTTCACGACACAAAGATCGCTTTTATAATGTTTAAAGACTTTTATTATGACATCTTTCGATCGAGGAAGTTGACTTAAGAGTTTTGAGTGCGGCGCTGCGCAGACTAATCTGCGTATGACACCAGAGTACCGCGAGAGCGATTCATTATCTGTCTTTCAGACTCGTTCTCGCGGTATTATATTGTCATGCTGTGATCGGACTGTGCAGCGCCGCATAGTCTAACGGGACATGCAGTTTGTGTCACACTTAAAGGGAGCCGCCGGTTCAATCAGGAAGAAAACATTAACTGAGGGCAATAGTGTCATTTTCATCGAAGTAACATCATGTAAGTAGGCTGTGAGCAGTGTTACTTTTAAACGCTCCCCAAAACGGGTCAGTGTCACAATTGTTCGGATGAAGTAACTTTTAAAAAGGCAAGATCTGCAGCTGCTGGAAGGTTTTCTGATTGTTTACTGTGTATCGTCTACAGCAGGTGTAATATAAGACAGACAGGGCTAATCGAGCTACACCTTCCCTTTACATCTTTTATGAAGTTGACCATGTTTATCCGAAGGGTGTACAGCAGCTTTACCTGTGACACTGCATCAATGTCAATGTATTTTAGGTCATTGCTCTGAGGTTGGTATGGTTGGACGAACAACACTTTTCCGAAGGAAAAGGTTCGTATATTTATTTTTATTGCAAAGGTTAATGGAAAAAAGTAGTGTATTTACAGTAGATTTGTATTCTTTTTTTGTGTGTGTTATTTTGATTGACAGCCTTTATCCCCATCTTCAGGTCTGCCCTTTGGCAGATTGTTGCCCTGTTGATCCCATCTTGCACTGGGAGAGGCTAACAGTGAAGCAGCATGTCCAGCAGGAATGCCTCTTGTCTGTTTGAGAATGGATCGGTCGGTTTCCTCTCCTGCTTGTTTCATGTGTGGGAGGAGTGGGCAGGGCTTGGCCAGCTGGAAGACTACATCAGTTTCTTGGAGTACCTGCTCTGGGTTTTCACACCTTTGGCCATAGTCTTCATCCTGCCGTTCATCATAGTCATCCTCCTATATCTGTCCATCCTCTTCTTACACGTGTACAAGCGCAAGAACCAGCTGAGGGAAGCTTATTCCAACAACCTGTGGGATGGTGCGAGGAAAACTCTGGCAACCATTTGGGATGGACATGGAGCTATATGGCACGGTGTGTAATGCGTGCATGGGGGATTCGCCTTTTATATGGGTTTATTAAGATAAACGGCATCACATCGTTTTCTTCCACTGTTATGTAGATCTTTAAATGATAGATAAGAATAGCCTAAATGTAATTAGTAATGAAAAAGTAATTAAAAGTGATATCTAAATATGTTCTGTAAGATTTAGTTATTGCTCAAATTAAAACCATCTTATCTTTTGACAGCTCAATTAATGACAATGTTTCAGGCAATAGATTATCATTTTAAAATGCAAATTTGTAAACCGCTTAACCTTTATCATCTAACTAACTATCTGACTCTATGCGCGTTTAATCTATTCTGATGTCACAAAGTGCAAAGTGAATTTTCTCATTGTAAAATTTTGCATTGAAAATGAATGATATTTAAACAGAAATGCTTACAATGTTATACATTCTCCTCCAATGATTAAAATAGATCCTTCTTGTTTTGATCCTCCAGGTTATGAAATCCATGGTTTAGAAAAGATTCCAGATGAAGGACCTGCCCTCATAGTCTACTATCATGGGGCGATTCCTATAGACTACTATTATTTCTTGGCGAACGTTATCCTTCAGAAGGGAAGAACTTGTCATTCAGTGGCTGATCATTTTCTGTTCAAGGTCCCAGGTAAAACAACTTCATACTGGCATTTTTCGATAAACCAGACACACTTCAGAATCCTTAATAAAAGCACAGTGACTGTTTACTAACAGTATATTTGGGAATGAGTGTAAATGTGTCATCATGATCAGAATGTTAATAAAAGCCCTTCTCGCCAGGGTTTAAGCTTCTTTTAGAGGTGTTTAGCGTGATCCACGGTCCGCAGGAGGAGTGTGTAAAGGCACTACGGAACGGCCACCTCCTGGGCATCTCTCCTGGAGGGGTCCGGGAAGCACTGTTTAGTGATGAGACTTACCCCCTGCTGTGGGGCAAACGCAAAGGATTTGCACAAGTGGCCATCGACTCTAAAGTGGTAAGTGACCGTCCCTCAGTTTGTACACTTTTCTGTTTTGCTGTACTAAATATCTGTGTTTTTCCGAACAGCCAATAATACCCATGTTTACTCAAAATGTCAGGGAGGGATTTCGTTCTCTAGGAACACTAAGTGAGTCATACACAAAACAATTTTCACACTGTTTCATGATAAGAGTGAATTGTTGTAAATAGATCACATACCATTGTAAAGGACTCTCAACTGTTCTTCAAATTCTTTCAGAATTTTACAGATGGGTCTATGAGAGGTTTCGTCTGCCGATAGCGCCTGTGTACGGAGGCTTTCCGGTCAAATTTCGCACCTTCTTGGGCGACCCCATACCGTACGACCCCAAACTCAACGCAGCTGAGTTAGCTGAAAAGGTAGGACTTCTTTAGACCGCCTGATCTGTTTTTGTACCTCTTTGCTCCTGTGAAGGTAAAGTTCTGACTTTTTGTTGTGGTTGCTGAGCTGGGGCTTTTTCAAATGTCGGAAAAAGCTACAAGAGGCTTTAACCTCTACACTGTCCTTCCAAGTCCTGACCTTTTGTTGACTACGCTCTACGCTAACATACTCTGTGCGGTGTCATTTGTTTAGACTGTCCCGTAAGGGCATGTTCCAACCGAGAGCGGGTATCACCATTCATCAAATATATAGGTGTATGGACTCAAAAATGTGTAGTGAGAAAATGCTTTATTAATTTCTCACATATGCAGGATGTTCAGCCTCCACGAAGCCTGTTTCATTCACAAGAACAGTAACAGATAAATGAAAGAAAGCGGTCTTTCTCCTGCTTTCATCACATGCTACCGTCAAGTGGTTGGCAATAACATCACTTATTAGAGCCTGATGGCTTTCTTGCTTTTAGAATGGACAAAGGTCTCAGTGGGCCTTTAAGCTATTCAACAAACCTTGTGCTTAAACACTTTTTTGTTTCTTAAGAGCCAAACTTATGGGGCTGAATGAAACACACTGCCTATAGATACAGTATAGATATGTACAGATAGATGGATAGATCACGTGATACCAGCAAAAGTGGGGTTCAATACAAAGTAGAAATGTCTTGAGTGAAAGAAATTCAGACTCTGGCAAGAAATGACACCAAGGATGATCATATAATTTTTTTCATCCTATTCATGTTTACAGGTGCAACAAGCAGTTCAAGCACTTATCGACAAACACCAGAAGATACCTGGAAACATCCTTAGAGCTCTACTGGAGCGATTTCAAAGGGAACACAAAGATTAGCATACTTGCCTTCAACCTTTTGAGTCCTGAAGATTATTTATTTTGTTACAGTACATCATATGATTATGTTACTGACACAGTGGACGTATCTGGGTCACGAAAACATACAAGTATCAGCATATTAGCAATGTTGCATATCAAAATAATGGTGCGTGTTTTTGTAACATCTGCTATGTGTAGTCTTGTGCATGAATGAGTGGTTTTGAGTGCAAATTGTTTTTTGCTTGAGTCCATGATTTATTTGCACACTTTGATCTATTTAAAGGACCACTGCCAAAATAGTTTGTTGTCCACAAAGCCTTTGGTTATCTTTTTATGGCCTTTTTAAAAAGTATCAGTCTGTCATTCATTGGTAATTCAATGTGTTGCAGTATACCAGAATTTAGTATAGCCAATATTTTCCACATAAACTACAAATTAAATGATTGTGTTTGTTTAAAATGGTTAAACACATACTGTGGTTTGTGAGAGTTTGTAAGCACATTTGCCGTTTGACGTTGAATACTACTTCCAGTTGTAATATCTCTTTATCAACAGTCAGAACAAACTGCTGTCTAAATATTACAGGTTGGTATTGATGATTTGTCTTTAAATTTGCCATAAATGGGCAAAGTAAAAATATTGTAATGTAAAGAGACTATACATTATGAAACTCGATTTTATACAAACAACACGACACACAGGACTTTCAGAATTCATTAAGATTTACTAACATTCCTGAGATTTATGGGTATTAATTCACTTTTATTTCAACCAGCATTAAGACTCTCTTGAATCTAATATGACATGATCTAGACTGAAAATAAATGGTTGTAAATTTATGATTTTATAACAGATTTTATTATTAAAAAAGAAATAAAAGTTATTCTTATGGATTTAGTGCTGTTATGCTCTTTGACACTTGCTTATGCGCTGTAAATCTGCCTTTATTTCCCATGATCCTTGCACAAATATCCTGTATGATGTAAAGATTAAATATCAGCATGGGCACAGTTTTTGTCACCTTATGTCCTGTTTGTGGCATCTGCAAAAGCTCCAGTGTTACTCTGTATAAATCTGTTTGGTAATTACTAACCACATCTGTGCATCCATTTTAAATCCCCCCCTCAAAAATCACTTGGAAAAAATAAAAAATATTTTTTGGGAGAAAATGTTTATTAGCCTATTCGTGATTTTTCGTTGCATTATACATGTGGTTCTAATTTCCTTCCAGCTTCTCCAGGAGTCATTTCTAATTAGGGAGTAAAACTGTAAATCATATGAGGTGTGCGAATACATATTCAGAGAAATTCAGCACTGAACTTTGCATATGTTACATACTCGAACGGACCCTATTCACACATTGACTCGATCCAAAAGAAGGTCGCAAGGGAGTCCAATAAAATGACCACAGTGTACTTTATTAAATGAATTTGGTACTTTGTGTTGCATTAGAATCAAATAAAAATTTACAAAAATCCAATATGTACAAAAATGTAACGTTCTTTTGCTTTACTCTTGAATTTACAATAAAATTAGATAACAGATTTGATGCATTTTACGCACTTCAGACTTTCATCACACAATACAACTTACTTAAGAGACCGATAATAAACTGTTTTTTTGTTTTTTGCTTTTTATGTCAGTTAATACATCACATACACCACACTAGGTTTATCTGTATTATGTCATATGTAACTGCCATCTCGTGGCGCCAATCTCTAGTCAATAGACACCTTTCACAATTGGGACTCGGAGAGGAATGTTCTTTTACACATGTACATTTTGCATACATTTATTTACAGTTAAATAGCCTTTTGAGATTCACTATGGAACTTCCTTCGCAACTGAAATACCAGTAACGTCTGTACATCGTATCTGAAAGTTCAACTGAATGCCATCTTTAAATTACTGTGCTTGTACTAATATCGTGCTTTATTTATAACCACCGATTATCTAAATGTTCTACTTTTCCCCCCCTCACATCTATGGCATTCTAGTTCATCTAAGCATCTATGTCTACAGGTGAGAGAGGACCGTCGATTTGTTTTTGACAAAAGAAACATCAGAAATCTTCTCTGATGTGCAATGGCATTGAACTCATTCGAAGACACAAGTGCCACTTTGTTCATTACAGAACGTTCAGTTCGAAATGCTCACAATCTTGTAACAGTACGGCCCATGATGACCCAAGATATTAATACACCACAAGTGTGGCTTGTCATTTTGATTGTTTGTCTGCATATGCAATTTCATTTTAGCCCATCACTGAAGTCTACTCGCAGTATAAGCACAGTAACTATGCTAAACCATTTCCAAACCACAAATATCCATTATTCAGCTTCATACTATCATTACAGTTACGTCAGAGCATCATGCGTACGATACAGACAAATAAATAAGGAAAAACTGAAAATGATGTCCCTCATGAATAATTAAGCCATAAAAAAGCGAACGTTGTTTAAGGCAAATAAAAGAGAATTAGCTTGCATGAATGCAACATGAATTCAATGTTCTCCCTGGCTGCTGTGTGTAGTTGTACTAAAAGTCCTAGTTTAGAGCTCATCTCTACTGATGTACTGGTAATGAACAGAACATCCTTCAACTCTTCCAGCACACATCCACTGAAACACGTGGATCTCCGTAACAATAAATTCCCTCATATCACCCACAACAACAAGAGGTGGAGAGTGTTCTGTTTAAGTTACTGTTTTGAGGTAGGTTATAGGTATAAATTAAACTTTCCAGAGTGGAGGAATGCTTGATGATTCATAGGGCTTTTTAATACAACCCAACAAAAAATGGAGATAGAAGCACAAAACAAAGATACATAGCTTTGCTGTAATGTTATGATTAGCTTAAATTGACTTTCCGCCACCCCGTGTTAAACTATCACGTTGCATTTCTACTCCCCTTTAAATCATAAAGTGTACGATTAGCTTTTCTTAAAACTAGACTAGACAGAGTTCAGACATCTCAAAACATAAATCCTGCACTTCTTTTGGGTGATAAATCTTTAATACCTTGATTCACTCTGCCCGCGTTGAACACATCTCTTTGCCACACGTGTTTTAAATTCATGGCGTATTTCAACATGAATAAAATAATTGAGGCCTTGTACCTGGTAAATGGCTGGATACTGTTAACACAAACTCCTCTTACATGATTTCTTCTGGGAAGCAACCGCCATCACAACCCAATGATATGAACAAGACTGTTGCCCCGTAAAGGGATAATTCTATAAAAAATGACAATTCTGTCATCATTTACTCACCCTGTTTTTATTTCAAACCTGTATGAAGAACACAAAAGAAGATATTTTGAAGAATGTTGGTAACTGAACAACGGCGGTACCCACTGACATTTGTTTTGTGTCTATACAATAGAAGCGAACGGTTACCGACATTCTTCAAAATATCTTTTTTTTTGTTCTGCAGCAGAAAGAAAGCCATACAGGGTGAGTAAATGATGACAGAATTCAATCACAACAAAACACAGGATGCAGTGAAGTCTGGGATATCATTTGCATCCCAAAAAGAAAGGAAAACTATCATAAGAAAAACATGGAAATGTAACATTCCAGAGGTCGTACATCACTTGTCTTCCCTCAGACTGGTCTTGTGTAGGTGGTGAATGTGGAAATTGTGTAATTAGGGCGCTAAGACAAGTGTTTTGTGCTCTGACTACAGAGGACTCTTACTAAGGCTGCTTGGAAAAATGTAGCACAAAGACAAAGCATCATCATCATCCATCACGCTGAGAAATGAAAGCATAAGACACGTTGGGAAAAAGCTGACAAAATAGCTAAAACATACAGGTCTACATTTCACTGTGGTATTTGTTATAGACCCATAAGAGCCCATCTAAATTGTACTTATTTTTTCTTTTCTGTTTTCTTTTTTATTATTTGCAACACAATTAGGACGTTTGTCTGCATGTTTATCTGCAGTGGTAAGCTAAGCTCATTTGTTTGGATGGTTGGACATCGATCAAAACAGCTTCAATATAACTCAGGTTAGAAGTAAAACAAACTCTAACATCCTATACCAGTCATCTCAAAAGAGTTAATGGCATTAAGCAAACGCAATGTTGTAAGACACATGTTTAAATCCATCCAAAACTAAAAGAATATCATGACTTTAAAATGTCAAACACAAATTTTTGCACACACTTTCAAAACAGGCACATCTAGCTTTTGTCGCTGTGATATTTTCCATCGCTTTTAAACCGTCTCTCTTAAGTGTAACCTATAACCAAATTCCTTCCTTGTGCTGAAATTCCTTCCTGTGACACAACTTGTGCTTGTTTTTCGCTACCACCTCCATAAATGCCGTCAGATATTCTACATAAAGACACAAAGTATCAACTTAAAACAACTCCAACACTTTCATATATAAAGGATGCATTTGGCAGATTTAAAGATACAGTGTTCTTTTAGCCGGATATTGTGGAACGACACAACCTGAAGCGCCTGTGCTGCGTGTTCACGTCTGATTTGTAGACTGTGTTAGGAATTGAAGACAACTGTAAAAAAAGTCTGCAGGGTTTCGAGCAGCACACTTCCAGATGCATTCTGGGAGGATGAAAGGTGACCCCTTTAATTCTCTACACATGCTTTACCGGGAGATATACGACTCATGGACACCTAACCCAGCCTGTAAGAACACTGTATCTTTAACCCAGAGGATGAAGTGCATCCTGGTTCTGTTGAGTGCAGTTTGGCGGCGACTGTGGATTGCCGTTTCCCCCAGTCTCTCAGTGCATGTGTGTTTGCAGACAGATCCTTATCAGCCCACAGCACTGAGGTGAATGAGGCTGGATTGCCAATGGGAGCTGCCAGGAAGTGTTTTCTTGGCCTATTGCCTTCTCCTCAATAGAAGAAAACAATCTTGTGTTCTCGCCGTCCCAAGTGGCTTGAATTGAGCGTGTGATGATCACATACTCTTCTCTGTTCTCTTTTTTTACTTTGTACAGGATTCAAGTAGATGGTTGAAATGCTGCCCTGTTAATATTTACAGTTTGCGGTGGAGACCCACAGTTCAGTTTGGAGTCAGTGTGAACAAAACGTTTGGCACTGGTAGAGAACTGCTGATGAACTAATAGGATTCAGCACCCTGGCGAAGAGACTCGTAAATCTAATCAGCAATTTTCTTAAGCGTGTACCACCCACATGAATTCTGGACCACTGTCGCTCCAGTGCGATAGGTAGACGTATAGCGTCGACGGAATAATAAAACAGCCAGTTTCAAGGCTTTGTTCATTTGCACTATTGTGAACTAAGCAAGAAACATTATCTATATATATTCGGTGTGCAAGTGTCTTCTCCACTATGCTGCGGTTTCGAGATGCTGTAACCCAAACCTGGCTCTGAAACAGTTTTGAGGATTATTGAGTGGTCAATATCAGCCAGCACAATGACTTCTTAAAAACCCAAATATTCCCTGACAAGACGGAAGTAATAAAAAAGAAAACGTTACAGTAACCAAAAAAGGAGAACGGCTTAAAAAAGACAATTTTTCCACCCATACGTTGTGCCTATATTGTTTTGTCCATGACAATCAACATCATGGCTAGATGCTATTTACTCCACATGGAGCGCTATGAACTTTATTGCCACAGTCCTGCTGTTTATTAAAGTGGATGGTCATCTGTGTAATGTTTATCTGTGTGTTTCTGTGTCTCCACAGCGCAGGCTACAATGTGGTCTCATACTCCAGACGCTCTTGAACGAGTGTGTCATCTTTATACTGGAGGCGGGGAGGGGTGGGGGACGAGTCGATGGCCAGGATGGCCTTCCGTATACTCCTGTCCAACACGTGCCTCTCCCAGGCAGGGTAGCGATTCCTGCACAAGTCTATTTTAATGACCGTCTCCTCTAGGCGCGGGGCACGAGAAGAGGGTGTGGAGGGGGCGGTGGGCCGCACCTGAAAGACAGGTACGCAACCGTCTCGCTCGCTGTACTTGCCCTCACGGTCAGCGTCCCTGGCCAGCGTGCCGCCGCGGTTGGAGCGCAGGGAGTTGGTGGCGCCTTCGGGGGGCAACGCGAAAGTGGCGGTTGGGTCCTCGAGCTGCACCAGACTTGCAGAGCGACCAAAGCGTGGACCATTGGGATGGAAGAAAGCGTAGTACATGAGCATGAAGACGATGCCGGTGAAGAAGCTGGAGAAGATGACGCAGAGGGCAGGCACGGCGAAGGCGTCCGTGCTGGCCGGCGAGCGGTACAGGTACCACAGCGTGCTCAGGGCCGTGTTCTCCAGCAGGATCATGAAGTAGTAGATGAAGAGACGGCAGCGGGTGCGACCCTCCTTCACGTTGAACCAGCTGAAGATGTAAATGATGCCCACCACCATGTCGAAAACGATTTCTTCCCACTTGGTGATGCAGAACTCGGTCTCACAGTGCACGATCCAAAAGGTCATGATGCACCAGTGAAGCACGATGAAGATGCCGAAGTAGAGCTGAAACACGGAGGCGAAGAGAGCGAAGGTAACCACCCGAGCGGCTATGGTGAAGAAATGCCAGCAGAACTGAATGATGACCGCAAGGTAGCTGACGGGCTTCTTGTCATCACGGGAGTCACGTAAGGCTTTCTGGTAGGAGGCCAGAGCCCAGGCCAATGACACCAGAGAAGCAGCTGCTGTCATTCCTGAAAGAAAGCAGAGAAGTGTTGGTTATTGCTCAACATTATACATATTTGCATGAAATGCAGTCTTGTGTTTCATCTTAAATAATTTTTCGTTGTTTGTGTATGCATTGTACATATGTACCAGATGGATGTCATTGGCCACTTTTATAACACATGAAACATTCAACATCATGTCATTTGATTTACATCCTTTTGGACATTCCTGACAAAGACATTACCACATATATTTTCCTTTGTGCCCTTGAAGGGCTTGACTCCGCAAGTGCTGCTTGCGGCTATACTTACAACTGTTTCAGTATTGTTATAAATTTTCATTTACATTACATTTATGCATTTGGCAGGTGCTTTATCCAAAGCGACTTACATTGCATTATACATTTGTTTCTGAGTATGTGCAATCCCTGGGATCGAACCCATAACCTTGGCGTTGCTAAAAGGTACAACAAGTCACTTGTTGCATACACAGAATAGGAAGTGCCCACCAAGGCATGCAAATACATTTATCTCATTACTACATGTTTATTAAATTTCACATTCACATATGTAAATTCTCAAATTGCAAAACAATTTTTTGTCTTTTTAAAGAAAATGGATTAAAAAAAAAATCTGATTTCAGAATCTGCTAATAAGAAAGCTATATGGACTGTAAGAATTTGTTTTGCTTTTGTATACAGCATTGTATTGTGTTCTGTATGTTTTTGTTCTCAGTAATCGAAAAACCGTCAATGGCTTGAGTTCTAGTCACGGTCACATACAGCCGTCCTGTAATAAATCTGTTTAGAGCCTGTGTTGAGTCACACCAAGAGGTTTACAAGCTCGAGCCCTGATCACAGCTTATAAACAATGACTCAGGAGTGGTGCTTCATTTTGATGACACTTGTTTTGTTGTCTTTTTAAAGGAAACAGGTAATTTTGGTTTATTATGGAATTCTTCAAGGAATTGAAGAATTTTCTGTGTAACCTGTTAAAACACAAACCCAATGACAAAATGTTGCAAGCTAAATGTGGGTCCTTCAAAAGTCAGAATTTACTAAATTATTAGATTAGTAGCTAGAAAAGTGTTTTGTTAAGCGATTAGAAGAAAATACTTGCTTACATTATTTTTATAAAGAAAATATGACTCCAAGGTACACAGCAAGACCTAGTTGAAACCTACAGTAACAACTACAGTAGCACGTTTTCACTGTATAACACATTACTATCACATTGAGTGAGATGTCCATCATGTTTTCAGAAAACAACAGCACTGGGTTGTGTTTGACAGAGTGGGCTTTACTAGTCAACTGCACTGGATGGAGTTCAGTGAAAGTTCCAGCAGGTAGAAGATGTCTGTCTTAACTGCTGTGACACACTGTTCCCTTGGAGCTGGCTGCCATGGTTACTATGTGCTTGAGCTGATGGAGTGATCACATCCTTGTAGTAGGAGAGAGAGAGAGAGAGAGAGAGAGAGAGAGAGAGAGAATAAAAAAACTCTGTCCAGTCTGTCCTCACTAAAAGAATCTCTGCACAGTTAAAAAAGAAATCAAGTTTCCTAACATTGAAGGGACAGTTCACTCACAAATTAAAAGTCTTTAATCATTTACTCACCCTGGAGTTCTAAATCTGTATAAATCAACCAAACAGTCTTTGGTCACCAATGACTACCACAGTACGAAAAGTGCCCAGAACTGTTTGGTTTCAAGCATTCTTCAAAATATCTTCTTTTGTGTTCAACAGAACAAAGAAATGTATAAAGCAACTCTTCCTGCTATAGTAGTCAGTGGGGTCCAAGAACTGTTTGGTTTCAAGCATTCTTCCAAATATCTTTCCCTGTGTTCAACACAACAAAGAAATGTATACGGATTTGAAACAACTCAAGTAAATGATGACAGAATTCATATTTTTGGGTGAACTGTTGCTTTAATTGGAATAGTGTAAAACTAATGAAAACCAATGTTCACATATATTTGTGTTAATTGTGAAACTAATATAATATTACATACTAATTTTTGAGATTTTTAAATGATCTGAAAGTGGAATAAATAAGCTTTCTATTGATATATGGTTTGTTAGAATATTTGGCCAAGATATTACTATTTAAAACTCTGAGGGTGCAAAAATATTGAGAAAATCACCTTTAAATTTGTCCAGTGATGTAAAGTCCGGTGATATCTCTTCATTACTGAAGTGTTGAACCACAGCTTGACTTTGATAAAGCTTCAAACCAACACATTTATACAACTTTGAAATAGTCTCCAGTCTCCAATGCAATATTGTAAATTCATCTATCAGAACATCTTTCAATTGCTTCAGAGACGTTGGAGCACAGAATCTGCTTCTCATTCTTCTCAAAATTTTAAGCAAGTATGTTAAAAAAACTGAATACACGTTCAAAAAGATGTATCAAACAGTAAGAATTGTTTTGTGATGCGACTAAAACCAGAACACAGCACACACACAGTATACAATTATGTAACAGGCACAGAATATTTCAGCGTTTGCAGTTGATCCCACAATTTCTCTGTAAGTTACAGGTTAAATGTTTATCAGTCATTCAATATTGTGTTTCATCTGGAGTTCTGTCTTTGTGTCTTTGTTTCGTGTCAGATAAAAGACAAGATAAATCTGATACTCTGACTGCATACATTGTTCCTAAGAGATATCATGACAGCCTTTGAATGTATTATAGCCCTCATTAACCAGATGTAAATATTCTCTTCTTCTGACCTGTCAGCCCCATACCCAAATTCATATTAAATAAGCTTAATATCCTTTTATTGTCTTTCGGTAAATGTTGAAGAACTTAAGAGGTTAACAGGAGACTCTACCAATTATTTTTTGTACCCATGTGGACGGACATCAGCACTCAGTAGAAACGTTCCATCTCACATTCCTAAGATAACAACATGACGGCACTTGGACAATAATAATTGAACAAGTCCTTGTGTGAAATGATGAATGTGCAAATATGTATTAATTTACGTCCAAATAAAAGTGAGTATTATTTTCATTTCTGACTGACTGCAGGCTTTTTTTTGTCAAAGGCTTGAATTATTACAGGGATTCACAAGCTGTTAAACCAAAGCCTGAAATACACAATAGGTCTGTTTTGTCAGCTGCCTTGCTGCCTGTATATCTACATACGCAGTTACCTTTCGAGGTTACATTATAACCATCATAATCTTATTTTGGCAGCATAATTAGGTTGGCTACCCTGTGGTTCAGCATTTGCATAAGGGGGCGAGTCTAAAATGCTGTCTCTGTAGGCTGGAGCAGTGTACATTTAACCAGTTTTCACAGGCTGTCATAAATAGATTTGCCATTTATATGCCATCTGCATTTAGATGAACTGCGTTACGGACATCCCAGACCAAACAAAGCAGAAGACAAATTGTGAAGCTCTTCATTGACCAAATGGTGAATAAACACCACGGGCATCTGTGTTAATAGTCTGCAGGCCAAACAGTAGCACAGATGCTGGATCTGAGCCCTCCATATCCGCGGAACGGACTGTACGATGTCGACACTCCCACAGTGAGTGTGTGCAGTTGTCACGTCCTCTGTGGAACTGCTTTGTGCAACGTCATCCAAATGTGATAAACTACAACAACAGAACTGAAAGGGTGGAGGAGCAGTCAATAGTTTTTACAACAGAGGTCAATAATTAGCAAGTCTGAGCCTGAGACGTGCCGCCCACAGAACGCCCACAGTCCATTCACTGTCTGATGCATATTGCACTAAAAATAGCATGAACTGGATGAAATCTGGATCGCAGACTGGTTTCGACCAAATATTTCTTTCTTTTTTATAATCAGCTTTAGCTTTCAGAATTTATCAAGTGCTAGAGCTTCGGTTGGTAGGATTCTGTGAATTCTTAGAAGTCTGTTTCCTCAGGTCTTAAAAACAGAAATATATTCAAACAGCAATATGCTAGTTATTTTTTTATTTGTTTTGCTTTGCATCATCAATTTCATTTATTATGAGTGAGCAGATATTCCAGACATTCAAACCACGTTTAAGTATTAACGGGATGCTCCACCCAAAAATGAATTGTTCCAAACCTGCATACATTTCTTTGTTCTGGTGAACACAGAGAAACATATTTGGAAGAATGTGACACTTCTGGGACATCACTTGACTACCTTAGTTTGCTTTCCTACATTCAACAGAGCAAAATATATTTTTATTTTGCAAAACAAATTTATACAGGTTTGAGTAAATGAAGACTGAATTTTCATTTTTGGATTGAACTATCCCTTTAAATGTGATAAAAACGATCTGTCTATCTAACATTTTGCGTTTGTTTACACTGCGAGTTTGTATTGTATTGTCAACGACTTATTTACGTGTTTAACCCACTTAGATTAAATCTGGCCTATTAGGAGTTGAAGTGAGCTGAGGGGGTGTAATGACTGCTTTGCAAAGAGAAGTAATTAACTGACAGAGGCTGTAATTCTTTTTCTGTGGGCTATCTGGCCTGCGGCTTGGCTCCGCTGCTCTCTGCAAAAGTGAGGATGCACGTATTCCTCCCTCCCTCGTAACATGTGCACGTGCAGCGCATCCTGAAGAGACGGTCGCCACGGGAACCAGCCGCGGTCCAGCGCGGCTGCGAGAGCGGTGATGTAATGCTCCTCGCTGCTTCTGCTCGTGAAGGCTGCAGTAATTTAGAGAGGGGAGGAGGGCACACGCAGAATGTGTGTGTGAGTGTGTTGTGTGTTTGTAGGGAGTGTTGTAGCAGCAGGGTTATGCAAACCACAGCATCTCTGCAGTATCGTCTTCATCTGCTTCTATATGTAGCACTTCTTCCTCATGAAACCCACAGGAGGAGATGTATTTCAGAAATGTCAGATTTATAATGGTTTACAAGCCTCTGAAGAAGAAAGAACAATATTCTTAATATATACTAAAATTCTGTTATGGTGTATCCACACTCGTCTGCATGGAACACAAAAGAATCCGCCTCAGCCAACGTATTGTAATGGCTTCAGTAGACTATATAATATTATTTAAACATTCTCATTGTGTGTTTCACAAACTGAATAAATTACTGTATAAAGGTTTAGAATGACATTGGAGGTGAGTTAATAGTCACAGAAATGAGCTTAAATAAACAAACAGTAGAAAGATTTGACCAGAAACAAGGTTTAAAATTAGCATTTTAAAATGGACATTCAGCAAAGCAATTAAAAATAATACAGTGAACTTGATTTGGAACTTGAGATGTACTGTATAGTTTATCATGAGTAGCAAAAGAATTACACAAACATATATATAATTTAATGAAGTAAGAAGAAACAAGTTCATAATGGCAAAATTGTTGAAAAGCTTCTAGTTTTGATGGTTACTGCCCAGTATGAGTAGGGGCTTTTTCCAGTGTGGTTGTGTTGGAGGAAATGGTCAGGCTGAAAAGTGGCCCATATATGAGCTGGTAAAGTGGTGCTGTAAAAGATTTTCTTTCTGGCATGATTCAAAGTAAAAGTATGTGAGGGAAAGTTCAGAGGAATGATGAGGTCTCACTGACTGACAGCTTCCCTTAATGCGACACAAAATCGAGTAGTGTGTGTGTGTGTGTGTGTGCGCGCTCGTGCACTGAGTAGAGAAGTACAAATCAAATGTGCCCTACATTTCCAACCACTGTGTTACAGCCTACTGTTTTCAAACGCTAACCAAGTTGTTCATTCCAAACAGAAGACATTGAGCTATTGAATAATGACTGCACAGCTGTGCTCGAATTTTGCACTTTGCTCATGTTGTTTTTGAATTGCAAGTGCAAGCGAGACAAATCTCAAAGGAAAGGCATGGGATGAAAGAAGTCTAAGCATCAGAGGGTTCTCCGCTCTGCTTTACAAAACACCACGAGCAAAACTGCCTCCAGACCCCACTCCCAAAATCTCACTGAACAAACACTTAGATCCTTTCTCGGAAAAAAGAGCGGCTCTGTTGCATTAGGAGCTCAGGACCCCTGCTTTCATAAATCATTTCACAGCCTTGATCGAGGAGAATTTTGACAGTCCCTGGCCACTTTTGTTTATGGAAGATTATGAAGAACAGAGGAGAGCACATAAAGGCACTGAAGGTTTAACTGCTAGGCAGGGCTCTGCAATCCACAAAATCACAAATCAACACAATAGCCATTTATGGCAACATGACTTGCCAAACGTATAGAAAGGGAGTGAAGAGTGGATGTTAAGCAGCCTTAGTTTCACATTTATGAGTATTGGTTAATGGGGGCTGACTGAAAGGTCATGACAATGTCCAGCTGAAAGGTTTAAAGTGCTCTATAAATTTAACCTAGTAAATAAATGTAGGCCTACCCTTTACCCATAAAGTTACTGTGGTTTTCACTGAGAATATATATGCAAGTGTTTAAAAGTTTAGGGTCACTTGACTGAAATATTGACTGAAATTATATTAGTTGACAAAAATATAATTGTGTTAGAAAGCAAAAATGTTATAAAAAAAACTTGGAATGAAACTTGGATGGAAACATTTTCAGCAGGCTACTGTTTGAAAAAGCATCCCAGGATCAAGACATTAGTTAATAAAATGGAAAGAGTACATTTTTACAAATTCTAGGCAAGTTGTATTCTCTAGACTCAAATGAGTGCGTGTGTGTACATTTTTCCATCTAAAAGTAATAAGTTCTGATAATATTACCAACAGAGTAATGCAGAGATTATGTATTTTTGTATGCCAAACCAGAATCACCCCAAATTTAATGGGTTTGAATGGGGTTTTGGTTAAATGCCTAAAGGTCTGTGCTTAACAAAACCTCTAAATATTTTCACATTTTATTTTACGACATAAAACACAATAGTTATAACCTGCTCGTGAACTAAAAACGGTGGTTGCTAACAAATTGCTTAAAGCGACTATATCCTTTAGTGGGGAGTTAGAAGTCATCACGTCTAAAAATCGTACAAATAATGCAACATTGACACAAATTTCTTTAAACGCGAGATAGAGATTCATTTACGGAATAGTTACTTATGAACCGTTTTGAATGTAAAGATCATAAACCTTTGTTAATCACAGATCTTATTTAAGAGGTAAATGCATAGGCTTTTGGTCGAGGGAATCATTTAGCCTACAAAAATGTGTCTGATAACAAAGCAGAAGAATCATGAAAATTACTGCTCTTGAAAATCTAGTTTGTAAGCTACTGTCTGCCTCAAACAATACAAACCCAGCTGAACAGGTTCTAAAAACACTACTTTGTTTCCTAGTAGTTAAATTGTGCACCTTACGTCCTTAATCAGATTTGAGCTTGGCAAGTGCTTGTCATAGTCTGTGATTGGACTGTGGGAGCTCTGTGGGTGTCCCATTGAAATATCTGACTATTTGGTTTGTAACGTGAAGGAATAAAGTAAATGTGTGTCTTAGTATCTCAGAGTTCATGATTAAAAATGATCCACAGTTTGTTTAGCCAGTCGTGTAGCTGTACTGTTTCTACAGCATTTTCATGATTCCCAAAACCGGTGTGAATCTACAAAAAGTGCCCGACAAAAAACTGTATTTGTGTGGAAGGCTTGCTTTTTACTTAATAAATGCTCGCATTTGGCAATCCTGTAGAAAAAGCACTCTTCCTCTCTCTCTCGTTTTGTGGCAGTTGGGCTTCTCACTTTCTCCCTCTCTCTCTCTTCACCTCTGTTATTTAGATAGGATGAGATGTGTAAAGTGAAAAATGACAGTAAACCTGGGAGTTCTCTCTTCGAAACACAGTGGTACCTGTCCAACCATTACAACAAAGTACTGTAGCGCAATGTCAGATGGTCATATCGTATACTTTGATGTATACCATGAATTTGTATGGTTACCATATGCATCCAAAGTACCTCCAAGATATTGTAAAACTAGTATTAGTTAATCAAGCTGGTTAGGGTGTTTTTTCTTTTGTAAGAGTCAGGAGATTAAACCTGCTAAAACCACCAATCTGAGACCAAAAACCAAACGCTGCTCCCTAAAATCAGCAGAAACTTCAGCGGCCATTTTACCAAATATTTACATTTTCTTATTTGTTATATATATATATAACGCCATGTTCTTGTGTTACCTTGTACAGCCTGGAGCTTGTGGGTCTGTATGATGATACAGAGTTGGAGCACAAGTTGAGGGGCGCTCTCCAGGAACGTAGCCAGCAGGTGGAGCATGCTTACGTCGGCATACTCGTAAACCATCCTCCAGTAAAACCTCCAGCGGTCATTTTCTCCGCTCTGCCTGCTCCTGATGCCCAGGTAGATAGTGTGGAAGTACCTGGAGAAGACACAAACAAAGCTCTTTTAAACATCTCTATCTCTCTGAACTCCTGCTGAACTCTCTGTGACAGGACAAAATCAGCTTCTACAGAACAGCCGCTTGTGAAAGATTGAAAACCCGAAGCGGACTCATTCCAGAATGATTGGAGGAAATTTATACAGGAGGTAAATCATGCTGATAGAAGTAGAAAAGCACCATTGCTTGTGTGATATTGTATAAATATTTGCCTTAGGTGATATAATATAATTGTGCCAACATATCAATTTCTTTCATTACAAAACAAAATATTAAAAAAAATAAAAAAATAAATGGATGAAAGCATGAAAAAGCAGCCAATAAGAGTCCAGCAGATATGTAATTCCTTCAATACTGTTTAAAGAGCTTCCCAGGTTGCAAAACGTACAATTATAAAAATTCTAGTCAAAGGGTGATGACGTTGAAGATGTTAAAATATATAGTTCATTTATTTTGGATGTTTTAGTCGCAACATAATTCCCATATAGAACAGTGACCATTTCAAGGTTTTAAATGGTTTACTATTGTTCTAAAATGTGATAAAAATAAATATCCTAAACTTTTGACCTGTAGTGTTTACTGTATATACTATATGAAACACAGTAGATATATAAAATAGAAAGAATATATATCAAATATTCTATATATCAAATATATATATATCAAAAAAGTATCAACATTTTGTGAAGAGGTCTGCTACCTTGGCAACAGTCCAAGCATAACCTGAGATTACTCTTGATACTGACAGAACTACTTTAAAGGCCAATTCATATTTTAAGTCATTACATTTTGATAAACACTTACAAAGGTATGAGTATGGGAGTGAACATGACAGCCTGTCATAGACAAAGATATTTATAATAGTACAAGCAATTGATACAAAGAACCATGTGTCATCTTCCATTGGTAATTGATTGGTGGAGAATGCAGTGCATCAGCCCTTTGTTAAGGTTTCTCTGCCTGCAAGTGTGTTATTGTAGCACGTGGATTTGGCATTAGTGTGTTGTGATGTTCTTGGAAAGCAACACGATGTGTTATAACGCTATTTCATCTGCTTCCAGCGCTGTGACTTTTCCAACTAAGCGACCTCCATTGCTCCCAATTGCAAAGTTTACCCTACCCACCCCTGACAGGCACCCAGCCAAAACCACACGAACACTTTCATTTAAACACACTTATTCTCTGCCCCCTGAGATTCATTAACAGAATTTAAGAGCACTGCATCTCTGTTGTTCTTATCTTAACAAGAGGCTTTCCCCAAATCCACAAAACCATTGGCAATAAAATTCTTTTACTACGAAGATCAACTATAAAAATAAAAAACTATGTGTACAAAAGCTTATGGGGATATAGTCTCATTTGCATGATGTTTTCTCATTGATTTCTATGAGAGTGGCTGCCACCCACATCGTCTGCCAGATTCACTCTGCTACAGTATGAACTTTGATCATTTGTATGCAAAGAATGGTTTTATAGTACAATACTTGCCAACTTCAATTAATTTACAAGTGAAAGATAGGGGATACATTGACTGTGGACAAAAGAAATGCGAAGAGGTAGCATTGTATTCATATCAAAATAAAATAGCTCTGGGTGCTTAATGCAAACCTGCTTATTGAATGTACACATAAACAACTGCAAACAGATTACAGTTTCATTTTTTTTTACAGCTGTTTCATCTGTATTTAGAATTTGTACTTATGGGATTCATTCTACTTTAAAAGCACTTATCACTCACAAAACCATCCCCAATGAAGAAACTCTTCATCCAATCCTGTTTCAGCATGCCGACCGAGCATGAGAAAAGTGTTCTAGATGTGTCAAGCTGGATGTTCAGTCTATCAAAACCCTGGCCTATTTCGTGATACAATCTTGCCTTGACAACGCAGGCCTAGTTTAGTAATTCACAGAGATTCTCAACAGATAACCGTCATTGCTCAGCTGTAAACATGATGGAGCTCTCGAATAAAACCTGGGTTAACACACTATTCATTATCCTCAATATTTCCGAAAAGGAAAATTCTATCAAACAAAGCAGCAATCGTAAGAGATAACTGGAAAGGTTTTCTGGTTCTACACCAGTAGGAGAAACACTATGACAAAAGTACCGCAGCCCTCTCGTACAGAGCAGCAGGGTCTTCTGGCTGACCTTAAGAGTGGGTGTCTGTCCAGTTTTTTTATCAGATAAGTGGGCTTCAGAAGAGGCCTGCTCGAAGACGCGCCATCTCCTGACATTTCTACTACTTACCCTAAAGGCCACGCGGAGAAAGGCCTCTCATATGGTTTGGATTTCAGATAAGCCACCATCTCTGTTTCTATCTCGGCAATATGTATGTCTTTCATTCACTGTCTATCTGAAACCATCAGTCTAAGAAGTCTGACTGGCCACTGCATCACATTACTGCCAAAGGCTGGCTATCTAACCAATCCCCTTTCAGAATGACAGATGTTGATAAAAGGATTATTTTTGAAACAGTCAAAAGGGGTTCATATATAAATAGCTTGCGCAATGTGGAGATTTCAGCGGCACCTAGTGGTGAGGTTGAAAATTGCAACCAACGCTCACTCCACCGCTCACCCCTCCCTTTCAAAGCACTACGGTGGCTGACACAGGACAGAGATATTGTCACGTTTTCGTTTCTTTGCAGAATGAGATAACATTTATTAAACACGCTCTGTAGAGCAGTTCGTCCATTTAGGGCTACTGTAGAAACAACATGGCGACTTCTATGTAAGGGGACCCGCGGTTGTATGTAGAGACAGCTTATTCTAAAATAATAAAAACATAACGCTTCATTATGTAAGGTCTTTATACACCTTTGAAGACATAGTTATGTATATTATATTGCATTTCTGTCAATAGATTCTCCTTAATATTAAAATGACCTATTTTTTTTTTTTGTCAGATATGGTGACCCATACCCGAAATGTGACCTCTGCATTTAACCCAACCAGTGAATAGTGAACACACACACTTCAAGTCGTGAACACACATACACAAGGAGCAGTGAGCAGCTAACACTGCAGCGCCCGGGGAGCAAACAGGGGTAAGGTGCCTTGCTCAAGGACACGTCAGTTGTTACCTGCCGGTACTGAGAATCGAACCGGCAACCTTCTGGTTACGAATCCAACTCTCTAACCATTAGGCCACAACTGCCCCATTACACACTGCATATTTAAGGAAGTCAAAACTAATAATGCGTGCACACATTTAGACCATACAACAGCAAATATATTTAAATATTTGTTTCTTGTAAGAACAATGTCAGACTGTATGAACCAAATACAAGTCCACAGGTTTGAAGCTGTTGTTTTAATCAGATTCATCTCAGGTCTGTACGCTGTCTATTCCAGACAAGACACCTTCTTCATTTCTCTTCTTCACTTCAGGCTAGCGCTCCCCTCTTCATCACTGTCTCATTTAAACTCCCCAACCATCGCTGCTACACACACACACACACACACACACACACACACACACACACACACACACACACACACACACACACACACACACACACACACACACACACACACACACACACACACACACACACACAGTCCCCTGGCACAGCCGAGCACATCAGTGTTTCCCTAACCTGCCAATCAGGTGGTAGAAAACATCCCTGAGAGAGTGCTCAGAATCATTTGTACTGTTGTCAAATGTTGCATCATGTTTCTTGAGCTAACCACATAACACAACCTTAAACATCACATTTAGTTCCATTCCTACGCTTCACCTTTAATCGCGGTTATCAACAATCAACAAAATAATGGGGCATTACGGGTTAAATACAACCTAAACATATATGAAGTATATTTACAATCATCATTGTAATTGCATCACTACATACAATAAACAAATAAATATAGACCATTTTACAATACCTAAACAAAACTGGTCCACAAGCACTTCCTGTTTCAGTTTTTTATTTCTCATAATAATAATAATAATTAAGTCTTGATTTATCTCCTAATGTTGTGTTGTTGTATTTCGTTCTCTGTTATACAAAATACAACAACACATCTTCTATTCTCTATTTCTCTGTTCTCTATTTTCCTATATATTAACTATCAATATACTGTATTAATTCATTTAATATATATTTCAAAATATACAGAGTAATGCATTATTAATATTTTCCCAATATACAATAAATTGAACAATACATAAAAAAATTGCTACTTTTTATATATAGTAAATATAAGCACTTGGTTCCAATATATTGAAATGTATTTGCATTATGTTTTTCATATAGTTTTGTTTTGTTACGCAGTGTGCGCTAAACTTGTTATGCAAAATTATGAAAGTGCAGACCAGATTAAAACATTTTAAACCAAGCCAGGAGTATTGCGGTCTTCCTCGATGATGAAAACGTAATCCAATTATTAATCAAATCAAATTATTACAATTGAAATATTTAATACACAAACACATGCTTTCAATTCTACGCAAATATGTCTAATTTTTGCATGTGCAGACTCCATGTGGACCTGCTCCAAGTCCCAAGCCCTAATTCCCAGGAGTTTAATCATTATAATAGTTTTCAATCCTAAAGCATGAAACTGCCCTCCATCTCCCACTCTTTCTTTAACACAGGATAGGATAAAAAAAAAACACAGTGACAGCATTTGAGTGTCAGGGATGCTTCTTGCAGACAGAATGTACAGTCGCCTGACCGGGGAATGAACTCTCTATACAGTTGTACACTTACATTATGAATGAGGATCGAGTCATTGTTTATTCATAACAGTTCAATTGAGGTGCCACAGACTCGTGCATGCTACACACATATGTGACACCAGGTATATACACACAGGAAGGATGATTCTACACAGCTGTGAATTTAATGTGTTAGTTTATAGTGTAATTATGTAACACAATACATCATAAGGGATTTGTAAATTCATGTATTTTCATTGCTTCTAAGAATTCATCCACTATTTTTGAAGCCCGTCCTGCACAACAGGTAATACATGACCAAACAAGTGCATTCGAACACAATGCAGGTGTCTTGAGCCACGATTTTAAAGCTTAGAACTGCTCCTGGCTATGGTCTCTCTGTTACCTCTTCAAACACAACTCTAGCATCACTACATTCAGTCTCGCAGGGGGTTATTCATTGAGATTCAGAGGACAGAAGTTGAATTAATAGGCTGCACAGGTCCGTCATGCTATAAAATCTTACGGGCCTCCGTCCACTGAAGTTATCCCTACGACTGGATTGGGTTTATACGCGGAGGATATTGAGTGACATGCATTTCCAGGCAGACTTTGTATGCCTGGAAGCACTTCACCTGTTAATGGCAACAAAAGGAACAGTCAGTTAGGAACAGGACTTTGCTTTTACAACGCCGGGCACGTGGGACTGCCTGAGTGACAGTCTCTGACAATCTACGGGCCATGCAAGGAAACACGTCGGCTCTTTTGATCTGGTTGCTAAGCACCAGGGGTCCACATGCCTCCAGAGAGCCGTGTTTTCAGAGTGGATTATACCATGACAGTCCCAATGCACCAAAAAAACCTCCAGAAAGAAAGTGTAAAGAAAGTATAACTTTCTTTCAAGTAAAAAGCTCCTCAGCTTATTGATTTATTGCCAGCCAATATTGTATACCAGTGTTTAAAAGCAATCGGCTGGCACTCGAGGGGAAAAGCAAAAAATAAATAAATAAAAATAAAACAGAGAAACGACTGTGATGGTGATTTAACAGCCATCATCACTCATACAAGTGAAAGATTACATTCACAGCAATATGCTGGCGATGCATGGACCGATGCCTGCTCTACTCCAACTCACTGTAAAGTAATATCAGTATCACTGTGTTGGCAGCGTGCTGACACACAATGGCGGATGGACTGATGCCATGCTCTGATGGCATAGACTGAAAGAAATGGTCGCATATCCGCAGAATGAGAGGAGGGCATACGTTCAGCGTATTGCGTGTCACTCAAAACGTGTAGCTTCATTCAAGGGTCAATGGATTCATCAGAACCATGAAACTCTGACCTTTAATGTACATAAATTAAAGCTGCAAACTATTCCCTCTTTATCGGCATCTCTGTTTGAAACGTAAAATAGCAGCGTTATTTTCTTAATGTAGGTTGTGCTTTAGCACTGCTCTTCTGTGCAGATGAGCCTCATGTCTGTTATCACCTGTCATTGTACAGTAGTTGCCAAAATGGATGTCCGGAGGGCATATTTGTATACCCCTCAAGTTAAATCAAACCATCAAAATATGAGGTGTATGTTACAAAATAGACAAAAATCTAAACTTTTAAAGGGACAGTTCACCCAAATTTACTCACCCTCAATTTGTTAAAAACCTGTATAAATGTCTTTGTTCTGATGAACACAAAAGAAGATATTTTGAAGAATGTAGGAAAGCAAACTGTTACAGCAAACTGTAAATGCAAAATTAAAAGACCAGTTTAGAAAACAATAAAAAACTAGATATGCTACAAATGCTAAACTGTAAATGCCATCTTAAATTTACTTTTTCACTGTAAATGTCTCATAGTCGCCCACCATGTTGGCAGCGTGACTATATTACCTTAAAATGCTGCCTCCGCACGCATCACACTAGATTTTGGAATGGATACCCACAAAATAAAATGTCTTAAACTATAGATAAAACTCAAGTACGGCAGCAGACATAAGTTTTGATTGAAAATCTAAACCTCCACACGAGCCCTTGGGGCCAACGGCAGACAGGAAGCCAAAATTCGATGTACTTACACAGCTGCCCAAAGCCTATGCAATGATGAATGTCTGCTGTCTAGCTGCCAACAGGGACCAACTCATATTCCAATTCAATTGAACCTTGTTATTCAACAATTATGCCAGGCTTTTTGCTGCATGATGATGGAAAGAAAGTCACCAGGACACACAACATCATAAATACACACCGGTGCTGAATATTGCTTTGCGCTAAATTCCTGACACTGCCCATCTTTCCTGAATTTACCAGTCACCACAGACACATAAGTCAGAAGCTTATAAGCAGAACTGCAGCTACCGAGAGTTTTATGGTAGAAACATTTACATGAATGACAGCGACATTCCTCCAGCTCGGAAAATGAGCAACGGCTGTACGGACGGATGCACTTCGGGTCCAACGCCATAGCATGGGAATTTAATTAATAAACTCGTAATAGATTCATAATAAACATTAAATTCATTTGAATTCATTCACACGCCCACACCCCAGACGTAATTCGATCAAATGTGATTTGGCTTTCAAGAGCTCGTATTAAAAGTGACTCAATAATATCCTGTAATTAAGAGATTAAAAAGATAACAGTTAGTCTGCTTAATACAAGCTTTAAATGTACAAAAAGGCTAAATGAGAGGGTGGAGAATCAACCGGGTGCACGGTTTTTTAAACAGATCGGTCAGCAACATATCCATCAGCAGTCATGGATTCACGGTACCATGTGATTTCCTCATGCCACAGGGAGGATGAAGCTATGTCATTAGATTAGAGTGTCACATGAAAAGTGTGACGCCATGAACGGGCATCGTTACCATGGGACCGTTCTCAAGTCAGGGAGAGAGAAAGCGAGAAGAATGAAACAAGGAGGGAGAAAAATAAGACAGGCACTTTGCTCTACGCTACTAGCGTGCAGGGGCTGATGGGTAGGCTGCCTCAATGGTTAATGCAGCCCTCATTAGACGCATGGAGAGCTGCTGCCTTCAGGCTAAACTGCTCAGAGACCGGTGAGTAAGGACTTCTTGGTCCATAGCTTGTGTTTGCGGAATTAAAGGAATTACCTCTCTAGGAATTTATAGAAATGTGTTCATTATGAATATTACACACCAGACACATTGTACATGAAAACAAAGATAAGATTCATCACAAATATAAAAGACAGGCATTTCCTGCAGTAGACTTACAGGTTGTCAGTATGTGTGTATGATAGTTTTAAACAAACTTTTATACCTCCTTAAATTAAAATACTAAATAAAAAGATGCAAATGTGAACTGTATCAATTTAGGTAGCATATCCATTTTTGGGGGTTTCATTTTAGGTATCTGGTGGGTCTGTATGGTGTAATGTTGTTTTAAAATAAATATTTATACTATTTTTCTTCTATCATATTTGTAGGTGTTCATAAATTGTATGAGTGTTATTGTAAAATGTATTACATTTGCTCTTCTTCATTTATATAATGATTTGAAGAGTGACTATGTTTTGTGTACAGCACCAAGAGTCCAAATATTCTTTTGGAGAAAATATATTATTTCACAGACACACTTTACGAATTAAAATACCAGTGCTTGCACGACAGCAAAACAAGTTAAAGTTCAAGTTTAAGGTGCTGTGCATTTTGGTGTAATTCAATTGCAGCAATAGAGCAGCTTTGCTGTTGTCATGACACCCAGCAGGTGTCCTGCTTTCTAACTGCTGCACACAAGAATCAATACAGAGTCACTGTGCAGTGTGAAGGAAGAAAAAATGTTAAGTACTATATACAGTATGCAACATTCAGACATTCATGATGTCATTGCTTCTATAGTTACATGTGAATGATTACAGTTGCATTGAGTCAATAGACGGGTTTCCATCACCCTGGTTTTATGCGCATTTTGAAGTTTTGCATCAGAAACCAGTGATGGAAAATAAAATGTTAATTTGCAAAAACGTTTTTATGGAATTTCTGGAAACGCATAAATTCCTCCAAAAAGTCATGTAACTGCACTATGTGATGGCATATCCTGACTAACCAGAGTACTGATCTTGTTGCACAGCATCTGAAATGTTGTTATGTTTCGTCTGCTTGCTTGAGGCGCAAGAAATTACTATATATGAAAATGATTTTATTTAGTGGCTTCTCTTTCTTGCTGATATTTAGTGACAGTTTATTATAAAGTGACCATTTTGATTCATTGGATGGAAATGGTGCTTATTCACAAATGTTTTATGCGATATTCCAATTTTTCTAAATTCACAACTTTGGATGGAAACCCAGCAAATGTAAGTTAATAGAGGAAATTTCTTGCAAAAGATAAATACTAACGCTTGACTGAAGCGTGAATCTAAATTTACATTTGTAGATTAAATATATAATTGTGGCAACATAAACATTTCTTTCATTAGAAAACTGACTTTTTGTTTTTAATAAATGACTGAAACCAAGGAGAAGAAAAATCAACCAATAAGAAGAGATAGATGAAACTTCGATATTTAAAAAAAACTCCCCAGGTTGAGACCTCTAGAAGCTGAATGATAAAATGGCAAGTGTGCAATTTTGCTAATTCTATTCAAAGGGTGGCAACTTTGAAGATGCTAAAATGTAACATTGTTATGTTTATTTCAGATACTTTTAGTCACAACATAATTCCCACAGTTGCAATTGTGTTTTCCATGGTTTTAATGAGTTTACCATTATTCTAAAATGTGAAAACAAACAAAATAAATAATAAGTGTTTTCAGAATTTTGTCTGATACTAGATAGACTTGTATTACTTTATTATGGCATACAGAAAAACCAACACACTTGCCTCACTATATATTGTGAAAATATTTTTGATCATCATACTCGATCATGAATTTATTTCAAACAGCATCTATCCCATGTTCTTATTAACAGGAATGGCTATGTGAGGAAAACACACAGACATCTGCGACAGAGAAAGTGTGTGTGTCTGTATGCGCACATGAGTGATTTAGAAAATTACATTCAGTCAGTAGTAACATCTTGACACAATCCAGTGACCACACAACAGGACTCCCCAACTCACTGTTCCCATCGGATTCACCTTCACGACGCATCCAGCTATCCCATGAGAAGTGTGAGATACTGTGCCACAACCCCATGAATAACAAACTCAAGATCCATATAATAAATCAGCAGGCGATTAATGAAATGAACGATTGACAGCTGATATGAACAGAACACCTGCACAACAGCATAATACCTGCTCTATATCTTCAGATTGACTGCTGTTGCACACTCCATTGGCCCTGCAGACATATTTCAGATCTACAGCGCCGTGCAGCTGATACAATTTTCAGATTGTATCTAAAGCACAGTATAACAGCCGACTGTAAAACACAAAGATGGGCAATGAAAAGAAATGTACATTCATTAACCTTCATTTGAGAGCTCCACAATAGTTCTTCTAAGTAAACCTAAGTAGACTCTTAGGAATACTCAGCTTACAGGAGCGAATGAATCAAGCTGTTTTGTTCGTCTCAGTGAAGCGAGGCTTCTGAATAACAAATCTGCATTTTGCCTCCGTTTAATCCTCATATCTGTATTTCTGCTGATAAGAAAGGTGCACATAAAAGAAGGTCATACTAAAACACAAATCAGAATTCATTTATCATTCTAAATTTCATCTATCAAGCCCTATCTGAAATCTTAGGACTGCTCTTAGTGGGGTGCTGAATGCAGAGCATCAAAGCGGTACCTGAGATCATTTCAGTGCAGGTTGGAGTAATATTATAATTGGCCACTATTAAAAAAATTATGTCTAAACAGATTACAGTGTGTTTAAGTAAGGGTGTCATTAAATAGCTTTATTAGTTTAAATCCTCTCTATCATCTCAGATTTAGTGTTAAGTTCATACTAGTGGATTAGAAATCAAAAATTCAAGTTTAGTTATATACAATAGTGCTTTTTTATATACAATAGTTCATTGTTTCGAAGCAATATCTGCAGTCTTCCGGTGAGTAAGCCAACATGGCAACGTGGCAAGGAACCAAAACTCCAATGAGTAATAAATGGAGATTTAGTCTCAGCCGGGAGGACCAGTTCTCCTCTGACACATTATTGCTGCAGTCAGTGACTTTTGAGTAAATGTTTAGGATTAACAAGGAGAGACTATTAGTAGTGATTCATTGAGTTTAGATGTGTTTAGGTTTGATTTTGTTGAGTCTGATTTTGTGTCCAATATCGGACATCAGAGAAATGTTTAGGCAGGGATAATAATAGAGGCATAATGTAACTGAGTGCAGCTATAAATTCAAACTGCTGCCATAGGAAAAAACACTAAATAGCGAAATACTATTTAGCAATAATATAGCGACAAGCAGTCCATCTTGTTTAGTGATGGTGGGAATTTTCTGAGCTGGAGCTGGTCTATTTGTTTCTAGGGCCAGTGGATAGAAAACTCTCTGTAAACTAATGTGTAGTCACATAATATGATGCTTCCTTTATTGATCTAGTAAGCAACTTTCATATTTGTAAATAGTTTTATCTTGTTATAGATGATCCAAAATCTGTAGACTTCCTTTTTAATTATTTCCTCCCTGTTAACTCAAATATTCTGCACCTCCCACTCTGTCTGTGTGTGTTGAAATACATCAGACAGACTGTCTGGAAATATTGATCAGAACGAATGATGTCCCGCCCAGAACAGAAGCATTATCACCAGGCCTCTCTATAATGTTCCAGTGTTCCCTTGTGTGCTGAACAACCAATTGATTGACAAATAACAGACTTTATATTTTACAGACAACCAGCACTTGATCTCATTTCTTTCTAAAATACATAAATTGTCTGAGCGAAGTATCATTGAAACAATGTCATAACTAAGTTATTCTGTTAAACTACAATTTAATGTAGTAAAAACGGTTTTTGATTATGAACTAAGGGGGCTTTTCCATGACACCATTTTTAACTAAAAATAACAAAATTTAACTTCATTCTGGCCCATTATGGGGGTCTGCAAATGAAACTTTTGAAAATAGTTTCCTAACCATTATGACAACATACCGCTATGTTCTTCAAAGTGATGCCATAGAAGAACAATTGTTGGTTCCACAAAGAACATTCAGTCAAAGGTTCTTTAAAGACCATCTCTTTCTTACCTTTTTATAATATGAAGAACCATTGTTTCGCCACAAAGAACCTTTTGTGAAACAAAAAGATTCTTCAGACGTTTAAGGTTCTTTATGGAACCATTTAGATAAAAAAGAATCTCCTTTGGCATTGTGAAGCACCTTTATTTTAAAGAGTGTCCATTTTTCAACAGTTGCAAACAATTGATGTTGATGTTTTATTGATGTGTATTTTATGTTTATACTAAAATATCACATTTACACAAATCAGGGTTATATTAAGTCATCCTTCATCTGACCATAGAAACAACAGAATAAAAAACAAAGATGTTTCCTTTGTGGTACCCTATTCTTGGAAAGTGACACATACTTCACAATAAAAGGAGGGTGAGATCAGGAGCGATTGATCCATTTTGTCTGTGGTAATGGGAGAGGTGGTCAGTTTTCACAGAGAAATAAACGCAGCTCAGAGATGCTACTTCAAAAAACACCTGAGGTTCCCTTCCTGGTAACCATCAATACTTCCTTTTTTCTTTTCATTACAAATAAACCTAATGGGGCATGAAATTAAGTTTGGTTGTGAATGGAGTATTTGAAAATTAAATCTGCAAGAGAACATCACCATGATGGCCTTTAGATGGACGAACCGATCTTCTGTATGCGCACATTCATCCAGTAAAACACTTTTCTTTACTTTCCGGAATTTATTCTGCAGAGTGCAGCCCTTAACACCCATGACTCACACATTCTTAAAATGTTGCTCAGCACGCTCACAGCTCTACAAACACATGTAGCGCCCTGTCAGTGCTTAACAGCTGTGCTGCACATGCACACGTGCACCGTTCGAGGGTGTGAAAAGTGATGTCACTAGATGACCCACACACACATACATTTATTTTCATACTTTGCAATGCCACTCATAATGAGATATCTATCCGCTTCCTTGTAACCAAACAGAACGGGTGGACGCACAATGTTTATATACAGTACATGCAGAAGAACCAAGGTGAAAATAAATAAATGATGTCACCCACTCTCCATTAAATATGAGCCATGGATCAACCCAGAGGAATATTTGATTGCTAAGAGGTTTCTTTCCCTGCTCAGGAGATTAGATTGAGTCTTTACTTGTGTTGCATTAAGGTATTAAGTTACACTCTTTAAAAAAGGTGCTTTAAAATGCCATAAAAAGTTTTTTTTGGCTGAATATCTTTTAACATTCATGTTCACAAAACAATCTTTATGGATGGTTTCATCGGAAACACACTCCTGGCCCGAAGTTAAATTATAGTCTGTGTTTCTTGATCGGTCTGGCTAGTGGCTAATAATATATTGTAACTATATATATATATATAAATTTTTAAATTTCTGATACTTGCTGATACCGATGCCTGTAACTGTACCAGTTTTTTTTGGTGAGGTGGCAATTTTCCAAGCACAACACACTGAAATGAATTAAAATAGCTTCTTTACTACGAACTCTTCCTCAAACATACCATGATAAAACACATCATTTTGTGTGCTTGTCACAAACTTTCAAAGCACAAATTTCAGTCAGATTTGTCAAGTATGTCAAATGAGGTATCGGTGTATCTTTACGAGTAAGCTTGGTATCGGGCCCGATACCGATACTGGTATCGGTGCATCCCTAATTTACAGTATGCCAACATGCCAACAGGCATACATACAATCACATTTTCTGCAAAAATTCACATACTCAACCTAATTTCTATTTATACAGGTTACTATATCCAACCTGTGTGGATACATCACATCATGAGCATGAGTATCAAGCGGAGACGATTCCATGAGGAGAGAGAATACAAGAATAACCACACACCTCTCAGTCTTACATCTCCACCGAGCATCTCATACATACCGATGCCACTCAAACGAACAACGGAGGTCTGACTGCCTTTGATTTGAGTCGCGTTTTGCATTTACACCCCATCAAGAGTGGCGTTACAGGTTCCTGCATTAAAAGAGAAATCTGGAATTTGTCATTCCTCTCATACACTTCTTAATCCCCATCTCTCCAAGCATTCATCTCACTCAAGTTTGTAGCTGCCTGCCTACCCAGCCGCCAATAAACCATGCATCCTCTCTAAGCCTCGAAAAGCTTCGAGGGAAAAGCCTAAACTGAGACTTTGCATTGTTTACAGACAACAGTTTCCGCCCAATGAGCACAATGCTTAAAGATAACCCATGCAAAAGACTGAGCAGCGTTCACACGCGGCCCACCTCGGTGACCACGCGGTCACACTTTAACTCTCAAGCTCTGTTATAAACATTTCGGTCTGATATTGACATGAAACGTCTTTACTCGCTCCTATGCGTGTTGATACGAAAAGATGCGTGGAAACCAACACTCAATGAATAAAAGCATCCGTGGATGTTTTTCTTGAACTCACTTCGAGTTCACCCACACAGAACGGCACACGTTGCAAATGAGTCACTTCTCCTGAATACACTTTCAACACAGAACCAATGACACAATATTTGAAATGTAGAGAAAGCGGATAATCAAGACCTGTGGAACGATCGAGGACATGCAGTGGGGTCAAAGTGATCATCTGTGGATTGGAAGTGAAACTCATAATAATCTAAGCTGTGACCTGTGAAATCAGCAGTGATGCTTTAACCACTCGAGGGAGAAACTCGCATTAATCCGGCTCCGTGGCAGCCAGTCGAGAACAGCAGGCATCCTTTAAGCTGAGCAGTTTGAAGACGCGTGGGAAACATATAAAGAGCTCTTCATTTCAGAGCAAAAGGCTCAACTGAAATGGAAATGTTCTCTTTGTACATTAATAGATGGGTCTTTTGGCGAATTAAGTAATACAAAAGTGCTTCTTGTTTTCTGGATAGATAATAAGTCAGAAATAACAAATCATTCATAGGAACATCTGTGGTGGGAAAGTCAGATTGGGGTTGTGAATGCGATCATTGGGGAGTGTAGTCCAAATCTCAAGTTTGTTCGTTTTATTAAGCACAGTTAGTTTTTATAGAAATAGGTCATGGATTAGCTTGAGACAGGACTATAGGCCTTAGTTAAACTAGGATATTAAAATAAATCCTTTACAGAAAACATTGTGTGCATCTTGAGAGCAAACATTCGCACTGATTTATTTTAAGATCAAGACTTTTCGATCAAGACACATCTAACATTTAAGTTAGTTTGGGACTAGGCTTAAACCTAATATTTCTAAAGATTTTCTGGAAAGGTTTTGCTGTAGAATAAAGAACAGAGCTGTGAATCTTCACTTGCTTCGCAAATCGATTTGATTATGATTCAGAGGGTCTTCCAATTCTAATGTATTATTAATAATACAAACACTTAAAACTCTTTCTTTTTCAGTCAGATTTAAACTCAGATGTGTTGTAAGGTGGCGATCAGATCTTTCTCTCTTCATTTTCTATTAGACTCTACTATACTTTTACTGTCACAAATCTTTCTCATGGTTTTGACATGCCGCTTTGACAAGACGCACGCTTTTTTGATAACGCGAGTAGATCACTTATACGAAACTAAAAGCCACAAAATGTTTAAAGTTTAAAAAAATGACAATCAGGAGAAAGTGAGTGTGAGAGAGTCTGAAGACGTATTTATATAATTCATGGCAAAATAAACATTTTTAAACATTATTTACAAGAAGAAACAGTAACTGTTCGCATACATGTGACCCTGGACCACAAAATCACAAGGGTCAATTTGTTTAAATTCAGATTTATGCATCAAATGAAAGCAGAATATATAAGCTTCCTATTGTTGTATGGTTTGTTAGGATAGGATAATATTTGGCCGAGATATAACTATTTGAAAATCTGGAATCTGAGGGTGCAACAAAATCTAAATATTTGAAAAAAATCTCTTTTAAAGTTGTTTATCAAAGGAGCTGAAGCAGGCCGCTGCTAAGAAGAAACGATTTGTTTTAACACTCTCTTTTGTCGTAGCGCTGTAATGACAAACTTGAGTGCATAATTCAAAGAGCGACAGCAGCGAGTGAAGTTTGTAGACGTGTTTCCGGCCATTTTTGTTCATGATTTTGTTGCATTCATTCAAAAATAATGTTTTTATATATTTACGGTTGGAAATTTACATAATATCTTCATGGAACATGATCTTTACTTAATATCCTAATGATTTTTTTTTACAGTGTAATGATTATTGGCATAAAAGAAAAATCAATCATTTTGACCCATACCATGTATTGTATTGCTACTAATGTTCTTGTGCTACTTATGACTGGTTTTGTGGTCCATGGTCACATATGTTATTTAATTGCATTCTTTTTTAAATCAATTATTTGCTTTTCATCTTTCTCATCAGCATTGCGATGCATCATAAAAGTGTTTTTTTTCCACAGCTTTAGATTTAAATAAAAATATACTCACACAACAACAAAGAAGAAACAAAGATTGCCTAAGAGACTTTTTATAAAAATGATGATGTGATATTCAGAGAAATTAGTTTTCCTTGTAGACCAGCACACTTGTGTTCCCAAGTCCTTACATTAGACTATCCTCATGTCATTAGCTCTCTAGACAACATCATGTCTCAAGACATATTTCCTCAGAAGACCAGTTTGTTCTGGGCATTGTGTATGCACAATGACGTCTTCACAGCTCCAGGAAGAGAGTGGGTTTGAACCATTCCCCAGGACTCATGTTATTAAAAATACACCTCCAAATGTTAATATTTTATTTGTGTCTAATATGATTTATAACATGAGCATGACTTCAGTGATTACTCATATGAGCAAAAAGTGAGATGTGGTTTCAAAAGCAGAGCTATTATCAAACAATAATACCACCCTGCATCTTGTTTACTACGGCATAGTCTTGCTTAGGGACGAACATTATTTTGTTTCTATAGCGAGGAGCCCATGTCACTGACATGTCACGCTGATGTCTCCTCTAGCCACTGCATCTCTAGAATCTACTCTCCCAGAATGCATCCAAAATATTATCACTGCAACAGCACACAAACACAGATCTGAGACTGCATGTACAGAAGCCTTTCTCTAAAAAACCACAGTGAATATTCACAGTATAAATCGGAATAGTTTACATTCTGTTTATCAGCGCAACGGTACAAAGGCTAACTAACAGCATGTTGTCTAAAACAAAACAAGTAAACAAGACTTGTTTTGGCAAAATAGATGAATGTAGTTGATAGATAAGTTACAATGTGATAAGTGCCAATCCTTTTTGCTATGGAGGCACATTTTTTGTATGACGTCCGCAAAGTCTCTTTTATTCTTAATTTATTCTTTATTCTACATGTCTGCTTTGATAACTGCACTTTAATACTGAATTGCACTTCTATCGTGCTGTGAAACATTATGCTGGTATTGCAGTGTAGCGCAGATTGAATGACTTTAGATCGCGTGCTTGTCTTCGTCAACTTTTCTAACTAAGCTTTCATTTATGTATCTTCTGCATTTTTATGTAATATATGTGGGTCTTAAGTAGCACAAGAACTACTGTGTCAAAATCATCGATTTTTCTTATATGCCAAAAACCATTAGGATATGAGGTAAAGATTATGTTCGATGAAGACATTTTGTAAATTTCCTACTGTAAATATATGAAAACTTTATTTTTGTGAGTTGATGTAGCAAAATCGCGAACAAAAATGGCCGGAAACGCGTCTACAAACCACTTTTTGGGAATTATCCACTCAAGTTTGATATCTATGTAAAGCTTAGAATTCCAGCTTTCAGGTTCATCTATTTTCTTCGACGTCATTACAGCGGTAAGACAAAAGAGATTGTGATTAACAACTTCAGATTTTAGAGAATAATATAGTATAATATAATAATGTTATAATAGTTATATCTTGGTTAAATATTGCCCTATCCTAACAAACCATATATCAATGGAAAGCTTTCACATGATGTGAAAATCTCATTTTTAAAAATTGTTATCCATGCAGGGTCACATATGTGGATTATGATTCTGGTAGGAAGACTAGGACACTGTTAACAATACAACTGCAATCCGTTACTTTTGCCTCTCTATTACCATCTTTAAGTTATCCATGAACTCTTTCTCCACCTTTGATGAGATTTTCTATCATTTAGACAAAGCCTTCCTGTCAATGACAAGTTTTTCAAGATTTGCATGTTTTCACTGTAATATGGTAGGGGCGCTGTTATAGACAGTTTCATCAGACAGACTTGTCTGGCCCGAAGTTAACTTCCAGTCTGTGTTTGATGAGCCGTCTGGCTAGTGGCTAATAATAGAACTATTCATATTTTATTGTATTTTAGTTATATTAATATTAATTTATAATAATTTTGTATTGTATAATAATTGTTTAAAAAATAATTGTTGAATTTTATTGTATATTCATTTTATTAAATAAACAATTTGTAGTTTAGCCAACTAATGGTTATTCTACTGCTAACCTATTAGAAGCTTGCTAGCTAATGTCATTTACTTGTTATTTCTTTTGCGAAATGAAACTTTTTATCAAACTTAAGTGTTAATAAAAAAAATAAATGAAGCTGGAATTAAAAAAAACATTGACCGATTTTATGATTTTATTATTTATGTTTTTGAGCCAATCAGTTAATCTGTAAATGTCACATGACTAATTACTGCAGGAAACAACAGTGTTGATTGGCTGATGGTACCACAAGAAATTGCACAGCCTCAAGCCCTTCACTAGCAAATACAAACTGCTTTTTGCAGCCAGATGGTGTGGTTTTAATATCAGGCAGCAGTGGTAAACTGAGCCATGCTAACCATCCAAACCTTGACCCCTTAGTAAATGTAACTGCATGGCTTGAGGGCAAGAGTTCAGTTTTCCGCCCTATTGAATTATGTCAGCCGCTGTCACCTTTGGCCCATAGTGCTTTTTCAGACCCGCCACTGGGCCTTCCCCTGAGAAAACGACTTCCTGCCAGTCCCAATACTAACACTATAGCACTCTGACCAGATGAGGCTGTTTCAGCAATGCAACTGATGAGCCAAAACCAAATGAAGGTGGAATCACTCACCTTCAGAATAATTTCTCAGCCTATCTTTATATCTGTCTTTCTCTTTCACACACAGCAATGATGCAAACAGGGCCTAATGGAGTGAGCGTCCTGATATTTTTCACTTGGTTTCAAGCAACTGATCGAATGAGGGGTGATGGTCCGTGGAGGGCTGGGCAGAGAGCAACATCCTGATGCTCAATGAACTGATCATCAGGTACATCAGCCAAACTTCAGACACTTCCGTCTCCACAGCCACACCTGAGATCACCACACATTAGAAACTTAAATGGATAGTTTACCCAAAAATAAAAATTCTGTCATCATTTACTCACATTTGAGTTGTTCCAAATCTCTATACAACCAAACAGTTCTCTTTAATAACCAAATATAAATATTTATTTTTTTGCTGTCTAGGAGAAACAATTGACAGTTAATGATGCTAATGCCAGTCTGAAGAAAGTTTTGTTCGTGTTCAGACTTGTCTAAGCAGCGTGAAGCTCCATGAACAGACTGAGAGTAAGGCAGGCTAGCTGGAATGGTAAATAATGCAGGAGGTGGCAGTCAGGCCTCTCACAGCACGCAATGTTAAATATTCATCCAAGGTGGGCATCCCACGCCAAACCTTGCTTGTAGTGACAACAATAGAAGGATCTCATTCCATGCCACAAGCTTTCAGCCAAACAAAACACTGTATTTCAAAGCAAACATGCAGATAAACTGGTAAAGCAGAACCTCCATTCTTTTGAGTCCTCTTTTCACAGTTCGACAGTGATTGGTCCATAGTGGCATTTTTACTATAACATTTTTGTATATTGGTGGTAAACTGTATAATTGTGAGTCTTCCAAAATTTTCTTGTGCTAGTTTCATCTCCGAGTCTCATATAATTCAGCTGTCTTTTTCACATGAAATAACATTATTTATTTTATAACTAAAATCATATATCATATTTTTTATTCGTAAAATAAAAAGTTTAAAACCTATTTAAAATTAAAGTAAAAATGCTGTCTCATTATTTACTCACCCTCTTGTAATTTCAAACCTTAACCAAACAACAGCGGTACCCACTCACTTCTATTGTATGAACACACAACAATGGAAGTCAATGGGCCCCGCTGTGGTTTGGTTATCAACATTCTTCAAAATATTTTCTTTTGGGTTCTGCAGAAGAAACAAAGTCATACAGGTTTAAAATGACAAGAGGGTGAGTAAATGATGACAGAATTTTTATTTTTGGGTAAACTATCATTTTAAATTAAAATGATCATCATAAGCCATGAAAATTTGTTTCAGTTTAATTTCAGTTTTTCACATTGTTTTAATTTAAAAAAAATGTTTCTTATATTTAGTTTTAGTAAACAATACCCTTAATAAACATTGGTAGAGGGCAAGTAACAGGTTTGATAATGGAGTAAGGTTAATTTAATTAAAGTCTAACTTTTGTACACACCGGGGTAAGTAAAACTGATCTTCTCACCGATCACGACCCAGAGACTGAAGGAAGAGTTAATTTCTCAGAGAAACTCAGCCTGAAACAGCATCCCAGACGAGCTGGATAAGACAACATGGTGCGGTTCTTTCATTGACTTTGGCTGCTGAGGGGGCTCTATTTCCACCCTTTTATTCATTTCAGCTTAGAGCAAAGCAAAGGCTGTTCAATGTTAAGCCCAAAACAGCCTTTATCATAGGAGGCCATCTACCTCCCTCATAAAAGTACAGTTCGGTTCCAGTGTGCCATTCTGAAGGGCATGAAGGGCATCCCCATGAACAAAAAATGCAACATGCTGAAACTTTAACTGGTAGTTCAACCAAAAATAGCCATGAAAAGGTTTTGGACACAAATTGTTTCAGTTGTTTTTTTAACATTTTCTATCTACATCTGTAGCAATTACATGGTTTATAAACACATTGTTTGTGTTAAATTGTCTGACAATCAGCAATAATTCTTTACCACCCACATACATAATCAGGGTAGATCACTTCATGCAATACAATAATAAACATGTCAACAAGCATAAACATGTCAACAAGCATTAAAGCACAATGGAGGGTGTAAAAGCCCATACTCATGTAGAGACAGTTTTAAATGCTTTGACACGTAATGAGGAACAATTATCATCCAATCTGGATAACACAACACACTTAAAGAAAAGAAGGGATATTGGCAGATGTTAGAATTATCACAGACTTAATATCCATTCAAAGATAATACTGCAACCTTACCCTGTTAGAAATGCCAATGATTTAAATTCCAGAGGAAAAGAGAATTAACTCTGAGAGTAGCATCATAAGAGGTTGCTAAATATACAACATCCTCAACTGCTAAGCCAGTGTCCAACACCTAAGGCAGCTGTCTTAATGCATCACTGCCTAACATCATGTCTAATGATCGAGAACAAATTCAGATGAGCTTACCAAGCAAATATCTAATGACTACAGTGGTGATGTCTCAGTGGAAACAGAACTGTAAATGAAAAAAATGAATATATATTTATTAATTTGCTACTTTCGACCACTCCATTAGACACCATTGTTATGGTTTCACCCAACTGCTGGACCGCAAGCACAAAACTATGGCACATCATTGACAGGAAAGAAAACATCAATATGGCCTTAAAAACCAACCAGGCGGACAGGATGTTACCCAAACACAAAACCGTTTAAAGGGTTTCGGAAAGAGCCAGGGTGAGAAAGTCAGGAACTTTTCAAGAACCCTTCTGTAGCGCATCAGTCCATTAATGCTTCCACTGAAGTCGTGTATAGCATAAATATACATTACAAATGGGATCATTCTGAACTTGTGTGTTTGGTAAATGAGCCGTGCTCCCATTCATAATTGTATTTTCCAACATTAATTATATGCGTGTGTGTGCGTGCAGATGTGGGAGGGTGTGTGTGGGAGAGATGTGGATGGAGGACACACCATGAGTCAAGAGAGGACTGCAGGGTTGCATCTGTATCCAGCCTTAAAGAGAAAACAGGTCACCAGCTCCACAAAATGCTTGAACGATGGCTGCAGGTGGGATGGCTCAACAATTCCAGCAAATGCATTTGGAAAAAATCTGACCAGATTTATGATCCAGAAATTATGAACGAGTTATCTATCGTAAAAAACTGCTGCACCATACTTGCTAAGCATTTGGTCTCTTTAAAAGAGTCATCACTTCTCAGATTATTAAAAGCAAGATTGTATCTAGAGAGATGACTTGGATTCTTTACTGTCCTACAAAGGAAAACAAATCAAAAGGGTCTGTCAACAGTTGTAATGTTACGCAAATATTTATCTGGAGCGACTTGAGATACACAATCCAAGAGCTATGCAAATAAACACTGTTCCCATTTAGAACAACATTTGTCCCTTTAGATTTATGAGCAAAGCACGTGGTTTTTGAAGGCAAAATTATTTATGCAAACTTTACTGAGTTTTTTTTTGAAGGGTAGTCTAAAATGCTGTGGCAGAAATCACCCATTCACATGACAAAATGTTGCTCTTTTCCATGCCTTAACTGTTTCCATATATTGGTATTCAAAGCCCAGTCTCATCGCATGCTAACAAAAACCAAACCACATCTAACACTTCTTAAGGTCAAAGCATGAAGTACTACTTTTCTTCCTTTGGTCATGTCTTATGTTGCCTAGGGGAAGTGAGTCAGAACTGTGACTGGTGCCCCCTTGAAAAAACAAGTGCATGAAGCCCCTGGCCATGCATGTCTATATCTTCCAGCTGGTCTGCTTGATAACATCCACATAATCCCCTGACACCTTCAAATCTGACCATCATCAGACCACCAACTGCAAAGCTCTGACAAACATCTGCACTATATCTATAATATTGATGGCATAAAATCACCTTTTCACATTCTAGTTCCTCTGCGAATTTTCTAGTGATGCCACCAAAATCAAGACGTTGAATTGCCTATATCACAATTCAATGACAATATTTTGGCAGCAAGCAACAGAGATCTGATCTTTCTTTTTAAGCTGTTTTAAGACACATTGGAGTAAATCCTAAAGAGGCTTTAACTTTAATGCAGTCATGCTAACCAGTTATAGTAATTTCCTTTTCATTTTGTCATACTGAAAGAACGATAATATGTTTATTTCTCCTAGCTTGGTTTATTGCATTTAACACCAGATCAACATTTTTTTTGCAATGTTGGATCCTGTTGCTAACAAACTTCTGGAGCTTTTAGACCATTTTTATGTTTTCAAGTGATAATCATTGTGTTATGCTATCGCATTGCTTTTTACTGCATGTTTTGAGTAATTTATAAAATTTTATCACCTCTGCTTTGTTTTATTGAAGCTTAAAGTGCAATTCATAACAAGTGTGATGTAATTAAACCATCTGATTATTAATCCTCGCCTGATTCGTGTTGAAATCTCTTCATGACTGAAATAAGAGCAGAATAACATGGATACTTGTGAAAGCAAAAGCAGATTCCACACGCATAAGTGTAATAGTTCACTATAGTGTAACCCTGCACTGGTTGAATGTACAGGCTTTGCTGCCAACACATGCCATCTTGCCACTCAGTTATAAACATCACATTTCGTCCTCAGTGAGCTATGGCAGACAGTATGAGTGGGTGGTAGCCTGGATGACATGAAGTTAAACCATAAAAAAATCTTGGCTCAGCTGGTCCGTTTGTTTGCATTATTATATATACAATCACACTCATTGGCATAAATCTCCATGTTTAACTTAATATGATAATTCAGGCTGAGATCATTGGCAAGCTGTTGCTTGGGAAGAAGCTTACTGCCTTTTTATGAAAGAGATAAAGACCCTGTTTTATAGCTAATAGAAGCAGTTATTATCCACGCTTTGGTCACTTTCATTTCCCGTTTAGCTAGATCATAATCGATTATTGGTCAATAAATTCTTATTATGTTTCTGTATTAAATCAATACCAATGTGACAATGTCTTCAAAGCTCCTGCATATCATTCTTGACCAGATATGGTCATCATGGACCAGAGAAGCACTGAATATACAGTAAGAAGAGATTATATTCATAACCTCACTGCCAAGCAGCCCCTGCTGTGCAACTATAAATACTTCATACTTTATTCAGATTCGTATGCATATAAATACACAGCACGTAGACAACAAGTGGCATGTACACAGAGCTCTGATGTATGCTCATTTACAGTAAAAGCATGCCTCACAGGTACAAAACCAACCACAGACAGGCTTTTAAAATGATACAGGAATAAATTATCTACAATTACACCAATTTTATGACGGAAGTTGCCAACTGTATGTCAGTAAGGTATGATTTTAAGATAAATATGTCTAGCTGCCAATTATTCATTTCCTCAATCAAGGTCAAGTGGAATACCATCTTATTTCTCTAGCCAGACAACAGCACATAATGGCAAAAATGTTCAATTAGGCAAATGTAGCATGTAGGCTATGTATAATTAAGGTGAATCAAAACGTGTGACACTACTCGAAATGGCTAGAAGTGTTGGACCGAGCAGCCATTGCTTACAAATTGATAAATACTCAGTTCACTGGGTAAAACATTTATGTACTGTGCATGTTAACAATATATCTAAATTTATATTTAGATTGAAATTATCAATGAAAAGAATCTGTATTTATAGTCATGTATATTTTATTTTTAAGGAAAGCCCATATAGATGCAGGGGTAATGGTGAATGGGATTGAATCAGGCCAAATTTTCACCTTTTATGTATTGTGCAGATGTGCACTACCCACTGTGCTGCAGCACCAAAAGTAACATACAATGTTGTCAGACAAACCATCTAAAAATAGTTCTTTAAAAGTGATAAAGGATCCCTTACATCCATTAAAATGTATTTAAAATGAAGCGTAAAGCACTATGTTCAAATCTAGCATAGACAGAATTCGACATTGACAGTAATACCAGATAGTATAATGTTAGCTAGTAATGCCAGCTATAATTCTGTATAATTTTGAAATATAAAAATGTATGTATATTTGTTAATTTAATAAAATGCTTTAATGCAAATAACTTATAACAGAAGAATATCCACCTTAAAATGTCCTTGTAACTTTGGTTGGTTTTGGAATGTTACTCAGCACTTCAGTAACTATAATACAACATGAGTCAACTGGTGTTGCGTTTTAGCTAAAGAAACAATTTGTTTTAGTTTTACAGAGTAACTGTTTGAAGAGAGGATCTGAACTGGGATCCTGTTTGAGAAAATACAGGTTAAATGTTCTTGTTAATGATCAGCTTTAACACATACATGTAACAGGGTTTCTTGACAGTCAGGGGAGAATGTATTCACACATGACAATAAAATCTACAATACATACATGCATATCTTTCTTGTACAATCATGTTTGCAAACACGGACTCCAACCCTCCACCTGACACACATGTCATTTGACAAGTAGGCCTACTTTATAGAAACAATTGAAGCTATTTTTAAATTGCTTTGCTTTGTGAGACCTCCCCAGACTGGTGAACTTTTTGCACAGTGCACGTGCAGCACATGTCTCGACAACTACACATCTAAAAGAAGCGTGCAACCACACAACTACCTCGCCCTCACTTCTGTCATCCAACATCATGTGACACTGCCATGATGACATCACAAACGCAAGACAAGAAAAAAGAAAAAATGAAAGAAAACGATCCACCAAATCAGCCTCTTCACAGGAAGCAAAACAATACTGATGTTATGAAAACACCTAAGTGAATGGTGAAGCGCTCAGGCATTCCGAACACTCACAGAGTTGAAATCCCTGCACAGTAGTGGAGGGGAATTTAGGCTGCGCTGGTGTGGTTGTGGCCTAGTTTTGTAAAGTGGACTATGAAGTCATTCCATTCAGCTTTCCCAATGCTAAATGCAACTCGACCCTCAACCCTTGAAATGAAGTGTAAACTATTGAAAGCTGACTGTAAACATTATAGATATAGAAAGTGAAATCAACCGAGCTGGACATCAGCATCTATTCTATTCCGGTATCCACACACCCGTAATGTCAGTACCCTTAAATTTGACAAAAAGGTCTTTAAGACTGATCACAGTGTACCTTATCTAGGTTATCAGTTTACATTAGACCACCGTTTTGATGACCTACTTCCAATACAGTAATTCAGCATCCTTTACTGCTTGGACAACATCCAAACACAATCCTCAGGGTCAAAGACTCAGAGTAAATGGAATATCACTCTACTGAACATGCTGATCAGAACTCATTCAGGCTTCTCGAGATTCTGATTGGCTGACGCTGTGAAACTGAATAGGTTTCAGTGATCCCGTTCATTACCTCTGTTACTGATGTGAGCGTTCAGTGTAACTCGTGCAAATGAATGTATTGACTAGCAAACGGAATACACCTCCATGGGTGCACCAATAACCCTCATGAACCATAAGATGCCACCAGGGAAATATTTGCAACTTGGTTTCATAAAAAGCTATCAATCGCTGTATAATAGCATTCAGATCTCTATATGAGGTTTATTCTCAATTACATTAATAATGTATTGAAATAGAGCAAGTCAATGAATGCCTAATGTTCTCATAAATTATTTTGTCATTCAAACTTCATCCATTTGGGAACTGGAATAGTGGATAAGCATTTTCATTTCAGTACCAACTTAGGTGTGTCATCAAATACCACAATAAATTGCATTTAAGGACTAATTTGCTGATGCAAGAATGTATGAATTCAATACATTTACATGAACGTTGACACACATTGAGATTTAAATAAGTTAGCCATCTAACTCACACATTGTCAAGGCCTTAACGTGCCCACCAGTCCAACTCAAGAACACCAGTCGTCATTAAGGGACCACGCTACTCTAAACAAAAACAACCAATTCTACGTTAAAGACATATAGGCGACCTTATACCCTTCACGCGCTCGTGGCTGCTTAATCTCACCTCCAGATTTGTCCGAGTTGCAAGATGTGAATGACGGACTGCAACAGCCAGATACAGAGGGAACAGGACGCCGAGCGTGTCTTACTAGTCCGGGCTGCGGTAGCGCTGTTGCTGCTGTTGGTCGTGGTGTTGCTCTTGCTGGCTGTGGATGCTTGTCTTTGAGGTGTAGTCGGGTGGGCTCCGACGTCTCCGTGCGAAGCGGAGCAGCTGAGCAGCTTCCCGTCCATGTGGGAGCAGCTGGCCGCGCCGCCGCCGGAGCTCTCCTCGGTGCTGAAATCGTGGACGAACCATCTGAAGCTGAAGACCTGGACGGAGAACGAGCCGAGCACCACGAAAAACAACGTAAGCCCGAACCACCAGTAGTCTCGGCGGAGGTAATAGTCGACCGAAAGCCAAATATCTGTGCCCACATCAGCGAAATACACCGTCAATGCGGCGAGGATCCACAGACAGTCCCACACCGTGTATTTCTGCTGCTCCCTGCCGAGGCGGAGGCACGTCGAATTAGAGCCACAGCAACGCGACTCCCCGTTGACGAAGTCCGCCTCTCCGGTTCCAGAATCCGGCTGCGATCCCGGAGCGAGCCCTTGAACCGAACCCGAGTGATCCGAATTTTGCAAAGGCGTGAATGCTACATCGCTCTTCTTCATCTTAAGCACCCCGTCGGATTTAGCGGCCATTATAGCAGCTTTGTCTTTTCCGTTTTCGCCTCCCTGTTCGCGTCTTCTCCTCGGCTTCTCTATTCCAGGCGAAGAGACACTGGGCTGGGCGACCTCCTCTTCCGCCAGCTACAGCGCCGCCTGCTCATAACAAAGCAACACTTCCTTTCGGCAGCGGGTACGAACCATATGCTCTCCCGTGGCTCCTACTTAAAACTATGACATCATTGCTTTGCAACTCTTCTTCGGTCGCACATCATGGTGTTCGATATCCAGCTATTGCAGCACAGCTTTGTGACAACTCCACATTCACGGACGGTAAACGATCGCGGCTTTGGTAGCGGTCAATATTTCAGCTGTGACCGCTCGATTGCTGAAGCATTTACAAACGTGCGGTTTCGGATTTCGTCAGACATTTGAGAAACGTCTGCAATAGCTACAGTAGTCTATACAGTGCTTCCTGAAAAGACAAACGTATTTGCATAAAAACCCTAAAGAATTACAATATTGTCATTTTTGCATGAAGATAAAATAACGAAACAACATTTAAATATTGGTTCAATATTTGCCTAGCTTTTCTAAAAGCCAATTTCCTCCAAAGCTTCAAACGCGCGTTGATCGTCTCGTGCAATGGCTAAAGGTTCAGTACCATGGAAAGCTCCAGCTCTTTCGCGCAATATTATGGCAGAAGGTCCGCCATAAACAACGCGTCGCGTCGGAGGTCCATATATCACTAAGGACGCTCCGGTGCCAGCCGGCGTATTGTGCTGGGTGGGCTAATTTGCGTCATTATTGAATTTATTGGCACCCTTGAGTACGGCACTGTATTGTCGACACGCCCTCTGTTCCCCGGCTACACATACACCGATTGTCTGCTTTGAAAAAAATAGCCACTTCGAGGCGCGCACACACACGCACGCACGCACACTGATGTTGAGATATGGTATCGAATCAAGTCAACGAGGGGAAAATTAACATATTACTCCAACATATGGTGCCAGGTATAGGGATCATGTGAATCAAGGACACATCGCCCACTACAATACGTTGAAAAATAAAGTCTCTGACGTACGCAGCCCTAACACTTTAATTGCTTGGAGCTTAAAACGAGTCAGGTTTAAACTTCACAGTCTTACCGACTGTGCGGGATTGGCTATTGAAACAGATGGCGTCAAAGCGTCAACATAAGTGGGTTGTCGTCAATTGACTTCAATAATAGACTGGGACGAGGGGATGCAAAAGAGATGAAATCTGGCAAATTAATGAAAGCACAGATTAGATGTCTTGGATCTTTTGAGGTTTAAGACATCCCACCATGCATGTGTTAAAACCACATTCTTTTTAAAAAGCTTTACAGAAAATACATTTCAGCACAGACAAGGAAAACAAGAAAAAAGCAATGATTTAAAAACAGAAAAATGATTAATTAAGTTGTTTTATAAGATGTACATTAACTAAATAATTGTCTATAGGTTGTGATCTGATAAATCTTAATATGTAACGGATGCAAAAACGTGCATGGAAAGATAAATATGCAGTATTGAAGTATCTGCAGCTGAAAGTACAGAATAAATACAGCCATCATGGTTCTTCAATGGCTCAGTCCCTCACCTTGAGCTCAGTCTGTATATGCCACAGCCACCTGGTCAAGCTTCAGAAATGAGGCCATCTGTCATCATCAGACGTAGCAGAAGTTAGCACCAGCAGCCTGTCGTGACTGCTTTTGCAAGTCCATTTTAAAGCCCACTGACGAACACACAGTTACCACCTAAACATCAGGCGTGTAAAGTTGTCTTAAGTTTAATCTTTTCAGATTTAACTTCATTATCTTAACTAGTTTAAGATCAGCAGTATGAGGTTTTAGAAAGTTTCAGATTTTATGTATTTGTTTGCACAAATTATGTGTAGCAGCTCACTACATTTTTTGTGAATCAATTTATTAATAACATATTATTTTTAATGCTTTTTTCAGGCTACTATTAGAACTATCAGGATAAACCCAATGCATGTATAGGCCAATTGCAGATAATTACAGAGACACAGAGAGCTCGCTCTAATTCCCCAGTAGTTAAACATAGTATTAGTTTAATTCACTGCCCCCTTAAACGCTTATTTCCTGCCATTCTAAGAGCAATGAACTAATCAGATATAAATTCCTGCTTAAACAGTTTTAAGATGATTTGCTAGTTTTACTAAACTTACTAAAATTTTGATTGCAGACCCCAAGCAATATTGGCGCTCATTGCTGTTGGAGATGCAACATACATTTTATTAAAGTGATAGGTCACCCAAAAATAAAAATTCTGTCATCATTAACTAACACTGTATGACTTTTCATTCTTCCACAGAATACAAAAGGACAGTGATGGCACCCATTCACTTCTATGGACACAAAACGAAAAGACAAGTGGGTGAGTAAATGATTACAGAATACTATCACTTTAAATCCAAAATAGATTAATAGACATCAACTGGGAAGGTGCAAAACACGGAGCACAGAACACCAACAACTAGCAACATTGAACATCACCAGACAGCCAACACGGTGGTATTAATACACAAACTAAGACAAAGCGGAGAACAATCAGGGCAGAACTACAAACAGACAAGAACAAAACTACAATACTCCACACCAAAAAAACATAATTTTACAGACTTTTTCTGTAACTTTTTCCAGATTTTCCAACTAAAATGTAAAAATGATATTATGGTTTTGTTTTACAGAATTTCCATGTATTTTTGAAAGACGGTCAAAAAGCGTAAACATTACAGGGAAAAAAAGCAAATTTACAAGAAAAAAGGGGGAAACATGTCATTTTACAGGGAAAAAATAATAATTTACAGTTTATTTCTGTCGCTCCAGCTGACAGAAAATTTCCTTTTTTTTATGGAATTATTTTTACAGTATATAAAACACAAACCAGAGCACCCTGAACAGACTAGGAGACCAGCTAAATTTTAGGCTAGTTAAACATGCTTGCCATAAATCCAAAACACTTTTATTAAATGACCTAAAAACATTTAAAACAATTTCTCTCCTCTTTCTCAAGTGAATGCATAAATGACTGAAAATCAGGGTCTGTCTGTGTTGGTTATTAAGAAATGTCTGCTGTTCGCTGGAGAATGGCCTCCCTGTGCTACTGCAATATAATTACAGCTGTCTTCTCTTATTGATCTGAACAGGCTCTTTGTCAGAAGACTGTACCCAGCTCTGTTCCAGCCCTTCATACACTCAGATTCAATCTTAATGATATCAGCAATCAGACAGTCAAACTATCAGGCTGTCCCAAGCATTCTCAGCAATAGCCTATTGTTTCAGCTTATAAATTAAATGTGTGTGCATTAAGAGTCTAGTCAGCATCAACTCTAACAAATAAAGGTGGGGAGTTTTCTATTATCCCTCAAGAGAGACTGTTTTATTAATGAGGTTTGTCTGCATTTAGCTTTTATTCCTCTTTCAAAGTACACAGCATCACTTTGCATTCGCGGCAAACACGATAACAGCACCGGAAAGTCAGTAATCATACAGCATGAGAAAATCATGTGATAGAAGCTCAGCTGACCTGCATATAGTGCCAATCCTGATAAACCAACATTCAAAGATTTTATTGATCCACACAGAGCCATTCCCTATAAAAAATGTATGAACTAATACATCTTTTGAGTCATGATGTATTATTGAAAGAAGCCTTCACTCAAAAAAAAAAAAAAAAAAAAACATTGTTGCATGAAATATAAATAAAATACATAAGAAAATATACAAAAATATTGGATAAAACAACTGTTTGAACAATTTAACTATGCTGGATTGTTGTTACCCAACCAACAAGTTGAAACAACCTAGTATTTTTAGACTTAGCTGTTGTGATCCTGTAAGGAATGTTATTCACCATTTAAAGGGACAGTTCACCCAAAAATGAAAATTCTGTCATGAATTACTTACCCTCAAGTTGTTCCAAATCTGTATAAATGTCTTTGTTCTGATGAAAACAGAGAAAGATATTTGGAAGAATGCTTATAACCAAACAGTTCTTGGCCACCATTGACTACCATAGTAGGAAAATTACAATGGTAGCTAAAAGTGCCGCAGAACAGTATGAATTCCTATATTCTTCCAAATATCTTCTGTGTGCAACAGAACAACGATATTTTACAGATTTGGAACACCTTGGGGGTGAACTGTTCCTTTAACAAGTGTAAAGGTTAAAGTAGGTGAAATTGATTTCAGAGACATTCAGGGGTCTCGGTTTACCGTTCCTTTGAGATTTGATCTGCAACATTAGCCTACAGATTCAGACTGTGCTGAAATTCACAGAAGACAGATTTAAATGCTGCATAAAACATCATTAATTTCTATCAAATATGGCAACATTCTATAAAAGCCTCAACTGTGAAATGAATGACAGACTGTTGTTGCTCAGCAACAGACCATAATTTCTTAGGTTTTGTGCACAAGCGTCTAGTGAGACAGCAAGCCATTGTGACAGACCCTGGAAGTGATTCTTATACAGTGAGTTGTCAAGCAGAAACTGGGCCAGTGGCCTCTGCATGCTTCATAGACAGATGAGTTAAAATACCTCCAGTCATTGTAAAGCACAGGATGACACATAAGGGCTTGTTCAGCCATCCAAATATATCCCGCCGTGAGAAGTAACTTTACACAACTGAATAAAATAGCCACAGAGTGTGTAGGATAAAAAGAAGCACGTCTCAAACAAATAAAATGAGAAGTCCATTGAACCATAAACATTTGACTTTGTGCCCTTTTTTCCAAAATAAACAGGCATGTGCATTTGGACAACTGTTTTATGTTGTTTATCACAATATTGTCTTCATGACAAATGAAATTAAATCATCGCTGCAAAATTCATATTTCAACATATATGACTTGGCTCAAATCAATGCACTGGACGCCCAAAGCTGCCAGGCCAAATTCAATACACTGTTTCTAGCTCACAATTTAGCCAACAGCCTGGTCCTATATGGTTTACAAGCTAGTATCATACCTTATAGCCTGTGCCTATTCCTAATGGAACGCTGACTTCAATTCATAATTCATCAAGTGATTTGTATCCACCAATGTCACTGTCACGAATGGGACTCTGTTTGCAATTGCTACTTTGTTCCTAATGGCACAGGATTAGTTTTACTGCTTGTGTCCTCAGCTACTTACAGTAAACAATTGTCACAAATATAAATGCATGTGCAAGTGCATATAAATACACACACTAAGACATGAAAAGCTTTGAAAAGAAGGCATCTGCCAAGAGCGTAAATGTAAACATAAATATATAATCACACATTCTCTTATATTCCTATAAATAATCATGCTATACATCAACATCTAATAGCAACATATGGCACATCCATATGACAACGATGTAGGGAGCGAGAGAGAAATGTGAGAATGAGAAAGATGATGAAGAACTCTACAAGTACCTCTCACCATGTGTCAATGATGCTTTACTTTGTCAATTATTCTTCTCTTAATATTTATGTGTCAAATACTCTGTTTGCCCTGTTAGAAAGTTGGAAAGGAAAGACTCTGCTAGATGGCCCCTATGAGTGTGTGTGTATGTTTATACTGTACAGTCAACTGTATACAAATGAAGATCCCTGTATGTAGTGAGGTTAAACATCAAATGCTTCTGTTTTCAAATAATGGTCAATTCTAGACATAAGAAAACAAGTTTTCCATTTAAAAAGAGAGAAAAAATTATGTGCTATGGATGTGACAAAAAGGACGCAGGGGGATTACAAACTTTGTAGGATTTCTGTGAATTAAAATGTATAGACCAAAAGCAATAACTTAGGGAAGGGATAAAGAAGGGATGGCTCTTCGTAGACCACAAAATAGTTATTTAAATGTTGTATGTGCCCATTTATGAGGAATATGGACCGTTATGGATGTGACAGTTCTGCTATGGAAGTGACAATTCACAAAAAATGCTTTTTTTGGATATTTAAACCACCATATATTAACATCTGAACTGATCAGTATGTAGAAAACCTTAGGTAAAAACATTTTTTCATCTCAAGCATGAAATTTGCATGGGATTGCCCTAATACATATTTTGTCATTACAAATTATATTACCAGCAACTGTAAGTACAATGATTTAAAAAACTAAATATTGATATGGATTCCCTTCGAGTGACTTATTGGTTTAAATTATTTTGTTTATTTACAATTTCAACAAAATCTTAAAACCTTACAATTTCAACGTTGGGTGCATGTGCCATGTCGTGCCAAACTACTCCCAGCAATGTGGACGATGGTGGTGCTATGACCCACAGTCAGTGCACCAGGGGAAATATGTCAACCCACAACTGGGCACGGGGGACTGCACAATTCATTAACTCGCCTTAATTGCCATGGCATTTCAAAATGAAACGTCGTCATCGGCAGCTAAATACATCCAGCAAGGAGAAGCAGCCACATGATTGAAACAGAATTGTCTTGTACAGCATGTGTGCAAATGACATTTGTTAGAGAGCTATTTAAGACACTATATTTAAACCTTGTCACGGGTGAACAGCCACTGTAATGGGAATGATAATTTCACTCAAACTCAGCGGCTTAATTTACTGGAAAACAATTTGTCATTGTGCCGCATAACATCGGGCGCCTGCGATAATCACAGAGCGTCTCATAATCATGTTTAAAATCCATATTGCACACGTCTGTGTTTTTAAGGCACAGAAAGACCCCAGCAGTAGAGCACGATCAGATCTGATTACACCATCATTGAGTTGCATGGTCCTAGTGCCCACCGGTTAAAAAAAAAATGGGACCCCGGTAGTGAAAATGGGAACTCACTGCTCTGGTTATTTGGAGAAATGGCGACTCATGCCAAGCTCCCTCGCAGCGACAGTTAGAGAGTGAGGAAAAAGGACAGACACGGTTGGATGGTCATACCTCCGGGGAGCAAGTGCTGGAGTTCACGCCTGCCCTTGATGCACTTCCTGTAGCTTCTGATTACTGGAGACAATTATGCATCAGTTTAGACTCTTGCAAACCGGTTGCACTCCCGCTGATGAAGAAAATCAAAGCATGTGCGTCATAGTTACTAAAGACTGTGTTAAAGAACATAATATGATTATATAATTATAACTCTAAAACGCATCTAAAAGAGAATTAAAAAGGTGCAGCTTGGCTTAGTCCTCATTCACCTGCAGTGAATAAAACAGTATCCAAGATGTTCATTGTTTGCTTTCCAGTGAAAAAAGTCTTACAGGTTTGGAATGACATGAGGAAGAAATTTCAATTTTAAGTGAGATACTCCTTTAAGAAGGGCAAAAAATGTGCTCTGCTTATGAAGTGTGACAGCAGAAGCCATCCTTTTCATCAGTGATAGCTTTCCAATGCCCAGTGTCATTTCACCTCATCTTCACCTTTCTTTGATATGCCTTCCTCTCTAGCACTTGTTTGTCCTGTGAAATATCTACAACTTTTAAATACTTGCGAAGCTCCAAAACACACCAGAGTATCTTTATATTAGTTGCAGCCTAGAAAGTCAAAGCTGCAGATAACGTCAGTCAAAAAACCAGCAAGCATGAAGCCCTAGTTGCTCATTTCGCTGTGGATGGATTCAGTCAAAATAAAATCTTCCTTTAGGTAAAAATGAAAGGGAAGTTGATCAATAGCAAAATTTAAACTGTGTATCCGTTTCCCATCGCAACTGCGTGGCCTTGAGTTTACATTACATGTGGTGCTTTTAGCTTTTTGAAGCATTGAATGTTCTCATTTTAATTTCACTGCTGGTGCCAATTAATTTTGATACAGCTGGTTGATCAGCATTCCATCCCTACATTTGCTTTGCGCTGCTATCTGGTTATGCAAGATAATGAAGGTCAAAGGAGAGGTGAGGTGCATGTCAAAAAGCTCTCCTGCTCCATTCAGGTTCTGACCCCACTCATATTCCCTCTTTGAGCGAGAAGGGCTGGGTGTATTAAACAACATCCACATCAGCATGCACAGATACCATTACTGTTATGAGGTATACAAGTGAACGTTACTGGTGGGTTTTAAATTGTATACTGTTATATTTAAAACTTTTATTATGTTCTGGTCAAGTAATTGTGTCCCAGAATATTGATTCCTATAAAAAATGATGGAACGAGATGAAGACCCCAGTCATATCAGTAGCCTTAAAACTATAATAAAAATAGCTTCAATATAGAAGAGCTGTAATAAGAGCCACTGAAATCAAAATGAAAGTTTTTTCCTTTTATTAAAAATATGTTGGCATTAAGGATTTCAATAAACTGATATGCTGCTATGTGCTGACAAAATTCCCATTTAGATTATATGCGCCTTCATAACTGACAGTCTGACACGTGACCTCAAACAAATCTAGAAATTCCATGACATCACGCTACACTTAAGCCTCTCGTCAAAGTTCTTGTCCAATCAAATCTGCTTTAGAATCGGAAGAGTCCCGCCCCTTCACTATGAGAGCTGCGGCAGCAGCGCCTCAAATCAGCCACTTGTTCGCACATTTATCATGTCCTACACGGTGAATGACACATAATGCACTAGATGGGAGATAGGGGATGATTCAGACAGTGTAAACATGAACATTAAAGTCTTATTTTTGCGTCAGTGTCATGCGAGCGGTTGCACATGACACGTGTGTGTCCTCCAGTTCAGAGACATGATAGCACAGAGCTGAACATATGCGCCGATCATACATGCAAATCCACTGAGAAAACAAAAACATATCTGAGTTTCAAGTCAACACAGTATATTGAATGTTAAGGCTCAATGTAAGAGATTGAACATCGCAGCCTTGATGAGTAAAGACGACAAACGCTAGTGTCACTCACCAATGTAAATAACAAGCTGCAGCTATTACGTAGACTAAACGCTATTGGTTATTTTAAAAGGGGCGGGGCCAATCGATATGTCTCACGCTCTCTGCATTTTTCAGTTGAAATTACGTCAACACACCAAATAATGCTGCGCGTTTCAAGCAGTTTCAGTGGGCCTTTAAAGGAGAAATGTGGATATTTTAACAGCACCCTGCGGTGAGGTTGCGTATTGCAACCAACGGCTCACTCTTCCATTTCGGAGCACTGCGGTGGCTGACACAGGACTAAGCTGTCGTCACGTTTTCGCTTCTTTGCTGAGGGAGATAACATATTTACGAAAGGCGCCCTGTAAAGCAGTTTGTCTGTTTAGGGCTACTGTAGAAACAACATGGAGAATTTCATATAAGGGGACCCTCGGTGTATATGGAGATAGAAATAACTCATTCTAAGGTAATAAAAGCATAACACTTCACTATATAAGGTCTTTATACACCTCTGAAGACACAGTTATGTATATTATATTGCATTTCTGTCAATAGATATCACTAAATACTACATACAGCACCTTTATTTACTTAGTGTAGTATTAAACAATTTTTTATTTCACCAACATAGATTCCCTAGAAATCTCATGTGTCTCTATGAATAGGCAGCTTGTCAACAATCCGGTTCTTGGCTGGGAGTCTCCTGTTTTTCACACCAATCAACCGCCACCCTCCCAGTTTTTTACTTCTCCCGTAAAACTCCCATTTTTCAGTTATTTTTCCTGTGAAACTCCCAAAACGTGTTCACGAACGGCCACAACACCCCACACCCGGAACGCGAGTCTTTGGTACCCAAATGTTGACAGGTATAATAGGCAAGACTCTATAAAAGGGGAGCAGCCTGCATTTATTAGTCCATAAAAACCTCCAATCAGAAATCAGAAAGCTTTCTGGGTATGCTGTCAAAGCCGGGTCTTAAATAAGGTATTTAACAAGATATATTGTGAACACTTTGTTCAGAAAGATCACAGTTAACATTTCTGAAATGCTTTTAATTGGAGTCGTGTAATAAATGGTCCATATACTGTAGTGGTACACAGAGCCCTGAACGCACTGTCTAAATTTGTCTTTTGCTATGTGCCAAGTTTACATCATTTATCTATGATTCTCCTGGCCTTATTTGTGGCTCAATCCAGATTAGAAAACTAAAAAAAGGTCTGAACACATATCAGAATGTTCCCAGTGATGTATAACCTATTTCCTAGGGCCCATTTCCTGCATCTTTAAGCATGTGTTATTTGTGTATTTCAGAATATTAAATCCAAATTATTATACTTGATATTATAAATAAAGAAAAATGAACATACACTGTGCTCATGTCCTTATTGATACACTGTAACAGCTGTTGGCACAATACACTACTTCTATCACACAAGCGGTGTATCAGATGTGAAAACACAGACCCAGCTGGGCTAGGGCAGATTTCTAGCTCATTCTGTTTTCTCCCTCCTCTACTACAGACCAGAACCTCATCTATCCCAAACACCCCAGAGACACAGGTCTCCGCACCAGAGAGGTTATCTGTCAAAACAAGTTAGACGTCACATCACAGCTTGCCACAACTGCAGTGATAACAGAAAGAAAGCCACTGAAATTTTGCTTATTCAGGTTAAATCTCTTTAGCCCTAGGCATTTACAGACAGCATCATTTAAAAACAGACATTGTAATCGATTACTTTATTAATGTCGTCATTCGCATCCTTGTATTTAAATTGCTATCAGTGTTCATCTTGTATGTGGTGGGTCTCATTCAGATAATTACCTGATAAACATGACATATGGCAGTCTGTCCTCTAGTTTCCCAGCATGCATTTCACCTGTCACAGTGCCTCTGTTGTCATTATGTACCTTCTGGACAGAGCCAATAAATATGCTTAACATCAGGACAGAGCAATTTCAAACACACATATTAGGATTGTAGTTATTAAGTTTTTGTTTTCCATTTATCATCAAGATGAGACCGCTGGTACCGTTAATCTAAACATTCAGTTGTGCTTTTCTGTTATCTTACCTTGCCATATACAGCAAACTGTGAGTTTTCACTCTCATCAGAGTGATAAGCGGCTGGTAAGATATTGTGTATCCTGATAAAAACATAATATGTTACAGCTGAGCACTAAGTGTGCTTCTGAAAAACACTACATCAGTAAACCACAACGAAGTAGGCCCTATTATAGGATAGTACTGCACATTATTGTTTTAGAAAGACAAGCAACATCAGCAATCAGTTTTAAGGCAAACATTATATTATTTAATTAGTTTAATAACTAACGAATCAGCATTATTACATGTCACTGCATGTAATTCCCATGAATAATATAGATCTTCTCAAAAAGTCCCTGCTCTTCCAGAATCAAGTTACAGAAATGAAATTCATAAATATTTGGCAGCACAAATGTACTCAGACCAAAAATAGCAGCTGATCAGTGGTTTCCCTGACTACAGCCCCACTGTAAATGGCTTTACGACACAGATAGATGTGTTTTAAAGGGCTCTGATATCACAGACAACCTTGACACTATTGGAAAAAATAATAATAGTCTTTTGTATTTGAGTGACATCAATGATATTTATGCATTGTCTTTCAAACCACACATTTGACTCTTTTGCTTAGAAAGACTTCTTAAATACTTAGAAAGACTTCTTAAGGTAGACACAAGATATTATAGCTTGTTTAATAGTCCCATATATACATATACACTCATATTAAAAATAGCATGCTGTTTTTATATTTGATTGTACCTTTGATTTAACACAGAATCAACCAATCTTCAGGTTTAATTGAACTCAGTTCAGCTGTTAATGTATTTGGATAATGAGAACTACCGCCTAAAGCAAAAATCATTAAAAAGGTTCGCTCTTAAAAACCCATTTAAAATGGTGCTGATTGATGAATCTTCTGTCTGCTAAAACTTTATATAACTTGTTTATATGCATTCACAGAGAGGGGTATAATTGTAACTGCCCAAGACTTTTCTCTTTGTTTTTCAAATCAACATGTGGTAGTATAATGGCACTTTAACTAAAATGACACTTTTTTGATTAAAGATTATGAATATAAGCAGGGCTGGAAACGGGGAAAAGTAGTCTACGGAGTGAATTTTAAGGAAGGATGGTGCTCTACCTAAAAATGTAAAGAATTTCCATCTTTTATCCATTAAAGAGAGTTCATCCCAAAATTCTGTTATCATTACGAACCACCAAGCCATACCCAATAACTTGCATTGGTTTTGTGTCACTCTCTATACAAACAAAGTTACTTGGTACCACCATTGTTCGGTTACCTTCAAAATATCTTTTTTTGTCTTCTGCAAAAGAAAGTCATACAGGTTTAAAATGACAAGAATTTTCGTTTTTGGGTGAACTATACCTTTAAAATGGCCTCCGAATGCTTTGCACATTTCCTACATAAATATAGCAGCATTTTCTGCATCTGTGGTTTAAAAATATAAAATATGTCCCTAACTAAAGTCCCCCCAGTGAATCTCTAGCACATTTCCAGCGCTGGATATAAGGCATAAAACTGTGATTAGAAAAAACTCTCACAAAACTTGATTAAATAATACGACAATGTATGTATTGTGCAAATGTGCAACTAAATCACAATTTAGGAGAGGGCAACACTGTGTTGACTTTCTGTAGCTCAGATAATGAAGCTACAGACACACGGACAGATAAAATAATCAACACAAATTACAAGAGGGAGAAGATGTCTTCATTTCTTGCGAGGGACCTTGTCACCAAGTGGCACGTCATCCATTAGCTTCTGCAGACGGCAGAGGTAAATAATGAGTTGACAGCTATGCAAATATAAGTGGGTTACAGCTTATAAACTAAAAAGTCAGGATTTGCACACCTTAAGCAGCCTTGTGTAGTATGCTCTATCGTCTTCTCCCTCCCCCTGTGCAATGTCCACGTGGTATCTCCTGCAGGCCACGCCCAGCTCATCGTGATTGAAGAGGGAGGCGGGGTCAATAGAATGCCCATTAATGAGGCTAACCAGGTACTCTCGATAATGCTTCCTGAAACACGGAGAGGAAAAATCTAAATGAATCGCAAATAGTGATCATCTTTGTCTATTTAAAAATACTTGAAAATGTGATATATATACACACATCATCTTTGGCCATTTATTAATTCGACAAAAACATAATAAAAATAAATAGATGCCAAGGTTTTGAGTACAGGAAGCAGTCAAAGTAACTCACTCGCAGAGGCCCGCCTGGCCCGGCAGAGTCTGAGCTCCACAAGCTGAGTCAGCAAGCCGCGGCCCTTCATCCTTCTGCTCGATCACTCCGCACACACCTGCCACATGCAAAAAAAAAATAGACAGCAGGTATGCATTTAGCAGAAAAGCTGAGTTTTCAAAGAAGATATTTTCAGGACGGAGAAGTGGGACAGAGTGTGAAATAAAGCTGTAAGGAGTAGGTGTATACGTGTGTGTTTGAGAGCGATTTCACAGCATAAATATAGCCGCAGTCTGAGAAGCAGTAATTGGATGGCAGTTAGTCTGAAAACAGTGCTTTGCTTTATGATGTCCGGCTTTCATAACAGTTAAAGCAATTTCGTTCCACTGGGCAGTTGAGATAAAGAGGGAAATTGGAAGTAAACTAGACTTTAAGACAGAGACAGACAAATTAGATAAAGAGACAGACAAGAAAAGAACACAGAGTCACTTGGGTTGATAAGAGAGACTGAAACACAGTCAGAATGTACTAAACAAATAATGTTTTAATACTCTCATATATAAAGACATACCAGTCTGTGCTCCTGGAGCAGTGTCAGTGTTGTACTTCACCCCGCTTTTCTATGAGAAAACAAAATGACAATGTGGCGTTCAAACAAATATAAAAAAAGAAATGGTTAATATAAGAAGCGATGCTTCACAAACCAACCCTGGTGTTGTGTGTGTGTGTGGATGAGTGGGAGGAAATTTGCACGCCTTTGTTAAAGCGTCCCACTGTGTTTGAGCGAGACTTTGTATGTGTGTGTTGCAGTTTAAACTCCATAATAGTGATGAAAATGTCCTCACAATGTAACAAATTCTTACCTATCTTTTTCTGTTGTTACATTATTGTTGCAATTCATATGCTTTCATAAACATACTCAAATGTCTAAATGAAATTGTTAACATGCCAAAAACGTGTCTGCGAAAAGTCAATAGTAAGTCTTCGTAATGATAGGAACAATAAGGTGTGTACAGTATGTGTGTTTACCTGCAGTAAGGCCTGAAGCCTGGCAGGCTCCCAGTCTCGGAGGTAGAAGAGGCAGTCTCTGGGGTGATGGGCATGCAGACCTGTCACACTACACTGGTTCACTGCACACGTCTGCCAGAGAGGAAAGAAGAGGAAGAGGATGCAGGGAAAAGAGAATAGAAGAAACTGTTCATAAGAAAGGCTTCCACATTAAGCTACACTGTTGCAACTTCAAATTGAATATCACAATCACATATAACATGCACACAGACCTACAAAAAAGACCCAAATAATCCTAAAACATCAGAGGATAATTGAGATGAGAGGGACTCACTGTGTGAAAGGGATTGTTACATCCACTGCAGAACTGATACCTGCACTGAGTACAGCTGAAGTGCATACAGCCACCCCTGGCCAGAGCGTACTGGAACCTACAGTTAGGACAAGCTGAAACAGAAATAAAAAGAACACTATAACATTATCAAACAACAAGAGATATAAACACATACCCTCATGTTGCCAGTAAGTGCTACAGATAAAACATACTGACAGAGAAAAAACTAAAATGACAGACAGTTGGATGGATGGACAGAAGAACAGACTACCGCATAAGAGGATTTGCACTCCTATAAACATCTCGTATGGTACAAACAGTAACCCAGCTCCCTCTCTAGAGCTGTAAATAAGTCAGAATAAAAATGTCTGCAAGTAAGAACTATTCAATATTATTATTTCATTACGTTTTCCTGCACCACTGGACCACACACATGACTAAACAACCAAACTACACAAACAGACAACAGGAGCAAGCAACATGTTTAAAGAAGAGGTTAAAGGGTCATGTGATATTTAGCCTCTCTGAGGTGGTGATGGTCGTGCTGTCAGCAGATGTGAATTAGGAGAGCGTTAGCACAGGTCCGAGAAGCTTCTGGAGCAGATCAAAAAGAAACTCACTGATCCCATTGTCACGCAGGTATCCAGCCAAGCCTTGCTTCTGGTACTCTGGGTCGTTCTCTCGCTTCCACAGCTGAAACTGCTCACACGAGACCCCCTTGTGCTGGTCCTCCCACTGCAAGGAGAGATACGGTTAGACGAGCGTTCATCTCCTGCAGTCATGCAGGTCTACATTACAATAGAAAACTATATATATATTGGTGTACGTTTGTTAACTATATAAATAATCACCATTTTTCAAGTAATTATTGTTCATTTTGTCATATAGGTAAGCACTATTTTACATTTAGTGACATTTCAGTCATATTACTTATTTTATAATATATCTGCTCATTAATCTCTTGTCAGTTGACCTCCAGTCTATGATGGAATGATAGTTCACTTTTCTAGCAGGTTACCGGCTTTTTGCACTGGGCACAGAAGCTTTTCCTGCACTGCAGACAGGTGACCTTGAGTTGGTCGCCGTCATAGATGAAGCCGTATGAGCACTGTGAGAACAAGATGAGTGAGAGAGAGCATGTGAGAGAGGCAAACAGAAATGCACATCAATTGTTGGTGTCAAATAGGAGAAGAGCGGCATAGCATGTCAGCGGGTAAACTATATTGCCTTAATCTAGCAAACTGTGCAAAATTTTGTAATGTCATCATACATTTAGAAAGGTCCTATCATATACAACTGCCTGTGATTGAAAGAAACGCATGTCACCAGTGAAGCATTTTCTCAAGCTAAAAACTTGTATGTCAAAGTGCATTCTGTACTACAGAGGTTCAGAAGTGCAGGTTCACTTATTCTTTATTTACATTTTTTTCCAAATTTTTTTAAAATCTTGACCTTATCAAAACTATGCAGTAACACAAATATAACATATGTGTGACCCTGGACCACAAAACCAGTCAAAAGGGTGAATTTCTCAAAATTGATATTTATACATAATCTGGAATAAATATGCATTCCATTGATATAGGGTTTGTTAGGATATGACAATATTTGGCTGAGATACAACTATTCTGAAATCTGAAAAAAAGTCAATATTAAAAATCGCATTTAAAGTTGTCCATCAGTGGCGCTGTAGCAGGCCGCTGCTAAGAAGAAACAGGTTTGTTTAAACACTCTCTATTGTCTTACCGCTGTAATGACGCTGTGGAAAATAGATGAGCCTGAAAGCTGAAATTCTAAGCTTTACATAGATACCAAATTTGAGTGGGTAATTCCCAAAGTTTGTAGACATGTTTCCGGCCATTTTTGTTCGCAATTTTGCTGCATTCACTCGCAATACAAAATAAAGTTTTTATATATTTATGGTAGGAAATGTACAAATTATCTTCATGAAACATGAGCTTTACTTAATATCCTAATGATTTTTGGCATAAAAGAAAAATAGATAATTTTATAAACTACTTAAAGGGATAGTTCACCCAAAAATTCAAATTTGCTGTTTATTTACTCACCCCAAGGTCATCCATGATGTAGGTGACATTTTGACTTAAGTAGAACATTAAAGAAATTTGATTTGGTAAATCCGCTGCCCATGTGCTTCAAATAATAGGAGTATATGGGCTCCACCTGTCTAAGAGTTCCTAATTCCAAAAAAGCGGCTCCTGGCGACATTTTGACGTCTTGTGAAGTGAATCGATCAATATTTTCATAAAACCGAACGTCATTTTTAATAATATTATCCATACTGTACAGCCTATGCACACGTTCCGATCGCAATCTTCTAGTAATAGTATGGTGATGGATGGCATACCAGCTTCTGGTGCGTTTAGCGCTAACAGTCACTCAACACTCCCTTTCTGCAGGAGCTGCTTTTTTGGAATTGGGAACTACTTGGCATGTATTAACCAGCATCTTGAGACCCTGAGATGCCTTTTAAACAGCAACAGATGCTTTCCCAACTATTCTGGATCTTATTGGCTGTTTTTTTCCAAAAGCAAACCTAACCCTGTGTAAAAAATATTACATATGTTGGTAAATTGCATTTATCGTATTAGCCATGAGTCATTAAATAATACATCTGTTCATCCTAATATATAATTCTCAAAGTGCACCTCAGGTAAAGGTGTCACCACTTACCCCACTCTCCTTTACTTCCTACAACTTATCAGTGTAAACTGCTTTTAACTGATGAGCTGACAAGACCACTTCTGTCGAGTACAGTGTGGAATTGCAGAGAGAAGGCATCACTCACATGGCTACACCACAAGAACTTCGGGTCTTTGATGAGAGCCTGCTCAGTCAGCTTCTTGTGGAAAAGCTCGTACACTTCCAGTTCCAGACAATCTCTAAGCTGTGCAGTCCAACACAAACAAGAACACACGTTGAGATCACCCAGACGTCACAGGCAGTAGCCTCAAGCATAGCAACAATACATGCCACTGTGTCCCAACCCTTTATGTTATATCCCACTACTGTCCATCTCATTATATTGATTATGGTTTTTTGGTCATTTACCTGAATGTCCAGGGTAGAGAAGTAGCTATTGAGGTGCTCTGGGTCATTGATGTCAGGCCCTCCACATACGGGACACACCATATCTCTGATGTGCTTGTCCCTTACTGCTATAGTGAAATGCTGTTTGAAACATCCGCAGCACACCGAGCACTGGCATGACGTCAGGGACTGCATCTAAACACCAAACCACAGTTTAATAAAAATTCTGCAATCTAAAAGTTTTTATTTTAAAGAGCCACAACCTGTTTGACCAACAACAGCGTTCGAGAAATTTGTTTGAAAAAATGTAGCAAAGACTTTTGATTTCAATATACCTTGCTATGAGCAAAGATGGACAGGCAGATTGGACATTCTTTGTTTAGCACGCGGCGTATAAAGTCTCGATCAGGTGACTCGCGCACGGCCTGAACCACATCCTCCAGGGTGTATGAGGCTGCAGGGTCCCGGAGCAAAGAGAGAGCCAGCTCACAGCGCCCCCAACTGGGCAGGTCGTACACTGCCAGCAACCTGCGGCAAACGTGCTAACACAAGCAAAGGATATTGCAATTTAAGCTTTGATAATGATTGACGCAAATAATGAATTTGTGAAAGTGGTCATGAAACCATTCTTTCATGAATTTCCTCATTGAACTGAATGGGCCAATTACTGCAAGAATAGTTTAGATTTACTCAGAAAATCATTCTGCATAAGTCTTATGAATGAAGTGTCAAATCAGTAAACATACCATAAAACAGACAAAGTTGAGCAATACTATGTTATGCATCTGATGGTAAGTAATGCAGTCTAATTAAAGTGAAAGCATTAAAGTGAAAGGGCAGACACCTGTTTATCGGGATGGTTGATGTCGATAGGGGGCTCTTGCTCATTGCTCCACAAACGCTGATGGAAGGGCTCCAGTAAAGAGCGCTGCAGCAGGACGAGAGCCCCCCTCACCTCCCCTCCGCTCTGCCGCAAGGCTTCTTCACAGCGAGCCACATCATTAAAGCCCAGAGAGCCAAGCTCTTTTACCTAACAAACACACACACAAAAAGCTTTGTCTGAAAAGCACATAATTCATACTTGACTAGTTTCACAATTAATATCAGTAACAGTTGATTATTAGTCCATTACAAAAGAGTGTTTTCCCACGCTTGCAAAAAGGCTATGGTGCTATATAATACATGAGAAAATTAACCATCTCTCATGTGACTGACAACTCATCTTTTTAGCATTAGAACAGTTATAAGACAGGGATTCCCAATCTTTTTAATTCCAGAACCCTCCTAAACAAGTATAATCTCTCCCACCAAAAAAGACCTTCCAAAATATGGGAAAAATACACATTCATTCGCTTTTAATAGATAAAGACAAGTGAAAACCTCTGACATATCAAGTATATTAACAGTAATTGAACTAAAGCAAAAAAATACAATAACAAATAATAAAGTAATATTCTATTTAAAGATAATTTTTTGGCCCATTGTTTCTAGCATAGTTTATTTCTCAAGTTAATGTTTAACTTAATAAAGCAAAAAGGTCATTTTATGTTTTTAAATATAGAACTTTTAAGCATTTTAAACTGCATGAATTATTAAATCTGAAAGGTCTGGTAACTAATATAAACTCATCAATAATAACGCAACTGACAAAACAATAAATTAATGATAAATAAATTTGTGATTGGCTCTATCATGAACTCACTTTAACTTTGCGGTCTCTGAGAGCTTGTCTGACAGCCTTCTCATTATCGCCCCCTGCTGTCAGCCAGGCCCGTTTGGCTTCCGCTCTAGACAGAGGTGCGCTGTTTTTTTGTCCATCCTGGCCCTCATTCTCTACTGAACTGTTCGGCAGTGCATTGGATTCCTGGTGACAGGATGCAGCCATCACACAGATCTCATCGAGCACATGAGGAAGTTCTGTCTTGAGCCAGTCATATGGTGTGACGTTACTGTTCCCTGATACACACATGCTTGTGTAAACTTCCTCTGGGCTCACCCCTTTCTTCTCTCCCTCCTGAGAAAAACATAAAGACAATAAAGTTACTTGTAAGCTTAATAGTGCCGTGCCAAAGGTCACAGCCAATGCAGAAAATATCTGACTTACACGAATCAGCTGAATAAGTTTAATGCCCTCTTCCTTCATTAATCGTTGCCTTTTCATATCAGGGTCCTCAGTGGGCGTGACTTTGGGTGTGATTAAAACAGGTTTGATGTCCTTAACTGGTGTGAGAGGGAGGGGTTTAGAGGGTGATGAAGCAGGTTCTGACTTTGAAAGATAACACATTTCGCAGACGGGCGATGGTGTGTGGTTGACGTAGGTACAGAACTGGCAAACCCACTGAAAAGAAAGAATAAAAACAAAACAATTACAAAACTGAAACAAATTGTTACCACAAAACAATCAATTTCAGCCCCACTAGTGACACCAAAGAGTGCAGTCTGTTTGTTTGAGCAGGCAGAATAAGCAGAACATGGAAACACTGTTTTTGTTTGTGGCACTACCTACTTGTCTAAACAATGCAAATAGGAAAAAGTATAAAACTTAATAACAGTGAATATGAAAGTGGCACCTGGCTGTCCATTAGTCCTGTAGTAGTGGGAGTTGGTCGGGAGGGTGCGACAGGAGGCCGGGTGGCCAGACGAGGGCGCTCACACACCTCACATAGAATGCTGCTACCTGCGTTCACTACTGTGCAGCTTTTACACTGCCACTCTGAGAAAAGAAATTCACAACACATCACAGTGTGACAACAATAATAATGCAATGCCACAATAGCCAAGTCAATAAAAATCTTCAATGTTACATTGTCATTAAGTGGCATTGGGTCACAGAAACAGTGACAAATGCAAAAACATCTAAATAGCTGTTATGTACATACTCACCAGATATTGTAGAGGGCTGTGATGGCTCCTCCTGTACAGAGGGGGCAGCAGAAGACAGTCGTGGTCGCTCACAAACGTCACACAAAACCTGCTGCATTGTATTTACTGTAGTGCAATATAAACACTGCCATGTAGACAGTGATGAGCTAAAAACACATATCAGGGACAACCATTAAATATCTGTTTAAAAAATATAAACAATTTCTCTCCAACTTTGATGCTTACAGTGCTAACCTGAGCCTTTTTGCAGGTTTAGAGGAAGTCACTGGAACCCTGACATGTATAGATCGTCCAGAATGGGAATGATAAAGCCGATCACATTCTGTGCACAGCCGTTGAGCACAGGTTGGACAGTGAAAAGAGACTGGAAATAAGCCACATATGCTGCAGTTGTCTGTAGAGAAATAAAAAATCAATAAAAAGCCATGGAAACAGGATGTACATCCCCAATCAAAATATTTTTAAAGGTATAATGCACGCTGGAAAAGTACAAAAAACGGTCACTGTTTACTCTTTCTCAAGTTATTTGAAACATACTTTTTTATGTGAAAACAAAAGTAGAAAATATTGATGCTTTTATATAGGTTGCTGTTATGACATTTATGACAAGTGAAGCTTTTCTGCTTAACATCACTTAACATTGTTGTGTTCCACAGAATAAAGTCATACAGGATTGAAACAGCATGAGAGATGACCAAATTATATTTTTGGGGGGGCGTAAGGGAAAGGTAGTGGTTGCTGGTTAACTGATATGTTCACCTGTCTGTTTAGAGGGCACTAAAGATGAGAGAGGGAGGGCCGGACTGAGTGGGGATTTTGACTGAGAAGGTGTAGAAGCAGGCGAGGGACTTGGCTTTTCCCATGGACTCTCACTAGGAGAGAAGGCAACTGCATCCGTGCCGAGTCCCTCTTCATCCTGTGCAGATAATATAAGAAAATGAACAGTTTACATATTATATCATTTAGACACTTGAATATTCTTGAATATTTGTACTTAATACAAAAATCATATTTAACACTGCAAAATAAAATATCTATTTATAGGTGAGGAAAAAATTAACTTGAAAAGTTAAGAATGAACCTTTTTGTAAGTCACGCCTATAGAATGTATATCAAGTAAATCACAACCACATACAGTAAATCGTTAAACAAAGTGTAACTGCAATTTTTGTTAAAACTTAAACATCAAAAATAAACAACAGGAAAAACCTCACCTGCACACTAAGAGAGGGAATAAGTCTTTCAAAGAATTCAGGATGAGTATGGGCACCCTGCAGGACAAAAACAGACTCTATGTGAGCTGACAGTTAATGCGCAACAAACCCACTGAGTGCTTATATATTACTTCCTTAAACCTTAATAAGCATGTCCAGCTCTATTCGGAGGCACATGACCTCAAGGGTCACTGATGCCACCTTCCCAACATCTGGCTCAAGAACGTCATCAGGAAAGCTCAAACCGTCTTGCTGCTGATTCGAATATCCGTATAGGTTAAGTACAGCCCTGCCACCCTGAAAGAGAAAGATTTAGACATGTCGAAAAATTGCATGTTTTGTGAAGTTCAGTGTGGCTGACACTCTCATGCACAACACACCTGAATAGAATCTACTGTGGTCCTGAAGACAGGGTTGTTGTACTTCACAGTACGCCAGTACTTCGGCCTATTGGAGTTGGTAAGATTGGAGCCGTACTTCTCCAAGATGTTCAGAGCTGTGGAAAGTTTCTGCAGGGATGCGATCGTCTGAAAAGGTCAAGATTTGTCAAGCACAAATTTTGAAAGCCCAATCCAAAAACAACACAGTGGAAAAAAATGAACTAGAGAGGATATTTATATGCATACTTAATAGATGATTAACTTGTGGTATGATGCAAAGCTATGCACCTGGGGTTTAAGGACAGTTTTTTGTGAAACACCTCCGGTAATGTGACAGGTTACCCAGGGCTGAGCATTTTTATAGGTTTATAAGTCATTTACACCAACAAAGCCTATAAATTCCATCTGTGTAAATGACTGCAACATGGCCCCATAAGAGAGGCACGAGTCAAACGTTTGCAATTGTTTCCTGAAACTCTGTGGATACATGAAAAACATTAATCATTAAACCAGCTCTCACCTCTTTCCTATTGTTTCCACTGCTGTTCTCCGTCAACATGCTTTCAGCGGCCATGTAGCGATATTTGCTGTTGGGAGGGAAGGGGATGTTGGCCATGGCAGTCACCCCTGACCTGATCTCCTGAGTAGACCCTGGAGAACATAAACTGCGCTCTGCATTCAGCCTCACCTCCTCCAGCTGATCACTGATAGAGGCCATAGCTGAAAGTGAAAGTGATTTCAAGAGCAAAAAAAAATCACAGGGCCTGTGTTATTTAAAACCAAAACTGCATGACAACAAACTATGACACTGTGTAACTTAGGTGCAGTTTGGTCTATAGTTATATTTTATTGCTATTATGAAATGTGTTTACTGATTTACTCATTTTGAGCATAAACTGAGAAACAAGATACACGTTCGCATTGCCGACCATACAGACTCATTTCATTGCTTATATATTTCTAAATCTATATGGTTAACACGTCATTTAAATACACTTAATGGATGTGTGTGTAGGTTTAAAACCAGACTAGCTAAGCAGCTAGCCTCCTGAGGTAGAAAGTGAAAGCATAACTATTCACACCAAAGCTAGTAAACAACCTTGAAATAAAGCTTTATTTCGAAATAAAATGTTTTATAGTCGTCGTGGTCGTTGTTTTGACTAACCTCCGTAGGTTGATAAACGTCTACAACAGAAAAAATGAACGGAATACTGCTGGTTCAACACGTCCACTGTTGACTATTCGCATGCTAACAGGCTAATGCTGAGAAAATATGTAGGCAATAACGTCAAGAGCTCGTTACTGTTAGAATACAGAAACGTATAGGTATTGCTCTGTTAATACATTAATCGGTTCGGTAAGCTTAATACAGTTCGGAGCATTTTAGCAGCTGTAGATAAATATTTCGCTACTTACCGTGTGTTTACTGTCAGAGCAGCGTAACTTAACTGTTAGCTCTCATTCACTCACACGTAAATCCGAAACACTAAACTGACATCAACGCATAGAGGCGCTGTGAGTACACACAAACCGCACTTCACACCAATATATGTTATGAATTAATACACGAGTAGACAGATGATAGCGATGAATACATAAATTACAAAAAGCATTGAAGAAGTTTAAACGGTCAAGAGATATGAGCAGAAAACATCAAATTAGCTAGGGGTGTGTTTTATTCTAGTACCAAAAGGGACAACATGAAGATTCTAAAACGTCTTGAGTATTAAAAAAAAGTCCAAACACATCAACGCTATACTGTTTAAAAATGAAGGTACGTGTTCGAGTTATAGAATAATGTAGGTGTTTATTTCAACCTCAGACCGATCAGATTATAAGTACCGCGAGAGCAGACTACGTCGTATGCTTTTCATTTGCTCTCGCGGTATGTGATGTCATGTCAATCGGTTTGCGCAGCGCAGTATGAAGTCGAACCTATGAGTCGAACGCATCTAAATGGCTTAGATTGGGCACACCTGCTGCCATCGGTTGATTGCATTAATGTGGCTCTGGGGAGCGTGTATGAAACGTATAAATCTAAAGTGCAAAGCTTTAACAATAGAGTTTGTTGCTCTCGCTATATGCACAATAAAGTCCACTTTGTCACTTTCACATCAAAGGTTAGTGATTTCCTGAGTTCTGAAATTGCGTGTGACAGTTCACGTGCCCCTAATAGTAAGGCTGCCTTGCCTGTTTTGCTATTTGACATTGTGTTCTTGGTTTAATATATCATAGTATTTTGTGTCTTTTATAGTATTGCGGTGTTTTGTATCCTGTGCTGTCTTTATCTCTTCACAAGAAATGGAAGGTAAACATCTAGGCATATCCTCAACTTTTGATCAATGTAAATAATCTGCTTGTTGTTTGTTGTGTGTCAAGTAATATAGTACCTCTTGTGTTTTAGGACTAAATAACACTTCACAGTCAATGGGAGTTGGGCAACCTCACCATCCAGTAAACCACACCAGACCGTTTTTCTATGTTCAACCACCATCTCAGCCTTATTTCATGTATCAATGGCCCATGAATCCCTATGGACACTATGGTTTTCCAGGGCCAGGTAAGTTGACTGTTTAAGGAATTGCTTATTTTTTGGTTTTCTGACTGGTTTGGTTAAAGATATGTCTCTCTTGTTTCAGCGGCTTTGCACTTTAGTCGGCCTTACATGGCCCCTTTTCAGTATATGCAGTACCCTGGGTACGTGGTTCCACATGCACCCATGCAGCCAGTTGATTACAGAAGAGTCAACCCTCACTTTCCCTCAGTTGCGTCGTATGATTTGCGAGTTCGCCACCACTTTCAACATGCGGGCATGCATCGGGAAACTACCTGTTCTGAAGTCCAAACCGATTCGAGTGATTCAGTCAACAAACTGCTAGACAAAATCGAAAGTCTCAAGGTCTGTGAACAAAAAGCAGGTGACAAAGTGGCCAACATGGTGGTCTCCTCTACCCCTGATGTGATTCAGGGAGAGAAGCTGACATCTTTAAATGAAGAGTCTAAGTTGGAACTTTCTTCTCAGGAAGGCAAGGAGGAGCTAGTTAACCAAGTGAGGCCTCCAACCTACAGTGATTCTGCATATGATGCTGAGTCTAGCCAGGGCAGACTGGATGAATGCGTGTTATCAGATGTTCTGCCTCTTGACAGTTCCTCTGTCCACGAGGAAGAGGATCAGGAAGATGACCACCAACAGCATGTTTCTGATGAAATGTTCTGCCAAAACGAGAAGTCTCCAAACAGTGCCACTGGCAATGTGTTTTGTAGTGGTGTAATAAACACTACAGTTGCAACAGAAAGCCATGATGTGGAGATACCTGACTTTCGTGGTGATGGGGCCTCTGATTTTGAGCAAAATGTTTCTTCTGATGTTGCTGCGGCTGCAGAACCTCTGATAAAGCTGTCTGAAGATTTTGACCTGCCGTATCAAATTCTCCGCCTGCCATGCAACAAGGCAACAACTGGCCTCAGTCTTGAACGAGAGATTGACCCACTTGTGTATTTTGAGTCTCCTCCTACTCTGTTGCCTGCACAGAACTACTTGTCCTCCATTGGTGGTGCATATTCTTACAGCTACTACCCTCAGGTGGCCCAAGAGCGCCAGAGTGTTCTGAGTCCATCCATAGATGAGCTTTCCTCGAGAGATGAAATGTTTTCCACTGATGTTGAGGATCTCGAGCTCGTTCCTGGACACGTGTATGTTAGTGGGGGCAGACTGGCTGAAACCAGTGAGGTGCCCAGTCGCTCCAGAAAAGAGCTCATGAGTGCAGAGAAACCTTGCTTTGTCAGCCAGAAAACATGTGTCTGCTGTGGCTCGAGCTTACAGGATGAGGGAGGACTGTGCAAAATGCAAGAATATTGCAGCCATCCTGAGCGTGACCTCCCTAAAGAAGTGTCTGATCAAGAGTGTGAGTGTGACATTGAAGGAGAGATTCGGAGTAACTGTGAGTCTCCAAGGGTGTCCAAGAGGAAGTGTTGCAGCAGACATGCACTGGCTATGTGTGGGCATCGCTGTGTCAAGCACAGGCATCGAAAGCTGGTATGTGAGGGAAAAGAAAGCCGTGAGCCGGCTCGGGTGCATCCCAAAGGCGAGTGCTGTGAGGAGCATGGCCCTTTGGCTAAAGCAGATAAAAGAACTCAAAAGGGGGCCTTGTGTAGGCCTTGTAATGGTAAGGACTTGCATTTTGTATTTTGTTTCTTTGCCATTTAATGCCATAAAAATGTGGGTTTTTTTTTTTTTTTGAAGAACTGCAATGGCGAGAGGGTGTTGTGTCTGACCAAGAGAACTGGGCAAGCTGTGGTGCCATGCCAAGGTCCTGGAGGCAAGTTAGTGGGTCCCAAGATCAAGGTAGGATATATACGGTTGTAAAGATGACACTAATTTCAGCTATTCACTTGTCAATTTTTTATTTTTATAACCTCCCAAAGGGAGACCGCCACTGAGAAGGCCACCTTGTAAGACTCACCTCCAGCAGAGGCCAAGAAGTGAATATGATGACTGTGAGACCGAGTTTACCTACTGCCAGAGGGGCAGAGGTAATATTTTATTATTTATTAAGCAAATTGCTGTTCGTTTATGCTGACCTGCAGTGTCTTCGTCCCATTAGGTGCTATGAAGAAAAGAGGCACAAGATATTAAACCAATATACACTGCTGTAATACTTAAAATGTATTACCTGAAACTTGTGTAAAATGCACTTTAATATAAAATGTACACATGGGCACTGTTCTTTACTGTATGTAACTGAAAACGTATGACAATGATGTACACCTTGCTGCATTTCCAATGCTCGAGTTCATTTTCTATTTTGAATGCAATGTATTCATCTTAATCTAGACTTGGGTTGCTCTCATTGGACCATACCTTAACTCATGCCCTCATGATTTCTTTCTGATGTGACACAACATTGTGAGAGCTCTGAATGTTGATGTGGTTAAGGATTGGTCCACTGAGACCAGTTTAAAATATTGGGCACTGGAGATGCAGCTGGTTAAGGGGTGATGCAGGGGGGGAAAAAAATAAAAAAGGGGAGGCTGAAAAATAAAGTGGACAATTTGGCAGTTTGGCTGCTCTTAATCCAGATGTGTCTCTTGTTTTTATTACCATGCCATTTTTATACATTGCAGTGTAATGTTGCTACATGTATATGTACAGTGTTATTGTGCCATTAAAGTATCTGCATTGCACTTGATCTGTGTCTGGAAGATGTTGTTTTTCAAGGATTTTTTACTCTCTCCAGGTGGTGTGTTGTTTGGCGTCATAGTCCACATGTTTTTAATTTGAGAAGGCCAGATGATTAGTGGGGGACTTGTCACGATTCCAGTTTCTCAGTTGGTTGTGAACTTAAAATAGATTGGTTTTCTCTGTGCGTGTCTCCAAAACTGGAGATTTTGTTTCTATTTGGATTCTATTCTTTTGCTTTGCATCTCTCTTATTGGTGTTTTGAAGATGTGTACGGAATATTTCACCCCTGTTATTAAATTGAATATTTCTCTTACTGTAATGGTTGGCCTCCTCTAGACTGCTTCAAAGCAACAACATAAACGTTATGGCAAGCATGTTTTGTGGCCCAAATGTAACTTCCGGTACACATCTGTAAAGAATTGTGTCCCTGCAGATTATTTCTGATGATAAGCAAAAGAAACCAGGACATTGGCTATCAAGTTAAATAAAACTGTCTAGCCAGTATTGGGATATGTAAGAACTTAAATACGATGAAACTACACGACCCATTGAACTAATTTAATCAAATTAACATTAAATTCAAAGCATTGCGTAATACAATTATTACACAATAACATATTTATTATAAATCTAATAAAAATATATAAAAGTATAATATTACAGCCCAGACGGGCCAGCGCGTGCTTCCGATGAAATCGTCTTCCATAAACCCATGTTGCTTTAACTTTGAAGATAAGAGACGGATTTCTCTAAATGTAATTTATTTTTGCTTGTAAGAATATGGGACAAAGAAACTTGCCATGAAGTATACTGCTTGAACATACAAGTGTTTACATCGCTGAATGTCAGACTGGTCACAGGTACGGCACTTGATCATTAGACAAGCAGCTTATTAACAAAATAGTTTTCTGAGATTCATATTTCTCCTTACTGCAGATATGTAAATATGAATACGTTGACACATTTAGCTTGCTTATTGTCGCGCAACACAGTCTTTATTTTACAGAAAGAATATAGCCAGCCCTTCGTGCCACGCTCAGACCTGTTTATACTTGCATTTATGCGAGGGCGTGGCAATCGGGTTTGACGGCTTTCCCATTGGCTGTCTCATTCGCAGAGGTCTCTGGTTATTGGCTGCACTGTGGGAGTAGCAGGCGAGGTTTACAGTACAGTCTGAAGCAGGCTGGAGAGTATAGTATGAGATGAAACTGGTTTGCGTGCAATGTACATTGCCATCGCACAGATGAAAGAAAACGTCTCGATCTGCAAGAAGGTGAGTTGTTTGTTTTCGTCTTAGAAGGAAATCGTCAGAAGCTCATTTACTGCTCGTGTTTTCGCACAAAGTTTAGGCTGATGGAAGATTTTCTCCCATGTGATTCACAGAGTTTATAACAAAATACGTTTGCGCTCCGGAATGATACATTGATGCATATGTCTTCAGTTCTAGTGTTGTAAAGTGCGCTTTGTCAAGCATGAGTTCACCCCGTTCGTAAAAAACAAATAAACGCAAGTCTAGCCCTTTATTCGTTTGCTTCAATACCCCAATTTCGTAATCTGACCAGAATAAGTTATGTAATATATTGACAGCGTCTGACGTATATGTGCACGAATGAGCTACTTTTATGATTTTATTGCAACAGTGTAGCAAAACACTCATACCTGCATGGTTATCTGTGTCCCTGTTCCGGTTGTTTTGAAGTCTTGTTTGGATTGTTAAGAGAAACCACAATGGCTGCGTTTTAAAACATAATGCTGCCTACCTAGACCGGATTTCTTGGTTATCACGGGGCTTTCCGAGTCTGTGATGCCCTAAATAGGCAGCACACGTGAAAAAATGCGCAGCCAATAACAACCACAGTATGATTGTCTAGAAAAACAGACTTGCCCTGATAATGCCCATACATGCCACAGTCTGCAAAATATTTGGGTTATCCTTTCAAAGCACAACATCAGCCTTCCAGAGTGTTTATATCACCCTCAGTTTGAACTGAATGATGATAGCTGAGGCTGTTTTCAAAGCTCTTTGACTTTACTGTGTCCTTGGGTCTTGATTAGTAAAATCCATTGATATTATCTCATCCTATCAGATGCTTGTTGATCTACTCAGCAGTGGCCTTTTCCCTCTAGACGTGGCTTCTTATTAACACAAGTGTGTGATGATGTTCAGGATGGACGTTGAAGATGAAGTCATTGTACTTTAATCAGTGCAAGGGTTCTGTTAATCTCACACCTGTATTGTGTTTTAGTACAAAGTTACATGCTTATCTAAATCTACAAGCTGACAAGAGTATGGTGTGTTTGCTACGTTTGTTTTAAAAGATAACCACCAACAAAGATCTGTGTGCAGTTAGGAGCCGCCTTGGGACGCTGCAGATTTCGGCATTGTTTACATAGGTTAATGTTCGAGGTGCGTAGCCCAAATACAAACATCCCACAGGCATTCTACGTTGCATTAAAAAAGGTATCAAAAAGTAAAGGCCAAGGGCATGCATGAATACCTCCCAGAGCTACACCCTGTCCACCTGCTCAAGCAAGCGCATTGCCCTTGAGAATGGCACACAGCCTCAGTTTTTAAATGACATTTTTCATTTTCCCCCTTTTCTTTCCCCCCTTTCTGACAAATCCCCTGATTCAGCTGCATCCGTCAGGTTGATGGTCCTCCATAGTGTGCAGCTGACAGTTCCTTACAGCACCTGCTTGTTTCATCGTCTCATTCTGCAGACATTGTACCTCACATAGCGACCCTCAGATGTTTACATCTTTAAAGCTGAAATTAAAAGACTAGTTTCACATATTGATGATATTATATAATGCATATGTTTTTAATGTATGGTGAAATGAAAAAAGATTCGACATTTAATTTAGACAGCAGGTGAAGCCAGCTTGCTCAGCAGAAAGGAGAGATTGATGTACGTCCAAAAGTGAGAAATCTAAGGACACATTGTCAAGGTTACACCTACAGAACGATTTCATGTGATTTAGTCAATTTGCCCACTGGACCTTTAATAGATTGGCACATTTCTCCCCTGTGTGCTGTACCAGAATTGCTGAAGGAAATTATATATACAGTGTGAAATTTAGTTAGAGTAGAGAGTGTCTAACATGATAGCAGAACTACATAAAGCCCTTTCATTTTCTATTGCAGCTTTTGGAGTCATAATATTCTGTGTCGAGACTCCAGATTTATTTAATGTTGGATGCACTTTTTCAGATTAATAATTTTGCCACTTTGATGATGATAAAATAATTGTACGTTTTTGTAATGCCCCTCTGATTTATTAGCATGGTAAATGTATTGGTATCTGCACGTCCCTAATGTGCCTTTATGGGATTGCTGTAATGTGTTTGGATTGGCAGAGAAATCTTTTTGCTTCCACTTCACAAGATAATGTGCACATAATAATAAAACCCCTCTGGGGTGTCCGTCCATTCATGTCACAATAGCAGGCTTAATTGCATTATTAATTATTTTTCCTCTCAGGGGATGAAAGGCCAATTACTCACATGGTATAACCCATAAGCTTGAAAGAGAAGAACGCAATACATAAAAGGAATAGCTCATCCAATAATGATAATTCTGTCATCGTTTACTCGTCCTCATGTCATTCTAAACCTGTGTGATTTTCTTTCTTCCATGGAACATCAAAGGAAAAGTTTAGCACGATCTCTGAGCTGCTCTCTTTCATACAATGAAAGTGGATGGGGACCAGGGCTGCCAAGCACCATTAAAGACAAAAAAGCACTGTGAATGCTTAATAAAAGTATTCCATATAGCTTGTGTGCCATTTCATATATCTGAAACACAAGAACTTGATGATGGTGAGTGAAAGATGACAGAATGTACTTTTTTTTAACAGCACAAAAACTGTTTTGTTGTATGTCATTGTTACACAAGCAAGTTAAGTCACTATGTGTAGCAAGGTGTCTGGGCTGTCTGTGTATGCTGTGAAGTTGGACACAAGTCATTTAATTTTACCTTGTCAAATAGTCACTTGACAACTGTTAAATCTTCGCTCGTGGTGATTGACATTTGTGGCACCGGCACACTTCCCTTCGCTTTGAATATTTCTCCTTTAGTGCCAAGCGTTTAGCCAATCCATTAAAATGCAGATTAGCTGTACACTACCTGAAGGAAACCAATACCCATCAATTTAAAAAAAATAGTTTTAAGCTCTGAATTTGTTACGGTCAGAAGGAAGCGCCATCATTCACAGCTTCATGCATGATAATAGTCATGTGTCATGCAGGTTTCAGAGATTTTGCCTATGGGCTTAACTAAAGTAGGTCACATTTTGCTGTTGCTTGTAAGAGGAATCAGTTCAACCAATGAAACATTTGCACCCATGTTGTGCGTGTACATAAATAACTGCTGAAAGTGGATTATGCTGCCCATTGAGAAGAACAACATTTTGTGGCAATAAAACAAACAACCTTGATTTCAGGATAATGGTGATAACAGAACATATAACAGAACAATAAAAGCAATACATTACAGAAAGATCGATGTCAAAACAAAACAAAAGCACTCAAAGATCAGCAGTCAGGGAAACAGAAGTATAGCAAGATGAGTTTAAGCCGAGATTTGATGGCAGAAATGACATTTTGAGGACACGACTAAATGGCTCTTCCTTTGTTTATTCATGCAATTTCTTTATTTTACAGAGTGATTTCATCATTAAATGACGCAGGACTGCCTTAATGTTCAGCTGTATCATCAAACAACCCAACCAGCTTCATAGATCCGTGTTAAACTCCTGGTAAGAATCACTTAATGAAGCAGTCAAGTCATATCACAGACTATGAATCACAGATTTCACACGCCCAGAGAATGAATAATAGATCATTAACCAAAACACCAAAACGAAGAGCGCTGTTTAAGTGTTTTCTTCATAGTTTAATCGGCTCGCCTCAGCATCCTCCACGTCTAGTCTCAGGGTGACTGTGGACAGTCTTAATCCCCGCTGATTTGTTTACTTATTCCAAACGCCCGCATCCGAGTCGAGCCTGACAACGGTTTAGATGCAGCCCACAGCTAGCGCGTATTAAATTAACCCCATCTGCCTGTTTGTGCATGTGCCAAAAGTGTTCCTCTGGATTAAACGCTTGACAGGCTGTTTTGATGAAACATCCTTGTCTTGGTTCCGCAGGCAAAGCCAGACATGGATTAAAAGTCCTGACAGCCAATCAAGCTCAGCGGTCAGAGGAAAGTGGCAATACAGATTTACAAGGATACGGACGTTCAACAAGGTGGCTGCGTGAATGCAGTAAGACAACCAAGATTTGATGTGTAACAGCCACGTCTTGTGAACGATGGAGACCTTGTCCCAAAGCTCCAAGCTGGAGTGCCAAATCTGTTTCAACTACTTTAGCCAGCGGCACCGTCCCAAACTGCTGCACTGCCAGCATACATGCTGCTCCGTGTGCCTGAGCCAGATGAGGCTCAGTCAGAGAGAGATCCGCTGTCCTTGGTGCCGGTGCGTGACACAGCTCCCCAGCGGCCTGTCCGTCTCCCATCTCCCCGACGACCCGGAAGTGCTTTCCATCATCAGTCTGTCACACTCCTCCGAGCACACTCCCATCTTCATTCACTTACCCAACAATGGCTGCTACCTGCTGCCCGTTCCTCTGGACACTGGCGGGTTGCTGATCCCCGGAGAGCCGGCGTGCCGCTTCACCCCTAAGAGTGCTGGTGTGTTAAATGTCTCCGATGGACGGAGACTGGTGTTGGGGGAGGATCAGGGTGAGGAGGGGATCGGGGAGGAGGTGGCTGTTAAGACTACTGCATGGACAGGAGTGTGCACTGTGCTTCTTGTGGCATTCATTTTAATTTTTTTGTTGGGCATTGTGTTGCACAACATGTCATGCGTCTCCAAACGATTCACCATCATTTCCTGTGGATGAGATGGAACGGTGGAGCGCACATGCTGCATTGCAAGATGTCTTGTTTGATTTTACAGTTGTGATTATGGACATCATAAAGCCTATATGACAGCATATGATGATAACATGAGAGAATAGGGGAATGAAAGAAAACATATAAGCGGAGGTCAAGAGAATAATCTATGCAGATCTAATGTTATTTCAGATGTCAATGAAAGCTTTTCTTAAAGGGATAGTTGGCCCCAAAATGAAAATCTTGTCATCATCATTTACTCAGCCTCTTGTCATTTCAAACTTGTATGACTTTCTTTCTTCTGCAGAACACAAAAGATATTGTCAAGAATGTTGGTAACAAAAACCGTTGGTAACAAAAAAACATTGCTACCCATTGACTTGCACTGGTATTGAGTCCATACAATAGAAGTGTATGGGGACCAATAGTTTTTGTTTACCAACATTCTTCAAAATATCTTCTTTTGTGTTTTGTAGAAGAAAGAAAGTCATAAGTCATAGGAGGGACAGAAAAAAATGACAGAATTTTCCCTTTAATGTTCAGTTAATGTGCAGAAATGTCATAATGAATCTAGAAGTATTATCTAAATGTATTCGCATGTCTTGTAAGTATCTGAGGGAAATCTTACTTCAAGGGGTCTCTAAACTAAATTGTGTATTCTTGACAGTATATACTAGGGTTGTCCGGTTTGTGACCGAACAGTAAAATCCACGTATATTAATGTGTAGTATCACTGCCATGAATAATGCTCATTTCTGTATGTATCTAAATGGGTCTTTTGTTTAAAGATTTGTAATGTACAGCTTTACAGTTTTAACTGAACAGTTTCTTTCTGTACCACATTATGTTTATTACTTGTAGATTTTGCCTTTGTCTTATTAAAAAAATGAAAATGTGTCTCAGGTAGATTTGGTTACATGTCATGGCTTTATACTTTGGCAACATCTTTGTCTCATGTCAGCCACCATAGTGTTTTGAAAAGGAGTGAACTTTGGAGTGAGCCGTTAGTTGCAATTCACAACCTCACCCCTAGATGCTTCTTAATTTAATATACTGGACCTTTAAAAGGCATTTGGTTATATGCTGGTTAGCAATCGCAACATTCACCTAATTTCACAACATTTCATCGGCAAACGCTTAATAAAATGTTATCACATCCTTATGTCTGCAACATTATTAAGGATGTCAGTGGTTTTGACCAAGAATAGATCGCTCTCACTATGTTTATGTGCTGCTGATGACATAATGTATTTTTTTATGGATGGAACCAAATTTAAAATGTGATTTTAGTTTCTTAATTCCATCTATTTCGGCCAATTTATACCCTACATATGAATGTCTAATAGGCCATCTTTACAAGATGCTAATACGGGGCCTTGTCTATGCCATTAAAACACATTCCTTATTCTCTTCCTTAATAACACATCCCCTAAAAAACATATCCCTCATAATCATATTCATTTGTCAGTGCTTGTTTCTTTCAAATTGTTTCCAGAATGCTGTGAAAGTAGCACACAAATAAAGCCCCAACCATAAATCTCCCAAACACACGTGTACTTTAAGTATGCTCTGTCCATGACCAGAAAAAATGACAAAGGAACACACCTCATTTAACTCGGCCCGGATCTGTCTACATGCTACACAGAACTGCACACATTTGCTGAAATCATGCAGAAGTGCCACGCTGCATCGTATATGATCGATGGTGTTGTCCGAATACCAGAACACGTGTGGTTTTCTTCTCTAACTTCAGTAAATCACCTATCCAACAAGCCTTTAACAGGCCATTAACACACTACACTGACACAATCCATCTTTACACACATATCTTGTCATGATGCTCAGCACAATTCTTGTTTCTCTGTATGCTTTTGAAATGTATATTTAAAGTGAAGCGGTATATAAATGATCAGGTTAGAAATGAGGTGAAAGCGTGTTTGTACTGCAGTAACCATCTTAAGTTTTTAAAGACCTTCATGCTATGTCATTTTATTTCTACACGAATGAAGTTAGAACAGCAGGTGGTATACAAATAAATAAAGTCTCTCTTTCATGAAATTCCCCTGTAGGACACACAGGCAACCGTGACGAACAATCTGGGAATAAATTCAGGAGATGACAAAAATGTGCTGCTTGATTTAGCACCTTAATTGAAATGAAATCAATTATTAAAATAGCATTAACATTTATTAAATATTATATAAACCATATTTATATAAAACTTAACATTTCCATAGCATTATTAAATATCTACAGTGTTTCAGCCTCGTAACAAATGAAACAGAATGGACAAGTACAGGTCCGGCCATGAGAAATATTCACCAGTAGAAGGCACTAGTAGACAAATAATCACCTACACATGATTCAAGCTTCTACACACAAGATCTATACAAGATGGTGCTATGATATCCTACAAATATGTCATCCAAACACAAATCAGACAAAATGTATCATTCACTTGTGTTCTCTGCGTTTGTTGTTACGTTTTAAAAATGTCACCGGTTTATCAGTGATAATCATCAACTACTGTACAATAGTAGCATATCTTATATACTATCCCATGTTTACCTCTACAAAGAATAAATAATGTAGAATTTCTAAAACAAAAAAAAGGTTGTTCATTTAGTATATATAACTGACATCAGAGACATAAATAAAGGCATCTTTTGGCAGTTTTAAAGTTCACAGCCTAGGCGTGCAATTTCTTCTACCAGGAAGTCTACATCCTCCCTCTGTGTTGCCGGGTTGGAAAAAACGCAACGGAAGAAATTCACTTTGTCTCCGAGAGGCTGATAGCCAATCATCGTGGATCCTTCTTCCATCATCTTTGCCTTGATTTTTGGAGCGACCTGTAAGAGTTCATTCAGTGAGCTTGAAAAGCTACAGGAAGGAAGTAGGAAGAGCTCTCTAAATCTAATTTCCAGTCTATCTCTTTCATAACGGTTAATATATGGAGCCTCCATTTCTTACCATATGAAGTTCTCTATCTCGCTCTGGACCAAGAGGCATGTTTTGCACCCGTTTTGGAAGATACCAAAAGCAGACATTGCTGTGTTCAGGCTAAAAAAGGAAAATGTACAAAATTATGTATTAGAAGGACATTTACAGCCACGGAGACCATTTTAATTTCAAATGTTCATTTATTCAGCATTATTCCAGATGTCTGTTGAATTTCAACAAAATCAAACCTCAGCAATGACAAGACACACGAAAACGAGGTTATCACATACAAAAATCACTGTTGTATTGCTTAAAAGTGAACATGAACTTGTTTTCTTTGCAGTATTTCAGGTCTGAAAAACTACAGAGCATCTTTGCTGTTATTTTGACCTGTTTCTCCAGGTCTCATTTTCTGCAATTAAATGCAAATAGAAACGATATTTTTGTTTGAATTTGGGAGAAATGTTGTAAGTAGTTCACAGAATAAAACAAAACAAAAATCATCATTTTACACATACCTATAAATAATAAAAAAGTCTCTTATTTTTTCAGGCTGTATATTTAACGGATATGCAAATAGGTTACCTGAATTCACCATGACTATTAATACAACCATTTGTGATTTTCACATTTAAAAGAAACACAAAACTCACTTTTCCGGTAAAGACAAGCTGGAAATCTGTTCTCCTCTTGAGCTTGTAGTAAAGATACTCAGCGTTTTCCAAGAAGAGGTTGACCTGTGCTTCAAACCCCTCTGAGCCCTTAAATGAATTCATTCGTATTATAATGTGGATCAATCTCTTGATTTATTGTTTCAATCTCTTCCCCACAACAAAAGGAAATTGTTTTTGTTAGCTGTCAATTGTTCTTATTTACTTGATACACATAAATTGGTTTTAAAGACGTCAGACGTTACCTTCGCCTTCCACATGAGCCACAATTTAAAGATGTCCACATGTCTTCCACACTGAATGGTTTTGTCCCCGGTGTCATAGGACACGTCATATTGCTTGTCAGGTTGGAAGAGATACTCGGCACACAGCTGATTGCATTCCTGCAGGAGGCCCTGAGAACAACACAAGGTGAACCGCTAGTATGTGATGTGAATAAATGACCAGTGAATACATGTATCTCAGCTTACCTTTCTCTTGACCAGAATAGCTGAGCACTGCAGCGGGACGCACATTATTTTGTGTGGATTCCAGGTCACGGAGTCCGCCCTGTGAAAGCACACAGGAAGCAAGATGATGTTAAAATAATTCGAACACACTTTAAAAAAAGGAGACGTTTGAAAGGCAGGTTGAAACAGAAGGTGGAATCCATTAGACTGAAAATGTGATCGTTTTGATGCATTCTGGGAGTGAGACCGTAATTACAGGTTCTGACCAGCCATCACATGAAAGTAGTTTCGCGCTGAAATTGTTGAGTGAGCTGTTTTAATATTCTCTCACAGAACAAATGTCACTTCACTATGTGCTTTCCATACACTCCTACTGACAAAATTGCAGAGAAATTACTTGAATTATCCTGCAGAAGAACAGCAGATGTAATGGCAACAGAGACTGCACTTTGTGTTAATGAAAGGAAAAGAAAAAAGAGAAAAGAAAAAGATGTCGAAGAAGCATCTCAAGAGTTGACTGATGACATTTCAGGTAGATCAAGCAGACCACATTCTTGTTAAGGTAGTGGAAAAACAGGTACTTCCAAATGAAGAAGGAAATATTATTTCAGAGCAGAGCTTTTTATTTAGAGTAACCTGTTTCTGAATAGTGAGATCTTTTTAGTAAATTTAGGTAATTGTTCACAGCTGCTTATAATGAGGACCGTCTTTAAATTTGCAAATGCCTTACAGCCCATTGATGAATTACATTGCTTACAATATTAAACACTGAAAAAATATGTAGTACATTGGTTGCACATAATTATGTTTATCTTGCATTATAATATGTATAATTATGCATACTGTACTTATGTTTACTCAGCATTATTTATCAGTGTTCAAGTTGTTGAATGGAGGCCTATGTTTGTTATATAAACAAAACCGCATAGTCTAAGCACAAGTACCACCCTAAACAATGGTAACCACAAAACTTAAAAATAGAACAAGCATGTCTTTTCTTTACTAAAAAATATGAAAGCATGCTGGGAACTGGAAACCAATTCTATTTTTACACAAAATAATTCATTTATGTAGCCCCAACTTGAATGGAGGAAGTCTGATAAAAAAACATTTAAAAATTATGTTGTGAAATAAAAAAAATTGAATTAACTGAACAAGGCACAAACTTTCTTTGTTTTAGTGCAGGTTTAATCCTAGGACACTATGCCACATCCAGTCAAATTCACATCTGATTTATAATAGCTTAAAATCCCAGTCAAATGTCAGATTTTACTTACCTTTCAATTCCTTGCATTTTTACACGATGCTTGTTAGACAAGAGCAAGCCACCACCCCATGCCGCCTATAAATAAGGTCAGAGCATTAAGGAATGGCATGATTTTTTACTATAGTACAATTTTTTACAAAATAAGATAAAGATGTATTACATCCACATGCATCCATATGCCGCATTGCTCACATATGTCTGCTATTTCATTCAGAGGGTCAAATGCTCCATAGACGGTGGTTCCTGCAGTTGCACTGACGTAGAACGGGACCAGACCCTGTACATATGAAACAAGCAGTTTTGTGATTCAGCTTTAGGTGGCCACATCTTTGTTTGCTGTTTCGGCAACTTCAATGGGAAGGCACAAAGAAAAATCAGGCAATTAGACTTTGTATTGTTATTATGATTGGCTAGCTATACTTTTCGTTTTAGCTTACAGAAAGGTTCCTTGGAGCACCTATACTTCATTTTCAGCATGCATTTGGCTAACAAAGCTATTTTTAGTGCATTCAAGCTTTACATGCATTCCTGGGTGCCGCCATGTTCTTCCAGTTGAACTACATGAAACAGATGCATGCTTTTCTAGAGAAAAGCTGCAACAGCATAAACAGACATGTGGCCCATTACAGTTGACATTATGACAGTTGACCTCTGAATCAGTAGTTTTAATTTCATTTAATACAATTAAAATATGAATACAAATGAATTAATATAATTAAATATCAACTGAGTTGTTATAGACAGTTTCAAAGCAACAACATTCACATGCACATTTATGTTAATCCATAAAGAAAAGATTCCCTGCAGATTATTTCTGATAACAAGCAAAAGAAATAACAAGTAAATGACATTAGCTAGCAAGTTAAAAGTATGTAGTCAGTATTATTTTGGGTTACCAGTAGAAGACGCGTTACTTGGCTAAACTTAAATGTGACCCATTCAACAAATAGTTTATCTATTAAATTAATATACATTCAAATCATCATTTATATAAATAGAAAATAAATCAAATAGAAATAGTTATATTATTAGCCACTAGTCAGACCGATCAACAAACAAAGACCGACGAAACCGTCTATAAGAAAACCATCTCCATTAGCTTGTTTTGACCAACCTTAGACTTTGCTGCATCGATGCTAGACTTCAATTCTGATGGCATCATTTTTCCCCTTGCAAAGAGACATTTTTATTAATCACCGGACAGAATACAGATTCTGAAGTTACAATTCTGTCCACCAATCTTACCTTTCATCACATTTGACCACAATGACATTGTCAGAGCCAATGCCGAGGACCACTGCAGACTTCTTGATGGAATAATGACTCTAATAAGGAAAGCGAGAGTTAAACGTGCACAGGCAATCTCCACCTTTTTACATTACCATTATAAAACACGAAAGATTTGAATAAACTGCAGTTTATGAGACTTTTTCAAGTGCTGCTGTGACACGTTACGTCTGACCTCCCAATCAGTGGGTCAGGAGGTAATAACTGATATGTGCTGTGCTATGTGTCTGATTAAGTAAGTGAAACTGTCACAGCGCGCCCGCTGAGAGCCAAGAAAACTGTAATGAGATGGTGTACGTGCGCGGAGGTGAACAGTGCCAGGCGAGGTATCGCGCACATCCCATGGGTCTTCACTGCCGGAAAGTGATAAAACCTCGCTAACATCACACTGTACAGATTGGATGTGGTACCTCCTGCGGAGAAAGTCATTAGCAATCTAATGAAGAACTAAAAAAGTTCTGTTTTTATAAACAAAAATAAGCATTTTTACCTGGACAAAAGATGCCATCTCCATCCTGCTCAGGCCAGCCAATAATTTTGTACATTTTTTTCAGAACGACCTCCTCCATAAGGATAAAGACAGGGGCTATTTCATAAGTAAACCTGTAATGAGAATACACTCAAACTTAAAGTTTGTTTTGACAAACTGTAAGTATAACATTTTTAGACTTGTGTATGATTACGATATGAACATTGAAGAGATTGTATCTGACATGTTTGTGTTTGCTGTGGATGTCAGCCACTCTCCTGCAAGACCAATGATGTCAAGTCCTGTTGACAGCTGGTTGAAAAATCTTGGATGACCTGGCGGTAAAGGACGACATTAGCAAAAGCTGTACTGTATGTATATCATATTGTATATCAACTTCATGTTTGATTGAATATAGCATTAAAGGGATATTTCAGAGGCAAACTAAAATGACACCATGTTTTACTCACCCTCAAGGCATCCTAGCTGTATATGACTTTCTACTTTCAGACGAATACATATGGAAGTTATACATTATGGTTAATAATAATGGACGAACGTTTGGAGCATAAAAACAACGTTTGCCATTCACTACCATTCTACCGCTTGGAAGAAAAAGCATAAATGGTACAACTCTGACTGTATTCATCTGAAAGAAGAAAGTCAAATACAGCTAGGATGCCTTGAGGGTGAGTAAAACATGGTGTCATTTTAGTTTGCCTCTGAAATATCCCTTTAAGCCAAATAACAGTGCTCTAACGTCAGCTAAACCCAATATTAATTTTGTAACTTTCTTGGAAACTATTAGGCCTCTTTTGCTGAGGGCATTTTTAAACAAATATTAATGTGAGTTAAATGTCAGCCTTACACTAAGTAATGTTGGCAAAGTAATGCTTCAAAATGATTGGCAGGTGGTTTTGCATTATTTTCACGCCTTTCACATTTACAGAATGTATACATTCAGCCTATACATTTGAAACTTTTATCCAAAGCGACATGCATTCAAGCTAAACATTTTTCTCAGTACAGGTGTGTGTTTCCAGGGATTCAAACACAACCTTTAGGCCATTAATGCAAGCAAATGAGCTACAGGAACAATTCCATCTTGGAGTAGTCGTGTTATTTGAAGTCTATCCTCAAAGTCATGCAGACGATGTAGACGTGTACACGTGAAAATATCATTTCTTTTTAGGGATTTTACTTGTGTTTTATGTAAATATAAATTTGTTAACTTAAATATAAAAATTGAATGTTTCATTCCTAGTTTGATGAATAAAAACTAGGGATGTATCGATATGTCTATTTTGGGCAATAACGATAACTGATCATTTTTTAACAATATAGGCCGATAACTGATATGTATCTACAGTATCTTAGTATTAATATACAGCAAAAGGTGAAAAGTGGACAACTGCTTTTATTATAAAACATTGACTACAGTAAACAAGGTAACATATAGTTATCTTTTTCCTGAAAATCATGTACCAAGCCTACTTTACACTAGTTAAAGATTCTTTAACGTTTAAACTTTTCTGGTATAATGTTTATTTAATAAACAAATAATATTTGTTCTTCTTCCAGTGTCTCGAGACAGGAATCATTCAACCAGAGGAAATGATTTATAATTATTGGTTTTAATATATCGGCCTGATTTTTTATTAATACCGATGACGATATAGTCGATATTATATCATGCAGTCCTAACAAAAACAGTATTGTGGTAATTGCTATAGGCTCCAAATAGCTGAATCTTATTCAATCACAAACTGGTTGCATAAAGCGCATTTGATTTTCACCTGTTTTAACTCCATATTTCAGTGTGTCACTGCAATCCACCAGCAGCTGCTCCAGATTGTCTGGCTGGTCAGGGAGCTCCAGGTTAAAACCTTCTAAACCATCTTTGAACTGGTGAGGATGGTGGAAGTCCAGAATTTTAGAGCTGCGTTTCAGGGACTTGCTGACATAAGCCAGCAAAATGTTCACAAGCTCATGAAAGAAGTGCTTTGTTGCCTGCTCTCCATCCTCAGCGGGAAGCAGGTCTGAACAAACACAATACAGTAAATTGCTGTCTCAAATGTTGCTTTGATTATTTGTGTGTTTCATGACTATAGTATGGGCGCTGAACAGTACACTCTTAAAAAAGGTGCTTCATGATGCCATAGAAGAACCTTTTTTGTCTAAATGGTTCCATAAATAACCTTTAACATCCGAAGAACCTTTCTGTCTCACAAAAGGTTCTTTGTGGTGAGAAAAGATTCTTCAGATTATAAAAAGAGTTTTCTTTTAAGAACCTTTGACTGAATGGTTCTTTGTGGAACCAAAATGGCATCACTGTGAAGAACCTTTTAAGCACCTTCATTTAGGTGTGGGCTCTTATATGCACTTTTATCTTGTTGTCGCAAATGAACAGGTGTCGAATCAAGGTGATAATTTACTGCTTATAAGCAAAGCTCATTTTATTCAAAGATGCATCAAAGCAATTGTGCAGCCCAATTTGTCTTTTGAAGACATCTGAAGCACTATTTTACCATCACATTCTACTTTAAACTTCTAAAGAACAAAATGAAAGCTGTTTGTATTTTTAATTGAAAAATGATTTGAATAATTGGATATTAGACATGATTATTTGAAAACATGATTGAATGTCAATTCAGGCAGAACCAGCATTTGCTATTACTATAAATGTTTGAGAACAAAAATGGCTGGTAATGTTAAATGAACCAGAACTCTATTTATTGTTATTTACTGTTGGTTTCAACATATAGTAAAGAGCTAAATGTGCCATAATGCCGTGCCACATTGCCTAACAGAAAAAATATTTGCCATTGTTGTAGTACATGGAAACATCCAAGTTTTCACCACCCATTAATCTGTGTATTTGCTGTACCTTTGCTGTAGATGCAGCTGAAGTCACAGGCTACGCGCCCACTATCATATTTCAGCCCGTCGCCCGTCTTTCCTAAAGAACCTGGGTCCTGTTTGCTCTTGTCTATTTGCTGCTCAGCAGTCGGTGTAAACTCCATTACATTTCCTATAGACATGTGATCATACAAGCACAAACATGCAAACTTCAGCAACCACATTAATCCGCTTAAACCAAAAAACATCTCTTTAAATAAGAGTGCTAAACAACCGTTTTTCTTTTTTTTAGAGCTATCTGACATTTACTCATTCTGATAATGCATGGATACATAAAAAAAGGCTTAAATAGCATTCTTAAAAACTCAAGTCTGTTACCTTATTACTGAGCCATCAACTGCTGTCTGATAATAACTACAGTAGACTGTGTGTCAAATGACTTCGAGTTCCAGCCTAAAGTCTCAACCTCCACCCGAGGGTTAAAGACACCCAAACCTCAGTCAAACTAGGCGTGGCCATCACAACACATTGCTTTTCATCCCAATGAAAACGATGCAGTGACATAAACATGTAACCGCCCACTGTCTCATCAGCCCATCGGTTCTTTTGTTAGTTGATTTGAATCTGTAAATATGCTAAACTTTCTCTACACAGACAAATACCTGTGCATTAAAAAGAAAATAAACAGCCGCAAGTTAAAAATGTGTTTTGGGAACTAGTTAGTTAGTGCTGGAGATGAAGATCTTCAAACCTTGAAGGATTCCTCAGCTCTGCTCTTCAAGGCTAAATATCTTACACTCGTGAATCCTGCTGCTTTGTTTAAGACATTTCCTGATGTTTTAATTTTCTATCTTATTTTTATGAGAGTTTCAATTTCCATAGGCAAATAACTATAAAATACGACTCATTTCATCTGTAATTGATTTGCTGGTGAATTCTTGAGGAAACACTTGAGAAGACTACTCACACTATTTAGGGAACAAATCCAATATAAGAAGACCTCTACAGACCCCCCCATGTCATCGTACAAATGGGTTTCAATTTCAACTCATATCAGATTTCATTTTGTGTTTTATGTTTCTATATGGCTTCTACAAAAGCAGGTATCTAACAGTGAGAGCGGATCAGCAGAGGTTCTATTTAAGAGAGCACAAAGCAGCTCGCTTTTTCAAATGGTGTGCAAATAGCTTGTGCAAAGCGAAGAGAGAAGCAAGTCGGCTTGTTTTTATTATTTATTTAGATGGGTTTTAATCAGACTTAGCATGCTGTTTCCATCAGGCAGGTTGGAAAATGATTTCTATGGGTAGACCTTGAACGCACGCAGCCATGGTAACTTCATTCAGTGTAGTCCCTTTTGTACATTAATTTCTAAATGAAGGATCCACATCTTGGTTAAAGCACCGGCTAATGGAAGGGTGTTTTCTTAAAAGCAGAAGAGAACATAACATATTTTTTAATAATTGCTTCATCCTGATGAGCAATTATGTCTAATGTTAGGTTATTGAAATCTTTGCTATATGCTTGTTTCAAAACAAATCGCTTAATTATTTTCATAACAAAACGAAAGTAACAAACAAAGACAATTGCAGAACGCATGCAATAGTACACTATGTTTACAAAGGGAGTTGATCAAAATGCCACCTGCAGCTACATCTGCTGGCATTACATTCAGGAATCTGGAAAAGCTTGAAAACTGAAAAACTGGTCTATGGCAACCTTTGCTTTAGTCTGCTGTAATATTTTGGATTTATATAATGTGCCCCCATGACTGTATTTTGGGAAATATTTACTATATACCTCCCTTTCTTTTCTTGGTTTGAAGGTTTCGCGAGGTCTGTTTATTGACAATCATTCCTCCAGCACACACCTCGTGTTTGTTTTCTCAAGCAGGCGTCCAGCAATCACATCCCAGCAGGCCTAGCGGTAGTGCATGCTTCAGAACAAACCGTTCAATAAAGCACACTCACAATTGTACGTTTATAGCACACACGAGTGAGTTTTTTAAAAGTTTCATTCGATTTACCAACCCCAGGAAGCTGAATGTAAGCAATGATGAGCCATTAAATAAATTATGATTTCTACTGACGTTTTTGACAATGTGTTTGTGACAGTAAAGAGAACAATTCAAACAAATGATTGTTTGAACAACCTAATAGTATTTTAATGCACTACATGACATGCTGCATTCAGGTTTTAAGACATTTCCCAACTGTTTTGCAATTTAAATGCAATTTACATGAATTTGTTTGACTGGCTCATTCCAAGTGAAATCGTCTGAGAAAAGGAGGTTTCCAAACCACCCATTACAGACACAGTTTGTGGCAAACTGTCATAAATAATATTCTTTAATTTAGCTTTTAAAAATAAAAAAAATCTTCACAGTAGGCGCTTTCCGACCGAACAAAGTTCCGGAACGAGTAAAGAGGGCTGTCGTTCGTGAACTAAGTTTTCCCTCAGGCCATTTCCCCAATCGGACTCGCAATGGCAAAAGAAACTATTCGGTGACGTAAGCCGGTTGACAGCAACGTCAATTAAGAGCGTCTGCCGAACAACGACAAACAACCAACAACAGAAGTTCGGTGGTTTAGACCCTGCCTCAGAGAAGGAGCTAAAGTGTTCCTCCAAAAAGGGTCAGCAGAACTAAAATTTCGTCTGGTTCCATCTGTGATTTACACTGACTAGACAAGTGCCAACAAACTTGTTTTTTGGGCTTTGTGGAATCAGTCTGAACCTGACAGTTCGGATTCCTGACATTCTAAATGCAACTGCCAGCTTAAAACGAATGTTTGTTGACATTTGATAGGGTAGTATAAAATGACCTTATCAGTCATGATACAAAAGATGATATAGGTATGAACAAGATGCCGCAGTTCTATAGAAAAAATACTCAATAACTGATCCTGGACAACAAAACGTACGATATTTTACATCATCTGAAAGCTAAATGAATAAGCTTTCTAATAATATATGGTTTGTTAGGACAATATTTGGCCAAGATATAACTATTTCAAACTCAGAAATCTGAGAGTGCAAACAATCAAATCATTGAGAAAATCAGGATGAACCTGAAAGCTGAAATTCTAAGCTTTACATATACCAAACTTGAGTGGGTAATTCCTAAAGAGCGGACCGCAGCGAGTGAAGTTTGTAGACGCATTTCCAGCCATTTTTGTTCATGATTTTGCTGCATCCAAGTTTTGATATATTTACAATAGGAAATTTACATTATATCTTCATGGAACATGATTTATACTTAATTTGGACCAATACAATGTATTTTTGGCTATTACTACAAATGTTCTGGTGCTACTTAAGACTGGTTTTGCGATCCAGGGTAATCTTCTGACCTGCCTGTAAAAAGAGCCAATGACTCATCACTCGCCTAAAACATTTGCCAGTCTTTTCGCATTCCTAAACAACTTTTTTTAATTTTCTTAATTTAAAATTGTTGGTGGGAAATGTGCTGTTTTAGAACATCTCACATAGCTGCCTTAAGGCGTTGCAAACATTTCTCTTCAATGCTGCTGAAACATAATGCAAAAACCAAAGTGCTGTAAAGCAAAGTGCTGTAAAGCAAGCTGAATACAGTTCCAAAGTAGGTTTTGAGTAGACAACACAATGAAATCCAACCTACTCTAGCAAAAGATATTTTTAGAAAAGTCTTTGTGGTAGCTTTTGATATGAAAATGTCTATACCTTTGATAGAATAATTATACTTGACAATGCAGTCCAGATACTAAGTTAGTATCTGTGGATCACTGTTGTCTCTATTGACTGTAAAACAAACACTGTGTTCCTAAAAAAACAAATGAGATTTCCTGTGTCATTTAAATACCTCATCGCCAGCTTCTGTTTATTTTGCTTACTATTTCCATGCTAGTTCATCCAAGGAAAAATGCATTCAACCCGTTACAAATACTGAAGCCACACTGCTATTATACAGTGCATGCATAATTATTAGCTATGCTGATTTTCTGATCATATTTTTGATCAGTAGCAAAATGATCATTGGGTTAGCAGTCAGACAAAAACAGACAAAGAAGAAAACATACAGTTAAACTGCAAAAGAAAGAAGAATTAAAGGAACACGCCACAGTAGCATCGCAATCAAAAATGACCAAAGAGTTTAGATAATTTTCCTATTTAAAACTTGACGCTTCTGTAGTTATATCGTGTGCTAAGACCGGCGAAAAATGAAAAGTTGTGATTTTCTAGGCCGATATGATCAGGAACTATACTCCCATTCCTGCGTAATAATCAAGGAAGTTTGATGCCGTAACATGGCCGCAGCAGACGCAGTGATATCACGCAGCTTTATTCATAGCCCTAGCTGGGGACTAATTTCAGGGGCTGCGTGATATCACTGCGCCTTCTGCGGCCATGTTACGGCAGCAAACTTCCTTGATTATTACGCCAGAATGGGAGTATAGTTCCTATAGTACTAGAAAATCGCAACTTTTCATATTCCGTCAATCTTAGCACACGATATAACTACAGAAGAGTCAAGTTTTAAATAGGAAAAATATTGCAACTCTTTGGTAATTTTTGAACGCGATGCTACTGGTCTAATTGGATTCAATGATCTATGCTAAGCTATGCTAAGAGTGCTGAATAGATTCCAAAAAGGTAAAACTCACCTTATTAACTCTAGTAAAAATAGTGGAGTGTTCCTTTAAGATGAAGAATGAGGTGTGAAACCATGAGGAACCATTTAGTCTCCAGTGCCACCATTTTCCAGAACTGAAACCTGGAGTCTCCAGAAGTACAAGGTTCTCGGGCTCTCAGAGACTGTAGGTTAAAAACATATCAAATGAAACATTCCTGTTTAAATATTGTATAAGATTATAAAGAAAACAATTTCATAAAATAAGCAGATATGAAATATATTTAAATGGGTGAGGTGGAAAAGGGGGAATCATAATTTGAGTAATTTTTTTAAAAGTTGTGATGGAGGCTGTCAGTTCATAACGTTACATAGGAACCGAATGAGTAAAGTTCTGCGATGTCCTGCGATAAAGAGCAACCAACCATCTTCTCCTGTTAATAATTGTAAGGACCCAGGCAGAGTGGTTTTAAAAACACGAATTCGTGGTGTATGTCATGTACAACACTCGACCTTCCCACTGTGCAGGTACAGTAGCGTAGATATGTAACAGAGATGTTTTTGTCATTGTGAATATTATACTCGCCTCAGTAAACCCACCATATTGAAGCTACAGCCAAATGCTTTTAAGGGCACAACCTCTATACTAAGATATGTCATTATCCTATATGTGATGTACTTGTGACCATATTGATCTGAGATACACAGGGGGAGTACATTTTTAACAGGTATGTTTTTGTCATTGTGAGTATTATACTCCCCTCGGTAAACCCACCATATTGAAGCTACAGCCAAATACTAATCTGAGGTAAGGGGGGGGAGTAGATTTTTAACAGTTGTTTTACTGCCCCGTTAAGCTCATTTTATTCAAACTAAAACTCAATGCTTATGATGCCACCAACTAAAGATGTACAGTAGCCTAAGCATAACTGCTATCTGTCAAATAATTAACAAGCACTTCTTGTTTCATTTTTCAACAATACACAAAGCTTAGAACAAAATACATTGCATAGAACATTTAGAACTAAAAAGAAATAGTGCTTCAGGGCAAGTGTTGTTTTCAGAACCCAGAATGGCCTGTTATAGCCTAATACAAAACAACTTATTCATTTATATGAAAAGGGCAGCCAACTTCAAATAGTTATTTAGTAATTTTAAATATTAATTTAATTTGCCCTACAAAAATGTAATGCTTAAGAACAAATTGAAAAGTGAATGAATGTTGGCATACAAGAAGTACAACTTTGCCAAACTGTGTTACACCATCTTCTATAAGAGAACATTATAAACGTACATACGTAGGCCTACTATATATGAATATATGTACGAAAACACAGTTTTGCACAGATAAATGATGCGCTTTATTGTCTTAAAATCAACCATGCTTTACAACAGTAGGCTAACCATATTTTAATGATATTTAGTGTGAAACACTAGGAATCTAAATTAGTATGATAAAACTGATTACTAGACTTACTATGATAAATTCATGGTGAGTTATAGGCTATGGAGGCTCGACAGTCGATCGAGCTAAATTGATCAACCAAATTGTTAAGTGTTTATTTACTTAATCCATCTTAAATCCTAACTGCTAAGTGTTTTTATAACGCTTACATGCTCAATTTTGGTCCTAGAAGTCTAAAAAATAACGGCAAACAGTTATTGCAAACAGAACTCTTAACTCCGTCAATCAACTGTATAATGCGCGTGCACGCGAGAGGAGTAGGATTTGTCCGGGGAGTCAGATTTCGGTACACCACCAGCTGATAAAGCGGAGGTCGGATGACAAAATGCGGAAGAGCGAAGAATTAAAAGTGGGCGGGGCGGAATAAGGTGAATAGGGGTGAGGCATTCGTACAGATGTAATAATAATAACGTTAAAACGATGACGTAATATCCCAACCATTTTGATGACTGTTTGGAGTTTTAAGTGGCTGCTGACATGGCTTATTGGTTAAGTCCAGTCCTGCCTTTTTGAGGCCCTTGGAAGCTTGGAGCCCAAGGCGATTGCCTACCTTTGCCTAATTGGTCCGCCCCTGAGCATCACGCTGCAGGGGAGAACAGTCAGAGGATACAACTACGAGGCTGAATCCAGCTCCTGAGGGATTCAGCCTCGTAAATATAAAACCATTTCTGCATTTGTGATCATACGTACCCTACCGTGGCCGCTAGGTGTCACTGCGCTGCAACTGAATAAAACACATGCAAATTGAAAAAACACCTTCAAATTCAGAAAGAATCTTCATTAATTTGGCGACAAGTGCCCTGCAAATACTCGCAACACAAACAAACAAACACAAAAACGCGCTGCAAATTCTCACAACACAAACGAATACAGAAACACGCTGCAAATTCTCACAGCACAAACAAATACAGAAACACGCTGCAAATTCTCACAGCACAAACAAATACAGAAACGCGCTGCAAGTGGTTTCCGGGGGGACTCAAAATCTGATGCACCATGGCTGGGATGCGCGTCATTTCAATGTAGCTGCGATCCATTTGGCTGTAAGTGGACTGCGAAGCGGACTTCACAGGGTATTCTCTTTTCTGCCATCTTAAGTTAGATTCCAATCCAAAGTGAGCAAACATGTTCAGTTCGAAGGGCATTGCAAACGGCGTAGGGAATATTGACATCACTTCGCTTGAAGTGGAGAAGTGGAGAGTTTACATATATGGCATATGCGTTTTGTACATAGTGAAAGTTTATTTTATTATTTTAAATGATCTTTAATAACCATGATTTGTTTCACATGAATCTGTTATTTTACTTTTTGTAGCATTGAATGTATCCATTGTTTATATCTGCATTTATATTTATATTTTATTATGCAACCAAAAGGCTTTACATAGGCCTATGCGTGTGAGTATTCATTTATTTAGCTATTATCATACAAAGAGGCAGACATTATTTATTATTATATTTTATTATATATACTCAGTATATGGCTGCACATATGGGAATAAAAGCGCATGAGACGAAACCCACAACACACATTTGTTAACATAATACATTAGGTATAAAATAGGCCCTACGTAATATTAAATAATTAACATTATTTTATTTATTACCATAACTTAAGAGTGGTTGTTCTTTGTAAAATTATGTTTAATACACAACTCAATGCTAATTTAAACTAAAAACATGAACATTTCATAGCAACTAATGAATTTGGCTTTAGCATAAGATTCCTTTTCCAAACCTAAAAGCCTGTTTTTTGCTCCTAAGAACTTCAATGGGCTCGTCGCCTTCAAGTTATAGTTTGTAAGTAAATTTATAGTTGAAATTTGCACGGAAGTTTGTTTTTCGTTTTAAACCACACTGTTGTTCCTGTTACCTTACTTGATTTTAGGCCTATGATGAGGCCTTTTTAGGATCTTATCTCATGCAGTCGCATGGAGGTATCAAGTTTTTTGCATATGTTCTGTTTTACGACAGCGTGGGTTTACACCATAGACTGTATAAAACAGGTTTAAACGCGTTTTTCTATTTTTTCCATTTCTGTGTTTGTTTGTGTTTCGAGTATTTGCAGAGCGTGTGTCGCCAAACTAATGAAGATGCTTTCTAAATTTGCAGGTGTTTTTTTTTTTATTTGCATGTGTTTTCTTCCGTTGCAGCGCAGTGACACCTAGCGGCCACCGTATAGGACCGACAAAAAGCTCACGTTTGAATAGTCAGTTGCAACTTCTTTAATAATGAAAATGTACTTACAGGCTGTGAGTGAGAAGTGACAGACTGTTCCTGCAAAGTTGGATCAGTTTTTAGCCTTCGTGCACAACCATGTGTACACACTCGGATTGTGGAGTTGTGCTGTTTTGAAACAGTGTTGTAAATAAAACTTAACCACTGATTTCTAATTGTGTCCTTGTTTGGAAGACCCTCACTAAGTAATTTGTCTTTAGTAATGAAACACATAAGAGTCTTCATGACATGGCGGCAGCAACAACACTACAGCAGCAATAGGCGCCTTCTTTTTTTGCGTATACATTTTGGGCGGTGTTCTTCAACGCTTCTCTCGAAGTGACGTAGCAAAGCGAAGGTGTGTCTACACGAGCCATTTCAGGCAGGTCTGAGTGATCAATCGCTGTTAGAAAGAATATTTATTTTGTCCTGTGGACTTCACGTGTCATCCTCCTGCGAGAACCTGTAGACCTGACTGACCATCCCAACTCAACTCACCAAGAGCAAAGATGGACTGCTTGCTATTTTTATTATTAACTTCTGTTTTGTTTTCAATTTCTTCCTGTAAAGCTGCTTTGCAACAATGCAACATTGTAAAAAGCGCTATATAAATAAAAGTGAATTGATACTTTGAGTTTGGCAATTTTATGTGTCTAGTGCATGCATGGTCAACTTGTAACACACCAAAAACACAGGAAAACATGACATCATACATTTTTCACCTTTATAAATTCACAAATTTAGGAAAAAAAAACATTTCTTTAACACTACAATAAGGTGCTATTTATGAACAATTAGTTAATGCATTAGCTAAAATGAACTAACAATGAACAATACTAATACAGCCCTTATTAATGTTCAAGTTTATGTTAATTTCAGCATTTACTAAAACATTATTAAAATCAAACGCTGTCAATAACATTAGTCAATGCACCATTAACTAACATGAATAACTATATTGACACGAACTAACATTAACAAGGATTAATAAATGCTGAAAAACTAAATTGTTCATTGTTATCTAATGTTAGCTAATGCATTTACTAATGGTAACTAGAACTTTATTGTAAAGTGTTACCAACATTTCTGTGTAAACCAAGTGCAGCAGATGTTCAAATTCCCAGAACTGAATTTCCAGAAATATATTCTGCTGTAAATACAGTCTAATAATTTAATCTGATTGTGTTGTATTTAGATGATTTACAGTTGTATTTATGTTATGTTAGACATTAATTCAGTAATATATTTTGTTTATATATTGCTATTCTCTTGTTGTCATTGGCTTGACTATAAAAATAAATCTTTCAAACATGCCAAAAGCTGTCTCTGTGCTGTTTTTCATCAGTTTGACCACAGATAAGGATAATGTGCTATTTTTCTCCCCTTAGCAGTATGATGAAATGTCCTTTTATTAACCAGAAGCTTCTAATATATGGAAATGATCATGTTTAATACAACAAAAAAAACTGCCTCAAATGTATTTTATATATATGAAGTATAATGCAATACATTGTGTATATTGAATTACCTTGGCTTTAGCAGCCCACAACTTGTGGCTTTGACTGCTTTGATCACACTGAAAACAATGTATAGCATGAATGTACTGTAAGTCCTTTTGATAAATCAATATACTTTATTTAGTAATGTGAAATAAATAAAGACCTTAACACAAAAAGCCTGATCATTCCACTCCATCAATCATTTTACCTAATGCCAGTGGTGATTCCTTCCTGCATATGGTTAGCCAAAAGTCATTATTTTTTAACAAAACAATTGTTACAGCCAACATTCAGTGTGTAATGTGCTGTAAACACACATAGACAATTTTATACAATTTAAACAGTGTGTCGAATCTCAATCAGCATTCAACAAAGAATGGTTGCTTATTTTTCAGGCACAGAAAGATTTCATTATCTCTAAGACATGTAGCTTACAGCTCTATCAGTGGGAGATGGATGAGGTGACGTCTATAGGAGCGTTTTCTTAATCATTCTCCTAAAGCAGCCTTTGGTTTTAGTTCCCCCATTTAAATGATATCATCACTTACAGAGTGCTGTAACACCCGAAGGTAGACACACTTTATGCATGTTTATGTATGTTTAACTTTATTGAATGTTATATTAAATGTTTCATTTAAAATGTGTTGTCATGTCCTCTATCTAAAATGTGAAATAATACATTTGATGTCCGTTACCAGACAACTTGTGTGTTAACTGTGCTCAGGAGAGAGCACAATTCTAATCTTGTGCTTTCTAGTAAGCAAAACTGACGTATCACCACTCAGAAATGCACAATTTTTAAAAGTAGCCCCAGATGAGTTACTGGCTTAGATCCAAACAAATTAGAGTACACGGTGGAGGACAAAGACGAGAAAAGGTCAAAAAGAACATTTATTTCGGATGAGAACTGCACTCGTGTAGATTACATTTTTCTTTTCTATGGAAGGCTGGAGAAGTATATGATAAAAATCTTTATAAGCATGCAGGAGTAATCCAGAATGCCCAGTCGGTGGAGGTGGCTTATCAGAACATAACCTTGAAATGTTGCCTGAAGTGCATGAAGCATACAATGGCTATGAATTTATATAGATTATGCAATTTCTATTTTCAGTTTTTTTTTTTTTTTTGTCATTTTTTTAAATAGAGATGCATACATCATCTGAAAGCTGAATATATAAGCTTCCTATTGATATATGATTTGTTAAGATAGGAATTTGACCGAGATAAAGCTATTTGAAACTCTGGAAACTGAGGGTGCAAAAAGTAATAAAAAATATTGAAAATTGCTTTTAAAGTTATCCATCAGAGGCACTGTAGCTAAGTTGCTAAAAAGAAACATGTTTGTTTTAACGCTCTCTTTTGTCTTAGCGCTGTAATGATATTGTGGAGAATAGATGAATCTGAAAGCTGAAATTCGAAGCTTTACATAAATGCCAAACTTGAGTGGGTAATTCTCAAAAAGCGGCAGCAGCGAGTGAAGTTTGTAGACGTGTTTCCAGCTGTTTTTGTTAGCGATTTTGCTACATCCATTTACAGTATATTTATGATAGGAAATTTACAAAATGTCTTCATTAAACATGATCTTAACTTAATTTCCTAATGATTTTTGGCATTAAAGAAAAATGCATCATTTTGACCCATACAATGTATTGTTGGCTATTATACCCATACTTATGACTGGTTTTGTGGTCCAGCCAGGGTCACATTTAGCTTAGCATACTGAATGAAAAATTTGACCAAATCTCAAAAGGAAGATTTATATCTAAGCTGGAAATCCCAAGAACAGTAGACTTATAATCATATTCATGAAACTAGCTTAAGAACCCTTCGATAGTAACATGGAGAACTAGCGTGCTGGAGAATTTGAGTAAATTGGGGCCATGAATGCACATGGACCTGATAGGCTATTGAAACCTGGCATGATCTTGTGTCATCTGCTCAAGGTTTGACGTGTTGTGCATTTTCCACGAAGTGGATATCTGAGTCACCGTGACCTTTCCATCAGATTGAAATTTATAGTTGACCTGTATCATCAACAAAGCATCCGCAAAACTTCCGCTCAGATCAGCTCATCTGGCACCAACAATCATAGCACGATTAAAATCACTAAATTCAGATTTTTCTTATCCATTCTAAAGGTTGATGTGAACACTGACTGAAGCTCCTGACCCGTATTTGCATGTCTGCTGCTACATGAATGCTGATGATATGATCACATGCTTTAATAGATTTTCTGTACAGGTGCTTTCCTGTAGCTCAGTGGTTAGAGCATGGCGCTAGCCCCAGTTCGATCCTAGTTTGATCCCAGGGATTTAACATACTCAGAAACATATGTATAATGTGTAATGCAAAGTTGCTTTGGATAAAAGCGTCTGCCAAATGCATAAAAATGTCAATGTAGGTGTTCGAAATAAAGAGCTCAGTGCATATTTGGACAATTAATTATGTTACACTTTAAAAATAACATAAAAGCTTTACAATAATTTTTAAAATGTTATAATATATAATATATGCAACAACAGCAATATATTTGAGTGCCTATTCAATAAATCATAGATAAATTATTCCAATTGATTTTAGCTTTAAGAGAGCTCTGTGCTGAAGTTTCAATGTTCTAGCTTACTGTGGTGACTTTTATGAAGGTCAGAACATCCGTGCTGACATGAGGGTCAGTGAGAAGTAAATACACCTCAGGATATTGAAACTACAAGAGAATGTAAGAGGGTTGGTGTGAGATGAATATATTGAACTTTCAACCTTTTTACTTGACATGTCTACTGTGAATGACTGTTCTTTACAAAGGTTATAACTTATACGAATTGCTGTTGGTCTGTATAAATAATTAATTCACATTTATTTAGAGCAATTTTCACAATACAGAAAATGTCCATATTGTGGTTCTAAGGTACAGTAACATCTTAAAGCAATAATTACAGACTGGAAACATATGGAGTATAGAAGAATGTTCATTCAGAGTTTGCGTCGTCGCTTTGCAGGTGTTTGGTCGCCTAAATTCACATTGCTGTAATTTCTAGTTATGTCTAGAGAAAGCATTACAAGGTGGAAACAGAAAAGCGAATGGAGAATAATAAGCGTATCTGCTGTTCATATATTAAAGCAAAAGATAATTATTTGTATTTTATCTGATATACAAGGTTATGAGATGCATTATGTGAATGTCTGGCAAAAGATATTTTGTCTGTGTGTCTTTAATAAATATGCATTTTCAGGTAGGTTTTAGTAACAGGATTATCTCTAAACTTTACAGTGTATGTGGTCTACAAGAACATTAGAACAACTTGTTACCTTTTGCCAGGCTAGCAAGGCATTAAATAATACAACGTACAGTTTTATATAACAGTGTTATATAAATTTTTGACCTTAAGCAATTTAAAGCAATTTTACTTGCCCCCCAAAAGCAGCCTTTAAACAGCAAAGGTTTTTTTGTATTACATAATGATTCATCTTAACAATCTATTCAAACTACCATGGAGTTTTTCTCAGAAAGGAAATCAGGATCAATCTTGGAGGAATAATTCACTTCCTGACAATATAAGTTTGTCTCACTCTTTTCAAAATTATTTGACTTTTTTAAATGTTTAAAGAATATTTTCTCTTTAGGACTAGGACTGGCAAGCTTTAACATGACAAAAAAGCACGATTCAGTTTATTACAGCATTAGTAATTACAATTAGTAATCATCATATAGATGGTTTCATCGGACACTTCATCTTCCGTCTGTGTTTCTTGATTGGTCTGGCTGGTGGCTAGTAATATAACTATTTATATCTTTGATCTACATACATTTTTTACTGTATATTATTTGCATTAAATAACAGTTTGTTGGATTTTATTGTATTTAAATTGTATTAAATAAACAATTTGTTGAATGGGTCGTGTAACTTTGTCACATTGAAGTTTAGCCAAATAACGATTCGACTAGTAACCCCAAAATAATACTGACTAGATACACTAGACAACTTGCTAGATAATCAGTGGTGGTCCTAAACTACTGTAACTGGGGGGGGGGGGGGGCAGGCAGGGCAACTTATGCTTTTAGGGGACACACTAACATTTGTTATCCTATATATTTCCATTACCTGTAGACCTCTAAACTGAAGGCGTACAGACTTGAGCTGCGTCCCAATTCGCATACTATCCGTCCTAAATAGAATTCGAAAATAGAATTAGTATGTCCCAAATCATAGTATGTGGAAAATAGTATTCCAAAGATTCCCGGATGGTCTACTACTTCCGGTAGAAAGTGCAGAACGATGGACGGCTGATACTACCCACAACTCACGGCAAATAGGTGGTTTAATGGCGCTCCACTCTATTAATACAATTAAATAACTGATGCGTCACATAAGTTAACATTACATATGAACATAGGCTGTTTTATTGGCCACAATGTTGTCTAGGCAACAACGGCCACTTCCGTTTCCTGTTAGTATGTCCCAGTGCGTGCATATTGTTTTGCTACACACTAACATTTATATACTTTTCCATAACAAAAACAGTACATACTTTTAGTGCATAGTATAAGTTAGCGCAGCATCGGCATTCGGTCTTGCTTGCATAATCTCCTTTTGTCGCACAAGCAGCATTACTGCCACCCGCAGGACAATTTGTGCATTGCACACAAACAAACCGGTTTTGGTATTCCAGATTTGCCAGATTTGCCAGATTTGGGGGGGGGGTAGTGTAGTGGCCAAGCGTGCTGACAGCGTGCAATCCAACCCCCGCTCCCCCTAGAACCGCCCCTGTAGTTAATGTCATTTACTTATTTCTTTAGTTTGTTATCAGAAATAATCTGCAGAGACTCTCTTTGTGGATGTGTACCGGAAGTTAAGTTTGTGCCACAAAAGCGTGCACGCATAATAACGTTTATTTATGTTGTTGGGGAAAAGTAAAATCTAAAATCATAACAAAACATAGTAATAAGATTGTAGGAAATAGGAATTCACACGAATGAGCCACCTTGTCAAATAAGTATGAATTCCCATCAGATGGCGTTGATATATTTACACATTTGATGAAAGGTATCGCGTATAATAGGACCTACGTTAGATCGAATTTCGTGCTGACTGACTGACACGAAAAAATTGGGAAATTCGTGTCTACCAACACGAAACAATAGAATAAATTTTGTGACAATGTCACGAATTCTCATGAGACTGGGTTGTCCCACGTAGCAGTAGCACATCCTGTTTGTTTCAATGCAGTTCACTCATTTCCATTTTCCCTTTGGCTGAATGCTGACCTGTCTGCATCACATCTGCAGGATTAGTTTGTGTTGGTAAAGTATTAGTGACTATTCCCATGTGGTCATCAGATTAAAGGACTGTTTGGTCAGGCTGGTCTGATGTGTGGATACAAAACTGAATAATCAATAAGCTAAAGAAACAAGGGTAATCTTTGAGATCTTATTAGGCAAAACTAAAATGCTAAAAAAGATGCTCATCTAAACCAGCCAACAAAACTGACAATAATGTACAAAATAAGTCATTAATTAACATGTATTTTTTAGCTAGCATGACCAGATCCCTCACAGATGATCCAGGACACAGCTGCGCATATGGTTTTTAATCAGCCAAAGAACAGTCACTTCACGTATCCGTGTTAATTTCTCTCCATTGGCTGCTGTAGCCGTCACATCCTATACAATCACTTCTGGGTCTGTACCCTGTGACCCAAATTCTCTTTCAGATTTACTTTCCTTCACTTCTATGCTCAGAATAAATAGTTCCTGGTGGCGTCACAACATGGTACAAAGTGACTTTCTAAAATCTTAACATCTTGTTGGTGGAAAAAACCTAACTCCACTGAAATTCATTCTTTAAACTTAAAGGGCTAGTTCACACCAAAATGAAAATTCTGTCATCATTTACTCACCCTCTTGTCAATTTAAACCTGTTTTTGTCTTTCTTCTGCAGAACACAAATGAAGATATTTTGAAAAATGTTGGTACAACCAAACAATGGCGGTACCCATTGACTTGCATTGGTTTTGTGTCAGTACAATAGACGTGAATAAGTACCACTGTACATTCTTCAAAATATCTTCTGTTTGTGCTAAATTAATTACATTTCAATGCTATTCTCATTCTAACAACGCTTCTGATACAACGGTCTTCTAAATAAATATAAGAAGAGAGGCAACCCAATTCATAATAACCCCCTCTGATATTAGCCTACATTCACCCATCAAAGCGGATTCTGATTGGTGGAGAAAAGCTGGAGGAGGAGCCAGCGCTCAGCATGCCAGACAGTGGTTGTGTGGTCTAGAGGATATCACTCGCCTGCCTGCCAAATATTGGAAGCACTCTGGAGACTGTGTGCCTCACTCGGAATGCTGCATGTTGCTTTTTCCTTCAGCGTCAGCGCTGCCATGTGCGCTTAGATCTTGCTGCCTTCTATCAGACTTATTTCTGCCTGCCTGCCTTTTATTCTTTTATGCTTTTGTGACTCATTGTTTGACTTTTTTGCTGCTTGGGAGAAAAAAGTTATCTCTGGGGTGAAGAATAATTGGATCTTTGATCTACAAGCTGAAAGATGTTCAATGTGAACCTGCCTGACTGATGAATCCACCGGTAAATAAAGACTGAGACGGCATCTGCCGATATTTACGGAAATGAACACCTCACATCATCATGGACTGCATCATTCTTTGCGCAACCACAGCCAGGGAGCTTTACCGGTCGGTAAGTCAGCTCAGGGTGAGAGGGGATCTGCGTCTGGATGCTACGAGCAGCTGCTCATCTCCACAGAGGTCTTCCTCACGCTTGGGCTTGTCAGCCTCCTGGAGAACATTCTGGTGATCGCGGCTATCATCAAGAACAAGAACCTCCATTCTCCCATGTACTTCTTCATCTGCAGTCTGGCCGTGGCCGACCTGTTGGTCAGCGTCTCCAACGCCTCTGAGACGGTGGTCATGGCGCTCATCACGGGGGGCAACCTGACCAACCGCGAAAGCATCATCAAGAACATAGACAACGTTTTCGATTCTATGATCTGCAGCTCCCTGTTAGCATCCATTTGGAGTTTGTTAGCCATCGCTGTGGACCGTTACATCACCATCTTCTATGCCTTACGTTACCACAACATCATGACCCAGCGTCGGGCGGGCATCATCATAACCTGCATCTGGACCTTCTGCACCGTCTCCGGCGTGCTCTTTATCGTGTACTCGGAAAGCCCCACCGTTCTCATCTGCCTTATCAGCATGTTCTTCACCATGCTTGCCCTCATGGCCTCACTCTACGTCCACATGTTTCTTCTTGCCCGGCTGCACATGAAGCGCATCGCTGCCCTCCCTGGCAATGGCCCTATCTGGCAGGCAGCGAATATGAAGGGGGCCATCACCATTACCATCCTTCTCGGGGTGTTTGTTGTGTGTTGGGCTCCTTTCTTCTTGCATCTCATCCTCATGATCTCCTGCCCCCGCAACCCTTACTGTGTCTGCTTCATGTCCCACTTCAACATGTACCTAATTCTCATCATGTGCAACTCGGTCATTGACCCTCTCATTTATGCCTTCAGGAGCCAAGAAATGAGAAAGACCTTCAAGGAGATCTGCTGCTGCTGGTATGGACTAACCTCTCTGTGTGAATAAGCTTGTACTGTCATACAAAGACCAAATACAAAACAGTCAACATTGTATGAGTTATGACTCAAAGCAGGTCTGTACTGTGACTCAACTATGCTCAGATTCATAAATAATGATGTTTAAAAATGTTGCTATAGGGATTGTATTTTACTTTTGTATTGGTATTTAAAACAGTTTAAAGGCTTTGGTTTAAAGCGGATTGTCGGCATGAGTTTCCAGCACCTAGCAACCACAGATGGACGTTGCTGAGCATGCACTGTAGGAGATCTGATGACAGCACACAGCTCATTGTGTGATAATTCTGTGTACCTCATTTGATACCCACTGCCAGCAGAAGAGAAATGTGACAGTATTATGCTGACCACACACAGAAACCTCCAGAAAAAATGCAAACGCTGCACTGTGCTCATGATAATGACTTAAATCAGTTTCAGGTCCAATATAAGTGTCTTTTGTCAATAGAAATTACAGTGTTTACCATCATTTGTTTTCTGCTGATAAGATTCTAAATGTGACGTCAAGGTACCAATATTAAAAAGCACAAGTGTGAGAGGAGATTTATAGGCTTTGTGTGGTGTTATGATTCAGTGATTCATTTGGCAGCTATGATGTCGTGATATTTCCTTTCTTAGTTCCCCAGCTTCAAGTGTGTTATAACACAACATGAATTAAGTGTTTAGTAAATCATGCTTATTTTTTTATATTTTATAAGTTAATACTATTTTACATATTTTTGCAATGCCAGTTTCATTGTGACAATAAAATAACATTAAAATGAGAAATTATTAATCGCTGACATTTCTTGCGGAGTTGTTAAAATGTAACTTTTCTCCCCTTTCATTTAGTCACCTCATTATTCTCATCCAGTCTCAGCCGGAGTTCAAAAGGTAAATCTGTTCTCTCACATAATTTCACAGAAGATGAGCGCTTCATGAGCGCCCTTGTCAGTCTGTTTTGAAGGTCACCATTATCCTGAATAGACAGTCATTTGGTGCAACAAGAAAAGCAAGAATTTCTAGCAATTTCACAGAGCACTCGTGATATGTATACATTTTCTCTGCAGAGTCCTCCCCCCTTAATTTGTATACACAGAGAGACCACTGCAAAACTCTCTTCAGTTTTTCTGAATTTACTATTTTCACCTATGTGTTTAAGTAAAAGCATCATTTTTGTTCCATTCTGTGAGTTACAACATTTTTCCCAAAATATGTATATCAAGTTTATATTGATGTTTAAACAACACAACACTAATGTTTTTACATGTATTTTAGGATCAGTTCAAAAATGAATATATGATAAACTTGCATGTGTCTTTGCATTCTTTTAGTCTTTCACATTGCTGTTGGGTGACTTCCAATTTTATTTTGCCTATACCCCTTGCCCATTGAAACAAGGTAAGAGCTAAAAACATTTCCCTAAGAAATGGAACAGCACTACTACACTGTCATACCTGTTCATACATCATTATACTGTACGTCACTGCTAGCTGTATATGTCAAAGAAGACGTGGGCAGTCGTGGCCCAGTGGTTAGAGAGTTGGACTCATGACCAGAAGGTTGCTGGTTCGATTCTCAGGGCTGGCAGGTAACAGCTGAGGTCCCCTTGAGCAAGGCACCTAACCCCCACTTGCTTACTATACAAAATGTACAAATGTATAGTACAATGTAATGTAAGTCGCTTTGGATAAAAGCGTCTGCCAAATGCATAAATGTAAATGTAAGATGCAGGGATGTCTATCACAAACTACCAAGATGCCGCCGTCAGCTGTAGTCATATCAGTTTCGTGGATTACAGCCTAAAAAGTAACACTGAACTTTTTTTGCCAAAAGCAGCGCACCACACACCCCGCTGTTTGCGCATTCTGCTTCCCGATTACATTCCTGAGACGGCCGTGCAACAATGACTTTTTTGCAGTTGTATGTTGCGGTTCTATCGTGCAGTCAGTAATGATGTACATTAGCAAACTTTAGTGACTTTTTGCAAACATTTTAAGTATTCAAGACAAGAAACTGAACACAACATAACATTTAAAATAACCAAAATAAGTATTTATTGTTTAAAGGCTTACGTTATATTCGCATGAGCCGCCATGTTGAAAAATGTCTTTCTCCCTCGTTTGAAGTGCCACCCTTACCCCTACCCCTCCAACCAAAAGAGCATTGAGACAACCCTACCCCTTCACGAAAGTGTAGGGGTAAGGAGTAGAAATGGAATTGGGCCTTTATGTCCCTCTTGCGGTTTGTTTCTGTTAAAATTCAACAGACACTGGACTGGAATTGCCATAATACATGCAGAAAAAAATGGGCAAAACTGTTCTCTTCATTTGGACCAGAGTAGGTCTTATTATGGGGAGATGGTAGGGTTTGTTACACTTACAATTGGAGAAAGCACAGCTAACATGGATCCAATGAAGGCACCTCAGCCAATAATATAACGGCAGTGAAGGCGTTCAAAAAAATGTCATAGTAAAATCTACATATCATTCCCAACTAAAGTATTGTTTGGTATGAAACATGCTGAACATAATAATAAACAGGCAGTCGACTCCTTAAAGGTGCTGGGTGTAGTTTTTAGTGGCATCTAGCGATGAGGTTGAGAATTGCAACCAGCTGTTCACTCAACCCCTCTCCCAAACACTACGGAGTCCGTGAGAGGATTAAGATTTCGTCGCGTTTTCGCTTCTTTCCTTAAAAAGATAACGTATTATGAAACACGCTCTGTAGAGAAGTTTGACCGTTTAGGGCTACTGTAGTCACAACATGGTGAGCCTGCGGTGTATGTAGATATAAATAGCTCATTCTAAGGTAATAAAAACAGAACGCTTCATTATGTAAGGTCTTTATATACCTCTGAACACATAGTTATGTATATTATATTGGTCTCTATTGAAATAAATGACATTGCGTCGCTTTGTTGCTAGGTGTCGCTGGCGGTGTGAACGGGGCGTTAGGCGCCTCAATGCGTTGTCGAGCATACAGCCAACGTTTTCAGACCCGTTTAATTCCTCGAGTGAACAAAAATAAGAGGCACAAAGCAAAGGTTGACAAACAAACTATCATCTGGTGAATTATGGTAGAGCTAGAGCCTACTATAATGCAACTTATAGCCTATAAGGACATGGTAAAACACAAAACCTCTTTACTCTTTTGTTTTGTTTTTTTGTAGAGTCTGTTGCATTCCAGTAACAGATTTGTTTCTCTGGGGATGGAATGTGTCGGTAAATTATAGACAGGATATTTTCAGGGGGAATATGTTGATTGTAACAGGCTATAATATTACCCAAATTGTATTAGTAATGCATTATATTACAGCGTTACAGCAAAAACTAATATATTACTGTAATATCGTTACTTTTGTAATGCGTTACTCCCAACACTGATAAAACAGCCTCTGGTCTCATTTTCTGCGTTTTGCTGAGCTGCGGCGTTAACATCAGCCTTTGCAGGCTTTCCATCTATTGGCTTTGGCTGTACAACATCTTTACTCACTGGTCCCAGGTACAGCCAGTCACCTGAGCTGTAAACGCCATGTGACCTGTTAGTAAGAAACCACAGCAAAACGGCACCCTGATACCACAAGGACACTCACATGGTCCTATAAGAGTCCCTGAACTGCGTCAAAAGCAAAAGACAGCAAAGTAAATACAAGATCACTCCAAAATCTGTGGAGTAAGATGCTTCTTCTACATAAAGATGAAGTCATACTAACCCTTGACCTCCTGATGCTATAAACAACACAAATACATAGTTTAAGAAACATATTCAATAGCACATAAATATCGCTGAAGTTGGACAGAGACATACTTTTCCTCTCGAGCTCCTCTGAGGTAAAAGCTTATTAAATCAGTACCTCTTCTCCTTTATTACACAAATTGCCCTTCTGCCCTTTTTACATGCTTGGACAGCTTTCTAATTAAGACTCATTTCCCATTTGTAAGCTCCAGGGAGTCAGGGACCCTCCTGGTCTTACAATCCATTTTAGACAAAGAATTTTTGAAATATATGACATAGTCTGTCAGCCTGATAAAAACCTATGCCACTGTACCAAAGTTAATATGTGCTCTTCAGTTGATAAGGAATGTCCTTTCTCTCCTCCGCTTACACATATCAATTTAGAATTGAACCTCATTGTGCAAAATAAAGCCTATGGCACATATTGTGTGTGATTAATCACAATTTACTTCTTATGTTGCAATAAATAAGATGAGATTCACAGCCAGCACAAATGATCATTTTTATTATTATTCATGTCATTACGGTTATGTAGAGAATAAGACACCGTGATGAAAAGTAATCAGATCTTTAATATATTTTTGCTTCAACAGGACAACAAAAGGTCAGCTCGTATGCAAGCATGATTTAACTCACTTTTTAAAATGAAAGGTCTCTTGATACAGTTTTTTATTTGACATCTTCAACATGAAACATTTCCAACGTTGAAATGAAATATAAATTCCTAGAATCAGGCTTTGTAAGTGGACTGACAATCAACACTTCAGTCCGAGTTCACTGGATACCTCAATAATGAATCATATCTGCTGTTTCTCTGCTCACGTTACATACGCATCTGACACGTGCACCACACATTTTAACAGCCTGAAATGCTCGCTGGGTCTACATGAAAAGACCATTCAGAGTAGGCTACCTTCAAAATGGAAATGCAAATGCCTAAAATTGACCCAATTTTCATCCTCACGTATAAGTGCGACTATGGCTGTAAGGATTTTTCTCTAATTGTCTTATCTGGTCACTCTAATTGATTGTCTATAATTGAGAATGGACATTGATACATTAGCTCCACAGCCATTGCTAACATGCAGTACAAATACTGTAGCCTATTTATTTCTACAAAAATGAGAATAATAAAATAAAAATAAAAAAAATAAAAATGTACTGAATCTGAGAGATTGTGTTGAGCTTTTTTTATTTAAACCGGAGGAAGAACAACCACAAATACCAGTGTGATATTATTTGGTCGCATTTCACTTGGGACCAATTTGGCCACAGTGTATGCAAAACATTATGTATGTAACATATGTTAATAAATATCACGTATTTGCGTATTTCCTTAAGATGCATAACTTAATGTATTTGGCAGATGCTTTCATTAAAGTCAGCTTAAAATAGTGACTAAAATAGTAAATTGCACCAACAAAGATTTATGCAAATTCATTAAAACGTTGATAAACAAATCATGCATTAAACTTTAATAAGTAGGCTAATAGCCTAAAACCATCACCTGCTAATGTTGAATGTGATTTCCCAGTGCAACTAAACAGCAATAATTTAACATTCTGGGGTTGTCATTCAAAAACAAAATAGCCAACATTGTAGCCTATTGTAGTCTCATGTATCACAGCAGGTAACTAAAATCATAATATAAATAGGCCTATAAATATTCATATATTAATATAAAGGGCCAAAAGATGCTGAATAAATTTTACAAGCCATTGCACTGTTTTAACAATTTGTGAATAGATTTATAGATCAAAAAACAGTAGTTTTATTGACCCCAAAAAAGAGATTGTGGTCACTTTTAATTTACATTACTTCATTTAGGCATTTAGCCGACAATGTCTCTCTAGCATTTCTTTTCATATGACTTCCAGTGGATTTCATTAGTCTTTATAAAATCTCTTCCTCTTTTATTGTCCAAAAAATATTTTCTATATCAAAAAAGAAAGTCAGGCTACTCTTTCAATCTAGAGCAGTTGACAGTTTATTGGTTTTCATGGACAATAAAGATCATAAGAAAAAGTTAGTCATGGTCCACCAGTCTTACTTTATTTGTCTAAAAATTAAGACAGATCTAAAATTTTATGCAACTTACTGAAAACATATTAATGCAACAGGCCCCATGGTTCAACGTTAGACAATACAGTTAGACAATACAGGTAAATATAAACGTTTTTTTAATAGTAAGATCATACACACACATAACATGTCAAGACATGATCTTATTTTTTAATGGTAACTGAATTAGTGGTTGACAAGAATCTAAAAACAAGATTATGGCATCAGAGCAGATTAGAGCAGAAGAGATGGTTGTGAGAGAAGCATGGGCGTCGATTTTCTTTTCTCTGGGTTTGTTTACTTTTTTTTTCTTGCACAAACTAAAAATGATTATGAGAAAGACTGCATACAGCTTGTCTTTGGGCCGCTCAAATCATTTTGCTGTGCCCGAGAGCAAAAAGATGCATTTGGAGGCGAAAGTCCAGCTGCAGCAGATGTTCGGGAAGTCATCTTTCCAGCTCCTGTGCCCAAATCGGCTGACTGTAATACAGACAGCAGTGGAGCCACATGGCCGAGTATCTTGATGTACACCAGCTTGAACCCAAATGCCTCATCCAGAGCGATTTTGAGACATCGTAACTTCACAGCAGGGTCAAGCTCTAACTTCATTTACAGAAGCACCTTGATGTCCACAAAGATCAGGTCAAATGCTTCATTGTCCGGAGCGATGTTAAAACCATGTAACTTCACCTACAAGACCCTGAGCACCATGTAACTTTATTTAGATTTAAGTACCTTGAATTTCCTCTTGCAAGATGACAAGCAGGGCCATTCATTTTTAGGAAGGACATCATAGGCAGACACAAACGCTGCAGCAGAGTCATCGCTCAGAATCTTCCTCTGCGTCTTGCAACAACAAACACACAGATGCAATGAATCCCAAACACTCTCTGTCCTGAGAGGTCCTGAGATTTTCCTGAGGTTTTTTTTGTAACAAGTCTCCTAAGTCTCTAGGAATTCTCTGGGTAGCTCTTCAGTTCTTCACTTTCCAAACCAGAGGAACAGATCTCCTGCTCCACCAGAAAGTCCACCATCACCCGAAAATACACCCACAAAGTGTCCTCCCACATCTTGCACACAGTAACAACTGCAGGACAAACCATACATATTTAACAAAATGTGTGCAAACGAATAAAAAGAAAAAAATGAGATGGTGGGACGATTGTACCTGGCCACATCGCTTACACAGCCTTTGAGCCTGCAAACACACGCACACAATGAGAGAGAAATACAGTTACTTGTACAGTACTGCTTTCAAACTTTAAGGGCTCCCAGAATTTCTAATATGAATATATGAACATATTATACATTTTATTCACAACAAGTGAAAGAGTTCATCCAGATTGGATTGAGAAGGATTATTAAAACATACACTGTAAGAAGAATACTATGAAATCTACGGCAACTTGCTGAAGTCTACTTTACAGTAAAATTACTCTAGATTTAATCACAGTATTTTACAGTAATAATCACAATACTGTAATTGCAATTAGAGTAATAAAATGCTGTACACAGCAAATATTATACTACTGTAATGAGCATTACGGCTTTAATTGTGTACTGGAAAAGGAAGATCACACTGTTTTGCCACAAAAATAACATTTATTGGCATTAAAATATGAAAATACATAAACATTTCAATTGTTTTTTAGTTCAGAAATAAATCAACTCAAATAATAAATACAATAACAAACATGCAAAATGAGAAATAATCAAACAGACAAAACAAGTGACACCAAACAAGAACGGGCTATTAGCATGAATTTAATAATAATAAACCATTGTTTTAAAGTGATTTTTAACCGAAAAGACAAGTCTAATTAACATAGAAAAATGAACTGTATTGTATTCTATTATAATAACCATAAAGAAATGTATTGTAAAAACTGAAATTTGTTACAATTAAATAACAAACATTAAAGTGATAGTTGACCCAAAAATGAAAATTCTGTCATCATTTGAAATGACAAGAGGATAAGTAAATGATAACAGAATTTTCTTTTTTGGGTCAACTATCACTAAGCATTTGAAAGATGGAAACATACAATACCATGTATTGAACGTATAATAGAAAACATGTAAAAAAATTCATAACTGTGGCAAAATGATCATTCGAATGTAATTTTCCTTAAACGCATTAACATTAACAGTCCGGCCTGCTTAACATAAAAACATATTGGTCTAATATGGCGGTGATGATGTGGCCATTTCGCCTCGCCGTTTTTTTTAATTTTTGGGTGAACTGTTCCTTTTTCACGAGCTTTCAATTGCATCATGAGCATCAACCTAAATATATATATTATATATACTAATATTATAGTAATATTTGTCAGAGTTTTCACATTGCTGTTGGATGACTTTATGTAATTCCTGAGGTTTGATTTTATTGAAATTCACTGGAATGACCATAATACATCTAGAAATGATGTTAAAAAACAAATTAGAATGGTCTCCAAATTTTTTCTGCACCTTTATATTTTCAGGAGTGGTGTCAGACTCTTGGGCCCCACTGCATGGTCCATGTGATGTGTCACTTTTCTGCTTCTCTATTAAAGTAATAAAGCAGGCAGAGGACACATGCAAAATATAGCAAAGAATTGAATTTATTCTGGCAGACCTAATATAAAAGGTATAGCTTGTTGGTTGCATTCCATTCCTTGATGGCTTGGCAGCTTTCCTCCAGTCCTTCACATCCATCAGATCAAAGCCTCTGTTTTACACTGTCCACAAGGGTTTATGTGTGAATGTGAGAACAAAAGAAAGGGAAATCAAATACCTCCTTCAAACAGAAAAAGGTCATAAATGATGTTGACAGTGCAGGCTTTTATGTTTGCATTTATCATCTGTTTTCTAAAATGGTTCGTAAAGCATCTAGTGTGGAATCATTGTTGGGATTTGAATGTTCTACTGTATAATGTGCCAGTTTTACACTGTAAAATAAAAATAAAAAAATCACTGGCAGCAGCGGCTGCCAAACAAAAGCCATAAAATAAATTTGACTTTAAATCAAATAATGGGGAAAACAAAACATTTAGAGAAATTTTCTTTAAATGTTTTACAGGAAAAAATATTTTACAGACTTTTCCTTAATTATTATGATCAAACACTTTTAATAAAGTGACTGCACAAAGTTCTACAGATTTCTTTTAATTTCCTGAATAATTTCAGTGAAATACTTATAAAATGCACTTAATGTTCTGCAACTTAACAGATATTTTCCATGAATTACTGGTCTGATATTGAAAATAAAATAAAAAACACATGTTTATGGTTGTAAAATAACATTTTATTTAGGAAACAAATCATATATAAAAACCAGTAATTCTTGCCTGCTTTCAGTTGATTGTTAACCTCACTTATTTTGATATTGCAATGTTGCGTTTAGTAAGTAACTTTACAAATTTGAACACACACCGCCACAGAAACAATATTGGGTACAGCCCTGCAAGAAAATATAAAAAAACCTCTGTAATTTTATTTGCTCTTGGGGGCCCCCTAGCGGTGGCAGGGCCCTAAACAACTGCTCTGCCTACATGTCTCTGTAAATAAGCCTGGTCAAATATAACTTCCGGTCTGTGTTTGTTGATCGGTTTGACTGGTGGCTAATAATATAACTAGTTATATTTAATTTCATTTATTTTAATATTTTATTGTATAACAATTGTATTAAATAAACAATCCATTGAATTTAATTGTATATTAATTTGATTAAATAAACTATTTGTTGAACTTTGTTTTTGTTGAACTCATTTAAGTTTAGCCAAGTATCGCCTCTACTGGTAACTCAAAATATTACCATCTAGACATACTTAACTTGCTAGCTAATGTCATTTGTGTATGTTGTTGCTTTGAAACGTATACAGCAGCTTTGGCAATTACCAGATTAAGTAGCCTAATTGAAATTCTGGCTCTAATCAATCAAGTGGAAAATGCAAAACCAAAAATAAACACATGATTAAATAAAAGGCATATTCTTTTACGATCAGAGGGCCTATAGCTATTGGAATACTCCATTATACTCCATTAAAGTGCTACTGTGTAGCATGCAGTGCATCTCCCTAATTGTTTCTACATCCATCTGATAAATGTTCTTCATGCAGAATAATAAGCTGGACCTGTGGGACAAGGATGTCATCCATCTGGACTCATTCAGGCACAGAAACATATTCAAAAACTGAGCCAAGTGGTACCATCACTCGATATGGTGATTCATTCAAAACAAATTCAGTTCAATAAAAGTGAAGCCCAATCTACAGCCTTCGTAGCGTAAAATTATTTTGAGTTATCACTTGTTTGTTTAAAAATAAGGTTTACATTAAAGAACTTACAGCAGAGTTAAATGGTGCCAGTCCATACATTAAAATATACATTTTGGATAGTTACTCAGAGTTCACCCAAAAATAAAAGATTCTGTCATCATTTACTCACTCACTTGTCATGTCAAATCTGTATGACTTTCTTTCTTCTGCAGGACATAAATAAGAATGTTGTTAAACGAACAATGGTGGTCCCCATTCACTCGCATTGGTTTTGTGTCCGAGCATAGAAGTGAAAAGGTACCGTTGTTTGGTTACCAACAATCTTCAAAATATCTTCTATTCTGTTCTGCAGAAGAAAGTCATACAGGTTTGAAATGACAAGTGGGAGAGTAAATGATGACAGAATTTTCATTTTGGTGTGAACTATCACTTTAAAAGGTAAAGGTTCCTAGCCTCATTTACTTCCTAAAAAAATCTTTCATCTGCAGAAGACAAAAGAAGATATTTTGATGAACGTTGTGCCCCATTGACTTCCATTGATATGGCCACAAACCCGCTGGGACATTTCTCAAAACATCTTTTGTGTTTCACAGACAAAATAAAGTCATACAGGTGTTAAACAACACGAGGATGAATAAATCCTGACAGAAGGGTATTTTTTATTACCATATGTACTACATGCCTGCTTGCCTTGCTGTGCCTTCATGTAGGTGTGCAATTTATATTAACTAAATGAAAAAAAAGAGGCAAAGTCATCCCTCTTCATAATATTACCTTAACAGGACATGATTTAGTAGTAGTGCCAAAAACTTACCCATGAGGTTCTGGCGTTAAAGGCTCACAATACTTCATTAAAAGAACTGAGCATCTTTAACTTTCAAGAGATATTCGGGATGGGGAACAAAGGCAATATGATGAAAATTGACTTGACAATTTTTCTAAACCAAATGAAGCATGAAAGTGAGAACCAGTTTCAATTACACATTAAAGATAACAAGGCTAATTGCATAAGATGATATTCACAATCACGGTAAGCCGCTGAGGCAGGCCTATTTTTACTCTTATGTGATTACTTAGCATGAAAAAAGCGAATGAGGTCTGAATAAAATGTTCTCCATTAGGGAGTGTACACGCTGTGGGAATGATGTGTACTGCATCTCATCTCACTCATATTTAATATCTTTCTGTAACACTAGCCAAGCTGGCACGATGCCTTAAACATGACGCTCAGAAACTCTTAGACATACCTCAGAGATCTTTACTTTATCTCTTCAGTTTGGTCAATCTGTGAAACAAAAAGGCTTACTTTTAGCTCAAATGTGCAGAGGATGCTGGATAAACAGGAATGTGCCACGGAAGTCATACACTATCAGCAACCATTTTGTTCTGTGAATGTCTTTCATGTGAAATATGTTTAAAAGAACACAGTGAGGATCTGTGAAATGTGTAAATTAATATTGACTTTATACTTGCAGCAACAAGACTAAAACAAGTTTATTATGTTGCTTTTGCTGATAAAAATGCTTCAATACACAGATGAGCGCTCTCTCTCTCTCTCTCTCTCTCTCTCTCTCTCTCTCTCTCTGATAGATTTAAATAATAGACTTGATTATAAACAACTTTATATAATCTGTTGCCTTGACACCACCACACCTGTCAGAAATCCAAAACAAATCGTGATGTTTTATTTACCTGTTTCATTAGGTGCTAACTTCCTCCATACTGTAGCCTTTCCATAAAAATGCTTTTGTAGGTCCTTTGAATTTTAGTGACGTTTGATTGGTCATTTTGTATTATAGGAGTGTTTATGTTGTAATCCACTCTGGCACTGGTGCTTTGATCTTAATTTGCTACTGTACATGAAATAAACTGATATTAAATTTTGATGGGCCGCCAGTGCTGCTTCATCAGTTATAAAATGAATAAAATGCTGGAGATATTCTAATGGGTTGGGTTCATGTCAAACCCCCTTTGACATTCAGCAGTGCTCTCTGTAAAATTATTTAGTAAAAACCATTTACTCGAGCTAATATTAGAAAACACATAATTGAGTCTGAGATTGCGGTTAATGGAATGTATTTGGTTGGCAGAGAAATGCATCATGGATGAGAGCGTCTAAAACGTCCATATGTACTTATCTGAGCTAAACTGAATACACATTTTTCATATATAATTTTCTAACTTCAGAAGTCATAAAAAAATGGCATGCACCATTAGTAATAATTGTTTTTGCACAGAACGGCAATGCTAAAGAGGCCTGTTATTGACCTAATTGACAGCAAATGTTGCATTGTTTAATATTTGTTGCTTCTTTGTTATTTCCGAAGACTCTAAAATCAGTTCAAATTAGAGATACTTCTACAGGACCAGTTACAGTTTCACCGTCTTAAGCGATTATTGAAAAAACAGATCAGCCAGTGCTGTTTAAGTGACTCGTGTAACTAGTAAATGCAACCAACATCCACTCGTGTCCCTGGTATCCATCACTATACAACACTTCTCCACACAGCTTATAGTGAAGTTTATATACCATCACATGCTTAGACTAAATCAATAAATGTCAAACACTGATGCTGCACTTCTTTCTGTTGTATACACCATGATGCACGCTTATTTAAGCACCATAAAATGGATGATTTTATAAGAACGTCCTCCAGGCAGCTGAAGCTTGCAGCAGTAAAAAGGACAAACACAACAGTCCTCAGCCCTATTTGTACACCGTACTGAAAAATTTGAAGTCAGGTCGGGCATTTTCTGGGCAGTCTAGTCTACAAGTGTGCAGCAATAAAGGGTGGCAGGTACAAAGGTTCAGAAGAATTGGTAAATGCCTCAGGCTTCAGACAGACACCCGAGGCACAAGGACCACATAGGAAAAGAGAAAATGTGTGCGCACAGTATCAAGTCTATCTACAAATCACGCTTAATACGTCAAAGTGACGTATGGAAACGAAGGCATGAAGGACTACAGCACAGAATTCATATCAACATCTCGAGCTGTTTATTGGACTGTGGAAATGAAATACAACATCATTTTTTAACAGTACTCTAAAAGAACCACATATTTCATTGTGTTTACTCCTTGAAAATAACGCATTACAAATATAAGAAAAAGCAAATAAAAAGGATTACTAAAAAAATGTATACTGTAAAGAAACCATAAAGAAAAGTAGAAATGTTGCTCTTTTTTTTAATGTGTGTTCAACATCCTTATTTAAAAATGGCACATCAATGTCACTGATGTGTAAATGCAGTTTATTCAACGACTTTTTAAAATTCTAACCGCATTTCATCAAAACCTGTCGTATGGATGCAGACCCGTCTGGACTACTTTTAAGAAACTTTTTGCAGCAGGCTACTATGACCTGTTGTTGGCAAAAAAAAATTGTATTACTTTTGTGTTCCACAGAAAAAAATCAGCATGGTTTTGTAACATGAGGGCGAGTAAATAAACTTAAAAGCAGCCTGAACCCTTTTCCTCCTCTGCACACACAGATAACAAAACATCACAGTCGCACACGCTCAATGATGGCAACGACGCATCTTGGTTTTTGAAAGCTTTGCAACCGTCTGAAGACAGCCTGATGGGAAACACGCCACAGCCGCTGGTCAACTTTTTTCTCTCTTCTCATGTGGTCTGTGATGTGCTCTCTGCCGGTATTGATTCGTACTCTCTGTGAATATCTAAGGAGCCGAAAAGGGACTGTAGAACGTTCAATACGCCATTCTGAATGGATTCCACCTGTTCCGTTGGACAATACTCATCCAAGCTGGATCTGTCATGTAAAGACATGTAAATTAAAGACGGATTATAGTATCACAGGGAATTTATATCCGCTGATGGTGATGCGCCATAAGTCAGAGACCTGTCACAGTGTTAGGAGAAATATGAGACTTTTTCTCATGACCCAGAGGAGTCAGACTGAGATAAGAATATGACTTATGATAGCGATAGTGAGATTGTGTTCATTAAAGACAAATCACAGGGACACGAGTCCCTCACAACACCATCTGTCTGAACGGCGCAGACACAAGCATCTGCTTGCATAGCATCAGCCAGCCTACATTCATTCATTACAGCATAAATACTTATTACTGATGACAATTAATGCGGGCTAGAGAAAAACGCAAGAAGCAAGCCTTCCAGGTGCTTCTCCGGGGGAAAAAAAGCACAAAATGCTGTTGACCTTACATACTGTAATGAATCATGAATGAAAGATTAAAGGACCCAATGTACTTTTCATGAGGAGACACAGAACAGACCTCGGTCTGGCCTAATGAATGGCATACCTGGATATAGTGACTATGGTGGGTTTAGGCAGGGATTCTAGGAAGAGCTGCACGGCCGTGATCATTTGCTGGATCTCCTCCTCACTGCTGATATGGTGAGGGAGCTCGGAGTAATCACAGGTCAAGCCTGCCTGATGCACCTACACTCCACGCCACAGGCACAAATACATCAGTCCCTGAAACTCTCACACATGCCTCACCACTACAAACAATTTTCCTAAACATCATGTTTTCTTTGGGTTCAAACACTTCACAAAGCAATTTAACCTAAAATTTAAGTATCAGGCAATGCGCACACATACATGTGTATATCTAATAGATATGTTTTATGTAAATATATATTTAAATATCATTTACATTATGTATAAACAGAAATATACACGCCACACACACATATATCATATAAACACAAGCATTTCTTTTCGCAGAATTGATTAATCAATTTGACATATATAGACTATATTGGGCTTCTTTGGATACCAAATTAAAAAGTGTCAATCTATACAGAACCTGAAGGTAAAACAAACACAGAAACATACAAATTTACCATTTCATAGTCCGGTGATTCAGTTCGATTCTTAAGGCTGTGTACAAGCCTGGCTAGAGATTTCATTCTGCAAAAAAATCAATTCATGTGGCCGTGTCATCTTCTCCAATGATGCAGTGATGTGAAATACTTTAATCAAAAAGCACAGAGCTTGTATCCAGATTATATTCAAGACTACTATTATTATAGTTTACTAAAACTAAAAGTATTAAAACATTTCTTATTAAAATCAAATATTGGCCTAAATATTAGTTATTTAAATTAAACTAAAATAAAAGTAAATGTATTTTATATTGCAACATATATTAAACAAACAATAAAATGACAAAATCACATCACAAGTGTAAACGTTAAACGGACATAAAATAAAACTACAAATATAAAAAAGCTTATTCAAAATATTAATGAAACTACAATAAAATTTAAAACAAAACTCTGCTATACAGTCAAACTAAAAATAATTCAGACACCAAATATAATTTCTGATGTTTTTTTACTAGTGGGAGCAGTTCCTTTAAGGGCGGTTTCACATTAGCACTTTTGGTGCCCACCCGGGTTCGGATAATGTCAGAGTTAAGTTCGTTTGGATGATGTGAACACTGTCCGGTTCAAAAACATAAATATTTAAAAGTGAAGAGAGCAATGTTCTCCTGCGTCGTCATTGTAAGTGACAGGGTAAACAGCTGCTGGTTGATGATGCAAACGAACCACGGTTCGGACCAGTGTTGCCAACTACTTTCAATGGAAAGTAGCTAAAGCCTGCCCGAAAAGTCGCTAAATGTCGGCAGATGACGTCACATGCTAATTTTCATATCAGTGACGTCATCACGTAGTATCTGACAAGCTATGTGCATTAGGTCTGCTTTATGTCTCTACTTTCAAAGCTGTCATATACAGTATTATATTAAAACAATACATCCAAATGCACAATAAACAGGTTCTTATTTACTCATTTTTCTGTTTCTGTTGGCAGAAAACAAAAACTTGTGTACTAGTGAGTGAAATTGACCACTTAAAACTACACACCAGCAGTCACTTTCGTTGAACAGCTAAAATCCATATGTGTTCATGTTTATGCGTCCATACAGTCATCACGTTTCAAATCATAAATGCTCAAACAAGGTAAACAAGTGATTAATTCTCTGTACAACGCTTGTTGTACATGCGCATCTCATTAAACGTCAGTGCAGTCTGAACTAAATGTGCTGCTTCTCTTGCCGCTCGCTCGCTGAACAGAGTAGACAGAGAGAGAGAGAGAGGCGGTGCTGTGCTGGGAAAGTAGAAGTGAAGCAGAATGTTTTGCTAAGTCGCCAAGGCTTATTCAGAAAGTAGTTAGATTTGTCGCTAGTCCCTTTTTGAAAAATAAGTCACTCGAACTAAATGTGAAACCACCTTAAGTGAGGATAGCAAAATCAAGTAAACTGTGACATATTACAACCAAAAATTCTTCATACACTTTGACCTGACCATGTTTTGCTGAAGTGTTTTCTTTCTTTAATTGTTAATGCAACCTTTTTAAACCACAGACTCAACAAAATGAAGCAATGCTTGGTAATAGGGTAATCTAATTATGTACTTTGTATTTATCAGCTGACAGCTATTCAACCTAATCTGTTACATACCTTTCTATCAAAATGATCTGTCATTATCAAGAATTTGTCCTAACACAGTTTAACTCTAGAAAATTGTAATAAAATATGACAAGAACTCAAACTATAGTGAATAAACTGTGATAATGTGAGGAATGTTGAAGGTGTCTGAATAAATTTTGGTTTGACCTGTATACAGTCAGTATCACAGCAGAAATGCTTACCCTGGGTTTCCTGCTAAACGTTCTATAGTTTCCTGACTATCATCTTCTACCAGGTCGGCAAATGCAGCCTCCAGGTCTTCAAGCTGGTGGGTGCGTCTCTCTACACAATCGGAGAGCTTTTCCTGGAAACCATAAAAGTGTGACTGTTATATTCAACACTTTGGAAACTGTGCCCCCTTTAATACATGCGTCTGAATTTAACAGGGTACAGGAAAGAAACAACGTCAAAAAAAATCCCACTTAAATAAACAAAATGGTTTTGAACTTTTCAAAGGACAGGAACATTGTGACACAAAATGAAAAAGAAATACTTAAAATTCTGCACTACTTAGTAATCAAAACAATGATATATAAAAGGTCACATTTCTGCAGAAGCACAAAAGAAACTGTCTTGGCCATTCTTGAATAAAATTGATCATTATGTTTTGCACAAACTTTTTAACCAAAAAGTTCTTGCAGTAAAATTTGTTCATTCCTTTTATTATTGCCTATGGCACTAACATAAAGAAATTTCAATTGCATTAAAAGTGTACCTCTCTCAGGACCAATTGCTACAGTCTCACTGACTATGAGTGTTTGAAGTGTTATGGTACAGTTGAAACCATAAACAATTTCTATTACCTCATCTTGCTCCTGTTGTGGCCTGCTGAAGCTATATAACTCTTGCAGGAGGGCAAATTCTTCCTGTAAGAACACAAAACATGTCCTCACTTCAAATGACTTAATGCATTAATTAAAACTAAATCTCTTGATGGTTACTGAACCTGTGGATTTTAAGTCTTTCCTTAACACAGCACACAACACAGATCGGCAATTGCAAAGCCAAAGATCTATAAAAAAAATTTGACACTCCACCTGAGTATACATTTCCTTGAAAGGGTTCTTACAGGAGAAGAAATCCAAGTCAATGTCAAGGACGAAAGGGTCTGTGTTCTCTATAACCGATAAAAGCCTGTTTGTAATGTAGCTTGTTGTCCCTTCATCAGCCTTTATGACAGTGTCACTGATGCTTTCTGCTGCAGCGCAGCCACCAGGTGGTTGATCGGATGAAGTGCACGGGGTGTCTAGTATTGACTGTTTAGCATCCTCCACATGTGCAGTCCCTGTAGAAGCTTTAGGTATTTTAGCACTGCTTTGTCCATTTTCGCTCTCCTTTTTCTCAGAAGTGTTGACAGGATTGACTCTGATGACGTGTAGAGATAATTCTTTTGGGTTTTCAAGTTGATCCAGCGGAACATAAAGAGCGTCACTTAAAAAGTAATCATCCGTGCTAGTGACTCTGCAAAGGGAATGAGACGTGGTTTCAACTTTTTTAATGATTGTAACAGTATAACATTTTCAGCAGTTTTCCCTGTTAATAATAAATGGAATTCTGCTGCCATCTTATGGCCACATAGTGGCATACTGCACCTGACCTTATAGTGGTGGTGGATGTATCTCTCCCAACACACATGCTGTGCTCCCCTTCTTTTATTTGCTGAGCCCAGTACGGATGCAGCCAGGCAACATGGGATATGTGTCCGGCATAGACCATCGGCATTATCCAATTCTCAATGCTTAGCTCGCTGTAAGTGCAAACTAGTATAGTCACTCTTATGGTATTAACAGGCGAGCTTTTCACTTTTAAACACACAGTTTTTATACCGACATTTGTTCTTACCTGAGCAGAGTTTCTTTATCATATACAGTGTCAGCAGGCATGTTCACAGGTATAAGAAGGTCAGGGTGGGAGTCCAAATGGACCATCTTAATTCCCTTCATTGGAATATGTTTAGAGCCAATGGCACGATATACATGTTGCACAACCTAAAGCAATGAGAATCTTTTAAAGCACGCACAATTGCGCAATTATTAAAGCAATTATTACTCTGTGGTTTCATATCTGTTGTTTGTGAAAAGTCATGTAGTTATTTATAGTTTGACATTTATAGTTTGAAATCGCGTCCTCACCTCATGATGATCCTCCACAATCCACACAGGAAGTTTAGGATAAACGCGCTTCTGAGGCGGTGTCTTCATGTTTTCAAAGATGTAGTTATTAATAAGTTTTAAATCAAAACTATAAGAGCGAACGATGCATTTTTAAGATTGCTGTGAAATAATGTACAGCTATTGGTGGAACACGGTGCACCTTTATTTTTAGACCGGGTGGAAACATGCGTTTAAGCAGGCGCTTAACTCAAATGACCCCATTGAACCGCGATGCTTGCATGAATGAGATCAATAAAGGAACATTTTTAATTCTCAGCCTTGAAATTATTCATAATTACGATTATTGCGTGGTTTTTAATCTATATTTAGGAAAACAGTAAAAAAAAAAAAAATCATAAACTATTCACCATAAAGTTAATGAAATTACATTTTAAATGTAAAATGTAATACTTAAATTAAAAGTATGCTGTTTATTGCCTATGATTTAGGCAAATGGTGTAAACTACCCCTTAGGAAAATAAACCATGTTTTTTGTAGTAAATGTGCAAAACTTTGGTTTACTACAGTCAGTAACCATGGTTTAACAAAGCTTTTTGTAGGAAAACATGGTTATTTTGTGGTAACTATGATTTAACCAGTGTCCATTTTTTGGGGGGGACAGATGGAAAAGAAACCCAGAAAAGGCTATATTTAATCCTATAGTTCTTCTGTAGGTCATAGAAAACCCAGTGTAGCAGTCATAAGGATGTGCAGAGAACTCTTACATTGGCTTATGTCAGTTATCAATATTGCATAAGTATATTTTACTGCAAGCCAGCTGTCCGTGAGCTGAAGTTTAATAGTTATGATTTAATAGTTATGATTTTCTCATATCGTTCCTGTTATATCCAATTTTCACTTCTCGATAATTCATTTAGACTAACAATTTGTGTTGGATAACCTGTCATAGAGTAGACCTATATTTTCAAGCCTATTTTGCAAGGTCATTGTAGTTCAAAAATAAAAAAGGCAATTTAAAAAGTACAATATGGAGCTTCAGTGTGTGGGGATACAGTTAACACAGGCAAAGTATTACGTTTGTGTAATATAGAAGTCTGTTTGAATAGAGTATAGCTAGGCAAACAAAGGCAGTTCAATGCAAGTCTTTCGAATAGAATATGCCAAAGGCAGACACAAAGCCAAGAGCTTCATGCATTTAAATCTCGTTGGAGGAGCAGGTGTCTCTCAATATTTGGCTCTATCCAGTAGACCTATAACAATTTTTTCAACAGTTGTTTTTTTTATACATGTTTTAATATGATGGTTAGGGCATATGACAATGTACAGTAGTTCAGTGTGAAATCAGCATGCACAAGAATAATCGAAATACACATTCTTTATCTAGTTAATGAAGTTAAAGTTCTTTACCTTATTCTTCATCTGATAAGCTAAATAAAGGTGTAAAAACAGGTGGCACCCATAGCTTATCTGCAATGTAAATGATAAATCACTTTTAATTTACACGTTTGCCAAATGTGTAAATAATAAGCCTGAAGTCAAAAATAGCTTCACATGATGTATGAAGCCATTAAATAACTAAGATACTTGCACAATTGAATTTAATGATATATTACTGCAGCAATATGCAATGTTTTTAATTCAACTTTATTCATACATTCAGAGTTTCCGAGAGATCTCAACAACGCCTCAGATTGTGCTCAGATTGCATCAAAATGGATTTCAAGTTGATGTCTCATCAGCTTATGTATTTTTGATGTAAAGTAACAAAATGTACTGTTTAATAAAGAAAAAATAGAAATGATCAAATAAATAAATAAACAAACAATGTGACATTTGAACAGACAGTATGTATGTTAAATTAGTATGATCATACAGTATAATACATACACAGGCATACTTTTCATGCTTTTTCGTATCGACACAACTTGCATGAGGGTCAGGTCATGTTTTAGACCAAATAACTGCAGCACTACCGATCATTTTATAGCATCGCAAGCTTTTTCAAAGCATATTATTAAAATCAGCACAATGAGAGGTTGTTCTTCCTACTGTTATTATTAAAAGTCCAAACTGTTTAACCGTATGCTAAAAAAAATCTGACAGACACACTGCTTTAATATTCAACATTCAACATAATGAACAGGCCATAAGGGTTTAGCAATGATCCAGACTGCATGCTTCCATGCCCAGAAGCCTTGCAGGTCATTACTGAAGAGTATGTGAGGTGACAGTCTAAATAAACTGCTTTTTACACTTGAAATTGGCCAACACGGCCCAGTACAAGACAGTGATTAATAAGGCTAATGGATTTTCTTACAATAGTGTTAAATAGGATGAATGTGGCTTTGGAGGAGAAAACCCTGCTGCTCGATGCTTCTTGCTTCTCTTGGTAATGTGATTGTTATTGTTGGTATTATATCATTTGAGTGCAATGGAAATAATAATTCCCAGGAATGATCTGAATATGAGGGATGTAATACATTTAGCACTGGTTACAAACACAAACAAACAACATGAACGTTATGTGGCCCAAACTTAACTTCCGGTTGACCTCCACAAAGAATCAATAACTCAATTTAATACAATTAATATACAATCAGATATTAATCCCAGATAACAACCACTCAAAACTAATACCACACAGTAACCCGGATGCTGCAAATCATTTTGACAGGTACAGTTTAATATTACACAAAAAATAAATATAAATATGTCTTTTAATAACATACATGACATTATATTTACAAGTGATTAGACCAAATTTCTTATCTTAAAACCGAAAGTAAACGGCTTTTCCTCGCGGTAGATCTGGATTCGGTAAAAATTAGCTAATAAAATATTTCAAATTCACATTTCATGTCCAGTTTTTTTCTCATGTAGCCGTGTAATAAGCGGGATATTGTACAAGCAGCTGGCTGTTATCACGAAATAAGCCCCTTCAGTGTGATACAAGACCTGATCCGATGTCGCGACTGGCCAATCAGAATCGAGCATTCCAACGGTGCGACAATCCCATTAAAACAAGCCGTGTGTCGTGTCGCGCCGGTCGCATCCAGTGTAGACACGGTGTTATACTACAGAAATTACCTCCACTAAAATGTTGTTTTCTTGTGGTTTTTACAGAAACATTGAAATATTAATATGCGCAGGTGCTTGGCCTTGATTCTTTAATGAGATGTAACGCATAGGTACGCACATCTCGCACGTTACACCACCAAACTGACTCTAATTGGGTGCTCTGAGAGATGCTGTAGGGTTCACGTCATTGAAACCTATAGATTTCTATGTGTTCCGAGACGCAGCGTTCCATCCGCTCCATGATTAATTTAGAAGCCCTTGCTTTGACCCAATCTAATGATGAAAGGCGCACGCCGAGCCCTCCGCCACTCATCGCTCCCCGTGTCCGAGGGCAGCCTGTTGGGCTGGTGGCTCTGGGTTCACGTCAGCAGCTGAGGGTTTGTTAGCGGAGAGCTCACAGTGGAGTGTGCAGAAAGCGTTTGTTGAATTATTCCTCAGGTTATATGGCTTCCAGCCCCTTCACTCAAACTTTTGCCAGGAAGTTCACAGTGGGTGATGCAGGTAAAGAAGACGGTAGAAACTGGGTGTCAGTCAGTTCGTCTGCAACTCAGTGATCTATGCCACTCTGATTCAGAGAGCGGGGAAGTGCAGAGTTTCTCAGTACTCTTTAGGACACACAGAGCTCGATTCACTTCAGCGGGATTATTAGCTCTGACTCTCTGTCAGGGCTCTGCTGAATAAATAATGACGGGCTGATGGATTTTCATGTTCTCTTCCTGTTCATTCGTCCTGTCTCTCCCTTATTCTCTCTTATCTCTCTCTCGCGATTTTTCTCTCTCCATACCATGAATGTGAGCGGCTCCTTTAGGCATACTTCCATCATCATCTTGTTTTCTCTCACTTTGCCATAGGCTGTGTACGTTGTGTCGTTGTATGCTGCAGATTGGGCACCGTTCGCTCATTACGTGCATTCTGCATGTGCTTACGTCTCATCAATCTTACTTATAATCCTGCCACGTTTCATTTGTTACGTGAAACAAAGTGATTTTCTATATTTTAATGGGCTTTTGCCTTAGGCTTTGTGTGATTCACAAGAGCAGCCGGCATCATGGCCCACTGCACGGGCAAATTGTGCCCTTTTGAGGAGCAGGGAAAATTTATCAATGTCAGGAAGGTCCCAGAATCTTTGCAGGTCCGGGCTATTTTTGGAAACGGTGTGAGGTGTTGAAGGAAGAATGTTCCCATTCTTTCTCTCTGTCTTCTTTTCCCCACTCCTCTTTTCTTCTCCTTTCTCTCTCTCCCTCTCTCGCTTTGTTATTTCATTATGCTTCTCCACTCTCTCTCTCCTTCCTCACCGTCTATGTCTCTCGCTCTCTCTCGATCTATTTTCTGCTTTACAGCTCTTCCCATATCGCATGAATGCCCCTGTCACATCCGCCACCGCTGAGGACACATGCCTCCTGGGGCATCCTGATTGGCTGAAGTTTCAAAGAGTCCAGTGTAGGTGAGTGGGTGGCGGTTTGACTGGAGGGAGTGCGACAGACAGCGCTGAGTCTGTGCTCAAATGCCGGGGCTCCGCCACTGAGTCCAAGAGAATATTTGAAGTGGGCTTCCACACTTTTTCTCTCCTCTATCCACAGTGATCACAGTGATTCCTGGGAATGTTTCACTATGCTAATCTCGGCCCTGTCAAATCTGTCTTCCCACATGCAGTCCGGTGAACACAGTATATAGTAGCTAACACTATTACGATACTTTAAATTCCTCAGTATAATGTGCGAAGATTATCTGGATCTATTTGAGATATGTTAAAATTGTTAGTGTTTAAGCTATGACTCATTTGCAGTATTTTCCCCACTGTCCTAAAATGTAAATGGGCAGAAAGGCAAAAAATATATATACTGTATAAAAGTGTCTAGTGCTTTGGGTCTGTGTTGCACCCAATCTGCACTTAAAATAGGTCGTAACATTGTCTTAAAATAAGCACTTTTTTACCCTTTAATCTCTTTGTAGTTGTTTAAGCGATGAAGAAACTTTTGGAAACATTATTTTGTGCCTTGGGCTGATAAAAATGAAATCTCATGCCAAGATTAGTGCTTTTTCCCTTCTTTCGTGCTAGCTTGTACTTACTCAAGTTTCTGCTTAGATAGGGGCAGAGACGTCCCGGAGAGTCTGAATAATTCAGTTGTACAACTTTATCAAGCGCATATCTCGTACCACTACAAAAGAGGATCTTTTATCGTTTTGTTGCGGAGAGATTTGAAATTTCCAGCGTCAGCTGCCGGAAGACATGACGTTTTGGTGTCTGTCCTTGCAGACATAACATGTTTTGTCTGTGCAGTGGCACAGAGGATAGTGCATGACGTGCATGATGTATCTAGCATGGTCATGTCTCAATCCTATACCACTAAAATAATGTTTAGTAATAATATGTTTAACTGGAAAAATAACAAATGATAAGAATAGTGACTGCGTCAATGGGTATTTCATATAACGTCTCGGTTACGACTGTAACCTCTGTTCCCTGATGGCGGGAACGAGACGTTGTGTCGACAGATGGGATTGAACTTGAGAACCAATCTCTTCCGAGAGGAATTTCAAAAGGCAAATGACAGCCACATGCCAGTCCCCACCCCGGACTTCCAGGTATAAAAGGAGGATAGTGTGCGCATTTATTTATCTTTGTGCTGAGGAACCGAGTGGCTTCTCCCGATCACTGCAGTGGATCTTGGGGTCGGTATGCCATGGCATCCACGATTCAGTGCGCCAGTCTCTGTTTGGAGACAGCACTCCCCATATGCTGTTCCCCAAAACAAACAAAGAGCTGCTCAGAGCTCCTAAAGTTCTGCGTGCAGTCCAAGTAGAGGCTCAGGGTGCGTACTGGACACAACGCAGAGGAGGTTGGGTCTTTCTCTCCAACGGGGAGCACCTGCAAGTTCACCACCTGGTCCCAGAAGGGAGTGATGGAAACTTTGGGTGCGTAGCCAGGCCTGGGTCTCAGGACCATGTGACATAGGCCAGGCCCGAACTCGAGGCACTCGTCGAACACAGAAAATGCCTGGAGGTCCCCTACCCTCTTGACGGATGCAAAAGCCATCAGGAGAGCCGTCTTCATTGTGAGATGAGGTAGAGCGGCCTCCCCCAGGGGCTCAAAGGGGGCCTCGAGGACCACATTGAGGTCCCAAGAGGGTACGGGCGCGGCTTGGATAGACTTCTCTTTGCGCCCCTCAGGAACCTAATGACCAGGTCGTGCTGCCCGAGAGACTTAGCCACGACGAAATTGTGATGTGCAGCAGCAACATACACTTTAAGGGTTGAGGGGGAGAGGTTGCTCTCCAATCTCTCCTGAAAGAAAGAAAGCACTGACCCGATCGGGCGACATCTGCCGTGAGCGAATGCCACCCTAGTGGTTGATGTACGCCATGGCAGAAGTACTGTTCGAGCGGATCAGCACGTGCTTGCCTTGCACAAGGGGCTGAAACCTCATCAGGGCTAATAGCACAGCCAGCAACTCCAGGCATGGACACAGACACAGTCGAGCTTCATGCCGAGATAAGAGATGCTTCACGCAGGGGAGAGCTTGCTCTTGTCTCAGTTGACCCGGAGGCCCAATCGGTCTAGGTGCCAAAGCACAAGGTCCCTGTGTGTACACAGCAACTCCCGCGAGTGAGCTATGATGAGCCAGTTGTCGAAGGTGCTTGTTTAGGGAGGTCAAATCTAGAATGGAGCGCAAATCTAGAATGGGCTGTAGAACCCGTAGGACATCTCGGCTTTGAAGGGAAGCCTTGGTCAACCCCACCAGGTGGCCGTGGTCTGCGGGCAGAGATGTTACCAGCCGTGACCGCAACACCTTCACAGTCGTGTTCTCGCACACAGAACACGGCAGGTCGACAAATGCATTCTGTGTGTGTTCGAGTCCCAAACAGGCAATGCAAGTGTCGTGCCCATCTGACTCAGCGACTAGAGTGCCGTATCCAAGGACGCAACGGAACCAAATGTCTGAAGACAGCGTGCACGTTGCAAAAGAAACACTGCTCGCGTCGTGGGATCCAGCAGCTTTTAAAAAAGCTCTCAAAGAGAAATTGCTCAGCATAAACAATCGAATGCCTCGCGGTTCCGAAGAACAAAAGGTGAATGAATGCGCACACCGTCCTCCTTTTATACCTATAAGTCCGGGCGGGGACTGGCATGCGGATGCCATTCGCCAAGTTCATTGGCCTTTTGAAATTCCTCTCGGGAGAGATTGGTTCTCAAGTTCAACCCCATCTGTCGACACAACGTCGAGTGACCAACAGAAAGGGAAGTAGTACTTTGCCTTGATAATACCTCCTATCTGAAATGTGGTGAGTGCAGAAAAATGAAAATGTCATTTTGATGTATGCTTGATTACAGAGATCATAAAATTGGTATGTGGTAATAGATGGCACTATGTCGAGCAGATGGATGGCACATGAAAAACAAATGAGAAGCGAGGCTGCCTACCCAATATTTCATTCCCATTCATTCCCTAAAAACACCTCAGACCAGCTCCCAGACCAACTCTAAATCCACAATGTTTCAAAACATGATTGACAAGTCTATTGATGATAAGCTTTAAAAAAATGTAATGCCCAGATTTGGTATTTTTTATATTTTGAGAGTATTAATATGGGAAAACAAACATGGCAGACGCATGTTATAAACTCGATTTTTCTAGTTTTGAGAAGGATGATTGAGGAAAACAAATATAAAACCACTGTAAGAATAGCAGAGTCATTGTTTACTACACATCTGACTGATTTTGGTGGAAGAGTAAGCACTATCAGCTAGGAGCATCCAAATCTCTATTCTTTCTCCTTTCCTCCCATTCGAGATTTATTGAAGCTGTTATTTTTTGGTGAAGATATCAGACTCTTCAAACATAACAGCCTCATAACTCAACATAAAAAGGTAATATTTGGTCAGTAATAAATGAGACTGTAGTCTGTATAAAAATCTGGCATTTTTATATTTTACTAATATTTCTTTAAAAAAAATCTAGTTTGCTGAGGCATTTCTTTTACAAATACTTTTTTCTCAATTTACTAACTATAGATAGGGTTGTGAGCATGATGCACATCATGAGTACTGTATAGCTAAAATACTGCAGACAAATATGTGTTTGGTTCTGTAGTATACAGTATTGCATCTATAGACCAAAATACAAGAAGGCTTGCTGTTAATACATTAAAAGGCTTCCACTGTCTCACCAGCAGAGGACAGTGTCCATCATATTTTTAATGAGCTCTCCAACAGAGCTTCAAACAGCAGGCGGTCCAACCACACAAGGAGAGATCGTGTTGTGGTCCAGCCTCACTTCAAATCTTTTCTCATGGTTTCAGAATTCATTTTTCTATTAGTGAAGTCTAAAGGCTCATTGCAGCCTGGAATACTTCTGCTTCAGAGCAGAGAAATGGTCCAAGAAATGGACATTCAATGAAATGCTAAGAAGTTTTCATAAATTAAAAGTGCTTTGCAGTGTGTAGTTTCCAAAAAAATCTACAAAACAATTAAATAAGGTCAAGTTTATTTGAATTTGTTTATACCAGGTTTATTATAGTGCTTTTTACAGATTTGCATTGTTGCAAAGCAGCTGTACAAAAAAACACGTAAAAGAAACAAAGAATAAAGTCCCTGCTGATTATTTCCGATAACAAGCAAAAGAAATAACAAGTAAATGACATTAGCTAGCAAGTTAAAGGTCTAGTCAGTATTATTTTGGGTTACTAGTAGAAGCGTTACTTGGCTAAACTTAAATGTGACAAAGTTACACGATCCATTCAACAAATTGTTTATTTAAAAAATGTATATACAATGAAATATTTAACTAATATAAAGTAATATTAATATAAATTAATTATAATATAAATAGTTTTATTATTAGCTACTAGTCTAGTTAACTTCAGGCCAGGCACTGTTTCCGATAAACTGTATATATATATATATAGGCACCCTTGGTAAATCTGAGCAAAAGAAGGCTGTAAAAATAAATCTGCATTGTTTTTCATTTTGATCTTTTATTAAAAAGATCTACAAAATTCCAACATTTCATTGAAGGAAAACAATTTAAAGTAGGGAGAATATCACATTGTCAAAAAACAAATGTTTTTCTCCCATACATTTTTGCTCATATTTACTGAGGGTGCCAATATTAGTGGAGGGCACTGTATACTTAAAAAAAATGCTGGGTTATTTTAGCCCTTGTTTGGGTCAAAAGAGTATGAAGCCAACTGCTGAGTTAAATTATCCCAGAAAATAAGTTTGGGGCTGAAACAACCCAACATGTGTTAATGTAATGTAATGACCCAACGGATGTATTTGTCCCTTTACAATCCATCCATGAGTTTGACCATATTTGTGTTTTTTTGCAATGTTTATTTTTGCTTCTTCACAGATCAAACAAAAAGATAAATACAATAATAAAATAAAATGTAAATAAAATAACCCGACAACACAACCAAACATTTGAGGGACAAATGCATACAATGACAAATTATATTTGTGTGTATTTGCTAACACATTTTGGGTCAAATTAATTACATTGTTTGAGTACTTAACCCCCCTCCCTAACTAAAATGTTTGCTTTTCAAAGAGTGTATAATTGTAACCACAAAAACAACTTTTCATGTTCGTATTTCTCTGACAAAAACATAAGGTACACGATCAGTTTCACGCTGGTCTCCACATGGTGCTGCACTACAAGACAAAGTTCTCTACCAGCTCTACTCAGTTTTTAACTTCCTTGTTGATGCATCCTTCCATGAACACGCTGTCAGAAACTTCTGCAAATAGCATGTGCTAAATTATGCTTCAAATCTGTTGTGCAAAAGCTGTTTCACACTGCCCCAACAAACAGCAACAAATGCCAAATAATCTAAACTTGATATGAAACTGGATAAAGAATGCTGGAAAACATGGCTGCCATTTTAACATTACACCATCATGCGCTAACAGGATTAGCATTACCTTTACCAATGAGCTGTTTGTTAGCGTTTGTTGAAACGGTTGCTGTGTTAAATGACATTGAATCACCAGGATAAGGTGAGGTACCCTGACATTACCCAACAGGCTATGTTGGACACTTCATAGTCTCAAGAGGTTAAGGAGGACAGCCATAAACCGTGTCTGTGTACAACGGCTAACTGTGTTTATAACAAGACAGAGGGTAAAACATCTGCTTGGTAAGGCCCAAGCTGAGCTACGCGAACACATTCATCTGTTGGCTGTATGGACCAGATGGAATCTAACACACATGGGAAAACACGCAACCGCTACTTTAACATTATTTCAGCAGAACTGCCTTATTTATTTATTTGTGTCCTGCGCTACAGTCTGAACGATTTACAAAGTCATTGCACCTCTTACTCAACGCTCCAGTCTGTTCAGGAAGCAGATGATAAGATCAATCAATCGCATGCGTACCAGCGGGTGTTAGCATTCGCCTCCAAAACCTCTTTGGGTTTTGTTAGCCATACCTACCATTATTTATAACACAACAAGTTGGCATTTGGCAGCGACCACCGTACCCAGCGCGAGTGAGCGTGTCCTCTTTTATTCGGATGCTCTTTCATATTCATCTCCACAGTTGGCCTTTCCTCGTCGCGGCTAGCCGTGCTAACAGGACACAGTTGCTAGAATGCACACTTTATCTCCCCACCTTCAGCCTCTATGAATAATAAGCAGAAAAGTTATCCTATGGAGGACCGAGCTGGAATACCTTTTCCGATAGCACGGTGGCCCGCGCATCCGTGACCGAAGGGGTGATGTGCTGTTGTGATACCTCCCGCCCTACGTTCTGCCCCCCGGCACTTTTGTCATCGTCTCTGACTGCAAGAAACAGTTTTGGTTGCAAACAGTGACAACTTGTCTTTCCATCTCTGACCCCCAGCCGGGCTTGATAAGCTAATATGATGTTCTTTTGGCACCAAAGGGGTTGAGCACGGCCTGCAGGCACAGGTTGATATTGAAATGCTATTCAGGGCTGGCCACAAAGGGTGCCGTCACCCGCCACGAATATGACTCATACAGATACAGCGGATATGCTGAATATACTCCAAAGACCACGGTGTTATTGGTGGCGACGTAATGCGACCTTTAAACTAAGAGCCCCCGGAGAAAGCCAGGTTTATCTGAGCAGATAAGGCTTTCTTCCTGCCCTGCGAGAATGCATCTATCAGCCCGGTGCAGGGCGTGCTGACAACAAGACCAGCCATCGCTCAACAGGCAGGCAGTAGCCACATTACCACGACAGAGCAACACCATCCTCTATCAACTTCTCACTTGGATCATTTAAACAGAGCTCGAGAAGCATGGCGTCTTATTGTGTTTTTGCGAAAGCTGTTGGGCTGTGCTAAAAGAGTTAAAAAAGGTTATTGATTTATGTACACTGAAAAATATTCCACTCAAAAACTTTCGTTTAAACGTTGACGTTTGGTCAGTTCCAGTTTTTGATTCTGACGATTCGCTGTGTCTCGTTTCTAAAGGCTGCATCATCGAGTCCTCTGGAGGCTACATCCTCTCAAGGATGCGGTATACGGAGGGTCCTCGACCTAGAATTAAACAAGACATCCTTCATACTGGAAAAAAGGAAACAAGAAGCAATGCCATCACATTGTGATCTTACACCTGTCAAATTAATAAAAATTATGATTTTATATAAATTTGAAGTACTTGGTTAAAGTATGGAGAAAAATTAGTTAAAGGAGTCGTATGATGCGATTTCATGTTTTCCTGCATCATTGGTGTGTTACAAGTTGTTCCTGCATATATTAGACACGTAAAATTGCAAAAATTAAGGTCTATAACCAAAAGAGTTGTTCTTTTTAAAAACGGAGGCTCATCCAAACCAGCTTGAAACACGCCTCCACTTTTCCCGCCGTCTATTCCCGCTGTAGTGTTGTTGTTGCAGTCGCCATGTCGGACAAACTACTTAGTTAGGGTCTTCCAAACAAGGACACAATTAGAAATTAGTGTTTAAGGTTTATTTACAACATGGTTTCAAAACTGTACAACTCCACAATCCGAGTGTGTGCAGCACATTAACACCTTGTGCACAAAGGCCGTTTCTAAAAACTGGGGCAAATCCAACTTTGCAAGGACAGTTTTGTTAACAAACAGCGCGTTTCAGAAGGTGGGGCAGAGAGGAGCAACAGTAATGTACGCAAATGTAAATGTACTACATTTTGAAGTGTTGGAAATGTTCTTGTGACGGTTTTTTTATATTCTTTATTTTATTTTTATTTCTGTACTTCTTTTTGCAGTCAGCATTGTTATAGAGCAGCTTCACAGAATATCAATGTAGAATAAACATAATGTAAGAAAAATCAAAACAGATGTAATGTTTAAGTGAATTGTGAATAAGATGCTTTCTCAGTTCCTGTAGGGATAGCAAAATATTTAATGGTTGCGCTCAGTCTCTGAGGATGCAAAAACGTCATCCTGGTATTGTTCGCCTCCAGTTTCATAAATTGTTTTTGGACATACTAATTATTTGATGTACCGCTTTCAGCATACGTTGTGGCAGGAAAGTACAGATTTTCAATAGTTTGTGCATCTTTCATACAGAAGCACCGGCACAACATTTGAAAATGATTATGTTGATTTTCCCCAGCCCTGTTTCCCATTGTGATCATTATAACATTACAACACCCATACAATCCAAATTATTGTGCAGAGATTGTAAAATCAGTACCACTATAGGACTCAGGAGAACAGATAATTCCACTACTGAATCTGAGCACACAGAGATCCATCAAGCGCTGTGGAGTAATCGCCTTCAAAGCCCACCAGAATGAGGACTCAAACCATGACAACATCAGTACCTTCCCACAGTTCATCCAAATTTTAAAGCCCAGTGTGAATGGATAAAACTGTATTCATCATCCTGCCAAAGTTCAGTGGATCTCTTGGTGGTGGGGGGGGGTCATCATCTCCCAATCGTCAATTAAAATATTTTCTCTTGCAGACTTGTAACCGACCTGCTGAACTCCTGTGAGAACTTAGTTTGGCTGGTGATGTATTCACCACATTCTGCACGTAAGATGCTCTTTCTTGCTAATAAGCTCTTAGTTTCATCTCCATCAAAGTACAGCGATGTCCCTAATTTCTGTGTGCAGCTGATCTGTGGATTATCGTTTAGCAGAACCACCAGTCATCGCAGAGCAGATGGTCCAGTTTTGCATGCACTTCTAAGCTCTTCCTTTTTAAAATGCCAGAAAGGGATTACCTCCCCGCTACTGAATATTGTTATGATATTTTATGATTTTTTTAGGACCTCATCCTCTGTGTGTTATCCGTCTGTCTAATGCAGTAGCCTAAGAAACCTCTGTGATCCTGGGAGGCAAGGTGTGCCATTTAAGAGTGAAAATACGTTTTCGGAAAAAAGGAAATAAGATGAAATTATTTAAAAAGACAATAAGTGAACAGGTTTTGAATAGCTAGTTTCTGTAAATGTACTCTTTTAAATGTGCTGTCACCACGCTCAGAGCCGATAAGCACCAATGAGGTGGAAACATTCTGAAGAGCAGGTAAAGGGAAATATTCAAGCATTACTCATGTCTGTACAAATCTATGTAGAATATGTGGTGCTAATTACATTTGACATTACATTTATGTATTTGGCAGACGCTTTTATCCAAAGCGACTTACATTGCTTTATGCTATACATTTTTGTTTTTAAGCAAGTGGGGGTACCTCAGCCATTACCTGCCGGCCCTAAGAAATCGAACCGGCGACCTTCTGACCTTCATGAGTCCGACTCTCTAACCACTGGGCCGCGACTGCCCCAATATGCCAATAGGGGGCTCTCTAAGAGAAAATCCATCAGGAAATTGAAGATGATTTATATGAAAAATGTGCCAAAGCGAGAAATAACCAGGGCTAAATTTTGGCATATTGGGGTTTTACACAATTGTAGTTATTCCTCTAAATTCCTTTGGTTTTAATGCTTGAATTTTCCATGCCCACAAATGTGCAAAGACACTTAAACAAGAATCACACAGATAAACAATGTATCAATAACTTTGTTTTTCGATACGTATGTAAATCTTCAGTCCCTGTGTGACGATTAGTGCTACCATTTCATCTACCTCTCTGTTTTCTTTGCAACTGTTGATGCTTAAGGTTTAGTGTGAAGATGCTGATATTATTCATAGTAAAGATAGCCTAGAAGAAGTGTAAGGAAATAATTTCTTGACAAATGCACCCTTGGATTAAAACAAATAATGAGGTAGCTTGCTCAGTTTGTAAATGTACAGTTGTATAAAGCAATTAGTCTAAAACATAGACTTTTGAAAAGAACATTTGTACTCTGAGAAGCTCAACTACATGGTGAAGATGTCCTAAAACTGCCTTTTGTATCTTGTCAATATTAGTTGTGTTTGTGTATATGCATATCCATATGTCCCATATTATTATTATCCACCTTCACCTTACATCATTATAGATTCAGCATCAAACTCTCCACTTAGTAATTTATATCTTATTTTTAATGCATTCTATAATTTTTTAACTATACTTTTCTTAGATATTCTTACTATTGACTTGCATCCCGCAATAGAAACACATTGACATAATAAATAATAAAAAAACTATTCAATATATTATGCATACTTTACTTAGTAGTTGACCTAACCTTGCAAATGACATGCACACATGCACACATGCACGCATAAATTATTGCAGCATTTAGATTAAAGATTTTAACCTTATTATTATACAGCTGCAGAAAAAATGAAGAGACCATTTCAAAGACCATTTTCAGTTTTTCAGAATTTACTATTTGTATGTGTTTAGGTAAAATTATAACAATATTTCCTCCAAATTTCAAACAAAAATATTGTTTCTATTTGCATTTATTTGCAGAAAATGAAAACTGGAGAAACATGACAAAATAGCTCAAAAGACGCTCTGTTTTTTCAGACCTCAAATACTGCAAAGAAAATAAGTTCATATTCACTTTTAAGCAATACAACAGTAATATTTGTTACCTTTGTATACCTTTCACATTGCTGTTGCATGAGGTTTGATTTTGTTGAAATTCAACAGACGCTGGACTGGAATGGCCACAATACATCTAAAAATGCTACTTAAATTAACATGTGGAATGGTCTCTTACTTTGTTCCACTGCTGTATATTTCTTCATAAAAGTCTTTTCTGCACAGAAAATGTTTGAAAGAATTATAATTACTATCCCTCTACATTCCAAGCAACATTGCCGAAGCTGCAGGGTTCTTCCACAGAGTGAGTTCAATTAAACGCTCAAGTGTTCCAAGAGCCAAACCAAAAGTATTTTCAGGTTGGCAACTTGGATCCCCTTAATATGCTAATGTAGAAAAATGTTTCCTTAGTCACAAGATTCTTGGTCAAAGAGACTGCATGTGCTGTACCCTGTAGGACCCTTTCATCTCCCGTCCAAATACCACCCTTTGGTAAATGGATTCCTTCCGCTTCTTTTGCCTATTTAATGTGTAAGACTAATTTCTCATTATGTAAACTCTCCAGTTGAAATTTGACCCACTCTCACCACGCCAGTGACCTATATAAGTCAAAATGCTATTAAAACAAATTAGATACATAATATACTTTATACAAACAGGACTTTCAGAACCATCAATAGAAAAATGGTGTGGTTGAAAACAAGACATACTTTTGGAGGTGCAGTGATGATTTATGGCATAGGTATTATGGATTTTGCACCGTAAGCCCAAACTTGCGTTAGCATCAAGTCCCATATGGCAATGGTGATATTTGCAATATTGTTCTGCCATGCCTTGGGTAAGATTATAAGGGCCATGGCCTTTCAAACAGCTGCTTAGCCTTTGCGTGGATCACCCGTGGCAATCTGCACTGGCACGGCGATTTTTTTTCTTTACAAACCCACTCGATATAGAAATGAACTCTGCTGTAGCTTTGCCTTTTGTGTCCGTGGTAATGGTTCCTTCTGTAAGGCTGAGAGAACGGTAGCTCTGAGTGGGCATATCACACACTGCTTTATCATTCAGTGCCTCTACAAGTTGTTTATTTGATGGGAGTTCTGTTATTGAAAGATGCTTTTTTGTCACTCAAGGCTATCCGGTGAACAACATTTATCTTGTTTTTCCAAGCCAGAGCAGGTTTATGAATATAGCTGATGGGTGACTCAGTGCATGTGGGTCTCCCTACACTTCAGGCGTTGCTTTTAAGACCCCCTTTTTTCATTTCAGCTCTCGAAAAATGTGTGTTTACTGTTTGTGGTCTCTCTTTTTTTACTTTGAATCCTCTTCTTATTAATAACCTGCTCTGCTCTTTTGTCTAAACACATTTCAGAGTAATCAATGAAATGCATCAGATATATTTGAATTCCCCTTAAAGTGATAATTCATCTAAAAATGAAAATTGTCATAATTTACTCACTCTTTTGTCATGTCAAACTTGTTTGACTTTCTTTCTTCTGCAAAACACATAAAGAAGGTATTTTGAAGAATGTTGGTAACCAAACAACGGCAGTACCCATTCACTTCTATTGTATGGTTATAAAACCAATTCAAGTGAATGGTTACCGCCATGGTTTGGTTATCAACATTCTTCAAAATATCTTCCGCTGTGTTCTGCAGAAGATAAAAAGTCATACCGGTTTGAAGTTACAAGAGGGCAAGTAAATGATAATAAAATTGAACTATCCCTTTAAGTTGTAAGTCCCCTCGAATCCTACACTCGTGCACACACATTTCGATGAATGCATTTGACTGACACTTTTGTGCAAAGCATCTCACAGTACATTCAGAATATACATTTCCTGTATGGTGTGTTTTCCCTGGGTATTAAACCCATGACCGTAGCATTGTCAGTGCATCACTGCAGTCGAACAACAAGAACACACAATCTCATCCTCTGTCTAAGCCTCCCTTTATCCAAACAACCACACACCTCAGAGGTCATCTGAACCGTACTGGGCTAGATGCCGAGATGATAGACGAGCAGGATGATAAAAAACAGGTTTAGCCCCATCGAGACTGTACGTGACAGTGAGGAGAGGCTGAGAATGGGGGTCCTGATAGCTGAACATAGGGGGCAGTGATGAAGGGGGCAGGTTCAGTTCGAAATGTACACGTGCTGTGTGCAGGCAGCAAAAGAAAGGTTGTGCTTGGGTTTGCCACAGTTGGCTTTCAGACTGCTCATCTGCTCATCTGCGCGTGACCACCCATGCAAACCTCTCTTTATCTCATTCCCAAAGTAACAGGCTTTGATTGAGGGCTGTGCAGAGATCAGCAGTTGACAAATGAGTGTCAGATGCAACGTTTTTGGCTCCATGACAGTCTGTTTAAATGCGATCTCGGCTCGGTCTGTGTTACACCTGTTCATCAATCATTAATAGCAGGTGACAGAGTAGAACTTGTAAACAACAGTGCAGTCGCATCTTGTTGCTGTAATTGTTTGTCATATCCATAACTCTAAAAAATAATCTCAGGCTGCTCTGGTTTGGTGGTTTAAAGGGGTGTTACGCAGCTGGCCAACCTGAGGACCGGCTGAAGACCAGTTTTGTCAGCTAAGAGAGACCAGCTTTAACTAGGAAAGACTAAAAATCATCTTGAATTGTCTGTTTGGTAAGTCAGCTACGATAAAATACTATTCAAATATATAAATACAATAAAATAAAAATATAAGACACTGATACGCTGAATTAAAAAAAAAGTCATGTTCAGTCATCTATCTTTATTTTTTCTTAACTGAATATCTTCTTGACAAAGATAACATTTTATGTCACATTAGCTACAAATATTCAGAATATGAAACTTTTACGTAAAAAAATCACATTCGTTTACCAAAAATAACTTGAAGATGGATAAATTATACTGACAAACATAACGTTATTATGTGCAACCAATGTACAAAAGATGTTAATCCAACTGCATATTAAAATTGAATCCCGTTGAAGACATGGATTTCAATATCACAGATCATTTGTAAAAGCAATATGATGATGTCTTTCCAGATTTCTCTGAATGTTGTTTACAGCAACCTGTAGACACAAATTCCATCTACCATCTTCCAATGACATGTTTAATATTGCTGTTATATTTGCTGCTCTTGTCCTGTGTGCTTATGTGAAAACCCCCCCACGTCAGTCATGTTCTTCTGTTACTTGCGATCTGCATCTGTTGCTAGGACAACAACGAGAAGCTTTTCATTTGGCCTTTTGGCACAAACCCTTTACCCCTGACATTCTGTTAACCCCTTTTTTACAGTTCACTGCGCCTGTGTTGACTTTTCGGCAGCTCCATTGAACTTTCGCCCTTATTTATGGCTAATTATGACTAAATGTCATATGTCATTATGATCAAATAGGCCAAAGTCTATGCATGCAAAATTAGTTTGCATTTAAATCCATGTACAGTAGTCTGTTTCATTTATTTATAGAAGAAATAAGCTTTATCTGATGTGAGCATTTGTCAACACGTTGCTACAGTAACCAGCAGAGTGTGCTACAATCATTTAGAGATATCATAGAGTCGATTGCCTTTAAAAAGACACACGGATGCTTTCACGCGGAGCATGTTGTACACCTCCGAGTTGTTCCAACCCATACAAATGTCAGGAAACTGTTTCGCGGGGAAGATGGGAAACTAGATTGAGACTTGTGGAGGAGTATACAGATTGTGATATAAAAGGTGATGTAGGTTAATTTGACTTTTCGCTTTTCCATTCAGCAGCAGTTATTCATGTATTCCTTTGAAATGGTAATAAAATAATCAAAGACAACTTCTGGAAAGGTGCTCGGGGGGAACGGGCTCGGTTCAAACCTGAAACATTTCTTGAACACTTTTTAATAGGTGTCTATATAAGGCATCTGCCTGATTCGGTTTTCTGATTGAAAGACGGATCTCCCACCTTTTTCTCCCCTCCGCTACCTCCCGTAACGGCGGAGATAGCTCCCGTCTTGCAGAGGACCACCACCCTTCCTCAAATCTTCATCAATCTGCCTCATTCCTGATGAGATTAGAGGCAAACTTTGATCTCTCCCCTCCTGAGGTTTCAGCCTTGCTTTGATGTGTTCCCTTCTTGTTAACGACAGAGCCGATAGTAGATGACAGAATCCCTTCTGGGGGAGAGAAAGAGATTGAACGACACAGAGGAGCAGGGAAAGTATAGGTGCCGATGTGGAGTGGACGTGGATGAGAGATGCTCTCTGGCTTGGAATAAAGGAAGAAAACAGGATGGGTTGTCAAAGTAGATTGACAGGTGCTCCTCTGCTGTCTTCTGAGCCTTCGTCCCGCACCCCTATCCCCCTCACCCCCCCATCCCGGGCTGCTCTCTGCGGCCCTGCCTGTGCATTGAACTTTTGTGGAGATGCCCTCATTTAGTTCCTCTTCTATAGGAGATGTTTTAAGTGGTCCTCGGGGGTACTCGAGAGAGTGGATTTGATCTCATTCCCCCTTCCGTCCTGTACGGGGCCATTGCTGCTACGTGCTGGGACAGGAGCGTGTTTATTAAGCTATCCGTTACCAATATCCAGCATCAAATTGAATTCAGTGATATGAGGAAGGATGTAAATAACACTGGCTATATAATGTCTTTTTTCCAAGGTGTTGAGCTGGAAATGTGTCACAGAGTCAGACGTGTAGCTGCAGTGAAGGTTTAGTGCTTTTTTGCAGCTTGAGCTGGCTAGGAATGACCTGAAAGAGCTTTCTGGCTGACATAAAAAGCAATCAGTTGCGATTTTGTTTAAAGACAGGGTCAGAAGTGTACCAGAATAAAAGAACAGCGAAAAATAAATCAATTTTACACAAAACAATACAAATAGGTAGAAACACATTTGTGTTGAAGGGGACTCTTATTTTGACACAATTGATGAACTTTGAGTTTGCATTCATTCTCCTATGTCCCCATATTAACTTTTGTTTATAATTTGTTGACATAATCACACATTTTCCATCACTTCTGATTCATAACTATGTGTAGTGACCCTATTCCCTTGTCTTGGTCAGGTGTTGTGTCTGTGCTTAGTATGTCTTTCTGTTTCAATGTAGCTTATTTCTTAATACCTTCATTTTTCTTTAAAGTTTAGACCCTTCATGTTTCTATAAGTACATTGTTACACTCTACATTACATTAAAACTGTATCTCTATTTACAGACATTGTGAAAAGTCAAACATTACGTTTAGTACATACGTACTGAGTTGACCAGCATTTGTTGCTGGTGAACATCAAACATACATTTAAAGGGATAGTTCATTCAAAAATGAAAATTCTTACAACATTTACTTACCTTTATGTCATTGCAAACCTCTATGACCTTCCTTCTTTTGCACAACACAAAAGAAGATATTTTAAAGAATATTGCTAACCAAACAACATTGGACCCCCTTGACTTCCATTATACAGACTCAAAAACTGACACATTTCTCAAAACATATTTGGTGACATGAAAGTGAGTAAATTATGACAACATTTTTACTTTGGGGTGAACTATCCCTTTAACCAGATAGTACCTACATTGAAATTTATGACAATCTGACCTGGTGTTGTTCAGGGGTTGTTGACAGCTTCATGGATTGCCCTTGATGCACTATAACTAGAGGAAGGTAAACTTGATTTATTTTGATTTCCCTTCGGGGTTCTGGCTGTCTTTTACCCGTTCATCAACCCTTCAGAAAACATTTTTCATTTGTTCCAGATTTACGGTATACAGTCACTCCGGAATGCAAAATCAAATTTTTGTTAGGTGGTGTGGCTAACAGCAAATAAAAACAGCTGCCAAGCCATCAAGCCTGCTTGTATAGTGTATATATTATTCAACAGGACGCAATGATCCATATGCAGAGACTGCGGAGTTCTTTGTTCTGTTAAGTATATAGAAATGAGATATCTGCAGCATATTGAAAATCCTGCTTCAACATTTGGCTCCTCGCTTAAATAATCATACAAGCCTTCCTCCAATATGAAGTATTTTTGTAAGATATCTAATGATGCTGTTTTATCAGGGGAGTTTTCATGTATTAGCAGAGTTATTCCATTCATTCCTTTTCTTGGCATCACAGCATGCCTAATGAGGTGTGTGCCTTTCGAGAGTTGAAAATTCAAATGTGAAGACTAACACAATGTGCCCAAGAAAGTGGGACAGTGATGCTTCACGGGAGCCAATTTGAGTGTATTTTTCACTCCTGGCCATTCTTGATAGAAAGTGATATGCTTTTAAAGGCGCAGGCCTACTTTTACACTGCCCACCGAGTCATTATTGTCAAATCACTGTGAATCTTTCAGAAAGGTGATATATAATTCATTTATCCTAATTGCTGAAGGAAAATGTTAACCAAGACGAGCACCAGCGCTGACAAGGTTCTGCGAAAAATGGACAATCATTTGTGAAACCATGTGATCATCTCAGCCTGTTTTTGATGTGTGACACAATGCGATTTAGTCTACGTTCTTTGAACACAGAACAAAAAAAATCTCTTTCATTCCTAAAAGCCCTTAAGACAAAGAAGGATGTGATGCGTGCGGGGCCCGTGGCCCCACGTCTGAGAGCTCAGAGAATGAGAGGTGTGGAGAAGATGAGAAGGAACACCTCTCTACCAGACTAAAGTAGTAGTGGTTAAAGAACCCTGAATGATTTAGAGGGTCCTCAATATCTGAAATAATCATGAATAACCACAGGCAGATGTGAAGAGCTGGCTGGTGATTAGATCACTTATGCTTAAAACACTTCTAGACTTGAATGCAAGGCTGCGGTTGCTCGAAATATGGGATGGGAACCTAATCGCCTCAGGCTTGTTTTGCACCACATGCAAAGACAGAGAATATTTCAATGGCCATATTAACACGTTACGGCATTCACACTTTCTGCGTAAGCAGACTGGTGTGGCGTAGTGGGAGAGTTAGAGATGCACGTGTGCGAGTAGAGCTTCAACACTGACACTTTTTTGCCATGTGCGACTTGCTGAACTCAGCAGAAAACCTGTTAAACCCATTTGTCAACACTCTTTTGCAATATAGGCTCTTTTGAAGGAACATAAAATATTGGATCGAACTGCTCATCCATTGTTTGAAAAAAGATGTCCGTCAGGATTGATGCAATGTCCACATGCGGTGGTGGCGTTCACATAATCAGCACTTTCTATTCAGTAAATCTAGTCACTGAATCCTTAAGATGTTTATAGCTACACTTTTTGGTTTGGGTTGCTTTCCATGTTAGGCTGTGACCGTTTGACTGTAAGTGTGGTTGCTTAAAGTAGATTTCATGATAATCCAGTTTGTCATTATCAACTCAATACTATTTTATATTTAATAGCCATTATTTAAATAAATACTTCAGAAAATCATTTCTTTTCATTACAGATCCACAGCTCAGTTACACCTGCCTGATCTCACAGGAATTTGTGACTATTTTGTATGAATTTGAACTAAGTGAATCATGCAAAAATGCATTATTATGATAAAAAGCCTAATAATGAAGCCCCACCCTTAACCACATCTCCAAATCTTCAATAAACAACTAAATTATGATCAAGGCATGACAGCACAGGTACATTTACTAACCAATAGTTGGGTTTATCCCTTTTAACCCAACGCTTGGTTTAAAATAACCCAGCATTTCTAGAGTGTACGAAATGTCATGAGATTGTGACGGTTACACAGCAAAAACACTGTTAGTGTTTCATGCTTGTGCATGCAGTGTGAATAAGGTCTATGGCTTAAATAAGAGGTTGTTGTGTCATCTTGGTGTAGTTTGAATATCTGTCAACGTTTCCGCCTGAGTAAAATGGGTTTTGTAAAGCATTGAGATGTGAAGATAAGGAATAGTGTGAGAATATTTTAGTTAAATAATTTTTTTTTCAATTCTGGCTTCTTCCATTTCAAGGGCACATGTCCATACGTAATTGATTTTTATTGTATTTTTATTTCTTCACAATCGTGTCACGTAAGGCTTTTTACAATGAGTTCAGCCCTTAGCAAAAGCACGTACATCTCTTTCCATTTGCAATGAAGATTATTAATAGGTAACTGGACTGGTTAAGAGAGGCCCTTGAGCTAAATCAATGAAGTGCTTGAGAGGGAAGCTATGCAAGAAGACCTAATGGCCACTTGTGATCGAACTTGAAAGGACCAGCACTCCACATGAAAAGATCTGTGATCCTGTTTGAACTAGTGCAATTTTTATGCCTCCTATTTTTAAGTAAAAAGCCTGTTTAGAACAGAGTTGGAAACTTGGTAAAGCTAAGTGCATCTAAGACGAAAATGGAACCATTTTCATATTGCCATGTGTCGACCGCTAAAGTAAATTCAACGACATTTGGGTGATCGAACTGAAAACCGAGAGAGACACTTACAGTACATTTGAAAACATTTCTACAAATGCAAGAGACCCTAAAATAGACTAAAACTAACTCTTCAGTTAAAATGGGCAAAACAAACATTTCAGAGGGCAGAAATATTCGAAAGAAAAGGCCATTTCGCCAGGTTCTTGCTAATGGACTTTGCTTTTAGATGCCCCCATCGGAATGCGGGTCCAATCTTGTGGACGCCGGGGAGATTCCACACCACCGTACGTCTTCTAAGTAGTCTGTGATCTGTACTCATCCTTTTTTTCCTGTCCATTGAATTATAGATATGGGCCTCATCTATGCTGAAGCCAAGTGACCTCAAAGTCCAAAGCCTCTGTGGGGTTGTTCGGCTGAGAGGCCCGAGAAGTGGAAATCACATTCTACAGGCAACGCCGGAGCACATGAATTATTCTGATCATTTTAGGGGCAGGAAAATGAATACTGAGGGTGAAATGAAATGTAGAGATGAGGATGAGATGCGGCGGACCCCGTGATCTTTCATTTCGTCTCCTTCAAACCCCCTCAAGTAAACATAAAGTCATATACTTGGCAAAGAGAGGCATATTAGAAAATCTCAATTTGACAACAGCTTCATATTTTCAATGATAATCTGCCTTATGATGACAATGCAATAGGCAGACTTTTCAGGGTCGCGCCAGGGCAAACAAGAGATAAGTTGTAGGAAATGGGAACTCGGGGTAAAAATGTAATGGCTCCTTTGCTCACATGAATGTATGGGGATTGGTCCATGGTGATGGACACTGTGTGGCCTATAAATGTTCCTGTCTTCTGCTATTGTGTGCTATGAGGCTGCATTTTCCGGTCCATTGGAGAGAAATGTTTGCACCACAAGTGTGCATTGTTTTGAAGAAAGCCTTCATGTCCCCTCTAACACGAAACAGCGTTTACCTAATGTGCCTGCAAAGGTTCAGAAGTTCAGAAGATAACCAGTGTGACAGTCTTTCCGCACATTTTCAGGGGGTGTGGGAAGGGGGGGTGTCCATTCACATTTGGATCCTCCGTGCATGGCTTCACACTCGCTACAGACATAAAAAACTAGACATGAAACCCAGTGGGAGATTGTTACTTGGTGCCTTACAGGTTCAATATTTCAAGCTCTAATGAATTTTTGCTGGCCTTTTTGACATCGGTTGTCTCTCACACCGCATCACTCTTGACTGCACTGTGTTGTTCTGATGGGCAGACAGTGATTACCAAATACCTGTCATGTATCTAGATAAGCGAAGCAAAAGGACAAAAAAAAAAGAAACTCATGTAATGTGACCAATATTTCAGTTTGGTATTTCAACTTTTTGTGGAAGTCTGCAATTCAGTCTTGCTTGCAAGTTGAAAAATTTGAGCTAATTGAAACGTTGGGATTCGCGAAGACACTTCCCGTTGCGCGATGTTTATCACGTTACTCGCACAAATAAAACGACTCCATTCGGGAGATGGATGACGTGAGCTCTGCTGCTTTACTCCTATTTGTAGTCGCTCCCGAAAGTCACTTGTATAAAGTTGAGCAATTCTCAACTTTGTTGCATCGCTAGACACCCACTTCCTGTCGCCAATGGTCACTGCTGGATGTCGATAAGCTACAACTGTCATGGCGAAATGAATGAGATCCTGTCGCTCTGTCGTTGGTGGTGTGAACGTGGCATAACACAGCGCGAGGAATGCGATGCTTCGTGTTTGGTGTGAACTCGCCATTAGCGGAAACAAATCTATATGCCTATAAATGTACAACTGAGTGTTTTCTGTATTCACATTTCCTGCATTCACAGTGTTTAAAAGTCAAAATACAATCAAAAAAGATATTTCCTGAGAGTTGATAGAGCTGGATGTGACATTTTCCTCAAAATAGCAAAGTACTTTCAGTAGAAGGTTTTTTTGTGTGTATGTTTGGATACAATACTGTAATAATACCAGAGAGAAATTGAATGAAGTGTGGTCAGCTAGACTTGCATTTGAACTTTACTTTCAAAGAAACTGCGAAAACGTTCCGCTTCCAAGAAACGTCATTAAACAATCTAATATCTGTTCTGGTGATATTGTAATACAAGCTGAGCTGGTGATGACCTCTCTTTATGGACTAAAAGCTGTGCAACACCCGGGGTGTCGCATGCTAGATGGTTTAATTTGTTTCCTATTGATTATAATCATGTTCAGTTTCTTGAATTCATCCCACAAGCCTTTAATTTGCAGTAGTTTTGCATGTCACATAATAATGAAGACCTAAGATTTTGTGTCTGTTTCCTAACCAAGAGAATGAAAACTTCAAAAAGTTTGTCTGAAACACAGGATGTGTAGGAGACTTCATCAGTAGCGCCTGTAGCACTCGAAGAAAAGCATACGAGTCCACATTAATTAGAATAATCCATCAAAAGCATTCACTGTATCAGAGTCTAATGATAGCCATGTAAAGTTTTAATGAGGCCACACAGACTACATCACTGTTACTTAAAAAGTAGAATGATAGAGTATGTATCACTAAACATGCTGTTCAGGAGATTATTTCCAGCCATAGCTAAATGCCTTTTGTATGGCAAATAAATAGTCTATTGCTCGCTAAATGACTCAGAACTACAACAAGTAATCAAAATGAGTGTACGAGTGAATGGGACTCATTCTGTGAATGACTGGAAAATAGGCCATGACACGACGCATTCAAAACAACATCAGGAGCTCTTAGATAACACAGAAGACAGACTTTTCATTTCTCCTCATCACATTTGCGGCTTGACAGATTGAATATAAACATCACTTTTGGCACAAAAGAATGCGGGAACAATGCTTTGGAAGCGAGCGCGGTTTATCCTCAAGAGTAGAGTTTAATCCAAACAATTTTACATGTTTTCACGAATAACAATACAAACTTGGCCCCTCACCGATGACAGCAGCTGCAAAGGATAGGGAGCGGGGGTAGAAAATGAAGCGAATCAAAGGCTAAGATGAGGTAGATTGCTGTTTTGCATTTCTTCTAACATGACGTGCCCATTAAAGATTAAGGCTAAAGAGACAGCCGAGGCTAATGGGAAGCGACGCAGCGTTTTAAGCCGAGGCCGTGATGAGTTACAACCCTCAGCAGCCGCTTGGCTCTGCTGACATCTTGACTGGTCCTGATTCAGCCGCGAGCATCGCTGATTCCCAGCACACATCCGGCACGAGCCCGAAGCGCAACTAACCCTCAGTCGGCTTAACATTACAAGGATTAAAACACTCTTAAGAGTACATTTTTCTTCTTCTTTGTGCCGTCCTCGCTTTCATTACAGAATGGTTCATGTAATCTTGTCTTAGGGCTTATGCTACGATTACCAGCTGTATTTGATTCCAGATGTACACTAGTAATGACAGTCTATGGGGAGTTTGCAACATGAAAGTAAAACATAACTATTGTGAGCATTAATTGGTAGGTACAACCAAAGCCTTACATAGCACCAGAAAGCATCACAGCACTTTTGCTGTGCACTGCAAATGTTGCTTATGCATGAAGTAACTAAATGAAATAAAAGCATACGTATTTCAAGTACGAGGAGGCTATGTTGTTATATCGCATTTATAAAAAGACCTCTGTTAGGTTGTCAGAGGAGGAAGATGCAGAATGTCTGAACTGCAACAAATTGTTTTCCATAATTGGGAGGGAATAGATGTGTTGCATTAGAAGTGCAAAGTGGACCCACATTGACTGTTCTCAACACAATAGCTCCAAGACTTTTAATTATAAAAGCATAACAATACACAAATTCTTATAAGACGCTGAGAATTTATGAAATGCCTAAAGTTATTAAATAAACAAGAAACCGCAAAAATGTGCAGAAGCAGTGCTGAAGGCCCATCTACTGTATCTGTCTTTATATTTACATAATGCAATTAAAGTTGGTTGAGATTAAATTATTTTGATTCATTAATATTTAAAAAAAAGTTTTGTCTGGCACATTTATTAGAGTACAATGTCTTTGTAATTCATGCATACTGCCCTTCTAACTGAGGTTAGCTCACCTGAAACCTGGAATGTTGCTTTATATTTAAGCCCTTAATAGTCTTGTTCAGACACACAGAGACACCAGAGACACCAGATGAGACTACTGTCTATGTACATATTTGCAGAGAGCGCTGGATGTCAGTATGATTGAGCTAACATGGGCATTGTTTGAAATGTCACCATCTGCCTCACAACCGCTGATCCCCGATCAATTTAAAATGAATCCCAGTTCCACTCTCTACCAAATCCAGCCACAATCGTTCTGATCTTCATTATAGATCGACCTAATGAGCTGATGATCTGGGCCAGGCACTGGACATTTTCCGATAACAATCGTGACATTTGGCATGTGAGAATCATTTTAAGATCACGTCAATATATCGTACAATTTTGAATATGGTGAGACTCAAAAGAGCAAATGTTACATATATATTATGTTTCAATATGAATAATCTTACATTCGTAAGTTTTAGTACGATTTGTGTCAGTGACGTTAGGTTTAGAGGAGGGGCTTCAGTATTGCTTTTAACTAGCAATCGTACATTTTGGTACGATTCACAATGTGCAAATTCATACGAATTAGCCACTTCGTAAAATAGTTACAAATTCCCATAAGATCAGTTTAAAATATTTGATATTTTTCATGATTGTGTTCCAAGTTATCTTGAAAATGAATACAAATCAGTTATAAAGGCACTTTAAGACAAAGCAATGCAATCCATTCTAAAGCGTTTTTCAAAGACACTTTAAAAGATAGCCTGAGGTTCAACTGTTTTCTGTAAAAGACAACATTTATTTCGATCAAAGTTTGAAACCATTTGCACGTCATCAAATGAACTGCAACCTGCTCACATTTACAGTTTTACACGTTCAAAACACACAAAAACATGAATAACGAATGTACAGTTTTCAAGAATATTTAGTCATCGTTGTAGTATATAAATATTTGGTACAAAATATCACAAGATAGAAAGCAAAGTAGTACATGGACGTCATCTACTCTCCCAAGCCACTGGTACAAAGCACTGTTCATGAAATCAAGTTTTTACAGCATGAGTAACCACCTTTTTTTGTACAGCATATCAGTGACTGAGAAATCAGAATTCTTCTCTTAAAACACAAATATTTACCAGCTCAAGCACCGTGTACGCTTAAGAAACAGGTCCTCCTCACCCCCTCCATTCCAAAGAGGTGAATGCAATCTCAGACTCATTTTGTGGTTTGAGAAGAGGGCGCAATCATGGCGAAATGATTTACTTTAGGTTTGACTCATACCTCAATACAACACTGTTGTGGTTATCAGACAGCCGAGGAATAAATCAACAGAGCTTTTCTAGTTTTTGGATTCTCTCTATTAATAGAAGGTTGTTGGAGGAAGGGTGAGAATTAGACCTTAAAACTGTTGATTAATTTACAGTTTTTCTCCTGCAGTTCACAGGATAAATCACAAATTCTAGGTATAGATGTTCAAATTGACTTCTGGTTTGTTTTTTAATGCATTACATTTGATCTCAAGATTCTGCCGCAAGAAAAGAAAACATCGCAAATTGTTTTAAAAAACACTTAAGCATCAAATTGTATGCAATGTTAGTTTTGCAGCATACCATTAAGGGACTGTGTGAATATGCGGCTCTCATGAGAAGGTAACACTAAATCGTTTCGAGACCAACAAAATGTGTGCCAGAAATCAAGCAAAACACATTTAGGTCCAATGACATCGCAGATAATTGTAAGCTTCTGGCATTTCTTTTTTATGTGGATGATGAAAATCAGTGCCAACCATGAAACGTTCTCTGACCCATTTTCTAGCCGGTCTACACGGGCTTCAAACAATCTGTCTTCATCTTGACTACAGGACAACGCAACCTTTCTTGAGTGCGTAAGTAGATTAGTAAAATTATGCGAACGTACAATAATAAGGGTTTCAGAATTCCCTTCCAGTTATTAGACAACTCCTGTGATCTTGAACATTTCGATTCTGAACCGCTCGGCCGCCGCGCTTCACATTGAAGTCTGATGATGAATTAACAGGCTGAAGTTCGGCCCTTGTTTTATTCATTTCAAAAAGTAAATCCTGGCCTTTAAGTTTCTACCATGCCCGCTGTGAAGTTCACATTGTAAGTGTTCAAGTGTGCCACAGTCTTTGCAGCAGTGTCTGATAAGCAGTTCTGTAATAGATTGTAGGCTTTTCAAAAGAACGCTTCAGTGATGGTTACAGATGTGAAAAGATGCGAACACAGTGCAGACATCTCGAGAACAATCTAGGATTATGCCGAAAGATGTCACCCCAGATGATGTCGATCTGATGAGCGCAGGAACACACTGCGTACGTATGCGTACCCGGCACGAAATTTAATGTTCTGCTTTTACGCATCTGCCTTGCAGAGAAAAGTCACAGATAATCAGGACAGAGAAACCGACTGCCCGATTGAGAACGAAGAGAAGGATAAAAGGGCACTTTGTAAAAGAAATTCTCTGCCACGGCAGTCTTCTGTTACAGGCAGATCGGCAAATGAGTCTCGTTCGGCGCTCTGCCACATGTCCGTTAGGAGTCCCAGTCGCTGTCCTCCCCACCGTACATGTCCGCCAGCTTCCTAAAGCGCGGCCCCCACTCGCTGAGGTAATTGTAGTCCTGCTCCCCTTCCGTGGATACGGACCCCAGAGAGCTCAGCGACTCCGCCACCGACCCGTTACCTTCATACGCGTAGGTGGCCAGAGAGTCATAAGGGGGAGCGGTGGGGTTGCCGTCGTTGTCCTGCACACGCTGGTTGATAAATTCCCGCACGTCAGCGTTGTCTCGAGACGGAATGACGGTCCTGCGGAGCGGCGGCGGGGGGTACAGCGACTCGGACGGCAGGATGTCCCGCCTCAGTTTGTTGTCCTCCATCACTTCCGGGTGGCGAAGCGCCCCGATGTCGAAAGCCTGCGTGTCCTCCTCACCGCCGCCCTCGTCGTTGTAGCTGACCACGTTGTCTCTCACGTCCTCCTTGGAGATGATCAGGGGCTCCTTCTTCTTCTGACGTTTTAGCGCAGCAACTAGCACAACGATCACTATAGAATGAGAGAAACACCAAATGTAAATGGCAGGTATAATTGACAGCAAACAGTATCTAACAGGTAACACCGATGATGCTATTATTTTAGTATGAAGTGTCCGACATTTATTTTTCTTCAAAGTAAATAGCAAAAATATCACAAAAGCACACACATCAACTTGAAAAGTTGTAATAAATAAAAAATATGAAGTCGAGGCACAAGGAGCCTCATTTACAAAGCGTGCGTACGCACAAATTTGATCGTGGAGTGTGCGTACGCAACGTTCATATTTATAAAGGCGGTCTTTGACGTGGAAAAGTGCTTAGCGCCACATCAGGGTCTGAGCAGACGTACGCACTTTTACTTGTCCGAGTTCTGCAGGTTTTTGGAAATATAAGCCATTCTTGCCGCTCGTAAAGGATTTGGACCATGAGAGGTGGTCTTTTATATGTCAATGATATTAATTAGACAACATTAAAGGTGGACATTTGAGAAATGATCGTAAAATCACACGTAGGATGGTTTCTACGCAACATTTTATAAATGAGGCCCCAGAGCTCCAAAAATATCAAACCGTTTTTTTAATTGATTTTTTGGAGCTCTGGTGTGCAGACTTTTCCTATTTGTTATATCTTCTTCAAAGTGGCCGTGCTTTGCCTAGAAACAACGCAACACAACTTTCACTCAACATTCTTAACAACTCCACGAGGTGCCAACTCGAGTGTTTTCATAAAGTATTGAAGGAGATTCCATATAAGCTTGGACACTTGTTTACAGCTTTTCCTTCACTCTCCAATCCATCTCGCCCATTAAAAAAGGTAATAGAAGTAAAAAAAATGCACCAAACATCTAAGTCTGGAAAACCAAACTTCTGACTGGCAGTGTATGTGTGAATGCTAAAGAAATATTTAGTATTGCTTTTATCATTGATCTTTCACTGCAGCGGAGGTCCATACATGATGCATGCTTCAACACTGCAACTGGCATCTGCTGTTATATGCAACTCACATGTGAGACCTGCCTGATGTCTCCCAACAGCATTCACAACTTGTGTATCCTTATTTTTTAACACTACTCAAATGCATCAGAAAGAAAGAATTCTAATTAAATTAATCAATTACATGAACAGTTTAGTTATATAACAATACACATATTTTGACTATATTAAGCCTTGAAGTCAAACGTATGATTGTTTTGTGTTGAATTAAATCAAGACTGAATCAATTTACGTTTAATTGAAATCTAAGCCTTGTTTTTCAATATCCTGATTAAATAACTAAGAACTGAGCTTTATCGGTTCAGCCATCTGAGCATGTCAGAAATACTTTTTAATTTCCTTTTCTTCTTAATTGCAAATCATTTTACATGCAAAACAGGCGCCCGCACTTCAGACCACTGGAATCGCAATTAATCAAATGGTAGCGCAGACAAAAGCGCTAACTGACAGGAAGACAGGTGGGAAAATGAAAGCTCTCGCTAACAAAGGCTTTGAAAGATGAACGGTCAGACTCACAGTCAGACAGACAGATGGAGGCAGCGTTGATCAGATAGATGGATGGGGAGAGAGAAGTGATCTGATTGTTAAAATCACAAGAGGAGGAAGGTGAAGGGAGAACTTACACAGCAGTATGAGAATGCAGAGGAGGATGGCCACCAGCGCCCCCGTGCTGAGTCCGGCGGTGCTGGTCAAAGCCTCGGCGTTACACATCTCCATGTTGCCGTCTCGATCGCACGTGCACACCCGAATCGTGAGCGTGCCGGTGCTGCTCTGGATGGGAAGCTCCCCGTCTGAAATCACCACGTGTACTAGATGGGTGCTTTTGTGCATTCGGGCAAATCCGCTCCGCCGTGTAAAGATTCCAGCTGTGTTATCTGTGAAGAGAATGTACATGGATTATAATTTTTTATAAAATACAATTATATTACAAGTCTGTGTTGATGATGTGTATTGTGATCAAATTCTATTGGTTAAGATGCCAACACATGACCTGCAAAATTAAAAAAATATATTTTTGTGCAGACCTATTTAGTTTATATTAATTTATATATCAATTAAACCTGTCAATTCTACAACAAGACACATTATTGAAAACATTTAACTGAATTTGTTTTACATTTACGCATTTGACAGACGCTTTTATCCAAAGCGACTTACATTGCATTACACATTATACATATGCTTCTGAGTATGTGCAATCCCTGGGATCGAACCCATGACTTTGGCATTGCTAGCATCATGCTCTAACCACTGAGCTACAGAAAACATATTTTTTTAAAAACGGTGGTTTTACAGGGAGCAAACAGAGGAAAAGGACTGGCTTTTGGAAAGATCAAGACAACCTCAGTCTGACCTAAAGTTATGACAACTGCAGTGCGATCTGGTCAGAATATAAACAGCTGGAGAGAATCCAAAGAGTTCTCCTATCTGATTGGTCTTTGTTGTCGCGAGGAGAGACGGTTAGCTTGTTGGAAGGCCAGGCAATGTGAGAGGGCACTCACCTCCATTATCTCGCACTGAGAAGTTTGCTCGCACTGAGCTCTCCGGCGCTAAGTTGAAAAAGAACCGATGTCCACCCGCTGGGTCATCTCGATCCACTGCACTTATTGTTTGGATTTTCTGTAACGGAGAGGACAAACTATTTTCACAAAATCATCATTTGGAAATCATATGAGCTAATTTTTACAATATTACAATTAAATAAAAATAAAGGCGCATTTTAAATAACTTATAAATTAATTTTAGGTTATTTAAATATTTTAAACTCATGTTTGCAGGTGCCTTTTTAAGGGCCCAAACACACCAATATTGATAACTATGAAATTATTTAGCTTCTAATAAGACAAAAAGAATCACAGCCACAATAAACAAATTGTACATATACACAATACATCAATATAAAAAGACAAGACAGAAGTCAATGCTACTGGTCTTAAATTCAATGTTTTAGAAATATCTGAAATAACTGTTTAATAGGTCTTTGAGTTGATTTCCACAAGCTTTTGAGACCCTCCCCTTTAAACTATCAGGACCTGGGGCTTTGTTAATATTAATAGAAACAATTCTATGAAAAAACATTCAAACTTTTACACCACAACTACTGTATAAAGATAACAAAACAGAGGAGCAATATTATTAACATTTTTCTTAGCTAATGAACAACAAAACACTGACAGCCAATTAAAAATCCATTCAAATTTAAAGAGCTAGCACACACAACATTATTGTCTGCTACCATTGATGCTATAGTTTTTTTGTCATCCTTATAGTTATATTGATGCAAACATGCCTAATATAACTTTACATTTACATTTTATCATTTAGCAGATGCTTTTAAGTGTCTTACTAACGAGACAGCATTTAACATTTTGTAAACAAGCTAAACAATAATTTTGCATATGTAGGGGTGTATTGGTATACTCAAAATTCGATATAATATACAGTACTGGGTTTACAACAATATATCGAACAAAATGTAAACAATTCAAAATTGTAATCTATAATTACAAAACAATTATATACAGAAGAAAATTCTGAAAATAAGTTAAAGGAAAATTCTTCCTTTAACTTAACCTTTAAAAAAAACTTAAACTTTTATTTCATGTTTATTTTCCCTCTATTGTGTACATAATGTAGTATTAATGAATTAAGTGTGCGTGCCTTAAATTGATCACAGCAAATATATAAAAGCCTGGTACAACCTTTCATATACATGCAATTTTAAATGACAACGCAGTCATGTTCATTTTAAAAAGTTACCGACTCAGACAGACTTCAAACGATACCGCATAACAGGAATGATGTCATTGACAAAGTCATCCTTACACACGTTTACATACAAACACTAAGCATGTTTACTGTGAGGAAAGATGTTAGCTTAGTGATCGAGGCTCACGCTTATCTCTAGTTGTCACCAAGGGTAATTTTAGGTTAAATGCATCTCTCAAGGGTGCACTGGCAACATGCTGTGACAGAAATGCAATCATCCATTGTGTGCTTCATGTTTTTCAGGCTTAAAGTCGGGCCAGATTTCTTGTGTTACTGGCTGCCTTCCCTTACCTTTGGGCTTTACAGCAGTCTGTTAGAATATTGTATACAAAATGGCTATTTATCCTAATCTTATCTTAATGTCTTTTAAATGTAATAAATTATAATTACTTTGTATTATACCACGGGGCTGTTGAATGCTTCATTCTGATTGGCTGAAGAACGTTCTACGGGTGTGCATTAACTTTCGGTTAAACGCACACCTATGAAGTAGTTCCAAATCTGTCGACCGAATTACAGTTCCATATCACTGCGCCAAGTTTAACCGCTATAACGGATTTATACTGTACAGTAAAGTCCATAAAAAACAAATAAAACAATTGAATAGAAAACAGATTTAACATAATAATTAATAGCCTACCACATTTATTAGTAGCCTAACTGATTGCCTACATTGCCTCACCTTATGCAAAGAAAGAATAAATGCTAAATAAATAAATAAACATGGATTAGCCTACTTGTTCCGTTTTTTTCACATCATGCTTATAACTATAAAATACAAAGTAATTTATACATTTTGACAATCCTACTTGTTCACAGGGCTTTGTCATTACTGCAATAGCATTAGCTGAATGCGCTCTCTCTGTACCGGCGCCATAAGATGAGAAAATAGTGCCCCACTCACAGTAGCATAAGCACGGAAAACATAACAAATGTCTTGAGATCAAACATCTGAAAAATTATTTGTTATGTGGTAACCGTGGTATAAGTGGAATAATTGACTTCGGTCCTTTGAATTCTCTGAAAATAATGCACACTCCGCTTCGTGTCGTGGCCGTATTACCACCTCGGGGTGTGCATTATTTTCTGAGAATTCAACAGCCCGTCATCAATTATTCCTTACTTCTGTTATTAATAAACCGTACAGTAAAAAAATGTATCATGCCCAATTGGACCAATTCTTTGCTTATTCATTTTTTATTGACATGAATTATTGCCTATTTTATATAATTATATTGAATTTACTGAGAAAACCCATGGATGTTTTACGATCGCTTTGCGCCCAATAACCAAACCATGCCACACGCCATTTTTAACAATTCTTCCGGTCGCTGAGGTGGGCGGGTCAGTCAGGTGGGTGATGACGGACAACCAGACATACACGCGGAGTCAGTGAATGGAGGAGAGGTGGACAGTTATTATGAAGTGCCTGTGATATGTGACAGGCCCTGTCATCCAGCATGACACATAATCTCATCAAGCCTGACAGAAAAAGCCTCAGCCGTCTAATCCATGAAGGAGAAATACTCATCACTGATCTCTATCTCACTCCGGAGGTGCGACTTTTGTAGAGGTCACACACTGTTTAACACACGCCCCTGCTTTAAATCGACACGTCTATCCACCGGCCAAACAAGAGGGGTGGACTTATTCCCTCCACTTATCTGACACGAAATTGACAACGTGGCAGATAAAACTAGTAACGTATACTAAACCCACTCTTTACCTGTCCGGCTTTGGCGTTTTCACAGACGAAGGTCTCGTAGAATGACGCCAGCTTGGGGGGGTTATCGTTGACGTCCAGCACATGAATGTACACGGGCACGCGGCTGCTCTGCTGAGGATCATCTACATTGGAAAAACAAAACCAGGTTGATAAAATGATGTGGCAGGAAATTTGAGTCTATTTGGGATACTGGAAGAAAGTGGACTAATATATCTACTCAATATAAACTGTCACGATAAATGGAAATGTGAAAATCGTGCTGGAAAGACTTAATGCTGAATGACTTCAGCATAGCTATGTAAATTTATTCGAAGTAAACCGCCATTTGGAGTTGATCTGTATATGCATAATGACTGGCAGTGTAGTGTCTGATACTTACTGAACTCGGCTGCGATCACAGAGATGTTGTGCCAGGGAAATTCCTCTCTGTCCAGAGACTTTTTCAGGAATATAGATCCATTCCCAGCATAAATGCCAAAAATCCAGTCCACATCGGTGTGGCGATCAATAGTATACCTGCAATTCACATCTTACAGTCAATAATTCTGTGAAATTCAGAGTTTCATTGTGTTTCCAAATGTTAACAAAAGCAGTGTTTGAAGAGAAAGCAGGGGAACAAGTTTGTTGTGTTTATTAAATTAGACGAAGGGTGTTTAAGCGCTGTTTCTTTTTTTGTTAATCCATCTTGTTTATCCCATTTGTTTTTCTGTCTGAAAATTATAAACACACCCAAAATTGTATTTATCCAAGTGTTACAAATGGTCTTTAATTTGTTATTGTTCATACACTTTAAGCTTCCAATAGCAACAGTTTTAAAGCAACAACATTAACCAACACTACTGCACATGGACGCTTTAGTGGCCCAAACTTAACTTCCGTTACACATGTGCAAAGAATAGAGTCCCTGCAGATTATTTCTGATAACAAGAAATAACAAGTAAATGACATTAGCTAGCAAGTTAAAAGTGTGTCTAGTCAGTATTATTTTGGTTACCAGTAGAAGAACAGTTCTTTGGCTAAACTTTAATGCGACAAAGTTACACGATCCATTCAACAAACTGTTTATTTAATAAAATGAATATAATAATGAAAATATTAATAATAATTAAATCAAGTATAAACAGTTATGTTATTAGCCACTAGCCAGACGATCAACAAACACAGACCGAAAGTTGACTTTGGGCCAGGCGTGTGCGCTCAATGAAACCGTCTATATCACTATCTCTGTTTAAAACATAACATTGCAGGTTTCTTTACACCAAGTTCTTAACCAAAATTATTATTTAATAAATAATTAAATAATTCTACTTTAATATTATTATTACTGTTGTAAACCAGGTTATTATTGTTTATTTTTTAACCATAACAGTTTGGATTAAATCTTGAAAATACTATAAATCCTCTCTGTTTTTAACTTTTTGTTAACAGTGCTCAACACTGACATCGAATAGATTTGTAGGTATTGATAAGTAGTTTTTTGGTAAAGCTTCCACAAACATTTCAAGCCAGTTAATCAATCTGCTAGCTAAAAAAAAGAAAGAAAATCAGCACACGCTCCTTTAATACAGCTACTGGCAAAAAAGTGCAATTTCAGTTGATTACAACAGAATTAATTGAAAAGAGCTCTGCCACAGTTTCATCCCTAAACACAAATAATCCTTTCACAAAGCTGACGCTTGAACCGGTCCTGATGCACATCAGGGCTATAACTGCATGAGATCCCACTGCCTAGAGCTGACACATGCCCGCTTCTCATTTGTTCTTATTTCACCAGAAGCTCACAATATTGCTCTTTCAAATGCAATAAATCAGTGGGATTGTTCAATTTCCTAATTAGCCTCCTGATGTTGAGAGCGACAGCGTAGCCCGTGCTGCTGATGATGTCCCTGATAATTACCAGCCCTGAAGTCCTGTTCACCGCTGCGGAGGGCTTTTTAATTGCGCTTCCTTTCCATGTTCTTATTTACTGCGCTCTCCGGAGGGAAAAACATCTATTTATTGCCCTCCTGAGCCTCACAACATCAGCTTTATCATTAGGGCGCTTCGGACACTGATAATATCCTCATTTATTCTCGTAACTGTAGTTTATTAGAATTATCTTATAAACAGGCGGCGATGAAGGACCTTTTGAATTAAATGTGAATTAAATAAGCGTGCTCTGAGGAAACGGGTAAGCTCGTATCGGCATCGCTTCAAACTGATTAATCAGGGGTTCGCGGGTAATAGAAGGTCATCGGATGAAACGGACAGATGCTTGAGGGGTTCGCAATATACGGTCAAAGTATTTTGTGCTGGAAAATATCCATATAACAGATTTAGTGTTAACTTGTCGAATTGATCTAATAATATAGGAAGAGAAGATGTTAATGGTCCTTACTTGACCGGGCTGCGCTGTATGTCAGGGTCCACGGCGCTGACGGACCCTAAGACGGTTCCTACAGCCGCGTCCTCCTTCACCTTGAAAATATAACCGGATTTCTCGAATTGAGGAGGCTCATCCACATCTTCAACACTGATCCTGACTGTGGCCATGTCTTTTGCGTCCAGACTCAGAAAGCGGGGGTCCGGATGCGTGTTTTGCACCTGGATCTGAAGCGTGTATGACTTTTTCTTCTCATAGTCAAGAGGCTGCAATCCAAACACATCAATAAACAACCGACTCGCAAGCACAGCTATTTCTTGAAAAATCGCCTGAAGTTGTCTACCTTCTTTACAGTAAGTATGCCTTCTTGGGTTTTCGTGTCAGTGATGATGTCAAACACATCCAAGCCATCTCCACCAACAACTGTGTAGTCCATCTCTGCATTTCTGCCGACGTCGGCATCCACAGCTCGGATGCTGCCGACTGGTTTTCCCACTCCAGTGAGCTCTGGAACGCTGAACTGATATATGCCTAATAAAACACAATGCGAAACTTTTGAGACATAATTTACCATTAACAGTAAACTGTCACATCATTTACATGTGACTAAATTCTAGGTGTGAAACTAAAGTTCAGAGAACTGTGTCACGTACAGCTATGGGTTTCAGAAATAAACACAGTATCAGATCGCATCATATAACATCACGGCCAATTAAAATGCTTTCAATGCTTACTTTGTAATGTTGTTCTCTCTCAACATGTTAATGAATGGCAAATGTGATAAATGCAGTACTGCCTGTTATACTTCTGCTTTGTGCTTACAGCCTAAATTTCTCTTATTAACTCTTGTTAAAGCAATTTCTTTTTGCACACAGGCTTAAAGAATAGATTTTATTAAGGGAAAACGCAAAAGAGTAACCGAGCTCAGCCCACTCAGTCTATTACATACAGACCTCACGCACACGCTAAAGCCGAGAACATAAGCTTTCCCCCCTTAACTGTTTTTCTTCACACAATGGTCACAAAAGTATTCTATTGTCTTTGTTTATTTGAGTTTTGAAGGAATGTCTGATTTGTTACATGTTAAGGTGTATGTTGAAATACTATAACCACAAGCATCTAAAATATGGAAATAAAATGTCACTAGTTCATATACAAATGATTTTTTGCCATGAATGCATACTTACTTTTCGTGAACCGCGGTGGGTTATCATTGACATCAGTTAAGCTAATGTTGACCGTGGTGGTGCCCGTTAAGCCCCCCTTCTGGCCGGCCATGTCCTTGGCTTCGATCACCAACTGGTAGTGTTCCCTCTGCTCTCTGTCCATGTCGGAAGGCCCCAAAGCTGTCCGAATTATGCCTGAGGGAAAGACGGTTTATTTTTATGAATGTATTTTTCATTAACATCCGGCCTGATTCCGTATCGCTGGGAGATGGACGACAACAGAATACAGCAGCTGAGTCCTTCCTGTGTTTGAATAGTGCAGAACTAATTGCGTACGTGTATTCAGAGCGACACTTTGCCGCAGAAATTATTAAAGACAGCAGCTGCTGATTGAGAGATCGCTGCAGGTTCTGAAGAAACAAGACCTTGGATTATTGAGAAAGGTGTTTTACAAGCTAAACCAATTTCATCTCAAGCACTTTTAGAGTAACACAGGACCTTACAGGAGAAAGCAGCCCCTTGGGAAATTAAATTATTTTCATAAGAAAAATTTAATTTGAATTTTTTTTTATAAATGTACAGTATAACAATTGATTAATTTTAACATTTAATTTCAACCTTGACTATTGTTAACATCAAGATATTTAATAGTATAGTTACCATAGAATCAAAATGGACCCTATTTACCATCTTCCTAAATGCTTATCTTATTGTGGCGATTTAGCGATCCATATTATTCAAAATTGTTTTTGCCGTCTACATCTTGTGAAAATACATCTCTGCTGATGCTGACATCACAGACCTATTATCATTGAATAATGTTAAGTAATAGGCTATTAAAGAGGTAGTTCACCCAAAAATGAAAATTCTGTCATCATTTACTCATCCTCTTGTCATTTTAAACCTGTATGACTTTCTTTCTTCTGCAGAACACAAAAGAAGATATTTTAAATTATGTTGGTAACCGAACAATAGTGCTACCCATTGACTTGCAATGGTTTTGTGTTCATACAATAGAAGTGAATGGGTTCCACCGTTACCAACATTCTTCAAAATATGTTTTTTTGTGTGTTTTACAGGTTTAAAATGACAAGTAGGTTAGCAAATGATGACAGAATTTTCATTTTTGGGTGAACTATTCTTTAAGGCAATGGTTCTCAAATGAGGGCCCCAGGCTACTATTAACTTAAAATTAGACAAAATGAGCATTGAAATACATTTTAAAACCACTAAAATTATTTGTCCATTTTTATATTGAATAATATAAGGAGGTAGGCCTTGGAATATTGTTGAATACAGTGGGACACCTTGTAGTCAAAAAGGTTGAGAACCCCTGCCTTTATCATTTTAGCAAACTCACATTCAGTTCTTACTTCAGTTTTGTATGGCATTGACATGTATGCATTCGGCATTTGACACATTTATCCAAACTGACTTTCAGTGCATTCAAAATATACACTTTTCAGTCTGTTCTCTGGAGATCGAACCCACAGTCTTTGCACAGTTAGCTTTACATTTACATTCAAGTATTTTATCCAAAACGACTCGCAATGCATTATACTATACACTTGTTTCTGGATGTGTGCAATCCCTGGGATCAAACTCATGACTTTGGCGTTGCTAGCGCCATGCTCTAAGCACTGAGCTACAGGAAAGCCTTACACATATCCGCAGGTATAAAATGGCCACTTTCATGATTCAATCAATTTGCAATAGATATAATCAAGTACCTGCATTTTTCTTATTTCATTGCAGGCTTTATGTTGACTAAATATGAATTCTGATGTCTAACAGAGATAAATCCAGTAATTTATGTTGTGCAGGATCCCGGCCCTGCTGTTTCTTTGAATGGCACAAATGCTCTCAGATTAACCCCCATCTTTAATGAATAGCCCTTTTTTAGGTTTTAGGATTTTATGTGCTCTGGTGTGACATGTACATCATCGTTCGTATCCCATCTGGGCTAAAGCATATCAGTGTTAAGCTGGATACTAATCTGCCATGGGAGCTTTTGTGTTTCAATTTCTCTTTTGTTTAAACAAAGACCTCTGCGGGAAATGTTCCAGGACACACATTAGTGATGATTAAACTCGCTGGGCGAATTTATTCAGCTGAACGGTGAAGCCGCAGAGCAACCCTTGCCCATATAAAATTATATACAAACACACACACACACACACACACACACACACACACACACACACACACACACACACACACACACACACACACACACACACACACACACACACACACACAGTCCATATTCCCATCTCTGAGAAGACTGATTATGATATAACAGCTCAATGTGGACTGACCTGTATTTGGCTCTACTGAGAAGTATGGGTGGCCCTGGCTGATGCTGTAGGTGAGCTTTGCACTGAGGCCAAACATTTCATCATCAGCATCTTGGGCGGTGACTTGAGTTACATATGTGCCTGGAAAAAATGCAAATGAATTAGAAATATAATGGTAAGTGAATTTCAGTTCTTCACATAAAGCTACTGTATAAGATAGGATATATGGGCCACTTTTATGGGCTTTCGTGTCCTTGCTTAGGGGACAGTTCTCCCAAAAATGACCATTCTGTCATCATTTATTCACCCTAGTGTTTGTCTGTGGAACACATAAGAAGATATCTTGAGAAATGTCTCAGTGGAACATTACAGTCTATACAATGGAAGTCAATGGGGTCAATGTTGTTTGGTTACCAACGTTCTTCAAAATATCTCCTTTTGTGTTCTTACAGAAGAAAGAAAGCCATACAGGTTAAGAATACACGAGAGCACATGAAATGATGAGAGATTTTTCCATTTTGGGTAAACTTTTGCTTTAAATGACCCTTAAAGAAAAAAAATAACAAATATTGTATGTTACAACAATGCTTTTCATTTAGATATGATTTATGTGTTATTTAGGTGTACTTACACAACTTTAAACGCATGTTTTCTAAGCTGACAGAACTTACCGATGTGTGACCTCTCAGGCACAGACGCTGTGTAAACCTCCTTGTCAAACTTGGGCTCATTGTCATTGATGTCGTGTAGTTTTACAATAAACTCTGTCTCCGGCTCCAGGGGAAGGCCGTTCTTCTTGCTGACAGCCTGAGCTCGGAGACTGTAGAAAGGTTTCTCCTCCCTATCGAGGCTCCTGGTAGCATGCAGATCTCCTGAGTTGGCATCTATCACAAAGATCGTCCCCGCACCTTCACCCGAGAGAACGTACATCACCGTGCCGTCTCCTCTATCCACATCTGAGTGAAGCTGTTGGGAGGAAGCGAGTCAAGCATTTCATCAGCACCTCCGCTCATTCATCCGTTGATAAGGCTCATGAATATGTATTGCATTTGATATTCTGGCTGTATTCAATATCTGTTGATTTTGAAGGAATGAAACAATAAGGAAATTCTTCTTGGGGAAGTATCAAAAGACAGGTACTCTGTAGTAAATATGTGAAAATGAGTCCTTGTGGAATTGAATTTTGATGGCATATAAGTTGAATGTGCAATCAAGGTGAATACACACCTATTACAGTACCAACACTGACACTTCTGACACATATTCAGCAGGTAAATGCAACTTTTTTACTCGTTGTCTCTGAAAGGTGTACGGTTGAAACACACCGAACATTTTTTAATTCATTCTATTCACCTTTAAATAAAAAAGGTGGGATTGATTGATAGGAACGTCACCTTTCGGAGGTCTGATTTGATTAACTTTTACAATGACATCTGATTGAAGATTGAATGAGTTATTTGATCCTTCTTTTCACTTGAATGAGCAGCTTTGTTACAGTAAAATAGGGTGGTAAAATACAAAAGACCATTCAAACACAATAACTCCATTGCTCTTCGTGACTTTGCCTATGAACATTTTTGAGAAGGATCATTCTACTCCACATTCTCTGGTACATGATCCAGGCACGAACTATTCATAACAACGAAAGCTTTATCAAATCTGCGCTTACAACATCCCTCATGAATAATACACCGGATGGTGACCCTTTGTGAAGCTTTATTATGAGATAGACGGTTCTGACTCTAAATTTTGATTGAATGAGCTCCATTCAAAGCTTTTGCAGAAAAACCGCACACCTTTGACCGCACATTCTGCAGTTTATTAATGCATCTATGCTATTAAAGTTATTTTACGCACATTTTACCATACACAATATAATATTATATACTGTCTGTTATTGTTTTGCCATTAAAACAACAGGCCTCAATGTACAAAAATAATTTTACAATGCTTAAAGAGATAATTCGCTCAAAAATAAAAATAAAAATGTATTCACTCTTAAAAAATAAAAGTGCTTAAAAGATTTTTCACAGTGATGCCATAAAAGAACCATTTTTGGTTCCACAAAGAACCATTTAGTCAAATCACTTTTTACCAATCTGAAAACCCTTTTTTTTGCCACAAAGAAACTTTTGTGAAACAGATGTTAAAGGTTCTTTATAGAATCAAAAAACAAAAATTATTTTCAGGAGTGTCCCCTTATGTGGCTCACAACCTGTATGACTCTTTCATTTTTGAATCACAAAAGAAAAAATGTATTGTAGAATGCTTAGTAATAAATTAGATATTTTATTAGAAATGTGGGGTCCAATGTTGCTTGGTTACCAACATTCTTTAAACTACCTTCTTTTGTGTTCTGCTGAAGAAAAAAAGCCATATAGGTCTGTTTTTCACCTTATAAAATCACTATAATGGTATCTTACGGCATATTATTTTAAGAACTTGTAAGTCAATGAATCTCGAATAAATGTAGCACCTTTGATCACATGAGAACATCCATGTCATTACAATTCAGTTTTTTCAGCAACAAGGAAACTGACATTTCTAAGTGCAAACAGTAAGTGAAATAAAGCAAGTTTTCCTATAGTTACAAACTTAACCTCATATAATGTGTTGCCATTATTGCCGTGTCTTTATTGAGTGTGATCAGTGTAGACACATGCATTAGCATTAATAGAGCCAGAAATAAACATTAGTGGTAAACAGAAATTAGAATGAAAACAATTGGAAAATGTTTTGTCTTTTTATTTTTCGTGATGTTAATTTCCTAAGTCATGTAGCAGAGCATCTGGGGCCAGAGTTTGAACCTGTGCTCAAAATCAGCAGCGCTGAGGTGTTATCTGTTATTCTAATCTTTGATCCTCTGCACACCTCTGAGCTTCAGTTGCTCTGTGATGGACCAGGGAGGTCAGATTTCATTCTGTTTCTTATCTTATATCCAGCAGGCTCTATGCTGGAGACTCCTACATGTGCCATACCTGTACTTTTGATCATTCTCTGTTTAATAACTTCTGAGACAGAATCAAAAGTGATGAAACTAAATCTGTCTTTGCCACAGACTCCAATGACATTGCTCCTACAACTTTGCTTGGACCTACATCATAACCTGGAATAGAAACATGATCCCCTTACCTTCCCAATGTACTGATAGTCCGCTCCTGTGTATTCCTCCTGTAGAAAAAACTGCTTCCACATCCAGCCTCTTTTGGACCGTCTGAGCGTCTCTGTGCCTTTGTGTTTTCCCACCTCAATTTCTTTGTTTTTTCTTCGAACTGGTCCTCTTGAAAGAGAAATTGCATCCACACTCAGGTGCGCGCACGCCCACAGAAGAACCACAATCCAAGTCCTCATCTTTCCTGTCTTTCAAGTGATGATGATCCTATCTTCCAAAGTTACAAAGTTCTGCCGTGCACCCTCATAGTTCTTCCTGAAGCCACGCACGGTACCTGTTACAGAAAGGAAATTGAGAAACAATCACTTATTGGCTGAAGGCACGGAGTGTTATCCCTGCTTCTAGAAATCTTTTCCCTCCTAATTAAAGGAAACCTACGCTTCAGTATCATCCGCCAACAGTTCCCTTATTAAACGTATCTCTGAAACACACTCGATAAAATAGCAGTTCTGCAAAACCGGTCTTGTGGCCGAGGCTCTGATATCTATATAATTAGCATTCCACATTTACCAAGTCTAAAACGAGAGGCCATTTAAAGCGTCGGCATGTTCAGAGCAGCACTTACACAATAAAAGGCAGAAAAGATTTTTTTGCGCATAGCCATTAACCCCGGTGTCCTAAAATACAGCGAAGCAGGCCAATGGCCAAGCTCTCGCAAATCTGAAATCAATTAATCAATACGCATGCTCTCTAAATGCCCCACTTTAAAGATCTAAACACTCGCAGCGCTATCGAGTTCAGCTGCCCTGAAAACATAAAACGCCGGCGAGGGTTACATTGATGCGCGCTGGGTTTTATCAGCATGCATGGTCACAATAGCCCGCTGGATCTCTACTGACCTGCTGGAACGCCAGTCTGGGAGACAAAAGCATCCTGCCACCCCATAATAATCAGCAATCAACACGTTTCCTGTTTTCGCTCTGCAAGCGAAACCCGCCCTTGCTGCCTCTCACACTTTATCAAGCAGATTGCCAATGTGATTGCACGGAGTGAAGGGGAGATGCAGGCCTCTCTATGAATTGCATTTTATTACCTCTGGTTTTCGATTTACAATATTGCTCGTGACATCGGCGCACTCTTCTGCGTCACCGTAAAAATGCAGCGGGTCAACATCTGGGAGGAGCGACGGTTGATGGCCGCCGATTCAGATGGAAATGCACAATTGTGATGCCGAATTGACTTTCATACTTCCACCGCTATTCCCCTAATAGCACTTTCCATTAGCTCCATTATGTTCTGCTTTATGAATTGGCCTAATTGAATTAGGTAACAATAGATACCGGGGATATTGATTTGCTGTCAAACTCAATGAGCTAGAAATAATCATGGGAGCTCGATGTATATATACATATGAAAGCGGGTTTGGCTCTACTTGTGTATTTTAGTACAAATGGGGAAGCAAAGCGGGCAACACGGACCCTCTCGTGTAAATTTCAGCCATAAACTCTCGAGCAAAGAGCAGGCTCCTGAAGCACATTAGTCAAACTCAGGCAGCCATTTTGCTCAGTTCTGTGACCTGGCAAATCCCTTGACACAGTCCTGCCGGGGGAACTCAGCTGGATCTAAAGCGGTTTTGTTACACGGTGTGTCGGAGTGAGCAGACACAGTTTCCACCACAAAATGTCTGCTTGTTCATTTACAAGTCCATCCTGCTGCGAGAGAGATGGATAGTGAAGGATGGAAATTCCCCCGCTGTCCTTAAACACAAGCACAAACCTTAGAGAGCTCAATGGGATGCTGCGGTTTCACACAGCACTTCATTAAACAGGCCCACTGTTGTGTCATTTTGATACATGCAAAGCCACACCATTGTCACTTTAAGAGTTTATTAGTAATATACAGTGAACTCCAGAAGTCTGAAAATCTGGATGTAATTCTGAATTTCTGTAATTTAATCTTGAAAATAAGCAAATGTTGATATGTAAAATTTATTAGAAATATTGATTTCCTGCATTATTTGTATTGCAGGCCAGTAGTCAAATAACAACTTTGTGGAATATATGCTAGTCAAAAGTGGGGACTATAAAATACAAAATAATCTAACAAATTCCAAATTAATATTTAATTCATTCATTTTAATGCATTATGTAACAAACTAACAATGAACACCTTTACAGAAATGATCAGCCTTAATGTTAGTTAATACATATGGGTAGTTGATAAATATACCGTACATGTGTCTTATGGTGTGACAGCAAACATTTCGAAAACAAACTGTTAATAATATATTATATATTTACATTTGTAATATAAAATAGCATAAGAGAGATTTATCTTGAAAATCTCAACATGTTTGCTGTCACACCATATGCGGTTATACAGTTGTTCATTGTGTGTTCAAGCTACAAGAGTTCATTTTACATTGTCTTTTAATTTAAATGTATTTGTAAATGTTGCAATTAAAATGAACTAAGATTAATAAATGCTGTAGAAATATTGTTAATTGTTACTTCAACTATTGTAGTTGACTAATGAAACCTTGTTGTTAGGTGTTAGTGTATTAATGTATTTATGTTAATAAATGTACAATAAGATAAAAGATAGTGATTGTTGCAGAGAAAACTACAAAATACAAGCATTTTCACTGGTCTCAGACTTTTGCTCTGTAAATAGACCCATTTTAAATAGATTTACATGCAATTTTTAATAACTTTTCATGTTTCAATTACTGTAGCGCTGAAGTAATTAAGTCATCAGGTGCCTGTCATAAACAACGCCATGGCAGTCTGATATCCAATACACAGACAAAACAAATTAACCTCGAAGGCATCTGACTTGTATCTGGCAGAATGTTATCTGCTGTTATTTTCAGATCAGGCAATTTACCGCACAATATGACCTTCAGACATCAGTTGTTCTATTTTTTTATTTTGTTTTTATTTCGCTTCAAAGACACGGTCTCCTCCGAGGCCCTAGGGACCGTGAGGGTGGGGGCTGACAGGTAAGGATAGAAAGACCACCGACACCTGTGGCGGTCGCAGGGAGAGAGAGGGGGAGAGGGAGGCGGGGCCCCGAGCGTGGCCCTCACAGTAAGCTCTGCTACGCTGCAGACAGCCACAGCAGCCCTGATAAGTCCCACAGGGGCAATTAGGACTGAGAGAAGCAGAATGTCAGCCACAGGCAGCAAGGAGGGAGGCGACAGGTAACAAGTCTTGCTGCGGGAACACAGACCAACAGAGCAGAGAGACACAGATCTAGCTAATGCCACACGCTGTCTCCAGGCTCACTATTATAATGAATAAGGCACCGGACCACCACCCATTAACTAGAAAGAGTCGACTCCAAAGCTCTTAAATAGGTCATTCTTGTTTGCATCGCCACCGTACGTGATATAACGTCTCATGATATCGATAGCATAAATGTTTGATTTCCAACGTGAATATATTTTGGTGCTTTTCTACCCAATCCTCGTCTTTTCGCTTCGGGCTACATCACATCTTAAGGAAAACACTAAGAGAAAAATCTCCAGCTAGTTCTCATCTCGCTCGAGCAAATGATAGGAGACATATGCCATGTTTGATTGCGGCTCCCTTCCTACCGCCAAGCAACAGCGCACGAGAGGTAAAAGTCGAGATCAGGTGAACACAAATTCAGTCAGTGTGATACACTTAAACACATCCAAGCTCCTCTTCGGTCCATTCAGTGCACTTGCCAGCCGTGCAGCGTATCCGTGTCATTCCCCAGGGCATAGCGGGTAATCGATATTTATTGATTTGTCTGTTTGGGGGAAAAGGGCTGTCTAGACAGCTGGGTTTTCGAATGCTAAGGTATCACTTATCCCGCACGCTCTTGCTTGGCTGTAAGTGAAGATTGATTTATTCATTTTAGACATAAGTTTTCCCCATATCTGACCTAGCCTAAATTTGCCGGTGCTATTTTTACACTTTGCTTAAGGTTTACATACAACAACAAGTTCATCTGGCAGCGGCAGGACTATGATTTAAAATCAGCAGAGAAGATATTGCGCTTTTTTTGTTGACAGAATTGGAGCATATAATGGCACACACAATACTGTTGCATTCATTTGTTAGGACAGTTCACCCAAAAATGAAAATTCTGTTATCATTTACTCATCCTCTTGTCATCTCAAAACACAAAAGAAGATATTTTGAAGAATGACGGTAGCCAATCAACGGTGGTACCATTGACTTGTTCTTTTTGTCCATACAATAGAAGTGTATGGGCGCCGCCGTTGTTCGGTTACCAACATTCTTCAAAATATCTTCGTTTGTGTTTTGCAGAAGAAAGTCATGCAAGTTTGAAATGACACGAGAGTGAGTAAATGATTTTCATTTTGGGGTGAACTATCTCTAACTAAAAAAGAGAATATAGCTTTTTTAGAATATAGCTTCGGTAACATATTTTAAAGGAAATTAAATGTATTTACATAGTCAGTAATATGACAGATAGATAAGATAATATACAGGCTTGCTCACTGATGAAAAACTGACATTACCTGGAACACCTTGAACACAGAAACCATGTTGTGTGTTTGTATACATACATGCATTTTTTCCCTAAAATGATTGTAGGTCATTTTTGCATCTTGTTTTAGATTGCTCTGTAGGGAATATTATGTGAAAAAACCCTAAGTTTTAAAATATCTTTCTATCTACTGAAATATCGCCATTTCTGTAAAGCTGATTTGTAACAATGCTCATTTTTTCACTTTGTCTTATTATTTTTTAATTTAATTTATTTGGTAAACTGACCTGAAGACCTAAAACGTGCTGTATTAAAAAATAAAGAAAACTGAGTGTCTGTTTACACTGGGTGCAAGTAGCCCACCTTGTTAGCAGAGGCTATTTACACTAACTCAGCCCACCAGTATCTCACTGGAATTGAGAAAGTGTAAAAACGGAGTTGTTCAAATAGTGACTCCAGTGGTGTAGACAGTAAAGAGCAAGGCATTTATTTAAAAAAATAAAGTAATAATTAAAAGTGTTTAGGGTAAGGTTAAGGGTAGGGCTTTATATGTCCCATGTAAATCAATTTAATAATTTTTAATATATAATAATATAACTGTTTAATGTACAAATGTGACTCAATTGTTTATGACCACAGTATAAAGTAACACACTCCAGGCATGTGACTAGATTTCTGGAGGTGCTTAACCAATAAAGTTGCCACACCATAAGAGACTTAATCCTCAACCCTCGGCCCTACAGGGCACAAGTGTCCCCGACCCTCCACCATAATCGTCTCGGCAACATGTGCGCCCTAATCTCAACAGTAGGCGATAATGGATTCAAATGTTGGAGGTCTTTTTTTACTCAATGGGACGGCCATGTGCACACCAACACAATTAGTGTCAGGGAGTGCTGCCCATACCAGATGGGTCTGCTTAATTACGTAACCAGAGAGGCCATAATGTGATCTGGAAGCAATGTTGTGCCACTGACTCAGAATCTGCTTTTCCTGCTCGGCCCCGATAATGGCGAATGCGTGTGGTTTTGCCCCACAAATTGCCTGGAGCGGACCATACTGTGTGGTGAATGAAAGCAATTTAGCCAAACCTGCTAAAATCAAATGTTCCTCAAATCCCCATTTAGCCACCCGCCATTCATTTGCTCATGAGGGGGACCCGAGCGTGTCGCAGGCTGCAGCCTGCATTTCCTTTGTCAATTCATGCAGACTGTTCAAACAGATAGCGCAAAACACCTGTTAACCTTTGTGTCGCGGTGGCATTGGCGTTTACAGTGCCGCTGGAAAGGTTCCGCTGTAATCCCATAACATCATAGTGGGGTGTTTGTTTAGGGCTCCCCTCGTGAATGCCGCGAGAAGCCGTGGGAACTGCAGTTTTACGGCCTCGGTGTAAAGAGCTCGGCGGGAGACCGCAAGACAGCAGTCTCCCTCCGACATTGTGATTCAACTCTGGAATGCAGCCCCCATTGCAATGCAAATGTCCCCGCGTCTCGTCTTTTTGCGAGCGCGCGTTTACGCGAGCGCTTGTTTACTTGTCACTTCGGCGACTGACAAATACCCAAATCACAAACACAGTGTTAATAGAGTTTGCCGGTGCTGTCAAAGTCAAACAGCCCGTTTCTCGGATCATAGTTGATATTTATTGTGTGTTCTTCTACCCCGAAGGCCCTTTTACAGCTTGACAATACTATTAACTCATCCGGAGATTCACAACATCTTGTAAGTGTGGCACCTCCTTACCTCGGTAATACAAGAGACTTGCGCTCCAGACAGGCAGCCGTGTGGTTGTTTAACCCCGGACTACGTTTCAATTTATGGCCGAGTTATACGTGAAGGTATCTAAATGGAATAGTTCCTGACCGAGTCGTAATTCATTGTGTTTCTTATGCCTCTAACCCTGGCTTTGTAGAAGACAGGAGTTTTACAATCAAGGTAACAATGCTTCCATTTCCAAAGGTCACACCATGTCATCTTGATTGCAATCACAACATAGTCTGACATTTGATTCTGCATCTAAGTTGGTATTATTGTTTAGGCCACACGCAACAAACAGTAAAAATATATCTACTGAAATAATCAATAATGACATTTATTGACATTAACAACCGCAGCAAAAAAATTGAAAACGGTCTGTGACCGCAAATAAAAAACGGCGTGTGCAACAACTGGAAAGTCGTGGAATTAAAAGCCAGAGTGTATGTTCAAGGCGAGCGGGAGCAAAGGTTAAAGCATGTTGATTAAAACTCATTTCTATTCTCTTTGCCTGAAACTACCATCGGCCCTGGATCTGTCAGGTTATTAGTCAGTGCTCTTCTTTTACAAAAGACATCGCTTTATTCTTTCCACAGTAGGCTGTTCCTCAATTACCCAAAAACACATGAACCGTACAGTAAATTTGAACAGGACGCTTGCATTTCTTGCCCTTTCGTGCTTGGGGCTTGTGCCCTCACTGTGACCGCATTCCGAATCGGCAGTCTAGCAGGTAATAACTATTTGCTTTTGTGCCGTGTTTCTGCTATGATAGTTTGTCTTTTCAAGGCCAAATATATCAGTAATGCAGTTTGGCTTTGCAGCAGAATGTGAGAATATCAACCAGTAGCTTTGAGCAATCGCTCATCAGAATGGACGTTGTCGGTGCCCGAGACTTCCATCACACATCTAGGGCGATTGTGAAAATTGGAGAGATTGTGTGTCGATTTGGACTGGCTCGTGTAAGAAGAGAAAGCAATCAATTGATAGAACCATGACAACGAAAGGCACTAATGATATTAGCCTATTTTTGTGCCTGAAAGTGGAATACACGATTGGACGCTCCTTGTGCAAAAAGCACATTTTGACAACTCAGCTCTGGTGAGTAATTAGGTGCAGCCAGATATCGTGGACACTGTTTCGAGTTCTAAAGGGGAGCAGGTCCTTAGTTATGCAAATCTAGACTCTATTACAAGAGGCTACGCTAGAGGATACATCACCACACAGTGGGCCGTAGTGTTCGTCGTGCTTTATTCCAACCACCAGATAATTAGCCCCGCGATTTCCATGCAAATACTACTTTGTGTAACACAGCGGACATCTGGAGACAGTTAGAGTTGTCTTACAAAATCGATTCCACGTATCCCATGCGAACATGAGTGAGCGGCGATCTCAGCTTCAACGTGTACCAGCCAGAGCGGATCACATCAACCAAGTTACTCATTCTTAAGTCACGAATCAAAAGTCACTTCAAACGCACATGAAAAACTTTGAGGAGAAATGTTGATTAAAGGTCTTCGGTCGGGGGAAAAAGGGCTAATAATAATGATGCATGGTGAAAGCATTTCTCTCAGCATTAACCTGGATGACACGAGGCGAAGGATCCACAAACGTTTGATTGATTTAAACGTTGCCCCACCCTCTGGTTAACTGTATACCGCTGGAGAGTTTAAGTGAAGTTGACTTAAATTGCCGGGGTTACTGTGATTAAAAGCTAAAGCTGGGGAAGTCGCAGGTCACATGCAAAGCAGTCATGCGCTCGCTGAATAAATCATCTTACATAAACGCACCCACGGCAGGACTTCTTTAACATGATGTCATCAGCAGTCTCGCTCCGCACAGCGTGCGCTCACAAAAAGAGCAAGCCATCCGTATTTATTCCAGCCTGAATGGCGGAAATATTCATTGTGAATTTCCAATTCCGTTTCGAGTTTGTTTTTCATCATCAATGCTATTTTCCCCCCTCCAAATTCTCTCACACCCTCTGTGATCTGCCCTGTCATCTTATGTGCTGACTGATGTGAGGAGTGTGCTACGGAGGACGCCCCGAGCTTTCATAATATATCAAGGCCATTTTTGATAGGGACAATGAGGATGAAAGAAAACAACAGTACCCCTCTGATGGATATAAACTTATTATCACAGACAGAGACGGAGAACATATTTCCCTTTGTGAGGCTGTTTTACTAGATTCACGTAGGACGTACAAACCCCGCCCCAACATTGCAAATTAGTAAACGGCGACAAAACACAAACTCACCAGGAAACTGAAAACAGATAGCAGGTGAGGAATGGGTAAAGAAAATCCATCACATTGAATTCAGCAACGGTAGGTGTAGATAAACGCTGTTCTATTGATTTTTAAAGTGTTTTTAACATCAGAACAGCACATTAGGTTTAAACTCTTGCTTCGCTTTTGTCTTTTTTTCAGTTGTCACCATCTAAAAAAAGCACTTCGTTTTGGTGATGTATTTCTGAGGCTTTCCATAAATGGGGTAAAAGCACAAGTGAGGTTTATAAATCACTATTGGGGAAATTAATCACATGCGTGTGCTAATCAATGTTATCCTGCTTCATCTCCTGCGAGCAAACACAGCAAACTGTGGCCCATTGTCATCTGTCAGGTGACAGATAGCTCTGATCTAATTATCATACAAAGCCAACTAAAACATTTGCATACAAGCAAGACACTCAAACTACTCAAAACTGTCACAGTGTGAAACTTATGATGGAGAAAAAAGAAACGAAAGACTATTTTTTGCTATAAGATCAGATTTTAAATCTGTTTGTTTCGATGTATGAAAACTTAGTATGACAATTGTCATTTATGTTTTTTGATTAAATGTAGGGATAAAACTTCATACAGGCTTTCGGTTACATAAATGCTAATGATAAAAAACATTAATTTCTTTTGGATTGTGAAAATGAATCTCTCTATGCAAATGTGAGGTGGTTTGTTGTCAGGGAATTTCAGTGAGTCAAAGGTCATTTGATCTACAACTATCTGAGCAGACTTTGGTAAAACTAAGTATACAGTAAATAACCATTTGACTATGAGTATTCTCACATTTAGATATGTTTGTGTGGTGTTTTTATAAACTTCTTTTTTGAAAGAAAACTGGGTTATGTAAACACCCACCCAACAACACATGAATTAACCTACTATTATTATATTATTCATATTTTTTTATTAAAATGAAAAAGTAAAATGCACAACAAAAAAAAAGTATTATCAAACAGGTTTTCTTAACGTAGGCTATATCTTGTTAACTTGCAACCGGCTGAAGGTCTTTTGACCAAGTGTGGAAGACTGTACAATGCCATCAACAACACATTTATCAGTTTCCTCATCCCCTATATGTTTCCCAACAATAGGAAAAATATTAATATCTAACAGGCCTACCTTGCCAATGGCCTTAACTCCAACCAAAGCACAAGCAGAACACAACAGCATCATTTATATATATGAAATACAGTTTGCCATACTGAGATATATTCACAGGATTTAACTGCATTACTGCAGAGATTGTGAAAATGAAAAATTAGCTTCTCTTGCCATATAACCGCCATGCATTAACAATATAAATATATTAAATCCATTTTGTATTATTTTGAAAGACATACACACAAGGATAATAAATGCATACTGAATTCCACAGGTTCCAGAAATGATGGCCCCCACACAGAGCCGCAACCTGTTCACAACAGCGTCGTACGCATATGAAAGTTATCATATAGTTTTGAGAGGGCTGACATTGAAACAATACAAGAACGGGCTTCAACAAAGCAACACTGAGTTTCGGTCGCATGCAACCTCTAAACCACCATAGGTAAAACAGTAGGTTATAGACAAAAACAGCTGTTGTTTGTGTATGTTGACAGAAAAACATCGATCGATGTTATCATCTCGGATTTGAAATGGGAATAACTGTGCGCATGCATTATGCTATTCCGTTCAACAAATAGAGATCGGATAGATACAGCTTAAAGACAACTACAATAGCACAAACTTTCCTCAAACAAACATTTTACACGATTGTGTTACATTACAATTAAATACACAACAAATAAAAATGACGAAAACAATGTCGAGGCCTGTCTGTTTGGTTTATCATTACGACCTTTGTCAAACTAAAGCCAACAGTGCCAATTCATCTTTAACACTTAGAAATAATTTTCAGCCCATATTGTTTGCATGTTGTATATGTTGCTTCGTAGTTTGAAAAGTCTTCGGGCCAATTCTGACAGCATCAATCTACGCGCATCCTCGAAAGTCAGCATACGCGCACAGGTCAAACATCGCATGCATATTTAATGCCGACTTGCTCATTTAAACGCACGAATAGGTAAGTTACATCCATTTCACTTAACTTACCTCGGTGCTGTTGAGTAGTGGGTAGTCCTGCCTTTCATGCGTATCCGTTGAGTGCAGTGAAGAGACTGTACTATAGTCCTCTCGTCCTCTCTCTCTCTAGCTCCGTCTCTCTCTCCTCCCCTGCGCCGCGCGCAGCATCAGCGCTCTCTGAAGGGGACAAGGACGCTGATTGGCTGTCACTGGCAGCGCGAGGACTGAGAGGGATCGCGAACATCACCCGATGCCAAAGTAGTTTGAAAATTAAGCCTGTGTTCATGATATGGCCGAGATTTGGGTCATTCATATTAACTTTCTACTTTGTTTCACTTTTTCGCGAATCTGTTGTTAGCTGCAGGGGAGGAATGGAGGCGAAGTCATGCAAGGTCCTTTAAAAATAATAAAATCTTGCCTTTTTAGGTAAAGCTGCTGACATTCCTGTTAATAAAACAATTAAATTAATGAATTTAATAAAAAATAGGGTCTCTACTGGTAGTCTAATGTGTTGGCTTCTGAACTGGTAGATAGACACGTATGTAAATCGCTTGTTGAAAATTTTACTATGAACGTAAGTAAATTGAAATAGAAATAAGGCCCAAAACGCATACAGTAGTAATAGCATTTTGTAATGTTTTAATGGAGAAAAGCTGATGGTTCTTTCAATTTGTATTTGTAATTGAAACCATTACAACTTAATAAATAAATGGTGTCATGAATCTGACTGTTCATAGCTGTTGTGGTTTGTGAAGTTCTACCGTTCATCTCTTTTCTGTTCTGATGTGCCAGACTTCTGTGACAGGGGTTATGAGACTTACTGATGCATTAAAGAAGCACCCGTTTCCATCATAAAGGAAAATGGACGAGGGGATAACATCAACCGTCTACATCAGCCCCATTCTCTTATTTTCGCTGACATATTTTATTATATTTATGTTCTCTCCCTTTTTGCATTTATAAAGCTCATCTAAGTTTGAGAGGAGCCTTTTCATCCATCCCTGTCAATCATAACACAAGGATTTATATTAGATGCTATAGCTCACTCCTGTGATAACTCTTCTTCCAACCCTCAATTCCTTTATTTATGTTTACTTCTATTCAGTAAATAAGTTGTCCAGGTGAGCAATTTAGAGTTCAGGCCCTTCATTATAAACAACAAACTAAATCTATTAACCCTTGCCACTTTAAAGGATTAGACTAACGTTGTGAACTAGGTTTTGTGGTGATAGCTAGTTAGTGGATAAAGGTCGAGTGCTAATATTAAAACCCACATACCATGCCCACTCATCACACAGGCACCCTGTGAAACCTAGTCACACTTTAACAAATCACCCCCCCTTCCTGTTGACTTCAATAACCTACCAATACAATGGAAATTCCTTTAGGTCTGATGATGCCTCATTAGTGGGCTGGTTAGCGGGGGCACCGAATAAGTTATTGTTTAAGAAGATTTACAGCTCAGCAAATCTTATTGCTTTACTCACAAGACTTTTTTCCAAAAAGGTGATTAAAATCAAACTGAGATTTCTTCGCAGGAGAGATCATTTTCACCGGGAATGTGATGTGTGGCCTCACAGGCATAACACTTAACACTGGAAATGGCAGTCGTTTACACACACCCAGACTGAATTATAAATGATGAAATCCTGACATGACCTAAATGTATTCTTTGACATGGCTGATGCACATTCCACTTGACTGCTGACAAAGCAGAAAGTCTTGCTCAAGTCAGCGTGAATAAATCTACAAACGCTTGTACAGTGTGTGCAAAAACTGTGGAAAAATGAGCAAAATACCTTAAAATTTATGAAGAAGTTCAAGTAACCATGCATATAAAATGACATCACATTGAGAAATCTGTGAATAAAAGAACTTCGTCATGATACACGTACACGATAGGCTGGCCATTAATTATAATACATTAATAAATTCTCCTAATTTATCAGAAAGTCTGAAAATTGAAGATAAAGGAGGTTTAGACAGCAGCATACATGCTTTATGTTAACAGCCAATCACTCAGCAGATGTTTATGTTTATGTTTATCTTGACTAAGCTCTATCTAATCTAACATGCCTTAGCCTACTGTAAATACACACCCTCCGTCATATATAAAGTACGAAAACTACCGTGAAGCACGGCGACTGTAAAGAAGGTGAGTTTCATCCAAATGGGTGTTTGAAGCTTAAAAAAGAAGAAAAAAATTAAATCTACACAGCAAAAATGTCTGTTGTTTCCTTTTCTAATCCAGGTCTGCCAATATGAATATTTTAAAGGATTTCACTGAGGCTTAGGACAGCAAACGATAATCCGCTTTAAATCAGTAACAGCATATTGGCTCAGGCTTATACCTTATACCCAAGACAGAGTCAAGGAGCAATGGGCGCAACATAAAATAATAAGCAGCCCAGATATGTCATGCAATGCCTTAACCATTTCAAAGAAAAATGCAAACAGCCGTTTGTATAACAGGCATAATTATGGTTATGACTGTCACACACGAGTCTTTGCGACCCCTCATGTTTCCGCATGCAGAATTTCTTTAATGAATGTGAAAACTTCAGGAGCGTCTTATTTGCAAGTCCTGTAAGGCTGGTGCGTTAAGAGATGAGCCGTAAAGTATCTATTCCCTAAGGACTCGCGACTTAGTCATCACGGCCTAAGAGAGCAGTCCCGAGTGCTCTTGCTGAGCATGGAAAATCGCAGGGGTCGACCCGTCTCCACCATTGGAATGTGATCTCCACCCTCAGCAAGAGACCAGATCCTGAGGACCCAGGGCAACATCACTACAGCAGGGGAGAAATTTATTAGACATGCCTCTCAATAGGCTTTGTCATGTTGCATTTATAGGGCTCCTATCATGGGTAAGCACGAGCAAAAGAGACAAACACTAACCTCGAGAGTTTGAGAAGGATGTTTTATGTCTGTGTGTGCGAGTGTTTTTAAAATCAGAATAAAAATGCACACACACGCAGAAAAAAAGAGTTAAAAGCAAAATGATGTTGCGCAAAAACAAAGGCGATTTTTTTATACGCATGCAAAACCAAAACGCGATAGTCACGGGACTATATGCGATGCTTTAATTTGTAATAATAATTGCAAAATGTAAGTCACTTTGCACTCATTTCTGTTATCTATTTGATAATGTAGCAGATTTTTATGTAGTATTAATGACAATTACCTCTACAGCGATGAAGGTGCTGACAGGTGTTAAATTATTATTGTAGTATTTTGAATGAGATTTCTTGGTTACGTGTTGAACTAATCTAAGCTTGTTTATATTCCAAATAGGAATCTCACGTGGGTTAAGGAAATGAGCATTTTAAGGGCGGAAGTCAATCAAATCAATCACAGGTTGTAAAATAAGCCGTTTCATGTGAAATGAAAATCATTTTTCGTCGTATTTAGACCAACCCGCTTTCAGCTGTCCATTCTTAATATCCCTCGCACTGCACAGAGCTATAGGGATTAATCCGCCCCCCCTCGCTGGCCCAGATGGACAGAGCCTGTTCACTGTTATTAATTCCTAAGTGTTTTATGTTCTAATCATCAACACATTTCACAGCCCCGTCCTCCTAACACATAACTTTAGATAATATTCTTATTTCAGTTAAACAAAAAGAGCGCAGTGTCTGCTCGGCGCATACGCTGCGTGTTAGAAGCTCCGGAGATCTCTTTGTGAGTTCTCTGATGATCCACTCAGAAATCTGGGGTTGGGCCACTAATCTAGCTGCATTACTCTTTGCCAAGGGATTACAGAGTGACAATTTCAAGAGGAAGGAAAGATGTAATGCCCTGCTTAAGCCTCCGGTCCTATTAAAAGCCAAATTGTGCTGTGACATCAACACAAGTGCTGCTTCACAGTTGCTAAACATTTCATAAAGTTGATGCATTTTCGAAATGCAAATAAGGATATTTTTGTCCCGTCCCTCAGGAAAATCACTTTTCACACTTGTGCGGTTCTGGCTGTCTGAAGACTACCCTTAAGCACTTGGCATTTTTAAAGCTTTAGAGACTGTTCAGTCGATTAATCCAAGAGGTATGTTTAAATCCATCTTCAAATTAACAAGGCAAAAATGAGAAAATCTTTAGCCGGAGCACGGCCCGTTAAAAGATCCTTTCAGGTGTTGACGGTTTACAAAGCCACGGCGCGTAATCCTCTTTTTTTTTTAAGTGGCCCAGAATCTGCCTTTTCTGAGTGGCAAGGACCAAGTCTGGGGTATAATAGAACCAAGGGGGGACAACCAGCAGAGCCTTTGTTTTGATGGGAGAGAACATAATGGAGGGATTAGTCAAAACTACTTTTCAGGTCAAATAAAACGAAGGGGCTACAATAAAGAAGGAACAGCCGAAAATCTATAGTAACTCATTTCTTTAAAAAGAGGTAGCAGGCCACAGGAAATGGCATGCATTCACAAGTTACTGCTTTATTTTCAAACTGAGGAAATCCCACAGGGAGCACAAAATAACTTCAGTCTACGGTAATTAACTTTGGTGCAACCTTTGGTTGGAAAGAGCACTCGACCCTGCAATTCTTTTGCCACAGCACTTCAACAACAGCCTCCCACTAGACCTGCAGCAGTGATGCTATACAGAAACTAACCGCACTGCCCTGTGCAATCTGTACGACATTTCTCATATCTAAAACACATTTCATTTTGTTCAAAGATGAGCATCAATAAAGCGTTAGATGAAAGCTCTAAAGAGGAACAGTAGCATTAACAGAATGAAAATGCTGCAAACTCATTTTAATTAATTTACTTCCTTTCCTCGAACTTAAAAGCATCCGTATTTGGCAGAGATTGCTTCACTAAAGGAGAATGTTGTCAGCTGCCTGAGCGTTTCAGTATTTTGAGTTTTACTTTGTTATCTTCACAGGTCCATCTGTAGTTATCATTATCATAAACCTGGACTTACAGTTCCGTGGGAGTGTAGATTTTCCAACCCTTGCATATAGTAGCTATAGTATGATCATAGTCATGTGAGCAGCATTTAATAAAATGACACCTCTTAAGCCATCATTTACTCACCCACGTGCCGCTGAAAACCTGCATGACTTTCTTTATTCTGCAAAGCATAAATGGAGACGTCAGACAGAAGCCTCAAATCCCATTAACTTTCATTATAGGGGAAGCAGCAACATTTCCTTCCCCAGAGGAAAGAAATAAAGACGTACGTTAAAAAAACCTGAGTTTTTATCTTTGGGTGAACTACCCCTTTAATCCACAAGACATCATTAAATACCAAATGAAGAGACTATAGTAGACCGACCACACTCTGCTCTGAAATAGCACTACACTTGTGTAAAATGTTATTTATAGGGAACATACTGGATTATATATGATGTGTAATTATGAATGCTGTTTTAATTTTAAGTTCAAATTCTGTTTGAGGATTTCTTTGATTGTTAGCTCATTAGAGCGAGTGCGATCAGCAATGCTGAGCCAGACATTTGACCATTTTACAAGTGAGGACTAGTCTAGTATCAGTTGCTGAGAAACAACACGTCTGACAATAGATTGTGGGATATAGGTGTTGTGTTTTACTACACATAAAACTTGAAACAGACGTTTCACTTGTTGTCATGAGGTTTGGTGATGTAAAGTACTTTGTGCTACAAAGCCAAGTGTTTTAAGAGGCTTTACATAATCAAAACAATGTTTTCTTTGTGTTTTGCTCTTGTTTGAACTTTCATTTACTTCTCAAGACTGGGATTTAATGGGCTTACAAGACCCTGTAATCATGCTGTGTAGTATTGACTCATTGGACTTTACCCTCGTGATAATCGCTGATGTTCCCTTTTTCTTGACGTTACCCTAAAATTGTATTTTGTGTTCTTTTTTCTGTGCAGAATGATGAGACAGGCTGATTAATCTGCTGTTATGGGGTTTAGAGAAGTCAGAGAAAGATCCTCTTGTCTCCCTGCACCTGCACACGTAGATATGGAGGGAGGGGAGACAGGCTGAGTGTGGACGCTCTGTGTCTGATGTCCACCATTATCAGTGCTGGAGTACTGATGTCTGTGTACTTTTGTTATGAGACAGGTGATTAGCATTGTTTCACTTATCTTCTGTTGAGGACTGAACAATGGGCCACTAAAGTGGATAAGATAGATGATACACAGTTAGAGCATGGATGGGGGAGGGGGGGGGTTTGCTACATTTCCTATCTAAATGTATCCAAAGCTAAATTTGAATGCTGTTTGGTATGGTTTACAAAGTGACTTTCCTGGAGGACCTACATATTTGACTATGCAATGCTCATGTATTAATCATCACTTTTGGCAAAAAAAAAGCTTATAGGCAGAATCACTGTTAACTGCTCTAATATAAATGCACAAAAAACGAATTACATTAAAATTTAAAGCTGTGAGCTGTGTTCTACAGTCAGACGTGATTCACGTTCTCATCTCTGACTTAGTACGCACATACACTCTTGTATCAAGTGAACCTTTAACTAATGAATGGAAATATCAAGCAGCAGATTTTTGACATGATGTGTTGTGGGTGAAAGCTTTCGATGGAGCAAGTTTGATTTAGCTGGCCCTGGTAGATCTGAGCCGGGTTTGCTGGCCAATAACCAACAGCATCAGAAATGGATACTGCGCTTTCAAGGAGCTTCAAAAAGAAGGTTCAATGAGAGTGTGATCCATCTCTCAGGAAACTGTTTGTCAGGAAAGAAACTTTATTGATGTTAATTTTATGGTCAATATTTTACACCAGTCGGCCAGTGAAAATAACAAGATCTAAAATAAGACCAAATTCTTATTACAATACTACTGCATGATTATATAACACAAGCATTAAAGTGATGGTTCACCCTAAAAATCTATTATCATTTACTTACAAGACTTTCTTTCATCTGCAAAACACAAAAGAAGATATTTTGAAGAATGTTGGTATAACAGCGCCACCCATTTACTTTTATTGTATGGACACAAAACCATGCAAGTGAATGGGTGCCAGTTAACAACATTATTCAAAATATCTATAGAAAGAATATAGCAAGAAAGTCATACAGGTTTGAAATGACAGGAGGGTGAGTAAATGATGACAGAATCCTCAGAAACTATCCCTTTACAGCAGAAAAGGACAAAAACGTATAAAAATTTGCATAATATATCTACAATACAACATTTACATTCATGTATACAGCAGACACTTATTCAAAGCAATGTTTTACATTTTATATACAGTACCCATGTTGCTTGTGACACATGTTACATGTCAGCTACAGGAACCACTTGTATAGCTTATAAACTACCATGACTGTCTGCAACAGTAAAATAAAACATATGACCACAAAGCGTTTCATACACAGTCACCTGCGTGAACATACTATTCTGACTGCATTAGCAGCACACCATCTCCAATCTTATCTCCATCTCTTATTATCGACATGTATATTACTTCGCACTGCTTGTGAATGTAAAGCACAACCCCCCTCATGGTTTACGCCTGGACGCCGAGCGTGTACATGTAGAGAGCATATAGCCTAAATAAAAGCCAAACCTCTCTATTTTTGGAATAGATTCTTCAAAGCCTCATGGATAATATTGTGTTCCAGATCAATTTGGAGAGAAAAATGAACAGCATCACAGAAGTGAACCAAAACAATGCTAGTTCTTTGAGTGACTCTGAACACTCTGCAGCCCAATAATGAAGTGTGAAATTGAACTGTCAGTATCTGTGATTGTGTGTCTTCTCTTGCCAGAGGGATCACATTGGAGCTGATAAAGCTTCACACAATGCAGGTTCTGACACATGGTCGTGGAGAACATGTCCTCCCAACCTCCACTTATCTTCTTGTCATTTTTGGAGTTAAAGTTGCGACAATAGGACGGCATCAGATCTGCTGTCATATCAGATGTAGTTAAAGGGTGATAATTCGGATGAGACAACGATAAGTGAAACCGCTACAGTGCTAAATGGTGTGTTTATTGGATTTTTCTTCTCTTTTTCATTTGAATGTCTCGCTTTTTAGATTACAGTCACCCTCACAGTGCGGCTTAAACAAGCTGTTGCAGACGCATGTTTACTTGCAGATGCAAGAGCCGTCTGTACTGATGAATGTTGTAGTTACAGCCATGGCAACTTTTCATTCTTATCGTATAGAATAAAAGAGCTTGGACAATCTGTTACTGTAGCTCTGGGGCTCTTAAGTTCAGTCCTGAACACCCACAGCATTTTATATGTCTAACATACAATACACTCCAAAAAGTGCTGGGTTGTTTTAACCCATACTGGGTCAAATATGGACTGATTTCAAATTGTTCTCCCAACAAAGGAAACAATGTAACTTGAACAGGGAACTGCTTAAAACAAGCTAAAAATCTGCCCAAAATTTCTTAAACCAAGACTTATTTTCTAAGGTCCTTTTGCTCATTAAGAAAATGCATCTTAATTCAAGAATTTGTAGACATTTGTACTAGAAACCAAGACAAAAATACTATGTAAGAAAGCCATTTTTTGCAGTGCATTTGTTGAATCAGTGTGAAACTGTATAACCTAAAATACTACAAATTTAAATAAATCCTTTTTTGGTTGAGAGTGCTTGTCAACTTGTTTAGCAAAACAAGAAAATCAGCATTGCATGAATCAACACATTTAAGTTCGAATATTAAAACAATCATTGAGCCAACTAAAAAAAACGTATTGCATCAGGTTGCCTTACTTTTTATGTTTTCTCAACTATTATTTATATAAAAAAGCATTTTTATAAAATTAAACAACAGTTGGGTTTCTGCACATTTTACTACACCATGCATTTTTAGGCCGTGTTCACATTTGACTTCTTTTGACAAAAGCGCTTTTTTAATAAAATACTTGCGGCGTAGTGGTTACAAATAGCAGAAGGCGTTTCGGCTGCCATTTTATTTTTCTGAGCTTAAAGGGATAGTTCACCCAAAAATGAAAATTCTGTCATTATTTACTCATCCGTTTGTCCTTTCAAACCTGTATACATTTCTTTGTTCTGATGAGCACAAAGTAAGATATTTGGAAGAATGTTAGTAACCAAACAGATCTTACCCTTTGACTACCACAGTATTTATTTTCCCTACTATGGCAGTAAATAAGGGGTGAGATTTGTTTGGTTACTGACATTCTTCCAATTATCTTCCTTTGTGCTCATCAGAACAAAGAAATGTATACAGGTTTTAAATGACAAGAGGATGAGTAAATAATGCTAGAATTTTCATTTTTGGGTGAACTATCACTTTAATCTGGCTTGACCAATCCCTTCTCTCACATGTTACATGGAAACGACAGGTTTTGCTACTCGCTTGTCATTGGCCAGCTGTGAAAAGGCGCTTGACGTAGGGCGTTTTTTTTTTAGAAAAGTTGACCTTTTTCAACTTAAAAAGCTGCAGAAAAAGACGCCGGCGCTGGCGTTTAAAAAAACGCTCAGGATATTTTTGTATAATAATGTAAAACAGACGCTAGCAGCTTCAAAAAAAAGTCAAGCGTGAACGCGGCCATTTTTAGAGTGTATCTGACACACTCAGTTTATGGTTCAGTACTGCTAACAACATTGAGATTTGAGTCAGTTAAATAATCATAGTCAGAAATGTGCAGAGAGAGAGAGTCATACGGGTTTGGAACAACATTAGGCACGTAAACGATGACAGAAATGTAATTTTCGTCAGAACAAATATTTACGTGTAAGCTTAATGAGGTGAACCTCACATGCCTTAATTGGAAATGAATTAATTATATGAGTGAAAGGAAACCTTAGTCATGTTTTTAAATATTTAAAATGTTTTTTCCTTCTCTGTGGATTCCTCTCTTTTAAAAACTTCTCATTTTAAGCTGACATAATTACTCAGCATTCTAGGATTGTGAGGTTTATTATTATTTAGCAGAAACATATTAAATACACTCCAAAGAAACACTGACCTACATGTTGGGAAGGTGAATGAAAGACTTTCTTCTCTGTGCTCATGCTCTCACCTGCCTGATCTCATTGTTCCAGTCATGCACATTACAGCATTATCCACAGTATGGACCGGCAGTACAGCACACTGGTGTGGTCTGTTCTCATCTACCCAAGAAAATACCACAGCGTGGAGATTGCGGCCAAAGTCAATTTCCTCACACAACTCGGTTAGGGCTGGTATCAATTTTGAAGGTGAAAAATAAGTAGAATTGATCAGGGCTGTTCGGAGGAAGGAAAGAGGGAGGGAGGATAGGGCGAAGGAGCCGGCATTGTAGACAACCTGTCTCAAACCGAACCATTACTGTCTTTACACGAGTGGTGTACGAAGATACATTCTGTCGAGCATGTCAGCTGTCTCTGGGCGTTTAGTGGAGACGGATATGCACACAAACATGGGGGTTTTGGCTCAGGGGTCTTGGAGAGGTATAAGGATGAAATGAATTCTGCCGCTCGCCCTGGCTCTAAATTGACTATGACATTTAAAACCCTGCGTGAGACAAGATGTTTGAATTAATAAGTTGCACGAGCTCCGGATCGGAGGGTTCCCTATGGAATAGTACTCATTTGCACCCGTATTCCCAAACTGCAGGAGCTTTTGAGGTCTGGCTGCGTTATTGACAGATGTGTTGTTATTGTTGTTGTTTCACATCAGGTTTACCTTTAATTTAACATTATGTCCTATGATTCAAACAGGTTTTCAAACATTTTAGTCATTGTTGACAGTGCAGTGGGCTTACTGTTATTCATAGACAGACAGAAGAACAGATGAACAAACTATAAAAATGTAAAAAAAAATCTATATATTATTAACAGAAAATTCATTTTAATGTTTCCAACATATGTACACTTACAGGATAGTCCTGCGAAGAGTAAGTACAGTATACAGCAGGCACCCTCACCATCTCACCAGATGTCTTCATTGAGAGCCGGTTAGCCTAAACTGCTTACGCTCAGCACATGATCCTCTCTCACATCTGTCAATTCATTTCCTCAAGGCTGCAATACATATTTTCAGACCACGTCAATTACAAAACTGTTTTCTCCTCCCCTGCCACATTCAAACCTTCATAATTAAACTCTTGAGGTACAGCGGCCGAATGCGAGGACCGAACACATGGAAAGAAAATGAAAAGGCAGGGATTCTCGATTAATGAGAAGCTCAAGCTTTGATCAGGTGGAATATAAGCAGAGCTTATGAAAGCTATCTGGACCTCTCAATGAACATCTGAGCAGAATGACAACCATCAGTCAGATGTTTCACAACACCATAGGGTTAAGAGGGATGTCAGCGTGTGCATACACGTGCACGTCGCGGCGCGTCTCCATTCGGCTGCGAGTTTTCCGAACGTGCACGCGTTCCGAACATTGTTTGTGCACAATGTCAAATTTAAAGCCGGTTTGGGAAATGTTGGGAAAATGTGCGTCATGGTTTTTTGTCTCTGCCCTGGTTTCGATGCCATCCCTCCGCAGGAAACATCTGGCGCGCGAAGCTAGATTTATCGTGGGAACAATAATTAAATGCATCACAGATGACCCCATCAGTGGAGCGAGATATGAGAAACACAAAAAACTAAACCAATACATAAGAAAGCAGAAACTGCACTCTGTGCTCCCACTGTTTTTATAATCAGAGGGAAAAATGAGGAAAAAATTGTAATTGCAGAAAAAACTGAGATTGAGTTATGATTGGCCTGAATGAAAAACAATAAATGAGCGAAATAAATGGATGTTCAAAATACACTTCGTATTTTCATGATTGGTTGTCGGTTCTTTATCTTTTCTTGCTCCCTCTCTCTCTCTCTCTCTCTCTCTCTCTCTCTCTCTCTCTCTCTCACAAACCCACCCACATACACAATTACTCACAAACACACATTCTCTGAAAGGCAATTGTTTGAAAGACCTTGATTCTTTTTATTAGCTTGGTAGCACACTTTGGCTCCAAACGATGCCAAGCTTTGCTTCCAATAGAAGGGTGCAGAGTGTACAACAAAAGCTGTTGCCAGAAAGAAAGGCGAAAAAAATATTCTGTTCAAATGACCATGGAATGCAGGCCAAATGAAATGCCTTGTGAATAACCAGGCCCACAGAGAGTAGCCTTCACTTTCTAAGCTTGATTTATAGGTTATATATCATCTCCTCAGGAGCTCATACGTTTGGCACCAGCAATGCTTTCTAAACCATTGGGTGAAATGAAATCACCAAGTTTTAAAGCAATTGAGAGGATTGCCGAGCATACGGGTGCGAGGCATGTGTCATTCACAGTTTGCGCTTTCAGAAATCACTGACCGGAGTGAATCGAGAGCCTGAGGGGTGTTTGTGCACTCTGTGTGAAAAAGTATAGACGACAGTCTTATTCGGACGTCGTAAGCTTTTGTCCAGCTGTGTTTTCTTCCATTCTCCAGTTTACACGGAGCACATGTTGTTTACATGCATGGGCATGCATGGAGTATTTGCGGTAATTAGCTGGACTAAATTCTAGTGTTAGCTTACTAAATCACAGCCGACAGTTATTTAATTTTCCGGAAATAATGGAAACCAAAAAACAAGTAGTTTGGTCCTCAGCCAGAGGACAGACATTTCAAATGAGCTTCTAATTAGGCAGAGAGCATACAGCATGGCCAATCGCAAGGAATTAAAACAAATAATCGTGCAAACTGATAAAGCCGACTAAAAAAAGACAAAGTAAGAGAGCGCGAGCGAGATAAAGAGAAAGATTGGGGGTGTTACTGGAAACTGGTGCGCTAAGAGTGTCTGTAATTACAGACTCTCTCAGCAACCGCTAGTCAAATCTCATTACAGTCACGGCGTGATAAAACTACCGCTGGTGACCAACGCAGCACCTCCCTGAACCCTAAAAGCCCAATCATGATCCTCGCTCTATCTATCTTCCTTCCCCCCTCTCTCGCTCTCCTCTACAGCTCAAATTCACTTAGAATACCTTTTCAAGTCTTTCGTTCGCTTTATACCTCCTTTCACTGTCATTTACCCTTTCTCTGTGAGTGCCTCTGTCTCTGAGACTCCAATTTACTCTAATTCAATTCCATATCGAACAGCTCATTCACTATGGAATAAGCTCTTATTCAGGAGTGCAGCGGTACGGACCGCTGACACACTGGCACTCTTTCTTCCCCTCACACTTCTTGCTATCAGCACCCTATTGCCCACGGGCTAACTTATCAGCGCTTTGATTCTGGGCATGTTCAACATCTCTCGTGGGTTTTGCATGTTCTGCAGTAAATCGCACCGTTCAGGCGGAATAGGGGTTTGTTGTTTGCGCACTGTACAGAAGAGAAGAGATGTTGTGGACATCATATTTCTATTCAAAATTAAAACTTAATAGACAAACATGCTACTTTCATCATTACTCTCTAGGTACCAACTGCTACATCTCGGTTAAAATGCATTTATAACATTTTTAATAAAGACATTTCAAGACGCCAAAAGAAACTGTTTTGTGACTGCCGGTCTTTGGTGGAAACATTTATTAAGTTCACATGTAAACATCCTCATTTAAACTATTTTGCAGATTTTATAATAATGATTTCACAGGAATTATTCCATTCTGCCTTATCATAAGCTATTACATTTTCAATAAATACAAATACTATTAAATAGTAGTGCTGCCAATTCGATTAATCACAATAAATAATAAAAAGTTATTTATTTTTAATTTATTTTAAATTGTATGTTATTTATTAATGCTGATACAATTAATCAATCCCAACATAAATATTTATGTTCATATAATATGTATGTGTGGCGTGTATATTTATATCTATATATAAATTCTTAAACATACATGTTGTTTTTGAGAAATATTAGTTGCATTTGTACATAATAAATAACATTTAAATATACATTTATAAATATTTATGTAAATATTGTTTTCTAAATAAATATTTATGTAAATATTTAGACATATATTATATAAACACAAACATTTATTTCAGAATCGATTATTCACGATTAATCACAATTAATCGATTTGACAGCACTAATAAATCAATATATTAAAAAATACAATAACATTTAAATATCTATTTATAATAGTTTTATTCCAGTTCAAAGCTAATCATTAAGAGTAGATGCCGTGATACTGCTGTATTTTCAGTCGTAACAGTCTCTCAGAGCTTAATATCAGAATTAAAATAAACCTTATACCTCATGCTGTTGATTTCACCAAAACACGTCATTAATACAAATTTTCCTATCTCAACTGCAAGCCAGACACTGAGGCTTTGCATTCTTGGGAGCAATATAGCTTGGAAAAAAGCTAAAAAGAACATTCCGATCTCATCTGATAACATGCTAATGCCGCAATAATTCAGCTGTGATATCTTCTATGAATAATATATATTTGATTTATTTGTTGTACAATCCCTGATGATGTTGAGATATGGGGTGCTGTTGCAGAGCTCAGAGAGGCAGAAAGGCTAACTTTAGACTACCTTTAGCCAAGAGGGAGGTCATGTGTTTTGTAAAAAGATTTCATAAAGCTCACCAGGGGTGAAGAACTCAGCAGAACTCTAAAAGAACAGGGAGCAGGAGTTCCCAAGGCCCTCCGAGTAAAGGGCATCATTACCATCTCCCCAGCAGCCCACCCTTGACAACGGCAGCCCAGCGTGGTGTTCTGCGTGGTGGGGGCCATAGGGTACTCTGACTGTAGGAGGCCACTCAACACAGCAAGGAATTCCAGTAGCGTCTTACATGATTTTGGATCCGACTATTAAAAACAGTTTACCCATCACTTTAATTTGGATCCAAACCCATCTTTACAATACAATGACAGTTCATAGTGTCCGAATGTATGTGATTTCTTAACTTGATTAACCGGTTCATTGAAAAGAACCAACTCAAAGAGCGATTCGTACATAAATCAGCCTCATCCGATTCACGAGTTCAACTTACTGACTTAATGATCCAATCGCAGAGGTTCTCAAGTTAACAGCTCAATGGAGGATAAAATTAAGACTGCGATCGGTAAATAATGAACTTTAAATCTCTACCTCACAACAGAGAATTCCATACATCTCATAAGGACTCATAAGGATTACTTTTAAGATTTTCTTTGGCGTATGCCTTTGAAACAACACAGGGGTCAGTAAAAATGGCTTTAGGGTAAATTGTCCCTTCAATTGTGAACGTGCTTCAGCTTTCATATGCATTATCTCTGACAACATCTATAACTTATACTCTAGTTTAAGAGGGATACAAACAAAATCAATCAGCGAATTGGGTCTAAGTGGAATTTAGGTCATGATTTGTTGAATCGTCTCAATGCCAAATGTCAGCTGGATCAACAGCTTGTTTTCATCATATAAATGGAAACTATGTATTTTATGGATAATATCCTACATGTCAACATATTGTTAATTTCTCTTCACTTTACAACGGATGTTGCTGCAAATCTTGTTTTAACATATCCTCTTAGATTTTCAGCTTAGAGCAACAATGAAAGTGTACAAGGCTGACACACCTCGACAGATGTTTTAGATTAAAATATTTTTTCAATGACCAAGCCGAACGCTTTCACTATTCTCCTTAATGAATTATGAGATACATATAATACTGTACTTAGAAGGATAGATTAATGGCAGTAATAATATATTCCATGTGGTGTACACTGTGAATCTGAGGTCTGAGAACTACTCTGAAGAATAAATGTGCAAGTTGTACTGCATAGTCTTACTATGTATTGTGTTATCAGTTTATTGGGATGAAAATGAAATGTGGGAAAACACTGAAGGCTCAGAAAAGACTTGGCATATCATTTCGCTCACATATTGAACATCAATTTCATAAAATAAAGCAAAATCAAGAAAATCTTTTTATTATTATCATACAATCTCTTCAGATAGCTATGAAGACAATCCACTTCACTGGTAACAAATGAGGCTAAAAAGTATGCACTGCATGACTCTGCCATAAATTATTACGGGCCATGCAAGCGTGCACCTTAGTTCAGAAGGGATTTTAGTGGGTATGATCCCTAAAAAGGGATCCATTACAGCGTGCGCCGGATCTATGCAATAACACCTTATTGCTTTTTATAGAAGGCTAAAGGAAGCCATAAATTACAGTCGCGCTCCACAGATATGCTGATGTGAGTGCGCTTCTAACCAGCCTCAGCCAACCTCAGCCAAGAGCAATTCTCGAGTCAACGCTCATGGGTTGACTTGAAGCAATACACCGCTGCTTATTAAAGAAAGAGAAAAAGCCTTTGTAGAGTTATTGGGAAGGTTCACATGTGTGAACCCAATGAATCATGTTACGATAAGTCAAAGGTCCGAACCGTTCAACCAAATTCTCCACGGTCAAGGATTGTGCAGTCCCAGATGGTCTTATGCTTGGAACGCAAACGATAGCGCTATTAGCCTGAGTGGTAGCACATGTCTTCTATTGATTCTTCTCATCAATTGGTCAATTACTACAGGTTTTAGGGTCACAGGGTTATATAGGTGTTGGCAACAATTAGGTCTAAAATTACCCCGGTTAAACTGAAACAGCTGGCCAATTACTCCCAATTGATTACTTTACTTTAGTGACCTTCACATATGGATTATTTATCAGTAATTACAGGACATATTTGGGTTTAGACGAAGTTGGGTTTGCTTTGCATTTGGCACGAGAAAAAGGAACCTCCCCCACACACCTTGACATTCGAAAAATTCTGAAAGTCAATACTTGTAAAATTGATTTCTTTCCTCCATATCCTTTCCATTGTATCTCCTCGACTGTTATAATTAATGTGTGAAAATGTGGACTGGATTATTTTTGACATTGACATCATAGTGCTTTAGGGTTTGTGAGCGAGCATCTGTAGGACATGTGCTGTTTATATACATCAAGGTTGATTCCGTGTAATGGGAGGTAATTCAGCAATACGGTCAGCCCAAGGCCAATTATTTTTGAACCTGCATCCATGTGGTTCTGCTCTGCAAAATTACTTCTGGTGAAGACTGTCTGAGGGTCCATGAAGAAGATGAAAGGTCATAATATGAGCGTTCTCTGTATGACAAAGCAAGGGGATTAAATTAACTGCATACCATGAGATGCTGTCCATATGCTACAGTATATAAAGTGAACTCTGACCTTTTCTTAATAAATCAACGTGTTCTGGAATCTGTAAAGAAACATCAAACCAGAAACCAATATGTTTTATAGTGCTAGTTTTTTATTTCCCTGTCCACAGTGTTGAGCAGGGAATGACAAGATTCCAAACAGCTCCTACAATGCCATCCCTAAGGGAACGCATCACTGTCAAACAAGGGCTGAATCCGGGAACGATGACAGCAATGAAACAAGGACACGGGGCTTGGAACACGTCGAGCCCTTGTTTGGATACAATGAGAGGGAAATTGAATCATTCACAAGGAACCGGGCCTGATTCAGGGATTAAAAGACTTTTGTCTCATTGGTCAATGGCTGTCTGATTTAGAGGCGGAGAATGTGGAAAGTCCCGGTGGGTGGTGGAGCTCAGGAATCAGGGGGGTCCACAGCAGATTAGCTCATCGGCGCTCGTGTAAGTGCGCGTCTGCGCAGCCGTATCTGCAATGCGTACAAGATGATGTTGCTCGAAATGGTAAGAATATACAAAGTGCAGGAGCTGAGGTTTTTCTAAATCCTCCTCTAAAGCACACAGGCTCTTGGTTGTTTGCGCCCTCCATCTGTTGCCTGTTTTGGCAGCCGGAGACCGGCTCAGCATTTTGTACACATTCACCCAGATGGCACAGACGGACCGATGGTAACCTTGAATCCTGTATTGAAACGAATTGAAACATAATCCAGATAAGAATATGTTTCCAGATTATTTAAATCAAAAAGAACAATCCGGAGATGACTGGATTAAAGGGAAGAACAGAAAAAATAGCAGCATCAGAAAACAGTGTGGGTCAAACAGTAGCAAACACAAGGCAACTAAAACATAAAGGCATGAACATTAGTGGAAGCCGAGAGAGAAGATGCAACAGTGGCATATCTGTTTAATACTGCAACTTTTGCCTCTTTATCGCCATCTCTGTTTGAAACATAAAACTGCAGGTTACTTTATATACTTATTTACATGTGTTGAAAAACAACGGACATTTCCCCAAAAATCCAACTGATTTATGGATACAGTTTTAAAGTAATAGGTAACCCAAGAACAAAAATTCTGTCATCATTTATTCACCCTCTTATCATTTTAAACCTATATGATTTTGTATTTATCTGTAATTTGATATATTTTTTTGATATATGTTATTATATGTTATCTGTATGCACCTTGGGTCTGAGAGTAACGCAATTTCAATCCTCCATTTGTATGTACTGTACATGTGGCAGAATTGACAATAAAGCTGACTTTGACTTTGATTTTGATGACTTTTTTTCTTCTGCAAACACAAAAAAAGATATTTTGGAGAATGTTGGTAAGAGAAAACTTTTGGTCCCTATTGACTTCTACACAAAACCAATGGAAGTCAATAGGGACCAAATGTTTTCGCTTACCAACATTATTCAAAATATCTTCTTTTGTGTTTTGCCAAAGAAAGAAAGCCATAAAGGTTAGACATGATAAAAGGGGGAGTAAATTATGACAGAATTTTCATTTTTGGGTCAACTAGCTCTTTAAACACTCGTACTTGACTGATATAAGCAAGTATAACTTATTGTTGTTTATTTTAAACCATAGAGAAAAGTTAAGGATTGCAGCTTTAAACTAGCAGCTTTGTTCCAAAAATGCTGCTTTCTGTTCATCGCCCCCCATAAGCAGCTGCCTTTAAAGGTATATTTTTCCTTTCCTATATGATAAGTAATATTGCTTGATGAATTTTACAAAAGACAATGAATGCTAACATTTTATTAGGGATTCAGAAGTGCTTTTCAATTGAGTTACAGAGGTTATTTATTGTACACAGTCTATAAGGTCTTAACTTCCAAAGTTTCTTTGTTACAAATACTAATATATAGGCTCCATATCAATCTTTAACCTTAATAGGCCTGTGCTGTTGTTATTGTGCAGACAGTCAATAAATCATACGAGCTAATCAAATGACCAGCACATACCTCTGTGAATTTCCATCCAATTTTGCAGCTTAAAAAATGGTTGGCTTACTGACTCACAGGAGACAGGAAGGGGAAGGATCCCTCCCGTGCTATCTGTTCCGAGTCGAAAGAACGATTCATCATGTTCTCGGAACTATAACATTTAGAGAGAAAAATTAAAGTGGACATGATCAAAGGCAAAAATATTAAACAAAAACATCATGTGATAAATTATGAATTACAATCCACCCTTTTGACAATCTTCAAGAATGCTGGAGACCTAATGGAGCTTTTACACACACAGCAGTTTGTGGCAATTCTCATTGAAAGTCACTAACGCAGGTGATTGTGGTCACATTATGTGGGTGTGCTGAGTAAATTGATAACCCTGCTGAAAAACCCAACAAATAGAAACCATTGGAGACGTTGTAATGGTTTGAAAGGTTTTAAAGATAATTGTATTGTTTTAATGGAAACTACAGTGGTGTCTACTGGTATATGATGGTTTCTAATGGTCGGTTGTTAACCCTGCTGAAAAAAACCATAGAAACCCAATATAAACCATCACAGAAATTCTAACGGTTTCCATTAAAATAACATTATTTTACCAATAGGGTGTATTCCAACATCCAACTAATAGAGTCCATCACATACCATTAGACACCATTATAGTTTCCATTAAAACCAATACAATTCCCTTTTAAACCATTCAAACCAATACAATTTCTTTAATGGTTTCTATTGTTATTTTCAGCAGGGATGGTATAAACCCAATAGATCCCATCAAAAAAATTCTTATGGTTTCCTTTAAAATACCATTATGAACGGTTAGATTTTTCCATTAAAACCATTACAAAATTCAATTTTGTAGTGTGTTTTGGGCATTATTCCAATAGGAATAGGAATAGAATCCATCACATTCCAGTAGACACCATTTTAGTTCCCATCAAAACCAATACAATTCCCTTTTAAACCATCACAATGGTTTCTATTGTTTTTTTTCAGCAGGGTATTGAAATAATTCTGTAATGGTTTAAATGGAAAAAGCTAATGGTTCACAAGGGTATTTTACTGGAAACCATTAGATTTTTGTGATGGTTTATATTGTGTTTCTATTTTTTTTTAGCATGGTTGTAAATCTTTCAGATCTTCACAAACCATGCGTCCCACCAATAATGTAACAAGTAAGAGTACAGCACCCTGGTGACCTCCAGCAATAAAATCCCAGTGAGTGTTAATGAGGCATATGACAGGATAGATGGCACATTTAATCTGACCCGAATGAAATCTAGGCCATGTCTACTTCTGATAACCAACATATTTCAGTGATTTTGGCCACTGAAATGTTCTAAACTTTGTTCCTGTTGATTCATCAAACAGGTTTACAATAATAAATCCCATTAAACAGTCCGCATCCCTCACAGCCTCAGTTGTCTAAAATGAAATCTGTCTTTTAAAATACACAGCCTAAGTTCCATTGTCACCTAACAATAGTTTAGCATTCGCTGTTCCACAAACAGGAATTTAAAAATTAAGTGACCCTCAAAACACAATTCAAATACTATGTTAGTGGCCCCTTGAAATTTACCCAAGGCTCCACACAACAACATCCTCACATTTTTCTTTCATCAACACAAAATGGGAATGCGAAAAACAAAGGCAGAAAGGTATACTGCGCACGCTTCCTTTGTAAAGCGAACACACAATCGCACACATGTACTCGGCCACAGTGGGGAAATAAGTTTGACTAAGCGTGGTGAGTGAATAACTTTGGCTTTGTCATGCAGGTGGACAGATTTAGGAGGGCTGGCAGAGGGAGAGAACTTGCTCCACAAATGTTTAACTAGCTGCAGAAACGTTCTCTCACCACCCCCACATCAGGGGCTCCAGCGCAGCGAGATGAACTTCACCAGAGCTCCCCCGGAGCCTGTAAATCACTCCCTATACCTCATTGATAAGAGCCAGGGGAGCCGTTTGTGTGGCCGGCGTTTGGGGCGAAGCCGGTGGAGTATAAAACTCCACGTTTCTCTCCACTTCCTTCTAGCCTCGACATGCATATCACTCCCAGTCTAAACAGGAGATTTGTTAAATAAATGTCTTGTCAGAGAGCCATAACTCCACTGTGGGAGCATCCACCTCCGTGATTCACTTTTCTGGAGGCAGATGACCATCAGTTTGTTTGACCTGCGGTTGCCATAATGATCATCAAACTCATTTGTATTTGGAGTGCTACAAACTGTTGCTAGGGTTATGTTCATTAACCTGGAGCCAAAGCTCTTGTATCTCAGAGGTTGAACACGTTGCGTGAGCTATCTCTGGCACAGCAGGTCAGGGCTGTGGCCTCTGTGCCGAGCATCTGCTTGAGGATCACACAGCCTTTGATGTTCTGTTGATCTGTTCAGGCATTGGTGCACCACCATCTGCTTTAAGCTGGTGAGGAGCAGGTTCTATTTTGTCAGTAACATGAGATAGTCTCTCTCTCTTTTTCAGTCTCGCTGTACAAACTCTGCTTTGTACATTATGGTTATTCTGACATTATGATATTATGAAACTAAAAGGTTAACAGACAGAAAAAGGTTATTTTAGTCCTTTCTCTCCCGCAGGACAAAAGGGGTGATGTGAATGATGCATCAGGCAGTCGCTGAACAAACCAGTCGGGAGTTTTTCTAGCACGCAAGGTGCAACAACTTCTACCATTAATCACTTCCCCATTAACACCAGATCTTCTACAGAACGAATATGGGGAGGATCCTGTTAAAATGAAACAATTTTCCACAGAAATGAGAAAGTTTCGAATTCTGAGCTGCTTTGTGTGGGAGGTCCACAGTCGCTCGTCCTGATCGTTCCGTTGATGGAACACATTAAAATGTTGTTGCTGAAATTGCTGTTTCAATGTTTCAATATAGTCTGCAGTATTCTTGTTTAAGGATGTTGAACAGTGAATTTGTTTTAAAGCAGGAAATTAAGGCGATTTCTTTCCAGTAACATTGTTGTTTTGCTGGTTGAAATTTTCCTCACGGCCTACTCTCTTAAACAAAGGTGCTTACAATGCCATAGAACATAGAGCCATATAATTTTTAGCTGAGTAACCTTTAACATCCAAAAATAAAAAAATAAGAAATAAGTGAATTGTTCTTCTGTGGCATCACTAAGAAAACCTTCTGTAGCACCTTTATTTTAAAGTAATATTTTCATAATATTTTTCTGAATGTACTTTTAATAGGTATGCGTTTAGGTAAAATGATCATTATTGTTTCATTCCGTGAACTAACTATATTTCTCCCAAATTAAAAAAATATATTGTTTCCATTCGCATACATGCAAAACTGCAAATAAAACAAGTTTATATTTACTTTAAAGCAATACAACAGTAATATTTTTATATGAAAAGTAAAAATATTTCAATGCTTTTACAAAATTAATTTTGTAGACAAAAAAATAATGAATGTACCAAATCCTTTAATGCTATTTAAAAAGATGCCAGGTTAAGACCTATGTCACGCTTAGGGTCTGATCAGAATAGCACACCACAGAGTTCCGGGGTTTTAATGGGAGTTGCAGGGAGAACAGAACAGGTGAAAAAACTGGTACTTGCACAAACAAAATCTTCAAACTAGAGATGACAAACAGGCAAATCAGTTCCAACAGGTATTCCAAAAACGGTTAAGTACTTTAACAGGTAATCCAAAAACAGGTCCACACGGTCGGTGGCGGAGCAGAGGTCATTACAACCTAAAGAAGCTTCCGAAAATGCCAAATGTACAATTTTGTAAATTCTAGACAAATGGTGACTACTTTTGAAGAGTTTACTATTATTCTAAAATGTGTGTGTGTGGGGGGGGGACTAAATAAAAAGTAAATTAGTGTTTCCAAAGTTTTGACTGCTAGTGTATGTGTAAATAATTTCTTTAAATAAATCCTTACATGCTAACCTCTTCAGCATTGCCTACCACCCCTTTAAACAACTCTGCAGGAAGGAGACATGTGACAAAGAAACAATTTCTTTATTAGTATTTATTTACTATTAACATTTACTAATTGGACATTTATGAAAATTAAAAATCTCTCTCTCTCTTTCTTTTTTTTCTTTTTTCTTTGTCTGTTTCTATTGACCCTATCTTTAACCTCAAAAACATGTAAGCTTTCAAAGTTTCATGACTTGGGAAATAATGTTGTTTTCATTCTTTTCCAATCCATTTATATTCTTCCTTTGAACCGAAGCACAGTTTTTTCCATTTTTTTCTCTCTAAATGGACATAAGAGATTCATTAAACAAACTCAACAGATGGGCAATGGGCAATGGTCAAATGCTCTTGGCAAACTACCATCAGTAGCCCACTGTATTATTATTTGTAACACACAATGACTGATATGTTGATTTCTCTTAGTAATAGCACATGAATGTTTATCACCATCTCCCCCACTAACAACCGACACCAAAACAACCAAATAATAATGAAATGAAACAGGCCACTGCTGCGTCGACATTCAAAGCCAACAGCTAAATGAGTCTGACCTTGAAGCTGCCGAGGCGAGAACTCCTGCCCTACAATTACTGGGGAATTGGGAGATGTTAAACCCATCAAAACACCCCCCCACCTCTCAGCTCTGCCCAACCTCCAAATCTGACCTTGAAGGTGGTATAACATCGGGCATGTCGACACACTCCCCAATAGACTTGTGCTATTTCAGACACTTGTGTGAAAGCACAGGTTCTGGCAGGGTGTGACTGTCTAGCAAGTGTTCGTGCAGGAAGAGCATGTCTGAATACTTATTGTCATTGCCCACTCACTGACATAATCCAATTATGTTTTGAATGATTAATATACTATTAAAGACCTAGAGCGATGATTTTGAATGGTATTGTGGTGCAATAATACTTTACCTTAGGGAACGTGCTCATAGACGACAGTAGACGGTCTACTTTCCATATCAATTGCTAAATCACTTTTCAATTGATGAGTCGCATTCCTCATTCTCTCTCATTTTTCTTAGAAAGAGCGATAATGGGGAGCAACAGTTCACGCTTTTCCTCTAACTTCACTTGCACATCTTCAAGATAAGAGGTGAAGGCTACAGGGGAAACAATGAAAGCATGGGAGAGGTTTCCACAGAAACCACAGATAACTGCAAACTTCACCTCCTCTTCAACAAGGGCATCACAACATCAATACTTTCCTCTTATCCGCAACACACAGCAGTGGTCTCAGTCCTATTCGTGCTGAGAAAAGATATTCGGGAAAAATATGCTTTCTTAGCAATACCCACCAGCCTTCAAAGTGTGAGTGGCTATCTAACAGACTACAGGGTGTCATAACACAATGTGGAAGGAGAAATAGGATTTTTGTTAAAAAATCTTTCTTAGAAATAAACGCACACAATTATGTTTGGATGAATTGTAGTAAAAATGCAGTAAAGATTCAACACACAAAAACCATTTGTATTTATAAACTGTGAGACTGCCTTTGGAAAAGAATCTTTGCAAGCTTGTAGCTCAAGGCTGAGATATTTGTTATATACTGTGGAGCAGAAATCCTTTAGCAATTCTATAAAAATACTTTTTTAGCATGATAAACTAATTGTGGCTCCTCCCTCTATCTGTTTTATATTTTCAACAGAAAAGAAATAGCATTAATGTTCTTCTGGTCTAATTCATCAGCTTAACTGCAACAGTGACTGTCCACTTTTGAAGTGGCCTTGGCTGTGAAAGTAATTTTTCTATAAGCAAAAATGAAAAAATTCTCAATAAAGAGTTTTGACTTTCCTTGAACCGAACCAACCAGCTCAGAGATGAATAAAAATATTCAAATGAATGCAAAATTACTCCACAATTTGACAGAGAAAATGTTTTACCCATTTCCATGGTAACAGCAGATTTGGCCTGTTTGGTAATGTGGTAATTTACCAGAAATTAAGTAATTAAACACTTTTTATACCAAACAAATGACATTAAAATTGCACTATGGCATATCTTCTGCAGAAACATTTACATGTACCATCATCCTCAGAGCTCAAGGTAGCTCTTAATCTTTTACATGATTTTAATATTGACTTTTGCAATGGCGATGTTAGGCTACTGTGGCAAACTTTGACGAAAATTCCTTAAACCTTTTTTTATATCTTTAAACTCTTGAAATCATTAGGTGAATGAAGACACTAAAAAAAGAGGAAGGATACGTATGTAGCAAGAGTAAAATGGTGTCAAAGACCATAAACCATATCTGGGGAGTTCAAGCATGTTCCACAGGAAGGAAGTATGCGCTGACAGTTCACATTCATCCCTTTATTGTGCTGAGCATCACAGGTTGCTTTGACACTTTTGATGCGGCGTCTGATCTGCCATAAACGGGTAACAGAGGTGACGGGCATTGTCTGGACTTTATTTTGGATATCGACATATGGTGGTTAAACAAAGAGGCTCATATTTGGAAGTAAATACGAGCAAATGCCCTGAAGGTTTTTACTGCATCTAAATTATAAATTTAACGCAAAAATAATACTGTGTGAAAGCCAATTATTTCAGCAGGCAGTGAATAATATCACTCTCTCAGGAACCTCGGTATTCAAAGCTACTCTTCAAAGAGCATAAAAGTTTGGAGTCTCTTTAATCATGTCATACCGGATGCAGTGCGAAAGACTTTTCGGTCCGTCATCAGCAAAAGAAACCCAAGAAGTCTGAACCGGGCATTCAGATACAGTAAATGATGCTAGCACCAAACAAGCATTAAATTAAAGATCACAACAACCAAACAAGTCCGTCCACACATCACATGATTACAACCACAGGTGCGCTTTTGCCACCGCTGGACCCGTCCTGCGAATGTTCAGAAGCATCAGTTCAAAAGGAACAGTGCGAGGGCCTCGGATAACATCACAGAGGCCTCAACGGATTTCACTCGTCAGATTTTCGAGATCTTACAGAGCCATCCTTCAGCCTGCGCTGAGCCTAACAATCAGTAAAGAGTGGTAAGAAGGAAAAAAATACATTTAGATTGATAGAAGGCCGGCAGGCATCAATGCAAAAACAGAATACGGCTTCTTTATGTCCCCCGTTTCGCCCAATAGGAGCATCACCTGGAAAATTACCCCGGTTACGCTGCATTGAGTCAAGTCATCTCTTCTTTTCTCGTCAATCAGCCACCGGAAAGCCGACGTCTGGAGGCAGAAAGGCCCCCTATTGGATCCCAGTCTCTGCAGAGAGAGTTTGACAATGACGTCCAGCAGTGAGCCTTGCAGAGGTTGTAATTTCCACAAGCATAAAGCTGTTCCTCTGGAAATGAAGGGAAAGGCATATCTAATTAGCTTTAAATATAGACCTTAATTCTGAAAAAATGTGCCCATTAAAATTTCATTAATACGGCCATGAGCGAGTCGACACATTGGTCATTTTAACATGAAGGAAATTTGTGTTGCCGCCATTAGGAGCTGTACAGCATTCATGAGCCAGTGGACATCAGCTACAGTAAATGCTTTTGAAACAGACCAAGGTAGCGAGAAAAGAACCTTGAGAATATTAAGAAAACCTTTTGTGCGCAAAAAGGCACACAAGACGGACCCTATTTAAATCAACCCACGCTGGTAAGCCATTTCATTTTCTTAATTTATACAAAAGTTAGTTCCAGTGTGGAGTGGAGAGCAGTTATGCTATTTCGCCTGGAGCGAGGAGGAGGACTTTATTTAAAAGTCAAAGTGTAAATGTTTTTTTTCACTCCAACACTTGAAACAGGTTTTTTACACCGGTGGAGAAATTTACCAGGACATTATTATGCTCCTGTCTGTCAATTGCTTGCTGGCATGCATAGCTTGATGCGTTGGCATTAGGGACGCACCGATATGTACAATTTGGCCGATAACGTATTAAGGATGCCGACTTTAGTTGGATAACCGGTATATTAGCTGATGTATCTAAATATTATAAATCTTCATATTTTTCTGAGCCTGAAACAAAAGACAAAATGTGGACACCCCGTTCACACCGCCAGCGACTGGCAGCGACAAGATGTCATTTATCTCAATGGTAGCTTAGCGACATCCGGCAACATGAGCGACAGTGACCGTTGGCAAGAAGAAGTGGGAGTGTCTAGCGAATTCCTTAACTTCATGCAAATGATGAGCGACTTTCGGGAGCGACAGCATTCTTGCTCATATGGGCAAGATTTGGTTCATGCATCCTCAGCCTGCACGCAATACGGTTTCACCATCGTAAACAAAAATAACATCATTCATAATTGGGGCCTGCGGAGGACAGACAAGCACTGAAATGTCATCTCACTCAAAAACGTGAGCCGACATCAGAAGTATAGAGGTGTGCTGTTGGCTAAAACCCAGATGAGTCATCATTTTCATAATGATACAATGATGAAACCTGCAGATAAAGGTTACAGCTTCAGTTGCTCATTATGGATATTTGACACCACTGGCCTGCCTACAGCTCCGAGCCGGCAAGCCCGAGGGGTGAGGAGCACAATATCTCCATATGCTCCCACAATACAGGCCTTCAACTGACTCCCTCAAACACTAAAGCACATTTATCAAAACACAAAAGGCAGCGCGCTGTTCCACGCACCCGTTTTCTTTGTAATCATTTCCCTACGCGCAAATAATCATATACAGCCTGAGTAAAGATGTAAATACTGATTCACCCGTTAAAAAAGTAATTTGCCAAATGGTGGCGGCTTCCATTAATTAAAAAAATTACACTGCTCTCAAAGTCTCTCATTTTTATTCATTGTGCTATCACTTTGTGCACTCCAGATACTAAGACTATTAACAAGGTTTAAAACAATGTTATCCGGGGATTTGTGGATGAGAGTTAAACCTTCCAGTATTAAATTGATTCGGAAATGCCAAGAGCATTTGCATTTCATTAAATCTCAACAGAACAATTATACCTTTGTGAGCGGCGATACAGTTGTGAAGGTGTACAGATTACAAATTTGCATTATTTGTACTGGAGGCAGGGGGCTGGGCTCTCTGCATTTAATAAAAACCCCAGCATTACTGTCATTTCCCAGCTTAAAACGAGAAGAGAAGTGCTTACAATGCTCGATCGGCTGTGTGCGGCGTGGTTTTTATCTCTTTGTGCTTCTGTGCTTTCAAGAAAGTTTTGATTTAGGTCCAAGCGAGTTTGATGTATAATAGATGGAATGTAGGAACGCCTGCTGCTGCAAAACAAGGTGATTCAAGACCTTCCGCTATAACTACTACAGATATATTCAGTACGTCCTGCGTAGCTGTCTTAATCTAGTGCTTCTTTTCCTCATCTATCCCGTTCTGCCTCCCCCTCATTCGTACTCTAGAGGTTCACAATGAACCCCAGGGATTCAACCACATCAGTCTTCCCAAAGGCCTTTGGTGACATACATTTCTCTGAGAAGAACACAGCTATTAATGTCAGCTCAGAGTTGCCCTAAAGACTGCTGTACTCAGTTGTGTTGCCAAAAGACGGCTTAAGACTTCAAAACACTTTGATATTAAGCATACAGCTCAACATTAGCATCATATCCCTTCATATCACCATAGCATGAATATTTTTCACGTTTCTCTAGATTTTTGCTTTATTTTCTGTTCACGTAACATACTGAGGAAGCATTTGAATGAAAATACTTGAAAAGCATAATTATAGGAAATTATTTACCACTGTTGACAGATTTTGATGTACGATATCTAGAAAAATATCTCAAATAATTCTCTTAATCAATATTCTAGTCGTGTTTTCTAGTGGAAATATTCAAACAAGATATACAAGGCTTATAAGATATATAATGTATTTTCAAGTACATAATAATATAAATCTTTATGTTAGAGACATACGCTTAAAACATTACTTTTTTTACTTAGAACATTAAACTTCAAGGTATATTCTTTGCAAACACGTCCTATTTTCCCTTCCCGTCTCATCCCATGTTGATTTTCTTGCAATTAGATATTAGATCTCCACTGGTAAACAGCACCAGCACATAATACTGATTAAGAAAACTATTTTTGTAATGTAAAAATAACACGGCACATTAATCCACAAATAATAAGCTGACATAATACATCTCTTCGAGGGACCAACCAATCCTCTCAATTCAAACACGCACACCGCCACACCGTAGCCTTTTTAAAAAATGATATTTTACAGGAGAGAAACCACAGAAGCGACAGTCTATTGAAACGGACAATGTTGACGGCACATCTCTTTCAAATTGAATCAAACAATTCAAACTAATGTTACAAGTCATACTCTATACAGCGCAGGGTCTGATAGATAGTCCACCCCTGTTCTCCACTCAGTGGTTTGAGGACACTTTAGATAATGCAGAAAAACTCACAACAAAAGGGCTTTCAGTTTTCACAGTTGTTGACAAGTCCTTTGAGCCAGAATGGCCATTGTAGCAGCTGGAGAACGAGAAGGGTGAAGGCTACAGAGCATGCGGGGGACATCAAATAGGCTGCTGGAAATTAGGCTGAGAGTGATGTTTATGGAAACAAAGTAAAACCAGTGAAGACATACATTAGCTTTTACTGGGAGTCCGTCCCTCTATGTGTGTGGAGCGTGTGCCAATCCACAGTAAAACAGCAGGGGCTGAAGAGAGAGATGAAAAATAATGACAACAGGCTGTCATGTCTGTCCTGCTATTACTGTGCTGTGTCATTTCCCGTCTACAGTATGCATGCTTGAAACCGGGCTTATAGTGCAATAGCTTGCAATGCTGTGTAATTTTCAACAGCAGGAACTTATTCTCTGGTGTGGATGGCTGTGTCTGAATAGAAACATTCATGTCCTGATCATTAGTGAGCAACAACAGGGCAGCGCTTGGGGTGTGTTGTCTGACTTTGAAGTAAAAGTGAACTGCATGAATGCACAGACAGATATGTACTGTAAGTACACATCTGCATCATCCCTACAGATTTACCTGTGGGGAAACCAATTGGGAATAAGAACATTTTTTATACGTTGTGGATGAACAGAAAAGACGGCCAGATGTGTCCAATTCATCAAAAGCTTGGAATAACTTGAACTGTACATTTATCAAAAGCTTGGAATAACTATAACTGGGTAGTTGACAAATAAATATGTCCTATGGTGTGACAGCAAAAATGTAGAAGATAAAGATGAAGATAAATCTCTTTCATGCTTTTTATGCTATTTATTCTATAAATATTAATATTAATTAGCCTACCTAAATTCACATATTATCAACTACCCAACTATGAATTATGTTGTCATCCAAATGAAATCCAAACTATGTTCTAACATCTTCAAAGTAAAATTTGCAGAATCGTACACATTTTATGAGCCAGCTTCTAGAGGTCTCACCCTAGGACGCTTTTTAAGGAGTACTGAAGGAATTTCCATCTATGGGCTTATATTGTCTTTTCCCTCATTATTTGATCCATGTCAACCATTTAAATTTTATTTAATAACATGCGAATTTTCTAATAAAATAATTGATTTAAACATTTCAAATATTTCAATAGATCACTCCTATTAGTCACTACTAGGCTCTCACTGTTAAGTATAAACATTTACTCCATAACTATTAATTTAAAGTCGCTTACTGCAGCTGTAATGTGTCAGAGGAAGACTGGCCCTCCCGACTGAGACTGGTTTATCCAAAGGTTTTCTCCATTTATTCATTATTGGAGTTTTGGTTCCTTGCCACTGTTGCTGTGTTGGTTTTTTTACCGGGATACTGCTGATATTCGATTAACTTCTGCTAAATCCATTGACATTACTTTTATTAGGTTGGTCCTCTATGTTTGTACTCTTTACACAAATGTTCCTCTTTTTCACTATATAAATAAATTTGAATTGACCTTCAAACATACACCTTCAGATTAAAAGATTTGTAAGATCACAAGAAACGTTTTAATTTCAAAACTTCTGAACATGTATACAGAATCTGTTATACTATTCCAAAGGTAAATATGTCACTAAAATGTGAGTAATGCTAGCCCAAACAATACTCGCTGCAATAATGGAGGAGTGTTGCTAGGTGGTTGCTAAGTTGCTAAAAGTGCCAGGTGAAAATCACACCTCTGCTCTACTATTTGCAAACATCTCGAAAAATGCATACCTGATGAATGCCAAAGACATCAAATATATTCAACTCATATACTCAAAAAAAGAAATGCATGAATAGTCACACTTTAAGTAGTACTCATTCAAAAGGTTGGAGATTCAATCCAATTAAATCCAATAAAAGGACCTTTTTTATGCTTTAAATCTGAAAGCTGGTAATTTGAAAACCAATAAGCAGAATGAGTGAATAAAACAATTAGCAACCTATCAGCAAATGATTTAGTCATTTTTAATCATGACAGTAGAATGAGAAAATGGATTCAGGAGACTTCTAAAACTTACCACAAATGACAAAAACCATGTATTACAATCACTAGCAAATCTCTCACTTGTTGCACACATAAATTACAGGACATCTTAGGGTAGCTACATATGTACAGTATATTTAATTCCAGGTCCCTTCATTGTTGGAGCGTATGGTACTCATTTTAATAAAAGGGAAATATCAGGCAAAATGTAAAACTTTCAAGTGCAGCAAATAATACAAATAAAAACAATACAAAATTTTAATGTTTTATTCGTCATTTTGATTTGTATAAAAGTCTGTTGTCTGAATATATCATAAGGTCAGAAAGTTAATTACAAACCTCCAATGAAATAAATTCAGACTGTACTGTAGTTGATTCTGTAGACCATGAATTCTGTTCTGTTTGACTTTGGTCTCAGCAGGCAGATGGTCAACAGCAATTTAATGTCTTCTCTAAACAAGCATGCTATCCTTTATTATTACACGACTCATTGGAATGCTTGATTCTGATTGGCCAGTGGTTATTCCCAGATAACAACCGCTCAAAACTAATAACACATGTTAGCCCGGATGCTTCAAATGATTTTGGTACAGTTTAATATTACACAAAAAAATAAATATAAAAATGTCTTTTAATAACATATTTGACATTGTATTTACAAAGAATTAAACAAAATTGCCTTGTGACATTTGAATGTTGTTTCTTAAAAACAAAGTAAACAGCTTTTCCTCACTGAAGGTCCGCATTTGGTTAAAATATATCTAATTCACATTTCATGTCCAGATTTTTCTAATGTAGCAAGTAGTCGTGTAATAAGTGGGATAATGTACAAGCAGCCGGCTGTTATCGTGAAATAAGCTCCTTCAGTGTGATGCCTGTACATTATCCCTTACCTAACCCATAGCATAAAGCAATAAACTGTGACATGCCATTGACTTTGTGTGTACATAGTACATGCGTATAATCAACAGAATACTGTGACCACGGCGGCATTAAACATCTGCCCACTTGCATATAACATTTCACAACGCACAACTTTATTCTTTGTAGTTGGGCAAGCTTTTATTTTAAGTCCTAATTTTTCAAGTCATACCTGAACGCATTAGCATTAGAATATAGTACCAGTGTCAGGAGGGGGCATTCTTTGAGTTTTCTACAAAGGAACAGCAGGGTGCCATCCAGACAACAGTACGTGCCTTCCTCCTAAGACAGTGGAGATGTCTGCCCTCTGGGGTTAGCTAGCCTCAAACTTTTGACACCCCACCCCGCCCCCGAAAAAGGCAGACATACCTCCCGCCAGAGCACCCTATCTCTGTAACTTCAAATCTGACCCCTCCCCTTTTCCGCCCACCAGTCCTTCAACCACCCCAACCTCCCTCACTCACTCCCATACTCTCTAAACCAAGCCCTGTCTTTCCGTATGATGCTGTGGCTTTGATCTCAGGGGCCGGCTCGGTTCAGTAACTGGCAGTCACAACCCTTTCCCTGTTCCACATGGCGAGGCTGCCCACTCATGTGGCCTGTACAGATTCTGCCTTTGTTAACCCTTTGGACCTCTTTGGTTGCCTGGTAACACATTCACAGTCTGGCAAAGGAGGGAGTGAAAGATTGATGAGCGCCATAAACGTTTCAGGGATAAAGGAGGCACCCCGAAACTTAATGAAAAAATGACAAACCTTCAAGTTGTTTTACATGGATGATCGCAGCCAATTTATTCGTTTTTTGCCTTCTTTGGAACTGTCAGATTTGTGAACTCTTGGCCTTTTTTGTCTCTTGACATTTTACAAAATGGCATGCTACAGCTGTGTCGGTTTGCGTTTTAATTTCTGAGTCTGTGGGTCAATAGAGTTTACTTCTCTTGCCCATCCTAAAGTGTTGTGAGACACAAAAATAACACTAGGCATTCATGACATTTCACCCAAATAAAAACATGTGAACCGAATGCAATATGCATGCGCATGAAATTACTGTTTCTACAGACTCACGTTTTTATGGTTCACACGGAAACTATCACAATATTGTTCTCCAAAACCTGCAGTTTAAAACCCATTTTTAAACAAAAGTTTGTCTTTTCAGGCCCCCAACATGTAGTTGTCATGTAAAAGATGAGGCCAAAATGCATACAACACTTTCTGAATGAACACGTGAATGTTTCTCCAGCCAATGCTGACAAAAAAAGCTGGTCAACCACTTTCTGTTTTCATAAGTTGGACGTTTCAACATCTTATGCAACTGTAAAAGCTAAGGGAAAAAAAGAATGATTTATTTAGGATTTAAATGCAAGTGTCATTGCAGGAGAGTGACAGCGCCTCAAAGGTACAGGCAGTCAACAGAGGAAGCAGCACTAAGTGCCTCATCAGCACTACAGGGAACTCTTCAAAGGCCTTTATGAAGCCCATCTGTCATTGGCTGTGTGCAGGGTTACTACTGGTCTGAAGAGAGGTCTATTCCAGACAAGGCCTTCAAAGTGGCCAGAACCCCAGGAAGACAAAGCCAATGCTCAGGGCAAAACTGTCACTTCCTCTCTATAGATGGAATAACACACTCAGATGCACAGAACAGGACAAATAATAAAGGTTGTCAACATTCTATGTAGCCTTCCTGTCTGGGAGCAGAGAGGGGAGAAAAACAGAAATGGATGGTCACATCGGTTCCGTTGATAAAATAAGCAAAGCGCATACACACAATGTCATATATGAGCTGCTTTTCAGGTTAGCATGGAGCAGTCATCATACAGGGAACATTTAGATAATGTTCACAGTGACGTTTTAGACTAAAACTGACAACCAATTATGTATTTTGGCTTATCGTTTACATGACAATAGCATTTTGGGGGACTTTTCAAAACAGGTTTTAAAGTGCACGTTTTTGAAAACAATGCCGTTATTGTCTCTGTGTAAATTGCAGAAACGCTGACATCACCTGTTACTTGTTTGTTCAGTCTATAGGCATGTGGGCATGTGCGAGTACACCAAAAACAATAATGTCGACCAGCACTACGACCACATTATTTACATACACCAAACATTAAACATATACACTTGCCGAAAAGGGGTTTTAAAAAGCACTTATAGCTTAACTAGGTATGCATATGTGCAGAGCAGCGTAGTGTTTCTTTACAACATGACATCGCCAACTACTGGCCTGGTATGAGCAATATAGCGTTTTCACACGTTTTTGCAGATTCGTGCAAATCGTTCCGACAACATCATTGTGTGCCCTTACGGAAATAAAATATATTTCCTAACATATGAATCATAACTATATAAAATTACATAATGGTAGAAAATATACAGAATAATATATTGTGTAAATATATTAAAATACATAAGGAATTGCTGTTTTTCATATATTGAAAAAAATATGTGACAATATATTTACTTATATACACGCACGCACGCACGCACGCACACTCATATATGGACATGCATATTTTTCAAGTTAACTTTTCAAGTTTATTTTCGAACGTAGCTAGTTTACAATACAATAAGCACACCTGCTCATAAAGCACTTAGTGAAAAGACAATCACTGTGAAAAGTGCACAGCCATTACTTTTAAAATGTACATTTATTCATTTGGCAGATGCTTTTATTCAAAGCGACTCACATTGCATAATATTATACATTTGTGCAATTCTGGGATTGAACCCATGACCTTGGCATTGCTAGCACCATGCTCTAACCACTGAGCTACAAGAAAGCTAAATAAAGTAACATATCATATCTTGAAGGTGTTTGGACAATCGTTATCCTATCCACAGGCTCTACTCTTCAGCACCATGGTAACCCCATGAATTCACACACACCACAAACCCTTCTAAATGTCAAAGCAATACAACATTAAACACTAACAGATCTCCCCCTATAATAATATTGAGCAACAACACATAAAATAGCACCTAAATATAACATTTTTTTACATTCCCATAACAGTCAGAAGCAAAGCATGCTGGGAACCAGAAATCTGCTTTAACTCATTCCGTGATGAAGTCTATATATGTGTGTATATACATTCACATTTATATGGGACAATTTATGTGCAATATATACTCAATAAAAGATCAAATCTGATGAATATTAGATTTATTTTTGTCTTTGCTTCCAAATATATTTATATGTTCAATATATAGCCATATATTGTCAATGCATACATTGATGTTTATTAAAAAATATTAGCACCAGTTTTTAATATGTGGAAATGTATTATGTAATATATTGCATTATATTTCGCAATATATTCCCATATATTTTTTTTCCTAAGGGTGTGGGAGAAACTTTTTTGTTTTTTTTATTTTCAGCACAAGCTAAATCCTTTTTATGTAATTGCGACACATCATAGGTTGGACTGCTGAAAGCAGGTGGTAAGTGGAATTTAATTTTAAATACTGTACATTTTTGTTTACATCTAGTGATCATGGCAGGAGTTCATTAAAAGATGATCAATTGATGGAGAAGAGCGTTCTAACTGGGCATATGTCCAGCTATGCAGTAGATTTGGGCATACTTTCACTATTTAAAGGGATAGTTCACCCAAAAAATGAAAATTCTGTCATCATTTACTCACCCTTCTGTCATTTCAAACCTGTATGACATCTGCAGAACACAAACAAAGATATTTTGAAGAATGTTGGTAACCGAACAACGGCGGTACCCATAGACTTGCAATGGTTCTATAACGGAGTTGCACGAAGCCACATCTGATTAAGGTAATTATTGTGATATGTAGTCGAGAAAGCATGTCATTCCAGCATGAGATTAAAACTCTTACTCTTCATAAGCCATTCATTTATAAATTGGCTGATTTGAAAAGACTCGCAAACTGCACCACACTGTGTCATCTAAATCATCTACATGAATAATGACTGCCTGTTTCTGTGGAGACGCAGCAGAGAGCCCATCATTTTGTGTTAGTGCTGCAGTGAGGCCCTTTCATAGCCGTAGCTAAATGTTATTAGAGAAGTGCCGTTTCACATGCTGCGTATTACAGCTGTGTCTTGCTGAGCTGTTTTCCATTGACCAGCTCTCTCTTTTTACTTCTGCAGGCTGATAATGGCATGTGGGTTGAGGGGTCAATGTACACGGCTGCTTCAAGGGCCCTTCGCTCCGTGCTAAGCCAAAGGTAAACCTCTGCCCATCCAATCCTCAGTGGGAGAGGGTGGCACTGGGCTGAAGATGGGGATTAATCTTTCACACTGTTCTGTTTCACTCTTTCACTCTCTCTGTTTCTTAACAATAACAATTGGCTAGTGAAAACTTCCAGAGGCAAGCCAGTTCACTCAGCGGCCATGTTGGTAATGTTCCCCTCGGGCAGCTATTTTCTATGCACTCAGTGGGCATACAAATAAAGCTCTTATCTATTTGAATAGGAAGAGACTGAAATTTCCATTGTATTTAAATAAAAAAATCAAATCTGCCATAAATGGTAACATTAAATGTAAAGGCTTTGCTCCTTCACACTGCCACAACAAACGTCAACATTTCAAACATTCAGTCTATAAAATGCTGAAAAACATGACTGTCATGTAATTCATGTAATACATTTACATTATTAACTCTTTAGGCATGATTGACAGTCCTACGTCTCCAGCACCACCAAAATAGACGTGCCCACGCATGTTTGCTTCAATAAAGTTAGAAGAGACGCTTACGGTTTTGTCATGACAACAGTTTACAATAGTTATTCAAATTTTAGAAAGAAGATCATGCCACGCTGGCTAGATCCCTTAAGATCTTGCAAATATCGACTGAATGTGTTCAGTTAATAACAACAAACAGCCACACACTAACAAGGTGACCACATTCTCTCTGTAGGGGAGCGAACAATGTCTCCATCCAACTAGGGTTTACAACCATAACACCAAGCAGAACAAATTATAGCCTTATAATTTCTGGACTGGATTATTACCAATTTGCTGGTCCTCCAGCACTGGCTATCAAACCATTACAAATGGTTCAGAATGCAGCAGCACTATTAAGGGTTCAGCATACAGTTGAAATAGAAAAACAACAATTTGTTTCACTAGTTCGGCACTGCAAACCAAACAGAACTCTCCAAGAAAGTTTGCGTTGGCTAGTAAACACCCTCGAGCCACCATTGGTCCATGGCCATTACGTAATAGGTGGGTGTGTTATTTAGCGCCGCCTGTTCTGTGGTAAATAATAACGCATCATTTTATTCAGCTGAGGTGAGATAAGGTCTACATCCAAAAAAACTGTAATATATGAGCAGCATGAATGCTTTTGAATGTCGCATGCTATTCTGGCGTGCTATACTGATGCCTAAATTTGCGTCACACGCACTGTACACTGTCCCTCGCGTATTCGTAAAAGTATAATTCGGGCTTTATATAATTCGAATAATTCGGGCTTTACCTTCACTACCTCTTACATAAAAAAATCTAGCATGTTCTATCTACGTCTTCCAAGAGGTAAGGTCTAGCTCTCGATAACACTTATACGTATTATAGCCTCATTAAGATGAATCGCTTCATTGTTTCTCTCCCTTTTATAAGCCGCTTCAGATAAAAACATGTCCTGCTTCAATGTAAATCTGATTACAGCCATATTGAGTTAAACGATTTCTTCTATTAATTTTTCTACGACTTGTCTGTCTATTCACCTTTACTCTCTGGTATAGTTATTGAACTCAAAAGATCTCATTGCCTGTGCAGTATTTCTTTTTTGACACGTTATATGTCCTTTTTCACTCCAGACTCACCTTGAACTTAGTGGGCCATTGCTTAAAACCAGATCCATTACAAACATTCATACAGTATTTTAATATGCATACCACTGGTTAATATAGCAACATACGGTACTGTAAGATACTGTACGGTACGCGGCAGAGAGAGCGGTCTGAAACACCTTATAAAAGCCAAGCAGCATTCAAAGAGAACTCTGGGAGTCTCACAGACTATAAAAGAGCGGGACGCGTTGCTGCGGACTGTCAAAGAGCACCATGGCAGTGGAAGTAACATGCTGAGTCATTTAGAAAAGGCCATTAAACTGCCTGGATGACTTCTGAAGTTTCACTAAGCACCCTCCATGCCACTCTGTAATGCATTACCTGGGACCTTGGCAGCCTTTACCTGCTTTTTTTACATTGAAGATAATAGTATCTATTTAATTATGAATTACTACAGGTTCACAAGCTATGGATTACGGTGTAAAAATGGCATCGGTCAGAATGATTAATGAGGCAACTATGCCTGCTCACCTCTATTTGATTGAGCGTGAATTGCATCGACTTGGATCCGGTTCCTGCTTTAATGTATGAATACCTCATTTCCTCTCCTGGTCCAAATTGTTGGGAAGCATTACAACACATCATTGCATTTTATTTTTACTTTTAATTATTACTGTAACTAGACAAACCCACATGGCTATATTTATTTATTAATAAAGTAATATTCAGGTGCTGAACAGAATGAAACTTTAGACAAAATAGCCTGGGATATTTATGTCTTGTTTTAATTTGGTTCCTTCTCCGTCATGCTATTAATCCAATTTTACCTGATTTAATGGATACAATTAAAAACAGCCAGAGCACAGGTGCTGTACTTCAGCAAAGAATAGAGTTTGTCATAGAGAGAATACTAAGCAGAACATTTATCTCACACCAGTTCTGCATCTGCCAAAGACCTTAGTATCATTATAACTCAGAGGCACTGTAACAGATTTGAGGGATTAATGTATGAAACAGGTGCCATTTGTGTCCCTCACGTGCACAGAAAAATGACTTCAGTGATGAAAAGCTGATGCCAGCTTGTGTTAATATAGACATTTTTCTAAACACATTAACAAAAGCCAATTTTTGGCTTGTCTCCACACATATGGTTCTATTTCATTCAATATTAGAAAAATTCACATTTTAGAAAATATATGGAAATTACATTTTGGGTTGTTATCCCTTACCGAAAAGACATTTCTTTTTACATGTGATTACATGTGTACATGTGTTTGGAACACATTTGTGTGAATCCTATGTGAATTATTAGGCCTACATGGAAAAAACCCATGTGATGACATGTGAATTTCATGTGTCTCTTCTGTAAGGGTTTATGTTTCATGCTTTCAAAAGACATGACTTTTGTTCTGATGTTAGAGAAAAAAGATGAGCGAACAAATTATATACCTTGATACTAAAAATGGAATTTACCAACACTCCAACAAATTATTAACAACCTGAAAGTTTCTTCTTACTCAAAGTTCGTGCTTCCTAATGTGATATTCACAGGACTGATGCCAAGCATACAGCCTATACAGCATTGTGTCTTCACAGTACTAAATAACTGACACATCAAGTGTTTCCTAAACGCCAGACTTGCGCCTGCTTGAGTTTTACTCATGTATAACATGTCAAACGGTGTCTAAATTCCTCTTGCTCAACAAAAAACACTTGCTAATAGCAAGCTGCAAAACATGCAAGGTGAATTCATGTGATTCCTGTTTGATGTGACATTTCCCGTCAGGGTTAATTATCACATTGCTGTGGCGAATTAGCCTCGCTCCATGCTCATGTAAGCACAACGGAGAGAGAGGGAGAGAGAGAGAGGAAGAGAGGGAGAGTGTCAGAGCGTCGCTGAATGCACATAACATATAAACAGAGAGATGAGAAAACGTAATCCTTTCTCTTTCTCACCCATCTAGAGATTTCCCTGCTTTAATGAGTTCAGAATAAGAATCAAACACAAACAACTGTGAACTGCTACCCCAGTCACAACAACATTAGTTCGGGTCAGATTTGTTTTCAAAGCGGCTCTTTTTCTGAAAGTAAGGCCCCTTACTTTAGTGTACCGTTCCGGTAATGTCTTCATTTCCTTCTGCGGTATAGCAGTTTCAATCCACAAACAAATTTCCCCAAAAGCGGCGAGCTAAATTCTACGCGGCTCTGCAAAAAAAGCAAGAACATCTCACAGGAGGCAAACCCTTCACGGCACACTAACACCCAGAATGCATTTCTCATTACATCTAATACCGGTGAACGCCGTCTACATCCACACGGTGTGAGAATGGGATTTACACCTAAACAAAGGCGGCACAGAATCAATCTGACAAGCTCTGGGATTTCAGATGACCCAAAGTCATCGAGTGTGACTGAAGTGAAGCTCCACAACCCCAAGCAGTCACCCAAATCCAGCCTCGTTCCTGTCAAGCATATCCCAGGCACACTTTAAATAGGGCTGTGCTTTCTAGCCTCCACAATGACAATCGATTCTTCCCTCTGTCAGTCGCACAAATAAATATGAAGCTTTAGCCGTTAAGTCACTTTAGCATTAGCGCGGCTGACGCGCTGTGACTGGTAGCTCCTTAAAGCATTAATTTCATTTGTTCGACTATAATGAAAAGGACAAAGTCACCGGCAATTCCTGCTATTTCTCATTCTTACATCAGTGCTTTAGTGCTAGAAAAACATTAACACTGGCACAATGCTTTAATATCCCCAGAGAGACACTTAGGGAAATGTGGCATCAAACAGTAAGACTTTAGCACCAAGACTGAAAGGGTCGCTGAGGATTTAGCGGGAGCGCTAACAGCTCTATCTGCGCACAGAGGTGTAACAAATACAAAACGCTCAGATTTTTGCATATAGATATAAGCAAACACGAGGGAAGAAATGTTTTCACATTAGAACGTGATTCGGATCCCAACCGCCCCCTCTGTGAAAGAGGCAAATAAATGGTTTTAAAACTGTTATGACAGGATCAGAATGAAATCGTGTTTTTCCTCAGGCAATCGATGTAGAGGTGACCTATATGGAGAGCTACTATCCATTAAGTCGCACGCTTTAAATGGATTAAATTGGACCATACAATGTGTTCCTGCGTGTGCCCGTGTGTCCGGTCAACCTACTTGCATTAAAAAAAAATACCCAAAGAAAACAATGTGTACGTTTTTCAACTAAATGACAATTCATTTTTTCCCTTACTGATATAAAATGACAGTATTTTTAAGGTAAAGTGGGGTAATATTTACATCAAGAATTGCCTTAGGGCGTATCGATCACGTTCTCTGGCATGTTCTTGTGTGTTTTTGTTTCCAACCTCTAACAGCTCTCAATGGTGAGAGGAGTCAGTGAATTTTGCCCTCCCTTCGAGCCAAAGACCATATGTTCTGAATCCATTAAAGTCATTGCTCTTACACAGGGATGTAATAAAATATTTCCACCTCACAAATTAATTTTTTAGCATTGCTTAATTTTCTTAGCAAGACCTTGACCTTCATGTATCATTTCCTGCGGTGAGAAGAAAAGGAAATGTTTTTCTTTTCCATTACACATAATAAAAGAATTAAACACGTATAGCTTACACAAATATTTCTGATTGTGGGGGGATGGAAATTCGCCACTCAATATTACTGCCATGAACGTAGCAAATCACCAATGACCTACTTGCAAATGACTGAGTTGTGTCCGATAATCAACTGATGGTTTGTGCAAGGTTAAACCCATGGGAATTGCACAATGTGAAGGCAGTTTAGAAAAGAAACAAGGACATCTTTGACTATAATAAATAGCATTTCAGTGTTGTTTGCCACTCAGATTCAAATGCGGGCAAATAAACTGATAACTCTGACCTACAAACTCTAAGATAAAACACCACTTTGCAATGTAATATTACTCAATCTGTGGCCGTGATATGTGGACTGTTCCAATCTCACACACAGAACAGCATCATTAGTATTAGTGTGAACCATATTCTCCAGAGGCTAATTGCATGTCTGTATTGAACAGGAAAATGAACAGCCTCGGCACAGAAAGTGAATTGAACTTGTCTGGCAAACATCTGGCAAATCGGAAATGAGCGGAAATTTGTATTTTGTGTGGAGAGAGATTAAATGTTGACTGTCCAAATAAACAACTGTAAAATTTCTAGCTGAAATAACTTTAAATATAATCTGTACATCCATGCATTCCTTATAATTTATAGGTGTTGCTGAATTAAGCTAATGTAAATTAATCAAGTAGCTTTGACACACGCACACGCACACGCACACGCACACGCACACGCACACACACACACACACACACACACACACACACACACACACACACATATATATCCCCTAACATTTAAATATTTTTGAGTAAAAAATACAAAACATGCCACCTAGTTATGTACATTTATAATTCCTGTCACTACACAACATGTTATTCTCCATTTCCTACTTAATGCTATTAACATGTCCAACTGATTGAGACCCAACATGTTTATGGATATAATTAACCTATATCTGCTGTACATGTTCAACTTTGTTTGTTTACAAGCTTGAATAAAGATAATCACACCTCTTGCAAAGTTAACATTTTATTCAGAACAAGAGCCATTTCAATGTCACGTGTGGAATCGCTACAGCGCCTAATCTTGTATTTGTCTATTTGCAGTATAAAAATAAACAGCCTGTAAATGGAAGATTACAGATGCTATATATAATGGAATATCAGGATGATCTCTGCCATTTGCCATGATTTAATTGTGTTACTCAATGTGTCGAGAGAGGAAGAGAAAGATGGAATGAGAGACAAAGAGAATGTGTGTGTTATCCAGCTTGTGTAGCCAGCTGTTGACTTTTCGAAATGGATCATCTAAAATCTGATAGCCATTTGGTGTGAGTGCTGAGACTAAGTGCCAGAGGCGTTTGGAGACAGTTGGGACAGTAAGTCCCATGAGGGAGGAACCACTTATCGGGGCCAAAGGGGAAGAAGGAAGAGGCCATTTTGATAAAGCTGCCCAACAGCTTGCTGCTGTATCAAGATTCCTCACACAAACTTGAACATACGGCACCTCATGCACAATTGATGTCAAACGTCAACCTTTGACTGTTTCACTGTGTGCAAATATAACACACTGGATGTGTAACACATTTACATGCAGTTACATGCAGTGGGAAAAGTGTTGGACCACACAAGGTTACCAAAACTAACACTAAAGTATAAGGAATAAACGAAATAAAATGTGAAAGTTGAGGTGCTAAATTTTGCAACTAAAAATCGAACTAAAAAGTAAACTAATACAACAAATTAAACTTATATAGCAACATGACGGCGCCGATAGCCCTGTGGACCCAAGTTCGATTGTATCTTTGCCCAAAACATTCCTGTCAGCTCCACAGTTTCCTGTCCCAAGGTGTAAAAGGCCCTAAAAATGTATATAGCAACATAATTATTTAATAATAAATAATAAAATTACACAAGAAACTAAAATGAACATAGAAACTAAATATAAATGCATAAACATAAATAAGAAAAATATCAACAAAAGCCAATTTAAATTAAAAATAAAACACCATAAAACTGAGTAAAAAAAGCTTTTTTATCTGCATTTCTGAATGTATCTTTGCAATTACATTCCAGTGTTTGTTGAATTCCAACAAAATCACATATCTGAAGTGACAAAGTCATACAACAGTAATGTGAAACAATCATGCTTATTCCATCAAATATTGATTTTACTTTTCTTAAGTACACGCAGAACATAATATTGTGCCATTTAAAATAAATATGAACTTCTTTCTTTGCAATATTTGAGGTCTAAAAAACAGTTGTTCTTCCCAAAATACTGTAAATACAAATAATATTCTTTTTTATTTAGAATTGGGGAGAAATTTTCTCAATGGTTCACAAAATTACTTAAACACATGCTTATAAGTAGACAATTCATAAAAGCTGAAAGTAACTTTGAAGTCGTCTCTTTTTTTATTTAAATATATATGTATAATAATAATATTTTTCTATATAAATATAATTTATATAGACAATTACAACAAGGATTTCAATTATAGTTATAACAATACGAATCAATTTACTAATTAAGAAAACAAAAATATACCACAACTTCATAGACCAACAAGCACCTGTTTAAATCACTAATAAATTCCCAGTTCCTTATAGTGATGTACTGAGTCCTCTGCTCTTGGTCTATGAGTGGTAATTGAATACTGACGTATGGATTAACCTAGCTTTGATGCATTACAGTAATCCAATTGATTATTAAAATAGAGGGCAGAGGGCTATAAAGATGACAAAAAACTTGTATGTAATTGAGCTGCATTAACCCCTTGTGTAAACAGGCAAATACAAAAGAACATCACAGTGCGGTTACAGCAGGCCGCAGAGCTTTCAGAGGCGCCAGGCCACTCCAGGGCCAGAGAGAAAAAGCTACATTGATTTTAAATAATGTTCCCTGTGACTCATCCATGGGAGGACATTTATCAAAGCCATCAGAGGTCTGTCTCGTATTCTCTCTCTCATCTAACTCCGGGGTCAATAGCCACACTTTAATATGCGCTATTCCAGTGCTTTCTAATCCCTGTCGTGGTCTTATTCCTGTTATAAAACAAAGGCTTCGACAGTAATAGACTAACGGTGGGGGAAATGAAACAGGTCATATTTTTGGATCCAAGGTATTGGGGTCCTCTGTGATAAAAGCTGTGTGACACTATAAAGATGCAATGAGCAGAAATGCGGTACAATCCGTCTGGTTCTTAGAAGTAGGGCACTGGATGAGCAAAGCTCACGTTACTGGTCAGAAACTGGGACTCAGCACATTTATCTCTGATGATGCGTGGGTGCACAATTTCATCGTGATGAAGCGATGTCTGGATGGAGCGTATTTCTTCATCCATCAGTCATTTTCGAAGTCTAATTTTAGGTTTTGCGCGCAGGCTTAAAGCAACTGTGATTATGATTGAGTGGGTTTGGGGTCACATTCTGGGTTTGGGTCACTTGTATCTGACACCTCTCACTGTGATGGCTTGATGGAGAGACTGCGCTCCGGATAATGAGGTACGGATGATGCCGGATGTGCGAATGCAGTTGCATCATGGGTAATACAGCTTGAAACTGACACGCTGCTGTTTTTTGGGAATTGATGGAAACTGGCTGCAACCCATGGGGATTGACTGGGAATACTACTAGTATTTTACAAGATCTAAGGCTGTTGATAGATAAAGAAAATTAAACTAGAAAACTGATTATATATCACCCTTATCTTATTTTTTCATTGTCGGCCTGTGTTTACATAGCCGTCATGCCCAGTTTCACTATAAGGAAAATTCCCTTAAACTGTTTTTACACACACGTCAAGGGGCAAAATTAATGGTGTTCATTTTAATTGCAATCTTTTTTTAAATAACGCACTAAATTAAAGTGTTAAATTGAGAACCCTAACATGTCATTTTTTCGTCCATTCTATATGTTAAAATGAACCAGGGAATATTGGAGCCAGACATGCATCAATGTTGTACATGAACTCAACCAATAAAAAATGACACTTGAGATTAAATCTCTCTTTGGGAATATTGTGTCCCGAAACTAAATATTACCTCTTGCCATCTGTGTTAAGCAGTGACACCAGTGTCTGCACTCTTACATACTCGGGTATCATTACCTCCCCGTGGCAGACTGTGTTGGTGACCTCACATCCTGTTGGATTCAGCCCCATCTGGTCTCTCTGAAAGTAATCTGAACTGAGAAGAATGCGAGGGTGAATAAGAGCAAGGAGAAAAGATATGCAAAAACAAGCAATAAGGCATTTGAAGCTTATTTTTTTTTAAAACATTCTAACTGAAAGCTCATGATGACAGGATAAGGAGATTAATATAAACTCCAGATCATGATTAAAGATTAGGTTTTCGGATTGCGCTAGACATTTAAATAACACTTCATAAACACGCAATCACATTAGGCTAGCTTTGCTATTTATAATATATATTTAGCGAATATTGATTACATTATTTTTTTAAATGAATTACTTTCTATTTATAATCCAAGGATTTGTTTACATCATTATTTAAATGACGCTGGACTTTGGCTCGTGCAATAAATCTAGAATAAAGATTTTCAGACAAGGCTAAACAGGTCTACTAAGTCCCAGTATTGCTTTTTTATACAGATGGTAAGATGTAGTCTCATTCTGGTCTGTCTGATTCATACTGCACATAATATTGACTTTGAAAACCACATCAGGTTGACTGACCTCTGAACAGAAGCCACAAACTTGTCAATGTATAAACTCTGTCAGAGAATGTCATCATTTAAGTAGGTTGCAATTGGTTGCATATTAGCTTATTATTGTGCTACCGGCAATTTCAGATTTGTTGCCGCTTAGCATCACAAAAATAAATAAAGAACATTCAGGCATGTCAATCATTCAGCCCCTTTCTATTCTAAGAGACCAGTTCTTGGCATTTGTAAAGACTGGAAGGAAAGCCTAAGGATAAACATTATACTCCAAATTAGAGCAAAATTCACAAAGTATGAGATTTGACTCATTTAAAAAACTAAATCTTTTATTGAGTCTTTGGAGAAAAAGTCAGCCACTAAAATAACTTTCGAAAATAGAAAACTAACCTAGCCTCTCTGCAAGTCAATACATCAGATCTTCATATCCACTGCGATCCACTGACCTCATGCGCTCTCAACTTTTATCCACAGCGCTAAATCTGCCGAAAAGAGTCAATACACTAACCTTCTAATTACACAGACAGAAGCCAGGTCAAAGCATATATCAATACAAGTGCCTGACTGGGGCAGACAGAAAGAAAGAGTGCATGCTCAGTTCAAGGGTTTAAAGGGTTACAACCTTGAGAGTGGAGATTAACCCCTGAAGGTGTAATGGTCTCTGGAAGGTGAGATATATGGAAGAATATGCACATGCGATTTTGAATTACTGCTATTATTTGTTTAAATATTGTCAGTATTAATCGTAACCTTAATGAAAAAACTCCATGTGCACTCTGTTCAGAGAACCTCCGAGTCTGCCAAGGACTTGCAAGAACAATGGAAATCCTCTGGGTAAAATAGGGAGGAGATTTAGATACATCAACACTCGGACTGTAGGGAAGAAATCTGTGAGAAAGAAATGAATTTATGAGTCCACCTGTAGCAATTTAAAAGAGCACCGCTGAGGTTATATGACCTACATTCAGCCAAGCTTTGAAATCGTCTCATTTTCTTTTCTATATTCAGCTTCACAAATGTTTTGAAAAGACCTCTCGCGTCCACATGCACACATTGGTGCTGAAACGCGACCTTGGAAAAATTGCCATTTCCTGTGACCACATTTTTACACTGGATGACGTCAGAAGGCCTGGCTGAACTTTCCGACACCAGAAAAGTGGTGTATTGGTTTTCTTCTTATTAAAAACCTTTCTAAAAATTATGGTTTTATCCACTGGGAGGATTAAAGTCCTCTTTGACCCCCTGAGACCTTCCGTTAAGCCGTTTCCCTCTCACGCGTCGTGTTCACGGCCTTGCTGTTGATATTTTCTCCTGTCCTATAAATAATAACCTCGCGTCTTTAATTACGTGTACCTTGTGAGATAGCCTAATCCCACTTCCCCTCCGAATATCGTCATATACGCTCGACGTGAGATTGCTGCCATCAAACCGCATTGCACATGGGAGAGTGGATTAAGTCTAAAAACATGCTAATCCTCCCAAATGAGTATTTCTTACTCATGCCCAGCGACCCTGTGGCTTGGAATAAAACTCCCAAAAGTGTGAAACCGGCCATTGAGCAAATGCGGCACATGTACTGTCTTAGCGTTTCTGGAATTGTTAATTGCTCACAAGCAGCAGTAAATCCACTGGACACGGCGGGGATTAGAAACTGTCTGCCGCATATGTTTCTAATGTAGCTTCCATTAGCTGGTATTGTTTTAACCTTAAGCGGAAAGCCATTTTCCATGTCAAACCAAATATCCCTGCTAATTGGTCGGCTCGGCCAACTGACGTTAACTGATTAAAGATAAGACGGGTGACATTGTGAAATAAACAATATGGAGAAGGAGTTTGATGGGTGTAAATGGAATGCCGTAGAGGTTTATATCAGATTGAGGGAATTTTTTAAGTTTCTTATCTGATTTTACTGATACTGTTTATTTGTGGATTGTGTTTAGAAGCAGTCCAGTAATGGAGGAGAGTTCTGTTGCTCTTGAAACCTTAAACCTGTCTAAAACCTGTTTACATTTCATGTTCATTCACATCACTTATATCTTGTTTTTAGTTAAGTGTCAACTCTGTTATAATCATTTCACCAGCAGAATGCCAAAGTTGATAAGGTTAAAAGGATTTTGAAAGTAAACTTTGGACTTACATGTGAACGTTTTGAGAGAGCATTTCAAGATGAAAAAATGAGAGCAAAATTATAAACCAGCTGAAAAAAATTCAAACCATTTCGAAATTATTGTACGTTTTCTGAACTCAATATTTATAGGTACACGTTTAGGTAAATGTTTTTGTTTCATTCTGTAAACAATATTTCTATATACAACTTGAAATAAAAATATTGTTTCTAAATGCAATTATTCTCTGAAAATGAAAACTGGCGAAGCGAGTCAAAATAACAGAAAAGATGCTATTTCTTCAGGCTTCAAATACTCCTAATACTAAGATCCTATTCACTTTTAAACAATACAACAATAATAGTTGTACATGTTTTTAGGAAAAGTTTTTCACATTGCTGTTGGATGACTTTGTCACGAGTCCTGGGGTTTGATTTTGTTGAAATTCAACAGACTGGAATACATCTAGAAATGCTGCTTAAATGAATATTTGGAATGGTCTCTTCATTTTCTCCATGATTGTATAAAAAAGTATTCAAGTAAATCACTCAAATGATTTCCTGTACACATTATAATGAAAATATGTTTAAAAAGTTTTTCATATAAACATGTTTGTAACATCAATTCAACTCATCCAATCTCAGTTGATTTATTGAATCAGTAATTTATCTTGGATGGCTAATTCTAATATCGCTGAAAAATCTAGTTGGCCACACATTTTCTTCAACGCCGTTCTTCACCTCCACATTTAATTCTGTTTCGGACGTTAGCTCCGTCTTTAACTTGCAAGCTTCACAGGAGCGGGCAAATTGAAAAGTGAAAATATGCAATTCATTTACATGTGAATGTTGAATCACTGTACAGTGCGCTGTGGTCGATATAAATGTTGAAATGCTTGTACAAAAATAAAGGTCTCTAATGAGTTCCGCGTTAGCGATGAGCGACAGCTTCATAATAAGGCATAAATCACAGCAGACACTGGTGTTTCTTTGAAATATGGCGTCTGGGAGAGCCGTCTGAGACCCGCGCCAATCCTTATCGCCCTTTCAGGCATGGCGTGCATCATGGATTCCAGATGGCTTGTCATACATCAGGCCTTTTAGCTCTCTGACACACACGTCCGCCAAGCTGCTTCTGCTTAAACTGCATCTTAGTGGTGCCTTTCACAAAACTCACCTCTGAGTAAAACAGAGCCTGGCTTTCCATCAGGCTCACCTGCTTGTCTTTGCTGAGGGACACCTGTAAGTGCCAAGACCTTTGAGGCACCATCATTTCAAGGCTGTCAAGTGAAGGCGCCCCCCCCTGAGGACCGTGAAGGATTTGGCGAATCTCTCTTGTGGCTTTGGTCTACAGCAGATAGGTCTGAATAGGTTCCCTTTGCTAAATCACAGTCATTAGAGCAGAACACATCCTCTCTCATCTTTTCAGTTTTCTCTCATGTGGACTTAATAAATGAATGAGACATCTCTAACTGGCTGAAGATACACACGCTCGCATGCACGCCCATGAATATATTTACACTCCATTTGCTGTACCCACTTGATGATTAGAGTCACAGGCTGAAAGTAATGTCTTATGAAAACGCGCCGCGCGCTCCTGCCATGTTCCCGATCTAATTTGAAGGCAGAGGAAACTGTCGTCTTTAATCACGAGCGGAATCTGGAAGGCCATCAATAAAACTCAATTATCCTCCACGAGCCGAAGAGCAAGCCTGGTGTTTACACTGTAAACCCACGGAAATCCAAATGGCCGTCTCCGTTCGACCTGTCGCGCGGATGCTGTGCGCGCTTACCGCGCGCCCGTTCCCTCCACACCCCCGCGCCCTCCACACCCCCGCGCCCCCCTTCAGCACCTATCAGGCGAGAGAGTGATGAGCACGGCCGTCTCTGCTCCCGTCAGCGCAGCATTATCTTAAATCATCAGCAATTTTTCCCTCGTCCTCTACCGATCTCAATCGTGACCCGCAGCTTGCAACTTCCCCCCGGCCCGGCTCCCACTCGGCCCGTGGCCAGCCGTTTATTTCATAGCTGTGTGCTTGCGTTCTTATCAAGCCAAGAAAGAAACTGTATTTGGAGTTATCTGATGGGCCTATACGGGGGTGCCAGGCACACAGCAGTCACAGTTGGTTACACGCTGATTCCCCGCATGAAGTCGTGCTTTGGAGATAATGAAATTCACTCCTAAGGATGAAGTCGGTGAGGAAAAAGAGTGAGTAATTACTCAAACCTGTTATTTGGTTACGTATAGGTTGAAGGCATAATGGTATTCAGCCATGTTTACTTAGCACGGCACCCACACAGGCATTTTGTTCGTGTTACAGAGAGAATGGGATGTATTGTTCTCATATGAAAGGCTAAAGGGATGCTTCAGTCTGCTGTTTGATAATTAAAGCCTTTTTTCAGAAGATCTTTTAAATTACCATCTAGTTTCTTGCAGCTAAACTACATCCACAAATAGAGATCTATTCATACATAACGTGCTTAAACAACGCTAGCATAATTAATACTTATCATTATTTATCAAGCGGACGGCTTGCATACTGCATACAATGATTTTCAGACTAAAGTCACATGTTTTTTGGAGATAACATTTCAGGAGAAAAAAACTGCACTTCCATAATGAAGTTCATGTTTAAAGAGTAATTTTGTGTTTAATATAACAAAAATTTCAGCTGGGGTGCCAGAAATAAACTGTAAAAGAACAGTTTTTCCCCGTTTTTCTTGTAAATTTGCATATTTGAAAAATACATAAAAATCTGTCAAACAAAACAATACCGTATTTTTTTACATTTTACCTGGAAAAACTGTAAAAAACCTGTAAAATTACATTTTTTTACAATGTAAGTGTACTCAACTGTGATATTTTGAAACACCATGAATGTTAACTAAAATATGCTTTTAACATTCTATATGTGTATTTATTTGTTGTACACACTATTATATGAAAGATGGGATTTAAGTGTACTTCAAGTGGTGAATAAATCCATTTTTAAATACAGAGATCATTTTTTGTGTATTAAGTACAAAATTAGTGTGAGATAATAGAGCACTTTAAGTACATTATGGAAGTGCACTTTTTTCCACCTGGGATGTAAGGAAATGAAAGAGCGGATGAGGCAAAAATGAAATAACTGTTACCTGGGGAAAGGAAACTCATTGTTTATGGCCTCGACTTTTGTACACTGTTTCCCGTCGCTCAAAGCATCTGGACATTTGATGACAAAATCTACATTTTGGGTTCCATGTCTCAAACTAGCGCATTTCCTCCACTGGGACTTTTTGTTAAAAGTATGTGCTTTTATAATGATGTCTAGCTTAAAAATGCTGAATCAATAGTTGGATAATACACGAAAACGAGCGCCGCCTGAAGAAGTGAATAGCATTATGCTTCATGTTCTGGTGATATATATCACTGACAACTTCTTTAAATGAACAAAATCCTTTCATATTCATAGCTGGTATGTCAATTCAATTGTTGTCAATTGGTTGAGATGAAGAAACATTTCTGCACCACAAAGAGAGAGAAAAAGAAAGCATATTTTATCATACAAATCGAGAGATTAAATTTCTGCATGTCAGAAACAGAAAACGTCTGTGAAGTTAGGAATACATTTGTTCCGTTACTTCCCAGCGTCACCCAAACAGCGTTTTTGCCAGACAAGCTCCTTTTTTATCCACGAACCGAGTTCCTCTGACACTCGAGGCTGATAAAAATCCTATTTGTTTCCTTATTAAAAAGCCTGGTCTTTTGTTCTGTCCACTCTCATCATCTTGGAATGTGCAAATGGTCTTCTGGCTCTGTCTGGCCTTGGGAATGAGAAATGCCTGGGAGCCTTGGGCACTAAGGTGCAATAATGTCTTTGATTTATACTGCTCTTATGTCAGCAGATTTAGAGCTGGAATATTGTATGACCCCCCTGTCATTGCCAATACATACTGAGTGGAGGAGAGGCAGCGAACCCACTTTGATTTATTTATTTAGAATTTTTTTCACTCCCCTCATGTGTATTGAAAGTCATTTTGATTTAAAATGATAAAAAGAAGGAAAGATTGCATCAGAAATAAACCATCGCCACTGAGTGATTGGCCATGTCCAAAAAAAGCGTTCTTGGCTTTTGCTTTTCGAAATCATTGTGTTTTATGGTTTCATGGTCATACATATTCAGCGCGGTACTTTTCATTGTCTAGAATATGTAGCGCCAATCAACGATGAATTTAAGAAAGAGAAATGTGACAAGTGATAAATTCAGTCCAAGCCTCTGCGGTCTTATTGGTTGATTGTGTTCCAAAGCACATGGCTGTTTATCACATGGATAATTCGTTTTGATTAACTCCTCTGAATGCACATCAGTGGAAGTCTTTTGAAGTGCATCAAACATTGCATTCATCCCCCCAGGGAATAAACAGTTGATTTATCTATTTATTTCTTTGTATTTGAATAGGTAAAGGTGCTCGAGCTGGAAGGAAGGTGACAGCAGGCTTTTGTGTGCCCAGGGCATGTAGCCTGGACATGCCAGTGAATGGTGATGAATATGAGTGTGGAGGACTCGTCTCAGAGAGGGACAGGAGAGGGAAACACAGCAATGCTAATACAGAGCCTTGGGTGGTTACACTTACTGCATCCACAGATGGTCTGGGAGTACGGACGTCCCTCTGGAGAATATCATCAGGTAGAGACGCTGTCAAAAGATCACAGACTTCTCGTCGTTTCCGCCAAAATTCCTGACATTTGTCCTTATATATTATGTATATCTGGCTCAGACGATGCCGGTTCTCAAATTTGTATACATTTTGTACATAGCGCTAATGTGAGGCCAGCTTACATCAGACGAAACATACTTTTTTACCATGTTGTGTTTGGGGTCCACTGTGGCCCTTTTAAACTTTCAGAAAACAACGTCTTAAGAGATAGTTCACTCAACAATGAAAATCCTGTCATGTATTCACCCTCATGTTGTTCCAAACCTGTATGACTTTCTTCTGTGGAACACAAAATAAGCTATTTAGAGAAATGTTTCAGTGGTTTTGTGGTCATACATTGAAAGTCAATGTTCCAATATTGTTTAAATACCAGTGTTCTCAGGAATATCTTCTTTTGTGCTCTGCAGAAGAAAGTCATTTGAAATAATGTGAGGTTGAATGAATGATGAAAGAATTTTCATCCTTTACATTACATTTTTAAGGTTTACATTTTTCTTATTAGGACTCATTATAAATGAAAGTGCATTGGATAATATTCACAAAAATATCTATTTGTGTAGAGAAGTACTGTACTGTAACATTGTTTCTCTTCAGTGTGGATGTGACCTTCTACTAGACAACTGGTGTTAATACAGTAGTAGAAGTACAGTATAACTTTCTAAAATGGATACACGAGAGCATAAGCTTTGTGATATAAAAGAGGGTTCAAGTTTCAATAACATCTGGCCACTTCATTGTGATTGGGTCAGAGTAAAATACAAAAAATAAATAATGTAATAGTATAAACTAATATTAAATAATCTCATATTTCAAAATTGTCTTAACCGCAGAGCAATTAAGAGACCATTTTCAGTTTTTACTGATTTGACTATAGGTATGTATTTAGGCAAAATATTTAGTTTTGTTTTAATCCGTGAACTAACAATATTTATATCAAATTTCAAATTCGCTTCTATTTGAATTTATTTGCAGAAAATGAAAACTGGAGAAACAGGTCAAAATAACAAAAAAGATGCTCAAATGCTGCAAAGAAAACAAGCTTATATTCACTTTTAAGCAATACAACAGAAATATTTGTACATGTATTTAGAAAAAGTTATTGAATTATTTTTTTCTTGACTTTATCACAGTTTTCATGTGTCTTGTCATGCTGTCAGTCTTTTACATTACTGTTGGATGACTTTATGTCACTCCTGAGGTTTGATTTTGTTGAAATTCAACAGACACTGGACTGGAATGGCAACAATACATCTAGAAACGCTGATCAAATGAAAATTTGAACTGGCCAACAATTTTATAAACACAGTCTTACAGGAATTTGTATGCACTTTATAAGCTGGCGAATTTGTACGATCTCATTCGTACGAATTGCCTTTGCCTTTGTGACATTAGAGTTAGGGATGGGGTTAGGGTTGGCCTTTCGATGTAGTGTATGTTGAAAGTCATGCTGAGTGATAAGATAAAAAGAGGAAATTCGTGTGCATGAAAATGGATCAATAAATATACGTCACAAACTGAGACTGGGTTGAATATCATATTCCAGTTACATTATTTTGGTCTTCGTTGTCCCAAACATACACACATGAAGTTTAAACAAAGACAAGAAATGATTACGTTCCATATGACTTTTTACTCAGACCCAGCAGGTCAGCGTGCATCTTTGGAATGACTAAAATTACCTTAAAATAGATTGTTCAGCTTATCGGTCAGACCCAGTTGTTTGGAGCATTCTTATCTTGACTTCTAGCATAACTATCATAAGTTATGCTCCATCCCAGCATGTATTAAGATGGTTTCACCAGCAGACAGTGCAGAGAGCCGGCTGATCCGCCAAAGCTGCTCTAACAGAGAGATTCTGCTAAATGAAGGGAAAAGCCAGGTTCCTGATATCACCCACCTAACTGCCCCCATGTGTGCTACTTTATTTCCCATGTCTTTCAGTCTTCTCAACTGTCTCTTTTCCTAATGATTAAACGCCACATAAAAACACTGGACATGGTTTATTTTCTGTGCTAACTAATAAAACAGGAAGTTTGAGGGACATGTCTATGGGTCTATTATTGTTGTTTTAAATAACCAATAGGTTATAATAGTTATATCACAGCAGTAAACTATGGTTTGCTACTTGCTAACAAACAAAACTCTGATTTTGGAAGACATTTAATATTTATCAAATTAAATAAAACCTTTGTACAAATGATTATGCTACAACAAGTCCATCATTTGTTCATTTCTTTACATCAGATCACAGATCTGGAAATCATAGTATAAATTATTTCCAAGTACTATTGAGAAAATGCTGCTCATTTCATAATGCAATATAAATATGTGCCATGTGTGCACAAGATTCATGCAGTGCTGTATTTCAACAGTAAAAAAGAAGAAAAAGAAAGCCTTGTTTTGCAGTGGCATGTTGGCACCGATGCTCAGAAAGCATCTCCAGAACTTTCAATTTACAACTGGTTTCTTACAAAGTCTCATTGTGCTGGATGAAGTACTGAGTGCTGAATGGGCTCTATTCACTGCAGCTGGTTTTATGATGTGTAAAAGATAAGTGGCCCAGAGCCTATGAAAGTGACGACTGTGATCTGACAAAAACACTGCCACTGCCTTATGTGCTGCTTATTCATTGATTTCATACCGCCATTCAGCTTAATGCATGAAAACACCCTTGTACACAATGGACTTTTGTGGAAGCTTCTCAAGTTATAGTGGAACGCATCGCTTTCATATGCCTAATGCACGCAATTCATAGTATAGGTCAGTTCCTTGAGCTGTTTAACACGAGCATGTCTCAACAACAAGTGTGTAAAAAATATGCAATATTAATGCAAAATACAGTCTGAAGTGCATCAGAAACATCAAGATTTTTTCCTCTTGAACTGTTCAGAGTTTTCTGTTGTTTTACTGTGATTTTCTTATTTTATCATCACCTTCTTTTTATAAATTAAATGTCAGACGTATGTTGATCAATTGCATATGTTTGTTTAGAGGGAATTTTGTGAGTAGCCAAAAAACTACATGAAAGATGAAAAATCTCTGCTTTGTCCAAATGCTCACTGGCAAAGTTGAAACGGGCAGCTTTGTTCTTTTTTGAGAGCAGAGGCTTCTTTCTAGCAACCCTCACATAAATGTCACGTCTGTTACATGCTTGTAGACGCATGTACATTTACCCAAGATGCTGCCAGAGAGGTCTGAAATTCTCTGAGGTGATGTGTGGGTTGGCCTTTACCTCATTTATTATTTTTCTGGTGCTTCTTGATGATAGTTCTGATGGGCGTCCACTTCTAGGCAGAGTTGTGGTCATGTTGAATGCCCTCCATTTGTAGATGATTTTTCTTACAGTGGATGGATGGAGTTGGAATCTCTTGGAGATGGTCTTATAGTCTGATAAGCTGTCACCACCTTCTTCCTGATGTCCTTGGATATTTCCTTTCCTCTTGACATTAACTTCTTGGCACTACAGTGGTTTGGTTGGTTTCCTCTCTCTTTTAACCAACCACTTTTCTAATGATGTCTAATTTGATTGATCTGCTTAACTTATTATCTAAGCACTCAAATGTGTTTTACCTGAATCTGTTACCCACTTGATTTAGCTGGGGCTTCACTTACTTTTGCACATATGACAATGATTCAATCTTTCATGTAGTTTTCTGGCTACTCACAAAATTCCCTCTAAACAAACATATGAAATTGACATTTGAGATTTAATTTATAAAAAGCAGGTAATGATAAAATAAGACAATCATGGTAAAACAACACAAAACAGCTCATTGGGGTTGACAAACTTACAAGCAGCACTGTATGTGTTTTTATTCTGCACACTTACTGGTGACAAAACATTCAGATTAAAGTTATCCATCCGTCTGCTTGACATTTTTTGACGATCAACCTTGTGGACATGTGCACAGCGCAGCACAGTGTGGCTAAACTGACAGCTGACATCACCCCGGGCTGCCAAGTGACGTTCCCTGGCAACACAACCCTCTGCACAGTCAACAGTGTCTTCCCAATGACTTTCCATATGCCCTCTGACCATTACAGCTTATTTATATATATGCAGCTCCTTAATTTTTGCCCTTGGCCTGACTGATGGTCTAGAGCAGATGCGTAGCATAAATGCTTTCTGACATTTGTCATTCCTGTTCTTCAATGAGTCAGAAGTGAGGAACAGCTCCTCATGAAAAGAAGTCAGGTTTCTTTAACCTTATTTGGTGAAGACTTTTCTGTCCCTAACATTTGTTTCCCAAATCATCCCCAGAATTACATGCTTTTAATGGAGCTCTTTAAAACGCAAAAGTCAAAGTAATGCAATGAGACAAAAGACAATAGGACCCATTAAGAACCAAGAGTTTGTCACGGCATTCAGTTGGGACAGAAGTTCAGAGTTCCATTGTGGCATTGCTGCTCATGTTCTTTGTAGACAGTGTAAGCGTATAATAATAATTTGAGCTGCCATGCAAGTGCAGTTTCATCAGAAATGTGTGTTTCATTTGACTTCAACCCACATAAAAAGATGTAAACCAGAGATGGCGATATAGACCACTTTACAAGATGTAAACACTGGTCTAGAAGCATTTCCGGTTTTATATTTTTAAATCTTACATATAATTAAATCTTAAATATATTTATTTAATATTTTTTTTCGATTACAAATGTTCTGTTGGTTGTATACTGTTGTATTCAAATGTTTGTGCCATGTTAAAAAACTGAAACAGGAAGTTCATCTGGACATATATACAATGAAAGTCATCAAACTGTTTATTTAATACAATTATTATACAATCAAATATTAATTAAAATTAAAGTTAATTAAATCTAAATTGTTATATTTCTGGCCACTAGCCAGACCGATTAAATCAGACCGGATGTTAACAAGCGTGTGTGTCCGATAAAACTGTCTAAAAAGGCAAAAGTTACGAAATGAAGCTTTAAAGGAATAATTCACCCAAAAATCTTAATTTTAGGAATTTAAGGAATCATTTCAATTTCTGTCTGCTTCTGTAAAAAGATATTATTCCATTTTAGTTAAAAAAGTGTTTAATGGAACAAATTTATATGAAATACAGTTTAGAAGTTCTATGCTTTTAACAGTTTTTTTGCAACCTTTTTAAAACCTAAATCTCTAGTCCCTATTCATTGCAATTGTATGGAAAAGGCAGCAAATTGTGTTCCTAGTTTTAATGAAGCAAGAGCCATTAAATTATGACAATTTTGCATTAACTATTGCTTTAAATATTCCTTTAAATTGAGTCTATAATCATTCATTGACTAAAACTTAATGTTTTGTTAATGAGTCGAAAAGAAAAGTACAGAGACAACATGAAACGATGGGAAGAGAGAAAGGAACAGAAACATCACAAGGCATATTTAAATTTACGTTGTCAGCATAAGCACCACAGCGTGTCACTGCATGTGGCTAATGCCAGATCACAGCTGGTTTTGTTACAATTTTAGAACAAGAGTTTTAAGTTTATTCATATAGTCAAATTAAACCATTCATCTGAACCTTTGTGAAAAAAATGGGGTTACTTATCATCATGAATATTACCACTAAACAAAATAGAATAAGGTACAAGCATCCTACGTAAGGCATGCATTATAAAACTGAGTGTTAAAACACGCCATCAAATGACAATGTTAAAACTGATGTCTCAATCAAAATGGGCTGTCCTCTAGAGAACAGACATCTATAAAGAGCCTCCCATTGAGCTCACTCTCCTCTTAAACAGATGCAAAGATTAATCACCTTCTAGAGTGTTAAACACTCCAAACCTGCCCTTGAGGAGTGAAGGGTCTATTCACAAAATCTCTATTAAGGGAAATATGTGGCATGGACCAATTAAGGTATCGGGGTAGTGCTTGCAGAGATCATTAAGCAGGTTTGTGTTCGGCTCAGGGGCTCTTTCACAGGAAGGACCAGCCCTTGAGAGAGCTGCCAGAGCATGGGGTGGAGTATAGGGGTCTTCTTGGCCATGGGGGAGGGGGTGTGGGTAGCAAAGCAACCATATGAGTCTAATGTCTTTGCCGGGAGAAGAATGGTTCATTTGGAGTCATTAGTAAATTACTGAAGTTTGAAGTCACAGCTCTTCTGGAAGAGAACATTAGGGCGCAATATCCCTCACGGACTCGCAGGGAAACAAATGATAATCGACACTTGGCGAGAAGTTTGCACGCAGCAGGGCCACCGTCAAACCAAATGCGGGCCAGCCGGCGTGGATTGCAAGCTCTATCGCAGAACGCCTATATCCAATTCCGATGTGTAATAACCGCTTACAGATAAATCACTAATGCACAATAAAGCTCTCCTTATAAAGAATGATTTATACAGCTAGCCTTATCTGCACGAGTGCTTATCAAATGAAAAATTACAAAGAATACATTGAGCTCATTAGTCAGAATTTTCTCAACAAAACCCTTTCTTTTATTCACTCTATCTCTGTTCTCTATATCCATGTTAAAAGTGGTCAGAGAGATGTCACGTCTGCGGATGCATGATGGGTCTTGAGCAGAGCGCACCGGGGATGGCGCAGACAGCCAAATGTCCCTCGCTCTCCAGAGGCCTTTATACTTTATCTACATGAACGGATTTCATAAGGAGATAGTGTGCCGAGCCAGCGATAGTCACTTTAAATGACCCATATCCTCATCTTTTATACATTTTGACCCTCTTTTAGAGTTAAGCCATGCATTCCTGCCTCCAAGACCGAAAGGCATATGATAAGATAAGGAAATATGAACATGTCCCTCTCCTTCTCGTCTCCTCTGCTTAAGCCGACTACGGAGAGGCGGGATCATGCAGCTAATGGTTTTTGCATGGAGAGGAACAACAGAGAAGGTAAATTGAGTTTGTCTTGTTGTGCGAACGCTACATATTATAGTCTGTCGATGTGTAATTGCTTCTGTCAATTTAGATTTTTGTCTACACTGGAAAAGCAGATATTTATGTTATTTCACGTAAGGCAGGAAATAATAGTAATTAAAAAGGCACCCTACATATCCACTTCAGGTGAAGTTTACTAATATGCAACAAACACAGATCCCGTAGAAGGAATCGTGCAACAAGTCAAGAGCTTTAGAATTAAATGAGGCGTTTCAAAACAGGCAGTCTCTGAAAAAATTATGAGGTTTATTTTGTTTAGCATGTTTCTGTGCAAAACATATTCCCCTCTGACTATCCTTCACGCTGTTAAAAAAAAGAAAAATCATCCAATACGCTACAATAAGCTGCTCGGTTGCCTTGAACCCTCTTCTCTCCACAAGAAAGGTTTGTGCCTGTCCAGATGTTACTGCTCAGCCTTTGCTCTTCATTAGTGAAACCAACTCCCACCTTATGAAAACAGCTCTTAAATAAAATAGAGAATAGAATGAAATAAACAATATAAACAAATGTTGTGGCCCAACTTAACATCCGGTAGACTTCCTCAATATCTGTTGAGTAGTTGTATAGTATTTAACTTAATACAATTCTTATACAATAAAATTTTCAAATAAATTAATATTAATACAAATTAAATATAACATTGCTATATTATAACTGAATGAAACCAATGAGCACTAGTGTAGTTGACGAATACAGTGTAAATGTGTAAAATGTGTCATATGTAATATATATACAGTATATATATATATATATATATTTTTTTTTTGCTATGTCACACCATTGGACAAAATGTGAACTACCCACATATATGTACAAACATGACAAAGTAATGTGCTGATACTGATAATAACTTACAGTAAATAATAATATAATAACAATACAGTAAAAAAACCTCTAAATACAACAACAGTATAAATAAAGCCAATAAACAGTTAAATCTTTTAAAAAAAACATTAAACACCAAACTAAACAAGCTGCAATGCATGCTGGGAACTTCCAAACTTTTGTTTGTTCATATTGCAGTTTGGCAAGCTGGGTAAAATTTGACACATTTTGGACAAACACTCAAGAATCTAAATCCAGTCAACAAAATAATCTTTGTTAGCAAAATGTTGATGACAAATCATATTCAGTTCACAAAAAAACCCTTTAAGTTACTTTGTTTCTTTTGTTGGGAGAACATTGTGAAGTTGGATTTTTTTACAGTGTTAAAGATTATTCACACTGATCTAACAGACACCAAAACGTTTGCTTTATGAGTTTGAAAACCCTGTTGGAGTTTGTTGGATCAATGTCAATGAGAATTTAGCATGTTAGTGTTTGTTGGCGTTGAACTTTATTGGCGTTTGTTGGATCAGCATGAATTAGTCTTTATATACTTATATATATATATATATACTTATCTGGCTACTGTATATGTACATTCGAATTCTGGCTGAATATTAACTTGTATATTAGTGGCTACAGAATATGTGAGGTCTTACTGTACCAGTACCTGCAATTGCTTTTTGATTATTGAAGGTATGAATAATGCAGTTCATCTGCTTGTTATCAAGAAAGCTTAGCTTTTTCTAAGAAGACATGAAAACTACCTTTGAAAGATGTTAAAACCAATGTTCACTTCATTCAATTTTAAAGAAATGGTTAAATGATACATTTACGCATTTGGAAGATGCTTTTATCCAATGCGACTTACAATGCAATATACATTATATATTTTTTGTTTCGCAGTATGTGCAATCCCCTGGGATCGAACCCATGACCTCGGCATTGTTAGCGCCATGCTCTAAGCACTGAGCTACAGGAAAGCTGGCATCGGTTTAAATGCATTGTTTTAAATGAATCATTTAAGTCAGCATACAGTAGCTCATCTTTGCTGTTTGTCCAGCGTTCATACACCATGGCGATTCTAAGCACAGGCCATTTTACATTAGACCAGCGAAACAGTACAATATGCATTCTAAAAAAAACAGGTCTAAAATAATGATGTGCTATTCTGGCTCTCATTCAGAGTGACTTCAGATGGCACGGCATGAATTAAGCAGGATGCACCTATGGCTCACTGAACCTGTGCCACCGAAGCAGCTAATGCCTGCTCCAAGCGGGAGAGAGAAGAGAGAGCGGCTTTTATGTCTCATCCACTCCTGTGAAATTCCCTTTGCACCGGGCCGTGCGCTGGTGGGCATTCCCCCCAAACCCGACTCTCTTCAGCAGCAAAATAAGACCTTAATGAGAGCTTTACGAGACACAAGATCCCCGGCGGCAAAAGCTAACGTATATCTGAATAAAACCAGTCCCGTGTGGAGATTCGTGCCAGGCCACCCGAGGTGACAGTGGGGCCCGCATACCGGGGTGTGCCGAGCGAGAGCCAACATGTCACTTCCTCTCAGAGCAAACACTGTCACGGCTAATTCTACAATGAGTATGCGACGGAGCCCCGCAATGACACAAAACAATTAGGCAGATGTTCACACCAGCCTCCCGAGCCAGGGCAATAAAACATACTGCCACCGCGAGTTATTTCACAACTCAGAATCGCAATTAGACAGGCAACATGTCTCGGGTTTTATCTACGATTGCATTCAATTATTTCACTACGTTCCTGTAAGTAGCGTATATTAGTGACTAACATTCAGCCTTTCAATATTTATTTTTAGCGTTGACACTTGAAGCGTCTGTTTTAGCTCTATTTCGTGCTATGCATATAAACAGATGCTCTACATATGGTAGACTGTTCCCAAAAAGAGAACTTTTGCTCCTGACAAAATGTCAGAACTTGTCAAACGCTGCTGTATGAAATGGCATGCGGACGCCGAGGTGCAGAATACTAGCAGTGAGACAGGTGCGCGACTCTCAGACTCAATGAGTGCCGAGTCACATACAGTAGCTGCGAGGTATTTTGCTTGTGATAGCATGGAATGGAAATGACAGAAGCGTTTCAGCGAGGGCGCAGGGCCAGATACGTGTCTGTGATGTTGCAACTAAGATGTGCGATCCGAAGCGTTCCACTGTTTATAACCTTTCCACCATCTCTTCTGGTCCCCGGGGCACCAAAGCTTGTTTCAGTGAGGACGAATAATAAGCGCTTAAGAGTTGGCACACTGCATCGGGGCCAATCCATTCCGTTACCCTGGTAACCACGAGCTGCGTGGTTTTTTTTGCATGACTTCTGCCATAAGTGTCTAATCACTTACTCAAATTCATGGGTTGCACTGCAAACCTTCACAAAATGGTGACAGTCGGATCTGGCAAGCCTTGGAACGGAGACAACGACAAGAGTAACTGGAGAATCATGCACAGAGTCACCTCAGGCTCTGTGTTATCAGTTGTGTAGCACTTGAACTGGGGTGGGAAGTTAAAACTCAGAAGACTGAAGTAAAAAAGGATTGGCGTCAACGCTGCCAAAGCATCCCTGTGGAAAATGAGATGAGCCAGTCTGTGTTTTTGGCACAATTTTATTGGTGTGTCTCAGCACCGGTGTTTACCCTTATCTGACCTGAAAGAAAAAACTGCTGAACACAAACAGTAGTGGAGCTCTTTCAGATAAAAGTGAAACCAAGTGTACAGCACATTAAACATTTTTCACTATTCTGGTCGCTCGTTCAATTCCCATTTCATTTCAATTCCTTGCGGAAAACAATAAGCAGATATGGTTTTGTTTTGAAGTGTACAACAGCAATCATGTTGATCATTTGAAACGGTATCAAACTAAGGTCCTGTGCAATGAGATTGTTTATCATCAACTGAAAATTACTATTGATTTTTAAACAACAGAAATCTGGCAGTGATGCACAATGTAATTGAGTGTTTCTTTCTTTTTTATATCAGTATCGTATTAAATGAGAAATGTTGTCTTGATTGCACCGAGATTACATCCGCGCATAAGAGAAGATTTAATTAAAATGCTTTCCTTACCCACTCCTTGCCATTAAAATCCCATGATAGACAAAACCAAAAAGGAAAGAAAATTTAATTGCATGCTTTACTTTATAATGTCAGAGTTCAAGAGAATGCCAGAGTGACTGTGCTGTGGTTTGGCAGGTTAGTAAAGGACATTGAGACACAATTAGACATTTATAAAGTCTCTGTATATTAGCCATCGTCTGAAAAAGTTTCACATTTATATATCATTAAAATGAGCAATATTACTGTCTGTGCTTACCAGCTCATTACATCTGTCTTTGCTCAATGTGTTTGTATAATCGTTTACATTTAATTATAATTACTGAATAAAATAATATTTTACATTATAGTCTTTAAGTTACATGTATCCCAGATAAATGATTATTATAAACTACATGTGTACATTTTACATTTACATATTTGGCAGACGCTTTTATCCAAAGCGACTTACATGCCATTGTACTATACATTTGTACATTTTGTATAGTAAGCAAGTGGGGGTTAGGTGCCTTGCTCAAGGGCACTTCAGCTGTTACCCACCAGCACTGAGAATCGAACCAGCAACATTCTGATCATGAGTTCAACTCTCTAACCACTGGGACACGACTGCCCATATGTACATGTTGTTTAATTGAAAAATTATTAGTAACAGTTCTATTGAAAAAAATAATTTTCACAAAATGATACTTTAAATAAGAGAAAATTACACGAGAAGCAAAATAAAGTTACTTTTTTATGTGTAGTTTATTCAGCAGACAAGCCCTGGTCTGCCAGTGGGAAAATCTAACAAACAAATACATTTTATGGAAAAGCAGATGTATATATTTGTTCTTGTTTTAATGGTGCAATGGGGAAGATTAAAAAAGATCTATTACAGAAATGCAATATAATATACATAACTATGTCTTCAAAACAGAAGTATTTAAAGAAAAAAACCTTACATAATGAAGAATGTTTTTATTACCTTAGAATGAGCTATTTCTATATATATACACTGCACGTCCCTTTACATGGAATTTACCATGTTGTTTCTACGTTTCATAAATACGCTATCTCCTTCGGCAAGGAAACGAAAACTTGGCGTCATCTTAGTCCTGTGTCAGCTACCGTAGTGCTTCGAAAGGGAGTGGTGAGCAGTGGAGTGAGCCGTTGGTTGCAATTCGCAACCTCACCACTAGATGCCGCTAAAATCTCCACATTGTCCATTTAAGCATAAACCTTGTCAAGTGTTGTTAGATTTCTCTACAAAACAAGAATTAATTTGCCCTTTTACTTATCAGGTTAACATACATGTCTAAACATTAAAAAAAATACTAATATGAGCTATTGAGCTAATACTGCTCCGAAAAAGTTCTTCATTGAAATGTCTATTTTTTTTAACCTCAATCGTTTATCATGATTAATCTCATTTTTTTCAAAGGGTCACTCGAGTCGGTTTGTGTTAGGTGAAGAAATCTTTGCTAAACTTCCACCTACATCTTTGATCAGAAGAGAGGAGCGGCTTTGCTCTGATGTAGTCATCACTGCTGGGAATAAGGCAGCAACATTACCTCCTCAACTCTCTCACTGTCTGCTCTTGAGGAAATTAGCTTTTCATTAATCTGAAGCTTTCTAACCGTATGAAAATGAAATTATCAAAGCTCTTGTGAATGCGTATACAACAAACGGGTGCGTACTACTTTATATACAAATATTGTTACATTTGACACAAAATAATGGCATATTGTATAAAGACCCCCGGTGCAAACCCATTCTGCAGATTTTGGGGTGGGACTATTTTGACCAGCCAGTGGCAGAGAAGATGGGCTTTCTGAAAACATATCTAAACATTCCTAGAAATTACATACTGGACTTTTTATTACTTTGCAGACTGAAAATCAAGTTATCTTGGTTTACAATGTATATATGCATCACAGTATATATCTATGGATCATATATAAGTAAAGTATCATAGTGCAAGCCATTCAAGTCATAAAACTTCAAATGTGACGTATTCTATTTAAATGCTATGCAGTCCTCTATGAGCATATGTGATAAACACTTTTCTTGAGGTTCCTCCCAGATAAAAATGCTCCTCATTGTGCTAATTGACTAAAGCATTACATATTCCTTTGGTGTTGAAGGAGATCTGAGAGGCAATTGAATCACTATATAAAATTGGTCAAGAACTGTACCCTTTGAAAGCAAAAGTACGCTACACAAAAATGTCTAATATAACATCAAAAGCATTGACCCAGTTTGTTCATGTTATATAAAGTTATATTTGTTTCATTTTTAATTGGCCAAATAATTATTAGTGAAGCATGTTTTATTCTTTATTCTAGTTCAATTAGGGAACTGCATGCATAGACAGTGAGCGAGCCAAGCTGAATATTTTACTGCCTTTGGCAGCGTTAAAGATAGCATGCAGTATGAAAATGCATGCATACTTCATTTGGTAAAGTGACGCATTGCAAGTGTATCCCACAATGAATAAAGCAATGAAAAATACAATGTTAAGGACATCTGTGACAATGTTCTCCTTAGTCCCGTTTGATTTTGCTTTTATATTTTGCATTTGTTTATTTACATATAACTTAGATCAGATGTGTAATTATAATCCCAACAAAGTCATGATTCTGAACATTGTGATTTCCTTTAAAGAATCTTTAAATAGTTTATTGTAGTGCAAAGAAAACTCTTTTGTGGTAATACATTTGTTTTCATGCAACAAGCGGCTGCATAAATTCATGGTCACATCTGATCCTCAGTGCCATCTGCATTGACTTGCATGACTTTGGTTGATCATTTAAAACAACAGCAGGTTCACATGTGAAAAATGTGAGATTTCCCTGTGGTTGGTTGTGTAATTGTCGCAGATTTGCGATGGTGTGAAATAAATAAGACACAAAGGGCGCATGAACGCATGCTTAGTAGACGGCACACTTTTGTAGGTCAACTGTAATACAAACATACTTAAGTCTCAGTGCAATAATAAATATTTATTACTGGGCTTTCCGAACTCCTCTGTTTGTTTCCTTGTTTTGTTTTTGGGAGCTGCATTTATTCAAAATATATTCATTGAATTGCTGAGTGAAAGCTGGCTATTTTCTCCGGCAATTGCTATTTCGCTCAGTTTACTTTCCAGTTTACCAACTCGAAATGCTTTGCAAACTTGAAATGGTTTAGCTATTATTTTAAGAATTTAATGTACCTTGGCTTGCATGTCAATTCTATCCTGACATTGTATGATGTTTACATTTATTAGAAATATGGCACATGCAATTGGTAAAAGTCCAGGTGCAAAGGTGAGATGCTCTCTGTGGAAAAGGACAACCCTATGATCATTACAGTATTTCCTCCGGAGTGTGACCACAGGTCCAGCCAGTGGATTTTAAACAGGAAACGTGCATGTTTTCAACTCTTATCTGATGTTTTGTCACAGCAAAAAGCAAGGACGCTGAGCAGACACGTTCACATGAAACCCTGGAGATCAGAACAATTTAAACAGTCTCTCTCTCCTGGCACCACACGGTTTTGTGGCTCTCCTAAGACCCCCTAACAGTAATCTAGACAATCTGTCTCCTAAACAGCTTTGTGGCCCTCCTGTAGAACTGACTTGCAATTGTAAGCATGCATCTGAAGGCCCAGCAAACGTTTTTCTGTCTGGAAATGTTCCTAATGTTTTGATCCATGGAAATATTAGGATGTTACTCCGACCGTTCAAATGTTTTGTCGGTAACTCGGGAGGTCTTTGCAAACAGAGGAACTAATAAAGACAGCTGCATTGATTTGCTCATTGTTGCTAATTGGCTGAATTCAATACGGTGGCCAGTATAATTACTACATATGACATATTATTCATTTATAGGATTAATTTTGCGCTACGAAAAATCAATGCAGGATCATTATTGGAATCTTTCCAACAAGGCACATTTAAGATGTTATGGATACACTCTTTCGTGGGATGCACGCGCCTGGCCCGATATTCATTTCAGTCTGTGTTTGTTGATGGTCTGGCTAGTGGTTAATAATGTTACTATTTATTTGATAATAACTATTTGTTGAATTTAAATAAATAAACAACTTGTTAAATGGGTCGTGTAACTTTGTCGCTTTTAAGTTTAGCCGAGTAACGGTTCTTCTACTCGTAACCTAAACTAATACTGACTAGACATACTTTTAACTTGCCAGCTAATGTCATTTACTTGTTATTTCTTTTGCTTGTTATCAGAAATAATCTGCAGGGACTCTTTCTTTGTGGATGTGTACCGGAAGTTAAGTTTGGGCCACAAAAGCGTCCATGCACAGTAACATTTGTCTATGCCTTTGCTTTGAAATCGTCTATTGGTTCATTTCTATCAGAACGGATCATGTCCTTTTTCCTCTACAGTGAAAACTTCAAAGTTTTGAATGGTGTAGTTCTCAAAAATAAGGGCTATTAAAAGCTCAGTTTTTTAAATAATCTTTTATGCACTTCTGTTTCAAATGAGCCGACAACAAGATTGTTCTCCCTTTGAAGTGCCCTACCCTATGAAGGCATCATTTACGCCATTTGGAACGCACTGCATGATCTAAACAGAGTGTGTCGAATAAGGGTGATATCCAAAATGTGCCATTTAAAACCCCCTTCTTGAGTGTCACTGATCGGGATGTAATAATGCCAACAAACTCACTTTCTGTGTTTACTGATGTACTGTTGACATTTTTGTCGAGACAGAGAAATCACCAGAGATGAATTATCACGAGGCCAAAAACATACAGATACACGCTGGCGCACTTTCATTGTAATTTACATGATTAAATACCACTCTGTTGTCTCCGGTGCCAAAGCCTTCTGTTCTGTGACTCATTCGGATTTCTCTCTTTTACTCCTCTGAATTCATGAAACGCGTTTTTATTTTTACATCAATCACCGATGGCCGGCTCTGTGAGTCGCTATACCAAATCTGTCACCACAAATATGTCATTGTATGAAACTGACTTAATTCCAATGAGTCACGTTTCGAAAGGAAAAAGCTGAAGACCGTTCTGATGTCATTGGTTGCGGGACAGGATGGCATATGTCTAATCATCCCTAGAGAAACAGTTGGCTGTCTCGCAGCCCGTGGAGATCTGGTGTGGAGTTTTTAAAAGGCAGTCACTGACAGATATAAGGGTCACACCTGGCCTGGTGTAGAAGATAGTCGACATCCAGCACTTCCTCGGCTGTCTTTCACAAGGCTGCGATTGTGACACGTCCTGCTCAGGGGTTCTGTGGAACATGCCTGCTTCCTGTCACCTTGCCATTGCATTATTGCCATGGAAATGAATGCAGCACAATAAGTGAGCCACTAGGACAAGGAAATGTGGAGAAAGCGGTGCATTATACTGTGAAATCTTTGATGTGGCGTTTTGTATTGACACAGTTCCAACATGAGCGGGTACAGAAAAGCGTTTATTGATAAACAATGCGGCCAATGTGTCTTGGCTAAAGCTTTGACGGAGATATCGGTGGTGGGAAAGTTCAGAGATGCCCTCGAACCACGGCGCCAACAAACGGTTGCTTCATGTCTGAGGTGAAGGGTCACGGCAGCTTTGGCCATCTGGGAAATGTCTATCAAATCCTCACTGTGATCTCTGTGCAGCTCTGTCTAGGAGAAGAAAGCACACCCACGTCGAGCTTCTCTGTGAAAACTCTCCGGCATCGCCAGTGTTATTAACATAAGATAAAAGACGGGAATACAGTAAACAAATAAATTATGTCGGGATATTAAGAAAATGTCACGCCAAGACCTGACCTACAGTAGGGTGTTAAACATTCGAGAAAAAATTACATTTATACGCTTAACCTGATATGTGACATGAGCAACACAACCAATGCTTGCGCATTACCATGCTAATACGCGTCGTGGCTCATCTTATGCTAAAAGGCGCCGTCTCCATGACAATGCGTGTGAGACACAGTGAGGATCCGGAGTCACCCCAGTGGGCCGCTTGCTGGTCATCACGCTAACAACCCACCATCAGCACCACAAGAGAGGAACTCAACCTCACACTCCTTTAACACAGTCACATCACCACCTGTGTCTGTCACCAGCCCTGCCACAACACTTAGCACCGCGCCGGAGAAGAAGTAAAGTTCATGCTGTGCGACCGGAGATATGAAAGAGAAGATTCTGTTTTCAAACTAAAATGATGGACTGCGGTGTACACACACATCAACAGTGCAATGCATCACCATATATCACCGTCCTGGAAAAACCTCCCTTATTGTTTTTATCGTTCAAACATTAATTTGTCTTTTATAAATGTTCTAAATGACTGATTCAATCTAGCTGAACACCTCTGAGTCAAACACTCATCACCAAAACACATCAATGACTTGAACACAAGGGTACAGTTATTTCAGAATAAAGAAAAGGTCCTGCAAAATGCATCATTGCATTAGTTTTGAAAAGTCAAAAAAATAACAGAAACTCATTTTCCATACAAATTAATAAATGAACTAATATACATAAAATGCATATACAGTGCATCTCTAATCTCCATATTCCCATTCTTCTGGACTGAACAGGTGTTATAAATCACTCACCCTGAGCTAGTCAAGTGTCTGAGAGCTTATGCATGACTGTCCTCATCATGTGAGACATGGTTCTAGTCAGGCATAAATATATGGATCTATTATGGGCTGGCTAGCTCTGGCTCCAGCTCGACATCTGCCATTAGAGACAGAAACCGCTACCTTTGGTGGGGGGTGGGGTCGATAAAACAAAGAACAAGTCGTCCTGCGCAACAGTGTCCCCTAGTGGTAGAGGACAATATAACATGCGTTTCTTTTAAATTATATCATTTATTTTTTTATTCTTATTCTTATTATTGCGTAAACTGTGGAATTTTGCCTTATTAAATATTATATTGTTAGCATGCCAATTAGAAAGCTAAGTTAAATAAAAAATATACATGTAAGAATTTCTTTAGAATTTGGCATTTCTGACAGCATGAACTCATGGCATGGAACTAGAATTCTCACAGCAAGATGAGACAAGATATGACCTTTTGTGTAAAAGAATTAACACGGTCAGCGTCAAATATTTGCTCAATTGATTACGGACTCAGAAATATTTCAGAATCGTAAACATTTCTCCTAATATTTACATCATCCTAAAACGTTCCGTTCATTTTCAACGATTTCAACCCTGATTTTCAGTGTGGACTTGAGCTCTGTATTGCATTTCAATGATGCATGATGTTTGCGACTAAACAGAACAGAAACTCTATTCAAAACCAAAAATGTGAACAAAATAAAACTCCACAGTAACCCTCCCCCACACAAACACACCTCAAAGCCCCACACACGGTTGCATCCAACCGCTAAATAGGATGTGAGAGACTCACTACAGCTGTGAATCAAGAGGTTTTATTGACTTCATTACTCATTACTGTTGTAAGTGAGAGAGTCTGCATGCTATCAAAGGCAGTTTAATTTAATTGAGCCTTCAAGTCGCTTCGCAAATGTATGTGACTGTATTCAACCTACCTGCTCACCCAAGAGACGGGGAAAAAATCTAATAAGTCATCCAGACACAATATGTTAATTGACTTTTTTTGCAGCTGGCAGACTTAATTAAGGTCTCATTACACTGGAGAGAGGATAGAGACAGAGGCATTTGCCATTACAAACTGACTGTGTGCACAGCAGAACCCCACTGAGAGACACAGCAATGGCAACAGGCGTAGTCCACCCACACTTCTATACAACTACAGCCATATATTATCCCCGGGATGAAACTGAGTCTGATTATAGATGTCTTGATGATTGTTTGGCTGGATGCAGTTCTGATGTATTTCATATTTTAAATGGATGTTTGGGTAGGGCACACCAACAATACAACAAGCCTGATCTCAACAGCTTTATAGTTTTGTCACAGATGTGAACTTATAATGTGCTGCTTGCTAGTCAAAATGTATTATGCTCTCTTATACTTGTAAGTCGCTTTGGATAAAAGCGTCTGCCAAATGAATGGAAATGTAAATTTCCAAATGTAAATAGAAATAGCTCGTTCTAATGTAAGAAAAACATAACGCTTCATTATGTAAGGTCTTTATGTACCCTCTGTATATTCTATTGTATTTCTGTATTAGATCCTCCAAAAAACTACACACTGGACCTTTAAATAGAGAAAAATCAGAAAAGATCATTATTTTTACATTTTAAATGTGTGTCTTAAATCTGCTTAAAGTGAACGTTGTCAATGTTTAGGAGAAACATATAGGTGGCCTTAAAGGGATAGTTCCCAAAAACACATTTCTGTCATAGTTTCCTCCACCTAAGGTCATCTTAAACCTGTATGACTTTCTTTCCTCTGCAGAACACAAAAGAAGGTATTTCGAAGAATGTTGGTAAATGAAAACCGTTGATCCCCATTACTTGAAGTGATGACAGAATTTCGGTTTTTGGATGAACTACTACTTTGAAGTTAATGGACATAAAGCACAAGTATAGTACAGTATAGTGATCTCATAAAAAACTTTCATATGCAAGGAACCTTTCTGTTTCTGTTTGTTGTGAAAAAACTTGAGTGAAATAATTTGTTTTTTCTATGAAATCACTGTAAAGAACCGCTTGCATTACCTTTTTAAAAAGTGCAAAAAAATGATATAAACATTTTATTTAATACAAATATTATATAAAATAATATAAGAATAACTTGGGAATTCTATACTAGATGAGCTATACATTTCTGTAAATCAATGCTGCTCTTGAAGAAACTCATTTTAGATTATTACAGTTCATTAGAAATACTGCAGCGAATCTCAAAAGTCACCAGTACAGCAATAAACTCATCATGGCTAATGGGCTTTGATGCAATAACTCAGTGCTTTTCTAATTACAAGGAAGTCTATACTAATTACACCCTAAATGGGAATGAATGCTAAACATAGAAAACATTGATGCAACACAACTGTCATGTTAAACTGTTTATACAGATGCTTTGCAGCTTTTACCTCTCATTCAGAAAGCACAAGGTCACTGTAAGCGTTAATACTAACGTTACCAATAAACTGAATCATGGCACGCATCAGGCTTTGAGAAGCTTACTCTAGGCAAACGTCTTGCTTCAGTGAATAGCTCAAGTCAGAGGACAGGGACAAACATCTCAGTCGCATTGAGCTTCCATGCTTTCTTTAAGCAGATGGGTTTTTCTGTTTTCTTTGGGCAGAAACCGAATGACACGCATTTAGTCTGGTTTGCTGTTGCCTTGCTCTGCTATCATGGTAGCACTGCAATAACACTCGTGTTCACAAGAAGGCTGTATTTGTTAACACAGTAAATGCATTAACTAACTAACTTTCAGCATGTATTCATCTTTATTAATGTTAGTTAATTCCAATACAGTTGTTCATGTGTTCATGGCGCATTATGTTAACAGTTACAACATGAAATAAACATGAACAAAGCAGAATAAATGCTGTAGAAGTATTGTCCATGTTTAGTTCATGTTAGCTAAATAAAACCTTATTGTAAAGTGTTTAAAACTTGGGCAGTTTCATTACTGTGTATGAAAGAGATATATACAGTATATCTAGTAACATATAGTCAACATGTGTCTACACTAGCAGTCAGAACACTTACTCACTTATGTGTTCATATTTTTTCCACATTTTAGAATAATAATAATAAACTCATCAAAATTATGAAATAAAACAAAGGGAACTATGGGAATTATGTTGTAATAAATTAAAACATGTTATTTTATCGTCTTCAATGTTGTCACCTTTCGACTAGAATTTGCAGAAATGTTGTCATGTCATTTTATCACACAGCTTCTTGAGGTCTCACCCTGAGATGCTTTATAAACAATATTTAAGGAGTTTTTATCTATTCTGTGCTCTTATCGGCTGTTCTTTCTTCATAATTCAGTCAAGGTTATTCTTATAAAAAGTTAACTATATTTTCTCATGAAAAACGTGTATGTTTGGAAAATTATACTTTTGTCTACTAAACTAATTTTAGATATTTAAACAAGCATCTCAAATCAAACGTTTTTTTTTAAAAATGAGAACATTTTCGCTCAAGTGTCCCAAAACTTGACCGCTAGTAACTGATATTGTTAAATGTGACAAATAGACCTTATATGCCACTTCAAACATGATTTGTCTTGACCCACCACCTTTCCATCCCTTTTAAAACACAAAACTAATGTTTAATGTTTAATAAGTATTTCCACAATAACACAGACTGTGTGTATACACACATACTGTACAGCACACACTCATAAACAGCATGCATATAAAGCCGTGAAGAACATCTCCTTCCACACTAAAATGTCAAATTTAGAGTCTTATAAACCATTTCACGCCCACCAAACTAACCAGCACAGCAACGGTCCGGTAGTACACAGGAAAACAACATTCATTATTTTTTCTCCTACTGTTGTTGGAACAACAGGGTGATGTTGTCTTTCCTCATGCACTCATTCTGGGTAGTTGCTGAGGTTGGAGCTCTTCTCTCATAAGCAGGAGGCTAAAGGCTGGATGAGACTTAATGAGCAGGCACACATAACCATCCAAGATCCTTACATTTCTGACCTCTTCTCGACAGGCTTGTCCTCAAAACCAATTTATCGTACTGTACAGTGAAAAAGATTTGCAAGTGGGACAAGGCCAAACGAAGGCTGGACGCTTGTCAAGTTCTATATGTCAAATTGCAGCCAGTGTTGAACACTGCATGTGCGTGTACTGTTCTCATTCATCGAGCCATATAGGCCAGTTCAGCAGCCAGTCACTTATAGTCACCTACAGACAACATGAAAGGTCCATGTCTATCTCTACACCAATGGTTGAACAAAACGTTCAAACAAATCCTAACCTCATTAAAGGTTCTGTGTGTAATATTTATATCTATTGACAAAAATGCAATATAATATACATAACTATGTCTTCAGAGGTATATAAAGACCTTACATCATGAAGCGTTATGTTTTTATTATCTTAGAATGAGTTATTTAGATCCACATAACATGTTACATGGAATTCATCATGTTGTTTCTACAGTAGCGCTAAACAGACAAACTGCTCTAGAACGCGTTTCATAAATATGTTATCTCCTCAACAAAGAAGTGAAAACGTGACAACATCTTTGTCTTGTGTCAGCCGCCGTAGTGCTCTGAAATGGAGGGGTGAGCAGTGGAATGAGCCATTGGTTGCAATTCATAACCTCCCAGTTAGATGCCTTTAAAATCTCCACATAGCTCCTTTAAACAACATACTAAAACTCTGAGAAACCAAAATTGATAATTATGCCCATCTGTTCATTATGCTTAGCTCTTTTACTGTTTTTGGTTTAACTGCCAGTTCTTTTTCTTAGTTTCTCTCTGGTGCGCATCTTTCTGCCAGCGCCCGCTGATGGACCTGGCTGTGCACGGCTGGACTGGTGTTCATCAAAAGGTTGCCTCAGAAAGCACATTGATTTTTGTTTGGGGAAATAAATTAGCTCTTAAGGAAAAATAGTTCTGTCATTGCTAACCTTGTTCTGCAACTGGTTCCAGAGTGTTGTACTGTACAGCGGTATCCTGTGCACATCTATTGTTTACATCATAAATGCATACTAAATATTGTACATAAAGTAATATGAGCTATTACGTTATTACACATCAGGAGTAAATCATATCTGATACTGTATCTATTTGCCCTGAAAATTATGCATGGCTAACCAAACACACAAGTATCACATGCAAGCATCATTTCAACATGGGTTCATATGTGTATGCATTGCATTCTTATGGATATTTTTCCATCTATTATTTCTGTTTTTAGAAAATCACCCACAACAAGTGCTAATACAGTCTGTTCCACTACACAAGCAAATTAGCATCTTTCGGTTGGATCTTACTCATTCAGAACCTATAGAATGCGGTTTATGCAGACAACCCAAATTTCAGGTAACCCAGGTAAACAATCACCTATTTCGACTTTAAAAGGCAGGGTAAGCGATTTGATATCGACGGAACAAGCCCCTTCCTGCAAAGCTCCGCCCTCAAACATGCTGTGCAACACAGACATGATACTAGAGTATCTCCACTTAAAGTCTTCACCATAGTACTGGGGGTTCTAACATGTCTCCGCTGGAAAGTCTTTATAATATTAACGTGGGTCCTAGGTCCTGCCTGAATTATATCCTTCTTTTTATACTTAAAATCCAAAGACCCTTTGCTGTTATGTGATAAATAAGCCATCGCTCTTTCTACAGTCTTTCTAATGCCCGATTGCTCTCTTCCCTCCATCAACATGAGCGGACACGCCCCTTACTGCTGATTGGCTACACATTTGTTTTAGTACTCGGCCCGACTCAGTTTTCTAAAGCGTTTTTGAAAAAATACTAACCTCATCTTCAAATGTGAAAAAAGTTCAATTAAACCGGTCTTTTGAACTTTTGTTAAATTATATTAAACAGACTTTTTATTGAATTTCATATAATTTTAAAAGTTTCCAAATTCAAATTTATTTTAAAATTTCAAGTAACTTGTGTTGAAGCAATTTTTGTATCATTGCATTGCATTGTATTTACATATTATACTTAAATACATGAAGTATGTTCTGTTTTATTGTGTGTAGTGACTTTTGGACATTTTTTTACTTTATACCCTCATTAGAATAACAAATGAGAAAAACTTCACTTATGAGCACTAATATGTGATTGGAAATGAAAGTAAGTCTAAGGCTAAGTCTACAGGATAAGTCTGCAGTCAAATAATTAGTCACATTTAATCGTCTTGAGATCATGAGGTCAATTCTGTTATTAAACTGACATTTAAGAAATTATATGTCATGTTCCATGGGGTAAATTAACCCCCTGGGTATCAACTTGATTTCCACAGGTAGAGTTGAACTAAAAACGCAAACACTTAAAGTCGTACAAGGTCCTATTGGATCATCTAATGAACATGAGATTTCTTCGTGATGATAAAACAAGAGCACATGTGGCAGATTTCAGTGTATGTGGATGTCACAGACTTTGATGAGCTTCATGGGTTCACAGAACTGAGACTCTGTGTCCTGTGGAGCTGGTGGCTGTTCATTTGCTTCAGAAAACTTTTAATGAAGCCTCAGAACTCTTGTCATAAAAGTACAATTTTTCCATTTGTTGGAAGAGGGTGTTAAAAGCACATTTATCAAAGTGATAGGCTGAAATAACATGAAATATCTGATGAGAAAAGCACTTTCACTGTATTTTTGTTGAGTATGTACAACAAACAAACAAACAAACATATAAATAAAAGACGCCGTGTAATGTACTACTGATGAGGCATACAAAACCTTTGTTTATGTAATGTGCTTTGCAATAGACACATAACACAAGGCTAAGACTTCATGACCATTTGGACTCTCATCATTACAGTAATAATAGCCCGGTGAAAATATGCCTGCTAATCTTCACCATATATCTTTGTGAGGAAAATACGAGTGCTTTCTAATAAGTAGTATTGCTGCTGTATTTAAATGACTCCACCTAGGAGTCTATCCCACTATGCGGGAGTGGAATAAATGCTATACATCAGGGTAAGAATGGCTTCCCCTCGCTCATCTTGTTAGGCCTCAGCGCCTGCAATGAGCTGGAAAATAGGCTTCAGTCTCACTCTCACTGTGGCAATGGCACAAGAACCCACCTCTCACTCATTTCCACCATCACTGATATTCACAGGTCAGTGATCACACAAAACATCTGAAAGACTCCCAGCCCTTCGCCATTTTCATCCTTGGAGAAAAGGAGATGGGGAAAGAACTTTGATATCAGCAAAAATCTCCGGAGAGGAGCCAACACATCGAAGCGGATGTTTGGCTGTTTGTGCTGCTTTTATGAATGTATGGCATGTGAAGGTGAAAGATGAGACGGGATTACATTTAAAATGTTGAGGCGAGAGAAAAGAGGATTACTTTTCTTGTTGCTTATTTGTATGTACCTGCACAGCCATGATCTGATCTATAGGCCAACCTAGCTCATTTTTAAGGTTCTAGATTTTCAAATAGGTGTTTTAGAAAAGCTGCCTCTGATTGTACAAACCAGGGAGATTTATATTCCTGTAGAAATGGGATAACTTTTAACAGGTTACAATGTGTTGATTACATTTGTTAAACTATGGTAACTTGTGTTATCTAACAATTTACAACATCAACTTATGTTACAGTATGTTAGTTTATCAATTTTAATGTTTGGGTCTACAGCATGTAGCATTTGATATTGATACATGCGTATTACTACTGTATATGGTTGCAGACCCACAGTCAATCCCTCAGGGTTCACAGCAGGGTTGCCAGATCTACCAGTTGTACGAGCTCGGCAACCTTACAGTCTTTCACATGAAACAAATAAAGATGTGACTTAAAATGCAATTCGTCGACTGGCTGCTAGAGACTGGCTCCAAAAGAGAGTCAATTCCTCCCATGTTAAAATGCCCAACTTTACAGCTTGGTACAGAAAGTGGTTATGGTCTATATATTGCTAATTTAGCCCTTCATGTTAAATTTCTTAAGCCTTAAAGTTCTGCATAATTAGAGGTGTGGCCACTTGAGTGACAGGTGGAATGCTGCTGCTCCAAAAATAGTATTTTACAGCCAGTGTTTTGCATTACACACAATTTCTTCAAATTAATGTATAGTAGTAATCATGACCAGAGTTGTTACCTAAAGATTCAGTGCTGATGAAAAAACTTTCACCTTTAACACTTAAACAGTTGAAGTAGGACAATTTCATGGGAAAACTGCAGACTTGGCAACCCTGCTTCACAGACTGTCTTGAAAACAGAATATGAGTTTAGGCACTTGACAAATTGAATAACCATTGTTGTTCTTATAGCTGCTATTTCCTTATGCTAACTAGTCAGCCACTTCATTTGCAACTTGCAATTTAAATGTTTAATGCACACCCAGGTTTAACAGCTCTAAAATTGATGTTTAATGCAAAACTGTTTAATTTATGTTGTAGAGCAAACAAGAACGTATCTTTAGCTAATGCAATCCACCGACCCTATTTTAGTGACTAAAATAATCAAAACTCTTATTCAAGAAAACGCATTAGAGATTCCTGAGGGAAAACACGGCTCGAAATGCTAATTCTCTTCTGGGTTTTAGGAATACAAACTGAACATCTCTATTTAAAGGAATGGAAACTCACGCTTATACATTGAATTCCACAAATGGGCATCACATGATCTACTTGAGATTTCTTCTATTACCGTATAACCCTGTTTGCTTACTTTTAAGATTGTGTACATCCTCCAAAAGGCCATTTTTTATAATAACCAATCTGTCTTCCTGACCTCAAAAATCAATATGCAATCCAAATTAGTTGCTCTGGAAAAAAACACAGGGTGAAAAAGCTAGTCGTTCCAAATGTATTCTGCGCAGAAATAGTTTGAGAAATTCTAGTTTGCGCAAACCTCATACGAGTCATACATTTCTGAAATGCTAACAGTAGGAGTTGTGATTAATTTAGCTTTTCCCCTCACGGTCAATACACCTCACAGAATCATAAAAAGTTCATTTCTACATTACACATTTAAAAACAACAAGAATCAAAACATTGTGCATTCATTCTAGCAATTATAAATGTATTCATATGTTTTTATTCTGTTGTGTTAAATTGAACATTCTGAAGTTGTCACAAAGACAAGACTATATTTTCTGATAAAGCAGCTGATGTATTGTTGTAAAACAACTAACTTGTGTTCTGAAAGCTGTGTTGCTCAGCATCTAACAAGCTTGTCACAAGAGTCCATCATTCAATTTAAGGCTGGTAAAGTGTGTCAGGTGAAAATTTGGGACTCGATTGTTACATGGAGATTAAAGCCCGTCTGCCAGCTGTGGCCACTGGCTCCACAATTATTATGACTGACAGCAGTTACAGTGTTTACAAGTTCCATCGAGCCAAAGGTGATCAACTTATTCCCCAACACAGAACCCCTGAGGGTTCAGACCATACAGATATATTTGGCTGTGGTCTTGGCACCTCTGAGCTTTATATTTGTTGGGATCTATGAGCATATGAGAAAGATATAATGATGGTATAATGCATTCAAAGTTTTACACTGTTTGCATCTGTTAATGTCAAAAAAGTTAGCTTACTAACAAATTATATATAAAATATAATGAAACGTACTGTTATTTGTATTGTACACAGTCATATTTTGAAAAATGTTGGTAATCGCACAATGGTGGCACCCATTAATTTCTACTGTATTCATTTCTATACGAAACCAATGCCGCCAATGTTCGGTTACTAACATTTCTCAAAATATTTTTTTTTGTGCTCTACAGAAGAACGAAAGTCATACAGGTTTGAAATGACAGTAAATTATGACAGAATTTCCATTTTTGGGTGAACTATTACTTTAACAAGACCTGAACACACTTTCTTAGTATTCAGTTCTTTTTTGGTCGTTTTAAAAATATATGCTGCGGCAGTCTTGCTCCATTTGCACAAGCGATAACTGCATTTCAATTTCTCTGTACTTGTTAAATGAACAAAAATCCTAAAAGAGGCCACAATGTATCACAGAGGGGACCGAGATAAGAAATGAGATCGTAATAACGTATGAATAATATCCACTAAGTCACCAAGGAGGGTAAAACTGAGACTTCTATTCTACAGATAGAAGAAATAAAAATAATTAAAGTCAGTGAGCAAATTTAATCTGCTCCAGACAGATGTTAAAGCAGCAACAGCATGATTCTAATGTGTCTGAGGCTAAAATAGATGGTAAAGCATAAAATAAAACATATCTGAGGCCCAGCTACAGTCAGCTATTTGCCTCCATCAGTGCAAATCTACAAGCATTAACTTGCCAAGGTGTGGCGAATGATATAATAATTGGACAAAAATGAATCTGTGAAATATCAAATTGAAGTAAACAGGAGGAGTAGACTCAGTAGGAATTAATTCGGCTCTATCTGGTGGATTTCATCCTCAATTTTGTTCACTGCAGGGACACAATTATTCTCTCAAGAGACTGCAGATTTGACTGCACTTACCTCAAATTCATCTCTAAGCCCGAGAGTCCCTGCTGTGAGCTGTGTTTACTGAAAGGCCGCACCAATCAAACACAGATGCTAATAAATATTTATATAATAACACTGGGGCATGAAATAATATTTCCCCACAGCCGTAACCGAATGACCTGCTGAATGACCAATTTATACTTTTTAAACCACCGTTATTGTAAACCATTTCCCACCTCTCGGCTAATAGGAATGCTGTTCAACCCTGGAGATGTTTTCTGATGTGTTTGCTGGCACGGCTGCAGATTTGCGCTAAGAGGCTGTTGCGACATTTCGCAAAAGAAAGAGTTATTGTCACATGAATTACAATACACAGACACTGCAGATATGGTAACTCTCATTACGTAACAGTGTAAAACTGCCGCTCTCTTAAGCATTATAGTGACTTATAAATTAAAGTTAATAGGCCTGTAAAGTGTTTAATTTCTGCGCCGCTAGGAACAGCAAACACGATTGCAAAAATAATGACTATTTAAAACACGTTTCACAAACAATCCCCCAGCTGCCGTTTGGGAGGGAGAACAGATAGTTTCACTAGTTTATGTTGTTGAGTCGGGCTCACTGGGACGCTTAAACAAGGCAATGCTTTGACAGTGCTGTGCAGCTAGTGTTTACCATTTCTGTGCACTTAACCTGCATTTGGACGATACTTATATGCTTGGAAAGCATTTTCGAACAAAAATATACAATTAGCACCTGTCCGTCTAAAGTAATGATAACACTGGTTTTACAGCATCCACGTATTGAATTGTCTCTGCCTGTAACACAGTCATTAATGGCACACAGATGGTGCTTAAACTCGGCCACTGCAAAGCTTGTTGTTATATTTCCTGAAGCCTGAGAGTTTCGACTGGGCAGCTTTCACCTGAGTGCTGAATAAATAAAAACAATACACACATACATATACAAGCAGGCTGGTTAAAATTGCACTTTCACACCAACACGGCAATCTTTTCACACAACTTGTGCCCTTGCAATGAACTATGGGGACTTTTTGCCAATATCTGGGGTCATTTTGGTCATTTTCTGTTGCTCAACTCAACAATCCATCACTTTGGAATTATAAGGCTCTATCGGCATTCTGAAAAGTTTTGAGATTTTGAGCTTCACGTTTTTGCATTCCATCTGACTTTGTAGATAAAACCATTTTGTTTTCCAAAAAGTCACAAAATGTACAAACAGTAAAGAAATAATAATTTGTCACAGAAGTGAATAACTCAATTTTGACAAAAATGTCAGATAGAGCCTTATGATTTCAAGGCGATAATTTGCAACACTAAATGCATTGCCGTCAAGTAAAGCTCACTGACAGTGTGAACATAAACAATTTTAATAGAAAATTTTACAAAGTGTAAGGATGCCATTCATGGCCAGACATTCTTTGAGAACCAAGAACATTGACAAAATCGTCCGGAAAAAAATCCAGGATGAGTGGGAATGAGTTGGAAAGTGTTGGAAACAGGCCTAGAAAATGAGGTGCATTCAGAATCAGAATCAGAATGTTAAGGTGCGAAGGATTTTTGGGACATTTTTTCTTCCAAGGCATTAAGTGTCAGTGGAGATCTGACAGCAATGTCACAGAGGAAGTTTATATCTCAAGATAGTTTGGAAAACTGCCATTTGAAAACAAGTAGTTGTCTCATCAACAACAAATGGGTCACCTGGATGAAGGTATATCATGTTGAATAACAAAAACCCCAGATGTATTAACAATTTGATCAAATATGCAGATGTACTGCAATAACTACTTCTATTATGCATTACTATGTAGAAGATGCCAGTGGGAATGCATGTTTTGCACATTCTCTGGTAACATGTTATTGAACACAAATATATTTTCATGCCTGAGGTCTAACACATCTTGTTCATTTAAAATCCAAGAATTAAATTACACATCATTAAAGAAATGGAAAGAGATCTACATTTGAAAAGCTCTTGCTTGAAATGATTTGCTACAGAGCAAATCAAGTCAATTGGATCAATAACTGCAGTGTGATGAGAAAAGCTTCTTGTAATATGTTATGACTAATCACATATCAGTATCCATACTGAATTAATTGTTACAATTATATTTTATTTTTATAGTCAGATTTAATTCTCAATATGCATTCAGTTCAACACTAACAACAAAAGCATCATGTGTAAGTGCTCCACACAATTTAAAGGGGAATTAAATAAAAATTCTGTCATCATTTACTCACCCTCTTGTCATTTCAAACCTGTATGACTTTTTCTTTTGAAGAACACAGAAAAAGATATTTTGAAGAATGCTGGTAACAGAAACCAATTGGTCCCAATTGACTTCTGGCATTGGTTTTGTGTCCATACAAAATAGAAGTCAATGGGACTATCATAAGGCAATGGTCTCAATGGTCAATGGTCTCATTTTTGGGACTATCTTTCCAACACACATTTTTACTTTAGTGCTGGGTTTCTGTTTCTTTTCAAGCAGACATCAATTTTATATTTTTTAAAGACAGAGAGTTTGAACAACGGCAGGGCACCGTTTTCACAACATCGTGTCTTGATATAAGCCCCCTTAATACATATATCTCTTTTCCCTTTCGAATTGTTGCTCCGCAACACTCGGGGTTACACACACACACACACTCAAACACGGCACTGCAAAATAGATGTGTGTGTGTGTGTGTACCTCCGCCCTCATCTAACAAAACACTACCAGCTCAGTCATGTCTTGCACCTCTAATCCCACCCCAGGGGCAGTTTTCTCACCAAACTAATTATGCCATGTCTCCGCACTGCAGCTGAGATTCTTTGAAACACCAACTACTGCTCTGATACAGACAACACACTTCTGTTCCACAGCCACTCGCTTTTTCCCTCTCGTTTCCTTCCATCCCTCTGAATTATGCATGCTGTTTCTATCACTCAGGCTCCTCTAAAGACGTCTTCTTCTGCCAATTAATGGTACAGTGGAAGCGTGAAAGGATGAAGGATCGGGACTTGTTGAGCAATAGAATGCTTTAGATGAATTCTGTAGATATACATCGATGACAGCGTGCGATCAGAGGATTCATTGAAGGGCGGACAACGCTCTTGAAGTCTCCGTCGCTGCATGTGCGAGGCGAAAAACACAGGGCTCGAATAAGACGACAAATGGATCAAGGTCAGAGCGAAGACTCATGTTTGGCCTGTATACCACAAAACAAAGATTCTGGGAAAGTTGTTTTTGGAATCTATCTGAAGCTTGATGGTAGATACTGTAAGATCAAGCTTTCCGAAAAATGCTGTAAGTTGCTAGTTTGGGGCCTTTCCAGAGTAGAAAAGTGTGTTTCTGAAAAAGTGATTTCTGTAAGATTTTTATCAGACAAAAGACGGTTATAAATAGTTGTGTCGAGCTCAAGTTATATGTTTTAATACATGTTGAAAAATATCATTTTAAAAATAATTTTGTCCTCATAAAAATGAAAGAATGAAGATAACTTTGACAGTTTCATTATTTGCGCTCAAGGTCGTGAAACTACAAGTTGTCTTTTACAAAGGATGCTTAATGCTGATACTTCTACATTATAGTATTTGTATTTTAATTTGATCAAATGTTTGTTATAGAAAGTCATAATATTTAAAAATATAAATGTATCAAATTAATCTTTATTGATATACATTGAATGCTTTTGTATATCTAAATACATACTGTATGTGAAATCTAAATTTTCCCCATTAGGCCCTAGACGCTTAACAATTTGGTTTCTTTGTTAGCATCCAATTCAATTCTAGACATTCACTTGAGAATTGTGTAAACATTTTTTGTTCTGATAAATATCATGGAAGAACACTTGTAAGCAAACAGTTCTAGTGCTCCATTGAATAAAATAAAGGAAAAGTTGCTTTATAAATGTCTTTGTTCTGTTGGACACATACAAAGATATTTTGAAGAATGTAGAAAAGCAAACAGTTCTGGGGCACTTTTGACTACCTTTGTCATTTTTCCTATTATGGTAGTCAATGGTGGCCAAGAACTGTTACAAGTATTCGTCCAAATATCTTTCTCTGTGTTCATCAGAACAAATGATCCTTTCAGGATCCGAGAGGAACTGTCCATGGTGCTGATCCGGCATCTGACCTACTTTGTTTGAATTTCGTGTTATAAGGCGTTTTCTATTTATTGCATTTTAAATCTTTATCCTCTTGGATGGCTTTCAACATGGCTGCTTTGTCTCAAATTGGCTGTCTTACACAGATGTTCCTTCTGAGCATCACGAGTCACTTTATGAGTTCTGTGCATGTGGGCATCTCTAGTCTGTGCGATTTCTTGCACCTGGATCTTGACAGTTTACAATATCCGAGTATCTCATTGTACCTGCTTGTGTTTGTCTCGATGTCACTGCATGTCAGCGCTGACGTTTTGATGTGCAGCAGGATGCAGGCAGGAAAGGGACGCAGGCCTAATCAATCTAAATGTTAATACTACAATCGTTAATTACCCGTGATGCAGTGCCACAATTAAGCCATCAAATATTTATAGTCTATTGTGATACAGCTGGCACATTCATCTCAATCAGAGCCAAAGTGTCTGTTCCCACCTCCAGTATAAAGGTGTCATATCTTTCCCCTCAGGCTCCACACAACTAAATCATCGACAACAAAAACGATAGCCCCAATGCAAAGACGTGATTTGAAAGTGAGGCAACATTTTAATGAAACTTTAATTGAGGTTCAGAGTGTATCAAGTAGTCGGATACATGCAGCGGCAGTTTGCCAACACTTACATGCTATTGCCTCATATCCTAAATAGTTATGGGCTTCCAGTATTATCAATCTTAATTATAGCTAAATGCATCCTGACTCTACCATATATATATATATATATATATATATCGATGTCACTATTATACAGAGATCCTAAAGCACCAATACATTATTTCAAAGACACAATTTCCTCACTTTATACCGTACAGAACTGGAGGATCTCCATGAAATGTAAATGGTGATGTGTATATCACACTTAGTCCTTTTCAAGGGTCTGAGCACGGCTTGCCGGGTTTTTGGCCCATATGTGAACACTGTGAACGATCTCAGATCCTTTTAAAGTGAACCAAACAGAGACCATCCAAGAAGGCGAGTGTAATAGTGAAGAGAGAGCAAGGTAAATCCTTATAGCTTCTGTCACATTTAAAATCTGATCACTGGAGATCCGTCTAGCCTGGTCCTTGTTCAACAGCTTATCAGAAATCTCAGCCCGAGTCCGACTGAAGCCCGTGTTTTTTTGTACCTCCGCATTACACAGGCTTTTGCGGTCATTCAAACAGTTCCATTTTGTTTTTAATGGCAAATATTTCACATTTCATTTCGAGATTAAGATAATTTAGAAAAAATGTTTGGAGTAATTTGGTTTGTGGCTCAGGTGCTGAACGCATAGTTTGATTGCCAAATGCGGCGGAGCGCGGATTTGAATTCATGATGTGAATGAGACTGTATAAACTTTGCAGCCATAGTTCAGTTTTGTTTTTAGTGGTAAATTATTTTTGTTTCGTTTCTTTATTATGTTAGTTTAGAAACAATGTTTTGAGTGTTTTTTGTTTGTTGCTCAGGCAAAGAACGCAGTTTGACTGCCAACCATGCCAGAGTCAACTCAAAACAGTCGCATCATAATAATGTATGCACGCTCACATTTTATTTTGCATGTTTATTCATTGTACATATTTGTTTTTAATGCACACAATCTATCTTCAATATAGCATCGTAGTCTTTCTAAGTTAATTCGCCATTCAGACCCTGTTTACAATGCACAAACTCTTACTAACTACTAACTTTTACTTTATTTTAATTTATACTATATTTAATATAATGAAACCATGTTAAATGTTCATAAGGATCAGTCGACAAAAAAATGAATTTCAGGGGCGGAGACAGTGTGAACTTCTTTTTCATTTGGTCCACATCTTGGTTTACTTAAAGGGGTCTGAGTTCGGTTCTATTAAAGAGGAACATTATACATGTAGTAAGATAAAAAATTGTGATACAAGAGGCTCCAACTGGATATATGAATATATATTCACAGTCAAGTTTCAGAGGGAAACATACATGTACATACATTAAACAACATAAGTTTAAAAATAAGTTCCTCTGACAATTCCATCTGAAACTAGAAAAGACTGTGAAGAATGTAATAATGTAGAGTCATGTAGAGTCAAGTAGACATATTAGACATATTTGACACAAGTACACATTATATTTATGATGGATAGGGAAAATTGTTTTTATTTGTTCAAGACCTTTATACAGATTGTCAAAGGAAGTGAACAGAGTGAGCGACTAGTCCTAGTTATCAGTATTTTCATGTCAATTTATGGCAAGAGCTGAATTTTCCTTTGGGGCTTATGACTCACTACACACATACCTGCGGTCCATTAACTGTCGTTGAGCGGGTCTTTCCATCCTGTATTTGGCAGCTTTCACGTATCCATTTTATGATTCTTCTATGAAAAAAGGGAAATTTAAAGCTGCTTTTCGATTCTTGATTCACAACAGGTATGTGAATTACTGCAGAAACCCATCTGGCTATTTGTGTACTGCAGAAACACAAATGATTTATTACATATTTTGAAAAATATGATAGAATATATTATGGAATATATTATATATATATAGGCCACATTTTGCCTGTTCTTTCCAGCTAGATTTAAACACTGTGACAATCACAAAACTATAACTGTAGATTTAGATTTTGCATGTTTATTGATGTGACATAAAATATGCTTTGATGCATGCAGTGATGTGATCATTCATGTCATATCATATTTACACATGCTCTCTTTTCTTATTGTTGCTTTTTGGCTTCCTGATAAATTTCCTCAGTCACTGAAAAATAGCTGTGTCATTGTAAAATAAGATGCAAAATGCCGCGGTGTTATTTTGAACTGGCTTACATCATCTAAATTAAAGGTTTACGAAAACAAACAATATAAAAAATTTATGCATATTAGAAAAGTTTAAATGCAGGTCTCATTAAAAATAATGATGTGCCTTAAAGGAAACCTGTAGTTTTAAAGATACGCAAGTGTTTATGTTTCACTGCCATTAGTGTCTGAGCACATGATCTGAGAATCAGATTAAAGACTTTGCATATGGTAATCAGATTATTTGCAGCACTCTGCTCTTTTGAGCTTGTTTTCTCCTTTATCACGCAAGAAGAAAATGGCAATAAGCCTCTGGGTCAATTAGTTTAAATTAGGCAGTTTTCCACTCTACAAATATTGTATTGCTTTTACGGCTCAAAATCTTTACCATTGATTTTGGCTGCTGGATGAAAACACACGGCATAGTTATTAAATGGTTCTGCAGTTATTGAGGCAAAACTGGATGATCAGAGAGTAAGTTTACTATAAAAATATAATATAAAATACTTTATAACAGGTTTTGTTTTCCAACTCTTCCTAGATATTGTTGCTAGATTTATTTATATACACAGCACATACTGTATAATATCAAACAATATCCAACTACAGATAACAAATGTTAATGTCACAGAATGAAAAACACTGTGGAGATGGGTACATTTCCTGGGGTTATATTTTGTGTGTTGCTTTAATTCATTCATTGCCTTTTTTGTTTAAACTAATACTTAACCAGATAACAAAATAGATGACGGTTTGGTCAAGACTGGGGTCATACAAATTTAACTTAGGCTTTAGAGATATGGACTGCATCCAAAAGCTGACTTCAGAGGCAGCGTTTGTGCATGAAGACAGCTCCTAGAAACGGACAGGCTTCATAGGCAGCATAAAGGAATTATATTTCAATTTTTATATTTGAAAACCACAATCTCAATAGAGTTAAAGAAAGCAAGAATTAAACCTAAATTAACACAAAACTGTACTCCAATCTGTCTCTTAGCCGCTATTTTATTTTTTCAAGATCGACCTATCACCTTCCTCACACGTGCACGCATCATGGGACATGGAAGGCAGTGAAAAATACATTTATTCTGCCTTCATCAACCAGATGAAGGTATCTCATGAGACAGGAAGTAAAGCAAACATTGGATTCGGATGTGCCTTCATGCCTCTCCGCCTTCGAATTCAGCCTCCGAAGGCAGCATTTTAGAGCTTTCGGAGGCAGCCGTGGCTTAAGAAATCAAATGAGTAAATACAATTCTATTTCACTACTGTAAAAAACCATACCCGGGGTTTAACTTACACAAATTCCTGTTTAATTTCTCATTCTCATTAGACTCTGAATAATTTTACACAACACAAAGGCCCAAAGTAAACAATATTCAGTCAATTTCCAAAATATCAGGAATGTATTTTCATCCAAACAGGTTTGGGACACAGTCTCAGTATTCATATCCTGCAACAGAAAATTCTGCAACATGAAACCTCTATGAATATATTCATAAGTGTATTTTCACCAAGGAATTGTGTAGGGAAATTTATTCCATTCAGAGGAACAAAGTAAAGACAAATAAATGTCATCACTAATTATTAATGTTGCCAGGTGGAGAATTGTCTGCCTTTCATTTCAAACTGTGTAGCAATTTAAACAGTTTGCTTTAGTGCTACTGTTTAAAATGGCATACAGTTTGGGTAATATATACATTTATCACAATACATATATTTGTCGCTTGGGTGACAACTGGTGTCAAAAGATGTTTAGCACCCTTTTGTGGCACCATCATTTTTATGGAACATAAAAATAAAGAGAGAAACTAAACGAAAGAAATAAAATAGCAATCGCTAAAAGTTAACTTACATCTCTGCAGTTCTTTTATGTCGTTCCACATTTAAATGTCTTTAAAGGCAGCCATTTCTAAACCTTTATTGTCACAAAGGTGTTGAGAGTATGAGGAGAATCACACTTTGGTGTGACAAGTGAGAAGAATCTCCCACAGTTCATTTAACAAGTCCAGTACATTACTTATGTTGTTTATGATGACAACATGGAGTGTGTCTCTGAAAACATACTAATACAGAAGTGTTCTGTAATTAAACAATGTTAAAAATAACACTCTTACAACTGTGTTGTGACAAGTCGAAGCAATTAAACACAGCAGAGAAGAAAACCAGCTTCACACATGAATTACACACATACTGTACTGTACCACGCATGAATAAAAGCCTGCACAGCTTCAGTGTGGCGCCTGTAATTGTACTACAGTAGTCTGAGAGGAACATTATACCATTCCATGTTAAATGAGCAGTTCACCCAAAAAATAAAAAATCTGTTATCATTTACTCACCCTCAAGTTCCAAATCTGTATAAATGTCTTTGTTCTGATGAACACAGAGAAAGATATTTGGAAGAATGCTTGTAACCAAACAGTTGAGACACCATTAACTACCATAACAGGAAAAATGGCAATGGTAGTCAAAAGTGCCCCAGAACTGATTCTTCAAAATATCTTTTTGTGTTCAACAGAACAAAGACATTTATGAAGTAACTTTTCCTAGTCAATGGACATACAGTTACATCCATTCAAAGGATTAAATGCAGAAACACTACACAAAGATGTGAGCTTCACTTTTCCAGATACTCCGTATCCATACTTGGTTTTCCTGGTTTATATTAAATGAGAATAACAGATCCAATCAGCTATACCAAATAGGTTTCTACGGTCAGATCATCTCTACATGACCAGCTGGTGCTGTTATCAATTCTCTTTGATTTTATTCATTTTTATGCTGAAAACACATAACTTTGCATCTCATATTTTCATTCCCTCACCACAAATGACATCTCTGCTGGGACTCTCAGGAGTGCTATGGAGTGCTACTCATCACCTTATGCCTAGCCACAACTAACATCTCTAAATCAGCTCCTTTTCCATTCAATCGCTTTCTATTTTTGTTGACAGGCTCTGAAAACCTAGGGAGTTGACTCATTTTCTTCTGCCCACATGGGCTTCTGTCTACACGGAAAGCATGCCAACCGAACTGGAACCTCGTATAAGTCACTGATTTGAAATGCTCTTTAGAGGCAGCAACTTTGTTAGTAGTCACTCTCATGCGACACACTCACACAAGAATCCCGACTAACGCTCCTCTTTCATTATAACGGTCACGAGCCAACAAGCCAAAATTCGACCAATGTTTTCCATTCTGAAATATTTGAATCAGTGCATGACGGGATTGCCATCTTCATAAAACATACATTTCAAATTTGGGCTGAAATGAGGAATCTTATACTTCATGCAGTATTATCTACCTAAAATACAAGTCAGCACTCTCACCAGATGAGTACATGATGCACAAAGATCTTGCTAGGCAGCTTATCAAGTGTTGAGACATAAACTTGTGACACCCAGATGTCTCCATCCATCCAAACTCTGCATTTCATATTTTCACTCTTTCTATTTCTACAGTCGACAGTACCAGGCACCCAGACATTTAAAAAGGAGGGATAGTAAGCCCAGTCAAAAATAAGACCCTTAACTCCACTTCAGTCTCCTTCCATTTTTGTTTAAGGTTACACAGGGTCTGGAAAACAAGGGAGTTGACTCATTTTCTGCTGCCCACATGGGCTTCTGTCTACACGGACAGCATGCCAATACTAGAACCTTGTATAAGTCGTTCAAGATTCAAGATGCTCTTTAGAGGCATCAACTTTGCAATGTCTTCAAACACAATTCCCACACAATTATTGAGATAAGCTGTTTTATATTATATATGAACATCTATTATGAATAGTTGTGGTAAAAACCATATGATCAATATTCACTGTGGCCTGCCAACTTAAATTATTTATTATTATTTAATTAACAGAGCATTTCACAGCACCCAATGTGAAAGATATTGCTACTCTCCTTCTGAAAACTCATATCTCATATTATTACAGCAATTACAGTGTTATTACAGTTTGCAAATATCTAACAAAAAAGTATTAAAAACTGCTTTTGAACTTTTTAAATGGTTAAATGTGTTGTCAGTGTTGTTTCCATTTCCTGAAAAACAGCGAATTGGGACATTTAAAAAGGAAAGCGACAATATGCAAAATCCAATGTAATAATTAAAAAACTGCGAAAAACATAACTGAAACAACTATTGTAAAAGATAGAAATACACTTAAAAAGTAAATACCAAGTAAAACATACAAAAGTCTTAATATTTACCATTAGGTACAAATATCTATATAGTTGGTACCAGTATGTACGCCTCAGTGACAGCTTTTGTGCCTTTTTTCTAAAACTGTACCTACTAACTAACATTTAAGTAAAACCATTATCTGCATGGTCACTATTACATAATCCATACAAGTCAATAAACGTAGTAACATGGCCATGCAAATAAAAGGCTGCTTTTGTTCACTTAGTTCCTGCATTAAAAATAACAATTTCAAAGAAAAGAGTTCTAAAGCATCATTAAAACTTTCCCAAAGCAAACGCCCATCTTCAGCTCCCCATGGGATGCAGAGAGCCCTAGATCTTTGAGCCTGTGCACCTCATTAAAGCCTGTGACATCCCAACATTTTTAAAACAACTGTATGATGTCTTATTTTATCACATCAATATTACCAAAAAAAAGCTTTATAAAGGAGCCTTATATAAATGGCATAACCAATTTGATTGAATTGATTTCTTTTTACTGTTTTTAATCTTTCTTTGATTGGGCTTAATCAGCACCTGCAGGAATGCCGTCTATCCTCCCGAGGTTAATTTAGCCCTAGGAGCGCCGCATAGAAATTTTCCAAATGCCACCGCAACATTATTCATATTTTAAACTTGAAACAATTACATTTCGATATCCTCACACCTGTGTCATGGAGATAAAATTGACTTAAGCTCATAAAATGCATATTCCATCTTCTACTTTTGTATGCCAGGATTATTCCCAGCAGCTGGTCCATCACAATATGCTTTTTGCTGTGGAAACTAATTCACATCTACAGTCAATACAGAAAGTCACAAATACATATAAACACACACACACTTTAAGTACTCAAAGCGAATAACGGCCTTGTTATGAAAGCCTAGCAAGACCGTAAGGGACACGTCTCATCCAGCATCACAGAGCTAAAGAGTGCATGTTAAATTCAAACCGACAGCCTACACGAGGGGCGCTCGTGCTTTTTTATAGATCGCACGATTTGGTTAAGGTCACTATGTAGCGTACGTACTGTCTTGAACCCAGTTTACCCTGGTGAAGCAGCACGAGGTTTGTGTTTATTTTCCATTTGTTTCTCTCCTTTAAAAACAATTTCAAGTGTTTACATTCTGAATACATCCGAAAATTCTGCATGTGAGAAATTTCAATAAATCCCGGCTCTTGAAACCCTCGAGTATGTGGGGTGCTGCAGGGCCATTTCAGAGTGAAGCTTGACAGTATTTCAACCCCCATTTCGTCTTGTCCCACTTCTCCAATCTCATCCTGTGTAGGATGAATTGATTCTGAGACCAGGCCTGCTGACAGTAGAAGGTCAGAGAAAGAAAGAGAGCGTGTGTGTGCGTGTGTGGAAGCCTGGAGGATGTCGGGCAGCTGAATGCGACAGCTCATTAAGTCTCGTCCAGCCTTTAGCCTCCTGCTTATGAGGGGAGCTTCTGACCCTACAACCACCTAGACCTGCTGCTGGAGGGAAAGAAACATTTCTCTGTTGTTCAAACAACAGTAGGAAGAAAATAATGACTGTTGCTTTAGTATACCACTGAACTGCCGCTGTGTTGCTAAGTTTGGCGGGTGTGCAATTATTTGATAGACCGATCTGGACAGCCCACGGTAATTGATAGATGTTGATGTAGCTATTATATGTCACTATTTACATGTTTTGCTTATGGCAGATGCTTTTATCGAAAGCAACACTGGCTTTACAAGTTATCAGTATGCGCATTCCCTTGGATTTGAACCCATAACCTTGGAATTTATAGCATATAGGGCTCTACCAGTTGAGCTACAGGAAAGCCATTAAAAATGTAAAGAAAACATGTGTATTCATCATGTGGGTACATATTTGTTTGTTCAAGAGTGTAGGCACTTCATTCAAAATATAATAGGAAAATCAGTCTTGTCTTGTTTTCTGTCTTGGAGGAAAAACTTAAGAGCAATGACAGTTAAGTCCTGTCACAACTCATGTTTTTGCAGTCACTTCTCGGGATATCTATCACATAATGCACTCCCGCTGCACTGCCACAGCCATGCAGGAGACAAGGAACAGCGTGCCAGACCAAATGAATGTCACTCACTGCTGTATATATACTGCCCAGGGAAAGCAAAGCATGATGACATCACACTCCCTCCTCCTACTGTACATATGGAGAGTTTCCACTTAGATACTAGTATACTATAGTACATACTTTAAATATTATGAAATAGTATATATAACATATTGATAATAAAGTTATCAATTAAAATAACCTTTCTAGCAGATCTGGACTTTTTGCAGCGTCACAAAATACGTACCATCAGGTACATATTGCTACAGTTTTGAGACATAAAAGTCCACTGGCGCTAAAGAGAAGAACTGTATTGCTCCGCTAGCACTAAATACTTAATATTTGTACTTTATTAGATATGTTAGAGCACCTAACCCCACTCTTACCAAACCTAAAACTACCCACTTCCCAACCACATAAACACGCAACAAGGAAATAGAAGTCAGACACGGATATTTATTGCAAACACTGACCAAAAACAACATTACAAACAGGTTGAGTTTCGAGTCTTCTAAAGCCGTACGATGCACCCAGTTGTGTTTTATTAAGATGTACACTCAAGGTCAGCGCGACGCAATAGGCCCTTTGCGTCGCTAGATGCAAAATAAATGAAACATATGAACAGTTTTTTGTTTTTTGTTTACACAGCCAAATGGTTGGATTAAAGTACATTTCTTTGACACTACTAAGATTAATATCTGATAACATGTTGGAAAATTTGGAAAGTAGTTCCCTACCAAGATAAACTGTTATTCTTTTTTTCAACAGATTCCATTATGCCTCATGTAAATAAAAGACCAACAACAAATGGTTACCAAATTCAGACCTGATTACTAAATTGTCTGTCAAACCTTTACCTTGTAGAGACAAGGGATCTAGGTATGTTCAAATTATATCAACGGTGACAAAAACCTAAATTAAAACAAATTATTATACACCGCTCTGGAATATTTCATTCTGATTAGCCAATTGTGACATTCCAAGGTCTGACATTCCCAGAAGACAACCACTCAAAACTAATAACACGTGGTAACCCGGATGCTGCAAATCATTTTTATATTTTTATATATTCATATTTTTTATAAATATGTCCTTTAATAACATATATAACATTATATTTACAAACGTTTAAACCAAATTGCATGTTTGTGGCATTTAACCGAAAGTAAACACATGTGTGTCAAACTACCACAAACTTTATTCTAAAAATGATGGGGGGTTTTTTAACCCATGGTTGAGTTCAATTTGGACACACCCAATTGCTGGTTTATATGAACCTAGAAATTGTACATATTTTACCCCACCATGGGTTAAAACAACCCAACATGTTGGGTTGAAACAACCCAGCATAGCTTAATTTAAACCCAACGGTTGTGTTTGTCCATTCTTTAAAGTGAAAAAAGTGAAAGTGACCTATTTGTCACAATGAGCAAATCCGAACTAAATATCCCCCTCAACCAGTCTTGTTGAATTAACTTGTTTATATTAAGTAAACAGAACAAAAGGTCCAATATTATAGGGTTTACTCAACACTTTTTTTGTTGTTGTTGTTTTATATACTCTCACGTTGTTTTTTTAGATTGCTGTTTTTCTTCTCAGAGTTTGTTAAGGAATGAGTTTGTTTTCTTGTGAAAGTGGACAGTCACGAGCATTTGGACTGCTAACTTCCCATCTCTTCTTTTCAGATAAATCCCACCCATTTCTCTCCAGAAGCCTCTATAAGACATAGACATGTGTTGCTACTGCTGTGGGCATGAAAGGAATCCATCAAAGAAATAAATTGAAATCTGTCAAGCTTGAAATCAGCCTAGTGGTGGTTTAGTTGTACAACCATTTGGGAGGAAGAACTGATTAAATTTAGCTACATCTTTCTTTAAAACAGGTTGCCTGTAAAGTGCTACTTTATGGTTAGTTTAGTTAGCCGTCTCATGTTTTACATGTCTCAGCTCTTGCTTCCTGTAGTTCATGTTAAAACTTCTAAATCTACCATCTCTGCCCAACATGGTACTTTTATATTTCAATGCACTAGATTGGTCAGTTAGGTGTAATAAATAGATAAAGTCTCTTGTAAGAACTTTTTCCCCTAAAGCACTCAGGTGAGAGAAGCAGCCAGAAGAAGTGATCCATCATCATTGCTCCTAATCGATCCAAGAGGCAGCCACATCTCCTGATGAATAATCTGAATAATCTAATCGGCTGTGTTGAATGTCAAGTGATCTAAATAGCTGAATCAGCAGCCTTAATGTTTTACACTTTGCCTTAATTGTCCTTTGATTATTAATAGGAACAAAAGAAAGTTTTGTTATAACTTTTCCCCAAAAAAGTAATACTTAATTAAACGGAATATAGATAACTGATACTTTGAAGAATGTTTGTAACCGAAAACCGTTGGTCCCCATTGACTTGCACTGGTTTTGTGTCAATACAGTAGATGTGAGTGGGTACCACCAATGTTTGGTTACCAACATTCTTCAAAATATCTTCTTTTGTGTTCTGCAGAAGACAGAAAGTCATACAGGTTTAAAGGGTGAGTAAATGATGACAGAATTTGTGTTTTTGGGTGAACTATCTATTTAATGTCATCTATGGTCTGGTGAATGTTTAGCAGCAGCCCTGCACACACATATAGGACTGTATACAGTTCTGTTTTCAAAGTTATAAAGTTGTAGAAATGACTGCTAGATTAGCACACCCATAACAGACAACATAGTTTCGTAGTCTTTCGTAGCCAAAATGTGCATTAATTTCTATTTCTGAGCTTATGCTGTAGTTAAATGCACAAAGGTTATTGCAAAAACCATAGAAAAGTCACCTCCATTATCCCTGGTAAAGTACTGTAATCATTTATAAGCCCTTCAATAATAATTTTGATATGTATGGCTGAGCAGGTCAAAAATGAAGACACCACTCCAACTTTTCATTTCAAACCCGCATTTCTAGATGTATTGTGGTCATTCCAGTCCAGTGTCTGTTGAATTTCAACAAAATCAAACCACAGGAGTGACAAAGTCATCCAACAGTAATGTGAAAGACTGACAGCATGACAAGACACCTGAAAATTGTGATAAAAATCGAGGTTATCACATAAAAAAATATTGTACAAATATTACTGTTGTATTACAAGGGAATATGAATAATATGAATGATATTTTCTTTGCAGTATTTGAGGTCTGAAACCACCACCATATATGGAAAGCCTTATACTGCTTACAGGTGCAAACAGATGCTATAAGTAAACAACCAAAAATGCTAACAAACAGTCATGGTGAGCTGCAAAACTATCGGTAAACCGTGATCCTCACCTTTATCTCCACAACGAAATCCTAAATAGCCAGACAGCGGTCATTTTTTCATAATTTTATAGAAATATTGATGTCAGGGATTCTGTGAGCCTGGAGACTGTAGTGTATACTGCGAGTTTATGAATGTTTAGCCTAAAAATGTGATATGAATAAACAGTGCTCATAAACAGCCCCGCTTGAATTGAGTGCAGGCCTGGACTCGGAAACGGTATTCCTTACATCAAAACTTAACAAGCGGATAGCGAAAGTTTGGGGCAAGGCTATCTGTAATAAGCTGTTTTGCTGGGAGTCCCAAACAATGCCAAATAAAGTATGGATCAATTTTGCTGCCTGAAACTTTTAGACACAGTTGAAATGACTTAAAAAGTCAATTTAACCTGCTTTTCTACATTTTCAGTTGTTTTAACATTACTTCAACTTATCAAAATAAATTTAGCATTTTCACGTTATAAGTTACATCAACTCATATCTTTCAGCAATTTACACTAGTAAGTTCAAATGACTTGCCAATTTGATTGTACTTGATGGTAAAGTTTAGGGGCCGATCACACACAACGCGCTTTTCATGTTGGAAAACGCGAGGCGCGCCGCGGTGTCTTTTTGATCGCTTTTTTTGAAAAGAGCAGCGCAACAACTGAAACAGCATTTCTCTTCATCATAGCAGTTTTCGTACATTTCAAGCAACTGTAAAGTTCCGTCACCACAACGGAAGCCCCGCCTCTCCATTCATTCGATTGGACAATAGAAAAACGTGCATGACGTCAAGCGGTTTTTCACTTAAGAGCATTCTGTGTGAGCATTTTTTTACAGTAAACAGATATTAGGGCAAAATTTGAAGGTTTGTCATAACACAAAGTCAGCAAAGGCAATAAAACTAGAGTTAACACGTAAAATTTGCAAGGTAACAGTGCTGAAGGAACAGCTGGGATTTAACAGAGATGAGTTCCTTCTCATAAAGTAAGCTCAATCGTCTCTGCTGTACTCAGTCATGAGTTGTGCTCCAAATATATCAGACAGATAAATAAAACATTCAGAATATGTTTAAGCCAAAGAGGCTTGTGAGTGTTGTAAGGGCCGTAGGCAAAAACATACTACAATGAATTGAAACCCTATGTTATATATTTAAAGAAACTGTTACGGAAATCTATCCCAACCCTAAATGGATTCATTCACATCTGTGCCATCAAATTAAAATGCAATCCCCTTCAACAATTACAATATTATTTCTTCATAAGTGTAAGTGAAAAAATGTTATCATTATAAAACATTATCTGTCTCAGCACAAGTTCTATGTGTTGAAAGAGTTCACAGTGTTTCTAAACATGCCAGCGTAACTGCTGTGAAACTAATACAGCATTAAATATATGGAGCAACTTAACAGTACAATAATCCCAGTAAGACCTTTGTTAATCTTTATTTTGTTCCTATGTTAAGCTAATAAACCTATAATTTAAACCGATGTTAACTCAAATAATTTAAACTTGTGGTGCTTACCTTAGTTTGGTATTTTTTCAGCCTCTTTGGGGCAATTTGATAATCCAATTCTTTCTAAACATCTCGGAATCAGAAGTCTGTATCTGCTTCCGCGTGTCATGTTCTTTTCCTCCCCTTTCCATCCACTCTTGGCTTAGATAAGGATGCACTTTGCAGTGCGATCTTTCATTGGCTGACACAGGAGTGAGAGCGGGGGGAAGGAGACGGCTGAGATGATGGGTAGGTGTGAGACTGCAAGAGATAACAGGATAACATGAATACCTGAAACAATATAATTGAACTGCAAAAAGTTTTTTTTGTGCTATTCAGCAGTGTAATAAGTTTTAGAGGTGCATCATTTTCTATGTTAAAACATTTTCTATCACAGTTAAAAATACAGAGGTGACTGTGAACAAAACCCTTTGGCCAATATCCTCAAAAGCATTGCTGTAGCTTTGCAAATTAAATTTGGGGTGGGACTGTGTTTTTCTCACCCTTATTTGATATTGGGAATTCAGGAAAATTATTTTTCAGAACAAAATTTAAAAAACAAAATCTGTGTGGCAAGTGTGAAACATCACACATTTTACATTTAACAGTGCTGTTTGGTGTTAAATTAAAGATATTATCATTGTGTTATTATGTTCGTTTGCTTGTTGCCTCACATTATTGGCATTTCCAATATAATAAAAAACAATAATTCACAAAACAGAGATTCCCATAAGACTCCAAACAGAGATTTTCAGTTTCAGAATACAATGCAAAGAAATAACATACATGCCGATGTGATTTTAGGATGCCTTGAATCATCTTTACATTCACTTTCCTGCTGTGTGGTACATACAATATGTGATCTGTTAGCATTCCTATGACTTAAATGTGCACTATCCCTTTAAATCACGATCAACAACAGACAAATTGTTTTCCCAATGAAAATCAAATTTGAGACTTAAAATGGCCCTTTATCCTCTCACCCTGCAATGATTCATCAGGCCTTTCTGTCGCTCTTGAAAAGTTATTGTGAGTGATTTTCAGAGGTAGTTTCAGTATTGTACACATCTGTGCTTAACCAGAAGTGCCATCCGGTCATGCGGTGCAGATGAGAGAGAAGAGAATAGATAGATTCCTCTTTCTCTCTGAGCTGGATAGAGCCGAGGTTAGCTTTTCATTTCAGCCCTTCTTTGATGTGCTATATAAGGTGGATCAAAGACCACAGCAATGTAGCTGTCCTAAGGCACAGATGTTGCTTCCAGAGCAACGTGCTGATACAGTATAAGTCAGACCTGAAGAACAAAGAACAATATCAGAAAAATTGATAAAAAAACATCATCACTATTCATTTATTTGCTCATTTAGTATTTACTAATGTTTTATTCTCACAGTTAGGGTTGTGAATACTACACTTATTGCGTATGGGCTCATAATTTCACATCTTATGCCTCTAAATTTACTGTAAGGACTGGCGGTAACAGCAAGACTAATAAAGTAACAATAAAGGTGCCATGCAACTATTTTCCTGATAGACGGTTTCAAAGCAATAATATAAACAAACGTTATTGCGCATGCACATCCACAAATAATAGAGTCCCTGCAGATTATTCCTAATAACAAGCAAAAGAAATAACAAGTAGCTGGCAAGTTAAAAGTATGACTAGTCAGTATTATTTTGGGTTACCAGTAGAAGAACCGTTACTTGGCTAAACTTAAATGCGACAACTTAAGTTACACGACCCATTCAATTCAAATTGTTTATTTAATTATACAATAAAATATTTAAATATAGTGGTATTATTAGCCACTAGCTAGACCGATCAACACATTTCGGGCCAGGTGTGTGCATCTGATGAAACAGTGTGTATTTATTTGTCTTGTTTAGTGTACAAGTCAACAATTTTTTTTTGTTGAAGGATTCGAAATCAACGTGAGCTTCTGCTAACAATCTAAATCACCATCAAAACACCCTGTATATTGAGATTCCTAACATCTGAAGTTGGCACTCCAAGTTAACATACTCAACAACTGAAGAAGGTGCTTATACCACAAAGGAAGTTTGCGTCACCATTGACTAAAAATGATAATTGCCTGCAGAAAGAGCCCAGGTGCAGTAACATCCTGCTGGTTTTCCATGAGCATCAGAATTGGCCAATCAAGCCGGAGCTCCAGCTGACAAGCCTGGTGAGGAAATTACTAACACTTGAGCAACAGATGGCTTTGGCCTCCACACAGGCTGAGTGGCCATCATGGATGCTCCAACGGGGAGGAGTTGGAAGAGATCCTGATCTACTCTTCACCATGGGTTCCGCACTGATTCAGTTACAGTGTTAAGATTCAGATACTAATGTATTGCCAGGTTCATCCTACATGACCCTTTTCTTATGCTTGCTGTTGCCAGGTGAAGTTTGAAAATGTGTCATTAAAGATGCTGCGTGTAATATTTAGGAGTAATCTTCTGACAGAAATGCAATATAATATACACAACTGTGTCTTTAGAGGTGTATAAAGACCTTACATAATGAAGCGTTATGTTTTATTACCTTAGAATGAGTTATTTCTATCTACATACACTGCAGGTCCACTTACATGTAATTCACCATGTTGTTTCTACAGTAGCCCTAAACAGACAAACTGCCCTACAGAGCGTGTTTCATAAATATGTTATCTCAAAGAAGCGATAATTCACATAAAAATAAATGTCTGTCACCATTTATTCACCCAAATTTTTCTGCAGAACACAGAAGAAGATATTTTGAGAAATGTCTCAGTGGTTTGTGCCCATACAATGGAAGTCAAAAGGGCACAATATTGTTTTGGTATACCAACATCCTTCAAAATATCTTCTTTTGCATTCTTCCAGGTTTGGAATGACTTGGGGTGAGCAAACAGATTTTTTTGTCACTTTAAGTGCACAAAACTCAGACTCTCAACTTGAAGGGACTTATACCTTAAAGACAACAAGAAATCCAGACTTATTTTTCTCTCATTTGAATGGGAATACACCTTCAGCTACAAAACACCTATTTAACACAGTATCTGGAGATGATCATTTTGAGTTCAAAAGTGAACTACAGCCCGAGGTGCTGGAATTAAAGTCAACAGTAACAGGTTTAGCGTTCTCAAGGGGGGGAGCATTGCACATATGGGATGAAGAGAACTGATAGATGCCTTCAAACCAAAGGAACAAATTATGCTACTGCATGCAGCGGGGAATATGTTATTAAAGCACATCAATAAAAAATGAAAACCTTTGGGCCAGCTGTTACATTATGAGAGCATATGAAAACGTTACGTAAATGATAGCTCGAGAAGAACTCAACAGACGGAGAAATTGCAGTCACTGTTTGTTTTATGCGCAGCCCTGAGATCATTGTGGCAAATGGGATCACCAACAGTGGAAAGCACTAGCAAAAAACATATATCTTTATAAATAAAGTCATGAAACGCTCTTGTTCCCTCACAGTAAGCCATGCACAGATTTGTGTAGATGTCCCATGGTAGCGCGGGCTGCAGCGAGGGAAGGCTTTGATATCACAGCTTCAGATCTTTATTTACCATGAGGCATTGTGTGATGGCGGGACCTCCCGATGGGCTTCGTGCTTCACGTTCTTTAATAAAATCCTGATGCGACCGAAAATTATACTAACAAATAAACATCTCGTGTTGATACCCACCACATCGCAATTTGATATATCAAGAAATCCAGTAGGGACAGAGCTGATCTAAAAATTATTTTGTCGGAAGATGATAGAAAAGGCAACATGAACTTTTAGGACGAGTCTGGTTTTGTTATTTTATTTAGGCTCGTTTTAATGCATTTCTTTACCAAATCATAAACATGCGTTCATTTTTTCATCCACAGCAAAAAAAAGGACATTCATATTTGCCCCCCAAATTGGACAGATTATAATAAGTTTTCAACAAAACCAAAACACATCCTCTCTCACTCTCTGTTTTGTATTTATTTAAAAATGATTATGGAAAGTTTTATATTTTTTGTTTTAAATTAATATTTTAATATGTTAAAATGCTTTGTATAAAGCTATGCAACAGATGTTTATACTGGCATACATGTCAACATCAAGACAGATTTTGTTGTCATGCCATTGCATGTAGACTAGAGATGCAAGGGAGTGAAATGTAATACCTCACAGGGACACAGGGTTACATGACTGTCATTTTGAATCAATGTAGTATATTAGAATGTGAAAAACTACACATACCTACAGCAAACACAACCTTATACTCAAAAGGTACAGCGCAAAAGAAAAAAGACACAAAGTCTGCATTTCGGGCAAATTGCTTGAACATATTTATTTAATCTAATCCCACCTATGCATCTGGATATGACTAGCATGGACGTGTTTAATAATGTACTGTATCAGGTCCAAAGATTGTCTTTTAGATTAAGAGCACCCTTTTTAAAGTGATAGTTCACCCAAAACTGAAAATTTGGACATTCTGTCATCATTAACTCACCCTCTTGTCATTTTAAATCTTTCTTCTGCAGAACTCAAAAGAAGATATTTTGAAGAATGTTGTCAACCGGCACCCATTAACTTGCATTGGTTTTGTGTCCATACAATTAAAGTCAATGGGTTTACGGTTACAATGGTAATCGTTTACGAACATTCTTCAAAAATCTTCTTTTGTGTTCTGCAGAAGAAAGAAAGTCATACAGGTTTTACAGTTTTGGGTGAACTATCCCTTTAACACTATTCAATGTTCTGAGAATCAGGACTTCTGTGTTTCTGTTAATGTTTTTTTAAACACACATTTCCAGCAGAGAACAGTATGCGTTATCTATTCTTTTATAAACAACAAAGTTATAAGCAATAGAAAAAAAACTTGCCCAGGGCTACACTGTCAAAATTCTGCTGACGGAGGCAAGATAATTGAGTTTTTAAAAACAATCTCTATTTCATGTCTTCTACCACTATTTTATATATCTCTTCTGATAGCAGTTGCGGTATGAAAGAAACCAAGAGTGGTAAGAGAAATGTAAAAATATAACATTATAATTAATAAATAGACTAAGGGCAACAACGACTTTTATATCCTTTACGCAGTAATAAAGGAACTGATATGATGATGAATCTGTTAATTGATGGTATTATAATTTAATACTCTTAAATTATTTAGCACTGCCCTCAGGTGGAAGATTCAATTACTACAAATTTGACTGAATCTATGGTGGGATGGGCCGACATAGATTGTACTGCAGTTTTACCTGAAATCTTCACTCGTGTTGTGTACAGCACTGATTCTCCACCAGTCTTGCACCAGAACTCCGATTTTATATTACACCATAAACTATTAGCATAACATAGACTGAAAAGTCTATTCTGAGTAGTTAAACAGTAATGGACTCATTTTTAAAATACTATAGTCTGTTTTTACAGATTTTTAATGGATTTAAAAGATAAGGGCATGTAATGCAACTTGTTTATTTTAAAGTGATAGTTCACCCCGAAATAAAAATTCTGTCATTATTTATTCACCCTCTTGTCATTTCAAACCTGTTCTTTCTTCTGCAGAACACAAAAGAAGATATTTTGAAGAATGTTGATAACTGAACAACGCCGGGGTAAACTCTTTAACAATTTTGACTGTTTTAACAGGCGTCTGGTTATTTCAACTAGCTTATAAATTTCCGGATACATTTCTTGGATGCTCATTTTTAGGGTGAACAAATAGATATGGGGGGGTTTTATCCATAAACTTCTTCAAATTGTAAAATGTAATAATTTTACAGCTCTAACTACTGTATGCATGATTATGGTTAGTTGTATTATCTGGATTAAGTATTGTTTTTCTCTACCCACACTGCTGTATACTGTAGACATAATTTGCATCACTTTCCAACATCTGCTGCTCGCCTTAGCAAAACATACACATTCTTGAAAAATCAATAAAACATATTTTACAGAATATTCCATTGGTGTTTGAACACTTGTAATAAACCATGGCTGGATTTCCCTTTACAGTCGTGACCAATCTCATAATCGCAAACAAAAGCCATGTTGGTTACATTCAAATACTGTAAATACTGTAGACTCACATACAGTAGCACACTCATGAACATAAAAATAAAGATACAGTTTTTGCAAGCCATGTCTGTATGACAGCGAGTTGTCTCTGAGTGAATATACCAACATGAGGATTCTATAAACCCTGCTTTGCTATGTGACCGTTTTTGCTTTCAAACAAGGTTTTACGAACGCTGCATTTCACATCAGAAAGAGCAACTATTCAAAACCAACTTAGTCAACTGAGTCAGCTATTAATCACAACACAAAGCAAGCCGTTTATAACCCACAAACACATTTGCTGCTCTTTCGCAAATCAAAACAGAATCTCTTGCTCGTATTCTCTCTGTGCAGTTCCTCAATATCACTAATTGCCAGCAGAAAAGTCTTGGGAAGAGTATGAATGATAGAAACAGCATGCATAATTCAGAGAAATAGAGAGGAAGGGAAAGAGAGAGAGGCTCTGGTGAACAGAAGTGTGTCTGTATCAGCGCAGCGCTCTGTGTTTGAAAGAGGAACAGCCGCAGTATGGAGGCATGGCATAATTAGTTTGGGGAGATTGCAGCCTGTGGGGTAGGATTAGGGGTGCAGGCGCAGAACTGGCAGTGGTCTGTAAGATTAGGACAGATGCATGAACTTCTTCCAAATGTTTGATATTGTATCTGAACTCGGTCTAACTGGAAATGAAACTCGATGGTGGCCGAAACGACAGATGAGGACGTATGACGTTTCTAGTCTGATTTGAGTCCAAGTCGGAACAATTGAGCGCTTTGAGGTCAATTGATTGTCGTGGAAAATCCGAATTCGTCCCAGCTTACAACATGAATGATTCAAGTCTTTAATTTGCAGAATAATTCTGCATTCCATTCAAAGCCGTATAGGATGGTCATGTATTCTGTTTCACAATCTCTCCAACTGGAGACCATAAAAGCATGCCATTTCCGGATGCATTAAAGCTGACACAAATAAAAATATATACGTTTTGCTCATGTAGCTTAATTGGTAGCATTGCTTTAGCTTAAAGGTTGTTGGCCCAACCCCAGAAAATACATACTTGCACACTGATTTAAAAAAAGTATAGCTTAAATATAAGTTGCTTTTGATAAAGGTGTCTGCCAAATGTGTATCATCAGCTTCGCAGTTGTTTAGATAGCAACAAAGAAGTGTACTCTTTGCTAAAAAGGTTTTTCACAGCAATACTAAGAACCATTTTTTATCCATTGAGTCAAAGGTTCTTTAAAGAACCATTTCTTGCTTACCATCTGAAGAACCTTTATCACCACAAAGAACCTTCTTTGTGTTTGGATGTTTTATTTTTAAGAGTATGTCTACCAACCAAAATTGTAGTGAATAAACAACATGCTAGCCATGTTTCACGCACTACTGGTCAAAAGTTTATTACATATACTTATACTTATTTATTCTTTATCTATCCTTTTGTCCCATTTTTGAATAAAAGAAACCTATCAAAACTATGGAATAACACAATTGTAACTGTTGGATTTATGTGGATTTAAGCTGAAAACGGTTATATTTGAGTTTCTTCAAAGTTCTCACCCTTGGTCTAAAATGAGCAAAAATCGTACACTTGGCATTTTATCATTACGTTTCTTGAGGTCAAAGCTCTTTAAGCATTATATGCTGGACTCTTATTGGCAACTTTTTATTCATTATTATTTTATAATTTCACAAATATTTTAAATATTGATGAATTTATGAAATGAATATGTTGGCACAATTATATTTCTGTCTACAAAAGTAAGTACAAACATTAAAACATTCCCCTTCACTGCATACACTTCTCTAGGTGCTGCCGTATGACATCTTACAGTGCAAATGTGCAATTTTCAACAACATTCTGAGCACCAGCCTCAACCAAGCACATCTTTTGTCCAGGTGCAATATGAACTCTTGGAATGGAGACTGCTCAGAGTACAGTATATTAAATCTATCGCCTCTGACTGATATGTCTGACAGATGGAATTGACATGTTTCAACCTCTGAAATGGAGTTTTGTTTCATTGCCGGATCCTGACAGCAGACTTTTTTTTTAAAGCAGTAGCGGTCAAATGAACAGACAGGGAGACGAGAATGTCTCATTACATGTGAAATGTACAGTGCGTGGTGCCCCTGCTCTCAGCCTCCCCGTGTACAGTTGTCTGATATCTGTAATTGACCGGCCTCACGATTGTTAACAATTGAAGGTGCAAAATATAATTGGAAAAGTTACAGCTAGATGTAAACAAGTCAATAACTTGTCACACGAGCTACCTGTGTGTCGCTAATACGCAAGACTTAATTGGACCGGTACAGCAGATCCCTGAGCATTTGCCAATATTTCGCAGGACGAGTGTGTTGCTAGCATTTATTCTTGACATCCAGCTGTTCTCAGAAGGTATCCAGATGGTAAAAACAGACCAATAATATTAACCTGCATGGGAAGAATTCAACAAGAATCTCATTGGTTCAGCTCTTCTGTAATTAATTCTTAAAAGTCTTGATGGCTGCAAAACAACAACGTCCTTCTACCTGTGACAGTGCCAACAAAATATCTTAACTGTTGCCGCGATGTTCTACAGCCTAACAATGCATGTTTTATTACAACGTAACAGAATTCAAATAAAATAGAATAGCAACACACTGGTGGCTCTGGAAACCAGGCAACGTCTTAAAAGAATAATTGTGTCCCTGTAGTGAGCAAAATTGACGGTGAAATGCACCAGATAGAGCCAAATTAATTCACACTGGGTTTATACCCCCTGTTTACTTCAATTTCACATGATTTCAATGTAATTTTGTCCAATTACTATCTCATTCTCCACACCTGGACAGTGCTGCTACGTGCAGTGGATATCTCTCCATAGAGATGTATTTACAAATGAATGAATGCACCGATGCGTTCAATGAAACAAATCACAGTTATCAAAACAAGCTGGAATTAAGATCAGATTTTTTTCCTATCATCAGTATCAGAATTACTATGTCAGGTGTCATGCACCATATGGTTGACTGTTACAGAGAACGTCAGAATTAAAAGATGCATCTGTTTAGCACTTCCACCCAACACACGTCTAGAAGCACAAGTAATCTTCAAGATCAGCATCATCAGTTTCTTGAATGTGCAATTGAATAATTAGTAATACCAAAAATGTTATGAATTGCGAACTGGAAAATAATATAACAATATTGTTAACAAAATGAAAGTAAAATGACTAAAATCTTATATTAGGACAGAGTTATTGGTTATTTTTACTGTTTGTAATATTTAGGAGAATCTATTGACAGAAATACAATATAATATACATAACTATGTGTTCAGAGGTGTATAAAGACCTTACATAATGAAGCGTTCTGTTTTTAATCTTAGAATGAGTTATTTCTATCTACATACACTGTGGGTCACCTTACATGTAATTCTCCATGTTTTTTCTACAGTAGCCTTAAACAGACAAACTGCTCGACAGAGTGTGTTTCATAAATATGTTATCTCTTTCAGCAAAGAAAAGAAAATCTTTGTCATCTTTGTCCTGTGTCAGCCACCGTAGTGCTCCGGAAGTGAGGGGCAAGCGTTCTGTTATGCTTACATTATATTAAAATGATACGTCATATGTATGAACTACAGTAATATACTGGCATTAAAATGTCACTCTTCCTCTCTCTATAAAGCAGACCTCTTACTTCTACCCTCCCTGTTGATTTAGTGGACATTATTCATATGGTCTTTACAATCTCATCTCTTATCAATCTCTCTGTGATGCATTGTGGCCTCTGTTAGGCTTTTGTCCTTCTTTTGACACGTAGGGAAGAATTGTAATGCAGTCTTTGCCAGTGTAAATTATAACCCTGACCTGCCTAATCCATCCCGGAGAGAGCTTGTATCTGTTGCATACTAATAAATTTGTGCTCACGTTTGGAAAATACTACAGAGATGTTTTGAAATCTCATGTGGTAGTATATATACAGTACACTTTAAGATCAAGATTTTGGAAGCATTTTTGCAATTTCTTTGTTTGCTGAAATGACTTGTATGAACAACAAATTATCACTACTGACACATCACTTAAGAAAAGCAAGTAACATTCATGCATAAACACAACAGCTTGGAAATGATAAAAGAATGAACTCCCTAACAAACTCTATCTATTAAGCCTCAATCATTAGCTTGATCGATCCAAACTCTTGAATCTAAAATGCTTTTTTCTGTCGTAGACACTATTGACTACTCCCTTTTGAGTACCGATAGCTTGTGTGGATAAAGCTCAAGGTCACATAGAGAAGATCAAGGATGGAATTTAGGATTAACCTATCATACAGTCCACTGCATCCTTCATGCACACAGTCCCTAAACAATACAGCACTTAGCCAGTCGATACAACCACTGTCTGAGAACTAAAGAAAACTCAACTTTGAAAAGGGGTCTTGATATTATACAGTACATCTTAGCACTCCAGAGCATTGTAAACCTGAGTAACAGATGTAGTTGGTATGATACAACCTGTTAAACGGATCCAGTGGGCCCTGGATCTGTTTTAATACTCAAGGCCTTAAAATGGCAATGGGCTCATTTAACTGTTGAGCTTGTTATTCACGGTGGTGCTGTGTTCTTCTGGATTTCTATGAACAGCATGACTGTTTTCTCAACTACGGCGCCTGTTTTTTTCCTAGTCTGCTGCAAAATTCAGATAACATGACACAAAGTTCATTAACAAATAATTAGAGAGTCCTGCTGTGTTTAAACACAGTTTGTTCTACTGCAGCTGTTGTTTTTGTTGAAACGCAGACTGCTGTGAAAGCCTTGAGAAAGCAGGAAAGCAATGAGTACGAGACAAAGCATACTAGTATAAGAGTAAAACAAATTGGTCCGGCAAATCATGTTTGTTTACATTGTTCTTGACATTGTACATGGAATTTAGTTCAATCTCAAGTGAACTTTATTGTTGTTGCGCTATGTGTGGAGACGTATAAACAGAATGAAATGTTGTGTCTCGTAGGACCACAGTGATACACATTTACCATATCGTCGATGTGCAAATTCATTGTTTTACACGAAGTGGAAAAAACATACTTTTATTGGTTAGATATTTGTAAAACCTAGTGACAAACATAAAGAGTGACTAATAATAATGATTTATTGCAAAAAATAAAAATCACGAAATATGGAGATTCAAGGTTTCAAAAGGACAGCAGCGATGTAACTTTACTCACATTTAAGCTGATGAAAGAACTAATCTAACTATACATATATCTTACATGTAAACTTTACATAAGCCTATACCTATACATATCCTATACCTTATAGCTGGAATACACTACAAAACTTTAAAGATCTGAACCGATTTTTAAAAAACATTCGAAGAGAAAACAATACATGATCAAATCTGCAGTCTGGCGCAGACTTTATGCAACAACTCCAGACTGAAAATTTGGGCAAAAATCTGAGCAAAAGTCTTGTAGTGTATTCCAGCTTTTAGTAGAAGGCAGTGGTGGAAACCGCAGTGATTCACTGGGGGGATTTTATATTTAAAAAAAAGTGCAAGATACCAAAATACGATACATATTTATGTATGAAATGTATAATATTTGTTTGTCATTTAATGGATGATGAATTAAGGTCCCCCTTACAAAATTCACTCCCTGGACTACATATCCCACATCGCCCCCCCTTCAGCCCTGAAGTAAACTAAATATAAACTTAAAATTTTAGGCTAATGTCTGCAATACTTATGTATTTAAAATAAAATGGCAATATTTTGTTTGTTTTATTTATGTTGGCTTGGTATAAAATACTAATGAACTTCATGTACTATATTTTGTAGCTACCCAGTTATTTACTAAAGTTAGTTTACTTCCATCAATTATATGTAATTATTTAGTCACATTTAACATCTTTTTAATAAAGTAATAAATTTAGGAATTCACACTGGAATATGAAATGCATTGAGCATCCAGTGAGCTTTTCCTTGATGCTCAGGAGAACCTAATCACACACTTACAGCACCAAGGTTACTTAGCAACCAGTGAAAAGAAACAATCCACTGCCCATGGCATTTATACATGCTATTAATGTTTTCTTGGACATATACGTGATGGGAATATGAAATCGGACGGGTCATTTACATCAGCATTTTGACTTGCGTGTTTATTGCTGATCAGACAGATCTATACTGTAAGATCAAAACTAAGCGCCGTGAAGAGAAAGAGTAAGCAGTTTGCTCCACTGTCCTGTACACAATGTAATGACTGTCACCCTCAATGCACACATGCACCGACCCAGTGGTGGACACAGCTGGTAGACAGGTTTTTCATCTCAAAGCAACAATTGGGCTTTCCAATTTTCACCTGACACACAGTGCCAGTCATGACTGAGGATTAGAATTAGAGCTGCTTGTGACAAGCTTGTCAGATGTCAGTCTGGAGGGCTTAGACAAACCTTGCGTCACCTAGACTCTGTAGGATTTTTTCCCTACACAAAATTGCTTTTGCAGTCGACAGGTTTATCATCTAATATTTCCGACGCATTCATAGATGTGTATTTATACACGCGCACAAAACCCGACCCCGCGACAAATGAGTGATTGTTCGATTCTGATGTTTAAGTTGTTGTGACTCGCGTTTTGGTGACGGTGCACTCGTATCTCTACAAAGCTTACGACTTCGCACTAGTGATCGGCTAAAATCTCTCTATTTAATGCCAAGATGTCCCAGTTATGTTATCCTTTGAAGAAATGAATGTAGAATGTTGTACTGCAGGGTGATATCAAAAGAAATTTTTACAGACATTAAATTCCGCTGGCAAGCCTCTCCGGCAGACCCCATTGCTCTGAAAGCACTCTATTTAGCCGGGCACTCTGCCTCTCTCTCTCTCTCTCTCTCTCTAGCTCACTCTTCCTTCATTCCACTCTACCCACACACACTGTTGAAAAACTGCAGTAAGTGCCTCTAATCAAATTGAGGACATTGTAATTTTTAATTACTTCAGACCATTGATTGGCTACCTCAATTACAATTTCACATTAACCATTAAATTGCATGACATACTGTTTACCAAAATAATTTCCCTTCCCTTTTTCATAAAAGAGAAATAAGGCATGGTTTTTGAATATGTAATTTTAATGATACTTGCACAATATTTCTGAGGTATTCATATTAGGGATTCATAATACAGTTGCATAACAAAAATAGTAAATAAAATAAAATCTGATTAAACCCTTGTGTATGAAAATGTGTGCAGTTATGGTTCTGAAGCTGTGAATGAGCAGCCGCTCTGAGGCTGACACCTACGACTGCACATTTTTATTCAGTTGTTTAACACGCCGTTTCCTCTTAATGGAATAATGGCTCGCTTTTTTTATTTAATTCCATCAGGACCATTATGAGGTGAGACTTATGCACGTTTTACTGCAGTGTTTTAACTTGGTTTAATGTGATATTTATTCAGTTAAACCAATCTGCTCTGATATAGAATGTTTCACGGTGTCTTCCACAGAGATGCTTTAACAAGTTGTTATTAAAAATTCCTATTGACATTGTTACGCAGAAATATTGAGATGAAATGAATGGCTTCCATATGTCATTATTTTGGCAATTTCATTTGGTGCCGCTATCTTTGTAATGTTCCAGCAATCCTTATCTTAAAAATTAATCAGAGCAACAAATGTCTCACAACTTCCATACCGAAAACTGATGGATATTCGGACAGACTCCAGCTAAAACAGCCATTTTATAACTCAAATTGAAGAAATCCTGAATTCAGGAAGGCTTAGAGTCTGTGTGGATTTTTTTCGAGTCTAAGCAGGTGCAAGGCAAGCAGTGTGTGGCTTAGAGAGAATGTCAGGCATGAACCGGAGATATAATAAGGTTTTCTATAACCACAGTGAGTATTGTGGTGTGAAGCAGTGCACTTAACCTCAGGATGCTGCTCAAGCAATTAGTGTAATGTAAGTCCTTTTAGATAAAAAATGCCTGCTAATGACAAGTAATAAAGCCATGGCATGACCAACTCCGGGACTTCCGGTTAAGGACTGGCTATAGCTGAAAATGTCATGTCTCTGAGCTCCATATAGCTGAATAATTGAATAACAATAAATAGGTGTGTTCATATTTGTAGTTCGTTTATTTTGGTCTGAATTTTTTTTTACAGCGAACCTACACCTCTTAAAAATAAAGGTGCTTGAAAGGTTTTTCACAGCAATGCAATAGAAGAACCATTTTCACTTCCACAAAGAACAAAAAGCAGATACTTCTGGCAAATCGTTCCGTAACTATAAAATTAGTCCTGCGCTGCGAAAGCCCCTTATTTTGACCAAAAAGGTTCTTCTATGGCATTGTAAGCATTTTTATTTTTAAGAGTGTAAATATACTGAAACCAATGTGATTGGACAGCTATCATTATGTAATAATTTGTTCTGGAACTTACCACACATCCTAAACAATGCCATGTGCTACACGTCACAATACCATAGAAGAACCATTATGGTGCACAAAGGGTTCTTTATAGTAAAGAAAATACCTTGAAATGACCTTCTACCCTTTAAGAACCTTTTTTTAAGAGTGTGGGCCAGATGTGCTCAATGGAATTATGATGGTATTTCTACCCGTTGATAACTAACGAAAACCTCACACTGTAAAAAATCAACTTAAAGGGACAGTTCACCCAAAAATTTTAATTCTGTGATCCTTTATTCACCTTTGAGTTGTTCCAAATCTGTATGCATTTATTTGTTCTGATGCACACAGAAAAAGATATTTGAAAGAATGCTTGTAACAGTTCTTGGACCCCATTGACTACCATAGTAGGAAAAAATACTCAACTCAACTCAAGTTTATTTATATAGCGTATTATTATATTATACATATTATACAAGTATAATTTATACTCAATTTTCATTGTTACAAAGCAGCTATACATGAGAGAAAATGACTAAAAGCAAAACATTACATTTGTAAAAGGAAAGTAATAACAACAAATTTAATAAATACACCCCAATTTCACATTGAAAAAAACCTACTATGGTTGCCAATGGTGGCCAAGAACTGTTTGGTTACAAGCATTTGTCCAAATATCTTTCTCTGTGTTCAACCAAACAAAGACATTTATACAGATTTAGAAAAACTAAAGTGAATAATTTTTGACAGAATTTTCATTTTTGGGTGAACTATCCCTTTAAGTGTAATTAATGAATTTGTACAATTCACATTGTACGAATTTATATGAATTAGCCATCTCGTAAAAGAGTTACGAATTCCCGTGAGGTCAGGTTGGCAGGACTTATCTTTTTGTCTGTCTCGGTCTGCTTGTTTGGTGCGTCCCAGGGTTCGAATGCAACATTCACATTTACTCAAAGTGCACTAGAGGAATCGCTCCGAGTTCGATTTACGTGTAAGCGAACCAAACATGCTAACTGGGAAGAAGCACTAAACAGTAAAGAGAGAAGAGACAGATAAATATGATTAAATAAAGATAACTTATTGTAGAAAAACTGTCAAAGATCACACTGCATGACCACAACCACAAACCTAGAAGAAACAAGAAAATATTTTGTGAATTATTTGAATTACTTGTCCTCTCAGCAACCATTTGCAATGATAAATGAAAGGATTATACCAGTGTACAGTATGTGACTTTCTCCAAGCTCCTCTTATAGATGTTTGGCTTTTTAGACTATTATGTTCATACAGTAACATTATCTTACATTCATATATTATTTCTATGGAGTTTATCATAAAAGTTTCAATCTTACATTATGATTCCTTCAATGTCATCTAAGTAAGACTTGACATGTTAACCTTGAGAAATACGGTATGGAAGCATCTCATTCACCGTGCAATCTAACATGTATAAGAAGAGAAAATTGCATATTCCAGTAATAATAAGCTGCACTACGACTGGAATCGTGCGGTTATTGCCGGGGTCATTATGTATCTCGCAATTTGACACAGCATGCGCTGTGTGAGACATTGGTGCATCCACAGGCATCAACTGATACAAATTTGACAACTGAAATGGGATCAAGAGCAATTGTTACAGCCTCGAGTCACTTTCAAAGGACCAACTTTCTATCCCCATTAAGATATTGACTGTGTCACTTTGATCAGAAATGGTTATAACAAGCGCAAGAAAATAAGCAGACATTATTTGTCATTTAACTTCGATTTTAGAACTCCCACCGCTGATGCTTTCTGTAAATGAGGTTTATATGTTGCTAAGGATGAAGGCTCATAAATTACAGCCTTACTCTCTCTCTCTCTGCAGGGCCCCGTCACCTCGCTTTACCCGGAGAGCACACGAAGCGCCTTCAAGAAAACATTGCAACAAGGCAAACATTACAGAACATTTTGAAACTGAAAAGGTCAATAACTGCAGATTTTATTTTATCTCTGAGGAATCTCTCATAATAATGGGGGGCAAGAATTGCTGGCAGAGCCAGTGGTTCACTTTAAGTAAGGCCAAGCTTTTTATCATCCTACGCAATGACTGACAAAATAACCTCACCTTGTGGGCAAGAGTCTGCTTTCGGAGAAGATGTCTGTAAAATCTGCGCAAAGCCATCAGTGTGTGTATTTGGAAGATGAGTATCTCAGATAGTTCTGTGAAGATGGGTCTGACCATGTGATCCCTCTCGTAATTGCACAAGAGCTAAGCACTTCTATCTTCTTTAACATTCGGGGTGAAGTTGCCATACTGGACAACCATGGTATCTTATCAGAGTATGCAGGGAAGGACAAAGTCAAGCTATGCTGAGCAGCAGATGTGCACAATATCCCCCAGAGCTCCTGGTGTAAGTGGGCTATGTTGTTATTGCCAGGCTGTGCCACCCCAGCTCCATCTGGGAGAACAGGAAAATTCCTAAAGACTCCCTGAAAGATTGCAAGATTGTTCACGGCTCTGTGAGGAGGGATCAGAGAACCAGAGAGACCACAGAGGGATTACCCACCTTACTGCCCTTGGAATTCTCACAAACACTCTGTTTACACATGAGCCCTATTTCTATACTTCCATATGTGGCCCACCTTAACCTTAAGCTGTACACATACTGTAATCCTTGACCGTGTTACAATGGCCAGAATTCTAGAAGCTCTCGCATCAGTGGTGGCATCTAAATGGCTTATATTCTGGCTCCTGTCATCTTCAAAACAAAGGCATGTGCAATACCGTTTCAGAAAACGATTACAACTCCACTCAAAAAGTAAATAATTGTCAAATAAATGATTTGTGTACTGTGTTCACTCACTGTGTCCTTTAATTTTAGTTATAGCAAGCGATACTTTGGAAATGATCACAGATATGTTCAAGTTTTAATTTTAAAATAGCTCCAAGAAACAACATAAACACTGAACAATAAATCATTTTTGAGAGTATGATTTTTTCCCCTTGCATCTAATTCTAGCTTCATTGTTTATGCTTGTATTGGGCTTTCCTGTTTAATTAAATTTGCAAATGTTTTATATAATGTATGAAAACGTTGATGTTTTTGAACAGTGTTTTGCAAGAGTCTTAACGGAACTCTTGTAACCAAACAGTTCAAAATTGACAGACAAATTGATTAATAAATGTCTTTGTTCTGTTGAACACAAAAGAAGATATTTTAAACAATGTAGAAAAACAAATAGTTCTGGGGCACTTTTGACTATCATTGTAATTTCTCCTACTATGGTAGTCAATAGTGGCCAAGAATTGTTAGATATCTACTGTCCAGACATCTTTTTCTGTGTTCATCAAAACAACGAAATGTATACAAATTAAGAACAACTCGAGGGTGAGTAAATGATGACAGAATTTTTATTTTATTTATTTTTTGTATTATACTACTATGATACATAGCATTTCTCAAAAAGAACTGACAATAAAAAAAACTATATTTATACACCGTTATAAAGCGAGCATCTCAATAGACAGAACAAACCCTCCGCCTTGGACTGTAAGGTAACAGCTATCCACATCTTCTGACAAAAATAGCCATTAGCATCAGATTCAAGGCTGGGCAAAAGAGAGGATTGATCGGCCAGTAAGAATAGAAATGCTTGATTTAATCACTCACATTACACACAGCTCACATTACCCTATAACACCAGAGCAAAGATTCTGCCTAAACTACTGTAACTTTAAACATGGCGTTTACTACACCTTGCCTGAATACAGTACAGTCATAATACTTTACACTTGTCGAAAAATATGATGAAATGATGACACCCCATTAACCTCCCTAAATACCACTCATAATCTCAAGCTTCATAAAATATGAATTTGTTTGTATATTTAAATGTCATACATTTTAGAATGTTATCAGATGCTCATAAGTGAATCAATTTGTGGTTTGTAGAAACCATTAAAAAAATCTCATCAAGACCTGTTTCCCCCCCTGAATCCTCTATTTAGCAAAAAAATACATTTTGCAATTTCATTCCTATTACTCTATTATTATTAACTGTAACTGTGTTTAGGCATGGGCTTGAATGGAAAAGGCAATCAATTTATTGTGCAATGCTTTGCAGTGATGCACTTGCAGGTGTGGTACTACCGTGCATGTTATCTGTCCATTCAAACAGTTGACAAACATTGTGATCTTATATAGCCTTATGTTTTTTTATGACTACAGGGCATACATTGTTGGTTTTAAGTTTCTTTAAATTGCAATATAGTTGCGCATCCACCATATTGGGAAGGTCAAAAGCCGCCTCTAAACTAAACACAAAAAATGGTTTAACAAATACATTCTACAAAGTCTTTTGCCAATTATTTTTACAAAATTTGATTTGTTAAAAACATTAGACAATTATTAACTGATTATTTGTGTTAAACAATAGTTTACATTTGTCATACTACAATAGGTGTCACAATTAGGGCTGTCACATCAGATTTTATCTTTATGGTTATTGTGGCCATTCACAGCAACAATTTTATATCTATTTAAGTTTTAATTAACAAATAAAACTTAGTTGAGTATAAGGATTAGAGAAAGAGTTTGTAACCATTGTGACTCTTAAAGCAAAACCTTAAGATATCACATGTGTAAAATTACCACGGTATCAATAATCAGGGGTTGGCGGTGGTGCGTGTGCCGCCATTTTATTTCTTATCACTGCAAAAAAAAGACTTCGAGACATATTTTAACGATCTAAGCGCATGGCACAAGCGCACTTAAGGCATGTCCGAATCCACTTTTGCTAGTTTAACGACTATTTTTATATTTAAGTACACAATAATAGTCCTTTACATTGTAATCATAATATTCATTTGTAATATCTAGAATGTTTGTGTGCCCTGTGTGTGTAAAAAGCAGAGTGTACACGAGTTGTACAATCGCCTATACGCGCATAATACTAACACGCTCTTTAAATAACCAAACATTGACTTTAGATCAGGTTTCAGTTGGTCAAAGTCAGTGGCGATAGCAACCTGCCAACAATGCGCCTGAAAACACCTTGTTTACAGACCAGCACACCCATGAGCGCAAGTTTAAACAACATAGAACTGGACCTGAAAGTGAGAACTGTGTCGGGCTGGCGCAGGGTGTATGATAGGAAAGGTGCTCCGGTAATTTTGGTCATACAAACAAGTCTAATACATCATTCGAAAGGTCTATTTTTTGGTGTATAATCATAATAACAACAAAACCTTTTTTGTAAAATAAAGAAAATAAACAGGGTGCGCTTTTCATCTCTCTGAAACGTGTCACTAAAATGGATATCAATTTTACAATATCATCGCTATACTGTGACACCCCTATAGTCACAATACACCAGTACTGACAATAGCTGATGATCACTGTCATTGTAATACTACACATATGATTATACTGTAAGTAACTTCATGTGCTGCGTCTGCAAGATAATGAGTCTCCATTTGCACACTGCTAAAGGAGGTGCACACATATCCTCCAACCAGCTGGCTCCATTCTGATACCTAAAGCCCACTTTCAGTCAAGCCAGTAAATACCAGATGGATACAATCCATTTACCCTACACTTTATATATTCAGTTTTATATGCATATGATTACAGAGTGTTTGCATTTTCAAGCATGTAAGAACATGGGGTCACATAACATGACAGTACAGTATATCAACACGTGTTAGTTTTGGGGTAATATCAAATGACAACAAACTGCTGTATCCCTTACTTATATCTCTAGAAATTGTCAGCAGAATGATTACTAGAAAGCCACCACTCGCAGCACAGCGAGAATTCCTCCAAAGCTCTCCCAACTGGAGCATCCATGATGGCCACTCAGCCTGTGTGGACGCCAAAGCCATCTGTTGCTCAAGTGTTAGTAATTTCCTCACCAGGTCTGTCAGCTGGAGCTCTGGCTTGATTGGCCAATTCTGATGCTCATGGAAAACCAGCAGAATGTCAGTGCACCTGGGCTCTTTCTGTAAACAGACAATTATCATTTCAATCAATGGGGTATTAGTCGCTTAGTGGGGGTTCCTCTATAGTCAAAGGGTTGCCTCACATTCTTATATAATTAAGCCCCGGCGCGAAATGTCAAATTTAAGCGTTACCCGTAATGCAGCCTATTGCTCATAAGTCTTATTTATGAATTTACATCCATAATTGTCTGTTCATGGCCAAAATCGGAAAATGGCAAACTGCAGCAGAGCATTTAGAATTAGTGTCAGAAAGCCACGGATGTGAGAATCAAGCGAAAGTGTTCAGTCAGTCGGTCCGTGCACAGCCGCACGTGAAGCCCTGCAGGAGGGAGACACAGGTTGAGACAGACAGAGAAGCGGATCCACTGCTAATGCCGCGCTCTGGAGAGAAAGAGGTGCTGTCAGCAAGATACTACAGTGGCGATGATAAATCGTGCTGCGTGACTGAAATTCACTAATAATAACAATCCGTCAACATCTTCGACAACTATTGCCAGACAGCAAACCCGCCTTTGTCTTTGCACACATAACCGAAGGCCTCTTAATTTGCTAATCAATTGGCCGTGTCTGTTAAGCCCCGCAATTTATTATGCTAAGCCGATGCAACCTGTTGAGGAAAAATGCCTGTCGCACGGGAGCATTCATTTCCATATCTGCTTCATTGTAAATACAAATCCAATTTTAATTTCGAAAAATAGAATGGCAGCAGTCAGGAAAATAGATGTACTTCATTGGTCCTCGGGGGAAATTCAGGATGAAAACAACACTGTGCGGTGTACCTCCGCAGCACAATGATAGACTGATGACAATGTGAATGGAATTATACTCGCTCTTCATGCACGCAACCGTTCTGCGGATGGGCCTGAATGAGTCAAACTGGTAAATGAACGGCGTAATTGCAGAGACTTTCAGTCACGTCTGAATTAAAATTACCTTGAAATTATTTAATGATGATCTGTGAGTGAGCCGGTTTTCATACCTGTGACCTTCATTACTCCTGCGGTGTAAACCAAGCATCTGTTGAGCAACAGTCTGAAGTAGAGCGACTATTAATGGATGACTGTTCATTTACATGTCTCTTGCAAGATTTGTTCAAAGGGCATTTAAATTGTATCAGTACATAATACCTACATATAATATAATTGTATAGTATATGGACTACTTCGCAATATGTAAACACCTCTGGTTTCATTTTTATTTATTTTATTTAAATAAAAAACATGATTAAATTGGGCTACTGTAGAAACAACATGTTGAATTCCATATAAGGGGACCCGCAGTGTATGTAGATAGAAATATCTCATTCTAAGATAAGAAACAGGTCTTTATACACCTCTGAAGACATTATTATGTATATTATATTGCATTTCTGTTAATAAATCTTTCATAATAATAATAATAATAATAATAATACAAATTGCACCTTTAAATGTGTTTGTTTAACATCATAAATGTTCTTTTTGTTATGTTCTGGTCAAATGTTTGTGTAGTGTTAAAAAACTGAAATGAAACCTGAAATCTATGTATGCATATTGAATGAAACTGAAACATGAATTGATATTAGACTAACTTCACACCCAGAGAGGATGCTTTTCTGTCTCAATTCATGAACCACACACACCACTGAACTATACAGGCTTTGGCCAGCACTGATATGAGGTAACAGTTACAGTCAGTGTTAGCGAAGCTGTTAGTGAGTTTGCAGACAATATTGCGCTTTCAACAGACATTGCAGAACATTACACAGCATGTAAACAACATGCATCACATCCTTTAAGAATCAGCCAAGGACACTTTCCCACTGCATTTGAGCATAAAGATAGCATATGTACAAGTTTTTTTCCTGCTCGGACGTACATAGATACTGCAATTTCAGATGCTGCTAAAACTGAAAGTGAAACTGAGAGCTGCCAGCAATTGTTTCAGCACCAAATCTATGCGCTATCAATCCTTATGGCTCGACCTGCTGATACATTTGCACATAGTTTGTCTACAAGCATATTAAAAACCATAGACATATAAACAACATTAAAAACTTGATTTTCACCACAGGGGGACTTAATCAAAACTCATTGGTCGACTACTGCTCTAGCTTTCATTAGCTTGCTTGCTGTACAAATTGCGACATTTTGTGTACCGTTGACTTTTGTAAGATGAATTGCGTGCAATGTTCCGTATCAAGTCACTCTGGATTAAAGTGCATATGAAACGACCAACTATAAATATAATGAGCATATATTAGGGCACTGGTTACAAGTGCCAACAGGTTCACGAATGTAAAAATGTCCATGTGCAATACGTTTTGGCAGGAGTAATGTGAAGGAGAGAGATGGACGAGGTGGAGGTGTGCTACTGTCAGGGGAAAAGCAGGAGGCGTTTGTATGAAATAACATGCTCTGTGATGCTTTATGCCAAGAACCAAAATAAGCAGAGATATAGTTATTATCTGGGTTTGTTTTCTCAGCCACACATTTTGTCTTTGACTTTTAACTGTGGCATTCAATCATCTTTGCAGTTGATGTTTTCACTTTGCTATCTCTGTAATGGTGCCCAGACGTGGGGAAAGGAGTTTGAATCCATTAACATTTCATTTACCATCCATCTGTCATCGGTTCTTGGTACCATGTTTCTGTGCGATGTTCCAAGCACTATGAACCAGCTAAACTTATTAAAAAATGAAGAGGCATGTACATGTGGTATAAATTAAAGGATTAGGATCAGGGCCGTGATAAATTTTAGATTGAAAATGAAACTTGAAACATTAGACAAGAACGTGCAATACATTACAAACACATTTTAATATAGGTAAGAGTGCATATGACTAGTTATCCTCCCAGCTAATAAAAATGGTTTATATTTCAAATAAAATGAGCAGATTAACTTTCATAATCACACATGTTGCAAAAACATTTGATTTGTTTCTAAAATTCTGCAGAATATTTTAGTCACTTATGTAGGGAGTAAATGTGCTAGTAAAATTATAAAAAAAAAACTAAAAAGTACCTAAAAACATAAAAAAAAAAGAAAATGCACTAGTAAGATAAAAGTTTAAAAGTCCCTGTATGGTACAAAGCATCTACTGTAGTTTTTCTACAGTGAATATGTGGGCAAATATATTACTATTGTATAGTAAAAGACAAAAAACACAAAATCCAGAAAAATTTAAACGGAAAAAACTGAATTTGGGAATATGATGGAGCTGTTTCTATCTCACACACATTAAAAAGTGTTTAGACAATTTCATTGCACTATTGAGACAAACTCTGTAAGTTGCAAATAGATATAGGCATAGCCTTAAGACTACAGCTGTCCATTTGCCATCTTTGATATGAAGGTAGTAGCAAACAGTATTAGGGACCGATCTATTGAATCCCGGAACCTGTGTAAGATTTAATCAATGTTCTAAATCAGAGCAATGAAAATGGAGCAAGGTCCATTTGAACCGAGATCTATTAAATTATGTTGTACATTAGCATCCTTGAAGCACCTGGTTTAAGCCAATTACAGATTATTTGCCCTCAAGGGCACATAAGGAGCCTTGTAAACTCTGCACAGAGTGAAGAAAAGAATGGATGTTATTGTAAAAATAATGTAATCAAATTAAACACACTCTTATCACCTATGGCCACCTTTTCACAAAATTATAAACCATCTAGTAACAAGCTTTGTTGAGTTAACTTCAATCCACACGTTTTGAAGCTGAAGCTAGAGACTGTACAGGGTAGAACAAATAAAAACAAATGTTCATCTTTGCTCATGTGGCATATTACAATCTTATTTGTTTATTTGCTTCCTAATACACTGACTGGAAGTTCTCCCAACATCTGTGCCTTAGGACAGCTACATTGGTGTGGTCTTTGATCCACCTCATATAGCACATCAAAGCAGGGCTGAAATGAAAAGCTGTATTTGCCATCTCCACCTTGGCTCTTTCTAGCTCGGAGAGAGTCAGAACCCATTCAATACACTCTCATCTGCACCACTTATCCACGGTGACACTTATCCGCACACTGCATACTGTACACACAATAAAAGCCCTGTGTGTCAGATTTCAGCAATTTTGTTATAAAAGAGAATAAAACATATGGACCTTCATGGATTGCCATAGTTTGACCAAAGTCCCTGTAAACTCGAAGCTGTGATCAACTTGACTTAAGTATTGTGACGTATTTCTAAGTAAAATAAAGTATCAAAAGAAATAATAGGATATGGTTGGATGCATAAGAGGTGACAGTTTATTTAGCGATGGAACAGTTGAGGGGAGGGGTTAATGTCATTAGAAAAGAATCACCACTCCAAAACACAAGAGCTTTTTCTCACTGTAAAAAAATGCTGTTTAAAAAAAAGCCTAATTCTGACAGTAATATACTGTTTTCTGTTAAAAAGGTAATATACTGTAAAAAGCAATGCATTCTGGGCAATAGTTTGCGTGATAAACAACTACTGTTAATTTACAAGCCGTTTTCAACAGTAATCTGCAATATTTTTTATATAAACAAAAATCATTTAAGAGGAGAAGAGAGATATTTAATTCTGACTGCAGTGAGGCGGGCACTGTTTTAAATCTGGACCAAGTTTGAGTTTGCTATCGGTGTTCGTGGCTCTTATGATTGGAATATATGTGGAAATTTGTAATGACTGGAATATATGTGGAAAACAGAAAAAAACTTTTTTAAGAGCAGAAGAGAGATATTTGAAACTAACAGCGAGGAGCGGGAAGTTTTAAAACTGGACCGGTGATGGTGAGCAGTGCCTGACACAAACTTGTTTGTGTTCGTGGCACTTATGAAATTTCAAATCCTTTAAGAAATCTTTGAAATGGACTGCAGCAAAGAGTGGTTCGTCTCTGCTGCCAGTATTTTATTGTAAAATAAAAAAATACTGTAAATTACTGTTTTTCATATTTACAGTAAAAAGCGGTAAAGCAATTTAACAGTATTCATATCGTAAAATTACAGTAGATTACTGGCGTCTGTGCTGCAAGTAATTTAACGTTATTTAACAGAGATTTTTTTTTACAAGTAAACACCATAAAGGCACATGAACTAAAAATAAAATAAATACTGACCCGCACAGTTCAATTATTTGTAATAAACACTGCAATATGTTTTATATTCTGTTTTGATTTTAAGGTAACTCTATTTATGGAGCTCTTTTCAGTCAATTACTTACATTTTTACACACTGGGGCTAGTTGTCACACAGTGGTTGAACTGTGTTTTCAAGAACAAGTGTTGGACCAAAATAATGGTTTCTGTTTACAATTTCTATTTTTTTGCTGTATACAAATATATATTTTGAAAAATGTTAGTAACCGAACAGACGTACTTTCTCTTCTATTGTACAAAAGCAATGCAAGTGAATGGGTAACGTCGTTGTTCAGCTACCATCATTCTTTAAAATATCTTTTGTGTTTTGCAGAAGAAATAAAGTCATACAAGTTTGTAATGACAAGAGGGTGAGTGAATGATGAAAGCATTTTCTTTTTTGGGTGAACTATTTAATGCCATTTCGATAAAACATCCCATATAGACAATTTCAGCAGCAAAAACAATCAAATGTTACGTGGCCCATTACGGTAGGCATCCGCAAAGAATCAATAACTGTTGAGTGGTTTTAATTTAATTTAATACAATTAACATACAATAAAAGCTTACCTGTAGCTCATGGCGCTATAGCAACGGCAAGGTCATGAGTTTGATCCCAGGGATTGCACACTCAGAAACAAATGTATAATGCAATGTAAGTCGCTTCGCTTTGGATAAAATTCGTAAATAAAAATGTAAAATATTATTATAAACTAATATTAATAAGAATTAAAGATCAAATAAATTGTTATATTATAACATAACATAACACCGACCGAATCTAAATATGTAGTGTGTTAACATGCCCTAATAAAAAAAATAGGGGTTGTTTATTCTTTTAATGTCCTATCAGCTGCACAGACCTCCTTCTTTTGTTGAATAAGACTGCCAGCTCCACTGAGTGATCTGATTTATGTGCTCTGCAGAAAAAACTGACAGTTATATTTGTGCTTATGTGCCAATGAAAACAGCCGCCCCTTCTTTACGTCGTAACATAGATTTGCAGTTTTAAGCGTGTCAGATATTCCTGGGGCTTCTGGCCTTAAACAATGTTTCAGTCCAAGATTTAATTCTTGAAAGTCATCATGCCTGCTGTGTTAAACCCACTGTCCTCATTTCAATGCCCTGGTCTGGAGCCAACATTGGTCTCTCTCGCTTAACTCCCTCCCTCCTCCCGCAAGTCAACTCCATCCCCAATCACAATCTTATGAATGGTAACCAATCAGAGCGTGCTCCCCTCCGCAAACTGCATCCTTGTCCAGCAGAGCAAGAAAGAAAGGAAAGAGCTGGAGAGAAAGAGAGAGAGAGAGAGAGAGAGAGAGAGAGAGAGAGAGAGAGAGAGAGAGGGAGAGAGAGAGAGAGAGAGAGAGAGAGAGAGAGGTTCATGTGTGAGAGAGTGAGTGATAGAGTGAGGGAGAGAGAGAGAAAGAGAGAGAGAGAGAGACAGCTGGAGACTCACACACAACTGTAGTCAGTCTTGGAATCTGAGTGCTGCCAAGAGGCAAGCACACAAGCCAGCATCGTATTTCCATGAGGATGACATGCTCCGAGAAAAGCACAGGAGACCGTTTTGTTAAGGTAAGAGCCTTACGCGTATCTTGCGCTTCAGATGAGTTATGCTACGTTTGAGCTTTAAGTTTAAATAACATGAAAAGCATTGTTATTCAGTAACAAGTTGTTAGGTTTTGGGACAATTGATGGGGAACTATCAGTGGTGGAAAGTAAAATCTAAACTGAAATATGCTTGTTTTTAAATGGAGTGAGTTTTCATGGTTATAACCTCATCATGGGTTGGATTTTCCATTTGTCATAATACCACAGACGTGCTACATAATAACAAATGCCATCTGCTCTTTGATATGTGCTCTGCACCGGTGATGGAGCATTGCTGTTTTGTTACGTGGGTGCAGGTGAGCAAGCCTGAAGTGCATGCTCAGGAAGTTATATATATTTAAAACATTTAAAAAATTATTAACAAAAAGAATGCAATACAATATTTTAATAGTGCTTAGTTAACACCCACCTATTGAAGCTCTGGTATAGCTCTTTGTGTGTTGTACTGTATACTGTTGTCCTGTAAAATATATGTGTTTGTCACCTACTGGTTCAAGCATTGTTCTAGTTTATAATGTTTGTATTTTAAAATCATCCCATTTCTGGTTAAAAGTTTGCCCCATAGGAGTTGTGACTGCAGATGAACTTTCTCTCCTATTTTTTATCTGTATAAAAAAGCGCATCATCGCTTTTTACAAGAAGGCGTGTACACGTGTCGAGAGATCTGTGCCCGTTTGATCCTCGACAAAAACGCATCAGAGCTGAGGAACGGGAATCGCTTTCATGTGTCACTGTGTCTATTTGGGATTCTTAACCCAGGGTTTAACTAAAGCGGCACAGATTCAGAGAGTACACTGGCCAAAGCCGTAACACTAAACCTGCATAAGCGCCTCTCTAATGTTTGAAGTGTTCTTGTAGGGATAGCCACACGCCTTCTCAAGCTTTCATTTGAACTCTTTGTACCACTTGCGTACAAATGTGGAATTTAAATTGAAGACAAATCAATGTGTGCATAGTGCAAAACTGCTAATAAGAATTGCGTATGTGTGCGTGCGTGTGTGTACTGTATATTAAAAACAACAGATTTGTCTAGCTAGTTCATTAGTATTATAGACTTCAGATGGTTTAGCATCCCATCAGATTTTAGCTCTGTGCTTCTGAGCCACAGAGCTCGAGTCAAGCCATTATATGGAGGCTGTGATTTATACATCTGACGTGAACACATAATGGCATGACTGTTTCACACAAATTAAAGCGCACACTTCCTCTGAGCCAGTGTCACATGTATAATTGGCTTTCAACACAGAGATAAATCATGAGATAAAGCCCCACATGCTTCCACTCTCTCTCGCTTTCATTTTCTCTCTTTTATCTTCCCTGCTTTCCACCTCACGAAGAGGTGGTCCTATGCGAGGCAATTTGCCTCATAATGAGGCCAAAGATACAATCAATTCATTTCTTCTGTGGCAGGCAATAATATTTATGTACTAACCCGAGGCAAAACGCAAACACTTTCAATAGCTGAATGATTGAAAACGGCTAAACTAGTAATTGCTAAAAGTTTCCTTTCAACAAAGGAATTCTAGCATTGTAGACTGAATCCCAGCGAGTTAACAGCGTTAGTACGTATGGAGCAACCTTCCCCTCCTCGCTGCCCTTCTCTGACAACACGCATCATTTTTAAAATCAGACAGGACCCCCATCGGCTCCTACCGAAACTCGCTCTTGAATTCATTAGATCCGAAATCAGAGAAAGTGTTCTGTCTAATAACTCTGGGTGTAAATGATTGCCTTGAGCCCGCGAACCTGGTAGAATCAAAGCCAGTCCTCCAGGCAGGCAATCAACACGGTGCATATCTGATCTGTACCAAAGTTTCAAAACAAAGAAGACAGGGCATTAATATTGCAAAAGAGAGGCCAGCTGTGAGAGCCGTCCAGCATGAGGGATGGAGTGATGGAGAGATCCATCCTAAGAGGAGAGCGGTGAAAAAGGTCTTGGGCTCCACCAAGTGGTAACTGTTGCATCCCTGGCTTGTTTCTTCCTACAGCAAAGGCACAGATGAGCTTAAACAGAGATGCAGATTTAGGCTTCCGTGCATGTGTTATACATACGGCGAGGACACTAATGGGCATATTTGCATTACATTTGCATAGAATGGTTGAAGGTGGAGGAAAAGCAGATATTATCTGCCATTAAGGATTCCTGATTCAACACCGCGATGGCTTACATACAAGGACTAAGGGTGCTTGACTTGAAGCTGAGGACTTTAATGGTAATTCTGTAATTAATAGGTGATATACGCAATGTCCCGCGAGTGTATCTAATGCCCATCTCTTTCTCCTTGGCTGTATCACTGACCACATATAACTTAAAATTCATGAGGTGTCAAAGGCTGCTTATTATTCAGTATGCATCTAGGATTAATATTCTAATAAGGCTCATGGAAAGAGTTTAAATTATAACTGCGGCATTTAATCACAATAATAATCAAAGTGGATTACATGTTACAAAACAGAAATGGTTTTATTCAAGCCCAGGGCAAGGAGGCGATTTAACAAGGAAGCACATAGCACTTTATTAAACGATATTAAACAGTCAAAGCGATATTTACATGACATGTTGAATGGTAAATACAACATGCAATATGCGAAAAAAGCAATGCATTTGTTGGAACATTTGCAATAACATATTTGCCAGATGCATAAAGGGATAGTTTACCCATCATTTACTACTCACCCTCTTGTCATTTAAAACCTGTTCGACTCTTCTGCAGAAGAAAAAAGAAGATATTTTGAAGAATGTTGGTAACACCCATTCACTTCTATTGTATAGACACAAAACAATGCAAGTCAATGGATAGCGCCGTTGTTCGAATTATTCAAAATATCTTCTTTTGTATTCTGGGGAAGAATAAAGTCATACAGGTTTAAAATGACAAGAGGGTGAGTAAATTATTTTCATTTTTGAGTGAACTATCACTATCAGGGTATACATTTGATCAATTTGTGTTATCTCTAAGATTTGAACCCATGACCTTGGCTTCGCTGTCGCCACACTCTGCCAGCCGAGCTACTGTCAGCGATCAGGAAAAACGCATTTCAAACAAGTCATGTGTGCTATGCTAAATACAAAGAAATTGTTCTCTGAATATATTATGTCCATCTATCTTCCGCAAACCCAAAGGCAGCTACAAATGTGCAGAGATGTCAGTGGTCAGCAATATACTCGGTTATTGCTACGTAGCATCTCATTCCACAAATCCGACAGCTAAATACGCTCACCAGAGCCCAGTGGCTGTATTAAACGATATGTTTGTTTGCTACGGTCCAGTAATCTAACGGCAGGGTTAAAAATCTTTCCAGTAAGGCACTGAAACATTTAGAGACATTCAGATGGAGCATTTAAGGAAAAATTCCTCTTTAAGAGACGAAATAGAGTTGAATAATGTTTCACTTAGTCCAAGTTAATCGAATGTATCGCACATCGGCTGTCATGGTTAAACACTCAGCCTGAAAGCTAAGGAATCAACACAGCAGCAAGCCACTCTGCCAACAGCAATCACTATTTGAGGCAGCACACAAGAGCTTTTACATAGTGTGAGCGCCATTTGAATCTGACCCGAGACATTCAGTGATATATAATCAAGCTCTGCTATTGATCCCTTTATATATGTTGATTTTTCTGTTGTCAAATGTAGTTCTAACAGCCATACTATAGTACTCTCGGGAAATCGATTTGTATGTGGAACGTATTAAGACGACAAGAGAACAGAAGATAGCACTGGAATAGAAATCAATTCGAGAATGTGGGTTGTCTCTTGACTTCATTCACTTGCAGACTTTGTTTTTGTTGCTTAATCATTTGGTGTTGACAAAATGTTATCTGGATCGAAGGACCTTAAAGGTACAGGTGAACATTTTGTCATCATTTACTCAGCCTCTTGTCATTTTAAACCTGTATAACTTAATCTCCTCTGCAGAACACGAAAGAAGAATGTTGGTAACCAAACAACAGCGATAGGCTACCCATTGACTTCTTTATAATAGAAGTGAATTGTAAGATTATCAACATTCTTTAAAATATCAGTCATACAGGTTTGAAATGACATGGGGGTAAGTAAATGATGGGTTTAACTCACCTCAGAATCACATTCTGCTCTGAACGTAACCCCGATCCGATGTAGTATGCAAGTCACTTGAGTTTATTGCGCTGGCATGTTATGTGTAAGCATTCGATGGAGGCTACATTTTTGATGTTAAGTGAATAAAATACTGCATTAGGGGCCCGCGGGACAAGCACACCGAACAACAAAGGCATTACAACTTTGGAAATGGCCGTTGCATCTTGACAAGGGCTGCAATGACCTCCAACAACACTGTAACTTTTCTGCTTTGATTATTTTTTATAGGGAATCAAAGGAGGATCAAAGCCAATTCTACAATGTCAGGGTTGCTGATGTTGCCATCTACATCGCTTTCGATTCGGAGCGGCCCCCCCTTTTAGTTTATTCATACAGAGTTGCGGTCGTCTTGACGATCGATTGGCTACGATGATAATGAATCACTTCCTCTGGCTGCTCCCACTGATCTTTCCCCACCTGAGCTCTCCAGTCATATTGCTGGAGAGGAGTGATGGAAATCTCCTTCGCAACTGGAATCATATGATGGAAGAAGATAAAACGGTGCTGCACAGATTCAGGAGGGATTGGATGTGGAGGCAATTCTTCCTGTCGGAAGAATACACAGGAAGCAACTATCAGTATGTCGGCAAGGTGAGAGGCCGTGATAACTTACACTGCACTGCAGCTCCTAAATGATCTACCTTGTCTTACAAAACAGCACTCGGAGAAGATGGAAATTGCATCATTTTTGTATTCCGCTTTCATTTTCCTGAGCTTTATGCGGTTTGACACTGTATTTGAACACAGCGCTGTGTGGCAGGCACTTGGAAAAACTCGATGCCATCATCAAAGCAAATAAAGCAGTGCAAATATGAATTACATAGTCGCTGAGGCATGAATATTCAAAGAGGAAGGAAAGACAGAGAACGAATGAGAGTGGACGAGAATAGTGCCTAGACAGAATACTTTAGCAGAGTTTAGTTTTTACCGCTCCCATTTCCAGGATAAAGAGGCTCGCCGGAGACCTGACAGGAATCAACAATTATGGGCTATTTCACTCACTCTTTTTCATTCCCCCCAATGACTTTCCACCCATCTGCGGTGGCTGTGTGAGGGAAGGGACTGCAATTCATCAGACTGCAGTTCACAGGCATGCTATATTTATGCCACATTAAACATGAAAGAAGAGTCCATACTGACATTCAACAGCACGGTCCCTGTTATTAAAGCACCGATTGTGCTGCGTGTACGTACAGAAGTAGAAAAACACAGAACGACACAATTAGTATTATCCTAAATAATGTATCTTTTTGCATTGAAGTATCCTATTTTTGGAAGCTCTGAAAAGGCAAAGCAAACCTGACTAGTGCATAGCCCGGTGATGTCATTGCTTTAATACAAGTCATGTCAGAACTAAACAACAAAAAGATTTTATTTAACAATCTGACCGAGCGATGTGGAGCTTTGTAATGTCTCCCTACATCAAAAAGCCCGAGCGCCTTTCATTTGACCTTCCTGTCAGTCACCGTGCATGGCAAAAAGTGTAGTTTGTTGTGAGATCCTGCTGAGCGGTCAGCCGGTGGATTCAGCCCTCTGGCTCTTTCTAAAAACAGCCTTTTAGAGCTCAGGATAAACACATTACATGCCTCTGTGACTCTAATGACTTCATGACCTGATGTTGGACCTACATCTGCACTCATAAACTCATAAAAAACCTGCTCGGTAGATTTGTTATTTAATTCATTTGGGCCTATTAAAACAGGCCTAAATGTATCCCGTTGGTCAGGCAACAGGAGGGGACAGTTGGCCAGCTTTGGGCCAAATAAACTCATTTAGGTGAAACCGAGTGAACCGGTGGAATGTGGGGTTATGATTTTTTGTAAAACTAATATTTAGTTGGCCATCTCTTCACTGTAATAAAACATGTTGATTTGTTTAGCACTGGCACTATTTTACATAGTTATTATTAATATTTGTATTATTAGTAATATTTTACATGATCAGTAGTAGTATGAATACAGACTTATTTTGGCTTTGGTAACTAAAGAGGAAAATTATGAGACCAGTAAGTACAAAGATAGCAATATCAATTAAAATTCTCATTAATACCGTCACGATTAAATGTTTAAAATCGCACGTTGGTCATCATGGTCATGTTCTGCAAGCCTGAATATTTTTGTTAGAAACGCCACTGGCAATGTTGTAAAAAGCTCTGTGGTTAAAGGGACTAAAAGCTTCATTAGTATTTAATGGAATACGCTCTGAAGACTTGTACGAATCTGGCTTTTATGAGTTTCTATTGTCCCTAGAGAGCTTTCACTCCAAGAGAATCTTTAAGGTTTGCAGTTAGATTGAAAATCTAACTGCACGCTTGCTCAAAGTCCACGAGTGAATAAAACATGGCAGCACATCGGATTACCATTTTACCGCTATAGGAGGACGACTCTAACGTTTGATTAAAGCTCAGGCGAGCATTACCGCATGTGGCAAATGTCAAATCTGCGTTTTACGACGTGGTTAAACCAGGGTTAAGCCGCAGTCTGCTTTTTGCCCAAACAGCTTCGCTCGGACAAAGACAGAGGTGATGGAACTGCCAGATATGTCCTCTCTGGGGAAGGTGCGGGTACAGTTTTCCGTATCGATGAGAAGTCTGGGGATTTACATGCTACTCAGAGACTGGACAGAGAGGAAAAGGCCTCTTACACACTGCAGGCTCAAGCTTTCAACAAGATCACCGGCCTCCCTTTGGAGCCTGCCACTGAATTCATTGTCAAGATACATGACATCAATGACAATGAGCCCAAATTTACCCAGGCTGTCTACAGTGCCAGCGTACCTGAAATGTCAGACGTCGGTGAGTGAATGAAAATTACTTTTTTTCTCCCGTTGTTGCTATTTGAAGTGCATTTACGTGTCATGCGAGGATACTGCAAAGAGGTGTGATATTTCTGTCACTGCATTATTTTTAAGGTCAAGGATGGCTCTGTGTTACTGGTTTTCAGATTTTTTTCTGTTTGTTCTTTATCCTCGGTCTCATGTGGTAATAGAAAAGTGAATTCCATTTTGCTATTATAAAATAAGGAGTCAGTCATGTTCGCCCTGTGTTTTATTACTTGTATTTCTTAGCCCCTGCATCATCCCACACAAGGCATTTAAAAGAAGTTTTGGTGTGAATTACAAATTGGAAAAATAGTTCAAATTAGTAAGTTTTAGTAGTTACCAAAATTTTGGACTTGTTTTTCAGCGAGAGAGCTGGGCTCATTCCTACCGCTCGCTTGTAGTATATAAACCCATTCCAAGGTCCCAGTAATAAATTAGAACGACCATATTACTAAAACATTGTTTTTTTATGGATGGTAACACAATTGTTTTAATAATAAGTAGCAATATTTACATAGCACCTTTTGGAACAATTTACAAGGCACTTCACAGGTAGTCATATGCAAATATAAACGAATATATATGCCCACAAAGCATGGTCTCCCACGAGCCCCGATGTAGCGCCTGATGGAGGAGATTCTATTTGTTCATCTTATCACATTTTCTATTTACATCTAATTCCCATTCCCACATCATCTATCAGCACTGTCTCACACAATCAGTGGCTCTGTTCTAGCGGTGACATGCCACCATACATATTCACAGTGCATGAATATTCAGGGGCTTCACGCTGCTTCTCAGTAATATCATAATAACCTCTGGTCGTCCTGTTTCCAATCAAGTCAGTCCTCAAGCAGTGCAGCAGTCTGTTTGGTATCAGCTCCCCAAAGAAAATCTAATGATGCTCTTCCTTCTCTCATACAGGCTCCCGTGTTCAGCTGGAATCTAATATAAGAGAATGTACAGCTTATTTATGAAATTATTGCCCTCAATCAAGGAGAGAGTCATATTACAAGGCATCATTATGGTTACCTTCTGACACATAACCCTAGGCCAAAAGCAATTCCATCTGTGTTTATTAATTTAAGGAACGGAGGTAAATCTGGGTTAGGGGCGCTATAGTCTTTGAACCATATAATGAATGCTAATAACACAGTTCTAAAAACAAAAACAACAACTATTTGTTTCCTTTTCAAAACTGTACCCATGATAATACATTTATTGAGGGCACGGCTGAGAAATGTAATTGTCACAATAGCAGAAAACACTGTTAAATTAAATCTTCCTCAGACAAAAAAGTAAGTCTATCTACCTAGAGGTAATTCTTATTTCTTAGAGGATGCTTTTCCTGGAGATATGTTTTGTATATTGACTTTACTTGGATATTTATGCTAAAGTTAATACACAGAAAGAAATATTGACTCAAATTGGACAATACAAAACATTTCATAGCAAATGAAAACTGTGGAACATTGTTGAAACTGTCAAAAACTCCTAAGGAACACATTTACAACTGTAAAGAAAGGCTACTGTAAAACCCATAGACTAAATCTAAATTCTAGATTAAAGCAAACCCTAGTAAGTTTTAATTGTATCATTTTTAAGCAAATATGTTGGTAACACTTTACAATCAGTTTGTAAGTTAATGCATTAGTTATATAACAAATTAACATTGAACAATACTTCTACAACATTTATTCATCTTAGTTTATGTTGCATTTACTAAAACATTTTAAAAATCTGACGTTATACCTGTTAACATTAGCTAATGCACCATGAACTAACATAAATAACTGTACTGACATTAACATAATTTTTCAGCATTAATCTTTGTTTGTTACTAATGTCAACAAATGTTACTATTATTCTTTATGCTGATCATTTGATCTCACTTCTGTCTAAAAGAACAACTGAGAGAATGAGATGATTTTGTGTGGTATTTTGCAGGTACTTTTGTGATAGAAGTGAATGCCACTGATGCAGATGATGCCACATATGGGAACAGTGCTAAACTTGTGTACAGCATCCTGCAGGGGCAACCATATTTCTCAGTGGAGCCCGAGACAGGTGAGTCCTCCAAACATATGGCTAAAAATATATTCACTGCCAACATACTGATTTAGATTTTTTGCTTATGCCATCTGATGGGTGAGACAGGTTTACTGCTGCTACATGTTTAGAACAAAGAAAATATATTATTTACTTGCAACTGTAAATTTAAACCAAAAAAAGGAACAAAGTAGAATAAGTATTTTACATTAAGAATAATATGTCATGTCCTAACAAATAACAGCAACACCTTTCCTTTAAAAAAATATATAAGATCAGTTTAATAAATATAGCAGTTATATAAAGAATGCAAATATATTAGTAAAAATTTGTATCCACACATTTTTTGTGGATAACAATCGTGTTGCATGCTTTTCTTCAATTTGTGAAGAAACCTTAGTAGTTCGTTCAAAAATGACAATTCTGTCATCATCTGCTCATGTTGTTCGGAGATGTTGTATGACTTTCTTTCCTCTGAACACAAAAGCTGAGAATTGAATGAATATCCAGTTGAGTAAGTTCAATACAATAGCAGTATTTGATGACTCACTTTAACACTTAATAAAGCGACAAGAGTGTCAGCAAAATGTATGCTGAACATGTTCTATGTACTCCAATTGATTTTACACATATAAAAACAATAATTTGACAGTAAAATCATGCCTACATGACACAGCAGAATTGCTGCTGTCGTGAACAGTCACACATACAGTATATTCTTTGAAGAAACACTTGGTTAACCATTCAAATGAGTAAAACTCCTTTACTTTCATATTGTATTGAATTGACTAAACAGGATTTTCATTCAATCATCTCCTTTTGTGCATTAAAAATGTTTTTAACAACATGAGGGTGAGTACTGTAAATGACAGAATTTCCATTTTTGGGTGAATTGTTCTTTTAAGTTACCCTGTTTGTGCATTTTCCTGTGCAGGAATTGTCAGAATAGCCCTGTCTAACATGGATCGGGAAGTGAGAAATGAGTACCAGGTGGTTATACAAGCTAAAGACATGGCAGGACAGATGGGTGGTTTATCTGGAACCACCGTTGTCAACGTCACCCTCACGGATGTTAATGACAGCCCACCACGTTTTGCTTACAGTACGATATCAATATTTTGCAAGTGCTGTCATAATTCATTCACCCTCATATGTTGTTTCAAATCCATACCTTCCGGAAACCCACGAAACACTAAAGTATATGTTAGACAGAATTTTTGTAACCGAGAGACTCATGTGTCCATTCACTTTAATTGAAAAAAAGAGCAGCATATTTGTTCTTCATAAAACTGTTTCATAAAAGGAAAAAAGCCTTGAGTATGGAACAGCATAAAGAGCGAGTGAATCTCTGAAGTTTAGTTTGCATAAATGGCGTGTATGCCTGAAATCAACATAATCTCTTTTCTTTTAAAGGTTCTTACCACCTAAGCATTTATGAGTCGGCAGATATTGGGTCAACAGTGGGGAGAATCAAAGCCAATGACGGTGATGAGGGAGAGAACGCTGAAATGAAATATAGAATTCTGGATGGAGATGGCAAAGAGTACCTTGATATAATTACAGATGACACAACCCAGGAGGGTGTTATTGTTATCAAAAAGGTAAAAAGCTGTACTGATGTTTACGATGCTCATTTGCAACATACAAATACATACAACCACTCTTCTTGACCTTCACGCAGAAACTGGACTATGAAAGCAAGCGAGTGTACACTGTGAAAGTGGAGGTGTCTAACACACACCAGGAACCCAGCTTCCTTAATCTAGGGCCGTTCTCAGACACAGCCATCGTCAAGGTCACAGCCAAAGATGTGGACGAGCCACCTGTCTTCAGCAGGCCTCAGTACGTCTTCGAGGTCAATGAGGATACACCAAAGGGCACTGCAATTGGAACCATTACAGCCTGGGACCCCGACGCTACAGATTACCCAATCCTGTGAGGATTTTATATATTCAGTACTTACAGTGTCTGGGGACAGACATGCACTAAAAATGAATAGCGCCATGCTGATAGTGTTGTTTATTTGCATGCGCCGTCTGTATTGTTTCAGGGACCCGATTCGCTGAAGTAATTATGCAAATGAGGTAACGCTGCGAGCGGGTTCAAAAATTAGTGCCGAATGCAATTTGCACGCCGCAATTCCCCATCTCATAGGCCCGTTCTTAGTTCTGGTTTGGGAGGCTGCAGCAGATTACCGCAATCTGGCATAATTTACTAGACTGTATACCATCTCTCCACCACAGCGTTTGCACGTCAATTGGCTCTTTAAAATATGGAAAGTTTGCTCAATTGCTAAGTGTGTCTGGATGTAGTCCCGTTATGAGGCTCTTCTCAATCATTTACTTAAATTCTCCTGCCATGATTGCTAGAAAATGTACACAGATGTCTCTTTAAACAACATTCAGTTTACAATCAGTAATAGTTAAATGTGAATTGGGAAAAAATACACATGACATGCTATAACAGTACAAATATCACATATCTTTTTCACACCTTCTCATAGATACACAATAGATCAGCACTCGGACCCTGAGCGACTTTACCACATCGACCCCAAGAATGGATCCATCACAATTCTGAGGTCTCTTGACAGGGAAGTGTCTAAGTGGCACAACCTGTCCATCCTGTCGAGTGAGATGAGTATGTGAATACACAATGCATGAAATACACTATGCCTTAACTGCTTTCTTAGAGTTATATATATAACTCTAAATAGAGTTTATGGACATATCTGTTAACCCTAAAACACAATGCAAAAAAATTAAAATGCAGATAAAACGTTGTAAAAAAAACATTACGGAAAATTGATGTTTTCTGGCTATATTACTCACCAGTTTTCTCTGCATTATTTCTCTAGATAACCCTCACCAAAGAAGTCGTGTTCCTGTCTTGATAAAGGTTCTGGATGTAAATGATAATGCTCCGGAGTTTGCCATGATTTATGAGACATTTGTGTGTGAAAATGTAAAAGCTGGGCAGGTATTTAAAACTAAACTTTTATGTTATTGTCTATATATTATAATAGTGCTTAAAACAGTAGGTGTTATTCTAAAAAAAATCGTTCTATATGTCTATCATTCCAGCTCATACAGACAATCAGTGCCATCGACACAGACGAACCTCTTGTGGGTCACAAATTTGTATTCAGCTTGAGTTCCCTGAATCCAAACTTCACCATCGTTGATAATGAAGGTGAATAAATCTGTCCTTGGACGTATACATCTTGAAGCTTATATCAATTTCATGTGCTTAATCTTTTTATTTTTTGGCACTGGAAGAATAGATTTATTTTTATTTTTGTTGTTTGAGTCAGCATAAGATAATATCTCCAGCTCTTTCTGTTTGAATGTTTTCTTAACACCTTCCTCCCTCCCAGATAACACAGCCAGAATTCTGACCAGAAGAAATGGATTTAACAGGCGTGAAATGAGTGTCTACTATCTGCCAGTTGTTATCTCTGACAGCGACTACCCCATCCAGAGCAGTACGAGCACATTGACCATTCGTGTGTGTAGCTGTGACGCCACCGGCAACATGCGTTCCTGCAGTGTTGATGCATTACTGCTCTCTGCTGGCCTGAGCACTGGAGCGCTAGTGGCTATACTCCTCTGCATCCTTATCCTGCTTAGTGAGTTTATGTTCACCATATGCTTGGATGCAATAACCATTATCTCAATGATGCTCCAGATTTGTTTTTATAACCCATGTCACATCAATTTATAATGGGAAAACAAAAACAAGTCTGCTGGAGATTCCAGCTTAAGCCGGATGGATACATGCTATACAATTTTCATGCTTTTTTACAATTGTGTTGCCTGTCAGACTATACAATGAAATCCCACTGAAGTATTTGGTAAAAGCCACAGAACAACTTTAAAGCAACAATATGTCGTTTTTCAACCTAAAAAATAATAGGTCTCATTCACCAAGCATGTGTACACACAAATTTATGTGTGAAACCTGCGTACGAACGTTTTCACGAACAAATCATGATTCACTAAAACTTTCATATCAAAATGTATTCTAAATGTAAGAAAAAAATATAGGAAAAGCTGAAAGCACACGTACGCAAAAAAATCCCACTCTGTCAGAATATTGTTTTTAATTGGTTAAGGTAATAAGATGAAGTCTTTTTGAGAAAAAAAATCTAAATTGTATTAAACTGTCAGTAAAAAGATTTTTACTGTGGAAATGTTTTATTGCGAGTGTTTTCAAGAAAATCATCTTAAAACCAAGATTTTGTGAGGATCACTCACACAGCGTGAGTCTGGCTTTAAACTGGTTTAGAGGTGGTCCAAGTTGGTGAACCACCTTTTAGCAACTACAAACCTTTCAAGTCAAAACCAGGTCAAGATGTTTTAAAAAAAAAAAAGTAAGAACCATCTTGGACCAGATAATAACCACCAACCATTTTATGTATACAGCTAGATGTCGATTTTCTAACAGCAAAGGCATGTCTGTTCACTCTTTTTCAGTGATCGTGGTCCTGTTTTCGGCTCTAAAGAAGCAGAGGAGGAAGGAACCGCTGATCATCTCCAAAGAGGACGTAAGGGATAACGTTGTCAGCTATAACGACGAGGGTGGTGGTGAGGAGGACACGCAAGCCTTCGATATCGGCACGCTCCGCCACCCAGAGGTGATCGAAAGCAACAAGTTAAGACGTGACATCATCCCCGAAATGCTGTTTCCATATCACAGACCTTCACCCATGAAGGAGTGCGCGGATGTCAGAGATTTCATTATTTGCAGAATACAAGAAAATGACACGGACCCTTTTGCACCTCCCTATGACTCCCTGGCCACATACGCTTATGAGGGCAATGGATCAATTGCTGAGTCACTGAGTTCTCTGGAGTCGTCTGCGACTGAGGGAGACCATGAATATGATTACCTCTCTAACTGGGGCCCGCAGTTCAAAAAGCTTGCTGACATGTACATTGGGAAGGATACGGGAGTTGCCAATTAAGATGCCATTTAATGACCCTTCATTTTCTCTGTATGTAAACTTGGGTGTCGTCCTGGAATGCAAGAGGTAAAGGAAACAGAAAAAAAGACGGAAAGAGAAAAAAGGATGTTTCAACTGAAGTCTTTTTATTTGTTTTCTACCAACATGAGCTTAATTTCACTTTTACGATGGATTTTTTGTGGACGGTGTCGTGGTAAGGTGATTTTGTGATGATGATATTGTTTTTTGTTCACTAGCAGAAAAAACAAGACTTAGAGCAAAATGAATGGATGATTTTGCGCCAAAAAAGGGACCCTGACAGGACTGCCTTCATCTCATGACAGATTACACAAGACTTCCTGTTCCTCTACATTTATGGTATCATATCACAAAACGCAGAATTACGAAACAGATATACAGATACGGTATGTTACAATCATTTACAAGGCATACATTTTCAGAAGGGAGACAGGAAGAGAGAGAAGGTTATAGAGACATATTCCAAATACATTAAAATGCTTAAAAATAAATTTAATGTGCAATGATTTGAATTGTTTTCTTTAGGGGCGTAATGATGCACTTATCTCACGGTGTGTGTGATGGTGCGGTACGGTACGATACGGACCAATACGATACCGTTTTCTTAATTGCAATTGTATCACAATATTAAAAACAAACATTTAATAAATCGTTTGTATGTCAATTAATAAAAAATGAATAGATCTGTTGCTGAAAAATACAACTGAAATGTAACACAAAATTAAGAACAATCGCCATAGCTCTGTGATATTTTTTTTGTATCGTGATATGCAATTTATCATTACACCCCTACTTTTCTTTCTTGCAGTTTGTCTTTCAACAAAACAGACATCGTTTTTAAAATGTGGAAATTCAAGGAAACAAGGTTAACACATTTGTTTTAAATATTTAAATATTAGGTAACGGCTCCTTGCATGTGGTGGAAGAAAGATATTTTTGATTTAGAAGGCAAAAACGCACTACTTCTGTATCCCCTGTAAATGCAATGATTTCCGTTTGAAACTGAGTGTAGATGCGGTGGAGGAATGTTTCATTGCATAAAGACGTAGCTTCTCTACACATCTTTTGAAGTGCTCTCTTGTTGAAACATTATTGCAACATTATCTTTACAGCACTGACAAGCTCACTGAGGAACAGGGGAGAATTTTCAAATCTGGATGAAAGGTAGTTCTATTCGACTTCATTTGCTTGTGTGAAGTTTGCTTAATTTGCAGAACATGCAGATACAAAGCTGCAGCACACTGAGCTTGTGTGAATGAATGTTAAATCAAAGTGTTTTATATTCACATTTTTTTAAGTATATATTTTAATAAAAAACATGAATGCACTGCTGTCATCTTTCTATTCTGTGCTTCATTTGTATTGCTAATGTTCATAAAAAACATATATCCCAGATTACTGTAGGTAAGAGATGTAGGCTGGTTACTTTGAACATTGTGATGGGCATAAAGATAACGGGCTGCGCCATGACTACGATTGTTATGCTTCTCTTTCATCAGCTCGCTTCCTGATTGGATATCATATCATGTGTGTGCATTTGTCCTCTGGGGTTCCACAAACAACAGAATTTCTGAACACACTGAATATTTACAACTTGCGATCTGAGCGGCCCATCACTTTTAACACACCACAGGAAAAACGTATAAGCTCATCGACACAACCACCAAGACGATCAGGACCTTTGCTGCATCACGCATCCTCGTAATTACCAATATTTTGAGATGACACCACGTGACGTGATACTGGTAGCTGTTCTCATCTTTGAACTGGGGTTTATGCTTTTCTATAGCAAAAGTAACAACCGCCATGTTTCTGTTGTTCCGCACATGGTTGTTGCTGTCACGTGGTACAACTCGTAACTCTCAGAGAGCTCCCGATCTACAAGTTGTAACTGTTAGCCTTTTATTGAATTTTGTCGAATTACGTGAATTACCAGAATTTTGGCATGGCGTGAACGCACCTTTACCCACAGTAGGATTGGGGTGAAATCTTGTAGTGTGAGGAAGCTCTTATGCTGAGTTCCAAGCAAACGCGAAGGATCGTGTCCCTCCCTCTTTATTACTTGCGGGAATAGTTCGTCATTTTGACGGGGAGTGTCTTCACGGTCCGGACGTGTCAAACAGTAGGTGTCAATGAGCTATTTGCAAGAATTTCTCGCTCAAGTTGAACATTTTCAACTTGCACAAAAGGCCCACTTGAGGCATGTTTGCGGCAATCGCGCCGTCCGATTTGCGTTATTTGCATCGCCCGTTGGGCGTTCGCGTCTTCGCATTGACTTTACATATACATACATTTACATTTAGTCATTTAGCAGACGCTTTTATCCAAAGCGACTTACGACAATGGAAGCAATTGGAACAACTTAAGATAACAAAAAGTGTGGTAAAAACTGGTCTGATAAAGCCTAGCACAGTATACAAAGCTAAGGATAGGTTTTATTTTGAGAAAAAGTAGAAACGAGACAGAAAAGAATAGAAGTCAGTGTTAATCGGTCAGTGTTTACGGAAGAGATGTGTTTTCAAGCGATTTTTAAAGATGGCTGCAGAATCTGCTGATCTTGTATTAAATTCTAAGCATGTACAACACTTGGTGTTTTTAAAAAGTGCTTTATAAATAAACTTTGACTTGACTTGACTTGTAGCAGCAGGCAGATCATTCCACCAATGTGGAACGGAACCAGAGAAGGTACGCGAGAGTGATTTTTTCCCCTTTTTGGGATGGCACCACAAGACGTTGTTCATTTGCAGGGATCGGGCATGAAGTCTGTATTACCGAGTGAAGATAAGGGGGTGCCGAACGAGTGGTGATCTTGTAGGCCAAGAGCAGAGCTTTGAATTTGATGCGGGTGGCAACAGGGAGCCAATGTAACCTAATGAAGAGAGGAGTTCTGTTAGTTAATTTTTATGGTATTATAACCTTGTTTATTTAGATTACATGGGTAAAAATCAAACTACTAACAAGACAATATTATTTATTTAAAAAACAAATTGTGGTAATGCAAGTAAAAATTTTGGCAGGGTCAGTAAAAATGTATAAATTAATGAATGCATAATAATCGTCATAATCGTGCGATCGTGATTATTTGTCAGACAATAATCGTGCCAACAAAATCTATAATTGTTGCATCCCTAGACCACTCTCGCCGCTGCATTCTGCCATTTTTCTGTAATTTACTACGCAAATCACATTTGGTGTGAACTCAGCATTAGAAGGCATTCCTGCTGAAATCACTGATGCTGTTTCATATTATTACATGTTGACACAGAATCAATTTTAAGACCATTTAAAATGTTTAAACTAAGTTGTACTGGTGACATATAATAAAAAATATATCAAATTACTCACTACAAATTAACCTAATCTTCCTTCCACAAGTTCACTTTGTCCTTTTAATAAATTTACAGGACTTACATTAAACTTTACCCATTAAATGACATGTGGAGTACAAAGGTTTTACAAATGTATGTCCAACGATACAAAGTATATTTGTACTATAGTCAAAATTATGCTGTGCAAAATTATGCACAGAGCATCCCTCAAATTGGATATTAGCCTAAAAACTATAGGATATATATGTTGTGACCACTTCAAAGCAAGTTGTTTGTTGTTTGACAGACCGAACAATCCCGCTACATGTAGAGAAATGAGATCTTCTAATCTTACCATTTGTAGGCTACTGCTACGCCGTTTTGTGTTTCAATATCAGTACAGACGTGTTACTCCGTAAAAAAGTAGTTATCTTAAAACGCGTAGTTAAATGACCCAGCAGCTTGAATCCCATGCGACGACAGTGCGAAATGGTCGTTGTCCTACAAGCGTACGCTACTTGGCGCGCTTGTCATAGGCTACAGTATGACGTAATATTCAATATGGCTGTATGAAATACCTGAAAAGAGCTGACTCGCGTATTTCTGTGGAAGTGTTCGTGTTTTGTTTACATTATTGTGAATTATGACTGACGAACAGGGAATATTTAGTACAGCTGGAAAATACGTTTATGATTCATCTATGAAGACGATATTTCCAGGTATTGTTTCATTTACTTGGTAACGTTAAATTCGACCTCACTTTACCTGTGTTTTGAACTATCCCTGTGATTTAGAGTGACTCGCAAAATGACTCAAACGAAATTAATACAAATATTGTTCGGTCATATATATATATATATATATATATATATATATAGGCAGTCAAACTTTATATGATTGTAGTAAAAAAATTGTTATATTCTGTAATTTTATTCTGCAGTATTTTCAAAAAAAATCTGTTATTCTGACAGAAAGTAAAACTAAGTAAAGGTCCACAAAGACAGAACATGTTGCATAATCTACATTAATGGGTTACACAAACTTGCTGTAGCACTATGTGATAATAAAGTACAATGTGTTGCTCTTGAAATCCTAATGACCACTTAGTTTAAAGCAATGCAACATTTTTCTAAGCCTTTTAAAGTAGAATCATTTCAAATGTGTGGATAACAGCTGTACAGTAGGCTACAGCATGTAGGCAGGACATTTCAGAGACGTGCAGTAATTGAGGGACTGTAGGAGGGATGGACCTCACTCTTTTTTAAATGATGCTCCATAAATAATACACTTCAGCCCGCTGTATGAAGTGTCCTTGACAAACTTTCAGCGCAAACTGCATCTCCCAGCACATATAGTGCAACTTACTTTTCATTTGCAAAATGGAAAAGGTAATAGCAAAAATTGAGTGGGAGGCAAATTTGATGAAGAAAAGCATAAATGTTCCTTGCAATGCATTGTTGTTTCCTTGCAATTATCGACTCTCTTGGTTTTTAAAAACAATTTGAGTGGACCATGTATAATAAATTCTGATCAGAAAAACATTCTGCCAGCGCATTGTTTTGTTTGGAGGACAGTGATTCTTCCATTCCATGGATAATTTACTTAATTAATCATTTATTCTTGTCCAAGGATGATTTTGGTTTATTTTAGGTAAATATAAGGAAGAGACTCCTACAATCATTACTTTTACTTGTAGGTAAATCTTTGTGTAGGCTACTGTGCTTATTGCTGCCTCTTAAAGGAACAGTTCACCCATAAATTAAAATTCTTTTATCATTTACTCACCTTTATGTCATTTCAAACTATGCATGGGCCAGTATGAGACTTTGACGGTATGATAACCTTAAGCCACAATATCGCAGTGTCACCGTTTTGCGATTACAGCTTTAAAATGTGTTAGTTAAAATGTCTGGGTAAAAAACATTGAACATTTTTTTCATTGAACACAGTATTTAAGCAACACAAAATATTTGGAACAGTACAGTATGTCAGGTTAAATCAGTGCTTCCCAAACTTTATGAAAACATGGCACCAAACATGGCGCCATGTTTACATGCGTTTCTAGTAATTAAACTTACATGCATACACATATAAATAGATTCAATGCATTTTGCAAAAGTCATGCAGGTTTGAAAATTAGTAAATGTAAAATATAAACATACAGTAGGCTACTTAAGAAATAAACGTTGTGAATCACTGCTCTAGACCTTATCTCATTATAATGAATGAGAACCTTATAATACCAGTAAAGTAACACAATTAAAATATATTTTTGTTAAGCATGTTCGCACCTTTTATGTATGGAAATGTTATTGCACTTTGCTCCCAGAATTTCAGATAAGATCATATTCTGACATTTGTATAACAGTGTTTGTGGAAGGATTACTGGGCATATTAGTGGATCAGTAAAGTGAATCTTTTTTTCACTTTAACACTCTGTTACATTTTAAAGACTGACATACAAATCTTACATTATATATTTCACAAATTTTATACGAAAAAATAAATGCTTGCACATGGACGCTAGGTGGCAGTATTACTTTACAAAAACAACAATTTATGAGCCTATTTCAAATGTGTGCAGAATAAAGCTCTTGTCTGAGTCGAGTTCCATGAATATTGCAGGCAAATAAAAAAATTTAAATAGAAAAAGGGAAAAATATATTGTATGTGAGTATTTAAGCTTCTGTTTATAAAGAACATCAAATGATGTAACACTTGATTTAAGCACTGAATTCTCGACTAGAAGACCTCATGTGATCAACAAAGGTTGCTTCTGTAATATATGTAAGCAGTCCAGCAGGGGGTGCTCCTCCTGCAGATTGTGTTGGTCTTAATGCCTCACAATGAAGACACTATATTGTTAGGCACTATCTTGTGCATTAGTTGAGGTCTGCATGCTCAGTGGTCATCACTGACATCCCAGAGTGCTTCTTAAACATGTGTAGACATGTAACCTTGGTGTCTTGGCCAAACATCCCCTGCTTGATATCAGTCATAGTGGCCTTAATAATCCCCATGTACAGTAACTGTCTGTACTGTGTCCTGTACACCACCGTATAGCTAGTATGTAGTGAATGGTGTTTTAGTGCACTGTGGCCATTGTATCATCTGGGAGTATTTCTGCACACTTGAATTTATTTGGCAGATGCTTTTATCCAAAGCAACTTACAAGTAGGAGAGCAAAAAACATTTTGTCATCAAGCTGTACATTACCGATAGTGTACAAGACCATGTTACTGGGAGGATTAAGCTAATACGATGCAAGTCTCCAAACCAACGCAATGGCAGAGCCAGCAAAGTAACTAAAGAGGGTTTTGTTTGAGGGAGCGAAGAAAAGAAAGAGAGTGATCGGACACGATGTTACATTGAGCTTCTTTAAGACAAGACATTAATATTAGACTTTCACTTCAGGAAAGGAACAGCCCACTAAAGCTTCACTTGTAATTAGAGCTGGCTTTATCCCTATGGTGACATATTGATGGACAGGGATGAGAATCTCAGAAATAAAAGTATGTTGTGAAAAATGTGTTTCCTGAAGTGAGAACATATTGATTCAGGGTATGCACCGCTGAAGAAAGCCTGCAGGATACGGACACTAACTTAATTAAATTAGAACATACAGTAGCTTTGTGCAAACATGTTGTTCCACTGACCTTTGTGATCATTTATTTGCTAAAGTAGTTGTTTATCTTTCTTTAGCACTGCTTCTCTAAGACTACATGTAAGTAAGTAAGTGATCAGAGTCTTTCCAACCAGCAATGTAATGTATACAGTGCATACTAGTTTAATATAGTGCATACATTTGAAGAGAGATGAATGTTCAATTAGACTTTGAAAAACGTTATGTATTAATGTAAAAATGCAGTCCATGTCAATGATTAGTCACTGTGTAATTTTAGATGCAAAAGCTTCAAAGTGCCGTTTGGAGTTTGCTTTTAAAATCAGCCATTACTGATTACACCTGCGTCTTGTTTACCAGACTTTATTTTATACTTATTTATTTTGTTCAGTGTTTCCTTGTCTGGTCTTGTTGTCAGTTGTTTGTGTACCTGCCTAACTGTTTTTCGATTACTTAACTGTTTACCCGTTTTTGTGATACCTGCCTGCCTGCTTTTGGATATCTTACCTGTATATCTTAAATATATATAAATATGGTAATTTGCACAGTGGGAGAATTGATTGATCATGTATGGCCGCATGCATTGTTATAAATATTGGCAACTGTAACAGTGAGAGTGAACTTTAATAGATGCTAATTTGCTCTGTTTGAGCAATTCTCCTCCCTCTTGGGAGATTTTATATGACCAAAACATGTTTGCTTATATTTACTAACAACGTATAGACTTAATCAATCCATACTTTTACTGCTATAACGTTAACATTTTTCCCCTGTGGCCTATACTATAGCGTTGGGTGTTTGTATTTCAGAAATGTTTTTAGGGATTGTGTATTGACATAAAGACATCTTTAAAATGTTGTGCATAAAGTACATTATGCTGCTATGCTAATACTTACGTTTATGTTAGTAATGTTTGTATATACTAAATTAGTGCATTGCTAAACAAACAAAAAAAATATATAAAGTGACATCCCACATCCCATATTATAGAATATTTAATATACATTAAAAATGGTAAATAGATGGATTTGGATGATGCTTTCTGTGCTTTCCTTAAATAATCAAAGAAAATACAATTAAGCTGAGCTTTCATTCAGGTGGATGAATTATTGACTGTTAGCAATGCTCTTTCTAGGCCCATAACTTTGTGTTTATAGTGTATTACAAATACTTAAAAAATACACCACCACACTTTTTAATACATTTTAAATCTTTAAGAATGTGCTCTGGCTGCTCTGCTTCACTATCTCCAGCACTTCAGCTTCAATATGTGTGTGATATGAAAGTGAGACACTCACTCCACTCTAGCAATTCTGGAGGTGCATCACACAGACACTCTGTCTTTGTGAATAATACTTGTGTCATTGATAATGCTAAAGGTTATTGTCATGCTTCATCGCTGGTTTAAATTACCTGCCTCTCAGCCCGAGACTTATCTGAAAAGAGTGTTATAAGTCACATGTTTTCTTGGTGACATTTGGACCTCTGCTCCCTTGATAGACCATCACCTCCTGGACACTGTTGACATTGCTCTGCTCGCCATCATTTACAAAGATGGAATTTTCCCAGTTTGAGAGTAAATTACAAGTACATGGTTTTAATGGATCTGCATTAATACCAAGTGAGTTTTAATAGCCGTGAAACTGTTCAGTAATGTGTAAACGCAAATTAAAATTTATGAGGCAATGAACTACAAACATGTCCATTCAGACACATTTTGTCTCAGAAGTGTCTGAATGAACACAATGAGACAAATGTTCCCTTCCACTCCTACTTCATTACTGTACACACTTTTTTGAAAATTCTACCTTTCAAAAGGGTTAGTTCTGTCAGTTGTTCCAAATCTGTATAAATGTCTTTGTTCTGATGAATTCATGACATTTGGAGGAATGCTTGTAACCAAACAGTTCTTGGCCACCATTGACTACTATAGTAGGAAACTTTGTTCTGTTGAACACAAAATTAGTTATTTTAAAGAATGTAGGAAAGCAAACTGGGAACTTTTGACTACAATTGTCATTTTTCCTATGTTAGTCAATGGGGTCCAAGAACTGTTTTTTACGAGCATTCGGCCAAATATGTTTCTTTGTGTTCAACCAAACAAAGAAATGTATACAGATTTGGAACAACTAGAGAGTGAGTCATTTAATTTCATTTTGGGGTGAACTATCCCTTTAACACCTTATGATGTTACTAGTATGTACATTTTAGAGATACAAAAATACATTTCATACTTAAGGGTACAGTATGTCTTCTGAGCCTAACACTCCAGTGCGAAACTTAAGATGCATTTTTTCTGACAGTGTACACAGACTTTGTGTCTTTGGACCAATCCCCCCACACCTCATAACCTGGTTTCGCCTCCGTTTGTGTAGACTGTAACAAGTGAAATTGTCCATAGCCAACCCCCCGTGTAAATTAGCCGTATCCCCTTGTGTCTGACATAATCGCAGCATCTGGTTAGAAAACCAAAACCTGTCAGAGGACTGGTGCATTTTGATTTGAGCTACATGTAATCTGTCTTGAAGTCTAAAATCTCCAAGAGGGAGGCTGAAATTACCAGCATGAAATATGCATAAGATGCTTTAATATTTTCTGGCTTGTTTTCAGAGGTAAAAAATAACCACTCCAGTCAGGTGGGAGTCAATGTTTTATGAGAGTAGCCCAGAATGACCTGGCATCCCTGCTATGTTGTATAACAAGCACCTGGTAAGATGAATTTGAAGAGAAAAAGGAAATGGAAATGTGGACCCTCCGGAACACATTGCAGAGAGCTGTGATACTTTTCTTTTTTTACCCCCCCCCCCAAAAAAATGGGTTATGTCTAAATGGTTGTAGAAGAGCTGACAACAATGCAATTTATCTCAATTTGTCCTGTAAGGGCAGTCACCTTTAACACATTGTCAATTTCTCATGACATTTCTTGCTATTTTATGTGTAATTGAGACCAGATGAAAGCCGTTGTTTTATAGAAATAACAATACTGTCAAAACAACAATACAGCTGTTGATTATGTGCTTACTTTCTATGGAAAGTTATCAAAGTGATATGGTTACATCCACTCATGAGCAGCATTAACGCTACATTGGTATATCTCTGTTTAAAAAAAAATTCCATTTCAAAATCTGATTAAACATGGTAAACATTTTAAAACTGTAGTTAAATGACTTTATGACCATAAAAGCACAACCTAACATAACACAACACGATAACACTTATTTTTTTGTGTCCCTGTGGTTTAAGTACATTAAAAAGGGTTAAAATTTTGAAATTTGAGAGAATGTTTCTGGAATGATTGCAGGAATATCAATGTGGTGTAACCATAAAAACTTGATATCAAAATATTCTGCCATGGTTCTGCCCGTCTCGTCTAGTAAATCCCTAGAGCCTTGTGGGCGGGGCCATGACAGTGCCGTGTCTTATGTTTATGTTGTTCGTGGAAGCGCGTGGCCTGGGCGTGGATCGTCTACGTCACGCGCTCTCCGGTCTTTCGTCATAGCCACGCCTCCCGGATACTTTCGCAATCCTGTCCTCCTTGATTATGTCTTGTATTCAGGATCTAGTGGGCAGGATTGCGTCAGTATCTTGTCTTTGTGTTCATGTTCATGTTTTGTGTGGATTCACACGGCTCGAGCTCTTTTGCTATTGCCGTGTGTATCCGTGTCGCGCGTCTAAGCCCCGCCCCCTCGTTCTCCGGTAATCTCTCCCGCTAATGTCTCTGATGATTCACACCTGGTCCCCGTGTTATTATCCCTTGTTCGTCTCCCTATTTAAAGCCCTTGTATTCTTTCTCCCGTGCTGGATCGTTTGTCTTCTTTGTCCTGTCTGGTCCTTGTCGGTGTCATTGTACAGTCAGTCATGTTCAAGTTTGGTTATTTATTGTCTTAGTCTTTTTAGTCTTGTCTCCCCCTCGAGGGATTTTGAGTTTTTGTCTTGTCTTTTGTTAAATAAATCGTTTTGTCAAGAGCTGTCTGCATCTGGGTTCTGTCTTCATGTAAATCATGACATATTCATCTTGTTTAAAAAGGTGAAACTCTCAATAAATCAGCTAGCTTGGCATGATCTTACATTAGTCATATTTAATAGTAAATAAGAGCAAATGGAACACCATTGTTCTGAATATTATAATTAGTTTGGGGAATCATGGGAGTCAAATTCAAGAAGTGTCAAGGTGGTGTAACCACCATTTAAGGAGCAATTTTGTATATATTGTGCAAGAAGATCGTTTGTATAAAAATTAGTATTAACTTGAAAAATGTCATTTGAAATATTCCTATCAAGGCCATATGTGTTTACATTGGTGTCCACAAGCCTTTCAAATTAGATTTTATATTGAAATGTCAAATAGTCTTGTATCATCTTTCTGTTAGTGGCCAATTTAGTCAAATATCACTAGTTTATCATGCTAATTAAAGATGAAATTTATACTAAACTACTATTTGGAACTATGTGTTCAATGTTATATTTTTTGAGAAAGTGGTGCCTTATCCACAATTATTTTAAATCCACAAGATTACATTTCTGATATTTTATAGTTAATATATAAGACTACACACGTCTACGCAGAAGTCAGGAAATTGTTGAATTAAGTTGTTGTTTTATTGCACACAAAAATATTCTTCTTGCTTCATAAAATGAAGGTTGAACCACTTTGGTCACATGTAAACATGTACACATATTTCGATTGCTCCCCCTGCCCCCGCTGGACTGCGTTCATATTATTTTATTTGGGTCCGAACCGTGGTTCGTTTGCATCATCAACCAGCAGCTGTTTACCCTGTCGCTTGCAAGGAGGAGAATGCGGCAAAATACATAACATTGCTCTTTTCACTTTTATATATTTATGTTTTTGAACCGTTGGTTGTGTTTCCAAACCTTCAGTACATAACGGCATTTTTGTCTATTTTACGAGTTACGAATGTAGCCTACTGCAAATGCTCTTTACAACGCTGAAGGTGAACAGAAATGAGCTCTCTGCTTAGAGCGCGTCAGTCACACTCGTCTGAAAAGTGAGTGAAACAAACACACATATTTACGTAATAAAACATCATTAACATTGTGTCACTTCCGCGATTTGGTACATTTGCGTACATATCAGTAGCGAACCGCACTGGAGTTCACATGAACCGCACCCTTTTTTTTAAGCGGACTTGGGTTCAGTTAGCGGGTGCGCACCTGGGTTCGGAAGACAGCGTTCACATCATCCAAACGAACTGAACTCTAACGTTAAAGGGATAGTTCACTCAAAATTTCTGTCATCCTTTGAGTTGCTCCAAATCTGTTTACATTTCTTTGTTCTGATGAACACAGAGAAAGATAGTTGAAAGAATGCTTGTGACCAAACAATAGGTGGACCCCATTGACTACCAGAGTAGGAAAAATTACTTTATAATTTATTTTATTCTGTTGAACATAAAATTAGATATTTTGAAGAATGTTGGACAGCAAAATGTTCGGGGGCTTCTTTGTCTACCATTGTTATTTTTCATACTAGTCAATGGGGTCCACCTACTGTTTTGTCACAAGCATTCATTTAAATATCTTTCTCTGTGTTTAACCAAACAAAGACATTTATACAGTTTGGAACATTCATGACAGTATTTCAATTTTTGGGTGAACTATCACTTTAATCGAACCAGGGTGCGCACCAAACGTGCTAATGTGAAACCGCCCTTACTTGTGACTTGCAAAGCAATGACTTAGTCCCACCTCTGGTGCAAATGTTATTTGTAATTACACACAAAATATTTAAAAATATCTGATGCATGCTTTTAAAAACAGTTTTTAAAAGATTTTTGATTTTCTCATCTTGCCAACCCTTTTTATTAATGGGCGTAGTTCTTATGCTGTCTGAATGTTTATTTTATTCAAATTTCATTTTTCATTTTACAGCTAAGAAGTTGATAATAAGTTGGAGTAAATCTTTCTTCAAAGGCACATAGTGAGTATTCTGCGATCACTTAGTCATGCTCTTGTTGTTTTAAATTTTTATAGAATTCAGCTGTGAGGCTTTCAGCTCAGTGGTTAGAGCATGGCGCTAGCAACGCTAAGGTCATGGGTTCGATCCCAGGGATTGCACACATCCAGAAACAAATGCATAATGCAATCTGCCAAATGCGTAAATGTTAATGTCTTGAGGAATTCAAAACAATGGCTATATGACTTTTGCTTTTTTAGGGAGCTTGTTTTATAAATGTTAAGGCATATCAAATGAGCTGTTGAAGCATTAAAAAGGTTTACTTCAGTTGTTCACCTTCATTAGTCAATACCATAATTAACTGTGAAAGGCCTTTCAGGCTATAAACACCCAACAACTTCTTTTCGCTGCCCTTAGAAAACATTAATAGATTTAAGACAACAAATAGAAACTTCATAATTGTCATACCTCTTTAAACAAAAGACTTGCACCTTATAAAGCAGATCTTAATATCATCTTAATATTTTATGACAGAAGTGACAGTGTTTGTACACTGGTAGCTTTTAATAATGAATCATTATATCTCATTTCAGTCTGAGACATACTTTGAATAAACAGGCTCTCCACTTACGATTCTTATGATTTCTCAAAAAATAAAAATAAAAAACGTTCTCAGCTTTAAAAAGAAGTACCAGATAAATGACACTGGCTCCCGTAATCAAAACAATTTACTCTTTAAATTGCTTTTAGATTGACACGCGGAGGCAACTGGTCTGTGATGTGAGCAAAATATTTCTAGTATTAGCATCTGAAAAGCACTGTAGTTGCCAGCCACCAGCAACTGAACATTTGAGAGAGATAAGAGCTAGATTCAGATCCTCAGCAGCAAGCTGATGAGATGTCACATCCCCACATGCATATTTATGTGTGGCCTGGGAATATTGGGGCATTTTACACAAGAGTTGTGTGCTGTGTGACTTAATGGAGTTCTTATATGACGTCATATCTAATTTAGTTTTCTAACCGCTTTTTCCAGCTTTTGGAGCTGGTGTTGACTATCCTTTGTGGGGCTTGGTATAAGAAATCCTGTAGGTTCTGAGCTTTTTCCTCTCAGTCTGAAAGTCTTAATCGTGCTCATTAACACCTGACATGAATTCTTAAAGGGCATTCACACTATTAAAGATAACATTTTAAAAATCAAAATTTAAGAGAATAGCAGTGCTCACACCACAACTAATGATAAAGATACAGAGGAACTGTAATGTTGGGACTCTCTCAGTCTCGACAGACTGACGGTTTCTCCCAGCTCCTCTCATCTTTGAAGAATTGCATGTAACTAAGTTTTCCCTTTTGTTTCTTTGCAAGAGCAGATCATCCACATCTATCTGTGTGACTGTAACACTTGGGGCTGGCTGGGCCATACTGCAAAAATATGTATCCTTGATATCATATTTCATATCATTCGATATCAATAATCGTTGATACATTTTAAAAGCCTTTAATAAGACCAGTAGGAATTGAGATTAATATTTATTTACGTTTTCTCAATTAACTGTATAACTGTCAAATGTTTTGGTTATAAATAGACTTGTTTACTATGTTACTGTCACTGTTTGCATTTACTTAACACACAACCGACTGTGTTTATGTGAATGGTGTGTGTTTTACACATAATCTTGTGTGCATTTGACAGTTAAAGAGCAATAAGACGCAAAGAGAACCTGGTTCTGTATCTGTGTTGGTAGTGCAGTGTTTGTGCATGCGTCCATGTCAGAAGAAACATCAAATTGCTTGAAAGTTTGAACAGGCACAACTTTAAAATGCATGCAAATAATAATCTTTGATTATGACAAATAACTGTAATGTCTGTGATAGAGATATACGCTGTTAAAAAATGGGTGTGACTGTGTGTCACGCTGCATCGGCGGGGGACGCACACAGAATGGACACTGTAGCACGAGTATCGATCTTTCTGTAAAAGCAAAATTCAAACTTGCAGGACTGGCTGTAAAAAATACTCGCACAGTCTCATTATAATAGAGAGAACTTTACAGATTCCACTTTTCACTTATTATAATGTAATAGTTTGGGATTTAATTGGGAATTCAGATTATTTGAACATCATTGTCTTAACTGCTGTGTTTCTCTACACTGTCAGAAAAAATTGAATGTAACATTTTTTGTCACTGGGGTGGTACCCTGAGGTTCTTTTCTGTACTTTTACAGGTATTTAAAACATACTATAATGTTGTACCTTTTGGGGTACATTATTGTGTAGGACCTTATTTGTAGGCTACCTTTAAATGTACAGTACAGGTACCATGCCAGCGACAGAGAAAGTACAGTTTTAAACCTTTTTTTGACAGTGTAAATGTAACCCTTTATAGTGAACATGCAGCACATCACTACAGACTCTTGGTTGGATGATTCTGTCTGTTCGACTACATTTTAACACATACTTTGGCTTCTTGAATCATTCTGCATTTGCTCTGCAAATCTTCTGTATTGTCAATGCAGTCTCAGAGTGAAATGAATTTGAAGCAGGATTAGATGAAGCAGGATTAGATTTTAAAACCAGATTGAATTCAAATGGAAAGTTTTAAACCTAAAACTCATGCCTTGTTTGTACTAACCTGTAATGCCCATCCCACAAATGTACCCCATCCAGCAGGTAAACAGATAAGCAAAGTATTTGCCCATGAAGCAAATGGTTTGTATCTGACACTTGTTGCATTTGAATTTCTGTCATTTGTGTTTTCTGGTATTCATGTCGATTTGCTGGAAGTTTTAGCTTTGACCATTTATGTATAAACATATGTGACCTTGGATCACAAAACCTTAAGTTTTAAGTAGCACAAGAACATTTGTAGTAATAGCCAAAAATACATTGTATGGGTCAAAATTATAAATTTTTCTCTTTATGCCAAAAAACATTAGGATATTAAGTAAAGATCATGTTCCATGAAGATATTTTGTTAAATCCTACCGTAAATATTTTAAAACTTTATTTTTGTAAGTGGATGCAACAAAATCGCTTACAAAAAAGGCAGGAACTGTCCGCTCTTTGGGAATTACCCACTCAAGTTTGGTATCTATGTAAGATCAGAATTTCAGCTTTCAGGTTCATCTATTCTCATTACAGCAGTAAACCTAAAGAGAGCATTAAAACAAACCTGTTCCTTCTTAGCAACGGCCTGCTACAGCGCCTCTGATTAATACATTTAAAGGCGATTTTCTCAATGTTTAGATTTTTTTGCACCCTCAGATTCCAGATTATTCCGCTTTCGGATGATGTAAAAATCTCAATTTCAAAAATTGACCCATGTCCAGGGTCACATATGACCTATAACAGCAGAAATATTGAAAGTCAAATAGTGAAATTGTTTAATGGTTTAGTAGACACACATTCTGCTCTGTATGTAAGGCAGGTGAATGAGGCACTCTTTCGCTTTATGAGATCAAATTCTGAAAGTATTACGATATATTGCTGTAAACAAAATGTAGAACGCTTGCAAACGGAGCTTTCGTGATGTATGCGAGACCTCACGGGCATGCAAAATGTTGGAATGTACATCACAATATTATGATCCCATTTAAAATGCAAAGTAGATCTCGTTTGGCCGTTTGCTGTGACTGACAAATCATATCTTTTACAAATTCATTTGTATGAATATTTTAAGCACGGCAACAGATGATGATTGGTACAGCTTTAATGTAGTGCAATTGCATTCGGTTTGAAAGCAGCTGCTCTTTGAAAATGTGGGGGTGCATGAGAGGAGTTCCTGACCTTGGTGGATGTGCTTTGTGTCCATCAGTATTCCATTATGTTTGCGCTCCTATTTTTATGGTGATTGGACCACATCAATCACATTTAAAATTCTAACGGTTTTTCCTACCACTGTGAGAACAAATGAAATGTCAGAGGAATCTAGCGATCTTCTGCTCAACATTGAGACCAGTGCATTGGGGTAATGTGATATATGTGTGTTTTTTTTATCTTTTTGGTGTGATGCTATAATGGTTCAACAGCCTTTATGTGCTCCTTCTGCCTTTACTTGTTAAATGTGAATATTTAATTCTGCCTATGCCTGCCAGGTATATTGTTTAAAATAGTCATTCCTATAGAAAGATTTTATGAGAGGTTTAATAAAACGCATTTCATTTCATAATGAAAACTGTTAATTAAATTGCATAGGAGAAATAGGAATGAAATTATTGTAAGCCAATATGGTCAATTTTATAAAAAATGTTTGTTTATTTATCAGTAATATTGAGATTAAGATCCTTTATGAAACTTTACTTGTAAACTTTAAGGAGTGGTTTCCCAGACAGGGATTATCTTAAACCTGGACTAGGCCTTAATTTAATTGGGAAATTTAAGTAGTTTTAACAAACATACCTTACTAAAAACATTACTCGTGTGCATTTTGAGACAACACAAAGGCACTGATGTATTTTGAGATATGTAAGTGCAAGTGGTTTTCAGTTTGGACAGCTCTTATGTTTCTTTTAGTCTAGGACTAGTCTAATCCCTGTCCGGGAAACCACCCCTAAGTCTTCTTGCATCTGAGATGCATTAGAATTTTCATTTGCTCTCCATTTAATTTCATTGCTGTCTAGAAGAAACTGAGATATTAAAAAGACATCATCTGTGATATTTTTTTCTTAGGGGGTTTATTATGGTGATAAAGCAAATGCTATCAGTCTTTTGAAACATTCAATGTGTGTAATGCACAGATCATATGTTTTATGATATGAGTATATATGCAAATGTGACCAAGAGATGTTGATGAATGCGATGACCCTATACGATGACATTTCACAATTTACATGCCATAAGGGCTTCAAAAAAACCTTTTTCCGATGTGGATACAATATCAAAGAGGGGTTTAACTGTAATAAGGTCACCGTGTGATTTGTGCATTGATCAGTGCCAGTTTGAGTCTCTTATGCTGGGTGAGATGTTGCTCCAAAAGGCAATTATCATTCCTGCAGTGAACGCTTGAACTCAACTTTGTGTTCCTGCTCATTCTGTTTTCAGCTTCTTTGTTTAGCGTAGGAGGAAACATCTGCAGTGACGTTCTGGTATTTGTCATTCTGTCGTTGACTGTACACATTCATAGGTAGAGTGCAGATGGCCTAGATCAGGGGAGTCCTAGTGTAGAGTTTAGCTCCAGTTTTGTTTCAACACACAGGACTGTGATTTGATTTCGAAGAAATCTTGAAGTAATTACCTTTTATCTGTTCTGGCTTGTTCAGGTGTGTTTCATTGGGGTTGGAGCTATATTCTGCAGGAAGGTGGCCCTCTAGGACTGCAAATTGATCCTTTTGACCTATATCCTGGGCAGCGGGTAAGAGACAGGTTGATATGCAGTAAGAAGATGGGCTACGACTCATACATGACAGGTGAGCTCATGCTTAGCAGGAATTTTCCATCGCTGAATGGCTCACAGATCTGCCCAAGACTGCTTGAATACAAATGGCTTTTGCATTCTCTTGTGTCACAGTATAACCACTTTCTCAATGCACAAATATGTTTCCATAATTACCATTAGGCGTATGTCTTTTATTATACTGTCAATTATGGTTTTATGTTTGTAGGAAGCCCCCTTGACCTTCTTAGAGATAAGCTACAGTATTTACAAGTACTGATGCTACTAATTTAACTACATTTTTCAGTAGCTTAACAGTAGCTTAGTTTACTTTTAAAACCGTGTCACCTTTCCAGTACCTTTTACAGCAATTAGCGGTGTAGCGCTACATTTCATTTTGCTTTTTTATAAACTTGCAATGCACTGGTTGAAGCATTATGATCTTACTAGATCCCGAGCTAAAATTGTTTTTTACAAAATATCAAGCAATACTCTTTGAAATCACAATTGTTTACATTACATTGCTTTACATGCCAACGCTTTCACTTAAATCATTTCTCATTAACATTTATTCATGTATATTTGTAATATCCAACTTGACAAAACTACTGTAGTACATTTTAGTATTTTTCATAGTAAACTAGTAAATTGTAGTATACTGTAGGTCATGATAGTAAATATTACACTTTGTTAAGGTACTGTATATAGTATTCTGTAGTATTAACAATATTGAATGATAAGGTGTAATAAATCCAGCAGTATACTTTAACATTTACTATGGTACACTGGGTGCTGGGTTGTTTTTGACTCATGCTGGATAAATATTGGACAGAATATTTACTGCTGGGTTAAATTTACCCAATGCTGGGTTAATTCAACTCCACTTCTCAATCCCAATTGGATTAAAAATAAAACAGCATTAGGTAATTTTAACCCAGCAGTGTCTTCTGCCCGATATTTACCAAGCATGGGTCAAAATCAACCCAGCACATTTTAGAGTGTAAGGTTTAAAGACACTACTCTAAAAAAATACTGGGTTATTTTCAACCCATTGTCGGGGTAAAAAGGGACGAAACCAACCGTTAACTGTGTTGTTTCAACCCAAAATGCTGGGTTGTTTTAACCCATTATTGGGTCAAGTATAAACCATTTTCTTGGTTAAATTAACCTAACTGCTGGGTTCATCCATTTTTGACCTGCTGGGTTTGTCCTCTTTTGAAAATATCCCAGCATTTTTAGAGTGTATCCATGAATTTTGTAAATACTGAAGAAAACTACAGTATTTTTTTATTGGATACAGTGTCTGTAAAAAAATCTAATTAGTTTCAATGTAGCCATTTACATTTTGATAGTAGCTTGTAGTGTTACTAACTACTTTTTCAGAGAGTTAGCTTAACTGTTTGTTAACTACTTATGAGTTGCTTTTCAAACTACAGTTTTAAAGATCTAATCCTTTGGTGGGGCATTAAAACTTTACTTTTATTTTCATTAGCATTCCCTACAACATTTTCAACACCATCTCTGGTGTCAGTCGAAGAAGGGCATCATTTTTAAAAGGGATAGGGAAAGGAATTTTCATTTTCCTTATTGCTCTAATCTCTTCATCTGACACTCCAGTGTGGCCGGGATCATTACCTATAGCAGAGAATCAGGTCATTCTATCTTCAACTTATAATTGGGCCTCCGTTGTAACCATCCAGCTGCAATATTTACTCAACAGAATGAGCTGACATTCGCTTTGATGACACTATCAGACCAACCATAGTGTAACGATGTCTGCAGCAACCGTAACGCTAGTTTTCCACAGCAATAAGGTTAATTTGGCTATCGAATCACAGCATTGAACGATAGCAGCACTCATACCCACATTTGTTCTTCTGCTGCCCATTTATCTTTGTCAGTAGCCGAGACGCCACAAAAAACTCACAATAAACCCCTATTTCAGAACACATGTTGCACAATGGTAAGGTCAGTTCAAAATGTAAGATAATCGAATGTGTTAAGCACAGAAACAAAAGGGTGAGAAGAAGGCCGATTTTAATTGTGTAGTCGCCGCAACGTCCCCCACGGTATCCGATGTGTCCTTATTTTGTAGCCAGCCAGAGGCAATTATCTATGCTTAGCCGCATGCTTACGATTTTCCCTCTTGGCGTGTGCAGTTCCCCTGTTCGCTTTGAACGTTCTTTGACCGTTGCACAACACATCACGCAAACACGTTGGCAAGAGATGAGCTCAACATGCCGATGATGTGCTGTAAGTTGTTTCATTTCTTGCATGGCTCGTTGTGATGCATGATGCATCCGCTAAATGCATCGGCTGAAAGAGACTGTTTGTCTTCACTGTTTCTCTGGTCAGCCTGGCGTGCTGTGTGTGTTAGAATCATTGTACCATCATCAACCTGACACCTCAGTGCCGCAGGATACGCCACCTGAATTTAACAATCGCCCACTGCGACTGAATTCTAATAAACCTGTTTTAGATGAGTTTTTCCTGTTGCCTCATAATTATGCTTAGTGTGTATAGCTTTGTTTCTCTTAGTTAGTATTCAGTGTTCCTGTAGCTCAACCGGTGGATCACTACGCTGATAAAATGTATATTGCAAAAGTGTCTGTAGATGTATCACAGAATGTGTTTAAAAGAGTATTTCTTCTGAAGTTAGCAGAAAGAAGGAAGGAATGAAGAAACAAAGAAAAAGAGGCCATGCATGGTTACCCAACATTCTCACTTTTCCTGGAGGCATCATGTTGGGAGAAGGAAAGCATTCTCTCAACTGCATCCACCTGGGTATCGGTCACAAGACTGAGCTGCAAGTAAAGAATAAAAACCTGTGGGGCATTTCGGTCTCACCGCATTTGTTTCCAAAACAATGAATGAATGGATTTCAAATTCAGTGCATTTTTTATTATTTTCGAGCACCCCATTTTTAAGAATGACATCTTTCTAGGCCTCTATTTAGTTTTGTGTCACAAATAGCCAGGCTTTACTGTCCTGCCCCATAAACTGTGTTAAGTCTCCATAATACCCGGCTTTATTGTTTTGCTTGACTGCTGCAGGGGTTTCATATGTTTGGATGAAAGATTATGTCATGAAGCTTTGCCTCAAAGTGGTCAGCTTTCTATTCTTAGTATAAATCAAGTCACATTCCAGCAGCTTTGCCTCAAAGTGGTCAGCTTTCTATTCTTAGTATAAATCAAGTCACATTCCAGCAGCCTGATTAGGGAACCTTTTGAAAGCTGAGCTCTTGCTGTGTGTGTCCATTTCACATCTTTATAATGTATTATATTGGTTTCACCTCAAAGAGGAAAGAGAAGTACTTTCACCGATTTCAACACACCTTGTCACAGTGAATGTCAGACGTCGACACATTAATATTTCCATTCGCTGACTGAACTATAAAAATAGCTTATTCTGACAACTGATGCCCATGACACGCAATTATATGCTCTGGCATTTCTTTGACTTTTCCTCCGCCCCATAAACACGTTTAATAAATGTTCTTTCAAAAATTACAGTTTCCTCTCAGGTGTGTGTCATGTAAAATAATGCCGGATGGAGCTGAAGGGATTTCGGCCTCCCATCTAATCCCATAAGCCAAGTGTATGGGCAGAAATGAGGTCAGGTGAAATCTCTTCCTTTACAAAGACCACTTTACCCCACATGAGTAGGGAGAACATACCGGATTCACAGTTCTAGCGAATCAGGTTGTGAGACTTTGGAGGTCCCTTACCTCACTCGAAAAGACGGTCAAGCGGCCACGGTCAAGTGATGTAGTTGTGTGTCTAATGAGACTGAATTGATGCAGCCTGTGTGTGAAGCGATGTGGCCCGAAACAAATTAAAAGAGCTCTTGATATAAGGAGAAGGAAGGGAAATAGACTTGCAGCGAAATAAAAAGAGTTCTCTCATGCATTTCAATAATGGTTTCTGAGTGGTCAAATTATCACAGTGGATGCAGACTTCACCAGTCTGCATGCACAGCTGGGTTGATGGGGTCTGAAGGTGGTCTCCTCCCCTCTTCCTGTGAATCTCAGATAGTATGCCTAGACCCTGAGCCCGTTCCATTCTCAAAGGAGCTGAATAACAGCCCGCTCCATATGCATCTTCACACACCAGAGGAATGAACCAACGTTGTCAGCTACCATCTGATGCATTGAGCACAGGGGAAATATTGAAATGACTGTGTTTTTCCCTCTGCTGTTTGATAAATTACTTGTGGTTTTTCATCACCAATGCAATGGATTGTCTTTCAAATGCCCTCATACAGATGATATCCCCACCCATCTGTCATAACATCACGCTGAAACCCCCAATGCGAGTGCAGCAAAGCATTTCTGACATTGAAGCCTTTGCTTTACAATAAAGTGTTTAATAATGTACATTAATAAGTAAATGCATGAAGATGGCAGCCAGAGACTTGTTATTGTGGCTGTAGAGCTCAGGGCCCCGCTGTACTACCTTAGCAAAACTCACACATGCACGCACGCACGCACGCACGCACGCACGCACGCACACACACACACACACACACACACACAAACTGTGTTCATCTCCATCACTCACAATTACGGGCTGTACGATGCAAATCGTTTTCTTCAACTGTATTTCTGTCTTGTTTTCTGCTAAAAACAATTACACAAATGAAACATTTAGATTTTGTACTTGTTTTACAAAGAAGAGAAAGATATGCATGTATGTATATATTATATATGCAGTATATAGGTGTGCTTTTTAATGAAGCACAGTCATGAAAAAGTTGTTTCACATAACAGATGTTTACATAAAGTCCATGGCACGGAATATCAACTAAATGTATAAAAAATAACCCATCTCCACCTGATTCTTAATACTGCACTCTTTTTGAAAGAGTTTCTGGTTTGTCCTGAGCCATTAAACTGTCCACTGGTCACCAGAAAATCCTCCAGGTCCTCCACAATCTTTGCTTTTTCTGCATCTTCTGCATATTTGACCCTCGCTCACCAATAACTGTATGATGTAGAGTTTCACCTTTTTACACTAAAGGACAATCGAGAAGCGTACTATTACAAAAGATACGCAGATTACTGGTGTATTGCTTAAAAATGAATAGAAACTGAAGTCTTAAGAAATACAGAGCATCTTTTCTGATATTTTGACCTGTTTCTCCATTTTCTGCAAATAAATGCAAATATAAACTATATTTTTATTAGAAATTTAATAGAAATAATGTTAGTAGTTCACAGAATAAAACAAAAAGGATAATTTTACCTAAAAATATATAAGTAGTAAAGTCAGAAAAACTCCTAATTTCTTCTGCAGCTGTATATATATACATACATTTTTTTCCAAAATTCTGCAAGGTGTATGTAAACTTTTGAAAACAACTGTATAACTGACTCTTGTTTCAGCTTGCACATACTTTTTATGCTTGTTTTTTTATATATATATTTAGCACTTTACATTTAAGATCTGATTAGGGATTGGCAGTGTCCAGTAAGCTTGACTCCCACCTGGAGGGCTGTATGGACCTTGATGTATTGACCTTTACAACGTTCCACCCCCTCACTTGGACTCCCCCACCTCCAAAGACGAGTCTTTCCGTTATAGCCCACCATGTGCTCTGCGGATTATCTCCTAGTCTAACTCAGAATGGAAGCTTGCCATGCCATCTGCTCCGAGGATGATCAGACTCAGAGATTGATGCCAGTGTCTGACCACCAGTAAATTAAAGTAAAGTGTTTGCAATGAGAAAACCCTGAAACACAAATAACTCCACTCTGCATCGCCCTCGTGCTTTAACTTGTTTCAGCCACGCCATTAGTGTGCTCAATGGCTTTGCATATGGTTGTAAGTAAACGTCAGGCAGGACCAGGATTAGCGACTCGGTTAATGGTCCAATTAGAAGATAATAGTGCCTTTTTTATTGCTTACCGTGTGGTAGGAAGAGGTATTTAGCTCCTGTGCATGTATGCATGCCGTTTGTGCTGGACCTCAGCCTAAAACTGCCCAGAGTCAGCACACTTTTACTCCATTAGGCATAGATGGCTTTAAAACTCATTTAGCTGTTTATATACTGAAGACTAATCAATCTACCTCAAGCATTTCTTATTAAGCATGTCTGCTCAGGCTGAATGCTTCCTTGGTTTATTGAAATTGTCTTGAAGCATGAGTGGTTGTTTCTAAAAACTGAATTGATGTGAGTTGCTTTGGATGGACCAGCGATCTGAGAAGTGCTGCAGGGGTGTTCACTGCTGGGTGTGCAATACAAAGTGACATGCTGAAAAGACGTACATATTCACACTGAAATTGTCAATCCATGCCTATTCCATACTGTTGTAATCTCCTTGTGGATGTGCGTGAATGTGGGTGTTTCCACTAAAAACATGTATGAAAAAGTTTGTTGTAGAGTCATTTCAGCATTATGGATGTGACATTTAAATGCTCAGAGAATGTATTTGTTATATTAAACCCTTGTTGATCGAGTCTAAACATCAGAAAAATATCAGTTTATGCACAAACGTTCTATCAAAAAAGGGAGAAAACGTATGTATGGATGTGACACCGAAATGACACAATACATGCTTTGTAGGATTTCTGTGAATTAAAATGCTCAAACCTGAAACAGGGTATAACACAAAATATTTTATTTCAGTTTTCATGTGACCATTCTTAAGGAATATGGACCATTATGGATGTGACAGTCCTGAAAATTGCACCTGACTATGGAAAATCATGCACTAAAAATAATGCTTGACATCTAAAAAAGTGTTGACATCTGTTAGTATAGTAAAAACCTGTGGTAAAAACTTTTCAGGGAACGGTTGACACTTGCATGAACTTTCCCTATAGTAGTTTTTTTTGGAATATAAACATTAAAAGCAAATGAACTCTTTGTGTTGTGTTCATGTTTTTGATACACAGAGAATGTTAATGGGTCTAGTGGACACACAGCATTATATGTTCAAAAAATAACTACAGCCATAACAAAATCATGAGAATATTTGTTATTTACCATTCACATTTATGGAAAAGGGTGCTATTTGTTGTTTGTTAAAAAAAAAATCCATGGTGTGGATAAAAAAAGTGTATGTTTGAATGTATGAAAAACAATAGCATTTAGGTCCCACAGCCCCAAACACCACACAAGGGATACATTAGTGGCAGTGCTCTTTATCATGGCTGAAAAAATTGGTGATACTGTACAACTACAATATTTACCATACTCATATTACAGTGGGTCAAAATATGAAAGTCAATAAATAAATAAAAAAAATCCAGGATTTATAATGTTTAATGAATACATCAATAATAGCTTAAAACTGTTAACAATAAAAAATATTGGTTATCTAAGTATCAAAAATGTATTATCTGCCACAAAACCACTTCAGTCTGCTAATACTTTATGTCTCTCTTAAATTAGGTCAATCCACAACCATGGGATTCATACATCAAAAGTTATTAATTGTTCAACAGATGGTGTGTTTCGATTAAAATAATGCTTACACGGTAGGAAAGGTGAAATAACGACAGCATCTTATTAAGCTTTGCGGAAAAAACACTTTTAAGACTTGCAGAAGCCAGTATTTCAGTCTACACTCATGCGAGGTGAAAATATCTGCATGTGACATGAATCTCTCGGCTCCTCGTCGAAAAACTCGGCATCCCTTGAGGGTAAGAAAGCAAAGCTGACTACGTGAACTATGTTTAGCGCGGGAGGGACCCGCATTAATCCCGCAATTTAAGAGGAGAAGGGAGCTATCTCTGGAAGGGATGTAAGGACAGTCCTGAGTGAGCGCGTATACATTACAGCGCCCGACATCATAGATCCTGATTGAAGCCTCTCTCTCTCCCTTTCTCTCTCTGCTCTGTCCCCTTGACACTGCAGGGGTGAATACTGAATTCAGCTGAGCGCTTTGCTCTCCCCCTCATTCTGTTTTCACAGAGCTCTGCACAATGCTCAGATGAGAGAGGGAGAGATAGCGCGAGGGCAAGTTAAAGAGGGAGTGAGAGGGCGAGCGCATTACACAGAGTGATTGAAGAGAAGAGTTTATTGCGATAGCGGCTGGAGGTCTGGATTACAACGCTTTAATTCTCCGGAGGCTGTGGGACATTTGGGAGGTACGTGGCGATTTTTATTTATTATTAGCAGCGAACACTAAAACTGCATTTTGAAGAACCGCAACCCATCGATCCATGAACTATGGTGAATAGGTGAGAAAAGTGAAGACGGGCAGATGTTACCTTAACGCACCTTGTGGTTTTGTTATTGTAAAAGTGAAGTAACGTGTCTTTTTGGTTGGTTGTTTAGTCACTATTTGCATAACATGGTTTTACTACAGATATCATGTAGTGAAACCATAGTAAATTTGTGTTTGCTATAGTGTTTACTATAAATTAAACCGTTACCTGAGGGAAACCATGTTTAATTATTAGCCTATTTTTACCCTTTAAATTACTTTCGGATGACACAATACTGTAAGTGCATTCAGACATATTTTATTGATAAAAAAGTATAAGAAAAACAGCTGCTTTATATTTTTCAAATATAAACCACGTTTCATGTTACACGTATATTGATCAAATGTACAGCTTCTGCAGTTGTTGGATCATCATTCTTGTTTCTTTAACGCAGTGAAATGTCAGTCAAAAACACTTTTTCTATTAGCACTTTGAAATGCATGACGATAGTAGTCAAACAAATGCTGTAGGCACTGTTGGAGACATGTGGGAGAGTGTTATTGATGTCTACTGTAACTCTGAAGTATGTGATGGGATGCGTGCGGTCGGTCGGTAAGCACCACTGCAGACACTAGGGGTCACTCCTTAATGCACCGGTGATAGGTAAAATATTTATCCCATGCGAGTACAGTAATGATTAAGAAATGCATTGCAAGAACGGCAGAATGAATTACTTTCAATATTTAAGAAAGATTAAATAGCCTACTGTATTTAACAATTCTCATTCTAAGAAATGTACATTTAGTCATTTAGCCGATGCTTTTATCCAAAGTGACTTACAAATGAAGTAAACAATAGAACAACACAAGGACATTATATTATACATATTTTTAAGGATAGAAAAAGTAGAAAAAATATAGATATAATATCTGTATTAGTGAGTCAGGTGTTGGTGGAAGAGGTGTGTTTTTAGCAGATTCTTAAAGATGGCTACAGAATCTGCAGGTCATTCCACAGACATGGAACAGATCCAGATAGTGATTTTTTTCCCTTTTTTGAGATGGCACCACAAGACGTTGCTCGTTGGCAAAGCGCAGGGATCTATAAGCGTGTGAAGGTAAGGGGGTGCCGAACCAGTGGTGTGTTTTGAAGGCCAGAAGCAGAGCTTTGAATTTTATGTAAGCGACTAGGGAGCCAATGTAACATGACAAAGAGAGGAGAGGAGTGACGTGCTCTCTTCGGCTCATTTAAAGAAATATAAATCATTGGTTCTAAGTTTGTAGTTTGGTATAACACCAGGCTTTTTAATTAAGTGCAGAAAAAAACTAATTCCAAATATATTGGCAGTGAAACTTTCATTCCCTGTGATACACAGACTAACAAAGCAGGCTGTCAGCACATAACCTTGTTGTCAGGTACCAAACAGAGAAGTTCACCAAACAAATAATGACACTGCAAATAGCGAGGAGGAGAAAGCTATGCAGACACATCCTCTGAATAACTAGACCAGACTAAAAGCTTCAGTCATTTTCAATAAAAATGCTCCATCTGGGCTTAAGTATATCTCCCTTTATATCAGAATGATGGGTGATTCTGTATGTATAAGGATTTCTAAAATATGTGTGTGTATAGGTATCGCCATATTAAAACCCCAAATCTAATTAAGTCAGTTAATAAATTATGCTTATTTAACAATGTAAAACTGCAAAAAGGTTTCTGTGAATGTTAGGTTTAGTGGTGTGGTAAGAATAAAGGATAGAAAACACGATTCAGTTATAGAAATAGCAGTCTAAGCCATGAAGATACTAAACAAACATGTTTGTGTGTGTGTCTTTGCGAGTGTGTGCGCGTAAATCGGTTGTTGTGTGTATTACACACTGTTCATGTGTAATGGACACGTTTGTAATTTGCAAAGGAATTGATTCCTTATTCATTCCCAGCCAAATTAACACACAATAACATTTGTCTTCCATTTCCCAGTGGCTTAGCCTTCAACATCTCACCTCAGCTGATAATAGCTCACATAGAAAGCCATTATTCATGGTCTCAACTCTCAGCATTGCTTGTGTGCGTTCAGACCTTCAAACACTGGAACATCAGCATCCAGGCTGTTCTCTTGGGCTTCTTCTGGATGGGCCAATAGCTCTGTGAATATGAGATTAGTCTCAGCATTCCATTGCATTTCAGACTCAAGAGGACAGAGCTACACAATTAAACACATCTCTTTATTTTCCACAGCCTTCATTAATGTGGTCCCTAAATATAGAATGAGAAAGACAGACCAAAAAAAAGAGGGATTCAGTGTTTTAAAAAAATATCAGACTATTAAATGCTACTCATAAAAAGATGTGTATTAACAAGCACTTCCTGTGTAACTTCTGGATGTCTATCTGGCTTTCCAACTGAACCACTATGCTGGTCTGGATTCAGAATTCAATAGTAGCCATTAAACTCAAGATATGATAAATCACTGTACTGTCCCAAACACAACAGAATAAGAAATCTTATTCAACCCTGCAGGGTGTATATGCATCACTTAGCTTTAAAAGGGTATAAATGTCTGTTTTATTGCCTGTTTCTACATGTCAAACATGCAGAACACACAAGACATTATTTGGGATTTTATCTCTCTTCTTTAGTTATGTTCTGATTGCTTTGGGAACATATTTCATTGTTATATAAATAACATCTCTTTATTTAGGGTTCAAAATAATGACATGAGTTCTTAAATTGTTGAATTTGTGTTCATCACTTTCATGCTAATGGAATATGTACAGTATAGTAGACACAGAGAGTACAATAACAAAGTAATATTGTCTTTATTTTTTTTATAATAAGGGATCCAAGAGATAGTAGGCTATTCAAAATGTACATATACATGCATGTAGTATATTTTATATATTTTTTATATGTGACAATCACATCTCATTCTGATGTGAATTCCGTCTTGAGAATTATATATAGGCCTACACATTTTTGGATGTAAGATGGGAAAACAGATGCTTTCATCTACCACAAAAAAAAGAAAAGCTAGGTAGGATAATTAAAGAAATAGGATGATCCAAATATTGCAACTCGTAGACAATATTTCCGTGTGTGGGTGCTGAAAATGATTCCGCCTTGGGGGAAAAAAACATATGTTTTTTTGGAGTAGGACATGATTTTTGAAAAAAACAAATAGCATTAAAAAGCATTTTAACCAATAAGATTTTTCAGTCATCTTCACAATTTATTACACAGATCTTTGGAATAGTCATTCTGATTGGTCAGTCCTGGCATCCGGTGGTCTGCCTATCATCATTAGTTACGAATTGTTACGATCCTTGATGATGACTGGTTCATAGCCATGGCTCATTCCTAATAAAGCAGAGCTATCTGTATCATTGCGCTATAGTGTCTTGCTTAATAGTCACCACATCAGAGGATTAATTAGAGGATATTTTTGACATACAGTACAGTTATTTTTTTAGATCACAGAAGTGGATGATTGTATTCACCCTTTATTGGACGAATTTAGGTGCTAACCCCATTTTTCACTTTGCAAGCACATGATGCATGTAAAATGGCAATACTAAAGGAATGACTTTGAATGAACCCATATGAAGCTTTTTCATGGTCACACTGCATTATTTTGCAGTATTTCTGGAATGGTGCTCCATGTGGAGGTTGAGCAGTTTTGCTCTGGAGAACCACTCTGTTAAAGCCATCATTTTTTCCTATCATAAAACGTATTCACATTATTTACATGGCCAAGGGATGCAGTGGATGCAGACTCTTAAATGTTCACTATTAGGTTTCATAGCAACATTCTAATGTTTACTATAATAAAACAGTTTATTAGCACTGTTTTTGCAGGTTTTTACAATTTTTAAGTATTGCAACCTTAATAAGAAAGTGCAGTATCCCATGTTCTGTAAAGTCATGAAATACTGTACAAGACTTCCTGTACATGCCCATACACCTGTATCTGTTTTCAAAACAAACAAATGCCTTGAGAATCAGAATATATGTGATGTAAACTTCTTTGTTCTGTTGAGCTTGGTTTTGTCTGCCATGCTCTCTTGTTGGGTACATGTAAAAGAGATTTCAGTGTTTTCACTGAGAATACAGTTGCCCTTAGGCAGGTTATACAATGTCCTGTAGCAACCGATCCACTTTAAGTGCACAGGTATCAGGCCAGAGGGACTGAGTGAATATACAACATGATAAACAGAAGTGGATGTGAACATAGTCTGCACGTGGTCATCAATGTGAATCTTAAAAATGTTTAATGAAATGATTAAATCTTCCTCTCTTTGACAATTTATTATTGGTCGAGGTCAAGAAGCAGCAAGCCCAAATACAAGACTGTATTATGGAAATAAGCACCAAGAACTGAAACCTGTGACCTACCATGTTTATATGCCACAGCAAGCACAATTTATTTATTATAAGCGGACATGGCAACACCGGCTCCAGATCATCTCTAGACCTAGAATTTGACATTTTTGTGCTGATATTCGGGCAAAATCCTTGGATTTAGATATGCTAAATTGTGTTGAATGGAATGAAACTGTCTATCCGGGGATGTGTTGAACTTTGTGAATCACAGGTTTTCCTGTTCTGCAGAGTTTTGCTTGAACAGTTTCCATTTTTTATTTGAGATATCTGAAGACGTGTTCTTGATGTTTCTCCAGCTAAACTGTCGATGCACAAAATACATTGAACAGACTGTACTTTTGTCTCTCAAAGCATAGTTTTCATTCATATTAAATCAAATATGCTTTAATCTACCTTGACTAATGTCCATTGCTCTTAAGTTCCAAGGTCAATATTCCTCCCTTTGCAAACAATTTTAGGCATTTGAGCAAAGAGGGTGTTCTTCATGGTACAGATGGGCAGCCAAAGGTTTTCATCCACAGATAAATTAAATCCTCCGAATTACTTTTAAAACAAATATTTTTATATTTTTTTAAATGATCATTGCCTGGAAAGAGGTGCTAAAGCCCATATGCAGAGTATCGTCTCTGTACTGTAATCCCTATGTCTAAAGTTGACAGGCTTTGAATGGGATGAGCTTTATGGAGTTATCTTGACTGGTAATTGGAATCCTTTTTAATCCCATTGGGACTCTCACGTTTATATTGTTTGAATGAAGTTTCAAGATTTAATTACATGATCTTCCACATTTGCATTTCACTCGCTGTGTTCTGCAAAACCCAAACTCACTGCTATTGAGTTTGCAAGAGCACATACAGTGAGTGAAATATGATTATCACTTTCTATGTTGATTTACAGGTTTGTAACTTATAAAATGTGGATGTTTGTGCAGGTTTTGGCAATACATGCGACAATAAAACACTACCAGCCCTGTATATAACTGACAGCAAGTTGCACGTTTGATTTGGGAACATGCATTACTGTAAGTCACTTTGGATAAAAGTGTCTGCCAAATGTATAAGTGTAAATCATCTTTTGCTTTAAATCATGTCAACAAGTTTGTGTGAGATTAAGGTATAGTAAATATAATTCTATATGTAAACTTTGATACTTTTATTACTAGCTTTGTGTGTGAATTTACTGTATGTGTTCCTTGTCCTGCCTTTTAGACATCCGTTTCCTAGTCGTCCGCCTCCGCTTACAGCACTCTTTTATTGTCTAACAGGACATGACAGCGCAAGTTCAGTAACTCTGCTGGCTGATGCATACTAGAAAGTCCCATGTTTATTCTGCAACATCTTCATTCGGCAACAGACCAGGAGATAAAAAGTTGACTCATATCGTGTCATGTCATGACAGCAAAAATACACCAACTGCTTGAAAAATACACCAGTTCAACAGAGTCAAAATCGACAAGAAAAAAACACATGAAAAGTCGAAAATAATGAGGGCATAGTTTTAGCATGTGGTAACCTTTGGCCATGCTGACTGCTCTTTCTGGGTACACTGCACTTGAAGTCTTTGAGCTTGTTAAGTGTCGAGACAAATGCTGAGGTTTCCCCATAGAGAATATTGCTGCAGAAACGCAATGTCCTGCCAAACATAATGTCACTACTACAGTACAGCACATAACAGTTCTCCAGAGATTTGGACTGCAATCATGGGCTCTGTGTGGTGGTCTGCCCGGCAATTAAGTCCTGTTTGTTGTCCTGTTCTCTTTATCTAAATTGTTTTTTTTTTCATGTTGCAGCATAAAACCACTTTGAAGACTATACTTAATAAATTATATTTGTGCGTAAAACCAATTGTTAAATTTGGCACATGCATTAAAATATTTTCATTCAAATTAAAATCAAAACATTATTTTTGATTTCACATGTTTACACCTGAATAGCAGGCAACACCACTGAACATAGACCTCCCTATATAGGGCCTTATTTCGTATTTTTTTTTCCAAATTCCGTTTTTTCTGTTAAAATGTTTCTGGATTCGTGTTTTGCATCTTTTACTATACATCAGTAATACATTTTCCGACATATTCACTTAAAAACTGTATTAAAAAACCAGTAGATGCTTTGTACCATACGTGGGGGGGGGGGGGGGTGGGCTGAATGTAAAAATAGGTTATAATGTACAACTATGTAAAAGGCACCCTATCCCAGAAAATGCACTTTTAAATGTGTTGTAAAGTGACACACACCAAAACAGCACGTTTTCCTAACAGGCAAAAATGAACACATAGGGCATGGTATAATAAAAGATCTGTGGTGTATTTTGAGCAGAAACTTTACAGACACATTCTGGGGATACCAGAGACTCTTTTTACATTGCGAACAACACCAGGGTTAGCGGCCCTTTAATATACCATTTTTTCTTTTTAGGTCTACATAAATGTAAGTACTGTTATTTAATGAAGTAGTATTTTCTTCAAATATGTTTTTTTTATAATTTTACTAGCACATTTACTTCAATTTACTAAAGTAAATAATATACTCAGTGGTCAAATAAAAAAATAAGTTTGTTGGTGTGGTACAATGTGTGTGTTTGAGAACTTGTTCAAGTTAACCGGACTTTTATTTTGACGGGTCGCCGCACAGGGTGTTTGACAGTAGCTTTAATGCAGTTCATGTGTTTGCCTCCTTGTTGTGATACGCGGACACTGAAAGCTCGACGAGCATGACGTGTGCAGGACATGAAACCGCACCACTCTTTCACGCAAAACAAGCAAATGACATATGTAAACCTCATCTTCATAACGTTATTCATAGCACAATTTGAATTTTGTCAGCTGTTCAGCGCTACTTTCTGGTTAAGAAATTATGCATCTGCCAGATTCCGTGTTATACAGCAAATTCCTTTTTTATGCCTGGATTTCGTGATTCCATCAGTGTTTTCCAGATCGTGGAAATCATAGGGCCCTACTTATATATTGTAGTATATTGTATTGCGATTTAGCACTAAGTTCCACATTTGCCACTGTTTTCTAAACCTTTTTCTATTGAATATAAAATGTATTCCATATGGCTTTGGCAGGCAGTAGGCTTCATAATGATTTTACATGGCAAGGTTGTTACTGTCCTCCCAAACTCAACAAAACTCCAAAAGTTTCTATTGTAAATCTCTTGCAGAATATGGAAATGCAGTGTCACTTAATTGAAAGCCATAAGGCCAGATATGAGTCTGTCTGGCTTGTTTTTCATTACGTAAACCTGTATCACTCCACACCAGCAGCATCAGTCTGCATCCGTTCAGTTATCTGTAGATATGGAGAGTGACACAGAGCAGCCTGAGTAATAGTGTTGAATTTCTGTTACAGAACATGTTCAATCAATATAGCTTTCTTCTCTTTTATTTCTCCATAAAAAGTTTAAATATATGTTCAACTTGATTATCAATTAGTGATACAACCCAAAATCTGCCACACTTACATTTATGTTCAGAAGCTGCTGCTGATAGCACATAACTGGTCTATAACCAGTAACAATAATCATTAACTACACAAAACATTTGATGATTCTGAAGTAAGGTGTGACTAAATGTGTTATTTTGCATAAACTGTTGAATCAGGAAGAGGCGTAGTAGTGCGTTTTGTTGTCGATTTCAAATAACAACAACCATTTATAGAGATTGGTCACCCCACCTTTAACCCAACAATCTACTAATACTCTATTGAGAGTTAGTTGACATGTAGTTGCAAAGTTACTTATAGTCAGTATAATGTCTAAAGTCAAGTGGACTATGAAAATAAAGTGTAACAGATGCTTTATTTTGCAGTGGCACTGAAAATTCTGTCTTTGATACATTTTGTCCTTTATATGCTTTTTAAAAGATTAATCAAGGAAAAATGAGACCTATATTATGGTGTTCTATGTCATTTAATGTTTTCTTCCTCCACTAACCAGGATTAAAATGCAAAAAGGCTGAAGACATCTGATTTAAAAGCTTTTTTAGTACTGTGTTCCAACAGCCTCCTGACATAAGTGCCCTGATTTCATTCCTGTAATACTTAGTGTGATATTAGATTCACTTCTAACTAATGTTAAAGTTTTATTTAGAGAGTGATTAAGAATAAAGTTGTTGAGTTTGTGACCCTAAGCATCTGGATGGGTTTTGCTTTGTGTGGCCATCTGTGTTGCCAGGTTAAATTGGAAAAAAAAACTTGCATTTAAGCAGGATGAGCTTTATTTTCAAGAACAATGCACTAAAAATGAGCAAAGCATTGCACATATTTCTGGATGCCTACAGCAGTTTATATGCTGGTTTCTTAAACTCCCAGTGCTAAATGAACTCAAGTGAGGCAATTTGTTCATATTCCCTGTATTTGCAAAGCCTTTAAGGGAGATTATATTATAGCCTAGACAAAAATGTACACTGACACTCCGAAGATGAAGATGTATCAGACGGGGTAGCCTTCTTTTCCTTTTATTGAATGTCAGCGTGATATGCAGACATTCTTACAAATCTTTGTAATTTCATTGATTTAACACACCGTCACTTCATTTCTCCTGCAGGTGGTTAATCAAAATTTTAAGAACCCCCCTGATGTTCTATGGATATTAGTTATTCTGTGCAGCCAAGGCATTGTGGAGGGCATTATACTGGATTCATCTTACCCCTGGCTTTTCCATAGAAGTGACTTGTGTCCAGCAGAGGATTTTGCAACTACAACTTGTTCCAATGCTCATGGGGAACTGCCTGCTGCTGTTCCTCTGGTGCCTCTTAGACAAAAGCTTTGTGTCTCCCCTGCACTCTTCAACCCAGAGCAGGATGGGGAAGGAGCACCACAGGAACCTCATGGCACATAGGAAACATGGAATGATGGGAGCTCCCAGAGTCAAGAGAGGATGGGTGTGGAACCAGTTTTTCGTCCTGGAGGAATACATGGGATCCGATCCACAGTATGTTGGGAAGGTGAGATGTTATTGAACTCAAAGTCGATGCTTTAAATCAAAGCTATTGATATTTTGGGGCTTGTGAATAAGAATGTGGAGGAGTTCAAAGGCCTGTGCTTGCTCTTTGTAATGAAATCCTTCCTGCTACTTTTTATTCTGTTTTATCTTTTTTTATTCTCTTCTTTTTTCATGGTCAGCTTTGGAATGCTCACAACAATATATTCTATAAGGCTGTGACATGTAACATATTTCAAGCAGCAAGATAATAAATGGTTATAGTGTTATACGTTGAGCCAACACAACGTCATTTTATTAGATTGACCAGAGCATCATTTACAAAACTAATAGAATTTAATCATAGGCATTTGCTGGTATCAAATGTAACCCTGGACCACAAAACCAGTCACAAGTAGCACGGGTATATTTGCGGTAATAGCCAACAATACATTGTATGGGTCAAAATGATCGATTTTTCTCTTTTGCCAAAAATCATTAGGATATTAAGTAAAGATCATGTTCCAGGAAGATATTTTGTACATTTTCCATAAATATATAAAAACTTAATTTTTGTGAGTGGATGCAGCAAAATTGTGAGCAAAAATTGCCAGAAACACTCCTACAAACTTTGCTTGCTGCAGGGTTAATATCGTAAGTGAAAACTATCACGAAACTATCAGTGAAAAACATCTAGTTTAGTTAACTGAAATCAAATAAAAATGAAAGTTTCCCCCCCATAAAATGAAAACAAAACTGAAACTATAATGTGCACCTGCAAAACGAACGAAACAAACAATACTTGCATTTTAGTATTTAAATGGTATTGGATCAGCAGTTGAACGTGAAGTGTCTCGTGTTACCGAATTATAAATAAGCAGATGTTGCTGGATCATTAAGTTCTCACCTACCTGGGTTGTAATGTGCATACCTGTCAAAACTCCCGTTTCGTCCGAGAGTCTTCCATTTTTTACACCCACCCTCTAGTTTTTTTATTTCTCCTGTTAAACTCCCGTTTTTTTATTATTTCTCCTGTGAAACTTCTGGAGCGCGAAATGATTTTGGTACCCAAATGTTGACAGGTAATGTGTGGTGTTGTCTTTCTGAGCATCAGTTAATGTTTGTGTGTTTTGTTAAATTTATGTGTCCCTTGTCCCTTGATTGTCATTAGTGTAAAGATGAACTCAGCATCTCGGTGGCCATGTGTGCCTCAGTCCTATCTACTTGAATGGGGCAAGATTTTCTAAAATGGCTGGCAAAGATAATATTTATGTCTGACCAACCATTGAACCTGACATCTTAAGCTCAAATTGCACTAAAAACACCTTAGTTAAAGGTCACTTTAGGTACTGTGCATGCCCACAGGTTGGCAAGGGCTTCACAAGCCTCTGTGTAGAGCCTTAGTGAGTTTTTATCAATTGACGATTGGCTCTTTTTAATGTAAGGCGGGACTTTCCTTGCTAGAGTGAGCAGAGCATTCTCTCCCTATACCCACAGTAATGGCAGTGGTGCGACTTGTTAATGTATATTATCTTTGATACAGACACAAGTCGATTTACTGAGGACACTGAAATGAAATGGTTTATAGCGCTTTGTTTATTAAATACAGTCACCAAAAATGTAACACTGACCTCAGACATGACAAGCCTGACTGCTACATTCTGAAACCCCTTTTTATTAGTATTCAAAGGGATAAGCCTAAAAGAACACCATGTGTCCCTGACTGAAAATCCAGTATCAAGGTCCTTTACAAAGAAAGTTGGAATTGAGCACCTCCAGCTTAAATGGGATCAGAGTTAAATTGAATAGTCTGCAGTCAATGCCAGTGCAATCAGTGTGGCCTAACTGAGTTCTGTCTGAGCGGATGTAAACTGGGAGACAGGGGCTTGTCTCAGCCATGTTCTCAAGCACCTGCCACCTCTACTTCTGTATAGCAGCCGCATTATAAAACAACTCAGTCTCCTTCGCCAAAGATAAGGCAAGTTGACATGATGGAGCCTTGCCTGTTACCTCTGATTTATCTAACAGCAGCAGCAGGAGAGAATGAAGCTTTAATTGCAAACAAGCGTGTAAGCCTGTCGCTATAAATCGGGTTTGTTGGGTCTAGGCTGCTTTAACACAGGTCACTGGAGGAATATGGCTTACAGGCTACTTATGAAATACATGGGTGATGCTTTTGTCCTCATCACATGCGCATGCTTGAAAAGTCATTGTTAGCGTCATGATATTAGTCATTTTCTCAACAATTTCTAAAGTATTAATTGGGATAACATAATATGTTCACACACAAATTGATGACGTTGTCCACCCGAACTACAGGGAATGCTGTAGACCACCCTTACAAAAAGTGCATAAGTTCATTAGTAAAGTATAATTTAAGTATACTAGTAAGTATACTAATATCAGTGTACTAGTAGCATAATAGTGTACTATTTCAGTATTAGAAGGGAGTAAATTTAATAAACTTAGTTCATAAAAATACTACTTAAGTGGAAAAGTAGTGAACTTTGACTGCTGTTTTACAAACATGTTTACAGTTGTATTGCAACAATACTACAAGTGAACTGATAGTTCAGCTCAATACGTTTTAGTTTATAAAAGTACACTTTGAAGTATATTGTCAGTAAACTACAGGTGTATACTTATTTTTATTCTTATTTATTTAAATATTTTTTTATTTTTTTAAATATACATTCATCTTTATATTTAAGGTAAAATCCTGTACAAAGAAGACCAGATATAGTACCGTACATGTTTTATTTACTCTAAGCTATTTCACATCAGATCTGACTTATTATATATAAACATGAACATGTACGTTTATAAGAGTATGTAAACAATGTAAAAAAATGTTAAATGTACTACTCAATCAAACTTCAGAAATCTTGATCAAAAGATTGAGTAGACCAAATTCGTCAGTATAAAGGCCCATTCACATTGCGGGCGATGCGAAAAAGCGAAACGAATGCCCGACAAACCAAGCTTTCATATCAAGAATGAAACACATTTCTTCTGTTTGAAGCTCTCACAGTAGATGGCGCTGATGGAGAATACATTTCACGCCTAAACATTAGGTGGCGCTCAACCGTTATTCAGGCTGCTTTGGCTGCTGAGATGAAGAAACGCTTACTGTTTGGTTTACCATCGATGTCCATGTTATCTGCAATGTTTTTTCCACAGAACTTCTTTTTTGTCCTGGTTTGTGTAGCCGCTGTGACTTTTTTCAAAATGTCAAAAAATGTCATAATGTGTTCTGAGACCAACGACAACAACTCGACATCCATTCTCTCTATGTTTAACATCCTCTACTTTGGTGTATATGCTCATGCCTCTACAGCTTTCTGAGCTTTTAGCGCTACCGCGTTGCCCTTTTGTGTAACAGCAGTGGCACTAGGCACATGACGTAATGCTCGATTCTTATTGGGCGGTCTGTTTGTTTGCTTTGCGAATGGGGAAAGATTTGTCGCACTAGATGGAAAAAAAACAACACGTTTTCGGCGCGCGAATGTTCGCATAGTATGTGAAGGGCTTCATAAGAATCTATTGTTTTTGTTCTTGAACGTCATCGCAGCGAAAATTCGTGGGCAGTGTGAATGGGCCTTTAGTCACATATATTGTAATAAAGTTTATCTTTGAGAAGTGCATAAAGTATATTTCTGAGAAGTATATACAAAAGTAGCATACTACTCAAAATATGCACACTTGAATAAACTTCTTTTTTGTCAGGGCTACAATATACACTCTTAAAAAGTAGTTAACTGCAAACACTACTAACAAACACAGCTAACTGCATATTAACTATTCAAACAAAGCACTATCTGTTAAATATATTAACCATCAGATGTTTAAATTTATGTTTGCAGTCAGAGCAGTTGTTTTTGTGGCAACTGGTTCATTGACATTTTCACTAAATTGATTCAGACTTCCCAAAGCTGCATACAAGAGGGAAATATTTACAAGCACATTTCATTGTTTTTTCAGCTTGCATGGCTGTAAAGCTGTGGGTGTGTACACTGTAATATAACGTGCAATACAAATTTCGTCACATTACACCAATACTTTGCCAAAAGAAATTGCATTTAGTAGTTACATTCTAAAAATGTTGGGTTATTGTCAACACAGTGTTGGGTCAAAAAGGGACAAAGTCAACCATTGGGTTATAAATTAACCCATGCTAGGATTTATTTGAAAGTAACCCAGTGTATGTTAGTAGCATTGCAACTGTTAGGTAGTTGTCATACTGTGTTCTGCACATTTTGAGTTCTGCAAATGTGTTTTCAGTGTACTTACATTAGATCAATACACTTTATTCCTGTGGTATGTATTTATTGATTAGTTGAGGGAGACTGTGATCAGAGGCGGGCGGCACCATGGGAAATTATAACTCATTCCATCATCTTCTGGTTGGTCTGCCACCACAATTAAAGTGTCCTCACACATCACATATTACATCAAAGGTTTGCAAGGCAGAAACATTTCTTTTTAGAGTGAGCATGCTAGTAAAAAGGTTTCCTCTGATTTGCGTTTTGCAATGTGTCATTTAGCTGTAAAGGTGAGTTTTAAAGGATGAGACTGCTGTTAGGTTTAACAATCTTGTTCTTGGACAGTAAAAGCCATTTGTGTGGAAAACCACGTTGTGGCTTAGTGTGCTAACTCTGGTGTAGCAGTTTGATTGGCTGGTTGGATTTAGGATGTTGCCAAGGTTGTCACAAGGAAGCATTTCATTGGATTCTAATTGGAATGTTTTGCAGAGTTATTGCAATTATTTTGCTAATAAATTACAATTATTACTGCTGATTATGCTAAAAATTAGAAACAGGTTGATTAAAAATTGTTGTCTAAAATTCAAGCTAAAACTGTGACGTCAAAACTATTTTCATTACTTGAGAATTTAACACTGAAAAATTGACCAATTTACTTTATCACATTTCTCCACAAGTTTTCTTTTGTCCTTTTTTTCCCCATGAAGCAAGGCAAACTCCTTGTTTGACCTTTGCAGTGAGGATATATTACCCCACTGTCACATTTTCTTTCCACGTATGACCTTTTCAGTAGAAAATAACTCTTCTCGAAACCCCTGCCTTTTTTCTTGGTATTGTACTGTCAACACTCGGTATCTTTACCTCTGAACTCATTTCGACTTTCAGTTGTGAGACCGAGCGCTGCTATATGGACATTAAAATCGGTTGTTTTTAGAAAACTCAAGGTTTATTTTTAATTTATTGGACTCATTTACATTCATATCAGATTAGTAGTGTAAAAGCTGGACATAGATTCTGTTTTTACAGTAGCTCATGGATTTTCTGGATCTTAAAGTCTACCCCTGTGGATCATAAAGTCTAACAGTCTTTGATTTGATGGCCTGTTGTAACCAACTAATGTAATTTTTTATTAGCTACGCATGAACTTGGCAGGATTTAGCGATACAGTTTTGCCTCGCTGTTTTGATTATTGCACATCCTTTCACATCACACCAGAGATGTTTTTATTGCAGCATATTCATTCTAGAACTTTTAACTTAATCCTTTCTTTCCAGAAAAAAAATCAAACTCAATGTCACACCATCATAAACAGTTTAGCGTTCCCCACAGTTCCATTCAAATAGAAGATAGTGGTTTAAAAATATTACTATTTAAAAAAAGAGTTTTATAAAATCTCAAGAATAAAAATTCATTATATTTTTTAACTGTTGAACACTTATGCTGTTCATAAATCAGTGATGTTGTCAGGCCTACAAACACAAAATTAATAACCACATCAATCCTCTTTAGACATCCTCAAACTGTATCAGTAATGATATGTCTACCCACACCATACTAGCCAACACATGGTCACATGGTCTGATGCTGAAATGAGATGCAGGTAAATCTGATTTACTGTAAGTATATTTAAAATGGATTAAAATAAATTGTTAATGTCTCTTTAGATATGCTAGATTGTGTTTTGTAAATGATTATTTCTACCAACACAAACACCACCAGACTTATTGTTTCTGATTTCATATTTGCATATGTCTGCATATGTTTACAACTAAATTATAGGAATGAGTAATTAAAATGAATAACTTATTTTACCTTGCTGCTTTTCATGTTGACACATTTCAGCTTCACTCGGACTTGGATAAGGGAGATAATATGGTGAAATACACGCTCTCGGGTGAAGGAGTTGGCTCTGTTTTCACCGTTGAGCCGAGCACAGGAGACATTCACGCCTTAAGGAGCCTGGACAGAGAAGAGAAACCTTATTACACGCTGAGAGCGCAGGCTGTTGATGTTCTCACCGGCAGACCCTTAGAACCCGAGTCTGAGTTTATTATCAAAGTTCAGGACATCAACGACAATGAGCCAAGATTCCTGGAGGGCCCGTACACAGCCAGTGTTCCAGAGATGTCACCTGTCGGTGAGTTCACCTCTCATTATGTCCCAGATGGCAGGTAGTTTAAAAGCCATTGTGAAAGAACCATTTATTTTGAGTTTGTAATTATACTGTATGAATTGTGTATTGTTCACACTGTTAACTTACTGACTTGATATATCGCATAACTGCATATTCAAGATTAGTGAAATCACACAAGGCATCAGTCTTTTACTCATAGTTATTAAACAGGAAGTGGGTTGTTTTTTTAATATTAAAATACTTTCTCATATCCAGACTTAAACAAGAAGTGTAAATTCGCATATACAAAACTATTTCTGGTGTTTGTTTTTTGACTAATACTGTTTTAACATGCATGACACAAATGCATCATACATACCACAACCTACACAACTGTTTAAAAGTTTAGGGACACCTACATTTAAGAATAATAGTAAACGTACCAATACTATACAATACAACAAATAATGTTGTATTTAAGCATCCCTGTTTCCTTTGGCTATAATCTGCAAAAAAAGTGCTTATAACATTTTTTTATCCAGCGCTTCTTGAGGTCTCACTCTGGGATGCTTGAAAACGCATTAAAATGAAAAGATTCTTAAGATCATCAGTGACTCTAGACCATTAAACAATAGTGTGCATTCAACACATGAACAACATCTGAACACATAAGAACGTCACTCAGTCACTGTATGGCTGAAATCCAATACCATCTGCAGACTATTTACTGTTATCTCAAGCTTACTTTAACAGAATGGCCTGATAACTAATCCCAAAAGCTTAATCTTACAGCGAATGCTGGTTAACAGTGTCTCAACCCAATCTGTTATTCCTATAATGTTACCCTTAGGAAAGCTCACGTCTCTTTTTTTCATTCCATTAGCGGCTCTTTCTAAACCATGTCTTGAATTGATTGATTTCCAATCCTATTTTTAGAGTGGCACCCTGGTGAACTATTCAAAAGGTTTTCAACGTGTACACTTGTTTTGTTTGTTCGCTTTTGGGCAATAAGCAAACATGTAAAGAACATAGAGTACAACCTACATGCTTGTAGAAGTGCACAGACATTTGCAAGAAAACAGAAAATGTTTAGCTCAGAAATGAGGTAAATGATGAAGAGCAATAAGTGGCATATAATGAGAGAAAATGTATGCTAAGTAAAATTAAGTGCTAAAAATGTGAGGTAAATTTATGTGCATTTGGTTTGTGTCTGTGTTTACATCAAGTGATTGTGGTATGCGGCCACCTTTGCTCTGACTGGCACATTTACATTTATGCATTTGGCAGACAACCTTATCCAAAGCAATTTACAGTGCATTAAAGGTACATTTATTTCTTCTTAAATCGGTGTGTGTACTTCCTTGGAATCAAAGGCATGGCATTTGCATCACTAACACAGTTCTCTGACCTACAAGAACAATGCTTTACCAGCTTGCATTTGTTCAAGCGTACTGAGACAAACTAACATACATCATAAATGCGTTCTGTAATGGCTGTCTATTTACATTTCCAGTTCATTTCCAGTCTTTATTGAAAGTGTCGACACATACTCTTCATTTGTTGCATGTGGCATTTCTAGTGTCATTTGTGTTTGGTGTTTGTGAGCAGGCACATATGTGACGCAGATAACCGCCTCTGACGCTGATGATCCCACATATGGAAACAGTGCACGGATTGTGTACAGCATCCTGCATGGACAGCCCTACTTCTCAGTTGATGCCAAAACGGGTGAGACAGCACAGTCCACATTGCTATATATCAAGTGATAGGGTTGTTTAGTTGTGTGTGCTTTTTGCATTGAGGTAAGGCCAGATTCATCTGCAAACTTACCCAACAAAACTGCTAAATGCCGCTACATTGTCAGCACAAGACCTGAAAACTACTGTATTCTGGCATATTTGACCTCATTTTTATGTCACCGCTATAATTCAGGAATCACAACGGTCCCTTAAACACCATATTGAAGTGCTTTCTGCTGTTTCATCTGTATATGCTAGATTATGATGCTCTTTCCTATTATTGCATCATCATTGGGTTATGGTGTAAATCGGTTACTTCTGCCGTGATTGATAGAATATTCACAAAATATCTCTTTCAAACCAAATTTGGTTTTGTGAGGATAGTAATGTTGCAATGGTAATTTTACCATGAAAAGAATGCTACATTTTGTAAATAACTAACGCTTGTGCTGTTCCGCATTTGTAAGATAAAAGCTTTTGTTAAATGAATAAATGTAAACTTGAATTTAAGGCTCACAGTAAACTAACACCTGGTTAAACTGCATTGTTTAGTTAATTCACCCCCTGATCTTTTGCATTCTGCAGAGTTCAGCATGGCTTTCTGTGCAAAGCATATCCATTCATCTGGTTTGCCGTTGGCATTCTATTCACCTTAAGCCATGCTGTCATCTGCTGATCAAAACGTGTCTCTTCTGAGATGGACTCTATTAGGATTGATTAGACTTTAGAAGGCTGTCAAAGGTCTGGCTTTTTTTGACACAGTTCTCAGAAGTATCGCGTATCGCGTAATGAAGGCCTGTTGAATTCTTCATCTACCTGTAGGTGCTTTACGTCCATCAGATGTGTACTGAATTCTTTATGGTCTGGACCATGTAATTTTCTATTTTCCAAGTCTTATCAGTTTTTGAACCTTTTGAACATGTATATACTGTAGGTCACGACAGTGGACAGATATTCAAAATGTTATTTCTTGCATATGCATTGCTTCCGATGGCGTAGTTGCATATTAACCACTACTAAACATTCAAGTGGATGTAAAAAAAAGTATAAATCTTGTTTTTCATGCCCTAACAGCTATAAAACACATAGTAAATGAATACTGACTGGGGTCAGGGCCTGCGCCACCTTTAAGCAGAGTATGACATTAAAGTACTATACAATATTGCTGTTATTCTTCATCACAAAAGATTAAGGGGATAGTTGACCCAAAAATAAAAATTCTGTCATGATTTAATCACTCTAGTTGTTTCAAATCTGTATACATTTCTTTGTTTGGTTGAACACAGAGAAATATATTTGAAAGAATGCTTGAAACCAAACAGTTCATGGGCCCCATTGACTACCATAGGAAAAATTACTATGATTTACAGATTTGGAACACCTCAAAGGTGAGTAAATAATGGCAGAATTTTTCTTTTTGGTTGAACTATCCCTTTAATCTTTTGTGATGAAGAATAACAGCAATATTGTATAGTTCTTTGACATCATACTCTGCTTAAAGGTTAATGGTTTATTTTTTACACGTTTTAAAATGCTTGCCCATTTACATTTTCTATCGATTTTTCAAAATCACTAACTGCTCTTGAATAAAGAGGTTTTGTATCTTTATTTAAAATCTGTGTGTTTATTTAATTCATGCAATGAAGAAGCAGTGTTTCATTTCTACATTATACATATACATTTTTGTCAAAATGCTGCTTTACTGTTAAATAGACCCACTGTACCTGATAGTAAAATAAAATAGTGAAATAAGATTTGGTCCAGCCATACATTATAAATCCTGGCTGCCTTAAAATTGTATTGAGAGGAAATTTAAATTCCACAGATAAAAACAGATATTAAGATCATTAATTTGTTAAAATTGCTAAACAAAAACATGTATATTTAAAGTGAAAGGTGGAGGGGGCAGGGGCCTTAGAGATTTATTTTGCCTTGGGCCTCCGAATGTTTAGAACCAGACCTGACTGGGGTTGTCAAAATTCATGAATGCTGCAATCAGTAACTTGCCTTTCTATCACCATTTCTGTTTAAAACATACAATCGCAAATTGCTTGACACACTTGAGTGATTGACGTATAAGGATTTTCGACTGGCCATTTTTAAAATACAAATAATAATAATATCAATTCAATTATTCAAACATTAAGAATGTGGTGTACACATAAATGCAGATTAATTTTGTGTTTTTTATCGAGATGATTTGGCCGTAGCCTCAAAAAAGCCTTAAATGATGCGACCGTGACTTATCTTAAAATGAACTAAACTTACAATTTTTTAAAATGTTCTCAGTATTTAAACAAAATATTTGCATTTCATTAAAGAGTACATACCACAAGATCATCAAAATTACATTTCATGCAGTGTGTAATGTTGCCGTGTTTGAGAGTAAGCAGTCTGCAAAGTTGTAAGTCCCACAGTGAATGAATAACAAAGTTATTGGCTTGGCAAAAAAGGAATCAACTCTGAATCGTGACCTAGTCCAATTCTCTAACCGCTGTGTATCTACGTCACTAGAAATAACATTCACTTAAGCATACTGTATCAGTGATTTATATTTGTGATATTTTATTTTTAATTGAGTACAGTTCATTGTTATTATTGGTCACACTACATGATGAGTGGTCAGTGTCATTGACCCACTTATCCTTACGTGTTTAAAAATAACTTTCAAAATCTGACCCGAGCATAAATCATTAGTATAAGTTCACGATTGTTAATCAGGTTTCAGCACTGATTCAGTTTTATTTAACTGTTTATTTTTAACCAAAAAAGTTATGAATTGCACATTTAAGGATAAAACTCACTTTTATTGGAATATATCATGTGTAATATTAATAAAAACAGTGTAAATGTTAGAAAATGAAGCACATTTATACAGTAGGATGCCTGACCAAACATTTTTACAGTGTTACTGATTTGATCTTTCTCTTTCTTTCTCTCTCGTTCTGCATTAGGGGTCATACGAGTTGCCTTACCCAATATGGATAGAGAGGTTAAAGAAATGTACCAGGTGGTCATACAGGCTAAAGACATGGGTGGTCAGCTTGGAGGTTTAGCCGGGACCACCACCATCAACATCACTCTCCGGGATGTCAACGACAACCCGCCTCGATTTTCTAAAAGTGAGTCCATAAACAGATGTTTCCAGAAGTCATGGAATCATTATCGAGTGCACCGAGGCTTACATAGTCAGCGTTTCTATATCAGCCGCCGTTTATCCCCGGGGTTTACCTTAATGTGAATTTAATCTAGTTTCATATTTGCTGTGCTGTGTGGAAACCTTAAACATAAGGCCATTATTTGGATTGTTTAATTCAGTTAATGGAAGGCACTGATAGCAAAGAAGAGCTTTGTTCAAAACAGGGAATAAACATTATGTACGACCCAGTATGGCAAAGTATCTCTGATTTACAATTGGCCACGATCAGGATCTCCAGGGCTCATGCTGCGCACAAACAACCAATAGTGTTGGATTTCTAAATGTGATTAGCATATCTGGACCTCAGAGCTGCTAAAGTGATTAGTGGAGGATTATTGTTAACTACCTGTCATAGTGATATCTAAATGTAGAGTCTTAAGAGAATATTATTAGCAAGTTATGGTCTATTTGTGGCATAATGCTCATTATGGCACAAATGAATTTGGTCCTTAAAGGGATAGAGCACCCTAAAATAAAAAGTATGTCATTATTTATTCACCCTCATGTTGTTTAAATCCTGTATATGAATCGTTCTTCTGTGGAACAAGAAGGTCATTTGAGAAATGTCTCTGTTGGTTTATGTCCATACAATGGAAGTCAATGTGTGCCAATGTTGTTTGGTTACCAACATTCTTCAAAATATCTTCTTTTGTGTTCTGCACATTTTGTGTGTTTGGACATGAGGGTGAATATGTGATAAAAGAATATATTTTTGGCTGAACTGTCCCTTTAAGTGCTCCAAAATAAAAACTGCAGTTACAGTATAGCACTTACTGTACAATGGATGTATAGGCCTACTGTATCAGCATCCCAGAGGTATTAAAAGTTTGTACTTCTGTTAAAGCACATAAACACTACATTATGGTGTTAATCTCACACCATAGACACATAATGTTTAGGTCTTGGGTTGTAGTATATGTAAAATACAGATTGCATTTTATTGTTGAGCCCATTACTTTCACTGTAAGTGACCCACCGTACCCTTGTATTTTTTTTAAGCTGAAGGTTTTGAGCTTAACCTGTATTCAACCCACAACATTCCTTTAAAATCCTACATTCTTGTGAGCTTATGTCTTGATAATGACTAATAAAGATGTTTGTTAATCTTCCCAGGTATTTTTCACCTGCGGGTTGCTGAATCTTCACCAGTGGGCTCATCGGTGGGGAGGGTCAGAGCTCATGATCTGGACTCTGGGAAGAATGCTGATGTGGAGTACAGCATTTTTCCTGCTGATGGAGGATCAGTGTTCGATATTTACAGCAATAAACACACTCAGGAGGGAACAGTGATACTGAAAAAGGTAGGGTCAGAGTTCCTGTGGTCATTTTCAGCCTCTGGATAAAAACAGATTTGTCTGACTGTATTTATATTCACCATCAGAATTCATTCATTATTCATGAAGTAGCACTGCCTATTGGACCCAGTTTACATTGAAGGAATAGGTTGCACAAAAATAAAAAAAAGTCTTCATTTACTTTACGCTCATGCAATTACAGACCTGTATGAATGTAAATTAAAAGAATTTTACACCTAATCCATGTGATTTATGTGAGGATTTTAATCTTGTTCCTCATTTAAATTCTTCCGCTTCCACCGTGCTTCTCAAGTTCAATTTGTGCATTAAATATATGTTTATTCAAATTTGGTTTGTTGTGATTGTGGTTTTAATTCCTCAGATTCAGTGACATTTTGCATCATTGATGTTAAATTTGGTGCACATTCGAATGAGATTCGAGAACTACACGGGCGATTTTCCCATGAATAATAACCTGAATTTTAATCGGATCCTCACACAAACCAGTTATATCGGATGGGATGCTTTTATGCTGTGTCTCCATTTGTGCTTCTTGTATGTTTATGAGCTTGACAACCTCTGATCATAAATCACTTGCTGTTCTCGCCACCCTTTTCAATGCATATTTGATAAATATCTTTAGTGTTGCACAAAATCATGACATGAGGGTGAACAAATGATGATGGAATTATAATTTTGGCAGCGGTGTTTTTTATGCATTGATATCCATTGATACATAACAATGCATAGAGAATACAACTTAAAGTGATAGTTCACCCAAAAATGAAAATTCTGTCATTTTTTCTCACCCTCCTATCATTTCAAAACACAAAAAAGATATTTTGAAGAATGTTGCTAACCGATAAACGACGTGCCTTGTTTCCATACAATAGAAGTGAATAGGTACCACTTTTGTTGAAGTTACCAACATTCTTCAAAATATATTTTTTGGGTTCTGCAGAAGAAAGAAAGTCATACAGGTTTGAACAAGAGGGTGTGTAAATGATGACAGAATTTTCATTTATGGGTAACCTATCCCTTTAAGATGATTTTATAGTAAAATCTTGAAATCTGTAGAAGAATGTAACAGCGATGATTCATGTTAATATAATAATAATATTTAAAAAATAGTAGATGAGAGTTTTTTACTGAAAAGCAGTACATATAATAAAATGACTTACAGTAACAGTTGTGTGTTTAACTACATTGTTGCACATATAGTGTGATTGTTTTCACTGCACAACAAGTGAATTATTTGCCAGCATTTGGATGCAACATTAAAATATTAAGCCACCCTATCTAAGGCCGGGTGACACGGCAGATGCAAATCAGAATGTTATTTGCAAAGCTTTCACACAGCTGTGAATTCACGGATGATAGCAATAACCCACAGTGCTCCTTTATTCAAGAGCTTGTGTGTGTGTTTACCCTCAGGTGACTCATATCTTATTATTGGATGACCATCCATAGCGTTGTGAATGAATAATGTATTAAGCCGCGAAAGCGCTAACGCTTATCCCACACTACAGTACGCAACGTCTGCTCTCAGACTTTATCAATTCATTATGTGGGTTGTGGTAGTCCGTAGAACATTGCTTTTCCATTCCTGTTTTGCCAACATTGTGGGAATGAAAAAGAAACGTAAACAGCGGCATCTCGAAAGGGAGTGCAAAAATATTTTTGGATTGTTATGGTCATCGTAATGTCTACCTCTTGATGTGAAGTGACAAGTAGAAATTCTCTCGGACACCCGGCCAATCGCAGATGAGCTGGTCATGGTATAAGCCCTAAGCTAAAACAAACGCTTGTGGATGAGACCGGAGTGTTCTTATCCTCTTGGGGGTGGAGAGGTTACTCCTTCATTACTCAAAGCTTGTGTAGTCTGTAGAAATGTAATGACAGTCTGCCGCTGTACACTGCTGCTGTACTTTGTTTCTGCTGCAGATGGAGAGAAGAGGCATCCGCAGAATGTCAACGTATTTTAGGGGGCTGTGCCGTGTTTCATAATGTAACGGTTCATCCGCAGTAGATCATGAGAGCCACGGTGATCATTTTTTTCCCCGTCCTTCACTTTCCACCTTTTTTTATTCCCAAAGCTGAGTCTGTGCAGGGCAATGTGACATAGTCCTTACATTGCAAAATGGGTGTGCCATATCTGGTGACCCAAAAAAACGGCTGCAAATGGATATGTGGCATCCTCACCGTGGGGCACGGAAGAGGGTCAATGACAATGGCCTTTCTTTCCTTCGTCCTCAATAACAGAATTCCCTCTGCTTTAACTTCGCTTATGTCGAGCCGCTCTATCACTTCCCTGCTGTGCTACAGTGGGACTTGTCAGAAACGCTGAGACTGAACATTTAGGGTCTCGTGACATTAGGGGATCAGCGCTGGTTCGAGCGGTAAGAGGATGAGCTTGCTAAATTGGATCAGAAGATAATTGTCTCTGTGTCAACAACAGGACATAAGGTGGATTTTACTCTTGCAACTTATAGGATTATCTTAAGTAATAGAAAGCTTCGCCATGAAGGTTTTGGTCATTTCATTTACTGGGTAATTGTTGCTTATAGACGGTTTCATCAGACGCACGTGCCTGGACCGACATTAACTTCCGGTCTGTGTTTGTTGATCGGTCTGGCTAGTGGCTATTAATATAACTATTTATCATTTATTGAATTAATATTAATATTACTTTATATTAATATTTGATGATATAATATCCAATTTGTTGGATTTTATTGTATATTAATGTTATTAAATAAACAATTTGAATTCAATGGGTTATGTAACTTTGTCGCATTTAAGTTTTGTCAATTAGGCTAATTTCTTCTACTTGTAACTCAAAAACATACTCACTAGACATACTTTTATTTTCTAGCTAATGTCATTTACATGATATTTCTTTTGCTTGTTATCTGAAATTATCTACAGAGACTCTATTCTCTCTGAATGTGTACTGAAAGTTAAGTTTGGGCCACAAAGGCATGCATGAGCAGTAACGTTTGTTTATGTTGTACCTTGAAACCGTCTATTGCTTTTTTTTAAGGATGTGTTGCTGGTATTAATTGCCTCAGCGAATGAATGTTTATCAGTGTGGGAGGTTGAAAATAAGCTATTCTGGGTGTACTAGTGTGCATAACTTTAAATACTTTCACGTTTTTAAAGCTAGCAGATTTTCAAAGTTTGAAACCTGGAATGGATTTTGACTTCTTCCAAAATTACATTGTAACAGTGCAGTTAAGAATTCATGAATAAATGTCAATTAGTAGGGGAATTAATTAAAGTTTTGCTATGTGCAGCGTATTGAATAACAAAACAACTATGGGCTTGCATCTGATTAACATTCTCTTTTGAGTGGAGAGGATCCAAGACGGAGAACTGAGGCTTTGTGTTAATTCTCAATGGAACAGTCTCTGAAGACTTGGGGACTAGATTAACACTGCCATCTAAAGGTTTCCAATGTGACTTTGTTGCTAAGGGAAATAAAAAGGACATAGAGAACTGCAATAGGACAGGTTTATAGTCCAACAGGTTTGAGAAAATGTTTTGCAGTTAAAAGATTCACACATTGTCAGAAAAAAGGTACAAAAGCTGTCACTGGGATGGTATGTACCATTTAGTTACAGATATGTGTACATGTGTACATTACCAATACGTAGGAACCAATATGCACACTTTAGGTGCAAAGGTGTACTCTTTTTCCACTTTTTTGTACTATGTAAAGTAAGGCAATTAAATAACTCAAAAACTTTCTGAATTCAATCAAATGTTAGTATTGGATATACCGAAAACTGGGACCAGATAGAAATGACTAACTCTTAATGACATTCCTTCTCAGGTCAGAATTTCTAAGCAACGTTTTTAAAGCCACATCAAGGTTAATGATGGCCGAAGGTTGCCGCAGGGGCCACCGCGTGCATCTGATGGTCCAGCTGGATCTCTGTTCTGTCCTGCCTAAGGATGTTATTGTTTCAGCGTGGTCAGCACAACAATGAGCTCAGCCTCCAGACATCAATGCACATATAGTACATATCTAAACATTATTCTGTTGACTGATGATGAGAACTCCTACGGGAGCAGGAAAAGTGATGTGGTGTAAATAATACAAAAGAGCAAGTTGTCATTCAGTCGGTCATGGTGATGAGAGTGTCTCTTATAATAGTCTGAAGTGTTTTGAGTAATATTACCTGAGCTTACCAGGGCAAATGAATTCCACTCACAAAGCTCTGGTTTGTGTCTCGTAACAAACTGGTAAAAAAGTTTTGTACAATTTTTTGACAAACCTTGGTGCAGTAAGAAGCAACAAATCACAGGTGGGATATCTGTTTCTCCCAGACATCAATGAAAATAATTGGAGAGCAGAAATGTTTGCTTCTTTTCAGTCTCCGAAAAATATATATAAAAAAAAATTCCATTAGAGGTTCAGAATAAATGTCAACAATGTTACAAACTGAGCTCAGATTTGCCAAGTCTGCAATCCAATCAATATTATTTAATATTTTTAAATCCAGATTATTTAACCATGTACAATCTACAGCTCTCATACTCTTAATGTTGTCACATTTGTTTATTGATTCTAATTAAGTAACTTTAAGAGAAACATCAGACCTGTTGATACAAGTATGTAAGTATACAACAGTATTTAAGATTTCTTGGAGTAAAATATCCAAAAACCACTAAGCCAGTGTTATATAATTTGTTAAATTGAGAACTTACAATATCACGAATGTTTTCAACTACTGCATACTTTACTGAGCAAAATGAGAAGTCCTGAGGTGTTTTTGTAATAAGTATAATAGGCTCAGTTAACTCAACATTTTTACAAGCCACTTAGAGAAGCCACAGTCTCACATACCCAACCAGGCAAATATTAGTGAATAAACAAGCCATGATTTATCACAACTATTTGTGTGTTCTGCAGAGCGTTTATCGTTTGAGTAATTGAGGTAATTTGCTCTCTGTGTGTTCTGTGAGGCCTTTGCTTTGTCATTCCATTCCTAAGACATTCATTTCATAAAACCAGATGTTTTCCAATCGTTTATGCTCCAGGCGTTATTTAATTGAAAGAGAATAAATCTGATAAGCCCTTTCAAGTCACTTCTGAGGATCTGAAGTGTGCGGTCTGTCCCGGCTCACTGCGTCTCAGGTGTAACTGAGTCAAATTCGGCCTTTTACAGGCTGAATGAGGACAGTGATGCAAGAGCTACCGGCCAAAGACTTTTCCCGCTTGCTTTCTTTTTTCTGCCCTGTGATTCCGGCCAGTTCTTGTTCTCCTCACGTTTGATCTCGGCATGAGCCCTCTGTTGTGGAAGCATTTTCAGTTAGAGTTTTATGCCTTGAATAAAATTGACTGTATTTTCTTATTCTGTAACAATATACAGCCACACAGCTCTGCATTACTTTCTCTCCGTTGCCAATGGATGGATAAAAACAAAATAAAGACATCAATGAAATGAAGTAAACCCTTTGAGATTGATTGATGTAAAACTTGTTATTCATTTTACAGCGTTTAGATTACGAGACCAGAAAAGCATACACCTTTAAAGTCGAGGCTTCAAATGCAGTTCTTGATCATCGCTTCCTACATTTGGGACCTTTTAAAGACACGGCCACGGTAAAAGTGAACGTTCTGGATGTGGAGGAGCCTCCTGTCTTCAGCCGTCCATCCTACAGCATGGAGATGTACGAAGACACGCCGATAGGCATTATCGTCGGAGCCGTCACAGCCGAAGACCTGGATGTTAGCAACAGTCCTGTTAGGTATGCAAGCAGCACACACCCACATCTGTATTCACCCTTAAATGCATGGGTATATATACACAACCCCTCTCAGGGAATACCTTTCAGATCTGTTTTATAAGAATACGTTCAAGTATGCATAGACAATATAAACCAATAAACAATAATGGTTTGTGACTCTCTCAGGCGTCTGGGACCTGGTTTTGCAATCTTGTTTCGCATTGCTTTGATTGAATTTACTCAGACAAACTTCCGGTGCAGTTTACAAGTGTTGACTTTATTAAATGTGGCACATCTGTTTTTTTGGAGGGTGTGTTTTTTATTTAAGTGCCATGTAGCAATGTTGATGTTAAAAGCATGTGAAAATTCAGTAGTTCTTAAGAGAATGCCTTTAGTAAATATTTTATTACAATGAATTTCCCATTTGTAACCTGTGTGATAAAAATGGGTTTAATATAATGTCGTATTCATAGGTGAGTGTTAACTCATTTGGATTAAAATACTAAATGCTCACAATGTATTTTTTATTATTACTGGTTTATTTAGTACCTCAGCTGTAGGTGAAGAGTCATGGTGAGAAAGAGTCAGATGGAGAATGCAAGGGGTAATGTTTGAAATGTACAATAAATGTACCTTACTGTATACTGCATACTATTAAAAAATAATATATACTGTACAGCCGTGGAAAAAAATAAGATCAGTATTTCTAGATGTATTTTGGCCATTCTATGTTGAATTTCAACAAATAAAACATCAGGAGTGACATAAAGTCATCCAATAGCAATGTGAAAGACTGGCAGAATTACAAGACACGTGGAAACTGTGATCAAAATTGAGGTTATCACATAAAAAATACATGTACAAATATTACTGTTGTATTGCTTAAAAGTGAATATGAACTTGTTTTCTTTGCTGTATTTGAGGTCTAAAAATACTTTTCTGTTATTTTGACCTGTTTCTCCATTTCTTAATTTTCTGTAAATAAATGCAAATATAGAAACAATATTTGTATTTGAAATTTGGGATAAATATTTTTAGTAGTTCACAGAATAAAACCAAAATAACCATTTTACCTAAACGCTATAAATAGTTAATTCTGAAAAAGTGAAAATGGTCTTTGAAATGGTCTTTCCACCACTGTATATACAACGAGAAGCTCAGTAACATTTAGTAGAAGAATCACTTTGAGCCTCTCACTAAGGCTTTACTATACTAGAGGACCTCGGGCGAGCAGGTGAGGATACACCTGGGACGGCAGGAGTGTAACCCAGATAATGGTCTGCTGCTATTCTTCTGGCTTCACTGATCCACAGGACTGCTTGTACTCATGCTATAGCTGTGCTAAAGAGACAGGGGTCTCTGCAGGTCTCAGCAGTGGGCCGAAAAGTAGCAGGCACGATGAAAGGTTATTTTTCAGTTGTCAGAATGTTTCCAATCAAACATACAGGTTAAAAGTAAGCAGAATTGATATGTCTGAACTAGCAACAAATGGGGCATGCTATACATTGAGTCAACATTGTAGGGGTAGTACAATGATCTGCTAATTTATGAAGGAAACGATTTACCATACACATGTAACATATACAATACACATTGTTTTTAATGTAAAGTTGTACCCTAACAAGATTTGATTTGTTGTTGTTCTCTGGTAGCTCAGTTGGTTGAGCATTGTGTTAATTGGTCATCTGCCAGCTGTGTAAATGCAGGAAAAAAACATTGACCGTGCTTTAACTAGAGAGGGGGTTTGTTTAGCTGGGTCAGCACTGGATGACATTTGGATCGAATTATTGATCGAATAGTGCTGAATCAGACTCAAGAATCAAACACTAAACCCTTTTGGCTAGATCGGTCCTGAACATGACTCAGTCATTCAGTGGTTACCACTTATAAAGTATTAAGCTGTCGAGCTAGATTTACAAGGCAAGATTTTCATTTTCGCAATCGTGTGGCTTCAGAATATTTAAAATAAAACACAAAAGTCATATGGAATTTTTTTTATTATACAATTGTACGTTTATATGAAAAATGTGTATAAACTTCTCATTTGATATTCCAGGAGACATTCAAATATAATATATTGCCATTTATTACACAGCGCTCTGAAATCGGCAATCGCGACATTTCAATGTCTGATATTCTGCAATAACAACCTGCTGCCTATACATTACCCCTTACATATCATATATAATATTACATTACAACAGACCTAGTTCTGGTTCTAGATGCTCATTTGTCAATAAATGTACTTATTATAACACTTATGACTAACTATGCCCTCTATGAACTTTTTACCATACTGTTATTTCTCAGTGTATCACAGCAGCACCCACAGCTGATGGTTATTTTTGTTACATAGCAATATTGTGTTTACATTGCTGATCTGTCACAATCTATATTTTGTCTATTATACTGCTATTTATAGAACTGCCTGCTTGAAACACTGAAAACGCAGTATGAAGCTTTACCAAACCTCTTCTATTTTCTTGTGTATTGATCTGTAGGTATTCTGTTGAGTGGAGAACGGACTCTGAAAACCACTTTGACATTGATCCAATTGAAGGTACTCTATCCGTCAATGACGCTCTGGACAGAGAGAGAAATGCTGAACACAACGTCACTGTTGTAGCAACAAAAGTTAGTAAGTATGATGGGGTTTCATTCACATACATACAGATACAGTGTGACATGCCTGGACATCCAGCATAAAATATTACATGCACATTACTGTATATGTGACCCAGTCTGTGAAAACCGAGAAGTCTCATAATCTTATCTTATTTTAAACATTGATTTTACTGATCTCAATTTTTGACATGGCATTACTATATAGTTTGTTAGGATAGTACAATATTTGGCTGAAATTTAACTATTTAAAACTTTCAATCTGAGGGTGCAAAAAATCTAAACATTGAGAAAATTGCCTTTAAAGTTGTTAGGCGCTGTAGCAGGCCGTTGCTAAGAAGAAACAGGTTTGTTTTAATGCTCTTTTTTAGCTTACCGCTGTAATGATGTTGTGGAGAATATATGAACCTGAAAGCTGAAATTCTAAATTTTACATAGATACCAAACTTGAGTGGGTAATTCCCAAAGAGCGGACAGCAGCGAGTGAAGTTTGTAGACGTATTTCCGGTTCATTTTTGTTCACAATTTTGCTGTATCCACTCACAAAAATAAAGTTTGGATACACCTTAATGGAACATGATCTTTATTTAATATCCTAATGATTTTTGGCATAACAGAAAAATCAATCATTTTGACCCATACAATGTATTTTTGGCTATTACTACAAATGTTCTCTTAAGGCTGGTTTTGTGATCCAGGGTGACATTTTATGTAGAAAACAGTAAATCACAAAAAAGACTAGCCGGGTAAAACATCCCCAGGATTACATCCCCATCTAGTGGAAATGATTGGCAATACAGCAGTGCATCACCTAATAAATTTGAAAAATCATAAAAAATAATCATAAATGCAGTTAAAATACTGAATTCTGCCTGAATTTGATAGACATTTAACAGCTTTTTTGTTGTTGATGATGTAGCTATAATATATTTGTTGTATGATGAAAACAACTTCACAAGCATCATCGGAGAATCTCACCGGCTGAATTAGATACAGAAGACTTTCAGAGTCTTTCATTTGATACTTTCCTTCCTATTCCTACTGTCTGACATGTTGCCACTGATCCTGACTCTGAATGATGGACAATATCCTGTTTGATCTTTCAGATAACCCCCTGCTGTCCAGCAAAGTTACTGTCACAGTCAAGGTGCTGGATGTCAATGAATTCCCTCCAGAACTTTCCTTTGAATACGAGACGTTTGTTTGTGAAAATGCAAAAGTAGGCCAGGTAAGTGTGCATGTGTGCGTGTGAGCTTCTGGGCCTGTTGTTGGAGCTGGAGTGAATTAATGTAAGAGCGAGCTGTACCTTGATCTTCTCCTTTCATACTTAAAGAGCCACTCCCAGTGAAACGCTGCCTGTCAGTGTCTCATGGCTAACACACAAAAAACAAAAGAAGAATTATGAAAACACAAGACATTATTTTTGCTTATCCGTTTGGTGAATGTAGCGCCACAGAAATGACAACCTTTAGTGTTTACTTATTTGTGCTAATTTATCAAATCTACTAAGAGAATGGAGCACCGATTTCTTTAAAAACCGTCAGTAGTCGTCTCCATGTTGCGTTTCATGCTGTCATTCACTCAGCAGACATGCTTTAGTCATCAGAGCTCGAGTCATAAGCTACGCTCCACGTTATTCAATCATAAAGGCAGCAAGCAACCTCAAATGATTCCTCCGAGGCCCGATGAGTCGAGCGCTTCAGCTCTGTCAGTCTTACAGCCTGTCACTGTCTTCTGAACATTATAAATGCTTTCATGAAATCTCTATTCTGTCATGTTTATCAGGCTGTTTATTCAGATCAGTGTCTCGTCATTATCTGTTCTCTAGGTGATTCAGATCATCAGCGCCACAGACAGAGATGTGCCCGCCGTAGAACACAGGTTCTACTTTAAATCCCCATCGCACATCAGAAACAGAAACTTCACAATCAGGGACTATGGAAGTAAGTTGGGAGCACATGACTCATCACTTGCCACACATGTTTACAGTAAATATGCCTATAATGTGTTTTAAGGTGAATTATGCATTTCTTTGGGAGGGTTCAAATATTTCGTTTCAGTGTCGGCTGCTGCGATACGTCAACAGCGCCGCTATATTGGTCGTGGCAAGAGCAGCATGTGTTTTACGGTGACTACAATGGTAGATGGGGTGCTGGAAATGTTTGGGGAAAATAAAACCATTACTTTTGCAATTATGCTTGATGACAGTCAATTTTTCACTTATTATCCAGCCTTCAATTGAACTCCACAGCAACATCTGAGGAATGTACTTATTAGCTGGGATGTTGCTCTACAAGCTAAGTTAATATATAGCTTCATAAGAACATTAGAGTTGCCACTGTGAGGACAGAATCTGTCTGTAATAAGTGAATTAGTGCTGTGGCGTCCCAGAGCTGCACATCTCTGCCTGATCCATTTGTACAGACGCCTACAGCCTCTCTGCCTCGCTCCCGAGCTCGGTCCCTTGCGTTCTCAGCACATGAATATCATCAAGCGTGATTCATGGAGACAGGGTCACTCAGGGCTACGTAGCCATACAGGCGCAAGGTGTGCTTTAATGGCTGCTACCTTGTCAAGAGAAATCCCCCAGTTGCTCAGGCGTAACAAACCTCAGATGACGGGGTCATCCGACCTTCCAGACGAGGACAAGCACATTTTGACACATCGACTCGGTTGTACGAAAGCTAAGCAAAGGCCACGCTGATAGACCACCGGGCCATGTTTTCAAGCTTGATTTTCAAGCTTTTACAATTTCCTTTGGGTCAGAAGAAACACTTGCCTGGACAAGTGTTTTTATAGTGGAGGAATCCAAATGGGTGGTCCAGCTTGCCTTCGACTATTTATATTTTAGTTTGAATATACACTGCAGTCTGTTTGTTGATCTGGCTAGTGGCTAACTATATATATATTATTTTATATATTTTTCCAACCTAGCTTTGTTTGAGATCCTGCTGTGTCTGAATCTCCTCTCAGAAAGGTGTGCCATGCTTTTCCCAAGAGGAACTCGTGTAAGCTTGTTATCCTCTTAACCAGAACCACTTTTCTGTACTTATTTCCACTTCAAAGCGACGCACTTCTCTTCTTAATTCTGGAATAAAGCCAGTTCTTGTGTCACATAAATAGCTTGTGAATGCATAACATTCTGGAATTGAAAATGCAGGAAAGCCAAGTTATGTTTCTTGCCGCCCTGTGTGTGATTACCAGGTATTCCTGTTGTATTAACAACCTTCACTATACCTGCAAATATCACAGACTGTTTTATGGTCTCATTTTAGATAACACAGCTGGAGTGGTGACCAGACGAGTGGGCTTTCGGAGAATGCAACAGAACGTGTACCTAGTGCCGGTGGTGGTGGAGGACGGCGGCTACCCGATCCGAAGCAGCACGGGCACGGTGCTGGTGCGGGTGTGTGCCTGCGACACAGACGGCTCGATGCTTTCCTGCAGTGCGGAAGCGGTATTCTTTCCCATGGGACTCAGTACCGGAGCGGTGATGGCCATACTGCTGTGCATTGTCATTCTGCTGGGTGAGTGAGAAGCTATATGAGCCACACATGCTGTGCTGTTATTGCCAGACATACGGTGAAATTTGTGTGGTCAATGGAAAAATGTAGAGAAAAAACAAAAAGGGTGGACTTGTGGGTGGTACATTTATTTAATGTTTATTTAACATTTTTTAGCCTGATAAATCAATTTGTTTATTCATTTACTTGCATTTGATTGCAAATTATAGACTGATGTACATTACAAAAATAATTTCATAACAGGACAGGACAAAAGGGCAATACAACAGCACGGTCAACGTTGGTTGGGAATGTCAAAAACTGTCTGCCAACATTTAATAATAGTAGAGAAAATCTACTCTTACTGCAGCCACTTGGGGGCACTAAAGCAAAAATAAGCCGAATAAATATTCAGTTTTCTTCCATTATATTCAAAAAGACTTCCATAAAAAAGCATGAGGAAACCTATCCCTAATAACGGATGCAGGTTTATTTAGTGAATTTTTTACTCTGCTTCATTTTTTGAAGCGTGAATTTTAAGGTCTAATCTTTAGTTCTTGTAGCTGTGCCTCTCTCTCTCTTTCTTTGAGTGGATTGGGGCGAGCGAGCTCCACTTTCTCTGAGGATGGAGATGAAAGCTCTGAAAAACTACCTCCCCTCGTCTCGCACAAGCGAGGCACCGGGATGGTGACAGGCAGCATGTCAGAACTGCATTATGGCTGCCCTCAGGCTGCCGTCCTCTTTAGTTCCAGCTTGAAAACCCACGTCAAATGAAAAAAGGAAATCAGCTAATGGCTCTAAAACACACGACCGACCCTTTTCAAAAGCCTCCCATTGTTAGGGGCGCGTATGCATGCACTATACGTCACTATACGTCACCCAAGCTCTTGTAAGCACTTTTTTCTGTTGTCTTCCAGTGATGGTGATGCTTTATATAGGTGTAAGAAGACACAAAAAGAAGGACACCCTGATGTCATCCAAAGAGGACGTACGGGACAATGTGATCCACTATGATGACGAGGGAGGCGGAGAGGAAGACACTCAAGCCTTTGACATCGGGACGCTGCGCAATCCCAAAGGCATCGGCGAGTCTGCGCAGTCGCGAAAAACAAGATCGGATGATCATTGTGGCGTGCCCGTGTCGACAGAAGAGGGCGAGGACATCAGAGCCTACATCCATCATTGTCTCCACGAGGACCACATCAGTAACTCAGAACCTCCATATGACTCTCTTGTTACATATGCCTATGAGGGAGAGGGCTCGGTGGCCGAATCCCTCAGTTCCATCGAGTCCTGGGTGCTTGATTCCAAAGAGGATTACAGGAGCTTCTATGACTGGGGTCCTCGTTTCAAAACACTGGCTGGGATATTTAAAGAGCATGAGGCCACAGAGAACTCAGAAACTAGACCACACATCGCAGAGAGACTGGACTGATGGCTTTTTTAAGAATGCTGTGTGAAAAAACGTATTTATTTATTTCGGGCATGACACTTAAAGGGATAGTTCACTCAAAAATAAATTCTGTCATTATTTATTCACACTCATGTTGTTCAGAACTTGTATGTAACTCTTTGTTTTGTCTATACAATGGAAGTCAATGGGGCCAGTGTTGTTTGGTTACCAGCTTTCTTTAAAATATCTTCTTCTGTGTTCTGCTGAAGAAACAAAGTCTTACAGATTTGGAATGAGATGAGGGTGAGTAAAAGATTTTTGGGTGAACTGTCCCTTCAAATCGAGAAGAATTCGGTGGCTAGGGAAGGACACTATGATAAGGCTGGCTATGTGCCTTTCCTATACCTCGCGCATATTTTACACTCTTCAGTTCATTATTTGGATGAAAATGTGAAACAAATCTTTCAGATTGCATTTTGAGGTGGGTTTTATAAATCTTCGAGTAAATGAACCAAAAATCCTTTTTGCAGGATTCCGAGATACCCCTTTGATATGAAAAGTGCCTCACGAACTGCTTTTATTTTCTCTTTCAACTGTTGACGTGGTTGCTTTGCTTCGATCCAAGTGAAGTCTGTAGCCAAACTGTAAGGCCCAGGCTACAAAAGAGAAATATTGATAAACATCTAGAAAAGCTCTCCGCCCCGCAAACTGTCTTTGCAAACATTTGAATTAACATTGAACAGAGATTCTGTGAGGACAGATGTCCCATGAAGACTTTGAAAAGCCCTCACCGAATGCACCAGCCTGGGCTTCTTCCATACTGTATGATGGAGTCCTTATATCTCCAGCCTGTAACACTACACTTGATATTCACAGGCTCTGTGTCCCTGTTGTCTTCCTGTCTAACAGTTTTGCTAACACACTGACAGCACCCTTCAGCAATTCATCAGAGCTTTGGTTTATACTACGGCATTTTTTTATTCTAGCCGATTCAGAACAATGTTTCCATGATGGTATTTGTCCAAACCTAAAAAGAGAATGTGAAACAATCTCTTAGCCACTGTTGACTATATTGTATAAACTTGTGTCAATGAGAAACTGAAACAGAGACTATGGATAATAAAGTTATGTTTGTGATAAATGCTCTTCTTACCAAGACTTTACAACCTCGAACCTAGATGTTGCTTTTATTGAATATCGTTACATTTTTTCATATCTAAAACAGAATTCGCACCTTATATTTTGAATCACATTTGTTCATATGCGTGTATAATAGAATGAATTGAAGGTCTTATTTATAGCCTACATGGGTAGAGAGAGAAAAACAGCAAAGGAAATGACTTTTCTTCTGTATATATGAGCTCTCACGATTTCTGGCTCTCTTCTCGTACAATCAAACTGGTTGATCACACAAGGCTATTCTTCATAAACAGATTACACTTTTTTCCATTCCTTCGCTTTTTATCACCATGCAGACTGGTTTTGTGCTCTCGCAATCGAAAGGACATCTTGTCCTACTCGTGTTGAGAAAGATGGCTTACCTTCAGCGTTAGAACCCAATAATGCACTTAGAAATGTCAAGCAGGTTCTAAATGTCAAGTTCCAAGTCTTATTGTAATGAGACAGATAGGTGTGAACTTTAATTGTGTTGTACAAGTTATCTTAATTCAGCAGGTGTGAGTTTAGCCTTTGACAGTTCTTCTTCTAGAAAGGCTATGAGCAGATGCCCTGTATCAACATCTCCTCCTCCTCTGCTAAGGTATTGATTATTATCAGGGAATGTTGTGTTATAGTTTTCCAGTAGAAATTTATAACAACAAATCCAAGAAGTCATAATATCACTGCTCAATTATTATGGCCAAAATAATATTACTACTGTAATATATATTGAATAAAAATACATAAAATAATGCTTTCAGCAAATTCATTTGTGTAAGGAGGAGTTTGTATACATTATGACTCTTAGGGCAAAATGTTAAAGGGATAGATCACCCACAAATGAAAATTTTGTCATCATTACTCTCCCTTTTGGCATTTCAAACCTGTATGACTTTCTTTTTTCTGTAGGACATAAAAGAAGATATTTTGAAGAATGTACACTACCGGTCAAAAGTTTAGACAAAAAATGTTTCTCATGATCTTAAAAATCTTTGTTTCAATGTTTGAAATTGTTTTTGTAGACAAAAAAAAAATTGTGCCAACATATTCATTTCTTTAATTAGAAAACGAAATTTTTATTAAAAAAATATTTTTTAAATTGATAACTTGGACCAAATATTGAATAAAAAGCAGCCAATAAGGGTCCATCATATAGATGGAAATTCCTTCCAAACTGTTTAAAAAGCTTCCCAGGTTGAGATCTCAAGAAGCTGGATGATAAATGTCATGTTCATTGGATGCTTTGTCATAATTGGATGATTTGTCATAATTCCCAGTTACAATTGCGTTATTCCATGGTTTTGATGTGTTTACTATTATTCAAAAATGTGGAAAAAAATATAATAAACTTTGGACCGGTAGTGTGCGTAAAAAAAATCGTTGGTCCGCATTCACTTCTATTGTAACACAAAACCAATGCAATGCGAGTAAACAAATTTCTTTTGTGGGTGAACTTTCACTTTAAAACCATCACGTACTAGTGTTTAGTATTTACACAATATCAGTTATTGTCAATATCAATATATTATGACACCCCTAATCCATATTCAATTGATTGTGATCCCCAATCTAACTTATAACCTACATGGATATAATTGAAAATGTTGGCTAAACATCAAACAAAATTATCAATAATGTATTAATATAATCTGTATTCAAGCCCATATATTAACATGCAAAGATTCTGTTTGTCAACTCATGAGTGACATCTGAGCATCAGTGTTGTGAGTAGTTTTCTCTGGAGCTATATAAAAGTACTAAATCTCAAACTAGAGAGTGTCCTTGCTCTACATGCCAAATGTTTTATCCCTCAAAACAAATGACGGATGTAGGCACTTTAACTAGGCAACACTTTTTCTGTTCTGTTCAACTTAAATCCATGTCAGGTGTGTAAAACAGCAACTGATTTAGACACTGCTTCGAGATAATACAGGATGAAGTACGCCAACTATTTCATGTTTAGTTCCAAGTTTAGCTTTGTGATATAGCAGTAGTACATTAAACACTATAATGAAATCTTAAACTATAGCTGTGGTTGGTTAAATAATAAATAGGTCACGTTAATAAAAATGAGAGCCATTTTGTTTTTTTGATTTTATTTTCTTGCCTCCTTCATAACAAGGCCTCCAATTCCCTTTCCTGCACTACAAGCGCATTGTATTCGCAAGGAAACGATAGTCTCTCCTGAATCACCCTCGCAATTCATTGCTCTAAATATGTCACTAAAAAGTTTCTTTGCCAACCATCCGGGATGCAGAGGTATAAGCCTATCTTACCCACCTCTCTCTTCCTCTCTCAGAGAGAAAAGGCGGACTGAAAGCGTTCTCTGACACATCGTGATGTCTGTGTGAAGACGTTTTTAAATATAACTCTGCTAATAAACGCCATCTTAATGAAGAGGCTATCAAGAAAGGATGACAAGCACTTCCCTAAATACCACACCAAAAGCTGCATATGCGTTTTGTGACACGTTTATTTGTCTCTGGTAATGCACGAGCACTGTAGACGAATCTGTAAGAAATTTTGATGCAATATGAATGATTTGAGATGACACCATCTCATGTGTGAATGCACATAATTATATCACGTCAGGGTATTTTGACAACTGTGGGCATGGTGGAGGGGTGTTGATTGAGCGCTGAAACCACTGCCACCTTCATCCATATATCCATAAGAGGATACCTGTGAATAACACATCAGGTGAAGCAGCCATCAAAATATCCAAGTCCTTAACAATTTGCCATTAGGTTTATTCCTAGCTTCATTTGGAGTATTATTCATATATTAAGGAGGAATATATAAAGTTGGTAAATGTTTAAAATAAATTGCCTCTTGAAGTTAACTTCCGGACTGTTCGGTTATAATATAACAATTTATTTTATATGAATACTTTATTGTATATTAATTGTATTCACTTTCTTTCTTCTGCAGAACACAAAAGCAGATATTTTGGTAGACCAAAAATGTTGGTCCCCCTTGACTTGCATTCATTTTGTGTTCATACAATAGAAGTAAATGATGACAGAATTTTCATTCTTGGGTGAACTATCCTTTTAAATGAAACACAACTAAGAACTCCATCAAAATCTGAGCTGTGAAAGAAACAAACTCTGAGCAATAATGTTTTCCGTTGGGGGATGTTTATACATTTTTGTAATTTAAATATATGTGTAATATATACTTTTATAAGTTGATGTGCGTTTGTTGGGAAGTGAAAAGCTTTTTTCTCCTGCCGAGTAAGTGTTATTTCACCTGATAAAAAGAACCAATGAGAGCGAGCAGATAGGCGGCTTTATTTGAAGGCTCTGTTCTTTACTGAAATTAATATTGATTCTTGTATCATAGTGCAACAGTTTCATTTAAGTGATGGAAGGGTAATACTCCATCTCCAACTAGTTGATGCCAAGCACTGTGCGATTTATACTCTTATAGCCCCAGTTAGGGTATTGACAGTAAAAATGAATTTCTCGGTACAGTTTTATCTTCATGTGCACATTATGTTGACCAGGGACACAGTAGCATCATAATTTGATCATTCGTTTGGAAATGTTTATGCTCACTGATATCCTTGACAAAAGCTATATAGGAAGATATTATATTTGTAATGCTTACATGTGGGATAAGTCTAGTGCTTGGTTTAAAATACAAAGTGAACTCAATTCAAGTGAATTCAATTTTAGGTTTGCAACAATGTGTTGCATTTTCCCCCAGAGGGCATCACCACACCTAAAAAAAAGCCATGTACATGCAGCACAAGCAATTCACCACTGTTTGGTGTTTTTCATTTTTGTGGTATTGGAAGGGAAAAATAGACCGATGGATGGCAAAATTGGGTCATTTAGCTGTAACAGGGAGAATATGTTTTTGGAAACTGGTCACAGCATGAAATTATTCCATGCAATTGACTCGGCTCTTCTCATAAAAGGGCAGTACATTTGGACAGGGGCCAGTGTATGCTTAAACAGACTGGTAAAAAAAGAGAAAAGGAGGGAAATGTATCAACAAATAAACAATAAATGGAGTAAAGATTGCATTTTTTGCATAGATATGCATTGTATGTTGAAGAGATAGCTTACCTAATGAAAATTCTATCATTATTTATTCACCCTCTTTTCATTTCAAACCTGACATCACACTATACATTGTAAAATATGCAGTATATACTGTAGTCTATATTCTGTATATAAAGATGGTTTTATGGATTAGACTGTACATGCAAGAATAATCACATATCCCTTAAAGACATAGTTTTTTTACTTTCAGAATATATCAGCATGTTTGCTTCACGCATGCAATCGCAGACAATAATAAAAGCCATATTTCTGCTAACACAAATACAAACTCACACTTAGCGTTTGATTATGAGACTTCATTAGCATATCGAAGAAGCTAGCACATTCCTGCTAGCACACAAAAAGACAAATTTATTGCTTAATAACAGCAAAGCTCCGAGTCATCCGTCCACTTCCCCCGGGAGTCTTTTTCATCTCTCTGCGAGATTTTTAGTCACCCTTGTCCTCAAATCAAGTTCCTTTCCATCAGTATCATTGGTTCCATTCTTTACCTCTGCTTGAGCCCTGCGTCAAAGCGCAGCCCCCCTCACTCACTAGATTTATGGACCGTTCAGGGGAAGCCAAGCCCACAAAGCTCTGGTGGCCATGACAACAGTTACTGGAGATGATAGAGTTTTCTTTGTTGGAAAGGTTAAGGTCAAGGTTCTCATTCTGGTGCTGGAAAAGTCAGCGACTGTCATGGTCAATATTCCCTAGGTCGGGTATAAACAGATAATTGCAGTTGTGAATAGAGACGTCTCTATACATCCATCTCGCTGGCTTAATGTCTCGTGTCAATCAGCCCGTCTCAAGCATGACTGACCCAAACAACCATCCTCCTCAGATGAGAAAAACTCATTTTATCTCTGTTTAGCTTCTTTTGTACCCTCTCCAATATCAGTATTCCCTCAGTTTTCAGTTGCTGTCATAACATTCGCTTCCGGACGTCAGGCTACTCTTGAAAACATAACAAGACACTCTGTCACTGTTAAGGGTCTTATATACCGTTGAGAGAAACTTAGTTGAGTCAACAAACCAATTAAAATCCTTTTGCCATCATAGCGTGACAGTTCTTATCTGCCACTCTGACTCTTCACACAATAGTGTCCTTGGAAAAAGCATCTTACACCCCTGACTTACACCAGTGCTTGCCAATCTATCTTGCATTTGACGTGTGAGTTTTAAACTGGATGTCTCCTGCGCTTCCCCCGCTGTGACTGAAGCCTGTTTCTTACTGTCATCATTACTCTATTCCCTCACAGAATACTGTCACTCACCTTGATCTTAACCTGTATCTCCTTACACTTTGGATTGCCATTAGCACTGGAGAAATGCACATTCATCTTCATTTACAAGGCGTTAAAAAGCAGAATAATCACACCGCTGCAATTATGTGTGGCATACATTTTGCCATTTAAAGTGAGAGTTTAAAAAATAAAGATATAAATTGCTTGCTGCTTACCATCTTCATATATCTGCCTGTCTGTCTGTATGTCTGTCTATATGTCTGTATGTATGTCTGTATATCTGTTTGTCTGTATGTATGTATGTCTGTCTATATGTCTGTCTGTCTGTCTATATGTCTGCCTGTATGTATGTCTGTCTGCCTGTCTATTTGTCTGTATGTCTGTCTGTATATACATCTGTGTGTCTATATTTCTATCTGTTTGTATGTAGGTCTGTCTCTCTGTAGGTCTGTTTGTCTGTCTGTCTGTACGTCTGTCTGTCTATATGTCTATCTGTATGTTTGTCTGTCTGTCTGTTGGTCTGTCTGTCTGTAGGTCTGTTTGTCTGTCTGTCTGTAGGTCTGTCTGTCTGTCTGTCTGTATGTATGTACGTCTGTCTGTCTGTCTGTCTGTCTGTCTGTCTGTCTGTCTGTCTGTCTGTATGTCTGTATGTCTGTCTGTCTGCCTGCCTGTTTGTTTGTTTGTTTGTCTGTATGTCTGTCTACTGTATATGTCTGTCTGTCTGTCTGCCTATATGTTTATATGTCTATATGTCTGTCTGTCCGCCTATATGTTTATATGTCTATATGTCTGTCTGTCTGCCTATATGTTTATATGTCTATATGTCTGTCTGTCTGCCTATATGTTTATATGTCTATGTGTCTGTCTGTCTGTGTCTGTCTGTCTGTCTATCTGTCTACTGCATCTGACTATGTACGCTATTTGTCTATCTACTGTCCATCTGTCCATAGGACAGGAATATACAATGGATCAGATGGTCTCTCAAACACACACACAGATATAATCCACATTCTGTGCACACAGAAGAGCAGGGCTCTCTCCACGCCGCTGCTCTGGAGCCTGAAATTGCTCATTCCCTGAGGCAGCCCCTGCAGACCAGCTCGTGCTGACTGCTATTGAATAGTACATGCTACAGTTTTATTTACAATTTTCATGATACAGCATGACACATTAGGATTCCTCCATCAGGTGTTAAGCATAACCCAAGCAGGAAGATAGGATCCACCGTATGCTTACTTTATAATTAAAGAAGATCTATTTCCCTAGAGCAGCTCTGCTTTGACCCGCTGGGTAACTAGAGTTCGGTCTACAGTAGACAGTCTTTTGTTTGACTGACATGGTCACATATTGTTTCCCAGAAGCCTTGAGAATTGCTTGTTACCAACCTTACACTTTCAGGTATTTCTGAAAAGCTGGTTGTGTTGATTCTGTCTCCACACTTACCAACGAAAACACCATCTGGATTACCTGACAAACCCCGCAACCTTTCCTCAAGGTTTCAGAATCACTTGTTGGAGCTAATTTATTTTGACCCCAAAGCTCTCACACTGGGGTTTCATGGTAGTGGTTCTGAAAAACAGATGCACTGGTGATGAGTGTCGCGCTGCCCTTGGACACAGTGTACCACAGTAAACAATCAGCTCATTGAACCTCATTACAAGTCTGGGTCAAAACCTTTGCTTTCACATGCCCAAATCAGGTCAAGAGAGTTATGTAAAAGCAATTATAATTACAAAATAGAAATATTTCTCACAGAATGAGAACTGGGATATTTTTATATGTGCCGTACAAAAAATAAGTATACTTCAATAGTATAGTATATATAGTTACTTAGTAAGTATACCTAAGTAAAGATCAAGAATGTTTTTAAGTGTAGTTTATGTGTACTAATATCAATTTATCATTATTTAAATTGCACTCCCTTTCAGTTTACATTCAATTCAATTCAATTTTATTGATATAGCCCTTTTCACAATGAGCATTGTTCCAAAGCAGCTTTACACACTGTAAAAATGTTTTGATTGTAGTCAGCTAAACTTAATTTAGTAAATTAATCCAATTGTTTTGTCCAATCTAGTTGATTTAACATAATTATGTAAGTTATCTCAACTTTTGGCAGTCAGTACAACTAAAAAAAAAACAAGGCAAAAAAGAAACTTAAAAAGATGAGTTGAGATTTTTTACAGTGGGGGAGAAAAGAAAACAGAAAAACACAACAAAGGTAAAATCACCAAACCTTTAAGTTAATTTAATAAAATAAAATAAAATCAGTCTTCCGGTGAGCAAGCCGACACGGCCCTGTGTCCCAAACTCCAGGGATAAAAATATGGAGAAAAAAAACTCGAAAGAAACCAGTATACGGTATCGGCCCCAAAAAATCCTAACGTTCATTTATCTTTGAACAAACTGTTGCCAATAAATTAGATACATACATACTGGCAAACTGCTGCATAACTACAGCAAAACTTTACACAGTGTATGCTTGATGATAGATGTGGAGTAAATTCCTATTATCACTGTTTACAAGGAAGATTGAGCTCCATTTACAGCTATTCCACCCCAAAGCAGATATACAGTACATAAAGTATATTGCTGAAAGTAGGCCGAAAGTATAGGTTTAGTTTAAAAGAAGTATGAACAAATCTCTTTTTATAGGGGTTATTATAGAGAAGCAGCATGAGCTTTGGAGGATTTGAATGTCAGGTGAAAGGGAGACATTCCCATGGCACTGCTTTAAACAGCAAGGTAGATGATGAATAGAACAACATAGGGGGTCTATAGAGTCATAGAGTTTCTCTGTAATAGACAAACACAGAGAGAGCTATTGCTTAGCTTGAAGGAAGAAATCCACAATAGGATTATTATTAACATTAATGATTCATCATTTATAATCTCCCATGGTTAAAAAGGCTACGTTGATTTGTGTTTCGGTAATTCTGCAATGCGTGGTTAGAGCAATGCCCGAGAGAATGCACCCATGAAATAAATCAACAAAAATACAAATAAATAAAAAAATAAATAGGTGAAAATGAATAAAGGGAAGTTCCCTCCTGCTGAGCATGGCTGGCACATTGAAACGGATTTTCTGCAATCTGCCTTCAGTAAATTCTCCCCTGATAATGATAATACACCAAGGAGCTAAATGGCCAAATGAACAGTTATTTAATACACTCATTTGCATCGTGGTGTTTTTGTAAAAATATCTTTTATAAATTATGTTCTACTATGTTCTGTAGATGATATCTGAAATGTGCAGAACATGGCAGAATGGACGTTAGTGATTTTGTTAATTTAATACTAATGACACATTCGCATATGCTGTATGTACATTAGTATATTTTTACTTAGCAATCACCTCATCTACCCATCTATCATCTTACCTGATAAGCTCGAAAGCTTGTTCTCCCGCTGGACCCCGGGGGGTGTGCTCTGGGTTCGGGCCGGTTCCGAGCTCAGCGCACTCGCCCTGTCCAGGGTAGAGTGCTCCGGGTTCGGTAGATCCAGCGAGCTTTGAGCCCGTTCCCCGGGCAGCATGCCAAATAAGCATATCGTTTCTATCCCTGCTCTATTGCTATTATCTGCGTAGGTGAACTCATGAATAGAATGTCACTTGCACATCATGTTCTTTCATTTCCAAAATGATGGATGAACAAGAAATATTTCAACCGTCATAACCCCTTGACTCATTATTCCGTAATAATAAAATAATAAACATTTGATTAAAAATGCAAAATAACATGTTTTCCAAAATGATAAATGGACACCGTATTTGTTTAGCTTGGAATTATCCTTCTTGTTGGCAGTATATAATATGACATATACTGTGCAGTATTTGAAGTCTGTGTTTATTTCTAAACCAAGCCATTGTGAGAGTAGTATGTGGCTGGTAATATGATGACCAAGATGACCTGCTCTAGGTAAAATTAAACATCTTTTAGTAAACTACTAATATAAGTGATGAGTTTTCATCTCATGTTGGTGAACATTTGGAAAAAAATCTACTGTTCAGTTCATTATGACCAAAACATTTAAAGAAGAAAAAGCTGAAAAGTGCACCCTTAATTATGTTGATAATATATAATTCAACAATCTGAACATGGTCAGCCATTATACAAACCTTACAATTGTCAGATGGTCCTTTACAAAAAACTAAAACTCAAGTGTTTTCCAGATTTAGAGTCATTGAACTATCAAAACAAACAAGGTAATTGAAAGCACAGTAGTTTGTCTGACCAATTTCTAAAGCAATCATTTCATGTGTAGAAGGACTAGTCGCTGTGCAATTATGGCAATTGTTTATCAAATTTGATAAACAAAAATATTTTTTTAAATCATTGTTTTTAGCTGTGATAAATTTAGTTGAGTATTCTACTATGAAATGGGAAAGGAATATAAATCAAGGTTAAATTTGTTTTATGGAGTGGCTTGGGCTAAAATAAATTCTATACAACAAAAGCTCACATCTGAGCACACAATACAAGTAAATGGTGATCAGAGACTGTCAAAACAACTCCACCATGTACCATAACAGTACTCACTTTGTCTAAAAAACTGCAGTAAGATTTTTGGGTGAACTATCCCTTTAAGAATAAAGATAGTATGCAAATGTATTACATCAACAGTCAACTGTTGTTTCACAGAGTTATGCTAATGGCCAAATAGAGCACATATAATAAGAGTCTGTGTGTGTGCGTGTGTGTGTGTGCGTGTGTGCGAGAGAGAGAGAGAGATAAAGAAAAAGTCATAACATTGAATGGATCATACCACTAAAGAGGAACTAGAGCATGGCAGAGTGCACAAGGCTGCACTCCCTTTCTGGCACTTTATACTTTATCAGCCTGCTCATCATTTTCTGTCATGGGTGGACACAGTTCTCCAGTGAGCTGTGAGCTTGATACACAAGTGAGGGCACAACCTTTTATTGGCAGAGGAAGAGCAGAGAGGAAATTTCCTAAGTGTCTGGGTGCCTGAAGCTACACTTCTCTTTCTTGTGTTATCCCCTCCTTACAGCCAGGGGCAGTCTCCTCAACATGAACAGGGACGACACATGCTTTGGGACTTCTTACAAAGAACAACATAGAAAATGTTTTCTTTATAGACAGACAGAGCTTTAAAATAACACCAGCTTCGGGTGGAATCGGTGTTATTTTACGATTTTGGCACAGGTTTCCTATGGAACCAAGGATGTGCTTGGTAATTTTTGTCTTGGGACAGGAAGGGCTTCACTAAAGCTGTGTAATCACAGCAGAGTTGTTTAATTACTTCCCTGTCATATTCGTTCGGGATTTTCCTGATGCTTTAAGCCAGAGGGATTGCAGGAAAGATTGGAGCACTGTGGTTGACAGCCCACTAACAGCAGGTGATTAAATAGCTCTACTCGATCCATATCACTGGTAAATATGAGTCATGGGTTTGAGCTGGACTCTAAAGGAAATGCACAAATGTTTAGGTAAAACACTTTTAGAGATTGATGCATGTTAAGCATGGTACCTGGTTTAGCTGGTTATGAGCTGGCCCTAACTAGCTCCTGCTCAGGACCAGATCAGAACCAGCTAAGGACCAGCACATGACAAGTTTAAACCAGCTCAAACCAGCTAGCATGCTTCAGAGCATACCTAACCTTTTCCACAGGCATATTGAGCATTTCAACACAATTTCATGGCAAACTGTAAATATTTTATGAGGTGGCTAATTCATATGAAGTTGTACAATCTCTAGTATGGTATTTTTGTTCACGGTTTTGCTGCATCCACTCACAAAATAAAGTTTTTATATTTTTACGGTAGGAAATGTATCAAATATCTTCATGGAACATGATATTTACTCAATATCCTAATGATTTTTGGTATAAAAAATAATAATAATTTTGACCCAAACAATGTATTGTTGGCTATGACTGCAAATATACCCGTGCTACTTGTGACTGGTTTTGTGGCCCGGGGTCACATATGCATCTTTTTAGATTTTAACATGCTACTGTATAGTCCACACAAAATTACAAGTTTATTTTTTCTAAGCAAATAAAGTACAATCTTATACCTTCAGTAACCTGCTTGGTAACCTCCAGAGATAGACGTGCACTGGGTTGAGAATCACAGGTCTAATGCGTTTGTTAATATATCCAGTTGGTATCTGTTTTTTGCAAGCATCCATTATTAGGTACATTTTCCTTTGAAGCCATCTGTCAAACAACCTCTTTGTATGCGTGTGTGCGGGTGCACGACTGTGTGTGTTCTTGAGTGTGAACGTACATGCCACATGTGCGCGTGCATATCATGGCTCATTACTTGTGAGCATTCGCAAACACTCACAATACAATGCAAGCTGACTGCCAATATGGCTTCTGTTGCTCAGGTGTGAAGCGAATTTATGTTGATGATACGGGAGTTGGGTGTCCGCCAAACAATATGGCACCGTGCAGCTGTGTTCAATTTAGAGTCATCGTCTTTGAAAGAGTGAGTACCCAAAGCAGCCGCCGACTGAACTCCTGCCTCGCACGATACAATCTGCTCTCATCTTCATTCTGTGGAGCACGGAGTTTGTGTCCAGCAGCACTATTGCTCAATTTATCAGCTGAGCCACAGAAATAACATTGTATCACATTTCCAGAGAGTCTGGGATAGTTATACAGATTGACACAAATCATACTGAGCTTTTTTAGCTGTTGGACTAACTGGTCTCCCAGTATGACCAGCTGATTTGTGCTTGAAAACTATCTAATCTATCTTTTTTGCATCATTTACTCACCTTCATGTCATTCCAAACCAGTACTACTTGTATTGTACCTATTTTCTTCTGTGGAACACAAAAGTAGATATTTTTGTGCAAAACTTGAGTCAATGGGGGATAATGTTGTTTGGTTGGCAACATTCTTCAAAATATCTTCTTTTGGGTTCTGCAGAAGAAAATAAGTCTTACAGAATGACATGAGGGTGTATAAATAATAAAATAATTTTCATTTTTGAGTGAACTATCCCTTTAAGACAAGCAAACCAGCCCAGGCTTTTCTTTAGTCAACCGCCAACCACAAAAAACTGAACAACCATTTTTCTTTTTTGTCAAAAAATATAGATAATAAATTCAGATATTATTACAATGTGCAATTCATCATCCGGAGCCAGTGAGATGTGCATTTCTGGCAAGGTATGGATGCACTGTCATTTGTATATGACTTAAACAGAGAGTCAGGTTAAGTGCTACTGATTTATCAGTTTTATAGAAAAGACCAATGATCTCATATCACCCATCATTCATTACCCTTGTTGTCTCATTACATTTGGAGGTTGTGTCACCATGAGGCATTATGCTGAGAGGAAATGGGAAGGTATTAAACAGGGTGTTGTCAGCGCTCTGCATCTACCCTGTATGAATGATATGAATAGTGCTTTGGGCATCCATGTGGAGCATATTTTTAATAAGCGAACAATGTGCTTTTCTGTTTTCACCACAATGCTGTCTTGAAGCACTCTGGCATGAAGAGCCTCTATGTGCAAAATCAGTAGCACAAAAGTGGAGAGGTATCATCTAGAAACATGCTTGGCAAAGAAATCTCATCACATCCAAACATTCAGAGGGTTCTGTTGTCAATAGTGTTGTCTGTCCACTAGTGAGTAGCAGAATGCTTGTGGCCATATTACAGAACATGTTCTTGTGTGTACTTTGACCGAGAGTGGAAGTGAGTCAGTAATTGGAAGCAAGCGATATTGACTTTAGCTCTGGAACTGTAAAAGGAGAGACATCTAGTAATTCCGATAATATATAGTTAGTGATGCTTTGCTCCAAGATGCTTGTCACTGATATTGGGATTTATACAGTAATACCTCAGCCAACACCATACTATGAGAACAAACTTCACAGACATGTTTCTGCATTTGTGGTACATTTTTTTCACAAAGTAAATTCTAATGATCCAGAAAATAAATCATTGTCAGATCAAACATCATAAAGATTAAGCGTTTACAACCTTTACAGAGCCCGGATGCCCCCAGACAGACAATGATAGATTGATTTGTTTCTCTCAAGGTTATTTTAGTTTACTGTTAAAAGTTAAAATGTTAAAAGTTTCTGTTTATTGAAATCACATAAAATGTTGGTATAAAAATGATTGGAAAAACCTAAACTAAACCAAATGTTGCCTCTGAAATCAACAGAAATAACTTTAAGGCATTCAAATTATACAGTAATAATAAACCTATATCTTAAAAAATAACATAAAGCAACATAAAAAATAAACAAATAAATGATAAAATGACAATATTTACATAATTGCACAAAAATGAACATAAAAAGATATTTAAGATCTTAAAATAAAAGCACATTTAAAATATTAATGAAACTAAATAAAACTAAAAACAAAACTATAATAACAGTGGTTTCACTTTATAAAAACATACCATACAACATATACAAATCATAAGTTTGCTGATCATTAGAAATGTTGCATATATTTGACCCTGAACCACAAAACCATTACTAAGTATCACAGGTACATTTGTAGCAATAGCCAACAATTCATGGTATAGGTCAAAAATATTGATTGTCCCATGAAGATGTTTTGTAAATTTCCTACTGTAAATATTTAAAAACTTTATTTTTGTGAGTGGATGCAGCAAAATTGTGAACAAAATTGGCCGGAAACACAAACTTTACTGGCTGCTGCCGCTCTTTGGGAATTACTCACTCAAAGCTTAGAATTTAGAATACATAAATGTATCAGTAGATCAAGCAGAGAGATACCGTAAGACAACATGGTGTCCTAAACTAAATAGCTGTTACGCACCTCACATCTTGTATTCATCAAGCTCAACATTAAGTCTCACCTAAATATATGCAAAAATCCAATATATACTTCCAGACAAACCTCTCCCAGTCTCTAACTATTTAATGCCATCCAAGGCTTCCCTTTACCAATAAGGCCGTGCTTTAAATGCAGGTATGGGCGAAGGAACCTTGTGGTCCATGGAAATGAGGTAGTGCTGATAAATGGCTGTGATTAGCGACTCTGAGCATGTGGTTTTATGGCCTAGCGGCTTCTCTGTTATCACTTAAACCTGAGGCAAGATGCTTCATCATGGACCCAGAGCAGCTGACAGGTTTCGCATACAACATAACAAGTTTCCAGTATCCAGTGCTATAAAACTCAAAATTATCTGGCCAAATAAGCTGGTCTCACCTATAAGCCCTTTGAAAAAAGATAATTGTTTTCAAGGAGAATGAAAATGAGCCGACAGGTTATTGTTCTATGGGGGCAATATATTAAAAAAGCAAATGCTTTTTGTGCATATTTTATGCCCTGCCGTGACAAAACATAATCAAATATTGCAATACTATTTTAGTTTGTGCTGCTACTAAATCAGAGGTCACGGTTATGGTCACTTTAAACAAATAACCTCATTATAGATTGTGTCAATAAGCATTATTGAGAAACCCCCCCCCCTCATAATAGTTCATTTGTGAAAACAGAGCAGTATTTAACAGAGCAATTCAACAGTTTGAATGCTTCTTTCAAAATATTGTGATTAGATTACATCAGAGTAGGTTAAGCTCAGCTGGATACAGTGTAACGTGTAAATCACAGCCTGACACCGCAGGCACGGGCTTATTCACCAGGCGAGATGACTTAGAGACGCTACTTCATGAACTTTATTTTATAGGATCTGATTAGTGTTCTCTGTGGGGTGTCATTCCTTTATGAGGTGTGGTTTGTGCTCACGCTTCCGTACCGTTCTCACGGCCTTGATCAAAGAGGGCTTTTTTGAAGCAGTTGCCAGTTTAACTCAATATTACGTGTAAATGAGCACCACAATGTCCTGGAGGCAAGCGTTCTTTCTGTCTGTGGTTTGGTTTCATTTGCCGTGATAAAACATTCATTAATATCTCATTCATGTAAAAGTGCAATTTCTGTAAGAATTAAATGTACAATACTTACGCTTTGGATTTGCGAAACATTGCGTTGTTTTAGTAGCACGGTATTTATGACTCACATTTGTAATCTTGAGGGAAAATGTGTAAATGATTGAAACCATGTTTATTTTAGAAAATAAGTGTTATCCAGTTACACTTACTGTGTCAAGTAAGGACATAGGTAAGTTTTAGTGCAGGTTAGTCTAAAAGCAGCAAGAATTTGCTGTAATGTGAGAAGTGGCAATCATTTATTATACTCAATGATTAAACGTTTCATGTGGGAAAAACATTTCTAGGTTTAGTAGTCTTACACATTTGAAAAAAAGTGCTATTTGTGTTATTTTAAAATGTTGATGACTTTATGATTTTTTATGTGGAAAATACAATAATAGCAATTGGAATCCGAGCAGTGTCAGATGAGTTTTATGTAAGCTGTAAGGTACGAGAGATTGTGCTTTATTGTGAATAGTCACGGCTGAAGGGCAAAAATCAAACAATAATAGTGGAAAACTTTAAGGCGAATGTCCGTTTTCAAACCTAAGTACCTAAAAATGAATTTTTCCTGACTAATTTATGTTTTTACCAACGCCCATGTACATGATGTTGTTTATACGTCATAGTCAAAGAGCATACGGGTCACATGACAATAAAACATGCATTATGTTTGAAATGTTTTCATACTCTCACTCATACTATATATAATGTACTGTAACGATCAGGTTAGGGTTAACAAACCCTGCAGTAACAGGGTTGAGCAATTGAGATCATGTCGCTCTATCATTGGCGGTGGAACGGGGCATAAGTGTGCTGTGAAGTTAGGTGCAGCGGTCATAGCTGTTGACCAATCAGAATCAAGGACTCGAACTAACTGTTTTATATGTTAAACATGCACTTTTGGGGAACTAGCAAGTATGCATTCATTATGTTGTGGACTACAAACTAAAGAATAATACTGTAGGCTTGATGTAGGCCTTTGGTCAGTACCTTTGGTAGTGCCACGATACAAGAAGCTAAGCTTGACTGGGAATATAGTCATGTTGTACAATCTTTTTGCTGTTATAAAATCCCTAGATGATGGCTTAGCTTTAGTATTTCTTTCTTAGGTTCCCTTTGACAAGATCTCTAGTATACCTCAACATTTCCAAACCTTATATGACAACACAATCAAAGAAAAGAAAGGCAGTAACAGTCACAACAGAGCAGCCCTTTCTGCATGACTGGATGAAGCAATTCTATGTTCTCAACCAGAATCTGCACGAGCAGACTTGAAGGACTTCTACAATTATTACTTCTTGGATGTTTTTGCTTCTGTTGAAAAGTTTGTGATGGCCAATATCTGAAAAAAAGGATATATTTGCTAACATGTTAGCTGTTTTACAAGTTTCATTTTCAAGATCAGGAAATGTTGTTTAGCGATTTTTCTGCATCCACTCACAACAATAAAGTTTTGATATATTTACATTAGGAAATGTACAACATACCTTCATGGAACATGATCTTTATTTAATATCCTAATGACCCATACAATGTATTTTTAGCTTTTATTACAAATGTTCTTGTGCTACTTATGACAGGTTTTGTGATCCAGGGTCACATATTTTCAAATTATAGATTCAGATAATGGTAAAATGGCACCCAAAAACCTTACAGTATCTAATAAACAAAGCAAATAAACAAATGAACACATAGAAGTATATTTGCAAGTATAATTAGGTTTTCAGACTAGATGTAGACTAATGCCAAATTTCTTCCTCAAGACATATGCTGATGAAGTTTATTAATGAGAGGAACACATTGAAACTGATGAAGTGGATTCAGAGCAGGAAATTGGTAAAAACAAAAGTAAAATGTCAAATTTGAAATTGTAACAAGAAGCTACAGGGGAATAATGGAGTAGGTGTTTGTGAAAGATGACATGCAAATGCCCTCATTAATCTACCATGATACAGTGAAGTCGCAATTTATAAGCTGCAATATGACATGTTCGCTGTATTTTCTTTAAGGAAAAGTATCACAAACATATCATTCTTAATATAAATCATTTTAAGTGCAACAAAAAGCAGATGTTTTGTATGTACAATAAAAGTCCTAATAGTTAGTGTTCGTAAAAAGTTAGATTGAAATGTAAATATTCATTATTATTTAACTGCTTCATCTAATTTTCAACGAGTGCACCAGTTTTTCTGAAAACCCACCGTTGAATTAAAGACAATGAAGAGTAAACAGATGTGAATCTTGTGACCTGGTAAATTTGCTCATATACTCGAGGCCTACACGTTCATTAACAAGAGCCCACAAGGAGACTCAGCTACCATAGCAACAGGGATATGCAAGTTGCACAGAAGATACACACTGTGATGCAGTGAGCTACCAGAATGCACACCGGTTGATCTGGATGAAAGCATGTTTGGGTCAGTATGCATGCCAAGGTCCAACAGTCAAAACTACTGGTCTATGACAGCCTACATAAGCATCTAATCACTGATGGATGTAGTGGAATAATACATTAAAAATGCCACCCAACCTGCACACGCTTGCGCACGCACGCATGCACACACACACACACACACACACACATTCAAAGTGGATGGCAAAAGGCCACAAAGCAATCTGGAACTGTATTAGAGATAAGACCTTAAAGTGTAAAGTGTACTGAAGTGTGCATTCATCCATATTTCTTTCTATGTCAAACCTTCACTGTTTTTATTGATCACCCTGCTGTGAACGTATGGCCATCCAGGCACAGAAATGAAATCTAGGAATCCCTCTGATAGGCAGTCTGCTCAGTTAAATGGTTGTTGTGTAATGGTGAGGGACCACTTTACCTTACCTACCCAGGTAATGCAAAGCTTTGATTTATCGTGGCAATTTTCAGTTTCCATCTAAAAATTGCTTCTTTCAGACAATAAAAGAGTACAACATGTAAAACTGAAAACTAATAGAGAGCAGGTAGGTTTATATATGATAACAGTTGTAACTCGTGAGGTGGCTCCACAAAAACAATCCGTCTAATGATAATATACAGACCTAATCACAAAATAAGACTTTTTCAGCTTTGATTTGTTGCAAAGACGCGTGTACTTCAATGTTTGCCTTTCTTTGCCCTGTCCAAGGACGGATGAGCATCTTAAACCCGAGGTGTGCAGTCGACTTCATGGCGCTGCACAGACCGATCAACGTGCGACAACGAAGTACCGCGAGAGCAACTGGAAACAACATGTATCACAGAACACACATCATATCAACAAACCAACAGGGCGCAACAGAATATGATGTTTGATCAATAATGTTTATGTCAATAATCTTTTGGGGAGTTCAGAGGGTCAGATCCAGCACCCACTTACACTGACATTGTAATCGTGATTTAATTGTAGTCAAACTCCAATTTTTAACCAAGGTTTATCCCAAAGCAAAACAAATGCAGAGGCACATGTGGAGGAAGTCAAAGCAAATATTAAAATGTAAACGATAAGGAAACTTGTCAATGTTCAGTTGGATTTATAGTAAGACTAGATGTGTTGTATTTAAACCAGTATGCTTTTATGGTCCCTGATAGCAATACGTTGATCAAATTTCAAGGTGGAAGTTAGGGAACCTTTTGTGAGACTTTTTATTAACATCCTTCATTGCTTGATACGTCAGACAAGGGGACTTGAACCACTGTGTCTGCATGAGAACATGGTTATCTTTTTAGACACCCTCTTAACTCTTTGATGTCGTTTGGAAAAACACAAGGAAATGTCATCATAGGCATGAGCAGGGTGAGTAGTCTAGTAAGTGAAATTACAGTAGTCAACATTTGAAGGGGATCAAAAAAGTCCATCAAAGTTTTCCTAAGACAACAATGTGTATTGTTCTTCTTGGGACAACTTTGATTAACCTTTTCGATCCAAAAATTTCAGTAGTAATTTGGAAGAAATGTTGACACTATTACACAGAATTAAACAAACACTATCACAATAAACACATATGTATAATTGTAAATTAAGAAAAAAATGAAAATAATTATGTGGTGTCTTAATTCTTTCTGAGACTGTATATATAGCTTAATAAATTACTCTTGGTCAAATCACTGACTTCATGAATTCACCTCATGTTCTGTGGCTCATTCCATAACAGCTCCTGAAACAAAATAATTTTCAGAAGGAGCCGAACACAGGCAAACATCAATCCAGGTATCTGACAAACCAGCATGCATATGTAAAAGGTAATAATCTTCCAGGTAGTGATAAACAACATAATTAGATTTGGCTGGGCAGTTCTTGTGTGGGTTCGGTTCAAGTGTAAATGAATCGTGATATATTGTTATAATACTTGCCCGCTGGCCATTTTTAAATGCGTAAATAAATGTGTACGTTGCCCTTTGAAAATAGAAATGCCATTAGTTTACAATGTATGGCTTCAAAGTAACTAATACACCATTCAAAACAACATCAAGGAGTTTAGAGGCGTTTCTTAGTAAGTTTTTGAGTAATGAGGCTTTGATTTGTTATAGAACCTCAAATCCCATCTAGAAAACAATTACACATCGCCTGTGCCAGAAGTTGTAACCGTACAGCCATGATTACTTTTGCAAAATGAAGAAAGCCGACAAAATAATTACCCAAGCATCTCATTACCTTATTTGTAGGCAGAGATTGGACCCTAGAGAGAGATCAATGTGTTTAATAAATACCCACCTCAAGACTAAGCCCAACTTCTAGCAGATCAAACTAACCACAGGGTTAATTTGGCTCATGGATGAAGGGTTGATCCATTGACTTCCATCTCTCCTCTGACTGACCATCAATCAATCACTAACCACCGTCATCAGCAAAGGTAAATAAAAATCAGCGACTGATATATACTACAGGGCAAAAGTTTAGCACGTGGTATTTCGCGAAATATATTCACGACGTATTCACAAGCCGCACTTAAATAACCCTGCTTATTATAGATTGAGCTTTATTCATTTATAGGACTGTAACCTCTGTTCCGTGATGGAGGGAACGAGACGTTGTGTCGACAGATGGGGTTGAACTTGAGAACCAATCCCTTCCGAAAAGAATTTCAAAAGGCCAATGAACTTGGCGAATGGCTGACCCATGCCAGTCCCCGCCCTGGACTTCCGGGTATAAAAGGAGGACGGCGTGCGCATTCATTCATCTTTGTGCTAAGCAACCGAGAGGCTTCTCCCGATCACTGCAGCGGACAGCGTTGTGGCATGAGACACAACGTCTCGTTCCCTCCATCAGGCAACAGAGGTTACAGATGGGGTCCCATGGCCATGGCACTAGGCCATGTCACGACTGCCTGCGGAACAACACTGACTGGCCTGGGCATGTCACAGGTGAAGCTTTTGCGAATCGCAACCCTTCCAGCGTATGAGAAAAGGATAAACTAGGTAAGTGGGTACCCTTATCATTGGCCATCACAGGCAGTGGCCTTGTTTCTTTAGTAGCGAGATAGCCGCCCGGCACCGCAAGGGAACACTAGAAAGCGCTACTCCCTCGCAGAGGAAGCACGCTACGGAGACCACATCCCGCCGCAGGAGATAACATGTGGAGATGCCAGCATGGTCTCACCAATGGGGGAGAGCTACATGGGAACAGGCGTGAGAGCCGTTCTAGAAGGGTGGCGACCTCAGCCCGAAGTAAGGGAGCGCTCTCTCCTCGCACTGAGGTGAACAGAGCGCCCCGAAACCTGGGCGGGCATCTGTCGAACTGGATCACGTAGCCGAGACGGATCGTCCTCTCTAGCCAATGCGACGGTGTGGATAGCTCTAGCCAAGCTTCCAGGGGAGGTTCAGTGGCTGGCAGAGCGGTCGCGTCGCCATGGGGAGTGCCAGGTCTTCGTGAGCACCTCTGGGAAGAATGTGGCACGCTACAACCCCAGGGACCACGCATCCAACTGTGAACGAATCGGAGATGGCGGTGTGGTGCACTGCAACTCGATGTCCGCGGCTGCCTGGGCAAGCATGGCTGACATCTCAGTGTCGGTAATTATGCTATTAGTGCCCACAGAAAGCAGGCAGTAAACTAAACTTTTTTTAAAAGGGATGTTTGTGTACCTTGTGTTAGGTTCTATCAATCATGACAGCAGCAGTTATTCATCAAATGATGAGCAAATGATCCAGGTATGTGATGTTGCACAATTTCGCCAATGCAACCAGTCCTCACAATTCATCTTAGTGAATTCCCCACTGTTTCTATAGCGTTTCAAGCTTATTTATGGCATCAATCATGACCACAAATTTACGATTTCAAACTTTTATTTTTGGGGTTCCATGTTCCAAAAATGAGACTGGTGTGCGATTTTATAAACCAAACCGAGACTTAGCAAAATAAATCAGGGACAAGACACAATTACTAATCTTAAAAAATGTATAGTCTATTTGCAAAATCGTGGAATGCGTTTTGAAGTAGGTGAACGAAAACCTTGAGAAGAGCGGAGGAACCTTGGCATCTTATTGTAGACCACCTGACAGTGCAGTTCTTTGCCAGTGGGAAAGTGCTGTTGTAAAGATCACTAAATTGTATTAGCCATGTGACCTTGGCACAGTATCTGAGCTGGGTCTGATCCAATGGGATATAATAAGTAATGCAGGAGAGCAGAGAAGAGCAGACGGGGTAATGGACCATTTGACCAGAGGCAGACATTTAGTTCTAGGGACCAAGATGCAAGACTGCAGTGCTGATAATATTGGAGCAATTGTAGGCAGAGGAAAGTAAAAAAGACAAATGCAGCTGTTATACATCATGTGAAGCTTTTTCCAATGAAACAGCAGGCGTTCTGACTAAAACAAGCTCAAAGGCGGCACAGTCAAAAGTGGTAACATGCAGTTCTAACTTGAAGGATCAGTTTTTCTGCACTGTAAAAAAAAGTGGTAAGAAAAAAAGTAACCTGGCTGCCTTAATTTTGAGTTCATTCAACTTAAAAAAAATATTAGTAGCAAACTCGTCATTAACTAATATTTTTAAGTTGCATTTAAACAAAATTTTAAGGTTTTAAGTTGAACCAATATTTCTTTCTTACAGTGTACTAAGCCTTAAATGTTATTTTGGTTAACGTGACCTATTTTAGTCTGGTTAATTTAATGATGTTTGAATTTACCAGCTAGTTTAGATGTTACCACATAAAGCACACTTTAGACAAAATGTTTTTGTGTAAATGAAATGTTGAGAGAGCCTAAGATTTTTAGCGCCTCATAACATAAAATCTAGTATTTTTATAGTATTCTTTCATGTCTCCTTTTCATCTTCACATTTAAAACAGGAAATCTGACAAACCAGAACAAAGCCCATTTTAGCAATGCTGTGAGGGCCGTACCATGACAAAATGACACAGAAATGGTTATGAAAATGTCAAGCTATGCAAGGGTATGGAAATAGCTTTGTAATAAGCGAATGGGATAAAACTTTTACTGTGAAGATGATGAAACGAAATCCAGAAATAAAAAGCAAAGGTCAAGGCTTTTTCACCTCACCTAATTTTAGTCACACATACACCATATGTTAGATTGAATGTGATACATCTGCTGAACTTTTAACATCTGTATTACAGTTCTGAGCACAGGTTCCTCTAAATGGCTTCTGGAATTGGTAATATTTAGTTTGTGGGTGGAAGAAATGTTTTTCTAAAATAGTCCCGTACTGTAAATTCAATCAATCATTTTGATTGGGTTACTGAGGGCTTCAATGCACACATGGTTTTCGAAAGCCTTGTGTGAAATGTGAACTTAAACAGCTATGTCTGAAGTCACTGTAACGTCATTTAAGTAATTGACTCTTATACATTTCCTATGTTGCTTTGGTTAAAAGAAAAACATCTATCAAGCGCATAAGTGCGAATGTAACCTTAACAACCCCATTCCTCTTATCAGCGACAACTCGAGCTGAAATGAAATTGTTTCGGGTTGGAATTTAGCTCTCAGAGTTCAGCCTTGTGCTCAGATGATTCACTCTTGTTTGTGTGATTTATCAAATGCGCATGAGGCACATATTGGACTTCCAGAGATTGTAGGATTGTCGCATGTTCGTTGCTTTGCTTGTGACTCACTAAATTGTTTCGTGCTCTAGGGAACAAGCATATGGCTTATGGGAAAGAGAAATCATTGTTTCTTACAGTTATGCCTCTTCACACAACACAGAGTAAACATTTAAATTCAGAGACTGCATGAGACATCAATCACGAGTTTGTCCTGAGCCGTAACCCCCTGGATTGGGTACTAAAAAGGACATTTTCTTTAAACAAACAAACAAATTCAGAAATGTTTATAGGAAATACATTCAAAAAAGAATAGTTGGTAACACTTCAATATATGGGGCAATTATTAACTAGTTGTTATTAACATGCCTATTATTGGCACATTACCTGTTTATTAGTAAAGCACATATTCGGCATGACCTCTACATCCTACACAATACCTAAACCTAACAGTTACTTTACTAACAACAATAAGCTACAAATTAAAAGTTTATTGGGGAAAAAGTCATAGTTAATGGTTTGTTAATAGTTAAAATCGCCCCCTACACTGAAGTGTGACCAAATAGTTGTATGCACATGAATCCATACAGTCCCATCTGATGTAAAACATATACATTATACGTAAAACATATACAGCCACGGAAAAAAGTAAGAGATCAATGTTCAAACATTCCAAATGTTTATTTAATTGTAGCATTACTAGATGCATTGTGGTCATCTCAGTCCAGTGTCTGTTGAATTTCAACAAAATCAAACAGCAATGTGAAAGACTGACAGCATGACAAGACACATGAAAACTGTGATGAAAACTTTCCCTTGATACATGTACAAGTATTACTGTTGTATTGCTTAAAAGTAGGGCTGTCAAATGATTAATCGCGATTAATCGCATCCAGGATAAAAGTTTGTGTTTATATAATATATATCACTGTGCATATGAATTTTGTATTCATAAAAACATATAGGCCTACATACATGCATATATTTAAGAAAAATATAAAATATTACAATTAATAAACATTTCAATATAACTTCAATTACTGGTAAATATAAATAAATACATTTACATTTTTCCTATAGGCCTACATGTATGTGTATGTTTTTATGAATACAAAATTTATATGCACATTACACAGACACATTGTCACGGTACGGGTCACAGCCAGAAGAGCACACCACCGGATTTCCATTCAAAACAGGGTTTATTTCAGACAGGTACGTAATCCACACAGGTAACATACATACAAACAGGCAGGAAATAACAACAACACTAAAGAACTTAACTCAAATGACAACTTAAATACAAGTGCAAACTCAGAACAGGTGTGGGTGAAACAAGGGACAGGTGCAGAAACAATCATGATGTTTGCTGACGGGGTGCAAGGCATTCTGGGGAGTGAAGTCCAGTGACGGGAACGGGTGGCAGACAGGCGTGTTACACATATATTATGTAAACACAAACTTTTATTCTGAATGCGATTAATCGCGATTAATTGTTTGACAGCCCTACTTAAAAGTGAATATGAGCTTGTTTTCTTTGCAGTATTCTTTTCTGTTATTTTGACCTGTTTCACCAGTTGTCATTTTCTGCAAATAAATGCAAATAAAAACAATATTTTTATCTCAATTTTGGGAGAAATATTGTTAGTAGTTCACAGAATAAAACTGAGTGTTTTGAAACATACAAGAAAGTGATTTTTATATAATCACGAAAATAGTTGCGCTTTTTAATTCTAACATCAAGTCTGTGATGTAAAGCTAAGCCAGAGTGACAGATTTTTATAAGAGGATTTTTACTTTTGCATCACAGCAAAGACTAACAGATTATATAACTTATGTACATATGTATGAGACCACATGTTTCTGTATTCATACTGTAATGCTCTGATTTATAAAATAAAAAGTTTACGCTAGATTTTTTATAAATAATGTTTTATTAGCTGTCATAGTAAATAATATGATTTTCTCATTTGTGAGTATCTTATAATAATGTTGAATCTAGATTGTATTTTTAAATAAGCAATATTTAGTATGTTTATCAGTTTTCTTTGTAGGGACTCCTGGCTGGTTGCTACAATGTGGGTGGATCTTAGGTTTTAATATCTTTGTGGGACATTACGGTTTAATGGAGCCTACACCTGACACACACACACACACACACACACACACACACACACACACACACACACACACACACAGACACACACAGACATGCACACGCATAAGCAATAAACCTTGCTAGTTTAACTTTTAATTTGCTGAATGTACAGTATAACAGCGCTTTGAATATCAAATGAATTTGCCATCAGCATGTATTGAGAAGAATCTCAGTCACTTGCATTTATGCATTTGGCAGCCAACAGCACATTCAGCTTTACATTTTATCACTATGTGAACTCCTTGGGAATCAAACCTTGGCAATGCAAGCAGCATGCTCTACTAGTTGAGCTATAGGCAAGCTATTTTAGTCAGGCAATTCACCTGCCACATGTGAAAACATCGCATTTGTTAACCATAATCAAGATAAAAAAGGCAGAAGAAGGCTAATTCTGGCAGGTTAGTAAAGTAACTGAAATTAGGAACAAGCCCTCACGATATCACATCATGAATGCAATAAGACACGCAAGCATGTCCTCAGGATAGACGGCAGATATCCTAGCAATGGATGCATGTAAACATGGCAGGGTCAGTTAAGGGTTCACTGTTATTGCTCAGAATACGATTTCATTTCAAATGGCCTCAAGGTGGTACAGATGTCCCCAAAAGAGACAAATCATTTTAATGTGCTTAAATGGGCACCCGTATCTACTCAACAACAGCTTTTAAAGAACATTAAAGCTTTAGCGGAATTCCCATAAAAAGCAATCTTAACACGTTCTCTGCATTTTATTACTTTTCTATATTACAAATTGGTTTGAAAACTGAGCACAATTTCTACTTTCTGTTCTTCATAGCATTGTATTTTGTCAATAACTACAGTAATTTGAGTAAATACAATTTATCCACTTTTTGTAAAGTGTTCGATTAGCAAAGTGTGTACATTTCAATGCCGGCATGTCATTTAGGCACTGTTTGCCTACTATATCATGAATACTGAGTATTTCCTGCTCTGTCTTATTGTCATTTAGCATGTTTTGTAGTAAAGAAAGCATATTTGTACATAGCTACCTTAAAGGATCTTCTCTGCATTTTGCGAAGCCACATATTCAATTTATATTATCATTCTTACACATCCATACCATGAACAGGTCGACATAATACAGTTCTACAGTATGCAGGGAAGGAAATAGGACTAATTCATCTTTAATGATGTATTAGCTCTGACTATGAAATGCTGACAGCCTCAATTAATTGAAAACCATTATGATGATATGTACCGATTGTCATTGGCTCTGCTTTGGTGTATTAACTGCCCCTCTAATTTGGATCCTACCAAATCCCATATTTTAATTGTCATTTTTTAAAGCTGAAAATGAGACAGTAAAAACCATTTATAATTCATAAGGCCAGTTACCACAGACAGTATTAAAATTGTAGCTATTTGGCATCTGTTTTATGGGTTCTCATTATAAAAGACATTTGAATCACAAGGTGTGTGGCAGTTAATGGGCACTATTAGATTTTCTCAAATCGGCTTTTCTTTATTTCACATGACATCTAAGCACAGTGTTTCTCCATATAAAGAGAGATCAGATTCAGTGAGAGCTCTTTGCTCAGATTAGTGACAGTCTTTCAGAGAGCTTGGTATTTGCTTCCTAAATGATCCAGCTTGAGAAAATGGCTGCTCTTATCAACAGCAAAGAAAAGCTTTAATCGTTTACCTGAGGTCAGGAGTGGATTCAGAGATCTGCTTTAATGGGAGCCTCTATGGGTTCGTAATGATGGTCAAAGTAGTTTTGTTCGGGGGAAACATTTATTTTCAAAAGGAAAGATAACAGATATTGACTTTTTGAGAGATGAGATCTTTGCGTGCCAATGAGGATATCCAAGTCATTTTTCCTAACGACACACAAAGACATAAAGAGTAGTTTTGACAGGCGTGCTTACATTGATGTACACACATGGGATAAAACAACATCTTGCAATTGGAGAGTTTAATCATTCATTCACTATCAACTTACTGAGTGCACTTTCATGCTTTTTATTCCTATTTGAAAAGGCGAAACGAAACACAGTTACTGTAAGTTGTCTGTCATTGCCTTCATGGAAAAATGTCTTTTTGCTATTTTTAGCTTTTAGCTATTTGCCTTGTTGTATCCAAACACAGTACCAGAGTACAGCACTTCACTCTATTTGATTTGCATGCAGTTTTTCAAGGGCACTGCAAGAAGTGAGGGCCACCACTGCTGAGTGTCTACCAGCATGCCAAAGACATTGATCACTGACCTGTCTTGTTACGCTGACATAAACCTGCTGCCATGGCCAGGGCTTAGCCTCTGGCCCAGATCAAAGCTCTCAGCCTGAACGCACAGGTGATTAATGCCTTCTGCTACAGCCTGCACTCCGGTCACTGTGTCACTCACACAGACAGATGCTTTGCTATGGATCCCACAATCCCATTGATAATGCAAAGTCTATGCATCCAGCATACCACTAGGAAGCGTACACTTCCATCTGGTGTAGTTGTGTAGGTATTATGATTGTATAAGAAAGTGGCATTTACTGTCTTTTATATCAGTCTGTACAATATACATCCTAGCTATATGATGGGTCTTGGTTGACAGCATGCACAGGCTATTTTATGTGATGCATAACGTAAAATGATAGCACGCAAGGCATTGCGTTAATGTCTGCAGTGTTTTGCCTGGAATGTTAAAGAAGCAATCTGTGCTCATTCTTATAAACGAAGTTGATGTAATTTTCACAGAGCGACCATAACAAGAGGCTAACACTAAATAACACATTTTATCGCGTAAAACAGATAGGCTTGTATACAGGCTCCATCTCCATCGCACACGCAAACCTTCATCCTGTGCATCTATAAGTTGACAATTGTAGTAGAAGTCAGTAAATTTCAACTCATTTGGAGGCTAAGACTCATTTTGGGCACAGACAGTTAGTCGTCTATAAGCATGTGTCAATTTAACCTCAGATTTTGCTCTACAACAAAATAAATCTTTTCGCTGGCAAATGGTAAGGACACAAAACCAATGCAAATCAATAGGGACCAACGGCTTTCTGTTACCAAAATTCTTCAAAATATCTTATTTTTGTGCAGAAGAAAGAAAGTCATACAGGTTTGAAATGACAAAAGATTGAGTAAATGATGACAGAATTAACATTTTTGGTCGAACTATGACTGTAAGAGGCTTTGTTTTAAGTGTAGATTGCATACTGAGTCTGGTTACTCCCAATGTTTTCTCTCTCAGTGAGTTTTTTTGCGTTGCCAATGCTGAAAAGTGCTGTAGTACAAATACAACTCCCTGGCTTAAATAAGCACTGAAATTTGCTTAATCATTTATCATAAAAATTCCTTTATTATCTTGCACCGAAGCCGAATATGCATACAGTACTTATAATAGTGACCCACGGCTGTAAGCTGTCAGCTTTTAATGTAAGTAAGTAAGTGAAGTATTCCTGTGGATATCATAAGGCTAATCATTGAGCTCAACAATAAAACTGCAATGACCAACCTGTGGTTCTGCTCGCTCATTTATCTACATGATGGTATTGCAAGATTATCCTCAAAGCATCAGCCTCCATTCATCATACATGCCTCTGACGTTTGGCCTGTGACGGCAGACGAGATGATAGCAGGAGGAGCATTAACATTCTCTGCCAGCCCACCATCTCCTACATATCTGACAACAGCGCCTTGGGTTAGGACAAAGTGGAGTGACAGTGGGTCGAAAAGGCAATTCTTAAAGAAGGTAAAAAGCAGATGCACAAAACCGAGAACGGAGAAAAGTAAAAGGTATGATGTGGTGAGCGAGCTTGAGGTCTCCCTTGAGATTGACGTTCACAACAGTTTACTGCTGCTTTGAACATCTTGTAGGGGCAGGCGGTGTGAGGATACTAACAGTGAAGAAAAGGGTAGCGAGAGATTGTGATGGAAACTCTGAGTGAAATAATCAGCACATGTTCGATGCTCGCAGCAATGGAGCAAGAACGGGAGGAGAACAAAGCTTAAAGAAAGACCTCTGTTCACGCGGAGCAGGAGAGCAGGGAGGAAATGGAGTGGAAGATGGGTCACTGTTGGAGTTTTCTTTTTCAAGAAGAGAGCATGCTAGGAATTGTCTCATGTATAGCCGCTGTTAAAACACAATAATGTACTTGAGTTTGAAGTGTAATGCAAGAGAAGGACACAGCACAGCGCTTGAGCCACTGATCTCTATATAGTGAACATATACTGTAAAGTTTTCAGTGGGAGTTATTTTCAACCCAGCATCGGGTCAAAAGGGATGAACCCTACTGTTAAGCTGGGATGTTTTAACCTATTGTTTGGTCAAATATAAACTATTTCCTTGGTTAGTTCAACCCAACAGCTGGGTTTGTCCCTTTCTGACCCAATGCTGGGTTGAAAATAACACAGCATTTTTAGAATGTATATATATATATATATATATTAATTTTCTTCAAAACGCAGGAAGGATGCTATGCGTGTTCATAGCTGCAAACTAGATGATGTGTGACTATATTGAATAAGTTTAAAAGATTTTACTTTTTATGACTTAACTCTTATCCTAAATGTGATTAAAATGGTAAAATAATAATATTTAGGTGTTTCCATATTAGTGTTATCAATAAACACATTTTGCCATGTTTGTCTGGAAAAACATTAGATAACATTAATACATACACTGTAAAACATTCCTGTAGTATTGCAGCAGTTTGTCAGAAAGATTTAATTTACAATTTTGTTTTAAAAAAAAAACTTACTAAGTTTTTATATTTTCTTTTCTTGTTAAGTAAATGTATCTTTTTTAGATATTTTGTACTAGAAAACAAGACAAACATGTTTAGAAAGAAAGTTATTGCTGCGTTAATGCCAGTACTGAGATCAGTCTCTTCTTGATCATTTTGAGTTTCACTATTCACAATGTTTTAATTTTGATTAAAGTGATTCCACTTAACTCAATTTAGGTTGTTTGAAAACAGTACTGATAGAAAAGTAGTATTAAGGAGTAATAATACAATAAGTTACTGGCAACCTGCTGCAACACTCCATTTTGTAGTGTATCCATAGTAAAACCATTAATACTCATCCATTGTTTTCTGTAAGGATTATTGGGCGAAATTATAACTCCACTGGATCTGTGCAAAATAAAGCAGACCACATTTTCAGTTTGATCAAGAGTATTGCCCTTGGAAAACAGGCAAGCAGTACAGAAATAAAGTCCTCCTTCGATCCCTGTCAGAACACCTGACATTAGAATCCATCACTGTCAGCAAAATGAGTGTGAGCATCAACACAGTCCAAGGTTTAAACTCAAAATAAACAAGATATTTCAGTATTTTCACATCATGCTCCAAGTTACGTTTCCCCTCCCCTCAACAGTGGGTATTACCAGGCCTTTTACTTGTGATTATGTTATTTTAATACCTTTTATTTTACCTTACCCTGTAAAATATGCAAATGTAACAGATATTTACATGACAGATATTCAACACATTCCTTACTTTCATCCAATATGAGTAATAGTGTAATATCTAGAGTAGGGTTCTTCACATGGTGCTTGCCTATAATAAAACAATGACATTTTAATGTATTTACATAATTAATAAGATGTTTACATGCTAAGCTATTAAAATAATCATCATTGAAACTTGTTGATTACATTTTGATTCACTTTAATGTAAAAGATTTAGCTTTAGATTTAGCTTTAAATCCTTTAAATCAGTTGAAGTTAACGGTTTAAGATCAACCATAATTGGGACCCCTGCCAAACACGGCCCAATGAATTTACTTGTCAAACATAGTAATGACTCAAAGCAGTGGCTGCTGAATCAGGTGGTGGTGAGAGATGCCTGATTATTATAATCATTTGTTCCTTTGCATTAAGTGCTTTAAAAGAATAAAAAGTGGCTTCATGCAGCGCGTCATGACACGGCGTTACAAATGCACACTCTGCAGATTAGAGTTATGCCTATATCTTGGGTTATGCCTGATCAAACTCCAGATACATTGTCTATGAAAAAAGGCATAAATGTCGGGATGTTTTACGAGCAGGATTTAGAAAAGCGTCAGTGGTTAAGAAGAGTGTTTCACTCTCAAAGACGAATTTTGTGAAAATGCTTGTCCTTTTAAAAGCTTTATAAGTTAGTAACAGCTTGCTGCTATGTAGTATTCAGTGTGTTCTGATTTGTTGGTTTCACATGTGGGTACTGTACTGCGTTGTGCCACAGAGAATGCTCATTAGTGTGGTAAGCATTTGCAACTTTTCAATGGCCATTCCCTGAGTTCATTTCAAATGGAGGTTTGGTAATAAAGGATAAAAAAGCTTATAGGATAAAAGTTGTCATGGCAGTGCTGCTAACTGAACACCCAGCATCAAACGCAATCCCCTTTTGTGTTGACTGGGAATGTAAGCCGCAACCGTGTTATAATACTCCAGTAGGGGGTGAGTCACTTTTTTCTCTTGGGAAGCGCATGCCCGAATTCTGCTGCATTTCCCTCTCCAGAAGGGATTTCATTGCTCAGTGGTTTTGAATTATCTTCTCAGCTGTTGGACGTTGAATAAATGAATGGATTTCTTGAATGAATGGGTTATGTTTACTGCTAATTATTGTACCTTGCTCCTGTATAACTTTAATGTAAATCACATTATTTGTTTAGGAAATGAAAACTTGCTATATTAGCTTTTACTAAGCTTGCAGTACATCTGTGCAGTGTTTGTTTTGAAATGTCACTTCCAGTAAATATTGCGCCTCTGTATTTGCATAGGTTTTTGTTTGTAATAAAATTAATTGCTTCTTTGTTGTCGTCACACAGTGTCTGATGCTTTTCTATAGCCTTATTGAAAGCCATCTATACCAAACACCTCTATATCGCATATCAAGTTTATAACATCTAATCAAATCTCTCCTGATTTTAAAACCTCCCTTTTATTATGCCTATTTTTTTGAATGAACTCAAACTTTGACCTTGTAACTCAAATAGCCACCAGAGCGACAGTGTCCAGAATAATGCTTCCTCTTTAGCGATCTCCATCTCTCACAGGCGTTGGCCCGGCCATGAAAATAAATTACAAGTTGCAGCATCCATCCATCATGTTTAACTAATGCCAAAGTGTAGAATTTCAATGTGACACTTATCCCCAAATTCAAAAGATATGAGATGTGCGGTCTCCCATCTCATTATGAAACCTCAGGAGAACAGAGGCCATGAACAGATGAAGGCATTTTCTTTCAACATTGACATTCAGTCAATGTCTAAGGGTGTACTTTGGGAAAAAAAACGATTAAAGACAAACACAACCGAGAGACGAGCAAATGAAAAAACAGGACCAGCTGTATTCTGCATCATTTATTCATTCATTCACTCCTACGTTCATTTATTCACAATTATGTGATAGATTTTTTCCATAATGCAAATGTAAATTTATGTAAATTTCTTTGGCCATTTATAACTTATTATAGGTATCACATTTTACAGAATGAGTCTGCATATGTTGTTTTGATTAGTGATTTATAGAAATATGGCAGTTGTAGTGCATTTGTGAATATCGTTTTACATGGGTTTCCATATAAAAAAACAGAAACATCACCTTTCCATCAGACTACACTGTAAATGATAACTCATATACCTAAATCTCCTGAAATTGATCCAGGATTTGTCGTCATATGCCATGTGACAAATACTTAATCATGCCAATCAATTTCTCCGAGAGAAAAATGGTTTTTCTCATTTTCAGACTCTCATTCTACATCTACTTATCAATGTGTTTTAAGGTAGAAAAAAATCTACTGGGGCGTGTGCTCTGTGGCCCTGCCTGAAATGAGAACCGCACATCGGGATAAAATGTTTATTTGTTTGTGAACATGCCATGATAAGAATCCGATCTTTTTGTCCCTCATATATATACACGCTGATGTGCTCGCATATACAGGCTGGGCATTGACAGGAAATGAGGGGCTATCATGTTTGCCACTGGTGGCTTTTTCTCCATTTCACTGAGGTGTAACAGACACTGTTGTGATTGTCTCAGCAGAGGCTGTGTTTTGTCACAGCGGTTATAGGGACCCGAGCGCTGTGACGCACTCTGAATGTCAATAAGCTAGTGGCCTCTGACTAGCCCACTGTCTAACGGACCATTACCCGCTGTGATGGATTCTGTGTCTATGTCAACACTTTGACCCCGTGCGCTGTCTTGATGTTGCTCGTTCACACTGTGTGGACTTTACATTTATTGAGAATAAATGTGGCCACCGTGACTCAAATCATCAAGATGTGCTTAATTATAATGACATCTTTTATTGTTTAATCTTGTTCTTTAAAGGTGCTGTGTGTGGTATTTAGGAGTATCTTTTGACAGAGATGCAATATAATATACATAACTATGTCTTCAGGGTTGTATAAAACCTTACATAATGAAGCGTTATGTTTTTATTACCTCAGAAATAGTTATTTCTATCTACATACACCGCGGGTCCCCTTACATGAAATTCGCCATGTTGTTTCTACAGTAGCCCTCAACAGACAAACTGCCCTACAGAGTGCATCTCATAAATATGTTATCTCTCATAATTTTAAGATGTCTTTTCACTGATTTTGTACTGTAGCATTCTAAAAGTTTAGATATTCGAATTTTTGCTTTGCTTCCAGTCTAAATACTCACAGTGTAACACAGATGCCAGATTAAGCGATCAAATAATAGGCCTCTGTCAAATCTATTCATTTTAAGTCATGGCTATGGCTGGAGGGTCTGGTTTAACTTTGCTCTGGAAGTCTGGGATGTCAGGTCTCTTTATTTTAAGGCTAGAACCTTTTCTGATCATGCAGCCAAATGTATTTACCATCACAGGACCCAGACTGCTGACAGAATCAGTCATGATGTCATTTGTAACCAAAATGCTGAAGCAAATGCTAAACTACCTGCATTGCATTTGATCTCAGTTTTGTGCAAATGACTAAGCCCAATTGTTGTACATGTTTAAAGCAGTCAAGTGCGTATAGGAGGGTGCAAAATAATATAGAAAACCTTTGCAAATCTATACTCTCTAAGTTTTCAAAGTGAAGCAGTTGTGCGGTTTGTACAAATATCTTTATCATCTTAGGGAAAACTTTGTGAAATCATTTCTTAATTTTAGACCAGATTCATCAATGTTGCTTATCAAATGTAATACATGTAATACAAATTCTATATTTGAAATAAAACCGCATAATGAGTACTGTTTTACAGAAATGTCTGGAGGTTCAAGCAAAATGAGCTGACAGGCTGAAACTCATGGGCTTAGAACGACTTTTACAATTTAGTAAAACACTTTTTAGATCTTCTGATGCAAATGATTTGTGGGCTGGTGATGCCACTATCTTGCTTTAGCTATGTAATAGGAAAGACTACAGCAATTAAAGCCACAAGGCCTGACATCTCTTTTGAAAATTCATTCACAACAGATTGAGATAAATTAACTGCCATGAGAATCTTGCTGCAAGAGGCTTCTGGCTGTGCGAAATGAAAGCGATGTCCACCTGTCTGAACGCAAAATGTGCTGCTTGAAAGCTTATGGCTGGAATTGTTTACATAGATGCCTGTAATTGCTGGGATAAGTGATCCACAAATCAATATTTCAAAAATGATGGCACATTATGTTGTTTCTTTTTGCCCATAACATAAATGTATAGTACATCAAGTGTCCATAAAAGAATATAGTGGAATTATGAATAGTTCCTGGTGGATAAAATAAAGAAGAATAAATTCATTTCTTTAACCATTACATCCAATTTGCTTTCCTATCTTATAGTAGACCCACATGCAGGCTATCAATAAAGAATAGTGCCGCGGTACATGAACCCCTAGAGAGACCTGAGGTTAAGTGCCTTTTACAAAGCCTTTAGGGTGTTAGCTTTAGGATAGCACCTTTCAAAGTTTAAATCTATAACCTTTTAGTTTAAGCACTAGCCTACCACACCAACCAAAGGGAATACATTCCCAGTAATGAAAGAATGTGTTCTTTTAACTACTGTCTACTTGGTGTGAAAATTTCATGAGCATACAAGAGCAAGAAAAAATGGAAAAAAGCAAATCATAGGTAAGAAAATGAAATCTTGACGATTATGCCCACGTGTATTGAGTGTTTAATCCGGTATAGAGCTAATGAATTTTCACTCCTGTCTTAACAGCACGGGTCATTAACCAGTTACCTGTTTAATGAGAGAAAGGAAGAGGTTTTTAACACATACTATGACAGAGAAAAGGTCAAGCATTAAATGTATATATTAATGTTTTTAATTTATTTCACAGACCGAGGCTTAAGCCTAGTTCCAGATTAAATGCATGTTTTAGCTTCCTTAACTTAGTTTATGTTGTCTCAAGATGAATGCAGTAATGTTTTTTATGAGGTACATCTATACTTAATGTGCTTAACTAAAGTATTTGTCTGTAAAACTGATCAATAGTATTTTACAAAAATTGAAATGAATTGAAATTGAATATGCATTTTCAAATGTGCACTGGCAACAAAATGTTTTTGATTTTTACATCATCTGAAAGCTGAATAAATAAGATTTCTATTGATACATAGTTTGTTAGGATAGGAGAATATTTGGCAGATATATAACTATTTGGAAAAAAAATCTGAGGGTGCAAAAAATCGAAAAAATTGAAAAAAATCACTTTTAAAGTTGTTAATCAGAGGCACTATAGCGGGGCGCTGCTAAGAAGAAACAGGGGTTTTTCAACGCTCTCTTTCGGCTAGATGAACCTGAACTACATACCAAACTTGTGTGATTTTTGTCATAAAAGAAAAATCGATAATTTTGACCCAAACATTTTTGGCTATTAAAAAAAAAAGATATCACTGCTAATTCTTCTCCGACCGTGTACACAACAAGCTGCATCTTTTTCGGCCCTGGTTTGGCCACAAGCAACACGCCCTTGGACACTGATGACTAGTGGTTAATGTCTGTCAATGCAGACAACAACGCAGAAATATAAATAAAAACCGATGCGTTGCCTACGGTGTAGAGGCTGCAGTGTAGGTCTGAATCACCCATTAGAAACGCACAGTAGTAATTGAATGTGAGTCCTTAAAATGCTAACATACATTTCTTGAATTTCTTGAAAATGACAAAGTTCTTAGTTAAATGTCAGGAAAATCAGGGTTAAATGTTAAAAGTTGTTATATCCGTTTGACAAACGCTACTCAGGTAGGGTTTATTCCCACTCAAGAACTCAAAAATAAATGGTCATCACTGGTACTAAAAGCAGCTGGGGTCACTAGACATACCCACAATGCAATGCCTTTACTGTCATTATGACACTGACACAGTTATTACTCATAGCTGGTTACACCAATATAATACATCCTGTTGTGTGCCTGGATGTTTGAATAGATAAAAAGGAACAAGGGATGTAATTGAAATTTTGATGGTCTTTTTCATTTAGTCCGATCTCGAGCTGAAAATCCCAACAGTCTAGAGACTGCAGATAATTTGTTTAAGAATAATGGAAAGAGAAGCAGTCCATCAGTCTCTAAAATGAGGACTTGTTATGAGCCAATGGAACCTTCATGACAAAATATATACCTCTGTTAGCAGTAACTGTTTTTCATTTTGTGTGTCATGTTCATTGAAAAACATCATTCTGTTGGACTTACTTTATAAACCAATAGGGATTTCTTAGGGGGAGGTGGTGCCGGTTCGAACACAAAATCACATTGAAAAATTAGCAAATGAGTTAGAATAAAGAGGTTAAACAGAGGTTTAATCACACGTTTTTTTTAACAGTAACACTGTTCAAGAAGGATACATTTTCAGAGAGAGGCAGCACGTGAGTGAACAATGAAATACAGGCGAAATTTAACGCCACATTTAACTTTTCGCTTATTACCATGTGCTTCTGTCAATGTGTTAATGCAAAACCCTCATATGCGCAACAAGTTCAGACTAAATCTGACTGGTGGAAATGAATGGAATAATTTTACAATGTAGCACGGACGTCTCGCTATATTAAAAAACAATGATACAAAAGAAAAATTATTCACCACAGCTCCCCAATTCAAGCATCTCATTTGTCCCTTCAATGAGGATGAAACCATTGAGATGAAATGTTCATAGTATAGACGGTTTTAACGCAACAACAAACAAATGTTACTGCGCAAACATGCTTTTGTGTTGTTTGAAGATAATAATATTATCTCAGGCATTTTAGACTCAACAGCAGTCAACAGGCACTCGGATGTGGAGACTCAACGCTTTATTTTTTTGCTAAATTCATAATTTTCTGTGTTCACTTTGAGTTCAAATTGTTTGGTTGAAGAATCTTTTCAGTTTTTACCAAAACTCCTGATATTCTTTGACATGAAAATAAAGTCACAACACTGGTTCAATTCATATTGTTCAAAACATGCAACAGAAATAAATCTGTTTAAGGAACAGTTGGCACAAAAGAGCTATGTTACTGAATGTTATTCTTAACACCCACTCAAACTTAAACTCCACCTAAGACTTTAACATACGATTCATCCAAGTGCATAATATATTTTCTTTCGCAACTTGCTGAGCAACGACCTGGTCAGTCAGTTCCATATCCCGGCTTCCATTTGCTGTGTTTTGCTTCACAAACACCATAAGCAATATGAGAAAAATTCAATATAGTCCAAGTAACCAACATGCAAGGGGTGGATGTTGTAGGACTTTGTTCATGATGGCCATTAAAATTCCATGAAAGTCTACAGAATTTTTTATTTGTTCACAAAGATTTACAGGCACAGATTGCATGTCCAACTGATTATAAGCTGTTTTCTTAATAGTTGATGTGCTTTTGCATCTGTTACTGTTAGGGTGATGGTGGTTAGTTTCATTATTACATAATAACAGTTAAGAGAATCAATAAGCCAATCAACTTTGTGTTTCTAAGCAACAAGATACGATTTTGATTTATATCGATCAAATTATATAACAAATATGTGTTTATTGTAGCATAACTTTGACACCTGGTCATTTATTGTTTCATAATTCTGTTACAGCTTTATATATCATGCTTGGCTGGCGATGGTAATTGCTTTTATTTTTACAAATGAGCAAAATCAAAACTAAAACATATACAATTAGCCAAAGCAGCACATAACACAAATAAAAACAAAAGAGATAAATTTGTAAACCTCAATAGAAGGATTTTGAAAGCAAAAGCTCAGTGCCAGACAGCTCCATTTTACATAAGCTCACCTGCAAGGACACCGGCAGAGCTGAGAAAGGGGAAAAAATTGTAAATAAATAAATGGAGTCGAAAAGATAAATCATCAACCTGTGCCGAGGCTGAAAGGAAGGGGGAGACCTGCAGGTAAATGATGGATCGCCTCAGAGAGTCGGCTGAGGGTTTGATGACTATGAGTTGCGGTACATAAAGCTCTTTCTTGTCCCTCAAGGCCTTTGTTTTTATCACATTTTTATCTTACCTTTGCACAGAGCTACTGCCCTGTTCCTGAAGCCCTCCGTTATGTTATGAGCTGACAGGGTAGCCTTCCCTTTGAAAAAAATGCCCCGCGGTCTTGAAGGGCTTCGCTAGCGCACGTGCTTCGCATCCCCCGCCCCACCCGCATCCTCCAAGCTCCCGCTATATTATTAATTAGGTTTCCTTCTGGAGCCGCGTTATTGCCTTAAACCAAATACAGCCCGCGCTACTCTCTGAGAGAACCTGTGTGCCTCTCCCAGCTGCAGACGGAGGGGATATAAAGAGACTGGAAGATAAAGTGAGAGAGGTAGAGTTAGAGATGTAAAGCAAGAGAAGGAGAGCTAGAGAGAGAGAGAGAGAATAGGAAATGTGAGGGAGGGGAAAAAAGCACGGCTGACTTTCGATGTATGTGTGTGTGGATATGACAGTGCGCGGAGCCGGCCAATCACAACACACCTCCTGAGCTGCAGCAGGCTGGCAGATTTGGGAGGTAGCGGACAGTTCTGGGCTGGATTGAGAGCTGCAGATATACTCAAGTGTGACTTTAAACATGTGGAGGAACATTGGGAGCACTCGTCTGTATTCTAAAGCTTTGTGTTCTTTTAAGGAAAGACTGAGAAGGTAAGAGAGTCTCTTTTTCTCTTTCTTTATGATGATTGGCTCTGTCATGTGCTGATTGAAGGTTGAGCGTTGCCGTTTCTCTGGCTCGTGGAGAGGCAGCGTTCAGAAAGTCTGAGAGTTGGTCTATCTACATGCATGTGACCAAACAGAGCGGGTGCTTGTAAATAGGAAGCATTGTTTGTTTATTGATCTGTTCTTTCATTACTACCACACTTCATCTGGGCTGTGTTTTATTCTGGGGGGGTTTCTCCCTCACCTATGAACAGCAAGTAAAGCTGATGAAAGATCTTTCATAGTCCTTGATAGTCTTCATCTTTGTTTCTCTTTGTTTGATTCGAGTTTCCAAGTATATACAATATATTACAAGCATTTTGCGTTTCATCTCTAGGGAATGCACATGAAATTACAGAAATGCTTTATCTGCGTCTTGGAAAAGTGTTCAAGCATTCAAAGTGAATTAGGGATGCATAATAATCAGACACTGTTGTCTGACTGAGAATGATAAAGTGATGTTCTACGCCTATATTGAATGCAAAGGGGAAGTTGTCTGATGTGTCAGTCGTGTCTGAGATAATGCCTCCATGCAGTGGACAAGCCAAGGTGACAAACATGCATCAATGGATTCTAGGAATCCTTCCCCTGATATTATTATCTCGGCATCACCTTCTCACACCACTGGATTGAGTGCAAACGCAGGGAGAGGCAGCACGGAAACTGCGACGTTATAAAACCACTTCACTTCTATAAAAAGATCTGCAATTTAGGGCCGAGAAGTGAATAAGACATGAGAAATAGAAGCAAAAAATATGAAGTTGAATAAAGCGGGCAGTATCCACTACGCCGAGGATTGTAATGCTTCATGTCTCGAAAGATTTTTGTAATAGCTATTTCAGATGCATGAGCTAGTTCATAGACTTCAATGTTAAAGAAAGTCATTTAGTCATTTTCCAAACCGAGGTGAAGAAGTTTACTTCAGAATTTTGGTGATGCTGCTTTATACACACTGAAAATCCTGATCAGGGTTAAAAAATGTAAATTATTTTAGAAGGATTTTAACGCTTAAATTCTGTCATGAATACTCACCCTCGAGTTGTTCCAAATCTGTGTACAATTTTTTATTCTGATGAACACAGAGAAAGATATTTGGATGAATGCCATTGACTACCATAGTAGGAAAAATGACAATGGTAGTCAAAAGTGCCCCAGAACTTTTTGCTGTCCTACATTGTTCAACAGAACAAATCAATTTTTAGAGTAATATTTCCTACTATGGGGTCCAAGAAGATTGTTTGGTTGATCAGAACAAATAAATGTATACAGATTTGGAACAACTCCAAGGTGAGTAAATGATGACAGAGTCATTTTTAGACTTTGACAATCCACAGAATACACTAAAATTGTTGGGTTGTGTCAACCGATGGTTGGATAAAATATGGACAAATCCAAACATTGGTTGATTGGTTGAGTCAAATATGGGAATTTTCTTAGCAAATGTAAAAAAAATCTTTTTCAAAAAAATCATACCCAACCATGGGTATTTTTAAAGTGTAATCTACGGAAGAAAGAAAATTACAATACTGACTTGTAGATTGAAATTGAAGGAATATTCAATCAGCGATGGTCTTTTACTTGCATGTAAAAAACGATTGATTTAAGAAAGGAGTGAAGCGAAGAGCCAACAGGAACAAACATGGAGGAACGTCATTGTGAGAAGACGCCTCTCAGCCACTGTTCCATCCGAGCTCCACTCCATTCCAATTAGCATCCTAATTAGCTTCACTGGATTCTAATCAGTATTACAAATTTGTTTTGAAGACCTCAAGAAACCTGAGCGAATCAGTCAAGACACCTTTGCTCTTGAAATGCAGAACAAGGGCACACGAGCTATCTGTGCCTCCCAGCTTGCTTGAACAATTCTTCATTTACATATGTAACACCAGATTTTTTTTCTCAAATTGTACGTTCATTAACCTTTAACACAATACAGGTTTTGACAGTATCTGTACACATCTCAGCTCAATTCTGTTAAGTAAGTTGATGCTGTATTATTTATGTTGAATTGGCACGTGATGTAGCTCAATACCACCCAAACGTCTTTTTAAATGACACATTGTAAAGATGAGGTTTTAGCGCCAGAACATTTTCGACTGTTTATGTTTAACATAAAACACTGGAAGAAAATGAAAGAAATGGAGCTGTCGTCTAGTATTAGTCAAAAGGCACTCGAAAAGCCATTTCTTTTCAAAGCAACACAATAAGCTTGAAGAAAGTGCATAGAGGCTCTACCCTCCCTTCTCCTCTTGAAACGTCTTCAGCGGGCCTCAGTAAATAAATTGCATTTCTGATTGAGCAGATGGACATTATTCTGAATGAGAAGCATATTCATTTCCCTTCAATACAAGATTCAGGCCTCTGCTATCCAACATGCGACCACATTAAAAGATTTTCTGTTTTAAAATGACAAATGTGTAAAAGCCGAGCAAAACGTACAACTGCATGGCTGGCTCGACTAGCTGATTTCTCAAACAATATTCAAAACAGATCACAGGAAAAAACTTCCTTCGTTTGCATAATTGGAATATAATTTGGGTGTAATTAGCATACATTGATGAAACTGGGACTTGTACGCTGAGTTGTTTTGTTTCGTTCAGGGATGGTGGTGTCCAATTCGACATTTCTCCTCCTGTTTTCGCTATTCAATGTACAAATGTCAAGCGTGCAGAGATTTGAAGCTCAAGTATTTCAGGCTCAGCACCATTCAATGACCTGAGGTCAATCATCTGGTAATTCCTATTGCTGCATGGAGTTGCATCAGGACCGGTGGGTTCAGTCAGGCATGCTAACATCAGTTACGTTTCATCACACAGATGAAGCCAAAAACACAGCTGCATTTAGAGATGTATATTTGGAGCTCTTTTCCCGTCAAAGTCATTTCTGGAGGTCAAAATGCAAGTCTGTGTCTTCATGAAGTGTGAGCACATATATAAAATCGGAAACTTATGCAAAAGAACTCAATTGCGATTTTGATTTCCTATGAACTGACTGTGGGCATCAGATATGACAATATCTTTAAAAGCTATCCAACAGATGTGGTCCCTTAATCATTTTATAAATATATAGTTTATGAAAGATACATTTAAAGAGTTTACCAAAAAATGAAAATTCTGTCATAATTTACTCACCCTCTTGTCATGTCAAACCTGTATGACTTTCTTTCTTCTGCAGAAAACACAAAAGAAGACATTTTGAAGAATGTTGTTAACTGGCACCCATTCACTTGCATTGGTTTTGTGTCCATAAAATAGAAGTGGATGGGTGCCGCCGCTGTTCGGTTACCAACTTTCTTTAAAAAAACGTCTTTTGTGTTCTGCAGAAGGAAATAAATACAAGTCTGAAATGACAAGAAGGATGAAGAAACAGAACAATTACCGATAGGAGAATAGGGATGTGAAAACTAATTTAAAACTCTTAAAAATAAAGGTTCTTAAAAGGTTCTTCACAGTGATGCCATTCAGCCAAAGGTTCTTTAAAGAACCATCTCTTTCTTACCTTTTTATAATCTAAAGAACCTTTTGTGAAACCTCTTGAAGCAGCTTTATTTCTAAGCGTGTATCATTGGCAAAGCCTTTGGAATTTGTGTTTTTCTTATGCATTTGTACATTCATTCTGAACTTTGTTTCTGTCATTGTCTTTAATTAAAACACTTACAGACATCATAAATGCACTCTTAAAAATAAAGGTGCTGAAAAGGTTCTTCACAGCTATGCTATAAGATACTTTCCGACCAGATAAGTTCAGGAATAAAGTTTCCCCTCAGGCCATTTCCCCAATCGCACCGGCAAAAGTCGACAGCAACGTCATTTAAGCGCGTTGAACAACGACAAACAACCAACAACAGAAGTTTGTTCAATCAGCATTTGCTTACTTCACAGACCGTTCCTGTCCTGCTGGTTTAGACCCTGCTTCGGCAAAGGTGCTAAAGTGTCCCTCCAAAAAGTCCCAAAAATTCTGTCCGGTTGCGGCAGTGCGAACACAATTAAAAGCACTTACGGCAAATCGTCCCGGATCTATGAAATCCTGCGGTGCGAAAACCCCTATAGAAGAACAATTTTTGGTTCCACAAAGAACATTTTGTGAAACAGAAAGGTTCTTCAGATGTTAAAGGTTATTTATGGAGCCAAAAAGTTCTTCTATGTCATTAAATGTAAAGCACCTTTTTTAAGAGTGTACTGGTCAATCCATGTCATTGGATCAGTGTCCATATATTCCTCTGTTGACTGAAAAACAACAAAAACAAATCCCATGAGCAGTTTTAAGTGTAAAACTATACAGAGGCTCATAGTTTCAAAATAAGCAAGTTTCTAATTAGTTTGGCTCATCAGTTGGTTAGCCTTTGCCAACAACAGAAAGTGTTGTACTGCTTAATGTGTAGCTTATCTGAAAGAGGCATGTGTGTGTGCAGTGCTGGAATGAAATAAACAATGATGAAAAACAAATTCTAAAATTACTTTGCTCTTAGAAAAGAATCTTCAACATTTGGCAATTGTTTTTTTTAAATGCCCCACTGTTTCCATATGACAGATTAGAGAGTGAATTTCCCTTGTTTGTATGATGGTGGTTTAAATAACAAAATACCCCAGTAGCATGTTCAAATCAGTTGTTTTTGACAAACGTATGTGCTACCTTGTAAATCAATAGAATACCATGAACTATTTGTGACTGTAATGATGAGAAAGCTTTTTACACTGGATTGGTGGTCTTAAACTATTCTCTCGGCGTGCTTTTGATATCTTCGTAGCTCTTTTGCAAATATATAAATTTTAACAAAAGCACTTTTAATAAAAAAAAATCATTCAGTCGCTTATCTTTTCTATATTAGGCTATTTCTGCACTCAACCACTAAATGACTGACTTAAGTGAGCTATTGAAATCACATTATAAAATGGAGAATCTCACGATCAAATAAAATTTCTGCAGAAACGAGTAAAAAAAAAAGAACAATAACACTGTTGTACTATAGCGGATATGCCCTGTTATATTTTAAAGATTGAAGTTATATTCACATGTCATACTGGCATCTTTCTTACAAACAAAAGAAGTCTCAGACCTTACTGTCAGTTTGTGATGCATTATTCCGTATTAATTCGTATTCCGGTCATACAATGTTAGAGTCCTGCGATATCACTTTTTCCCTTTCTGTAAGTATTTTTAACATCTTCAAAATGAATGAATGTTCACACAGAGCTAAGGTGACAGGAAATGTCCACCCTGCAGCATTTTCATTGTTGTTTGTATTTTGCTTTACTCCTCCATGCCTTTTTACATTTCTAAAGGGATAGTTCACCCAAAAATGAAACTTTTTCCATTATTTATTCACCCTCATGTCATTTCAAACCTGTATGACTTTCTTTCTTCTGCAGAACACAAAAGAAGATATTTTGAAGAATGTTGGTAACAAAACAACATTCATTGTAAAAGCACTGAGACATTTATCAAAATCTCTTCTTTTGTGTTCCACAGATTCCCTTTAACCCTAAAGCACAAGGTATTTCATTTGCTTGTGTCATTATTCCTTATGCTGCCTGAGTTTGAGAGAGTTTCTCCTCAAATGATAGATCAGAATGGACAGGGCGGCAGAGGAGTCGAGAGTCATCGGCTACTTTTCCAAGAGTCAGGGGCATGCATTGCACACCATTGATCTTCAAAATGCTGTTCAGCCATTTGGATCCACTTGCCAAGCTGAGCTCTCATTACAGAGAAGCCGTGCACCACCAGTCATCCCTGCTATTATACTGGAACAGATGTTCCATCTAAAATGTATTAGATGTTTCTCTGAATGGAAAACGGCTAGATTGTCATAGGCTTTGATTAAAATGAAAGCGTTTAGAAAAGAAACAAGCCAATTTTCAATTTCAGATCTCCACAAGAAGAGCCAATCCAAAATTTGATGAGAAATTAATATAATCGTTGGCTGGGTTTCGTTTCGTCTTCATGAAAGTACAGCCTGTCCTCTTCCTCCACACAGATGTTCCGTGGCGACCTGCCATCGCCTCCAGTGAGCCTACGGTGGATGCCATCTCCCCAATGAATCGACATATCTTGTTCTCGGTCCAGGATGTGAGTGTTGCCCGTTCGGTCTCAGCGACAACAGGATTTTTACCATGGCCACCGTCCAAGGCTTGCGAACTGGTCTGATCGGAGTCTAAAGCCGCCCACTGTGGGAGACCTCTGGGTGAGCTGACGTTGGAGCAGTAACTCTTTAACATGAGAGCAGCCGGCAGCCCTGCCTGTCTTTGCCCTCTGCTGCTGTGCCTGTGCGTGATCCAGAGGAGCCACGGGACGCCCTCCCCATCCAGTCCCGTTAGACCCACTCTCACCCACAACCAGACCAAATCGCCTGACGGCGAGAAGGATGCGCACCATCGGCCCAAGAGAGGCTGGATCTGGAATCAATTCTTCGTTTTGGAAGAGCACATCGGGCCCGATGCGCAGTACGTGGGCAAGGTAAGAACTATTTATTTTCATTTGAGCAGAACGGTTGTTTTTGGGGGGCATATGTTTATGCATGCGTAGGTGATTATCTAAAACAAAGTGAGCTGTCCTTTCTAGGGTAGATAAGGGTTTGTTGAACAAATTATTCCTTGAACAAGTGTCATTTTGATCCGTTAACTGGAGACTTTACAATGGGCATGTTAGTGTGCACCGTGTTATTAGCCTGGTTGAATCTAGGCTTTATAAAGTCAACGTGTTTTTGTAATCATGTCATTTTCTTGGAACCGAGTTGGAGGAATGGAGGAGACTAATCAGTACCCAGGTTTCTTTGAACAACATGCTTTTTTTCGGAGAAAATTGATTTGGCTTGCAAATTATAGGCTGACCCATAACATCCATCCCACTAATAACAGCATAATTATTTTGACTCTGGATTCTGAGGGTTTTTTTGCGGGGAGATATAACAAATAGAATCTATTTTTATCTTTGTTTATTTGTTTGTGTTGATATACAAGGTTGCAGACAACGAACATATTCTTACGCTAATCACTATGAGGGCACCATATATATTGTGACTTTGAGTAAAATACAAAGATCCCTCTGTGAATTCTTAAAGTCAAAAGCAGTAGAATCAATTATTTCGCTCATTTAGTTCTGTGAAGACTGGCCAGCTCTGTCAAGATGAAACCACCGCGTTTCATGAGTTGAAATAATCCATGGTGACACTGACAGCATTTGACATTGCCTCCGTGAGGTGAAGGTTAAACTGAAGATGGCAGAATTTATGAAAAAATGGCTGAGCAGCCATCAATTGTCTACACCTATACATCCTCTAGGAACAGAGCCAAGTGTGTGTGCTGTGTTTCCTTTACAGCATTTCACAGGTTGCTTAAGATACACCCACTTGAGTATCAATATGTTTACACAGTATGTATAAACACACGTTTACTTGGCTAAGGCCTAGTCCACACATACACGAAAACGCAAAAACACGCTAAGGAGCGCTGTCAGGAGCATGCCAAACCAGCAGGTGACGAAATAACCCTAACCATCAAGCCGTGTTGGCCAGACCGAAGCCTGGAATCTGACGTCAAACAAAGGAGATAGTGACGCACATTCCAACGTCATAGGCCAAATCTTCGGTTCACCGTCCACACGACAACACTGGAACCGGAGTTTCTAAAAAACTTCACCCTGGCTGGAGTTTTCAAAAAAGTTCGGTTTCAGTGACCGAGTACTGCGTTTTCGTGTTGACGAACGGCCAAACCGCATAGAAAAAGCTGCTGTTTTGAAAATACCCGTGTTCGTGTGGATAGGGCCTAAGTGGGCACATATTATAGACTTCTGTTTTTGATATACTTACCTTAGTGATGCAATCAATAAGTAACTTTTGGTTAGAATTGATAGTATATACATGTTTTGCAAAAGAAATTGATACACAGGTGCATTTTATAGTGCTATAAGTATAATGTTCAGATGGTTTTTGTGGTTGGTACATATACTTGTTACAAATACTACAGATACTATTTTGTAATAATACCATATTGCTTGTATTGCCTTGCTTTGATACAGTACAATATTGTGAAATGCGGTAAAGAAATAAATTATAATTGAATTTAAATCATATTCAGAGGTTAGCGATGTTGCAAATGTCGGGTTGTCCTACATTTTTCCCAAAATTTTGTAAGAAAACACAGACACATGCAAGACCACTAAAAAGTCTCTAAATGACAAAACTCTTTATAAGTCAGTGGACTAAATTCTGTACTGATTTGAATCATGAACCAAATCATTTTATCAGTTCCTGCCTGGAAGACTATTGTAAAGAAAGAATACACAGCTTGAGGACATTTTTACTTATATTGTATTGCAGAAAATGAACACTAACAGAGCCCTAATTCTGCTCCGACGGGTGCCACTTTATTTAGAGCAGCTGTGGTGTGACCACTCTGTTGGACAGAGAGAAATTTAAATGAACTCAATATTTTCTCGGAGGTCTTCTTAAACTACTTTGACATAAATGGGTTAATGCACCAACTTGCCTTCCGCACTTTTCTTTTATTTTTTTCACACCTTCTCTTTTCTGGTCCCCCCAGACCACCATCTTTTCTTCTCTCCACTTCAGTGGTCAGACAAAAAAAGAGAGAAGTAATTGGGGCCCAGAAAGACCTGTTTTACTAAAACTCTGTCGGTCCTCAAAGTGTTAAAAGCTAGAGATAGTTGGCTAACATGAAAGATACTGAAGTTTATTGGCTGGACAAATTAAACATTGATCTGGTTGCCGTTTAAACATCTTTGAGATACATTTATGACATATTAGGTCAATTTAGTTTTGTCTCTCTCTTTCAAAGGGAAAAGGCAAATGTAAAACTTTTGCATATAGTAGCATGTCATACTGGCTGACATGCCTCCTGTCACAGGTTAAATCCTCAAACAGCAAGGATTACAATTCAGGTGCAGTTTAATTGTACAAAAGCGCCTCGAAGAGAAACAGCAGACCCATCCTGTTATCATACTATAAATAATACAAGACCTTACAATCCATAAAGAAAACAAGCAGGCATAAATACACAAAGGTTACAAGGCTAACAAGACACAGGTGAGAACATTCAGTAAGAGAAAACAGAAACAAAACTTAAAACGAACAGTCAAAATAATTAAAGTGCGAAAACAAGCAAACACATGATTCCTCCCAATTTAAAATATCTAAACTAACCGTCTGAATACATTTTACTTTGCGTATTATATCCATACAATAAACTATCTATGTAACAAACTCATTTTAAGTGTCATTTTAAAATGTTTTATCGGGGGTGACAAAAATACAAATACAATAGAACCCAATAGAACCCAGAACAAAGCATGTGTGATGTCCCATCCAACATGGACATCATCACTGATTCTAATGGGTTTAATTGTATTTTGTCCTGTCATGCCACTTGCGTCCGGTGTAAACACAAAGTAAGCTATAGCTGGCTGGTTTAAGCTGGTCTCTAGGCCTGAGTTTAGTTGGTTTAGTCTGCGGTGAAAATTAAGTTTTTCATGTTGTTTATATAGTTAGGTCCATAAAGATTTGGACAGATGCAAATTTTTTCCCCATTTTCAAGGGACCAAAAGTAATTGGACAGTCGAATTAAATAATTTCTCTAAATTTTAAAAGCCTGGAGTTGATTCCGCATGTGGTTTTTGCATTTGGAAGCTGTAGCTGTAAACCCATATCATAGGGTTCAGGGAGATCTCCATGCAAGTGAAACGGACCATAGTTAGATTTCAAAAACACAACAAATTCATCAGAAAGACACTAGGGACATTAAGAGTGCCATATCTATGTACGTCTGAGCTGGTGCAAATTAGTGGAGGCGGGGACTATATAAATATTCCAACACAGTCTCACAGGAATTCGTGACATTGTCACAAACTGTAATCTATTCATTCGTGTTCATGGACACGAATTTCCACCTTTTTTTGTGCCAGTCATTGTTATGATTTGACTTCTCCTGTGACGTTAGGTTTAGGGGCGGGGTTAGGGTAGCTATTTATTTTTGCTTTGCCACCTCATGAAACTCGTGTTTTTAGCAAAACATTTTGATTTTACTGTGATTTTAGGGATTGGGGTGAGTTAAGGTGTTGGTTAGCTAACTCCTAAAATATTTAAGATTTTTTTTAATATCAGGTTATAAATATATAAATGTACATACACACGCAGTCTGTGTATTGAAAGTTGGGCTAAGTGACACGAAAAAAGTGGAAAATGAGGAAAGTCATGTCTGTGAATGCATTTGGGTTGTATATTGATATGTTTGGTCCGACCTGGTGCGAATTAGTGGAGACGGGGACTAGTTCGCGTATTCATATCTAACGTGGGGCGCTGCTAATTTGGATATTCATGAATCCACGTATACTAAATGAGAGAAGGGTGTACAGCACTGATCCATATAAATGACTGGATTGTTTATGAAGTCATTTCACTGAAGCCACCACCCTGCAATTTTGGTATGCCCAAACATTTTATTTAATGAATAGGAAGCGATCACATATTAATGATATGAATGACTTTACCAATCCCCTGTTTTTAAAAATGTTCAGTACATTCTTACAAATCTTATGTCTTAAGCATGTAAATAGTTAATTATTTAAATAGAATTTTTCCATTTTATTAAAAAGTGAGCTACATCCATATCTTCATTACAGTAGCGTACATATCAGATCAGCAGACGGACGAGACAACTCAGCATATGACAAATGTGCTCATTCTGAAATTTATATATATATATATATATATATGTTCTTAAAAACATGAAGCTTTATTTCTAAACATTTACAACTGTGTCATTACAACAGTGGCCAATACTCACCATAACAATTTCTATACATGGCTATTTTGCCCAAAATAAATATAAACATCCAAAAAATATCCAAAGTAACAATTAATTTCAACATTCATGTAAACTGAAAACCAATCGAGCACCTGGTACTCTGCAAAACAGGTTATTTTAGAGTTAATGATGCCATCTATAGCAGCCGGCGGATTCAACTCCTGCCATTGGTTTAGCGTTCTATGCCCAATTCAGTCATTTATATAGATGGTGTAGAGTTACATTCGAGTCATTTTAAGGCATAAATTATTATATCAGGAAAAACTTTAACATATGAGATCAAAGATGAGTTTTAAGTGATAAAATTACCAAATGCAGTGGAACTTTGCAGTGGTTTTGACCACTGGTCAGGTTGGAAGACAAGCTAACCCACCAGTTACAGTAAAACCAGCTGAACACCAGCTTGGCCAGGTTGAGAGAACCAGACCTAGGCTGTTTTTTGTTTAGCAGGGAACCTGTCAACTATTTTAGCAGTGTTGTTTGAGCTATTAAAAGTGCACTGGAGTAAGAACATTAAGGTTCAGAAATGTTGAACCATGAGCCGTAAATGTCTAATGACGCAATCCTGCTTTCATTTCTGCATAGCACTAATGAGACTGTTCCAATTACTCTATTGTGATGTGCAGAAAAACACAAGCCACATGTAAGTAATATAAAAAAGAATTATTGCAAACTCATTTTTTTGCATCTGTCATAAAACAGGCATTGTACAAATCATACAAGTACATCTGTGGTATCCATTGGTTACTGACTTTCTATAAAATCGCAGACAAGGTACCTACCCTCCCGGCGCTCGATTCACCTATTCTGATTTATTTCACTCGACTCTTTTATATTTAATGAATAACGTCAACATGTTGCCAGCAAGCACTCCTTTAGTTTGAGAAGAGTAGAGTGAAAATATTTGCTTAGTGTATTTTTGCCTAGCAGATACAATTTGTTTTTTATACTGTAGATTATTGCTATGGTAAATATGCTACTTTTCATGTGGGTTTTTTTGCATACACACACATTCAAAGAGAGAGACAGAAAGAGATGCACACATACACAAACAGCTTAAGCTTTGATCTGTAATAAAGAGCAAGCAAGCTGCTGGCACTCTAGAAGGTCTCTCTCTGTTAATCTTTTTAGCAGAAGACTGGTAGCACATATTAGTGTGAACAGATGATAAATGTTGTAGATGTTAGAGAAGGTCTGCAGTGAAGTGGACATCGCTGTAGAGGAAGACATCGGTCCACTGCATTGAGTCAGTGTGGCTGATGAATATCTGTCATCACAGCTTTTAAGATGGAGGATTACATTAAACCGCTCACCTCCCTCTCACTAATGGCAAATTACCAAACTCAGTGCCGCCCAGGCGCGCTTCCTTATTCTGACGTGAAGGGCTCTTGGTGCAGTGTAAAATTGACCTTTCCATCAGTACGCCGGCTTTAATTTGCGGTTAGCAGCAGAGGCTGAGTCCTGATTTAATCAGTCCCTTCCTTCTCGTAGCGCGGGCAGTTTATCAAGCCACGCACGAAGCAACCTGTGCTCTCAGGTCTGCAGAGGCAGTAACCGCCAACCCTGTGTCACAGCCTTGGCTTGTGAGACTGTATGGTCAATTGTTTTTCTTGTATATTCTTTTACAGCATTCTTAATGTAGGCATTGTTATGAATACTGATACGACTGTCAAATACTGCTGGTCCCAGAACTCTTATGAGGGACTTGTTTTGACAATGTGGGGAAATGTTTTTTTTCAAAGTCTCTTTACATTTTCATACACACGCAGAGACTTAAAACAGAATATCTGTGGAATATTCGACATAAATAGTCATGTTGCAATAGATTGCAGAATGTGTGCAGAAATAAAACGGCTTTTAATCAATAATAGTTGCTCTAATGCATCTTTAGCAGTGCTTTAAATACATCACTTTAGTGCCACAATAGGATGTCTTCTGCAGAGTTTGAATAAAGCACAGAGAAGGTTGGCTGTAATCTATATAACTGCGTTTCTATGGACAAGGTGGGCTCTAAAAGTATTTGTGCAACCAGGTTCGCGGTTCCATTCTTTTTTTTACAAATTATATTTTCAGCGTAACGAATTAAGAAAGAAGTGTACATGCATTTTAAAATGTCTTAAGGTATGTCAAACTTTTATTGTTCCTATTTTGCTGTAATGACAGCATGCACTTGAGCTGGTGCGCTGAGTTTGTGCAAAACCTGATGATCCGTGTTAGCCCAACATGATTTGACAATGTTACAAAGAGCATCTTGTTTGCTTCAGTGAAAACAAAGAAATCTGACCTTTTATAGAGTTATCATGGTCAATGTTATCGATTAGTGACCTAGAATTGGTGCAGAATTTTTTTTTGCTTTTAAAACTTGAACCTTGAACTGTTCATTACTGTTTTTTGCACCTTACAATGCAGGGTTACTTTCAACCCAGCTTTGGGTCAAAGAGGACAAACCCCCAGAAAATATTTATATTTAACCCAACAAAGGGTTAAAACAACAAGCACAGGTTCACTTTATATCCCAATGGTGTTTGCCCTGTTTTGCCCCAATGCAATGGAGTAGTATTTCCTATAATTATTTCCTGGTTACAAGATTTTCAATGTGGTCTTGTACTTTTGGATCTCAGTTTACTTTGGGTATTCCAAACATGACTCGATCTGCTTAGAATGCAAGGTGTGCAACATACCTAGTTTGTTTCATATGGTTAATGAGTTTTCATTGTGATCAAATGTTTGCTTTCATTCATAATAATATTAATCACATTTGATGTGCTGTGTTTGCATTTACATTTGATTCTATGTCTGTCAGGTGGGTTTCTCATCTCTTTCTTATCTGGTAGTGGTGTGTTAAGTATAGCATCACACCATTTGCCGAACCAGTCAATGCATTCTCTCACTAGTATTTACTCAATGTGGCTTTCTTTCTCATATACCCCTACATCTACTAAATTTTATTTGGCTTTCAGACACAAAGAATGTTGACATGCAGCCTCTTTAAGACAAATGGATTATCACTTGTATGTTAATTTACTTTTAATTGTGTGTTTAACAGTAAGAATGAATGAACTCGACAGTCAATATATCATTTGAAGATTTAAGGACTGTGAAGTTAATATGTTAATATGTCAAAATGATACACTTTTGTGTTTGTGTACCTGCACCTTTAAGTGCATGAAATTCTCAAGTTATAAAATTATTTAACGTTAGCAATTTGAATTATTTTTAGCAGCTAACAGTATAGCAGAGAAAAATAAGAGTCACTTTATTTCAGCTACAAAACATTTGGAGGATTCTTCATATTGCAGCAGGTGAACATGAGAATACACTACCCACACTAAAAGAAATGGAGTCTGGGTATAGATCTCTGTGTATACAAGTGTGTTAAAGTGGCATTGATGAACTTTTGCTCACAGGTTTCCCCATGTGGTTGATAAGCGCAATTGTCTTTTACCAATGTTGCAAATAATGTCGCTGTATAAGTTTCCCAGTGGGCAGCGCAATACACATGAATTTGTTAACTAAGCTGATGGAACCAGTGCATACAGAAACGTTGTTTGGAAACCATATCGCACTCTTCCGCAGCCAGGGGATGGGCGGGGCTGTGTGTACCCACCCGAACATAAAACTTAAAGAGTCTGGTTTTTGCCGCTAGGAGGCTGCTCAGGTAGCAGCGCCAGTCAAATTCATCCAGTTAAGAGTTGTTTTACCACTGAAATAATTTTAGAGACATTATTTTAAGGTCGAAAAACTACATTGTGCTGCTTTAATATGTGCGTTGCTGCAATGCAGCTGTGACCAGCTTTGTATATAGAGTTATAACCCCAGAAATAGTGGAGTATCAGGTCTGCCTGCCATATATATCTGTGAAGGTGAATGTCCCTCTTAGCCAGGGGGAAAAGGTTTGGAAGGTGAACGTCATTCTGACTAATTGCTCACTGCAGTGGGATTAGGAGCTGCCAAGAATTATGGGAACGCAGTGGGAGAAGGAAAGCTGCTTGAATAGCAACTCAGAACATGCCAAGTAATGTGTTTTGGGGTTTTTTCACACCAAGGGCCATGCTCTGCCAATTCCTGCTGCTCCGTATTTTTTTTCTTTGGATCAGACTCATTGCCTTTTTTGTGAGGCCACATTAGTGATCATTAGCGACTGAAATGGCAGCATTTATTGTTGGATAAGTGGCCTGAATATAGCTATTTCTCAGACTAGGTGGGGCACACATCCAACGTCCTACATCTTCACATCTTCACCTAAAGCTTTAAATGAATTTTACAGAGTATTGGCTTGCTTGAACAGTTGAACAGAACTGCTCCTACATGATGTTTATCTGTAAGCATAGGTTACAAGGAACTATATTTCAAAAGGAATCGTCAAGTACATGGACAAAGTCTGTAGGCCATTTTAGTCAGTATGCAAATTGCTTGCTTGGGCGTGTATATATATATATATATCAGTGGCGTGACTTCTCTTCCGGGGAGGCAAATTCAAAATATGTGTTTGGCACGTCATGTGTGCGGCTTGTCATGTGAACATATGTGTTCGGCGCCTCACGTGAACGTATGTGCATCGCGCATCATGTCAAAATACGTGCCTGCTGTAGATGCGTCGAGAGGGTTTATGACAAAAGACGCTCGCATTTGCTAGATATTGGCTTAATCTCATGTGTAATTATACTTAAATGTTAAGCGAGTGTCTTGCGAATATCTTGTGAACGCGAGCATCTCTTTTATGATAAACCCTCTCAACATGTCTACAGCAGGCACGTATTTTGATATGATGCACGATGCACATACGTTCACGTGAGTCACCTAACACATATTTTGACATGACAGGCCTCACACATGACGGGCTAAATACCGAACTTCACATTCGTGCCTCCCTGGAAAATGGAGTCACATATATATATATATATATATATATGGTATTACAGTATATTCTTACCTCAAGGTAGTAAATTCAATAGTTTGTAATGGAATCTTAACCTTAATTTTAACTCATTTAAAAGTGGTACGATTTGTAATATCCCTTTACTCTTGTGAATCACATCCAGTAATAGTACACATACATGTTGTAGAAAAGAGCCAAAGGCTTTAGTCTCCGATGTCAGTTTAACTCTACAATACCATGCCTTTTAACAAACAGATTTACAAAAATCTTTTCTTTACTTCTTTAATCCTATGATTTCAGATGTTCTTTGGCATTTCACTGTACATTTTACAAAGAGGGCTCAAAGCAGGTGGCAGACCTCTATCAACAATTTTCCTCCACACTGGAGGAAACAAGCAGGCTGAGCGGTTTATATATTGTGTTTAAAAATCGACCAACCCAGTCTCATGGCAGTTTGTGACATAGTGACGAAATTTAGAATCTATTGATTCGTGTCCATGGACACAAATTCACCCCTTTTCTGTGTCAGTCAGCACAACTTTTTTTGTGTCACTCACCACGACTTTTTATTAATTTATATTCAATTTGGCTTGTTTGTTTTATGCTAGTAGAGACAGTGAATGCTTTAAAGAGTACATTCCACAAGATCATAAACATTACATTTCATGCATTGTGTAATGTTGCCGTGTTTGAAAGTAAGCAGTCTGCCAAAGTTGTAAATCCGAAGGTGAATGAATAACAAAGTTATTAGCTTGTAAAAATGGGTGTCGACTCTGAATCACGTGAACGAGTCGTGACCCGTCCGAATCTTTAACCTCAGTGTAGCTACGTATCTAGAAATAATCCCCGCCTGCCCGCAAAAAGTTGAACACACACGCTAAACCAATCACAGCAGACTAGACCATCTGACCAATCACAGCAGACTACGCTAGTGGGAAGGCGGGGATTAGACGGATGAATTGCGGAACGAATCATTTGAGAGTCAAGAAGTAAGGTAATAAAAACGGCTTATTATTATGAAATAATAGTGTTTTTACACCATGTATGTACATAAACCTGTTGTCGGACACTCCATAAACTAAAGTAGGCACTTAAAAATCACAAGCTATTTACTCTTTAACACCACAGAGCATTTACATTCTGACAAAGAAATTGAGACCATTGTTACATAATAAAAACATCTTCTCTTTTCTCTTTCAGTTACATTCAAACTCAGACAAAGGTGATGGCTCGGTCCAGTATCTCCTCTCTGGAGAAGGTGCCGGTACCATATTCATAATCAACGAGATGACAGGCGATATTCATGCTAAGAAAAGTCTTGACAGGGAAAAGAAGAGCCATTACGTCCTCCACGCTCGGGCAATCGACCGCTTCACCAACAGAGCTGTGGAACCTGAGTCTGAATTTATTATCAAGGTGCAGGATGTGAACGACAACGCCCCCAAGTTCCCAGACGGCCCCTTTTCAGCCTCTGTGCCTGAGATGGCAGACACCGGTGAGCCAACAGTCAGGACCTAAGGGCTTTGGAAGGTGTCTAAAGTAACAGGAGAACATTTAGTCAGAAGAGCGTAGGTTTTATTAGCTGGGTCATCACTTTTGGAAAAACGCTGCAGAGTCCCATTGCAGATCTGAGCTTTTTCCGGCCTGGGTCTGAACTCATCTCTCGGTGCTGGTTGGCTGAGCTGGATTTATAGTAGGATTTATTAAAGCTATTGTTTCTTATGGAAAGCCTCTCAAGGGGATACCATGTATTGTCTGTTTTATGAAATAGAAAAAATACTCACAGCGACCCTCATGGTTTCTGTGTATCACACTTCACCCTAATAATTTAAAATTTGTACCAGTATCTCTCATAAAATCCGAACCGAAAGGAACACCGGCACATTATCTTCTGCATTTGTCTTCACTTATGCTTAAATCTTATTGTGAAATATCAGTGCAAAGTAGATCTGTGATATCCAACCTAATATAGACGGTTTCAAAGCAACAACATAAACAAACGTTTCTGTGCATGCACGCTTTTGTGGCCCAAACTAAACTTCAGGTACACATGCACAAATAATAGAGTCCCTGCAGATTATTTCTGATAACAATCAAAAGAAATAACAAGAAATCCACTAGCCAGACCGATCCACAAAAACAAGACCGGAAGTTAACTTCAGGCCAGTCGCATGCATCCGATGAAACCATCTATAGAGAGTTATGCACATGCAAAATTGCAAGTCTGCATCAATGGCCATGTACATCAGCCATGCAGAAATTGGATTGTCAGAAAAGTGCTAATTGTCCGGAGAGTTCTTCCTTCCTATCCAAATCAATCGGCTGGACTCAAGCCAAAAAGCTGTGAAATGATCCTCCCTCACAACTTAAGCTCAATCTTTCCACTGGGAACAGGTCACTTTTGGTCTAGAATCTCTTTAATCTAATTCCCTCCTCATATTCTAACATCACAGTGATGCAGTGCACCATTAAATCCTATGAAATATAACTTAAACATCACCACTGAGCTGGTGAGCTCCCTGTCTCCACTCACCAACTGGTGATGGATTAATCACTGGCAGCACAGATAGAGGCTGAGGACCTCTGCACGTCTGAGAGCGGCCATTCTAGACCCAGATTCATTTCTTCTTTTGTGCTCTTCTTTAATACACGAAGAATGTGGCACAGGCTATAACAGCACTATCTCGACCATCCAAGACCCACACTTCATAATTGCATTAGATGCTTCAAGGCTTGAAGCAGAGGCTTATGACAGGTGAATTCAACACAGTGCAGGTCAATGAGGCATGAGATGAATCACTTGAATAGAAAAATCCAGGGCAGTGAATATTCCGAAGAAAGTGTAGAGTGCTTGTGGTATGCATAAATGATGCTGGGTGAAAATCTTTAAATTGCAAAGATAATTTTAATGATTTTGACAGTTTGGGTCTTTACTGCTTGGAGAAAATAAATAATTGTACTTAAATGGTTTTTGTCCAACCAGGAACTTCGGTATTCCAAGTCACTGCCACGGATGCTGATGACCCCACCTACGGGAACAGTGCCAAGATTGTCTACAGTATTCTACACGGGCAGCCTTTCTTCACTGTTGACCCCAAAACTGGTAAGCAAGGACTTACAGTTGGGGAAAAAATATTAGCCCCCTTGGTAAATATGAGCAAATAATGCTGTCAAATTAAATCTGCATTGTTTCTCCTTTTGATCTTTTATTTTCTTTAAATGACAAAAATCCAATGTTTCATTGAAGTAAAACAATTGAAAGTGGGGGGAAGTAACATTATAAAATAAAAATGTTTCTTGAATAAACTGTGGCCACTAGTATTAGCCCCCCTTTATTTAAATCTTTTTGCTGCTTCCATTTGCAAAAAAACAGCTCTGAGTCTTCGCTTATAATGTCGATGAGGTTGAAGAATACATGACAAATGATCTTAGACTATTCATCCATACAGAATTTCTTCAGATCCATCAAATGCTGGTGTTATCTCCTCTTTGGTTCACCCCACTCATTTCCTATAGGGTTCAGATCAGGGAACTGGGATGGCTATGGCGGGACCTTGATTTTGTACTCAGTGAGTCATTTTTTGTTGATTTTAATGTTTGTTTTGAACCAATGTTCTGATGGAAGATGTAACCACTGCACATTATTGTTAAGATTTCTAGCCGAGCAAGTCAGGTTTTGATTTTTTTATCTGCTGGTATTTGATATAATCCATGATGCCATGTATCTAAACAACCACAATGAAGTTTCCAGTGGTATATTTACCTGTGGACATGGGACACTTTTTTTATCCCTGTGTGCACCAAACCCCTTTTGTTTCTTTTTGCCAAAAAAGCTCTTTTCATTTCATGTGACCATAGACCCCAGTCCTGCTTGAATTCCAGTGTGGCAAATTAATATGAGTTTGTTTTTGCATTTGTTTCTTGAACAGTGTCTCAAACAACTTGTGGTGATGGAGATGCAATTTTTCTTTTTTCATATATATATATATATATATATATATATTCTGACCCCAAAATTAAACTGATTTAACTCAAAATGTTCTCCTCGCTGTGCATTAAGTCAATATAGACACACATTCTCTTTCTTGCACATTTGCAACATCTCCAGTCTATTAAAACTTTTTATTTTTTGCCTTGATATTGGAAATTAGGCTAATAATTGTGGCCAGGGTGTATTAGAGAAAAACATTTTTTTTTAATGACTTCCCCCCACTTTTAATTGTTTTACTTCAATGAAACATTGGATTTTTGTGAACTTTTCAAATAAAAGATCTCAAGGAGAAACAATGCAGATTTATTTTCACAGCATTCTTTGCTCATATTTATTAAGGGGGCTAACATTTTTGTCCCCAACTGTATCTATTAATGTTTAATATGTTTTAAGGATTTCATTCAAACCCAAGTTATAAACAAGAGAAAATAATCTTCAGTTGTTTTATTCTTTCGCTGTAATAAGACACACTTTTCTAATTCTTTCAAGATTTTATGATCTAATGTTTCCACTTTACTTTGTAGTATGGCGCAAGGAATTTTAGTAGGCAAAATGTCATGGCTGTGAACTCCATTAAAGGAAAAGTTCACCCAAAAATGAAAATTCTGTAATTTATTTACCCTCATTTTCACTCTTAAAAATAAAGGTGATTCACAATGCTATAGAAGAACCTTTTTTGGGATACAATGTTGTTTGCTTACCAACATTTTTTGAAATATCTTCTTTCGTTTTCTGCAGAAGAAAAAAGTCATACAGGTTTGGAAGGACATGGGGGTGAATAAATGATAAAAAAATATATATTTTTGTGTGAACTATCTCTTTAAGTTTCCAGATATCTTCTCTGAGTGCTGAATGCAGTAATGATGTTTTGAGATGTCATTGATTATGAAAGTCTCCAGTAGAATATTTCCGACTGTCTCCGCAAGTACAAAGTCATCAGTGCATGAGTCACTCCACAATAGGCCGTAAGAAACGCATACAGTTTCATAAAACAACATTTGGCTCACAAAGGAACTCCCAATTTATTGTGCAAGCCTCTGTGAACCATAATTGAAGCGCCCTGATTTTGTTGAAAAGCTTTCATTCTGTCTTTGACAAAATAAGAAGCGTAAAAAGCCTCCAAATGTGAAGGAAAACCCCTCCCTACAAAAATCTTTTGTTGCGCTGACATTCGAAAGATCCAAGTTAGAATTCAACAGAATTCATTTGGATTTGCATCTTAGACAGATGTGAGGGACGTGAGGGTTTATTGCCCTCGTGAGTGAGGCGTGGACTCCAGGAAATTCCAATAAAGCATGTGGGAAATATCACTCTCAATTGTATGTCAAAAATAAAATCAATAAACCTACATCCCGAATGATGAATATGGACGCTTCGCCTCTGAGACTCGCGCGGTACACTCAATTACCTCTGGTGGATAAACAAATCATTTTCTTATTATTATCAACATGTGACTGAATCGTGGAAGTACAACGGTGTTTGACCTGAACTACTCTGCAGTGAGCCCAAATCGTGTCCTACTTGTTATGATGTACCGCTCGCCTGCAGTGTATATCCCAATTTAACCCCCCCCCCCTTTTGCCGCTCTGTGCTTAGTAACCATTTGGTTCAATTTCCACAGAGGTGGTGTTTGTTCATGTCAAGTTGAATTCGGCTGGAGGGTGTTTGTCCCAGTTTGAATGTGCCAACCTGCAGCGTGCTTGTCCCAGGATGGAGCCTATTTGGTGCAGGATAAATGTGCCGTGGTTTAGACGCGTTTGTCTACAGTCGAGCGTTCCAGGGTTTGTGTTTGTGTGTGCACGCACAAACATATAGATCATCATTGTAAAGGGTAAGATGGTGACTAGCATCTGTTCCAGCTGTGTATACGGTTTGTTCAGTAGTGCTCCGTCAGCAACAACAGAAGCCGCTGACCCACGAGACTCAGCATAGCGCCAGTATACACCGCCATCCCTCAGATATCCAGCATGAAACCAAGCCAATTTACACAAAATTGCTTCATGGATGCTTCACTGTGCGTTTATTTATTATGTGTAATTGCTCATTAAGTCTCTCTCCCGCTGGGCCCTCAGGGATGATTGTGCTCCTCCAGTGAAGCAGTAGATCTCTGATGGCGGTTTGTCTTCCAGTGGTATCTTCAACACTGAGGCTCGGAGATTGGATGAACAGTAATCCCCCGCATGGTCACTCTTTCAACTCTCTCATCTTTCTCTGATCACTAATCCTCTGTTTGTGGGTATCACATGAAGGTTTTGATGGGATTAAAACGCCATATAATAATGTTTTAGCACCGTTTTCTGGGGGGTGTTGAACTCTTGCATATCGGTATTGCTTCGTCAATTTAACAAAAAGTGTCGTATCCTTAGTGCAAAAAGTAGTGTTTTCGTATGTGATTGAATCATTTTCAGATAATCCTATACTCCAGGTTTAGAGAGCCTCTTTTGCTCTGTATGAGAGTGGTAGTGTAGAGGATTTAGGGAAGAGAGCTTCTGATTCCAATCACCACAGCTATAAAACCCAGAAACATTTACAGTTTAAAGAGGGAGTTCACCCAAAAATAAAATTTCCCCATCATTTACAAACCTTCATGCCATTGTATGTCTTTATGATGTCTATTCTTTAGACAAAAACAATCAGTTATATTAAATAATATCTTGGCTCTTTCTAGCTTTGTAATGCCATTGAATAGCACCTGAGCTCCAATAAGCACATCCATTCATCTTGTAATCCAACCAAGTTAATAGATATGTTCTGAACTGAAACAAATTTTTTTGAAAAACAAAAACAATGAATACATCATAGATTGTATATAAGATGGACATGCATTTCTATTCACTTCCACTGTGGAAAAATATAGTCAAAATGTTCCGGAGATGATTTTGGAGCCAGATTCTGTGCAGTAGTGAGCATGAGGTGGAGCCGTGGTTTCAATGTCCTGCACATATTCCTTGATGGCTCAAACGTAAACGAATAAAGCATGTTACCACGGCCCTTTTTATAACCAAAACCAAATGTATTTGAAATAACACTTGAACCTACATTACCGTGATAAGAACTAACTAAAATGAAAGAAACCATCTTTGGCAAAAATATATTTGAATTGCAATTGGATTTTTTTTTGTTTTGCGTGATTGCCGTTCGTTTATTAGAGAGGGCGGGGTTTATGACCTGTACTGCAGCCAGCCACCAGGATGTGCGTGTCATGCCTGTTTTGAGCTTATTTAGTGTTCGATATGTTGCGCTTGAATGTAAACATAAGCTAATAGAGGTTAGAGATTAATAGAGATTTTATTCCTGTGACAAGTCATCATATGCGTTTCTTCACGCCACATATGGCAACTAGTCACAAGATATGTAAGAACCAAATGACATTTGATGTGCCAGCATAGTCAAGTGCGCTTTTTATAGGTTGTAATTTTGTATCTGTTCTTTTTTATGCAAGTGTGGTATATTGTAGTCTTATTCTTGGAGAAAAATTATAGTATACTGTAATATAGTATAGAAATTTGCATCAGACTGTAGTTTGCCTTTCAGCAGTATAGTAGGCTGAATTTGTATTTCTCTTTGTTTCCACATAATGCCTAGGTGAGAAATTGCCCCAGGCTAGTGTTACCTCCCATCCATCTCTATTATAATACTAACTTGCATGATTGTGTCTGATCCTCTTAGCTGAGAATTACTCTGCACTTTTGTGCAGTTGTTATACTTTCCCATTTAACAGTGGCTGATGCTTAACACACCCAATGTTTCACACCTTCACTAGAAAGGGCTGACTATCTGTTGTTTAATAGAAAATCAACCCAGAGTACAAAGGGAAAGGCTTTACCCAGTTCTGCATCAGTGTCTGTTTCAGTTTGCTTTATTTACTCGCCGACTCTGCTTTGTGGCTACTAGCTGAATACTAAGAGCCTGTTTAACATGAACATTTTGCTTTTTTTGGTGTGTTGTCTGCTGAAATCCCCTGTCCTGGCAGGTGGTGTCTGCTCTCAATGGGCTGGGTGCAATCTCTATGACATTCTCTGGGGCTCAACACTCTCGTATGTTTATTTGTTCTGGCGGGTTGAGGTATCTGTTTGCATATTTTCTCTCACTCCCACTAGTCTTGTCCATTTAAAAAGGCAACATTGTATTTGCGAATAATAAATCTGTCCGTTTCTCGGTTTCACACATTATATGCAATTGAAATTCCCCCTGTTGTCACTAGCTCGCAGGTTCTGCGCAATCCTTGCTATGGTTTTGGGCTTGTTAATGCATGCTTATGTGCGCGTATGTATACATATAGAGTTCAGTTTATATGGTATTCATGTGCATGTGTGTGTGCGTATTTATATACACATAATAATTATAAATGTCTATATAACATAATAATTATAAAAAATAAAAAATAAATGACACATTGTAAGCATTTATTCAAAAATGTTTTAATACGATTTTATGTATGTTGAAAAGTAATTGCTGACTTTAGTGTTTATGTAGTATATAGTGTTAGTTTATAGATGGTTTCAGCGGTAACAACATAAACAAACTGTAACAACCCTGTGTTCCCGTTCACTTTTCCCCGGACTTCTGAACTACATCACCCATAATGCATCTCACCTCCGTCACCAGCTGATTGTCACCACCTGCACCTCGTTTGGACTCTCACCTGTTTTGTGTTTCTGTGATGTATTTAAGTTCCGTCTTTTGCGTTGTTTTTGTCTGGTCTTGTTGTAAATCCTGTGCGTATGTCTTTTGTTACCCGTATTGTTGGAATTACTTACCTGTTAGCCTGGAAGACTTTACCTGTGACTTGGAATTATTCACCTGTGTTTGTGTCCCTGTTGCCACCAATAACCCACAATATATCTCTACCCTGTGGTGTGCTCTTCTGCCCGAGACCAGCCTCTGTTGTTACACAAACGTTATGTGGCCTAAACTTAGAAACAAATGTATAGGATAATGCAATGTAAGTTGCTTTGGATAAAAGCGTCTGCCAAATGTGTAAATGTAAACTCAATTTCCTGTAGACCTCCGGAAAGAATGAATAACTTTTGAGTAGTTTGTGATCCATCTATAGCCAATATACTGCAATATTAGGGCTTCACCTTTTATAGAGCAGGTGGTCATCGAAATAAAAAAAGAATTGAAAAAGAGAAAAGTATAGGATGGGTTCCACAATATACGTTCAATAAATGCGTTCAATCTTGCATCATTTTCCTAACATTTAGTTGGCATTCATGTTTACACACGTGAATGATGTTCTATAGCATCTATATCTGTTTTACGGCTGATCTATTGCGATTAGCCCTGCAGTTGTAGTTTAGGTTGGGTAACCTTGGGTCTGAAAGTGGCATTGCATATATTATTACACACTACTTAAGCCGTTCTTTAACTTAAATACATTCTACAGGGTATTTGGATATTTACCCTCTGACCCATCTGCCCTACATTTTTTAGCTTAACATATGCTGGAGCTTGTCATAACATAAAAGGTTGTGCGTGACATTGATTTTAATAAAAGGTTACAGTAAAGACTAAACGAAAATGCTTGGGTGTAAAAAGCAATGAATATAATTATAATAATAAACACCTTCACTTACAGTTAAGTGAAATGTTCCCACCCGACAGAGGCCTTGCTGTTTCAGATGATAAAGTCAACTTCTCATTGTCATTAACCATCCCATGTTGCCTGTGTGGTGCACAGGGGTCAGTTGCAGCTTATTGCTCAGTAAACATTGCTATGGGATCCAAAGGCAAAAGTGGCACAAACACAAGTTCACATTGCAGACTCAAGCTGTTCTGCTCTCCAGCCATCGCTTCATAACTCGCCCGTTTTTTTCTCAATCTCCTGAGGGGAATGGTTGGAGCAGATGGTCGACTCTGCTGTAGAGCTATGAAGTATGCAAGAGATGATGGCCAGCATGCATTGTGCCAGTGTAGAAGTGTGCGTGTGTGCAGCCTGACAGAAGGTTCATGTTAAGGGCTGGACTCCCTTATTACACCACACACTTATAGTATTTGGTGGTCAAGGGTCAGCCCGCACACGCTGGTATGTTGTCAGGACTGGATCAGGGAAAAGGCTGAAGATAATCGTGTGTTGTGAGCATGTGGCCTTTATAACCAGAGGTCAGTGATCTGTGATGTAGCCTACACATAAAATTCTGAACATGTACTCTTCCAACAGTCAGGGTTTTTATGGCTGGAAATGCCAGTAGACATAGCTCATGGTCTTATTAAAGGAAAACTTCATTTATATTCACTCTTATGTTGTCTCAAACCTTGTTTGCCTCCCAGAGTATAGGTTAAAGGGATAGTTCACCCCAAAATGAAACATCTGTAATTCTATCATCCTAAACCTGTACAGTATATTTCAAAACCTATTTCTTCTGTGGAACACAAAGAAGATGTTTTGAGAAATGTCTCTGTGGTTTTGTGTTCATACCGTGGAATGGGGACCAATGTTGTTTGGTTAACAACATTCTACAAAATATCTTCTTTTGTGTTCTAGAGAAGAAAGCAAGTCACACAGTACATGTGCAGAATGACAAGAGGGTAAGTAATGAAATCATTTTCATTTTTGGGTGAACTATCTCTTTAAGAACAAAATGCGGCTGAGGAAAAATGATGAAACTGTCCCTTTAAGCCGTATGTCTGATGTAGATACCAGACATATGGCTTAATGTGAGTTTTATACTTGTACTTGCAAGACTGTAAATTGCAGGAAATGGAAATAGCATTTTGAGCATGCGTTAATGGGATATGGGTTATGTAGGTCAGCGGGAACTATATTTATCCTTTTTGCCCCTGCGTCACAGGTGTCATCAGGACAGCTATGCCAAACATGGACAGAGAATCGAGAGAGATGTATTCAGTCATCATCCAAGCCAAAGACATGGCCGGCTCTGTCGGTGGTCTGTCCGGATCCACCACAGTCAACATCACGCTGACCGATGTCAATGACAATCCACCAAGATTCCCTCAAAGTACGGCTCTCCTCTTTTCTAGTTTATCACGGAAAGTGTGGATTTTAGGCACAAATGCCATAATCCTTAAATCCCTTTGAATATACTGTGAATTTATTCCAAATGGCTGCTTTCCTTTCAGCTTTATTTTGTAAAAGTAAACAACTTTTATTGAGCTAGCTCGAGTTTATCCCGTATAAACCTCTTACAATTAGCTGAGCGCGAGCAACACTTTGCTAGATGTGAATCAATAACTTTCAATTGTTTAATAAAAATCGCATCTGTTCCGTTTGTTTATTCTACACTCCAGAGAACTATCAGTTGTATGTGCCAGAATCTGCTCAGGTAGGAAAAGCTGTTGGCAAAATCAAAGCAAACGATGAAGACCTTGGCATTAACGCGGAGATGACATACAAAATCGCTAATGAAGAAGGAGCTGCCATGTTTTCCATCTCCATTGACAGTGACAAAAAAGAAGGAGTCATCTCCCTCAAAAAGGTCTGGACTAAACTTTCCCCGTCCGCATAGACATTTCATTATAACTTCAGATTTGGGTTCTCCTGCCAAGTAAATTCATGTCTGTTCTTCCCAGGCTGGCCCAAAATGTCATATTGCTTCTCCCTTGATCTTCTTTCTGATGTTTTGTAGCCTCTGGACTACGAGAAGAAGAAGGCTTATTCTTTGAACATCGAAGGTGTCAACACCCATCTGGATCCTCGCTTTTCATACCTGGGCCCTTTCAAAGACACGACAACGCTGAAGCTTATCATTGGGGATGTTGATGAGGCTCCGGTTTTTACTATGGACTACTATATCATGGATGTGTATGAGAACGCCCCAGCCGGGACAGAGGTTGGCATGGTTACTGCTCAAGACCCGGACAGCACCAGAAGTAAAGTCAAGTGAGTTTTTCCACAATATCTGTGTTGAGATCATAGCAATGCTTGATGAAATACAAGTTTTGCCAAGATCAGTAACCATAAATGTTTAAGTAATGAAGTACTGCATTCAGATTCAACTAGTGATAGATATAATTATAGGAATAATTACTATTATATCCTTTCCATGATTTTACAATTAAAACTAGCTAAGTATACTGTGTTGAGTTAAGTTTTTAATGCTTTTTGCTTCCATGTTTGTTTCATTTTGTAAGTTTCTTTGGATAAAAGCATCCGCTAAATGACTAAATGTAAATGAATTCTCGTAAATAATTACAGGCAGTTTATAACTACTTATTAATGGCTAAAATGTTGTCTAAATGTAAGAGAAGGGCTGATGTAACGGCATAATAAAATGCTAATTCCAGCACAGTAAAATGTATAAAATATGAACAACATGTCTGAATAATAGAAAGTCTTTCTTTTTAGTGTTTCCTAACTAAAGTAAACACCTATTAAAGTATAGCATAATATGCAAATTAACTAAATTTGCAATTTTAGGTATTTCATTGACCAGAATGCCGAAGGTGATACACTTTTCAGCATTGATGCCAGCACTGGACTCATTAAAACCACCAGAAGTCTAGACCGAGAGGAAGCAGCCTGGCACAATATCACTGTTATGGCTTCAGAGATTGGTATGTACTACTCTGAGGACAGAATCCTCTGTGTGCGCATTGATTTGTGTGTGTGTGGGGGGGGGACACAGGGAACTATTTTATCACTGATGTCTTCATTTTGAAACAAGCATTTTTCTTGAAGTATGGACTGGAAACTTCTTGTCCAGGAGGGAATCATTGGCCCTGAAGTCTGAATCATTGATATCGAATGAAAAGAATGGGTTCTTGAAGGACTGTTGCATTGTGGGATTGATGCCGAGGCTGCACGTAGCATGCTGGTGTGGCTTTGAAGGTGGACAGGGTCGATACATTTTTCTGGATTTTTTTCTTTTTACAGATGCTTATCTAAGCAATTATCCTCTCTTTTCGATAGTGTTCGGCTAATGGGCGAAAAGTTTCCTCTGATAATGCCCGCTGATAGTGGGCTGATAATGTTGGCCACTGTAGTTAATCTCAGCGCTGACTCTCACGACACCTCTTGTGAGAATCCGAAACGCATGTACTTTGATGTTCCCTTACCAAATTTAAATTCCTGCAGCATTCTACAGTACATCAAAGCACATGAATCTTTTTTTAAATGTGCAAGACAAATAAGAGCAAATAAACCACCTTAGCATTGCACAATGTAACAAATCTACGAGCGCACCATGATGCTGAATTTTTAAAGGATGAATTTGGATTGGAAATTACATAAATACCTTTAAAACATGATATTACTTGAACATAAGTTGAAATTCAGCAAACCTCACGACAGGGTGTCCTGATACGGCTTGACTTCAGTCAAGTAAAATTCCTCATACGTCAAAGTCTTATTCATATTCAGGCTTTTCTTTCTAACCACATTCATAATTAAAAATTTGTCACATTTCTTTTCAGACAATCCAAATCTGGTGAGCTTTGTACCAGTCACAGTGCAAGTCTTGGATGTCAATGATAATGCCCCCTATATCGTCACAGACAGTGCTCTCATTGTGTGTGAAGGCTACAAGGCAGGCCAGGTTAGTTAACTCCTCTCATTTCTCACTTTTCTCTCCGTGTCCTTTTCTCTCACTTCCAGCGTCATTTTGTTTCAACCTGTCACAATCCCTCCCGACAATCCCTCAATGCTCGGTTTCTACTATCAGTACTGTGCTGTCTTTCTCTTCTGCACTATTTCTCAACCTCTTTCTATTCTCCTAAACCCTCTCTCTTTCCCCATGCTGTAATGCAGTCTTTCTTTCCTTTTTAGTATAAACACCCATTCCCACCTACACCCACGCCACGGACCCGTGCATAAACACAGGATCGCATACGTTTCTCTTATGCTATGTCTGACACCGTCAGGAATGGATTTATCCAGACTTAGAAAGCTTTTAAACCTATAAATAATGCAGCGTTTTTCAATGTATTCACCAGCAGATAGCAGTTTGCAATGAGCCGAATAGAAATGGCTCGCAGGAAATGTTAATCATCACACGATCGCGTCCAGACCCACGTGCGGCGATGGATAGCGTCGGAGTGGCATATCTGCTAGAGCTTTAGCTTCCGATGAGATCGCTAAGCAGTTGGACACATATAATCCGCACGCCGTGGGAAGCTGGGCGGCAGTATCATAGAATAAATATCAAGGGTCCTCTCAAATCACTTCTGTTCGAGATGCTGGAGGTGAACTTTAAAGGGTGTTGAAATAAAGGCATGGTATATTATTCTGCCTAAAAGAGAAAGTTTAATATACAAGTTGTGCCTTTGCTTAATTAAAGCCTGCTTTTAGAGGGCTCTGCAGCTTTTTTATATATCTTCTTATGAGTAACCCATTTTATGTGTCCTTAGAAGGCATGGCTCATTTTTTATTGCAACATTTGGTCTGCCAGGCTAGAACCGGCCCATCTAATGTCTAAATAAAATCCTCTTCCCAATTACCAGAATACATGATTGTACTGTAGCAGTGTAAGATAATGAGGGTTAGCTGTCATGCCGTGGCCTTTATTAAGTGTTTCCACAGAGATAAGACAAAACCACATTGCTCAGGCTGGAGTCAAGTCACAGGAAGGTTTTTTGTTGTTGTTTGATCTCCTGTGCATTGATCCACAGGACTAAACCACATGAAACTACACGCTGTAATTTGAACAACAACAAAATACTGCTATACAGTATCTTAGGTATTTTACACTAACTTTGATTGCTTGCTCCAAACCCGGGTTCAATTCCAACTCATTTTACCTTGTATTATGGGTCTGAGCAACGGTACATTTGCGTCAATATGAGCACCATTGCATATACAGCCACAGAAAAAATTAAGAGACCATTGAATAAATGATTTTAAAAAGTATGTGTTTGGTCCATTTTGTGAACTACTCACAATATTTCAAATACAAATATTGTTTCTATTTGCATTTATTTGCAGAAAATGAGACCTAAAGAAACTGGTCAAAATAACAAATAATATGTATTTCTTTAGACCTCAAATACGGCAAAGAAAACAAGTTCAAATTCACTTACAGCAATACAACAATAATATTTGTATTTAGAAAAAGATTTTTTTAAAATCCTCGATTTTTTTCATGTGTCTTGTCATGATGTCAGTCTTTCACTTTGCTGTTGGATTACTATGTCACTCCTGAGGTTTGATTCCAGACACTGGACTGGAAAGGCAACAATAAATCTGAAAATGCGGAATAAATGAAAATTAGGAAAGGTCACTTATTTTTTTCTGCGGCTGTATGTTTACCACTCAACTGCTTACCACTGTTTCTCACTTTGTTTCTGAAGTATTTTTGGATTTACCACCAAAACATGCACAGAATGCATTTGTGTTTGTCTGCCGCCGATGCACATTTGCACATTTAAAATCTGAAGAATGTGGGCAGCTCTCCGATGCCAATTTATCCAGAGATGAGCAGCTATGAGAAATGCATTGTACTACAGCAAGTGTAACCGTGGGCGTGCAAAGATGCAAATTAAATGACATCAATGGCATTTCACTTCTGCGAATTACAGCAGGCCACTTTCCGTTCACCAACTTAGTAAAGCAGCAGAGTTCCAGGAACCACTTTCACACTAACCAAATGATGCACACTTTGACGTAAACAGACTGAGGTCCATGCCTAAGGCTCTTGAAAAGTTCTGATCTGATAGGTCGCATGACACAGACAGGTGAAGAGTTTCAATAATGGTCGATACAGTACTCTGCATGAGGAGATTGTCACTCGCAGCTGACGCGCTAGAAGTAGCCAATTAGGTTAACAAGCTGACAAAGCAATCCTTGAAGCCATCTATCTATTCAATGTCTGTGATCCATACGCCCCACTGGGCAAGGGGTTTACGTCTTCGGTCTGAAGTTAATGTCTTTCAAAAGCAAAGTGGAAGAAGAAGCCCAGGTGGTCCAATTACATTTCTAGGTTGACCAGACCCTTCTCTAGGAGTCGAGTGCCCAAAGGGCCTCTTTGGGATATTTTTAGTGCCACTTTTAATTCAACCCTAATTTTTGAAGTGGAGAAAAAATTTAGCTTGTCTTTCCTCCTCTTTCTGTGTCCCACTCTGTCTGGTATTTTTCTTCATGTAGGTCATTCAGACCATCAGGGCCACGGATAAGGACAACTTTGCCAATGGTCGTTTCTCCTTTGCGTTACCAGAGGACCTTCCAGTGAATCCAAATTTCACTCTAAAGGACAATGAAGGTAAAAGGCAACACAAAATGTGAAAAATCTTTGCCTGTCTTTTTATGTCCAAGTTATTTCAACTTACTGTTGGTCAGTGGCTAAGAACTGTTTGATTACAAGCATTCTTCCAAATATCTTTCTCTGTGTTCATCAAGACAAAGAAATTTATACAGATAATATAAATTTGGAAAGTTGGAACAACTAGAGAGTGAGGAAATTAAGCATTTATTTTGCATTTATAAAAAAGTCAATTTATCCACAAGCATGTGGAAGTAGTTAGACGTGGAAAGCCTGTACTTTAGGAGTTTGTTACAAAAACGAATTCTATATTCAGTGCGTAAGTTGTACACAGGCTCTCATGAAAGTCAAATAAGCTGATCTAAAGAGCCTCTCCAAAGGCATCTCAGTAATGGAATCTTCTAATGTTTTCCAACTGATTTCCTGATGTTTGCTCAGGGCAAACCCTCAGTGCCTCTCCACAAACATATTTAGTACCACATGTTGTCACACAGATCACCCTCATTTTCTGCCTCCTCCTCCCCTTCGCGCTCTTATTTAATATCGTTGCGAGGCCAGTGCTGCTGTTTCCCGGGAAACCGGCTTCGTGTTTATGTTAGCTCAAGGCTCCCCGGTGGAGACGGTTGGGCTCTAATGATTCCTTCTAATGCTGGACTGCTGATTTGGAGAATCAGGTGTGAGTGGGAAGCTGCAGGTGGACCACAGAGTTTAACCGGGCAATCAGGGAGATAAGAGTTAGACGCTACGAGTCCAGAGTTCAGAGCAGCTGTGCTTTCCAGCTTTATTTGAGTTTGTATCGAACAGCACGAGCCAAGCTTTCCCACAGGCGGTCTCGTCCTTAAATTTCATCCCTGTGGATGGACCATTATTGACCGTTTTACGCGTCAGGCTTGGGGGATTCCTCGAAACAGGCTCAAGGAGCGCTCTGTCGCGGATGCTTGCTGATTGGGTGGGTGGGTGTGTAGGACTGTCAACCTCGATCACAGAGACGCTTCTCTCCTGGAGCTTGTGGCGCTGCAGTGATTGTGCCGCCGTCCATGCAGCCAGACCGTTTGGCAGGGCGAGGCATGAAAAAATATGATGGAAATTCCCTCTGGAGGTATTTTCATTTCCCTCCTGGGAAATGGCAGCGGGTTGGATTGAGTAATATAATTTTGACGGTTATATTTTACGACGTGGTTGATATTGTGAATCTAGAGAGCATCCACAAGCAAGGTTTTTACCATTCCTGGAAAACTGGCAATGAAGCGCATGCCGCCCCATTCCACGACATCCATGATGACGTGAAGTTTGATTTTGTCAGTTCAAGTGTATGTTTACGGTCACAGATCTCGTGAGAGGTTTCCTCCTGGACTAATTTTGTGCAATTCAGGCCATTTATCTCCAGCATTTAAACACTCACATTAACAGCTCCAGCGATCAGGAACTTGTGCCAAAACTGCAGTATTGGCAGTATTTGTTGCTATTTTCTCTTTATTTATTTAATTGTTTGTTTATTTAATTGTTTGTTTATTTATTGCGCAGTGCATCTTACAGTGAATATGAATTTATCTACAGTGCATGCATGGTTCGCTCTTGTGCGTTCCAGCCGGAAAGTGCTTACGATTCACTGCTATTTAAATTAGCTGTGAATTTGCCATCCATGTATAATTAATGGCGCATTTTCAACATTGTTTGTCAAGATTCACTAATGATCATTCCACCCTCTGCCATTACATTTTTCATAGTGTTTGAACACATTAAATACCTGCAGACTATTAAAAAGACCCCAACATCATTAAATCCAATACAAACGTAGAGGTCACTGCATAAAGGGCTGATTCATGCTCAAATCTTTCAGAGATGCTAATTTGTGTTGTCCTAACCCTGACTTTAATAGTTTTTATTATAACACTTTCTGTAATATCTAATGCATTCACGCGAGATGAATAGCTCTGCATTTCCCGCATGGCTATAGATTTGGGAATAGACTACAGTGATCACAATTGTGACCGATTATACTGTAAAATGTTTTTTTATTATAGTTTTGGGCATGTATTATATGTTCATCAAATACCTTCACTTTAAATCTGCTTAATCCCAGCTTTGTGCCATTCAGAAATCCCGCTTTGTCGTCAGAATCCTCTAACAGCCATGTTGATTTGTCATGGATCACAGCGCCCCACAATGTGTGCTTCATTATCTATCAAAAGTGGTTTAAAAAAGGAACAGTGGTGAATGAGCACATTTTTTTTTGTTCTGTTGAACACAAAATTAGATATTTTGAAAAGTTCTGGGGTACTTTGACTAGCATTGTCATTTTGCCTACTATGGTAGTCAATGGGACCCAAAAACTGTTTGGTTTCAAGCAAATAAATGTATTTGGAACAACTCGAGGGTGAGTAAATAATCATAAAATTGTAATTCTAAAGTGAATTATTCCTTTAATGCTGGTTCTGATAGAAAGGTGTCAGAATAACACATTGCATCACAGTTTGTTGCATATGGGTCTGCAAAAGCGGGACCAACACAATATCAGAAAGGTGGTCATAATGTTATGCCTGTTTTTCAAAACTTTGCATTACTAGCACTTTTCGTGAATATTGCTTTACTTGGACGTATCGCTTGCTGTTTTCCTCAACTGTAAGTCGCTTTGGAGAAAAGCGTCTGCCAAATGAATAAATGTAAATGTAAATGCCTAAATGCCGGTGTATAGTGACCCTGGACCACAAAACTCTATCATAAGTAGCATGGGTATAGATGGTTTCATCGGACGCACGCGCCTGACCCACAGTTAACTTCCGGTGTGTGTTTATTGATCAGTTTGACTAGTGGCTAATAATATAGCTATTTATATTTAATTTAATTTAATTTATATTCATATTTATTTTTAGTATTATTTATTGTATAATAATTTTACAAAATAAACGATTTATTGAATTTTGTTGTTTGTTCATTTACTAAATAAACTTTGTCACATTTAAAGAAAACGTATGAGACATTGACATTTAGCGCTTGAGCTTGATATTGCAGTCTTAATTCAATATATTGGAGAGGCAAGTTTATCTAAGTAACTGTTCTTCTCAGTTTCTTTTGCTTGTTATTGGAAATAATCTACAGGCACTGAAGTCCAGAAACGCGTTTGTTTTTGTTGAAACCGTCTATATTTGTGGTAATAGCCAACAATACATGGTATGGGTCAAAATGATAGATTTATAGAATTATAGATGCCAAATATCATTAGGATATGAAGTAAAGATCATAATCCATGGAGATATTTTGTAAATTTCCTACCGTAAATATATAAAAACTTTATTTTTATGAGTGGATGCAGCAAAATTGCTAACAAAAATGGCCAGAAACGCATCTACAAACTTCACTCGCTGCTGTCGCTCTTTGGGAATCACCCACTCAAGTTTGCTATCTATGCTTAGAATATCAATTCTAATGTCAGCGTATAGTTATGTGTTTATTAATTTGTATGGTATGTACAGGACAGATATGAAATAAACAACAATTGTAAAATGCAATTTTAAAACCAAATCCACCCCATTGATCTCCTGGGAGCTGATAACTACAAAGACATGGGGTTAGACTTGCACCCCAAGTCCCCCGCTCAAAACCCCTCACCCACCCTCCTCTCCAGGCTGAAGTTAAATGACAACACATGCAGCTGCGGTGCGATAAAGCTACATGACTGTGCATACGCTGAGGTGCTTAGGACCTTCCTGTGGGTGGGAGCATATGTGAGAAAGAAAGATAGAAGGTGAAAATCCTCCACAAGCCTCAAAAATGAGAAAAGTTGGCGCACCGCATGAAGTTAATAAAGCATGACGCTTTTGTCACTGCGTGTGTGAGGTTTACAAGCTGTCAGCACGCCAGCGCTCCAGAACTGCCGTTTGAGAGGTGCAGTCATAAAGCGTGCGCTGTTTCTTTAAATCACACCCAATCGAAATGTGAGTCATGTGCTAGTGTTTTTCAAAAAATCATTCTTTTTTACTTCAAAAATGACATAATCTCTAAAATTGTAATGATATTATTTTACTTATTCCTTTAGTATGCAGTATTTTCTGGAGTGCATGCCCATCTTAAAAACCAATGTTTATCAAGCGTGGAGATGTATGAACACATGTAACAAAGTAATATTCAAAAATCTCTTCTCTATTCTCACTGGCAACCGCTGAGGACCGGGAGCGAATTGTTTTGTTTGGCACATGTTGCACAGAGTCCTCACGCACAGAGCCAGAGAGAATAAACCTCTGCTCTCTCTCTGACAGATAGCAGCGCGAGCGTGTTGGCGCGCCGACAGGGCTTCATCCAGGCGGAACAAGAGCTGTACCAGTTGCCCGTGATTGTGTGGGATGGAGGAGAGCCCCTCCTCAGCAGCACCAGCACGCTTACGCTCAGGGTGTGTCCGTGCCAGCGGGGAGCCCGAGCTCCTGTGTGCAGGGCTCAAGCATTCCTGTCCTCGGCTGGCCTCAGCACCGGAGCTCTCATCGCAATTCTGCTGTGTGTGCTCATCCTTTTGGGTAAGGCTATAAACACAGTGGCCAAGATCTTTATGCATTCATTTCAAATGAGTGAAAAGCTATTAAATGATGTTATATGACTTACAAAGTATAATTGATTGAACATTTTAAATGAAAAAGGAACACAATTATATATATTTTTAGTATTTAGCCTGTCCATACAGCATGCACTTAGAAAGTAAACAAAAAATATATATTATTGTGGCTTTATTTCCATATGTAATCGCTTGAGGTTTTTATTTTACCATGAAACACAAGAGAAAACATGTTGAAGCATGCTCTTTTTTCATAGAATGACAGTGAAACTGGACTGAGGTTGTCGATCTCTGTTATGTCTTACACTGGGATTAGGTTCTACATGTTTTGACCAACGTAATGTGTTAATGACAACAGAATTTGTCATAAGCTGGTAGCATAACCTAAAGATCTGTTAGCAAGACTGTATACATTCAAGATTAAATGTAAGCTAACATGGGCTTTGTCAAAAATTAAGAAATAGTGTCTGGCTGATTTGTTTACCATCAATATTTTTCCACCAATAATTGAAAAAACAACAAACAGAGATTTTATACTGACTGTATATAAATGAGAATTTATCAAGAAATGCAAAAAATAATGAAAGAATGGAGCAATTTCAAGAAAGACAAAAACAATCTTTTTATTGTTGCAGACTATTTGTTAGAATGATTCAGTATAATACAGAGGAGTGCACATTATAAATATTCTCCTGAGTTGGTTCTGTTTACCTGACATTCTTAGAAATATTGCTTGAAAGTTCATTGATTGTAGATGAAAGATTTCACCCTGCAGGATGTGTGAAAACCCCGTCTCCCACTCTCGTCCACTGACGGAATAAATATAGACACTACTAAGGAGCGCTTGGCTACTGCACAACTGTGTGGGCTGAAACAATGAACAACAACTGCAAAGTGTGCACATACCTTGACAGACTAGAAGGATGATTAACAACACGTAATACACCAAAACAATCTGTTCAACTGCTATAGATTAAGATGCCTATAGACATGGTCCATAATTAACATGAAACAAGTACCAAATGCAAGTGAAATGTATTGTTTTTTTATATTTATATTTGATTATTTTATTAAAAAATAATAAGTAGAAAACATTATTTGCACCTCTCAAAATTTAGTTTGGTGAGTGACACAATGTACTGTAAAATTATTCACAGATTATCAAGGAAACAATTTCATTTTCATATGCCATTTCATTTATTCAATTCTTCGATTAAAAATGAATGCAAAGTAGTTTCAGAGCTGAAAAGAAGTCTTTGTCAAAAATGAGAGATTTTTGTTTTCCATCATAATTTACATGAGATTGAAGGAATTGAGCGACTTTAACGAAGACAAAAGCAAATCAAAGATATTTTATTGTTGCAGATGTTTTATGATCAGTATAGATCACTTTGCAGGATGCAGAAGCACTTCCGGTTTCAGTTTTTATTTATTTAATATAATATTTTTTTCAAATCCTACATATATAATAAAACCTAAAGATATTTGTTTAACATTTTGATTAGGTTACAAATTTTCTGTTGTTCCAACGTTTGTGTATAGTGTTAAAAGCAGAAACAGGAAGTTCTTCTGGACCAGCATTGTTTATGCCTTGTAATACAGAATAATGCATATTCAAGATATTCTGCCGAGTTGGTTTTGTTTAAATAACATTCTAAGAAACATTGCTTGAAAGTTCATTGGTTATTGAAATGTTCTTATTTCACTCACCACTTGCAAGTGTGAAATTTTTTTTAATTCTAAAACACAATACAGCTGATTTAAAAAAAAGTCCAAACCACAATCTGTTTGAGGTCAGTCCCTCAGCCCCTCGTGGCTGTTTATTGCAAAACATCATTGATTTTCCATCAGTGGATGAGTGATCAAGTGATTATTAATGATTATATACCCAAAGCTTTAAAATGTCAGCGAGCAGATGATTGTGTTCCTGCTCTGTACATTGCAAACTCATGATAACAGTAAAGCTAATTTGCACTTACACGGATGAACAAACTAAACTCATGTCTTTTCTCTCGTAGCCATCGTGATTCTGTTTGTCACCCTGCGTAGTAAGAAGAGCAAAAAGGAGCCACTGATCATCTCAGCAGAGGATATCAGGGAGAACGTAGTGACGTACGACGACGAAGGCGGAGGTGAGGAAGACACGGAGGCTTTTGATATAGCAGCGCTGAGGAACCCTGCAGCAGCCGAGGAGATGAGGTTGAGAAAAGACCTTCAGACGGAGGTGTGGAGGGCGATGGGCACGGAGGCCCTCAGCCCTTCTTTGACCTTACCGGATGAGGACATCCATGAGGTGATTAAACTGAAAGTGGTAGAGGCCGATCGGGATATGAGCGGGCCTCCGTACGATTCTCTTCAGACGTATGCTTACGAGGGCCGTGGCTCCCCTTCTGGTTCGATCAGTTCTCTGGACCTGCCTGAACCTCTGGACCTCAGTGAGGTGGACGACTGGGGTCCCGAAGTGCAAATACTGAACAGACTCTTTCAAGAGAATATCAACCAGCACACCCCGTGATGGCTGTGCATGTTTCGTAAACCAGAAGTCAAGTGTCGTTTTCCCGATGTCTGGTCAACGGATTGAGGTCGAGACGTTTTTTGTCGTCTGGTTTTGCTGTGGGATTATTTGACTGTTGTTTTTCACCGGCCTCTTCAAGCGGAAGAAAGTACGTCGATTTTCGAAGAAAAAGTTGAAAACCGAGAAAAAAAATCCGAACTCATAAAGGAAGCTATTTTCCCTGGTGTATATTTTCTATTGCTTAATAAAATTCATGATTCCAGATCTTGAAATGTACATCTATTGCATATTTGTCCTTTCTCACCACATAAAAGGCAGCGATGACTCAAAAGGCATACCACTTAAATGTCCCGGCTGCTTTACGATGTCATTGTTCATACTAAACAGATTATTTCCCTCTCAGAATAAAAATTTGATTTTTGCGCTTAGAGCCCGTAGTCATACCTTGCCATTTTTCACCCGGTGTGACGTACCCTTCTGTGCTAGACCAACATTCAACATAGAGCCTACAACATTTGGTATAAATCACATCTGTCAAAAGCAAGAAAATAACTTATTATAATTCTCACGAGCAGAAAGAGTTTTAATTGGATAACAACAGCATTCTGCGAAAGATAATTGGATTCAAATGGTTGAGTGGGCACCTTTTATTACTTTCCTAGGACTTATAAATCAACTGGGAAAAGTCTGTGTTGCAATCCAGTCATGATCAATTCCCACGAGCCTCACAACATGCAGATAAAGAGCCCAAAGACTGTTTTAATACCCACCTAATGATGATGATGCCTTCAGACCATCAACAGCTTTCACTGATCTGAATGTGCTCAGCTGTCTGAAATAGTGTTCAGGAAGACAGCAGCATTAGTTCATTAGCAAACCTGTTCGGCAAACATACCTGCTGACAGATAAACCCATGATCTTTAAAGAGACAGTTGGGTACAATTATGACAAGATTAAATCCCTGTTTCTTGGCAGGCTAACATGTACTGGTTGGCCAATCACACAAACTGTCTGCTACAAGAATACATGGAATTAGTTGCATTTTAGTGAGTTTAAAAACATCTTTTTTTGTTGGAGTGAGACAAGACCTATTTTGTACTAAAAATACTGTATTACTGCAAGGATGATGATTTTCATCCTGACTAATGCATTGCCATGTAAATGTTGGTCTGGATGTCTTAAATCAAAAATCATTTAAATCATTTATCATTAAATCATTTGTTTATTCAGGCCATTAATAGAAAACAATACTTTCTTTTTGTTTTGAATTGTTGTCTTGACTGTGTGTAACTTTAATGAATATTATTTAGTGTTTAAGACCCTGACATTTAATCAACAAACACAATTAAGATAATAATAGCAACATTGCTCTTATTTTCAACAGAAAATGTTCATTTTCACTCTCTAATCATGTCATTTTTAATGACGGGTCTGACTGTTCATAACCACATAACCAAACAACATCACATGTGCTATATGGGTGTATGATTGAATTTCTCATCTACATTTATGTAAAATAAAATCTGAGACATAGCTTATACAAAGTTATACAAAGAAAGGATTCATATGAGTTTCATATCATTTGGAATTATCATATTAATACATGTGAATTAGCAGCGTCTCTGAACAGCACAGGAATCTTAACTTTAACTTTGACAAACATGTCAGAAAAACATCTATTTTTAAAATACTTGTATTGTCAAATATTACTACTTAACAATTATTGGAAACATAAGTTGGCAAATGTTTCATAAGAGTATTTGTTTGTTTGGAAAAAATTAGGAGACCATTCAAAGTTTTCATTCGATCAGCATTTTTAGATGTAATGTGTGTAATTCGATCAGTCCAGTGTGTGTTGAATTTCAACAAAATCAAAGTGAGTGACATAAAGTCATCCAACAGCAATGTGAAAGACTGACAGCATGACAAGACACAAAAAATTTTTTCCAGCCCTGCTCAAATAACCATGGAGTAAACACTATCATCATCACACAAAAACAAAGTTCACAACCACTTTCTTCCTATTATTAAAAGACATTACATTCAAAAAGAAAATGGTAGCTTAATATGCATGGTTTAGCATTTCTCTTAAATAAGGAGGGTGAGCTCACTTAAACTTTATATAATTTTTTATGACTTAAATTAATTGTCAAAATATGCTTATAATATTAATAATATGTATAAAAATAAATAAGCTAAAAGAACAAATATTTGCAAAGTGTTGATTTTGTCCCTCTAATGTTCTGATGGGCTCATATGCAGGGTTGCCATATTTGTGTAACAAAAGAACAAGTCCAAAACAAACCCAACGCCTCCAGACCAAATACAAAAACTCAATATTTGCCTTTCCTATACCTACACTACATATTTTACAGCCATTTGTATGCATTACTCACAGTTGCTTCTTAAAAATCACTGTACATTAGAAATCATAATGACAGTCTATTTTATATATAACTTAATTTTACCTTAAAATATGGCTAATGATGAACAAAATATTTTCACCTTTACTCCACGAAATGAAAACTGACTCTGTACCCTAGTAACAGCGCCTCTAGTGTCAGAAATTTTGTTTTTAGGTTTAAGTGCCTCTATACACTCTTCCCAGTACCTATCTACCCAGTCACACAAAAAAAATCTTCTTTTTCATGCTTTCGTCTTGATTGATAATTTGTTGTGTTTGTTTGCAGTGAAGAAGAGGCTTTTCTGCTTTTAATGATGATGATGGCGGTCTGTTGATTTGCCTCATCACTGAAATGGACTTTTCCTACACAATCTGGCTGCTCATCAGCAGTCTGACCCCGAATATTTCATGCTGAATACATCATTATCAAACAAAAGCATGGAAAGTATTTGATGCGTAAAATAGGTCTGAATTTATAAAAACCAACCTGTTCAATTTGGGTGAGAAAACGTATGCCTTATGGCAAGTATAAATGCAGTTGATTATGGCGTTGTAAAAGAAATTGCATTTAGCAAAAACAGGTTACATTAAAAGTCTAAATCCATTCATTTATTTAAGCACATTTGTTTTTAATTAGAATTTGAAGAACTAAAGTCAAGCATTTTATTTAGAAACCTCACGGCTCTATGCGTAAAGAAGTAAATCTGCGCAGTTTTGTCAACTTCATTGATTTTTTTCTTTTTGCTGATTAGCTGACAGCAGTGTTATTCTGTTCTGTTGTGATGGTGTGAACAGATTTATGATATTCTCACTATACTCAGTGTGCTGTGTTGAACTAACACAACTCTATTCGCACATCAACAAGGGTGTAATTTTCATTCCTCCTTTTGCTTTAAACTTTTTATTCCTTGAAAAAGAAAAATACAGTGGCGCTGTCAAACACGAAGCACTTGAATTAACCTGACCTCATCCAGTTCTGGGCTATTAGTATTTGTTTTACATAGCCATACTTGGACAAATGGTTTTATTTCTGCTTTAATATCCTTCAGCTTTGTGTGTTTTGCCGACCCTGTTCTCATTAAAGAGTCTAATTAGTGTTAAAGGAATTCATGGATTCTTGCTGCAGAGCTGAGTGGCCTAATTCTTTGTCACAGTTACAGACTTGATGTCTTGACTTATCAGACGAGTCCATTTTCAGCTCTAAGATTAACAGTAATGTAATCTAAAGAATTACAGAAGATATAGATGAATGAGCGCCTGACCATTTCAACGTCGTAATCGGTGATGAAATGCCTTTTTCTCATTCTTTATGATATACAAGAATTGAAGTTAGTCCTCTTGATTTGTATGAATTAGTTGTGCTGTAACATATATTTAGATGAAATACCCACTATGCAAATTTTTGGGAATTTAAGATAACCTCAGAGGATCCATCACCACATATTGTATCTTTCTGCACAGTCATGCTCTCACAGCAAGAGTTTGAATAATTTATGGTTGTTTAAATTTCAATATATCTTCATTATTTGAGCTTGTGTGTGTGCGTGTTTTAAATATGGAACGAGTCATGAATTTTTCATGAATTCATTCTGATTGGCTATTGTCCTGAATAGTTCCACAGTTTTTTTATTGTACATTGTTTGACTCCATCCAGCAGCTAATTACTTCTTTCAGCCTTTTTTTGTGTGTGAAAAAATGAATACACAAAAAATAGAGATCACCAAAATTCTAATTCATTAACAATGGAAGCCGATAACCGATATACAGTATCTCAATATTAATCTACATTTTTCTGAGCCTAAAACAAAAGACAAATAGTGAACAACTGCTTTTATTTTAAAACACTGACTACAGAAAAAAGGTAACATTTTATCCCCGAAAATACCAAGCCTACTTTACACTAGTTCAAGATTCTTTAACTTTTAAACTTTTCTGGTATAATGTTTATTTAATAAACAAATTATAGATCCAGTGCAACCCAGAAAAGTGTTCTCAAAAGACACAAGTCTAACAGGTCTCAAGACATAAATCATTTAACCAGAGGACAAGATTTATAATTTATCAGCATTAATATATCGGCCTGATTTTAGTATTGATATTATTAATAAATATACGATAACATTTAAAACGACCCGTTTATCGGCAGATATGGCCGATAATATATTGTGCATCCCTAATAAAATTCACTGGGCTATTAACATTTTATTTCTGAGAATATTATTTAATTTAAATTGTTTCATTTAATTTAATTTAAAAGTTAGTTCAACAGAAAGGTTTGGAAATCTTACTCACATGTCCTTGGCAAGCGCAAGTTTATTCGTAAACGTCTGAAAATGTTTCTACATTCATTACTGTTTGTCTGTGCCAGCCCAACCCCAGCCTTAGATATTTTAGAAAATTGCTTCCTTCTTTCATGTTCCTTTAATATTTTTTATCCTCCTTTTGCTTTTTCCATACTCTTGTTTGTCTTCCTCAGATATACTAGTTGCCACAAAAATAGACCCTGAATGAGTCGCGCAATGTCAAATGCATTTGTAGAGTTTGGTTCCAAAACGCTTGGTTTGGTTTCATGTTCTTTATTATGTTATCATATTTTTATTGTGTTTTATTGTGTTAGATAGCTGTATTTATTTTTAGTTATTATGGCTTATTATGTCAGTTTGATTGATATTAATTGGAATGCACAATCAAAAAACATGATTTTTGAACATTTTTGAAAATGGATTTATAGCGTTTTGGAACCAAACTCTTCATTTGATCCCATCTGCATAAATTGCTTGGGGAATCAAACCATGATGAGCTGTACGACACAGAGCTCACTAGTGTTTAGCAATTTCCCATGCTGCATTTGATGACTACTTTTATGGTGCAGGAGCTAACACTAGTGGATTCTCCACGCTCCTGTTCAACATGGCAGCTTGCGTTAAAAATAATGAACTACATAATTGCCCATTTCATTACTTGCCCGTAGATGACACACAGCCTTTTTGTGTGTAGATTGAGGGTAATTACTTTCAGGGTCCTAGATGCCCTTTTCTGAGACGTACGGTGTGCTCTAGCTCAAGACTTGTTGAGGAATCCCTTTTTCTGATAAGAAACAATGAGTGCTCTCTAGGGTTGTCACGATACCATAAACATATCTTATGATAAAATACCAGCTGACGTATCACGATACCAAGTAGTATCACTGTGCTGTGTTCATAATTCTACAAAAGAAACTAGAAAGATTAAACATTTTGTATTTACTATAAAGCTGTATTATACTGTCAAATTTAACATACTTATTTATTGTACAGTATTAACTATAGAAATTAGATCAATTGTAGCAGATACTGTAGTATACCTTAATAGTTACTATGGTAAGACTCAAAAACAATGTCATTTTCTGTTTATTTGGAGCAACGTTTTGTGTCGTGCCCACTTCCCGAAGGGCCCTTTGGAGGGCGATATATGCGATTTGGAATAAACCGTTATTCAAGAACGAAGTGTCCTGATGAATGACCACTGAATCATTACCTCAACCGAATCGTTCAAATCGCCATACATATGTTATTGGGCTAGATAAAGTTGTTTTTTTACATGTCAAAGTAAAGATGCATTGTTGGCACCAAACTCATCCTGCAATGGCACTGTGGGATCCAGAGTCCGACAGTGATAACTAACAGTGAGTATCTTGAGCAGGTTTGTAGTCGGCCACAGGTGCACTAGGGGTAAATCTAGACAGGGGAGATGTATCACGTTAACTTCTTTTGCGAAGGTCAAGCAATGTTTTTGAAACAGCACGTATGGGAGGTCTTATAATAACTACAGTAAGAATGAGGCCAGAGTTTAAACAGTGCAATAATGCTAAAATGTACTTTATAGATGCAATTATCGTTACTGGAATCTATTTTATCATGTACATCTACTGCATCCACAAACAACTTTGAATAATCCCAGAAAGCATCAGAAGGGTCATTACTCTCATCTCACAAAGAATGACATTCGGAAACCTCGGCGGTGACGGGAGAACTGCCAGCAGGCAGTAATAAAGATCACGATACATGGCGTGCCACATATCGACTTAGAAATGCACTTTCTCATCTCAGTTAATTAAACTCCAGGTTTGTTTGTTTCTCATCTGCCATCTTACATCCAAGGCCCTTATTTATCATTACCCGTGCCCAGCCTGGAAATCCATGTTTTAAACCATGTAAAACAAATGTTCAATTCTGACAAAAAGCACCATTTAACAAAGAAGTCTAGACATTCCCAAGGCATCTATGCAAACTTGTTTAGTGATAGTATAAACAGCAGATGGGACTACGTCTACTTTTAGATGATAAAGAGAGTCAGCAACGGCTGAGAGCATACTCCAGTCTTCACGCTATGGAAATGGAAAACAATTAGCATCGTCCCTGTGGAACATTTGGGCAGGACATTTTAGCAGCAAACACGCACACTGCGAAACCTTTCTTTAACATATATATATAGTGTGTTCCATTTCCACTTTTAAACCTCACAAGTGACAATTGCAGAAAGCGAAGTGTAATTGGACAGATCGTTCAGGCGATAATTGGATCCAGACACTTAACAAGCAGGTTAATGGCACGCCTGTGCCGTGTTAATGGCAGACGTCCTGATTCACACGTGTAATGGGCGTAAGATTAAAAACGAATCCTGAAGATAGATGCTCTGCATCCCAAAGACAACCAAGCCGTACTTTCCATTTTCAACTGAATGAAACCATGACCATTGGTCTGTCTTGATTTCTTTAGTGGCCACATGAGAGGGAAGTGGTATAGTCTGTCCCAAAGTAGTAATCATTTGTCAGGCTGTCATAGGCGCGTGGGGTTGGCTGAATGTGAAAGCGGTGCCTTCGGGCATAGCTTGGAGCCAGTTTATGGATCTGACACTTCCTTTGTGACACTGCAGAACACTAGTCACACCAGGGACTTTCCTCTGTAGATGCACTAATCCTATATGAGTTTGCTATGACATAGTGTGATGACATGTTATATCATATATTGCCATCAAGCTCAATAACCTTTTATTCTCTTTTTACTCTGGAATATTCTTTATGATTTCACAATTGCCAATTCAGAGGATTTTATGTACAAATGTCATGGTTAGAATTAATTGTGTTTTCTTGGAAATATATCCTGTACCATAAATCATAAGAGTATAGGACTGAAAAATTGAATATTATCGGATCTATATGTCCTTTAGCAAAAATTACTTTCACTACTCAGAATCTATCAAATCTATGCTATGAAGGTTTGAGGTAGAACTTATAAACTTGGATATTCCCACCTGTGACGTGGGATAAGGAAAAGTTTAAAATGCCTGTTAAACTGGATAACTGAATATTACATAAATGCAAATAAATGCTGAAATAAGTTCAATAATTATAGATGGTTTCATCGGATAACCCTGGCTCAAAGTTAAAATTCTGTCATGATTTACTCACCTTTGAGTTGTTCCAAATCTGTATAAATGTCTTTGCTTGATGAACACAGAGGAAGATATTTGGACGAATGCTTGTAACCAAACAGTTCTTGGTCCCATTGACTACCACAGTAGGAAAAATTTCACAAAATGAGATATTTTGAAGAATGTAGAACAGTGAAAAGTTCTGGGGTACTTTTTACTACCATTGTTATTTTTGCTACTATGGTAGTCAATGGAGTCCAAGAACTGTTTAGTTACAAGCAATGGTCCCTTTAATTTTGCACTGAGCAAAAATTAATATTTATCTGAGCGCAAACTTTTTTCTGAGCAGAAATGTAAAAACTCTGAAGCAGTTTTACTTAGCATTAACTAGTAGCCTACTGTAACTAGGGCCATAGATAACTCATGTGCAGGGCCATAAGAAATCCAAAACTTACGCTTTCTGAAAATACAGCCTGAACGACCAATCTGATCTCACAGGAAGTCATGTATTCTACGAGGTGGCTAATTCGTATGAATTAATTCGAGTCGTACAATAACATGCGATTAAGCAATACTGAAGGCCCACCCATAACCAGCCCCTACACCTAACGTCACTGGCGCGAAAGCAAATGTCACTGGTGCGAAAGCTCGTAAAATACATGAGATTGCATTGGAAAGACAAACAAACTTAAAGATCTACCTTTTTCTTATGATGATGTAGAGGTTTACGCTGCTGCTTCCTGGGTGGACTTTTGCCTTGTAGATGCTAAGCTTTTGTGCGCTGCGCAGCCTAAAACTGCACTGTGTGGGACATTCAGCTTAAAGGGGACATTGGATACAAGCATTCATCCAAATATCTTCCTCTGTGTTCAACCAATCAAAGAAACGTATAAAGATTTAAAACAACTAGGAGTGAGTAATTCATGACAATCCGTTTAACTTCCGGTCTGTGTTTGGTTATAATATAACAGTTTATTTTCTAATTTATATTAATATTAATTAATATTAATATTTTATTATATATTATTTGTATTAAATAAAATTACAACTACTCAAATGTTACCAGAAGTTACGTTTTTGCCACATTCCATTTGCTTACAGTACTGTATGTTGTTGCCGCTGAAACCGTCTATAAGCTAATAGTAGCTACATTTCTTTTTCAGCTCTTTAAGAAATGTGTGTTAAAAACACATTAAGGGTTTAGCTCCTAACAAATCTCTAACACAATCATTAATTAGTGTGATACATGAAGAAAAGCTTCTTATAAATGAAAGCAGGTAACCGAGCTCATTTTTTAGGTTAAGGCTCTATATCAATGGTCTTGGTGTCTGGCATATTGCGCACATGATAACACATGGTAATTTATTACTTACTCTCAAAACCTGGAGCCAGGCTTAAGAGCAATAGCATATCTGAAAGCTCACCTGGGCACAGTTCCGTACCCTGGCACTGTCACAGATTTTTGGCAGCTCTGTACCAGGAGTATAGAGCTATTTTTATCTGACCCTCTTGTGTGACTGGAATCACGAAAGTCAAACATAACCTCAGTTGCTGAATGAATAAGAAATGGTTGCACGGAGAATGTACAGAAAATCTAAACTGTAATGAAGAGTGACAACGTGGAGAAACCAATTATGTTGCTAAAGAAGCTAATTATGTTGTGGTGAACTGTTATGAATTATTTAGCCTTTCATAAATGTGCTACACAGTATTGATAGGTGCTTTGGAAATGCTGTTAGTGTGAAGCACTAATGGCCTATAATGTCTGATAAATGGTCCATAGGTTGTAGTGATAATATGGATTTTTTAATGAGCCACACCCTCATGTTTGCTGTTGCTAGTTTGCAAGTTTCTTTATTAGTGCTCCAGTCCGTCAGAAGCTTTATAAGGAAATGTATTCAATAAACACAGTATATAAATATTTATTAATTGACTTGTAATATTTAAAGTGATACAAAAATCTGCTTCATTTCCTATTTTTCTTATTTTCTTTATTTTTCAGAATCAGAAATCAGAAAGAGCTTTATTGCCAAATATGTTTTCACGTCCAAGGAATTTGTTTTGGTCACAGGAGCTTCCATACATAAGTGTAAACATTTTTGTGAAACAGAGGAGAAATTTTACTCAAATTAAATTATGAAATGATGTCTCTTCTTGATTGTATCGGTCATGTTAAATTTAGTTTTCCAATTTTTTATTTCTCCTATTTATACCTCTTTCTTTCTTGTTTTTTTGACATGGCTCTTCAACTGTGCTTTTATATTCTCATCCAGCATAATATTTTCTGTGCATACTGTCAGTTCTCTCATTGACACTGATTAGATGCTTCTCAGAGAGTTGAGATAAAACCAAATTAGTTATTGCATTTTGCATTCAGCACGGTATTCTTACATTGACATGACTTCGATTCATTTTTCTAAGTGGCTTCAGCTGTAATCGCGGCATTGACGTAAGTGACCAATGGGCAGTTTTAGGTCAAACAGGCATGGCTAATGAGATCTAGATGAGTGATATTAAATTTAAGCTTTAGTCAAATGAGCTGTTCCATCCTTAATGGAGGCATAATGAAAGACAGAATGAATTAAGCTCTTGCCTTATATAAAGCTTTCAATAATGTCATGCGAGGCATAAAACTCCATAAGTCTATCAAATGTAGTTTTACTCATAGCAGCTTTTAAAAATGTATTAGACAATTTCACTATATTTTGGACGCATTATTCATTTTTTACAGTGATCAAAAATGACTATTCTTATCTTTCCCGCTAAACAATGGCGTATTCCTCGGCACAGGAGTGGGACCAGGGGCGGCACTAGGGGAGGGCTAAGGGGGCCGAATATTTTTATTACCATGCCCTGTACGAATCACTTCCGCATGATTTGTACAATTGTTAAAAAGCTGATTTGTAAAATCGCAGTCTGTTACCGTTTATCTTCTATTTTGTTCTCAAAGAGTTAAACAATTCACTTCTGTCACTGTAATAGCAGAAATTGGCAAACAGCACGTTCGTCCAAATAGTGTTTTAATGCACGGTTGTAATGAATCATGTTGCCACCTCAGGAGGGCCGATACAGAGTAGTGAGCTTAGGCTGGGCGTAAACTCAGCTCATCTCATATGCTTTGATATGGAGGCACAGGCATCCTGCTGTTTCTCTCTATCCAGACTAGGTGCATTGTGAATGTCAGGGTAGGTTGAGTCAGAGGGATTATCCTCCTGCTTGTCTACCACAGTGGGGAGGCTGACAGGAGTGAGTAGGAGACAAAGAGCATGAGAAAATAATGTCAGTCCATTGTGACACAGCATTTTGACTGCTCTGCCCCGTCCCACTCATAGCAATGTATTGAATCCCACCTACAGAAATTCAAATGTTTTTACTCCGTTTTCATGGTGTGGGTGTTGGACACGAGTTTCAAGGCCAGCTGTTTGCACCTGGTCGGATTCAAGTGGACGCGAAAAACAGGTGCAAATGGGGTCCAGAATGTTTTGAGATTATGTTAATGTTTTTACAGTAACAGGGAACGACCGCCTACTCACCTGTCAATCATCTGCCGCAGAAACAGTCTGCTCTTATTGCACATTTTTACGTTGATAAACACATTGATAGTATGTCAGGGTCAGAGAGGGTTTATTAATATTTCAGCTGTTTACAGCTTGTTCGGCGTTAAATAAACAACGTTTCTCCAGGTGCTCCATAAGCAACGCACGTAACTGTGCATAATTAATCATCTTAAATAGACTAAAAAATAAAAAGAATGTTGATAAGAACAAAAATGAAAATGTTTAATAAATGCAGTCATGAAATCAAAAATCTTGTGGTCCCAGGAAAACATTTAACAACAAGATGTAAACAGTGATGTTTCTCACCTGCCCACTTGTATTGGATTTTCAGAGACAGATCTTATTAGCAGGTGAAAACAGGGCCAAAGGTAGGGAGGGCAGATCGATCTTACTGTAGTACTGCTGCTTTTGTATCACGAGCATAGTCACAAAAGATCTGCTGTTTATTTAAAAATAGATCTTGTATGTTTATTAGCATGTTTGATACGCAGTAAAGTAAAAAAAACAGTGAGACAGGAAGTGCTTTCCTTCCACTCATCTGAACACTGGCAGAAGTGCTCACCCACGACATTCGTTCAAGCAGAGAGAACAGTAGCTGGAAGTAATGACAGCAGAGGAGCACCGTCTCAACATATTTCACACGAAACAACAACAAATCCAAATCTGACTTTTATTCTAATGGCTTTGTGACCTTTGTTGTATATTCATTTCAATTGCATTTGATTTGATTGATCATGATCACAGAAGACTAATCATTTGCAGTTTAGGTCTATTGTTAGGGATATTGATAGCACCCGTGTTGACATGAAAATAAGTGGTATCGCCACTTATTAAAGATAAAGGAACTAGTTGTTTCAAAACTTATAATGTAATGTCCGAAAACATAATTGCGTCAGCCTACATACAACCTAAGCGTGTAGTCTGATTTTCAGATTTTCCGTTCGGTGTTTTCTTAGTTCTGTGCTTTACATATTGCTGTTTTTTAGAGATAGGCCAACGTACGGCAACCTTTTCCGCCCAAAAACAATTTTCCCCAGTGGCTCGGCTTGATTGCTTCAGCGACATGATTGATGACACGCATGTGATGAGGGAAGTTGACATATTGCTGTCTAACAGAGATGGCATGGGGGCATGGGGTAGTTGATGATATTTTGGTGAGATGTTTGTAACAGCAACGAGGATAATGCTTGCAAGTCTTGTAAAGGCGAGACTCTTACAGACTCAAAAAGGCGTGGACGAATATTCCAGACAAGGGTAACAAAGTTTAAAACTAATGGAAGAAAGAAAGATCTGAACAAAAAAAGGGTTTGAAGGGATGATTTTTACACTTTGAAGACGTCGTGAGTTTTAATGTGATCTTTCACGTTGGAAGCGGGGCATTAGTGAGGTTGCTGCAATACATTGAAACTGACTGATATTCAAAGGGCAACCCAGGGGTTTTGATCTCATTTGAATGCGTTGTCATTCTGAGTTTCTACATTACGGGAAGTTTAATTTTTATTTTGGGTCCCCTCCAAAATGTATGACTCGAGGCACCTTCAAAGGATTGCAGATTTTATTATTATATTTTTACTATGCTCCATCCCATAGGTATGATTTTTTTCAGGTACATACCTCTGGGAAGTCAAGGACAAATAGCAAGATGGCTCTAGAAGTGGAGCGGCAAAAACTTCAAAGAGGACTGTCAAAGAAATCGATTGGGAATGGAAGCACAAAACACGATGAAGAAATGTAATTGATCTCATTATTATGGAAGCGCGGCAGTTTACTCTTCTTTTGAGGGAGAAAAAAGGAGAATAATTTCTCTCCTTTTTACCCAACTGTAAGCTGTCTGAGTGTGCAGGTGGTGTTTCAGAATTTTTATTTTTGGTTAAAAAAAATATGATGGTGGAATGGCAAATTAGCTTCTATGTAAATAGATCCTCCTAATCCTAAAATCGGATGGATCCAACAGAAGTGTTTTCTTACTGTAGGACACTTATGGTGCTCTCATTCTGTTGAATATTACATGTAGGCCAATTACAGAGGTTTTCAATAAATGGGACAAATTTTCTAGTGCAGTCTACTGAAATGTTGCAGCGTTGTTGCAGTCATAGGTCCTTTACTTACAATAATGACATAAACACTCCCACGTGACAAAAACTTTGGACATACTTTAAGATTTTAACCTGCAGTTTTGTATAGACGCTTTCATCGGGCTCATGCGCCTGGCCCGAAGTTAACTTCTGATCTGTGTTTGTTGATCGGTCTGGCTAGTGGCTAATAATATAACTATTTATACTTTATTTTTATTTTATTTATATTAATATTTCATTGTATAATAATTGTATTAAATAAACTATTTGTTGAATGGGTATAAGTAACAGTTCTTCTACTGGTAACCCAAAATAATACTGACTAGATATCATTTACCTGTTATTTCTTGTTTGTTATCAGAAATAATCTGCAGGGACTCTATTCTTTGCGGACGTGTATTGGAGGTTAAGTTTGGGACACAAAAGTGTGCGTGTGCAGTAATGTTTATTTATGTTGTTCATTTGAAATCGTCTATATCAAACCACAAATATCTAGTACTAAATGCGAATTAAACAGACACAAGAAAAACCCAAGTGAAAGCAATGTTGAAAAGTCTGACAGAGGATGACATAAATTGTCAGGTTTATGAGTTTTTTATATGAAAGATTATTACAATATTTCATGCTTGAAATGTAATTTTGATTGAATCAGTTTTTAATTTAATGTCATGTTAATGTGAGTCACGAATCCAGCAGCTTTGGTTATGTTTATACGTTGTCTTTTAAGTCTCCATTTTGACACAATGACAGCATAATGCACAGTGTGAATCAGATTAATACCTGTCTTTCTGTCATTGCACTCATAATAATTTGCTCTTGCACCATTCTGACAATGATTTTGTAGCTTGGTTTGTAAGTAAAGAGTAAAATTTAACCCAGTTACTTTAAACTGCCCTATGTTTTACACATGTTTGAAGGCACGCCTCAACCATCTTAAATGGAAGCTCCAGGAACTCAGCTCAGACATTTTTAAATATGCACACTCTGTACCACTTTAAGGTGATATTTCTCACCATTTAGTTTTTTCATCTACTTTATGCAAAATAGGGAAAAATTCTCAAAAAAGCTCACACTCTGTCTCTTGTGTATCTCTCTCACATGCATGTGCAGCAACACGCATGACACACGCAATGCAGTAAGGATCAGAAATAATAAATTCAGGCTTTTACTTTTGATCGTAATGTGTGTTGTTCTGGAGGCCCACAGTCCTCTAGAGAGCATTTCATGTTGTGCTGGTTTCATGTAAAAAGATTCAGAGCAGAAGAGCAATTTATGTCCATTGATAGGCAGTTTTACAGTCACTCGATTTATGATATTACAAGTAAAACTGTATTGCTGTCAATAATATGGAAGCAACCTACTGTATGACAAAACCACACTCATCGAGTGAATAGACTAACGTATTTTTGTATGCAAACTCTGGAAGCGAGTTAGCAGATTTTCCCCTTTTAGCCGTCCACAGGTCTATCACGTGTGTTAACTTTGCAGCATGCAACTCTTTAGCTGGCACTGTGTCTGTAGCAGGAGAAAGAAGTGTCCCGCTGAAAAGGTTGAGATAAACACTAAGCCAGTCACCTCTAAGGGAGAATGGGACAGGAGAAAGCTGGTGGATCAGGGGAGGTGTCCACACAAATAAAGCCTTGAGACACAAATAAAACCTTTCTTCGCTGAAAATGAACCTGCCGTAATAGCGGCCACAGTAATGAAGAAAAAGAGGTCTAGAACACAGAGGAGACTTGAAGAAAGAGAAGTTTAGACACATCATCCTAGAAAATAGTTAAGTTGTTATGGCATAACCAGGGCAGGGCGTTATAATAGACCTTAGGTCATTTACATTGTGTGTTTTATATGGGGCTCGCGGAGTATACGGAACAAACCAACAAGCCAAGCGTAAGGTGCAGAACACATCTCAAGGCTATTTTTTCCATTACGCTATTGTGGTGGCATACGAACCGTTGAATTGCGAAAGGTTGCGGGTTGCGCTAATAGCACAGTCCGCCGCCGGGGTCATTTGGATACCCTGACCTCCTAAACCTTCGCTGTGTTTGTATAGAGTCAGAGAGATGGACCTCAACATGTGCTAGGTGAGAAATGACCGGGTTGCCGGTGTCCCTTTCGAACAGAGAACCCCATGCAAGAGGTTTTGAACCCTCCCAGACGGCACCTGTAGACAATGGCAGGCTCTCAGTATAAATAGCCATATTGTCTGCAGGCTGTAAACGCTCTGAGTGTGTGGGAGGTGTGTTGCCAATTAAAGCTTTTGTGTATGAGCCAAATGCATTGATTCCCTCAGCAGTGAATAAAACACACCGCCGCACCCTGATCACTTTGTTTTTGGCTGTTGAGACTGGATTGTTTCACACGCTGCAGTGCATCAGTAAGTGCTTTCAACTTTCTTTGGTGCATTCTCACTTCCCTCATCATTTCATAATGAGACGGGAGTCTAAGCATAGATGGGTGGAGCTTGATGGAGTTTGGAGTAATAAATGTGCGTAACACGGCGAGCATAAACGCCATCTTTAGATTTACATATTTTGCCGCTCACATCATTTAGTTACATGAGTTTCTCACAGAAACGATTTGCACTGAGCAATTTTAGCAAATGCAATCTGTCGGAAGTTAGTCGCCCAGCTTGAGTTATATTTTAAAGGGATAGTTCATCCAAAAATAAAAAAAGAAATCTGTTATTTACTCACACTCGCCCGTGTGCTTTTCTTTCATGAGTAAAACGCAAAATGAGCTTTTTAGAAGCATGTCCAAATTGCTCTTTCATACACATTTGAAGTGAATGTTGTCCAAAGCTATTCTTGGCCCACCACCACTCTCATTGTGAAATGATAAACATGTGGGTTTGGAAAGACATGAGGGTGAGTTAATGAAAACAGAATTTAAATTTTAAGGAACTAATCCATAACAAAGACATGGAAGTGCCTTATTTAAAGTATCATAAAGGAATGCTACATAACGTGGCATTTTCTTGGAAAATAAAGGAAGATAAGGCATGGAGAGTAAAATGTGATCTATAATCGCACTCAGCAGGTATCCCATAACTCCTCTGGATAAATGCTGAGTATACCACTTGTCTATCTGGAGTGCCTGAGCAAACCCGAGTCCGTTTTTGCCTGCTTATTGGAGATGAGGACTGGGAGGTGTCCAGCAGTGTACATCGGCTGAAGCTGTGATAACGGGTAGAAAGACAAGAGCTGCCAGCTGTGTCTCCATCTGCTTGCTGCTGGCATCAAACTGAGTTTTGAAGCACTGTAATAGAAGCTTGTGTGAATTTAAAGTTGATAAAAGATCCTTTAATGAGCAAGAACAAAAACACAATTTCTTTCAAATGATTAAAAGCTTAACTAGTACAATGGAGCAGCATTAGTCTAGGATATAATGTAGAGACCTAGTTTGTTTACTGATCATGTGATTCACAAACCATTCTCATCATTTGCTGTTATCTGATTGGATAGATCCAGTGCAGTCTGATGTGAGGTGCATGCTAGATAGAAAGTTAAAGGGATAATTCACTCAAAAAGGAAATTTCTTTTATCATTTACTTCTGTGCAGAACACAGAAGATATTTTGAAGAATGTTGGTAACCGAAAACCGATGGTCCCCATTGACTTGCATTGGTTTTGTGTCAATAAAATAGAAGTCAATGAGGACCAATGGTTTTTGGTTACGAAATATTCTTCAGAATATCTTCTTTTGTGTTTTGCAGAAGAAAGAACATCATACACACTTAAAGTGACAAGACTATTCCTTTAACTAGATATTCACATGTTTTTTTCTCAAATTCAATAATCACTATTGGTTACTTCTGGATGTTTTGGTTTTCTGATTGCAAAGTATGTCCATATTTTATTGTTGTTTTACTGCCAAATTGTTATTGTTTCCATTATTTCTTATATTACATTATGTAACTATTTCAGCAATAGTCTATTGCTTATAGACACATTTTTTTAATATTTATTAAAAGACTGCTAGGGGTATTAAAGATTATTTTGTTTTATATTGGATTTAAAGGGACAGTCTACCCCAAAATGAAAATCGTTAATCCAAATCTCTATGACTTTTTTATTTCTTCTGCAGAACACAAAATAAGATATTTTGAAGAATGTTGGTAACCCGTTGACGTCCATTTGTACAAAGTCACTGAGACATTCTCGAAATATCTTCTTTTATATCTGTGTTTTTTAATGACATGAGTGTAAATAAATTCTGAGAGAAGACTTTTCCTAATATTTTCATAACAATTGCTTTTAAATAATAATTTTAAACCTGTTGTTATCAATATGTTGTGGATTTAACCTCCAACAATTGTCAAATATGTGTTGCTCCCATCTTCCTTCCTGCTGATACATCAGCCTCTTTATTTGGAATGACACATGGTGGTGTGACTGCCGCTGGGTCACCTTTTATGAATATGTTTGTGGTGTGCAGTATAAATCATGGGGAAATATGATCAATGATGCATTATAGAGGAGAGAATAATTACAACAACCATTGTACTGTTCCGTTAATCAAGTCTGTCACAACATCATAAGAAGAAAAACATATCCAGAGGTCACAACTCAAAGATTTTATGGCTATGTGCAGCGGAGAGATATAACGGTATTAGCTTATGAATTCTGATCTTGTGGTCATAGTTTTCTGAACATTAATTCAAGGATATCTGAGCACGTTCAACATGAAAGATGCCTGTGCTATACATTTCAGCACAGAGGACTGAATATACCAAGATTTCTTTATTGTCCGTGTTTGCTTGAAGACTAATATACTGCATGTAACACTTCCCAGAATCATTTGATCAGGGTCAATGCTCTAGTTTACTGCATTATATGCGTTTGATCAATGCTATACAAGCAACATGAAGGATATATGGGATAATGAGGTGCAGTTATAGTTGTGTGGCTATTATGCTAAGCAAGTAATTTACACTTAAGATCTTGGGTCCACATCTTGTATGTTTCTGTATTCCTCAAATAGGTTCAAAGCCATGCAGTGAAAACACATTGTATGTGTAGCAACAGTACAAATACTCCAATCTCATGTAACAAGTTTGTATTTTATATGAGAATTGAATGGGCATAAGTCATGTTTTAGGGGTCTACAATTGTATTAGCTATTAAATTAGCTTTAACGTTAAATGTGACAGGTGTGCTTTATGATTTATAACATTATATACTTTTCAAATTGCAATGTGTAAAGCAAGACTGTGATTTTTAGAATGCTGACTGAAGTTTAAATGATGTCTCTTCCATACATGCTCTTTGTTCATGTCAGAAATGGGGGAATTAAAAAGAAGTATCATTGATAGAGAACTGCTGTTGGCAGCTACTCAGGAGGTCCAACTGATGAAACATTGGATTCTTCAAAAAAAAAAAAACACTTTCAAAAGCACTCACAGTGTTCCAAACAGAAAGGCAAAAAGAAGTCCATAACATGTTCTTAATTATAGGAAGGCAATGAAGAGGGTGGCAATGACATTTCACTGAGTGGACCACTTTTGTAGATGATTAACATTTCCGTTTGATCAAAACGTTTCCATTAACAGGAAGAGTTTCAGCCGTGACTGTATCAAATGCACATCGGGTGGCCTTTCAAGAGGCAGTTGTTCCATCCTGGTGTGCAGAGACCACCTAGAAGCTCGACATGAAATATAAAAAACTCCTTGCGCACAAAATCATTTGCATTTTAATCCCTCTTCCTTGTTTCAGCTGTGATCTTTTAAGGACAACAGAGTGATGGAAAGTATCAAAGAACATTACAGATGATATGCTGCTAATACTGGAAAAAAGGTTTCCTAAGGCAACGCTGGCTGGCTTACTTTCAGACAGATTTGGAGACATAATCTGTCAATTTGGTGTGAACAAACTTGATGCAATGCAAAGCAAGCACATTAAGGACAAAGTTTTGTGAGTGTGTGTGCGTGCGTGCGTGCGTGCGTGTGTGTGTGTGTGTAGTTGTTCTTGGGAATCTTGCTTTTAAATTAAAAAATGGCTAAATCGAATGGGCAATGTATGTTGAGGACCATTCAACAACTAAAATTCAATACAGAAAGAAAGCAATGGGTGAAAATGCCCGTTTACTGCAAATCTAGACACTAACCTGACTCTGCTGAACATTATGGGTCATACCTTGAATAACGCCAATCCGTCAAACTCCAGCTTTAATCTCAGATATATCCTGGAGGAAAAGCAATCTGTAGCAGGCTGAGATGTGAATCCTGTACTTTTTTTTGCACTGTACAGATGAAATTTTAAAGCTGAAAGTGGGACAGGCAGATTCAGGCAAGCAGCTACACGAAGCACAATCCAGTTGTTATTACATTTATTAGAGTTTTCGGGTGGTTTCACAGCTTTGGTTTTGAAAGTCGCTGAAGTGATTTAAACAATCAGACATGTTAGAATGGGTCCATTCATGACTGTTGCAATGAAAATACAGCTTAACTTTGTGGGTTGGACTACTGTTGTAGCATCTGGGTTTATTTGAATGACTATCAACAACGACCTTGTCCTCCACTGGCCAATTGTGAAGTTAAAAATAGTCTAGTTCTCAGAATGAAGGTTGTTCAGTTAATGCTGTAGAGTAGAATTTCTGCACCGACCGCACCGAAGTGGCGTGGCAATAATTGGAAAAGTCATGACTTTATTGACTTGACCTAAACACTTCCCTCATCGATTGAAAAACTTTTTTTACATTACACTTATGCATTTGGCAGACGCTTTTATTCAAAGCGATTTACATTGCATTATACATGGGTGTAGAATACAAGGGTGCCATGTCCCCCTCACCTTTAGATAAAGAGGATTCTGTCCCGACACACCATTGCCACCATTCCCGCCCACATTCTCTGGTTTGTTAAATAGATTTGAGTGAATTAACATTCAGCCAATCACAAGTTGTGTTACGAGTGTTACGAGTCGAATCGTCTTTCGTGGACGCGTATCTGCTTCAAACAGACCACTTGGCACCGTTTAATATGGCCTATATACACGTGTTAAAAACATGCTGGTTTAGTTTATAGCTCAGTGTAACTAAGAGTTTTGAGTTATGTTAAAGTTATGTCATTTCATTGCTGTTTATGCAAAACACTTGTCATTACTTCTGATTCTTCTGCGTTAGCTCACTTTTCAAACATAGGCAATATGCACATTCTCCTTAATGTATAGTCTTGTGAGACAAGATCCATTGAGAATAATGGCAAAAGGCTTAAGCCGCAGTTTCTCTCACACATGAGGAAAACGTGTGGCTTAACACTCTCCTTTTAACACCTTTATTTTCATGTAAAGGGGGAGAAGATCATTTATTTCATTTGTAAAGAAATGTGAGCACTGATGCTGGGGGTGGGATTGATTGCACAAAGCCACTCCATCACTCCTGGCCCTTCCTTTGATTGGGAGATGAGCACGCTTACGGAATCCCTAAGCACATCTTCACAGCTGTCACAGGGAAAGGATAGGACTGACAGGCAGCCGTGACTGACATATCTCTTAGGAAGGTTAAAACCTCACATTGTAAACCCATCTCTCACTAATGCAGGGCTTATTTTTAGTTATTTTGTAGACCCTGCTCGTTAGAATGGGAAGCGTGGCCCTGGCGTAATGGTGCAGACAAGGGTGGAATTGTGAATGCGCAAGGTTGCCATCCACCTTGTTTTCAGAAATAGAAACGGGGCCTGTCTCTTGTTAAATGTGAAGTTTTGCGTTTCTTCTCCGTGAGTTTTGGAGGTTTGTTTTCTTGTCGGTAAGCAGCTCAAGTTGTGCAATCGCAAACAAGGTTACTGTAGTTTACTAAAACTATTTCAGCATTTCTGTTTATCAAAATCTAATAAAATATTGGCTTAAATATTATTAGAAAAACTTACCTCAGAATTAAATTTAAGATGAGGCACTGATATTTTTAATTGAACATAAATAAAACTGAACTAAATAAAAATATTATTAAAGCATGAAAACAAAAATATAACGATAACTTAAAATATTAATAATACTACATAAAACTGAGAACTAAACTCTGGTTGCAAATAGACCCAACGATTCAAAAAATCTTTTTTCAGTGTTCTGAATTGGCTTATTATTCATGTTTTTTTTTATTATTAAAACATTGTAGGTCTTTGTTTAACACATGTCACTTTTAAACAACTATTTTACAAAGATATGATTTTGTCAACACAATAGAGTAATTATAGCCTTTCATTATACTGACGAGACTGGCATTATATTTACGTCCTACCATTTTTTTTTTAAACTTCTGAATGATCATTTAAGTTTCACTGGAATATCAGACTTCTTGAAAAGGCTGACAGAATAGGCCCACCCAATTTACACACGGTCCTTTGTATCAGAATAAATAGTCAGATATGATGTATTAACACGATATTAATCCTACCTTACTTTGATGACATTCATTTTCCCCGGTCAGTGACATAATTGCTTGCTGATATTTTCCGTGATGCACTGCATTGCTCAGATAAAAGCATTAAATGTCAGCCACTGCTTATAGAGGGACTGGTTGTGCGCTGGGTCATCGCTGAATCCCAAATCTAAAAGGCGGATGCTTGAAGGTCACAGCTACAGCTCAGATAGCATCCTTGGGGAAACATGCCTCCATATCTGGTTTATTTCAAAGAATGCCGTCAACAAACCTGTCATTTTATCTGCTCGCCACCCTTTCCAAGTGCACTCCACTCCTTTACTGATCAGCCGGTGAGGTTATGTAATGTTAGGCTATATTTATTTATGAGGATTTTGGAATCAGGCTGTGACACGATTCCGTCTCATAAATCCCTTTTCACAGTTTCACTTTTAAAAATTGTTCTTGTCTTTGAATGACGAAATGTAAAGATTTTCTCTGATGGGCAATGTTGCCAGCTGTCACATAAACGTGTCCTTATTAAAAGTAAGCAGTTGAAGCATTTAATAGCATCGCCATACTGCCGAACCGTCTGTGAATAACAGCGAACCTAAAAACCAGAGGTGTCGTGATTTTTTTGTCAATGTGTAAACGAGAACACCCATCGCCGTGTCTTGTGGGATTTGTGTAAATTGATAGCTGTAAAGTCACTGTTATCACCTTGTAATATGTAATTCAACCATTTCTGGATATTGTCTGATTTAACTGTTGTCACTATATGTGTGACCTGAAGGTGAATAAGTGTCAAGAGTTTGTTATTGTGAGAGAAAACATGCTGCGCTGGTTCATTGTCATTCTTAATTAAGACCTTTAAGATGAGTGATTAAAGATTTTAACAATGAATTAGCAGAAGCGTAAACTCTGCTGAGCTGCTTCTCAAAACTTATGGCAAGCCAATTAAAGAAGCTTTGCCTTTGGAAATGGTCTGATGTGCTGCTATTCTCTATTCTCTGGTGAAACGCATATGTATAAGGGCACCTTTAAGAATGATATCATTAAAATGATAAAAAGGCACAAATAAAAATTATTCTTTTTTGATCATGCAAGCTTGCCATTTAAACTTGCCATTTCTTGTATAACCTTATATTGCTGCTGTCCATCTAAAACCTTGTATCATGTATTTTTTTTTACATAAATCATATTTGTCAGTGGGTTTGCAAATATCTAACCAAGACATTTTTTAAAAGGGGTCATATTGGATGGCTAAAACAAACATTATTGTGTGCATTTGGTGTAATACAGTGTGTTTACGCGGTTTAAGGTTTAAAAACACAGTTTTCACATACCGCACATTAATGTTCATCGTTGTGAAAAGCTCTGTGTGCTGTGATTGGCCAGCTACCAAGTGTGTTATGATTGGCAGAATCATACGCCCCTTACCATATCCGGCTTCCAAAGCATTTTGACAATTAGCTACCTATAGGTAACTTCTTCAGCAGCCTTTGACGCTGTGTCTCGACAAAGACAATTTTTAAACGAGGCATCTGTTGCATCCAGCGGGGACATAATTTTTTGAATATAATAATTTTTTTGTGTTGCATCGCACCGCAGGGGAGAACAGTCAGAAAATATGTTAACGTAAAACCATTTCTGCATTTGTGATCATAGTAACGACAATTAAAGCTCACGTTTGAATAGTCAGAAGCATATTTTTTAAGAAATAATGAAAACATACTTACAGGCTGTGAGTGAGAAGCAGCAGACTGTCCTTGCAAAGTTGGATTTGTCCCACTTTTCCGATGCAGCCTTTTGGTAACAGTTGGTAACACTTAACAATAAGGTTTCATTTGTTAACATTAGTTACATACATTAGTTAACATGGACAAACAACGAACAATAACATAACAGCATTTATAAGTCGTACTGTAGTTAATATTAATTTTAATATCAAATACAAAATAAAAGTTTGTATCTGTTAACATTAGGCAATCAAATGAATCTATGTTTTATTTATTATGTTTTAATTAAAATTTGTCTGCAAAACTTATTTTATGCATTTAAGCATGATTTATTGAATTTACAGTATGTTACTTTAGATGTTTCAGATGTTTGTTGTTCTGGATTTGGGATTTGCAGAATGCACCTCAGATATCTCCGCAATTGCCATCTGGATTCTCTCCATCACTGTTTTATGTGAGAAATGTCCACCAGGACTTTGATCAGACGAACAGATTGCTTTTCTCTCTGACAACGGCAAAGGTCAGAGCTCCACGGGAGAACCGAACCGAACAGTCTGTGAATTGTGTCTCAGAGAATTTCAGAAAATGGATAAAACAGAGGCAGCACCCCTTTAAGGAGATCCAACCAGCTGTGATTTCCTCCAATCTGTTGGGAAACGCTTTTGTAGAGATGTGGTAAGCGTGAACAAAGGTGACCTTTAAGTGTATCTGAAGGGAGGTCTCACTTCTCCACCTGCCTGGATGGGCCAAGGTTTCTATTCATTGACTCTGACTGAGACTGAAGGAAGCAGTTAGGACTGTGTACTTTATAATTCAAAGCAGAACACCTTACTATAGCTTGCAGCTCTTGTGAGCCCCTGCAATCTGCTTAGCATTGAATTATCACCATAAACTCTTTGTTAAGTTTACTAAGTGTGAGAAAGCATGCAGGAGACGTCATACCATAGTATTTAAAATTCCTTGTAACATGATCTAAATACCATGGTGTTTAAGTATGGCAATTGTTGCATCTAACACTGTACCATAGTAGTAATGTCACAAGGGTGTAGGAGGAATAAAGACCAATAATTTATGGTTCATGTTTTACCTCATTTATCATATGTAAATTAGATCACTCAAGAAGGCATTGTATAGATATTTCAGCTTGAAGAAATAGCAATGATACATTCTGATTTCATTTGCAACACATTGGCAACAGACCAAAGTTTGAGAGAAACCTTTTAGCATTATTTCAGTTTCAAATATCTGCAATAATTTTTATGAAAAAAGCATCTGTTTTCAACAAGCTCTCTGTTGTTCGGTCAAGCCCCCAAGGGGTGAAGACCCTTGTTGTATGCATTAGCATTAGCATTCTTCTTCTTCTGTTTCTTCTTCTGCCGTTGCTTCTATTGCTGCCAATAGAACCAGTTTTATTTTGTGTCTGGTACTTATACCAATTATTTTAAATTTGATTTGATCATACATTAACACATGTATTTCCCTTTGTGCCCTTGTAGGGTTTGACCCCGTAATTGCTGCTTGCAGCTATATTTCGATTCGGTGCTGACACACTTTACACCTCTGATATCTTCTGTGTAATAAGACAATTGCTTTAAAAATCCCTTAGATTGATCTGTTATATTGTTGAAGTAAAACGTTTGCCTGGGAGACCTGATGAATGGCTCGGACAACGATATTGGGTATCTTAAGTTTTCTGATGACTGCTGTATTTCTCCCTCAAATGTAATGTTCCCAGCTATCAACAGACCCCCCTTTCTTCGTAAAATATTTCAAATTAGGCCTTGATGTTCCGATTAAGTTTTAAAGCATTTCTCAGTCACATTTTAATTACTCTGAGCATGTGCTCAGACAGAAGCTCAATTAAAGCTCATGTATTAATAATTAAATTTCAGTGTAGAGTTGCAGATGGAAAAATGAGACCATCATTGCACTCACTTATCTGTCTCATTCATAATTGCTAATTATGTGCCCTGCTAGTTTTAATGATTACTGGGACCATCCAAGTTCTTTTTCAGCAGCAAGTTCATATCATGGGCTTACATGGGCTGTGTCAGTGAATTAGAAACCAATGTCAACTAATCAAAAGGGTTGTCCAGGAGCCAAAACAAACATATTTCATTTGGCTGTCTTAGTAAATGTGTCATGCCACAGGTGTGATTAACTTGTTTACCTTTATCAGGTTTTAGATTTTAAGAGGTTAAGGCAGGATTGTTGACAAGCCTCTTAATATTTACAGTATTATGAAATGCGCTATGGCTATGCAAATGAAAGTAACTTGTCTTGACTTGAGGTTACATCAATCTCTTTAAACACTGGATAACATTATGAGCATTTAACATTTTTAGTGGTAACGTAGGAAAATGTTAAAGGAATAGTTCACCCAAAACTAAAATTCTCTCATAATTTACTTACTCTCGTGTCATTTTATATGTATATGAGTTCCTTACTTTGAAAAGTAATGCAAACAACTTCAGGAAGTTAATGGATGTTTTCTGAAGTGAAATTATGGAGAAAACATTTATTCAAACTTTAAAACATTTTTTAACACTTATTAACCCACTGGATTCCTTCTTTTATGATAGATGTAGAGCTTTTAGGAGCTTCAGCAGTTTTAAGACATATATACATAGCACAATGGACATTTCAACCCAGTCTCACGGCAGTTCGTGGCAGTTACGAAAATTAGAATCTATTGATGTGTGTTTATGGACACGAATTTCCCACTTTTTGTGTTTTTTTCATTGTCACTCAGCACTATTTTCAATATTGGAAGTATATTTATAAAATCATATAAGGGGAAGTTGTACATATTTTAAGCAATCCCTTACTCCACCCCAAACCCTAAAATCACAGGTGCGAAGGCTACTTTTGCTAAAAAAACGAATTTACTAGATGGTAAAGCAATAATAAAGGCTCTTAGCGCATATAATATAGAACTAGAGCTACATCCCTTTGAGACCACCACAGTCCCTTAAGGAAGTTCTTTATTCAAATGTTAAGGCTAATGTTTCACAAATATAGACCCTTGATATGCAATTAACCTTCTGTTTAACATATTTCTCCAATCCTGAGTAACATTAAGTTATACTTTCACAGTTATACTGTATGCACAGGACCCCTTCAAGTTCTTCCTTGGTGCTTTTGTTCCCATGCAGGAAATGTTCAACCTTGGCATGTTACAAAGCAAGCAGTCGATTTGTGACGTCTTTTTTTCATCTCATAAACTTTAACCTTTATCGTTTTCTCTCTACGTTGGCACTTTAGGCTCTGTGGCATGAAATATCAAAGACATTTCAATAAAAATACCATAAGGGTGTATTATTCTTACAAATCAATAGGAAACTCTGAACGAAACATTTCGTTCCACTTGAAAGTCTGCTTGCTTTGAGGATGGAGTTCTGTGGAGCGATTCTGTAATGTTTATGTGTTGTCTGTGAAGATTGCAACAAGTCATAACTCAGGAGACTGGGAGAAAACAAAGTGAAGCATTGATCATTAAAAGCATTGATCAAAAATATCCCCAGCAGTTAGAAATGAATGGTACATTAACAAAGCCACAGAGCGTTTATCGGAAAGTTGGGTGCACCAAGTAACACATTTTATAGCGCATTTATATTTGTTGTTCAGGACTTTACTGCAAATGCTTTGGCTATTAAATATTCCCACTATCTAGCTGAAAATGATTAATGTTCTTCTAAACTACCTCAGAATTCCAGTGTTCAAGGTTGAAACACCTTTAGACAACTTGTAATTTATGATGTTTTAATGGAACATAGTTCCTACAGTGTAGACAACAGGAAAGATGTATCACTGAGTCTGAGATCATGACCTCCTCAGGGGAGAGGCTACTTTTAGAGACTCCCATGTGTCCTGCAACTCAGGCAGGATGATGCCAGTCTCATTAACAAAGATCTCCTTTCATTGGCCTGACACGGTATGTATCAAGTGACTGCAAATAGAATGAATAACAGATAATGATAAAAATAAGGACGACATATTTTGTTACATAAGGGTTACATCATTTAATGTGAAAGCTCTAGAAAAAGTTATGGGCTTCCATTAGATTTTAGAATTGACATCCTTTGTCTTTTCTATCAACCAATCATGTACTTTCAATGTGTTTGGTCTATAAGAATTGTACCTAGATGAATTTATTTAGTATAAATAAATAGTATTAGTATTCATCAATGTATCTCGTATTTAGAAAGCTGCAGAAATTCCATGTATTATAGACCATTGTGTCTCTTATTTCTTTATCTATTTTCTCTTTATCTATTCCTCTTATTGTAGAGTGACCACCAGACTGTTTCCCGAGTTGTGTCCTGACAGTCAAACAATTAAAATGTCACAATTTTAGATTAACGCCTGACTGAATTCTAAATATCCTTTATGTCCTTGTAGCTGGTATCATTTGTAGAGAAGAACTTTTTTTTTTGCTTACACTTGCTGATACTTTCCTTGTAGAACGTCTTTTTAGCAAATCAACCTGCGGCATGTCTGGTTTCCATGACAATAACTTCACAGATGCTCTCTGTAGGCTTCTACAAGAAGCATTACTAGTAGCAACTGTCCTGAGCTACATGAAAGGCATCAGAGAAGGAAAATATACTTTAAAAATCCTGCTTTTAAAAGTTAAATCTGCTGTAAAATTACGTTGCTTGCTAAATCTTTAGCACAACGTTTTTTAAATGATTGTGAATGTATAAAATACATTTTACATATCCAGGTGGTTTTTGTTTCAGTTTACCAATCGTATCAAATTTTGGTCCTAACCCCAGACAAAAGTCTGACTCCAACCTTGGTTGATACGAATGTTGCTCTACATCTAAATACATTCATTTGTTAATTTGAAAATCCAATAAATATTGCCAATACAGTAGCAGTCACTAACAGCAATAATAGGCAAACTGATATATGACAGAACAGAAAAGATGACACAAAGTGATGACACTCTGATACAACATGGTGTCAACCATGAAACTACCACCTGAAGCTAAAGTGATAATATCACAGCAGTTGCTGTCAGATATGGTCAGTTATTCCATCCACACAATGTATGTGTACATTTGTGAAACACCTGCAACCACACACCTGTCTTCTTTTTCAGATGAACGTGAGGTGTCTAAGTTCAGCCATATATCATATGAAGATATTTGTAGGCAATGCTAATTATAAGAAACACAAGATTTCTTCAGGAATACCACTGTTCTGGCATTACTAGCCTCAGCATCTATGTAAATACGCTATAAGTAAGTATTCATTCAGCACAGCTCTCCAGGTTTCACGATATGCAGAGGAAGAGATGTCCCTTTGAGAGCACCGGCCGTTCGCGGGCTTTGCCTAAGTCCCTCTACCTGATTTAATCTTCGAGATGGATCAGCACAGCTCTATTCAATCTGTCCCCCAAGTCCTACAAAATAAAGCTTATCAGCCTCCAGCAGGCCACTTTTTTATGCTTTATATGAAGGAATAAGATACCTGCGTGTCCTACACTGATGATCGCAGCGGCATCACACGAATCTGCATTGCAAGCGGTTTCAGCATTATTCAGAATTATTCATAATACAGTTTCACAAATATGCCTACAGTATTTTAAAATATCTATTGTCTGACATTGATTTTGATTTTTAGTCAGCATGTAAAATGTATGCATTCATGATTTAAAAATAAGTCCAGATATAAACTAGCAAAAATGTTTCTCAAACCTGAATCATATCAATCTGATTATTACTTATAATGAGTAAAATATCAGCAATTGTAGCAGGAATATAAAAAGAACCTCAATGGCCTGATGTTAGTCAGTTTTGCTTGTTCAGTCTGCCCTCTGGTGTTTACTAGAATAAAGTATTTGTCATTCTATGAGCTCCTGTCATGATTCCTAAACCCATTAACACTTTACACTACAGAGATGAATACTTCAGCGGTCAATCAAAGGAATGTCTTATCATATGTCTTATATATTACAGAAGCAGTTGTATGTGATGCTATCCTTCTTCATTAATGAATTGCAATAAAGGTGCTTTAGAAAGAACTCATTTAACCTGCATTATGGCCCAGTGGATGATGTGTTGGCTTCAGGATAGAGTAAATAGTGTTTATGTACACTAGCCACTGCTCTCTATCTTCAGAGATCTTTTCACCAAAATTGCTCAGTTGTGCTCTCACAGCTGGAGGTCGATAGCTCCTTTACTTAACAGATGACTCCAGGATGCTGTAAGTGCTCCCAGTTTCCTATAAGGTTTTCACACAAATATACATACACATGCACTGCTACTAATGATGCTAGAAACATAAAGATAATACTGCTGTTGGCATATACTCACATTAATCATTTAAATTGGTTCATCATGTTTATTTAATAGCTATTTTAAGATCCAATGTTATATAGATTACTTTTTTTTGAGTGAGAAGGAAGGTGACTCTACTTTCTCATCCAATATGTAATAGGAAGTACACTGGTCATAATTGCAAAATTAACCCCGACTGTGCATATGCTAATTATTGGCTTCTTAACAAATAATGGCCATTGGAATGTGCAGTGTTCAATGCACACATATTGATTTGACTTGAAACAAAACCACAGGGTGAAATGTGAAATTAGAACAGCTGTTCAGGAAATGTGCCAAATATGACACAATTAACCAATCAGCTCTTTGTTTTTATGTATTACATTAACTACGTCATATTACTGTAAATCTACATTAAATATTGGAATATAACAATGATACAGGATAAGGTTCCGGAGATGCCATGTGTAATGATATACGACTGCCACCAGATGGTAATGTAGGACTTTTATAATCTAAATGTAACCATGGGAGAGACATTACGGGATCATTGAATAAATTATCATTATATTTGTTTAATAAAGACATTTTATTTGATCCAATATTGTGAATCAATAGATAGTCTTATATATATATATATATATATATATATAGTGGCATTGTGCTCTTTTGTTATTTGATTTAAAATATATTAGTGATTTATGTTTCAAATAAATAAAACTAAAACAGTTTAATACAATTAATATCTCTTCTTTCAAAATCACAGTCGATTTACTAAAGCATTACATAGCCTACTATTAAAATATGTTTTTACCAAGGCTTCTTGTAGAAATAAAAACATAACCTATTGTGTGAAGTTGTCTGGGTTTACATACATATCAGTGTTATCGTATGTGCAGCATCTGACCCTTTCCATGATAAATATTTTTACTGTAATCAAGATTTATTTGTTAAGCTTGTCTAGGTCTCTGTGACCTTACTTCAGTATAACCTTTATTTTTGATATCATGTCATGTGACTTTCTCTGTTCTGTCTGATTCAGTTGTAATAGGTGTATTTCAATAGATTTTACAGCCTATCACGCTAAAGACGCTGTGTTACCTTCCTATTCTTCAAGATCTATCTTAAAGAGATGAAAACAGTTCCAGAGTTTTCTGACAGGTTGTTATTTCTCAGACAAAGAAGTAAGTGTTCAAACTGTGCCCAGGAGAAAATGTGCTTTGCTCAAAGTTGTGAATACAAACTGCCAACAGCGCTGTAGGCCCTACTGTAGAGCAGAAATGTAGTGAAGCCTAAAAATGTTACTTTGTTAATTTTTTTTACTACCATTTGATAATCTTTTCATTAGGTATCCAATACACAGAAGTGTAAGGTTTTGTATGTTAGGAAGTGGCATAATTTCGTTAATTTGTAGGGATGCCACAATATAGCCTATGTGTTCACTTACCAAAATCTAGTATGGAATAAAGCAACAAGCCCCAAGAAGCAGTGGGTTACAGGGCATTTTACAACAGCTAAGGGTGTTGTGTTTTATAAAAGATAGTTTATCACATTTAATTAAACACCTGACAAATTATCTATAAGCTGTACTTTCCATTTATTTCTTATTATTGGTTCAAATTTGAAAAGTTATTAAACTTGTTATTGACACTATAACACTGAAATTTGCTTATGTTTTCTTTGCTTACAAGTAAAATAAAGAGAACTGCAAACAAACCTTTTTTCTTCTTAACATTTTTATGTTCCTGTCACCTAAGCATAGAATAATGAAGAAAAAAACACTTTATTTTGTCAAGCCATCAGAACCGAACCGAAACCGAAATACGTATTGAACCTTGGGTTTACTGTATTGTTGAATCTCTAATAGCAATATTTGAATCTTGTTTTCTTTCTCTTCAACAATATTGTTATGTGTCTGACGAATGGTTGCACAACAGTCACGTCTCTGACTGCAGGAAGGGCCAGTGTCATTGAGAGGGTGGGCAGAGGGAGAAGAGAGACTCAGGACAGGGGGATGGGAGATACAAAAGTCACAGACTCCAGAGAGAGTGTCCTGTAGTCCTCTTGTTATTTTTATGTTTTTTATAGATTTTATATTTATATTTGAAATATTTGGCAGACAGAAATAATGTTGCACATTCTTTTGTAACTGAACGTTTAGTAGGATAAGTTTATATGTAATTTATGTTTATATAATGTAGACTGTCAGCTGTTATTGTGCTGAACTCATTCTCTGACTCTTTACTCAAAACGCTTTCTATCTCTTTCTGTCTCTTGTTCTCTCTCTAATCTTTTACGTTTCCTGGTTTTAATGTAATTATGTGATGGTATCGTCATTCTTAAAATGAACAAACAGTTTTTCTTTGAGGTTTTGACTAACTTCCAAGTTTATCCATCCATGTCCTTCTCTCTGTAGACAGTTGATGGGTGATATCTCTTCTGTATCTGTCAGACACATCTATAAACTTTGGTGTTCTCTTTCTCTGAACAGCTGCTTAACATTTTTTCTGTTGATTGGAGCTTTTGATATTTAGTTTATCTTTTAGAAAACATTTATGACAATGTTCTGTTCTAGCTTGGATCATTTAACATGCATTTTGAACTTTGCGTACCTACTTTTACCTTTACTGGTAAAACGCTTGTAAATGTGTTGTGATATGTGTCCCGTATTCTCTTGACTTTTTTCTCTATCTTCCAACAGTTAAAGTTTCGGGCCTCAAGAAAACCATTTAGTTTATTCAATATGCATTTTATTAGTTGTTTCCTCTAAAATTGGCTTTAGTTTCTACTGCAGAGGTTCTGGTAATACATTGGTTAATCCGAGAACAAAGTCCCTTTACAAAGCAGAGAGTGAAAATGATCTTCAGTGTTCAGGTTCAACTGTGCTACTCAAAGGAAACCTTGTGGGCAGGTGTGTGACATACAGTGACTGAATACAGCATGTAGTGACAAGCATTATGTACAAGCATAATTATGTTTCTTTACATTATTTGAATTAAATAAAATATTTTATGCTTTTTACAGCAATTAAAGTTGCGTACTGTATTTAATTTTGCATCACGAAAAAATGTATTCATACTTGCGACTTGAAGCAACATCGTGTCCTCATTTTAGAGTGCATTTGTTTTTGCGAAGTGTGTGTGTGTGTGTGTGTGTGTGTGTGTGTGTGTGTGTGTGTGTGTGTGTTGTCAACCTCGCCAGTGTCCTCTGCTGTTCAAAACCCTTGTGGCAGATCTTCACTTGGGTGTGTAGCTGTTGCCAGGATACAACAAACCCCGGCAGTGCACTTTGAGCCTTGACATATGTAAATGACTCATTTGAAGAATTACTCAAACATTTTGAATCTTTGATAAAAATTGATTCGTTCTGCAGTTAAATGCCCAGCACAAAGTTTGCTACTGTAAATCTGTTCATGTCAGTGTGGATGACATTTTCCAAACCACAGTGATGCATATTGCAATTAGTAAATTGTCTTCTTGAATATTTCATAAGTAAAGTGAAAACTCTGTACTGCTTTATAAAATGATGGTCTGATACGTATCAGGATAGATGTGTTTGTGATGTGTCTGCATCTAACCCCTAATCTGATGAACACAAGCATCCTGAAATGCATTATGGGATGGCACAGTTCTATTCTCCAGTCATGTGGCAAAAGGTGGAAATATTATGTTTTACGTCAGTCTCAAATAATCTGATGTGGATGGTGTGAAAGATAAGCGCGGGCTATAATATGTTGTGGCAATAAAAAATGCCATGTTGACAGATTAAACAATGACCCCATAATGCCAGGACCTCTGCATTATATTCCTCTGTATTTTCAGCCTGTGATAAATGATGAACAGGCAGTTGCTATGGTTACCATCTCCAGTCAAGCATTTGGAGAGAAAGAGCGAGAGATGATATTGAAATGAAAAAGACGGAGAGAAAGGCAGATAGCAGGTTTGCAGAGTGTTGGCTCGTGGCTGGACGATGCTTCTGTTCTGTGTGCGTGCTGAAGTATTTGTTGACCTGCAGCAGCCCAGGAAAGGTGGCAGATGACATCTACATAACCGCTACATTCTGTTCTGCTAGTCAAGGCACTGATGCACACACATATATTTAAATTAAGATATTCATTCACTTGCTTGCTTGTACTTATTGAGTTGTAGTGGATGTGGCTGTGCTCTGCATTTGTCAAACTAAAATCAGCTGCTTCGAAATGGATCATTTGACCCCCAAAATGAGATTAATTGGTTTTCCTTGACTGACTGTAAGTTACAGTGCTCTTAGGTTTGCATAGAGCAGCTGTTTACAATATATATGCTTGTTTTTAGGAATGTGCCTTTTGTTGTGCTGAATTTGCTGTTGAATTTTGCACAGCTATGGCCAAGTGGCTATGTTCTGTTCTGTTCTATATCAAATGAATCATGTTTAATGTTTAGTACTTCAGAAAAAACTTGGATTATTACTTAATAACTTAATTATTATTATTTAATGCAATTATTATACAATACAATATTAATATTAATATAAATTAAATCAAATTTAAATAGTTATTTTATTAGACTCTAGCCAGACAAATTAGCAACAACAGACAGGCGCATGCATCCAATGAAACCGTCTATAGGTCCTTAGTTACACAACAGTTACATTTTGTGTTTCCTACTCTGAGAGTGTTGAATGTTTGAGTTGAGTGGCTGTAAAGTGGGTCAATACGGCCTAAAGTCAAATAAATGGAAACAATTACACTGAGCAAATATCTGCTTTCATAAACACAAAAAATAACCAGTTTGTGGGATAAAAGTAACAAGTTTAGTCACTTATTTTACAACTGCTGTAAAATCCTTCCTTTAACATTGTTTATGTGTGGTTGTGGGTTGGTTGGTTTGGTTAAGTGTATTGGTTTCTGCTGTGAGAGTAGCTGGTGTTTGAAAGGTACTGGGTGTTGCCTGGCACCACTAGAGTAAATGTGTGTGATAAGGCTTTGCCACGGCTGGGCACACTGTACTTCAAAATGACTGTTATAATCCAAGACATAAAAGAAACATGAGAGAGAACAGGCAACACACCTCTCACACAAACACCAACACATCTGCCTATTTCCCACTTTTTCTCAATCCTACAGGCAGCTTACTTTAAAGTTGATCACCTATAGCTGGTAGCATTGGCCATATAAGCAAACCATACGTATATGTGTTTACCTCCTCTTGTATACTATATCATTCCTGGTTCTCTATGTTTGCAGTCAATCTTAATCCGCTCGAGTTTGCAGTCATGTATCTTTAGTATGCATTTAACACTCAGTTTGGATGTAATTTGTCTCCGGGTGTATGTGTGATCACGACTTGAAGTGTGTGTGTTCACTATTCACTGGATGGGTTAAATGCAGAGGTCATATTTCGGGTATGGGTCACCATATCTGACAAACAGGTCATTTTCACTTCTCTTTCACGTCACTTCACTATATACCCCCATTGCATCATATACAGTATGCATATAGGAGGCTGCAAGATACTGTTTATCTAGTGATCTTCAAAACTAAAAATTACCAATTTTGTTAAATGCTGTTAAATTGTATTAAACACTTAAGATGTAACAATATAGTGTCCTGTGTTAATATCCTACATCGTTTTTTAGTAAATACACTTACATTCATTTTGATGCTTTACTATAACTCAGTTATCTTGAGCATGGCCTGTACTGTACAGTGCTCTCAACATAACATCCTTCTCTCAGCATGTTTGTTTGGTAGCAGGTGAGGAGACTCATTTGCAGATCTGTAGTTGGAGAGGAAAATCCAGTTCAGGGAACCACGGGGTGAAAGGTGATACTAATTCTTGGGGCCTGCAGTTTAACAGGGGCCCTCTCCATTCCACAGAACCAGCATTCCTTCCCCATTTCCAAACCCAATTTAGAGTACATTCTCCTGCAAAGTCCTGTAAAACTGCAATCTGTGGACAGAAAGATGAGTGGTCAACTTTAGGGAACATTTTTAGAGATTTATTCCTCGTATTCCAGATTTGGCAATGCAGCTGTTTTTTGCTGTGATTGGTCTGTGTATTTTTGACTTTCAGTCATTTTGAAGGATGGATACAAATGTGGCCTTGTGTAGACTTTTGAGACACCTCCCTGGTGGTTACTATCAGTTCTCTTTTTTTGTTTTATCTGTGTGGTTAATTTATTTAATGATTATTGTAGTAACTATAGTACTGCAGTAATTATTTAGTGACACTGTGTTTGTAACTTTTCTTCTTCTATTTTTACTTGTAATATTTAAACAAATTGTTAAGTAGTATATTAGTTGTAAAATACTGAATAAATGGACTCAAGGTGACTTACTCTTTTTGTGTTTCTGTGTGACAAGCCCTTTAGGACTGAGCCACAGTATAGTAGAATATTGAACATGTCCTTCAGTGCTGTCTGCGCCAGGCTTAAACTTTATATTCTGTTAAATTTGTAGTGTATAGTTAAATGTTTTTGATGTTTTTGTCTGTGCAGGTGGCACAGGGTGATTAGAGTGGAGGGTAAACCCCACCCTTTCCCACCCACTCAGTGTGCTGACACAGGACCACAGGTCACAAGATCATGACTTTTATTATTCTTTAAAATGCAGGATGCAAGAATATTTGTATAGTTGTATTTGAAATGAAGTTTTACGAAATGGAACTAGATTTCTGAGAAATAAACTTTAAACTAAAGTTTTTTAGTTGATTTTTCACAGTAAATCACTTAGGTCAATGTTTGTTCTACATAAAGATGTATGAGTTTTGGGACACTGCATATTATTTGCAAATGAAAATTACTTTTACAAACATAAACATTACTCTTAAAAGGGCAAATTTACTGTGGTTGTATTTACTGTTACATTCTCTCATTACATGTACAGTATACAACATAAATAACATTGTTTTTTGTGTACTTTTAGTTTACATTTCAAGACTTTACTGTAATTGGTTGTAATTCTTTACATTAAAAAGCAAGGTTTCATTTTGAGCAAAAAAAGACTTATAATAATTATCCCTGGTTTTTTCCTAATGCAGTGCAATAAAGGATACAGGCTCAATCAGAAAGGAAAACCACATTATTGACAGAAAGATGGCAAAACTCTTTCCCCGCTCATGAAAAGCTGGTTCTCACCGGAATTGCAGCCGCACTTTAAAACAAATGCATTGCTGATTACATTCACTCAAGGCTTTTAAGGATGTTTTCTAACTATGAATTAAAAACTCCGCTGTCATCGGAGCCTACGGTCATTGGGTTCAATCTGACATTTCCTAAACACAAGACAGATCTAACAGTATCTGATCAAACGATTTGAACATATGCAGAATATGTTTTAGCACAGTCATCATTTACCATGGGTGATCACATCATGTTTTATAGCAATAGCATAATGTGAGGTTTTGTAGATTAGCTCACTACTGTAGCATTGCATAAGAGAAGCCTTACAGAGACCCACCCTGCTAATCACACTGTTGCCTGCACTCTTATCTTCTCTCTAACAACCATGAGCTCTGGGGTTTCCAAACCTGACATGACGACACCACATGTAGAAAATTGCCACAGACATGTAATGTAAACCTATGATGTAAATATATATAACATGTCAGCCTTAATTCTGTCTTTAATCATTAGCTGTGTAATAACTGTGACAATTTTTTTGTGACAAAACACAGATTTAAGAATGTAATCTATTCAACAGATAAAACCTTTTCTTTGTTTTGACTATTTTAATTTCCTGTTAAAGCTGCTTGACAAGGACATTTTTTTCAGTTGTGTCAATACATTAGCATACAGATCAGCACCTACAAAATACACATTAAACAAAAGAATAAAGATAAGAGAAAGTACACAGAATGTGACCATGTTTGCTGGTTTTGGAACTGGTAAGGTGATTTAGACTGAAGTAGTCCAGACAGAGGAGTTCTTAGATGCTGCTTCAAAAAGCCGGTGTAAAATGAAACGGATCTGTCTACTGAAATTCAGTCTTCAATGGTTTTATTGTTTGGATAAAGAGGCTTTCTTCTGGAGCACTCATCCACGGTTCCCTATAACAGCCTAATGTAGTGCCCTCTAACAGCACATCTATTAAGATAATTAAAATGTTTTCCCATAATTCAGTCTGTCCTTCTCTGCTTCTGTCTTTCTTTCTTACATAAAAAAATAATCATTATTTTAACAGAATAAATTCATAACATTTACATCTATAATGCAAGTCACTCTGCTGTAAACTGTTAGGTTGTTATGTGTGAGGATTTCTTCTATTATTAAATATATAATGCATTAGGGCTTTGATTCATGTAATGGAAAAAACAACACATCAGCGATCTGCTTTTGGGATTCTGTGCCACTGTGGCTTGCCCAAGCATGGTTGGTCACCAAGCAGAAATAATTGAAATAAACAAGATGCTGTAATATCATCTCTCAGACATTAAAATTATGCTTTATGTTGAATCATGTTAAATATATTTAATATATGTGTTGGAAGCCGTTTTTTATGAATGTGTAATTTCTGTTTTTGTCCCCGTTTAATTTCGATTATATCTAATAAGATCTAATGCTTCACATATGTGACCTGAAGAGAAAACGAATCACAAATCAAAGAGCATTTCTGTTTGTTTTCTATCTTATTACCTCTATTGCTCTATTTTCCTCCTCATGCCATTTAATCCTCTGATCTTCTGACTCCAACCTTTCCTTCTTTTCACCAACCCTTCTTTTACTGCTTAGTTTTCTCCTCTATGCATCCTCTGATATCCAACTTACTATGGTTTTTTATTTGTCTTTCTATTTGTTTGCTTTTCACTTTTTTGCATGCACTTATTTATATCATTTATTTGAGCCTTTCCAACAGTCACCCCCTGCTCTGTTGGATGGATTGTACCGAGCTGTGAATGTGAAGTTATTAATGAATTACTTCAAACCTTACACTGATTATTTACATAAGCAGCTCTCATCTCGAGGGCTCTGCAGCGTGAAGCCTCTAAGCAAACTAACCAAACACTCATGCATTTTCTATACAACAAAAAGTTAATAATTATCAACTGTGAAGTGTGTATCATTTTCAGAGTAAAGCCAGAATATTGACCTTTTTGTAAACATGGCTGTTGTCTTCTTCATACATAATGCCAGATTCAAGACCCTCCATGATAACGTGTCTCCAGGACAGCAGTCAAAATTGGCAAACAGCAAGGGTTGCATAAGTAAGGCTGGATACTGACAAAGAGCATTAGCCATGTGTTAATGAGAGGCTGATAGGAATCCAAAACTGTGCTCATCTATGGTGAAGTGCCAAGATTTAAGATAAAGGATTCTCTCAGCCTCCATGACAGTATCACTGCGTAATGATCTCATTATTTCTCCATGATAACAGAGCACAGAGTGGACATGAATCATAGAGTTGCTGGCGGATATTGAATCTAGAATCTTTGTTAATGCTCAGCATCTACAACATCTATATGTTATTTACATCCATTATTGTTACTTCTAGTGCTTATGAAATCAGGAAAGCGATTCAGAATGTTTTTGAGTTACAGACACTTTAGGCTAAATGAGGTTTGTTGAAATAATAATGCAGAGCAATGAAAATAATGAAAGTTACTATGTAATCATATATTAAAGTCAAAGTTAACATTAGGTTGTGTGCATCGCTAAAATGTTGTGTGGTGCAAAGAAAACAATCACAGGCAGCATGCTGTCAGTTTAAATATATTATTTATTGCTGATAAAATTCCTATCATGACTGATTTGCAGATATTGTAATTTGGTTGCAATACAAGTCATTAAAGTTTTGATTTTGAAAAATATAGGCCTATATCATCATACATACAGGGAATCATTGTACAACATTCTTAGAAACATTAAAAAAGCTAATCCCTTTAAATTCCTCTTGGTCTCTTAAATATTTAACCACTTTATTAACATAATGATGTTACTGTTAGTAAGTGCTTTCCATGCAGGTATTTTATTCATTTTATTAGCTTCTGATCAGTCCCTCTGCCATCCACACATTCCCATAAACTAGACAGAACCATGATAGCTAAAACTGTCCTACAATGCAATTTTCCTATTGAATAACATGTAGTATATATGCTCTGCATAGTGGAAGCTTGAAAAGCCAGTAAATGTGCAAATAAAAGCATAAAGTTATTAAAAGTGAAATAGAATTAACAGGGAATTGTAAAGTGTCCCCTTTTTAAAGTTGTCAGTGATCAAAATGATCCTATGGCAATTATAGTTAATCTGACATAATCCTGAGATATTCTTAAAACTGCTTTTCGTTGTTTCTGAGAGGTTAAAGATAGCAAATAAACTGTTAGGGCTGGTATATGTATTCTATATTGACTATTATTCATATTGTATTTCCTTAAAATAATAATAACACATTTACAAAAATAGACATAGAGGATGTGTATTATACCTGAAACATAACCTTCAAGAACTTCAAAACCAACTTTCTTGTTTTCCATTTTCTTATCAATACTGGCTAGTGTAGGCAAGAGCCTACAGTGAGAACAAATACTATAATATTTTAGCAACAATTCCACTGGGAATGTCATTGAAATGCATTTAGAAAAAGAAACATGATTAGTGCACAGGCATGTGGGTGGGGGGGGGTTATGCCACTAGTGTGCTATATATTTAGTTGAAGGATGCACGGACTTTGCGTCCCTTGAGAGGTTGTGGGGGTCTGAAGTTGTCAACCATGCAGCAAGGTGTCTCTCCTTCAGCAGAGAACAGCAGGCCGCGGAACTTTGCCATCTAAAAAAAAAAACAGAAACAGACATGTGTTTTATTTTTGGTCGTACTGTTTAGTTTGTTGCTGGCAGAAGTGCAGAGTCTTATTACACCCTTTATTTACTATATTTAGATTCATGTTTATTCATAGTGCACTTGCCAGAATCCCTGTAAAGCCGTTTGCATAGTCTGACTAACCACTGAAGCTAAAAATATTCTCCATAGCCTTCAAGCGCTGCCTACATCATAGACGGGTGATGAATCGGAGCAGAAATCTCTGTTTTGGAATCTAGCACTGAAAGCTAGAGATTCTGTAAAGACATTGTGGAAACCAGATTCAGATCCATTAGAAAAACTGGAATTGAATGATCTTTGAGGGTTCTTGAGTGTCTACACAATAGTCAGACTCTGGACAGTCAGATTTACAACAAATGACTCTTATGAATTAAGCCATATAATTATAATTTATTTAACTTGATGAAATAAACGTATTTAAGCCTTAAACATCTTACTGACTTAATAAAATTACCATCTGACTCACACACATATTTATATAGTCGACTAGAAACAAACTAACAATTGTTTGTGAGATTTGAGAATGTGTAATTATTATGTGTAATTATATGTCAGCTTGTACATTAGTTCAAATACAGAATAGCTTTTTGTATTAATAATTAAATGGTAATCTTACCAAAAACAGCATTATTCATTTTGCTTATATTATACTGTCTGGGTACACTAAAGTTAGGACTACCTCAATTGTTTATTGGTGTTAGTGAAACTAGAACCAGAATCAATTCCCATCCCTACATAACACCGCTTCTGTTTATGCTTTAAAGGTTCTTTAAAGACTACACCAAATTTAGATCGGACACACGCTGTGGGAAAAGGAGCAAAGTGCATAATAGCTCAATGATGTTTAGACCGGGAAGTCTCTTCTCATCTGACCTCTCATTAGCATGAGAAGTGAAACAAGCAATTGTACAGTATGCATAGAAAACTTCCTTTTTTGCCTCATGATTCTTGATGAATTCTCATTGTTATTTAGTGTTACAAATAACTTCAGCCAGCAAGCAACAAGCTAAAATATTGCTTATACGTACAAAAATATATGCACATTATATGTACGGGTGTTGGCTTCTATCTTAAAGGCACAAGCGTACCTTAAATATGATACTGACAGCCATGCAAGCAACAAGGCTTAAGATAATGTAATCTGGTTAAAACAGAGGCCTATGGTGCATCGACCCTCCCAGTATTAAAGTAGAAGTGACGTAGAACTTTGAGAGCTCATTTGTACTGCTTTACTGTGCAAGCAGACTGTATTTGCTTTGGGTAATTATTAACTTATCAACTCAAGTGTTGCACATTTGTTAATCGACAATGAATATCTGAATGTAAAATCATGTTATAAAACTGCTAGATGCCGATTGTTGAATAGCTATGCTTCATTCACATGAATTCAAATGATTAAATGCATTATGGTTACCTGTGCAGTGCTAACACTGATAGGTTCTTTCAGAACAATCCAGGTGACACTCTCCAGTAGAGGGGGTGTGGTCAGAGACCCGTCATAAGTCCAGAAATCCAGAGAAGCAGGCAGCAAGGTCTTAGGATCAAAGTTGGAAAATGTAGTCTGTCTGCCCTGAATATCAAAGAGATCATGTTAAGAAAGAAAGGGCAAATTGATAAAAACAAGAGAGAATGTTGCTACCTTTGATTTGATGTCATCAAGGGCATCAATGACTTTCTGAAGTCTTGGATTGGCCGAACCAATCTAGTAAAAAAAGGCATAGGAAATAACTGTTATTTCATATCGTGTATTCCGTGAAATTCATTAAATGCTTTGGACTAAAATCCTGACCTTCAGAAACACTCCCACCACCGCAAGGCCATCGGACTTGCTGGCAGCTTCTCCAAAGTTTGGATACTTTGTGTTCCAGTGAACAAGGTGAAGCTTTTAAAGGAAGAAGATTTGTTATGTAACATTAAAAATCTTAACACATTTCATAAGAGGACATCAGACAAATACTCAGAGTGGTCCGAGCTATATAGTAATTCGTTTTAAGGAAGAGATCACTTTTAACCACAAAACAGAAGATTCATGAGAGAGGGAAAGAGAGAGAGAGAGAGAGAGAGAGAGAGAGAGATTCATTACCTCACAGGGGAAAGTGGTTCCAGCAATAGTGTGCTCTGAGCCTTTGTCATCACTGGCTCCCCAGTGGAAATGGAACTGTCTCAACCTGTATGTCCCAGTAATGGGGCCTCCTGTCAGAGCTGCACACATACACATACAATTTCAATCACATTCAGTTCTTGTCGCCAGCAGTAAATTAAATCTATTTTTAATCTATCATTTCGAAACCTTAATTTAATAAAACACCTCAGATCACATCCTGTCTCTGGAATCCTCCACTTCCCATTTATACTGCTGATACTGTTTCCTGTTGCGCAATGTGAACATGAGTAAACTACTTAAAGATTATTTGACCAGCTCTCTAACATTTCTCATAGGTAATTCTTTCATTTCAGTTTTAGCATGCAGAAAGTGTTTGAAAAGCCTTTTTTCTGTTGTGTTTCTATAGCACTGTTTGAGTCCCTCTTAGTATTTTCATTAAAATTCAGCACATGGCTCTCTCATTGACGGCATACAGCATTGATATGTGGCTCTATTCTTTCTCCCATAATAGAATACATTAGTAATGGAGTGCACAGCGCTCTGAGTGCCACTGGCAGAGGAAGGCAAAAGCATTCTCCGCTCACATTTCAGCAGAAACTGTAAAAAAGTGAGAGTGAGCTGTACATCTGCATTATTCTCCACCGATACACATTTTCCCCAGACTGTTTAACACAAGGTAAGTTGGAAAAAATGAGTCCTTGTGAAAATTTAGTGATAATTCTAGTTAACAATAGCTTCAATTAGGTCTGAAGGCATATTGTGAAATATAAAAAAAAATACACAATATTATTAGAAATAATATATTAGACAAATGTGCAATTTTAAAGTCATGCAATTTCAATAGCCTGTTTAACACTTCAAAGGCAAGAGATGAATACTAACAAGGATACGTGAATATACTAATATGCTAAAACAAGCAAATGCAGCAATTCATTCTGTCTGTCATCCCTATATCACTTTATAATATAAGAGAGTGGCAAATGTATCATCTTTAGCTACTTGCAATGCAGCGATGTACTAACTTGAGCTGTCATCGTCATCAGCGAAATCCACTTGGAATGAATGGCCATTGTTGAGGATGCCCTTAGCAGTGGCAGGATCGTACTTCAGTTTAATATGCTTCAGAGAAGGGTCGTGTTGTGCTTGGGTGGGCACGATGTCAATGGGAGACTGCCTGGGTCCGTTTGCAATTGGAAAGCCTTCTGCCCAGTTTTCTGGCCCTGTAATGACAGAACAACAAGATGTAGTGAGGAATAGATGAAAATGATAATGTGTTTATATACATTCTTCAACAGAAGCAAGGTCAGCAAATATCACTCCTAAAGAAAATGTGCAGCTATGCCATCGAAGAACCATTTTTGGTTCTTTAAAAAATCTTGGTCAAAGGTTCTAAAAATAACTATTTTTTTATAACTACGTACTATTTTATAGTCTGTAAACCTTTATCCACTACAAAGAATTGTTTGGCCAACATAAAGATTTTCTTTATGAAACCATAAAGTCTGACGGAGAACCTTATAGGAACCACTTCTCTTTTCTGTTCAATAAACAATTTCTCATAAAGTGTAATGCATATTTCTCATACAAAGTAAGGAATCACTCATATAACATGTTTTAGTTGTAGAAAAATGTAAAAAGTTTTCTTCAATCCAGACTTTATATTATTTTCAATACTTTAATACTAAAGACATGCAAGCAGATGAATTTGTAAAATTCTTCCTACCATCATGCGCTCCATAACCCCAAGAATGAGACATGATTTTTGGTGACTTGTTCCGCTGTTGTCCTTGTAAGAGGATGAGATCCTGATGCTGAGGAACACTAAACTGACAGTACTACCAAACTATGTCAGCCTTTATATAGATTTCCCCTGCTGGTTCCTATCTCAACCCAGTGGGTTTGGCCACATGATCTCCGCTCAGCTCCATCAGTACAGGAAGAGTCAGTTAGAGAACCAAAACATTGTGCATCCTGTCTGTTTTAACAGCCCACTGCGCTGTTCGGATTTGTGATGCGGCTCAGAGATGCTCCGGCGGATGAGATGCGGACATTCCTGAAAACAGATACTGGACTGGTCCTTTCTGTTCGTCAGCTGTTGAAGTTGCTTTCGCTATTCGATGCCAAAAGCAAACCTCTCCATTCGTCGTTTTCCTTGAGCTGGCAGAGCCGCGTAGGTTATTATATCCTGGCAATACATCTCTTGACCTTCCTCGTCCTTTTGCGATGCTGGTGTGTAGAAACGCGGGTTGTAGCAGCACGAGCAAGCGCAGAGTAACGTTAGTCTTATAAACTCAATAGTTCGCTGAATCTCTAATGAAGGTTCCTGTTTACAATGCTGTTTTGGTGCATGTTTGTTCTGAAAAATAAAAAGTCCATATACAGTATCATGCCTGTACAGCTTCTGGTACCCGCGCAGTGGATTTCCTGCGTAGCGCTCACTTAAAGGGACCACCGCGCTCATACGATTAAGGGATATACAGTCTAAGAATGTATCGGAATTGAGTTGAATGTAGCTTGAAATACATTCGTTTAGCTTGAAATGACTACACGTTGCATGTACTTTATTTTTCATGGAGCAGTTAATCTCGTTCGGTGTTTTGGCGATTTCTAGTCACTTAGAAATAGAATGTATTAATACTGTAGGCCTGTATGGTTCAATATATTTTAATCTGTCGTTGAGCCTATATCCTCGTCCAAAAGCATTGTTTAACAACGTGTGGAATAGCAAGTAGGTACAGCTGTTAAACAGAAACTTGTTACATTAGCCTAGCTCTTCTGACCTCATTGCATTATTCAGTTGCTGTCATCTGGTGGCTGCGCTGGAAACATCTCTTTAAAGCGAGCAGAAATACAACTGTAGCTCTCTCTAGTTTTGTTTTCTCAAGTTTGTTTCACTACAGTAGGCTACATTAGTGAGTTCATTTCAGACTTTGTTTGATTTTATATACAGTATCAGGATAATGATGTTTTATCCCCTAACCTTACAGTAACCTACAGTAACCCTCCTCACAGAAGCATGTGCACAATATTTCATGTAGCCTAATGCTTCCATCCCGTTTTTATTTGGATAAAAAATATTTTAAGAACTAAAGTAAAGCAGGATGAAAAGAGTGTTATTTTCTTTTAAAAGGCAGCAGGTGTATGGACAGGTGTTCTCACCCTCGAGCTGGTATATGTGTAATTTAGCATTCAATCCAGCAGGTGTCGCAACAGCATTGTTTTCGCATACTACAAACCTACATCCTTTTCTTAACTGATGCTATGCGATTTTTGACTTGTTTTATATAGGCTATATATATTCTTTAAATATAGTATATTAAATATGTTCTGAAATATAGATTCATTTCTTTCTTTTATATATAACATTTTTGTTTACATTGTAGGTTTAACAATCCAAACAAAAGTAAATCTTTCAAAGTACATTTAGAGCATATGCCTCTGTTCACTGCACTATAAAAAACAGACTAAATGCGATGATTTCAAGACCAGTTTAGTCAAAAACAAAACTTAGTAATTGCTTCAAGCATTTTAACAACTAACAGTGATTTACAGTTTCATGTTTTGTACTGTATATTTACAAGAATGATACAATTTAAGTAGAACTAATGATTTTTTAGATTAGAACATTTAATGTTAACAATAACAACAATAAAGAAACACTGTGCAGATATGATAAATGTTAATAATATATTATAGATTGCTCAGGCATCATGATAATTTTGGCTTTGTCATTTTTAACATAAAGCCTTAAATCGGTGGAGATTCTAATTTCAAAATCTTGTGGGTTTTTAAAAGGGAACTTCTGGCATGTGCCGGAGTCTTGTTTTCCACATGAGATGGAAGAAATCTCATCAAGTCACTATGAATGCCACAATATGAATCAGCAATGAAGAGAAAGAATGGGAGAAAAATGAGCTCCTTTCATGTCACGGATGCAAATTTGGCTCCACAGGATCAAATGCATGCTGAGTCTAACTAAGAACAAAAATGGCAGCGACAGAAGGAGCTTATGAAACCTCTCATTTGGTGCTATTCACTTCGCTGATTGGATGCGAGTGACATGAGCTCTGTGAAAGGGCCAGATCATTTTGACCTTCTGCAGACAGGCTGCGCAGCAGGGTTCTCCCCATTTTACAGACAGCATCACAGCCCATGATAGGCTGCATTTAGTCAACTCTCATACTTTAAGAGGGAACAATGTGACCTAATTGGATGGCTCCTTATAATAAGGATTATTTTGAAGACAAGAATGATAGGTCTTTAGCAAGCTTTTTTCTAAAATGTAAGCTTGATGCAAGTGCTTTGAATTGTTCTCATAATAATTTTTGTGATCAAGTACTAGTAATTCTTTGGTAATTGCAAAAAATCAATTTGAGGAATTATTGGGGCACTTTTTGGGAATATGCGCAGGTTAAAAGTCAAATGTACAGGACTGTTATTGATAGCCTATACTGTTATTCTTTTCATTTTCTTTTATGCATTTCTATGCAACCTGCAGTGCATTCAATCTATACATTTTATTTTATTAATATACAGTATGTGACTTCTGTGGACTGAACTCGCGACATTTGCATTGCTTGTTAATTTGCAAACAATCCACCCATTCTTTAACCCCCCATTTCCTCTCCAGGGCGATGTAAGGCTGGAGTATAGGCTAACCCAGCATCTTGCCCCAGGCAGAGATGCACAGGACAAATTACAAACCTCCATTCCGCATGTATTTAATGGGCGGCCAAATGGATGATGACAGACAAGCTAACTTCATCATTTTAATAAATACGTATAGGCCTATTGCTTTCTGACATTTTGTATTACAGTATATATAGATTTTTCATAAAACTGGTCCGCATGTAATAATATTGAGGATAGTAACTTTATTTTTCAGACTAAAAATATGCTAAAGGCATCCGTTTGCTTTTTAGGAATCAAAGTTGGGCGCTTTTACTACGTAATATGATGGTGTGTGATGGAGCGCATCCGGTTGGCAAAAACTAAAACCTGGAATGGGAATTCAGAGAATGACAACCAACGTAACCTATAGTAATATAGTAATGTATGGGTTTACATGGCAGAGTTTTAACTGCATTGTGCACAAATAAAATGAATAGGCCTACATCTTTTATTCATTATTAAATGACCAAAATTTTTTTTTTCCTGTATTTTGGTCACAAAGGAGAGCAAATGCTTCTGTTATTCATCTTACCGTTGTCTTTATGTAATCTACAACTCAGGGTTAGCTCATTGATAACACGACACATATATATTGCATAAAGCAGAAATAATTGCGTAAATACGATATGTTTAAAATACGATACAGCTAAATAAAAATGTACTCTGGCAAAATATTATGTTTCTTTAATAAGCTACTTTATATGTTTAACTTGTTAGACAATATCCTCATTTACACAGTACAATATTCATGCTTTAGCAATAAACATATTACGTAAGACATTTTTATTTATTTCTCTGATTTATCGTTAAATCTACTTAGGAGTACGCATATTCCAGCACGCATTTTGCCTTTGTCCTGCATTACTGAACATTCACGTACCTTCAGTGCTGCAGTAACGGAGCTCGCTGTCAGGTGCCGAGCAGACCGACTCCAGGATCATATCAAGCGACATCGTTTCTGTGCAGCTCGCTTAAGGATTTACTTCACCACGCTGTGTTTATGATTTGTGACTGATAAAGAGGCCAAGGTAAGGTTGTCTTACTATAAGATTGCTTGCTTGTTGCAAATGACAGTACATTAGTTGCGTAGACTGAAACACGCCGAGCGTATTCCGCTGTTATCTGTTCATTCATCACGCTACTGAATTGATGTTACACACACGCGTTTGTTTTAACATCTGTCGCGTTTGTTTTATTATCTTTGTTAAAAAAAGCGTCATGTGCTGTATCGCATTTAAAGAAACGCTACGTGTGAAACAAAGACAGGTGGCAATGCAAGAATCAGCTACTGTACTGTAAATGTACGTCTTTAGGTCAAATGAGCTATTATAAAGAAGACTGCATTTAAGTATTTCAGCAGATGCATTGCAGATTTCTTACATCAGAGGTGATATTGTTTGTGCAACATTGGCCCAGGTGGAGTTTGGTGAAGAATTGTACTGTAATAGGCTGTTAATGTTAATATGGAGATAATATGATTTAGTATCTGTGGATATGCAAAGATTTTATGTAGCCTATATGGTTTTTGCATAAGAGTCATTGTGTTTCTTTATTTTTTAGAAATATTGTGCCCACGTATTTCACTTAATAAACATAACTTGACCTGACATAGACCTTTATTTGGGATATATTTAGACATTTAAACCAATTGGATACAGAAGTGCTGTATCTGTACTAGTGTCATAAGATAACTTAAGCCACAGACAGCAACACACTTCCATCATGAATGTTGATTTTCCTACATACTTGTGTTCTCCATTGACCAGGGGTTTTAGATTACTAAATGAGAAGCATGCTATTGACATTAAATCAAAATGCAACATTAAACCGGTCCCTAAAAATAGATGTCTGCACTCTTAAGTACAGTACTCTCACAGTTAAGATGGGAAATCATATTTATTCTTTACAGATGTGATTGTGTTTTTAAATCTGATGGATTCTCATGTAAGAAAGAAAGCTTAAACACAACACAATTTGGCCCATTTTGACCCTTCTGTGATGTTGTCAGTTTCTTATATCGTCTTTGAAGTACATTTCATTTAGGAGTTTGATGTCATGGGAGAACGAAAAGCCATATCTTGAGTAACAGAGAGAGAGAGAGAGAGAGAGAGAGAGACTGTGGAGGTGGCTGCATATGAGATTTATTAGATCTGAGTCAGTCCGCTGTGTCAAGTGCCCTAGAACAATTTGATTTGTTTTTTTAAACAGTTTTTTTTTTACATATCTTCAAATAGTGTCCGGTGTGCTTTATGTGAAGCTTAGATATACAGATCTGACCATAATAAATACAAAAAATTTTTGTTTAAACATTGCAGTAAACATCATTAAAAGTGACCATGAAATAACTTAATTATGACAGAATACATTTAAAATGCATGATTATCTATTTTCAGATTTCCAAACAATTGGGTATCTCTGTCACATAGCGATGCTCGGGAGCATCACCTTAGTGAGAGAAGAGTCTGTTGAATTGCAACACTGGCTGCCCAGACTAGCATCACAGAATTACCCGACGATGGCTGTGTTTGGTAATAAGAATAAAATAATCCAATTATGAAGTGTTCCATAAAGCTCAATTAAAGTCAATAATCACTTTAAAATAATACGCTCTGAGGGCACCTTGAATCTCAGATCATGACTGGGCTTAATGCTATTTTCATTATTATCAGCCGCTAAATGGTCCTGCCGAAATCCATTTCAAACGGTTTAGTCAGACAGACAGTGATGTGCCAGATGAGGGAGGACAATGAGGACACGGCCATCGTGTTAGGAAGCGATCATAACAGAATCGGACTCTTGATTTGATCAGCTCATTTTACACAAGTCAGTTGAGCTGACACACTTTTTGTGGCCGTTATTTCAGATGGTTTAGGAACGCCGCTTCTCCATTTCCAAAACAATAAATTCTTAATGTTCTAATCTTGTAATGCTGTGGCTAGGTCACTTAGCTTGGAAATATTGACTTTATTGTTGAATTTATTGTTTTATATGACTGTAAAAGAAACAATAATTTAATTGATCCCTTTTTAATCAACTTTAATCGCAAGATACTTTTCGGATGGAGCAAAGCAATTTATCCTGGAGGATTTATGATATCAAATTATACCAAATTTTCCTTCATTTACATTACATTTAAGCATTTGGCCGACGCTTTCATCCAAAGCGACTTACATTGCATTATACTGTACATTTGTTTCGGAGTATGTGCAATCCCTGGGATCGAACACATGACCTTGGCGTTGCTAGCGCCATGATCTAACCACTGAGGAAAGCATCTTCAGGATTCGATTGATGACAATTTGTGAGTTCTTTTGTAGAGTCCTCTCTTGCACTTAGCAGTGTCTCAAATGAAACTAATAACCCTGGATGATGTGGAGGAAGAGTGTAAGTATAGGGTTTAGAATTAGCTGCAAGACTGTGGGAGTTTGCATCTTAATGAGGAGAGTTGTGTGCTTTTCAGAGCTTTGCGGCCCTGTGCACTCTGAAACAGGTGGTATTTATGCTGCGGAGGTGGCAGGATGATTCACTGAAAAAATGTTGTGCCCTGTATAGCACTGCTGTTACGTCACGAATGTGAATCACCAAAACTCACTGTTCCATTTGTCATAAATACAGGTGTATAGAGATGTATATATGTACTCCTATAAATGACCTACCACTGTAGTGACATAAATGTAGTGAAACGCAGTTAAATAGTCAGGTTCTAGAGACTTTTAATAGCAAACCTATGTAATGCTCAGCTCAAGGTTAATACTGTTCTCAAAAATCAGGTTTGACAGTGGAATTCGTACACTACACGGTCTATGATACTTAGCGAAACAACAAACCAATTAAAGAATTGTGGCAAACAACAAAGATCTGCAGCAACCTTTCTTCCATGAAGCACTGCAAATAATAAGTAATCGAGCGGGTCACCTCCTCTTTAGTCTCAGCCTCAGACGTCACGGCCATGGACCATTGGCTGAACATCTGATGCATAAAGCAAATTTTTCTGAAAAAAAATGTTTACATTTAAAAGCAATGGAAAAGTAACGCAGTGAGTTTTCTTTTACATTCTCTCTCTTTATTCACATAAATGCTCTGCTTCATTATTCCTCAGTAGTAACTTTACCGAAGCACAGTGCAAATTTAAAGATGTGACAGTTAGAATTAGTAACGGAGGTTTGTTGCGCTGGTCTGGAATTCATGGAGGAAGAAAGTAGTTTCCCATTTCCTTTAAAAACCGGAGGGTTTAAATGCAATATCGCACTCATAGTCTGCTGTTGCCTAAACAATACTGTGATTTTAAACAGATACAAAATCCAAGATACAGCTCTTCTTTGCATTTGAGTATGTATTTATTCATTTTTTTAATGTAACGTTTACCGTGTACTTACATTTATTAATTCAGTGAAGCATCTCTTATTTAATTTTATTAATGCAGTGTAGTGTCACTAAACTCTGCCTACTCGCGGTGAGTTGTGTGGGTAATATTAGCCGTAAGTGTGCATTGTTCTGCACTTTGGAGTTCTACCGGAAGTAGTAGACCATCAGGGAATTTTTGGCATACTCTTTTCAACATACTACGTTTTGGGACATACTAATTCTAATTTTGAATACTATTTAGGATGGATAGTATGCGAATTGGGACACCGCATTAGTTATGACCACTTCACCTACTACGCAGTCTTAGCAATGTAAACGAAACATTTTTTTTCTGCTCACAGTTGATCAGGGACTATTTGTTTCAGCAGTGGAAAGAAGGCTTTAAGTGATTTACTTCAGAAAGTTGCGTTGATACATATTTTTTCAACTATTTAATAGTTGTAATGTTTGGTAACTTTTATAAAAGCAATAAGGGACTTAAGCGATGCCTCTTTTAATTTATTGCTTATGTATATCACATTGTAAACTGCCACGTTTAAAAAATGTATGGTAGGACAATGTATCAAGATGGGCTACACAGAAGGTATAAAAAAAATGGACATTTAGTCATTAAGTTAGATAGATAACAGGTATCATATTAAACTGGGCATGTCATTCAACATTATATGGTAATGTGTCAAATGAAGGAATGCTATAAAGTCACACGGATTATAAAATACATAAAGAACACTAGATAATAGAAATCCTTAAGGTTAACATATTTATACTAAAAGCCAAAAAGCTTCAGTTTTGATTTGATCTCAATAGTATAAATTGAATAGGAACAACACGGTTATTGTTCTTTTTCACTCTGCTGTCCTGAAATGATTCATTTGTGTTAATTAAACACTGTTTTGTTTATGTGTTATGCAAGAGAGAAAAAAAACCCTCTTTTAGATCAAAACACTTGTTGAAATTGATGCTGTTGACGAAATAAAGTGCACTTGGCAAATGGCCCAAACCATCAACACTGCGCGCTTCACCAACTCCCTTGCAAGTTCTCACAGTCTAGCAGTTCAAACCCCTCTCATTTGCTCAGCACAGTATTGTTGGAACACACACACCTGCCACAGGCCGGCCCCGAGTACTCCACCTTCACTGGGCCTCCTAATTCACTAGTAGCGCAGTAATCTCGTTTCAGAAGACAAAACAATGTGCTGCTTCTATTAATGTCCTGGATCTTTCAAGTGTTTTGAAGCAGGAGATAGCGGATGAAAAATATATGAAAGGTGCTGGCTTGTTTTACACTGTGTGGTAGCTTAGCAGCTGTCTTTCACGCTCGCCTCGGGCTGAAAATTGACTAGTCCCAGAGAGATGCCTCAAAAGGAGTGATAAAGCGAAAAAGTACTGTTTTGTTTCAAAGTACATCAGTCTCTTATGTAACCCTCACTTGTGTTTTTTCATTATGGATATGACGTTTGAGAGAACTGCGTGATGTGACTGTGGTTTGAGTTGGAGCTAACATCAAACTGACTCACTGTGTTCAGATCGCCACAACTACGCAGGCTTTCGTGAGGAACTGTCGCCTCCCCCACTGCCTGCTAGACTCGTAGTGAGGAAAGACAAAAAGTGCAAGGGCAGATTGGCATCAGGTCTATGACTGTAGTGGTTTAGGATACCATCTAATAAATATAATCTAGAGAATCGTCTACTCTGTGTACTGGAGTGAACTCCTCCTGTTTAATGGATTTGTTACTTTGTGGATCAAGCTGCACTGCTAGAAATTAGCATCACCCCCTGTTGAGTTTCCCCGGTCAGCTGTGCACGTCAAATGAGACAGTTCATTTGGAAACTTTTTGCTTTTGCTGTTAATGTAGGAGAAATGAATGCTGTTTAGCTTATTGATTTTTATTGACACCTTATATATATACATTATAAATTGCTCTATTCACCTAATGAATGAAAGCATATGTGTTCAAATAAAACAGGCAAGGCTTATCCTCTATTTTTAATTGAATTTCTGAAACACCATCTGAAATATAACTCGCAAGCATCTTGCAAGCTGTAGTGTTTTACTTTTCTAGTGGTCATATGTAATAAGCACTACCCATTTACGTTAAAGTACGATTTTTGAAGTTGTGCGTGTTTGCATTGAAATTGTTAATAATAGCATGTAATGGAACGCTTGCCATTTTTACACCTGTGCTTATTACTATTAAAATATGATCTGATTACTAGAAACATATAGGTAGAATAAAACGATCCGAGCTGAACGTGTCATGACCGTGGCACTCATTGTTAAGGAGCACAGTGGTGTGTTGCTTGGAAACAGACTGTTATAAGATGTTTTACTGACACATTTCCTGAATAGGCTATATGTATTCATTGCTAATCAGTTCGTTGGCTTTTTAATTATTTCTTTACAGGCACAGGCTCATTATTTTGATCTCAATTGGTAATAAAGGTGCTAGCACAGGACCAGACTAGCTGCTTTAATGAGCTCTCCTAAAGACGACTATGACACAAGACAAAAATACTCTTACAATCTATGGGCTTCATTCATGAAACAGGAGCAGAACTCATTTTGGAGTAAGTCGTTCATACATTTATGTCAGAACAACTTTTCGGATTCATGAAAATATGTTTTCAAAGTGTTAGTTTGTACAAATTAAATTTACACCTGCTCCCTACCATGTGTACATGGTGTGTAAGAAAGTCCAGAAGTAAATATTGCTGGTTAATGCATTTTTGTATTCAGTAGTATTCTTCTGTAGTATTTGTGAATCCGTTTTTGGGAAGGTCAATTTTTTAAACACAATTACTTAGAATTTACTTATATATATATAGATAGATATGTGTAATAAGTCATTATTATTTTATAGTGGAAGTCATGACTAAACCGTATTTAAAAAGGTCATATGACGCTATTTGGTGTTTTCCTGTATCTTTGTTGTGTTACAAGTTGTTCATGCATATATTAGACTCGTAAAATTTAAAGTCTCAAACCAAAAGATATGTTCTATTTAAAAGCGGAGGCTCATCACGCCCCCACAAAGTCACTGTGTGGGAAGCTTTGTATAACACCACCCAGATGTATACGCAAAGAAAAAAGGCGTAACTTTTCTCGCTGTAGTGTTGTTGTATGCTTTACAAGCTGATGTTGCATGGAGGCATCGAATGTTCGGCAACCAAAATTATTCGGCTGAAAATATGAAATAAAGTCTGATGCGATCAAGCAGCAGGAGTAAATTTCCAGTCAAAAGCGCTTTTACCGGTCGGTAAAACTTTGGTGTACTTCAGATGGGAGCGAGTGGACTTCTTTGTTGTAGACGAACAGAGTACATTACATTCTTTCAGCAGTCAGTTAGTCTATTGAATAAGAGAGTGGGCTCAATATATTTTTATTTACTTGTTTCGAATGAATGAATGAGGCATTTATATAGCGCTTTATTCTGTACACTCAAAGCACTTTACAATCATACGAGGGGGTCTCTCCTCAAACCACCACCAGTGTGCAGCATCCACTTGGATGATGCGATGGCAGCCACAGTACCACGCTCACCACACACCAGCTATAGGTGGAGAGGAGAGAGATAGTGATGGTTATTAGTTATTATTAATTTTATATTGTAAGTTAAATTGTATTATGTTGAAAAGCAAGACAAAATAAAAAAGCACATTTTGACCATTCATTTTAAGCAGTAGTGAAAAAATTGGCTAAATAAATAGAAGAAATGCAAAAAAACTGCATTTTGGTATTTGGCCAAGTGTTTATTTTTATTCAGCTTCAGCCAAGAATTTTCATTTCGGTTCATCCCAAGTAGCTAGCCATGTGTTTTTTGAACCATATACCGCGTAAACACCGACAATAATGTTCGTTTTAGCCATGTCATATGACCCCTTTAAGGTATGAACTATAGAAGTGAACCATCAGATGTTAAGACGTGAACTGTTCGTTAGAAGTCAAAACCTGAAAAATTTGAAACATTGTTTACCCAAAATGAAAATTCTGTCATCATTCAAAAAGATATTTTGAAGAAAGTTTGTAACCAAACAGCGGCGGCATTCATTCACTTTACTGTATGGACACAAAACCAGTGCAAGTGAATGGGTGCTGGTTACCACCAACATTCTTTAAAATATCTTCTTTTGTGTTCTGCAGAAGAAAAAAAGTCACACAGGTTTGAAATGACAAGAGGGTGAGCAAATGAGAACATAATTTTCATTTTTGGGTGAACTATCACTTTAAAGGTGTTAATGTTAAGACATTCTCTGTAGATAAATATTTAACAATTTGAAGCAATTTGGGAGTTATTTTTTGAATTGCTAAACAACCCCCAACGGTTTTTTAATGGTCTTACTATTTAACCTTACAGTTTTTGCTTGTCTCTATTATTGCTCAGCACCGCCTAGGGTAATAGTTACTCAACAGGTTATTTTATTAAAACAAATCATCTTTTTATGTGTTGATAATAAATCTAATTTGGATGTCTCATGCCGCCATTGCTTTAGGTAATACGCTTTTGCTGTTTAAAGCTTTTTTTCATAAGGGCTATATTTTGTCTTGTATTGTCCAGTGTGTCTGAATAAATTCTGGAATAAACCAAGATTTTTTGGGTATTTCAGTTCTCTAAATGCACTGTTTGCCAAATAGTTAAATTGATAAATGTAAATGAAATGTCAATTTCTGTCTTAAATGTTGCTACATTTCTCATAGTTGGCCTGCACTTGACTCGAGTAGAAAATACTTAACCTATATTAACTGGATTTGCATACTTAGTTCAATCAACATCAGACACCCTTCATGTTCTCACTACAAACAAAACATATGCTTTCTTTAATAACCCCCAAACAACAATGCAGTGCTTTTTTGATGTTCTATAGTTTGCTTTTTTACATCATACTGCACTTTACCTAAACAGTAAAGTGTAGTAATAAGCGATAGTTTGTTGTTTAAACACTTCCTTCTTGCTCACCTTACGCTGTAAAATTTAGATGCAGAGCCCTCACATAAATGAGTGTTTTAATGTAAGGGATTGTCCTACAGTCCATTCAAAATATTTTTACTACCAGTTTTCCTGAAGGTTATGAGCACTGACAATTGTGTGAAGGCAGTTTACTCGAACTAAAGTTTACTCGACTGAATGATCGACAGTGAGGTCAGCTGTTGAATGGGTTATGTGTCTGTCCCTCGAAGCAGTTTTTTATAATTAAATTAAACCCTGTTAAGTCGGCCTTCTAAACATGGAGGATGAAGCTTTACCACAACATAATGTTTTTTTTTCAGGGTTAAGATTAAAGTCAGGATAAAATAGCAGGTCGAGAGCAGTTGTGGATTGATTTTGTGGAGCAGTCCGAGCCGTGGACTCACTTGAGGCTTTGATGAGGTCACTTGGACAGAATGGCAATGGCAGTAATGCTGTTCACTATCAGATTGGAGACTTCTGAAGCTGTGTCTAAATGTGTAGGATTACTGTTGGTCTGAGCAGGGGACTCTTTTATTTGTAAAGCTGCTCTGTTGAGAGATGGAGCGGCAGGTGTCCTGAGGGAACTGAAAACCAGAGGCGAGAAAAGATCAATTATAGGCCGTTACAAAATTTCCTGCTGAGATTAGTTCACATTGCTGCTTCCTCCCTGTCTGCCATTGCCTTATGCCGATATGAAGAATAGGGGAAATTTAATTGCTATAGACACAAAAATAAATAACTTGTAGAATAACCTTCTGCAAATATATTTTAGGAACTTTGATGGTTTTTTCACCGATTAACTGAATGACAGCTGACATGGCTTTGTTTCAGATGTCCGAGCTGGGATGAGGCGCTAGACTATTTTCAGGTGTGTAATAATGTTAATTTTATATTCTCTTGTCCATGCATGTTTTTAAAAGGCAATGGGGAAAAGTTGCGAGCAGCACAGCAGTTTTTATCATAATCGCTGCAGAAAGGTTGGATGCTTTAATGATTCACAAGGTCCCTTTTTACTCATACATGCTTGCTTTAATAAGCCATAGACGGGTCAATTTAGCTATTGTTTTCTCTGGAGTTCTTACACTGTTTGTACATCAGCTCTTCTCAAACTGGGCTTCTCTGTTAAACTGCTTGCTAAATCAAACTAACAAGTATTTTATTGATCAGGGTTTTTTGATTCAGAAACATTGAGTGTTGTTAGATTTGTAGCCTGATGCGATAGCATGATTGGATGACTTGTAGGATTAATATATTCAGGACATTTCTTAGAATCTAAGAAATGGGAAGATGTAACACAGAGGAGGTACAATTTAAAGTCCACCCTTCAGACCTTTAAGTGTTCCCGATACAGTAATCGATTTAGCCGTGAGGCACTATGGTTATCCGAGTAAAGACTATCAATTTACCTTTGATTCATTCACTCAATACAGTGTACCTATATGGGTATTTTTGTTGTTATTTCATTATCATTTTGCTCCTTTGGTGGTTTATTCTTTGGTTTCCTAAGGCTTTTGATTTTGGAATAACCTCATTTGTAACATTTCTCCTGTTTCTAACCTACTGTCATTTATGCCCGCCAAACCCAGTAGTGCTGTATCAGTAAAGATACGGTGTGTATGGATGAATGTTTGATGGCTTGAAGCCAGCTAAACCTGTTACTTCACCAGGTAGTACACTTCAAGCTGAGAAGAGGCGAAGAGTTTGGCCGTCCCATCAGATGGTCACAGCAGGGAGAGGAGCTTAATGGTTGCTCTTACTTTGACAATACTATTACAACATCAGTAATTCAGCATTGCGTCACTATTTCACCACATCTTGACGTTGTATTTGAAACCTTGTATTACTAGCACCTCTCGTGAATATTGCTTACTTAGACGAATCGCTTGCTGTTTTCCTCAATTGTAAGTCGCTTTGGATAAAAGCGTCTGCCAAATGAATAAATGTAAATGTAAATGTAACAAAATGTAAAACTGCAGGAGAAAAAATGTGTCTGTCCTTATTAATGCTGTCTATCCTCTTTTAAATTGATTTACTAAAGGTTTTTAAGAGCACATCATTTAAATATGTATTTATAATAGTAATGATTATACCGGACATTCATATAAGATGACAGATTTTAGATCCATTAAAAAGTCATACAATTGGTTTTCCTGCCCCAATGTGACATGGACACGGATGCATTTTTAATACGAGTTTTAGATTTGTAAGAATATTGGTTTTCTGTATTGATTGACCCTACTGATCAGGATGGTTAAAGGACCTTTTTATTTAAAGTTCTGTGTGTGTTTACAAATGCTTGTTATATGGAATTGGGTCAATAAATCTGTGCTTCAACAGCCTCATGGTATGGCGTTGATGGCAACCGCTTTAATTCCTGTTGGAACCCTTTATAAAGTCTTCCCATGCAATTATGAAAATTGAAAAAATGTGCATTGCCTTTACTCATTATCTTCAAGTCTAATAATGTATATTAGTGTTAAATACTTCATTATGTCAGGTGTGTAAAGACTTCATCTTCAATATTTTAACATGTGCATCACTCCTGAGAGGTTACCACAGAAAAATTGCTCAGCTGATCTGTTGACGGTAAATCTAGTGAGAGAAAAAGAAATGTCTTCAGTCCAAAGATTTTACATGCTAATTGTTAAATGTGATGGAAAATTTGCCTATGAAAAACATTGTTATTTTATATCTGAATAGGTTTCCTTTGTTAAATCTATAAATTGACACTAAAATGAAACTTAAGAAGAGAAAAGAGAACTCTTTGTACCAGTGGTTTCTCTGTCTCCAGTACTCCTGCAATCATTAATCATTAAAAACAGATGTTGCCATGGTGGCATATCTATTGGCATAATCTTGCGATGCCAGCTGTGCCTCCCTATCATTATAGATCTCACTCTGTCACTTGAATGATGAGAAAGATGCAAGAAACACTGTGAAACGCCGTGAAATTTCGCACAAAATGATTACAGAGGTTCTGTGTGTTCTGAGGCGTGCAGAAAAGCCAGCTTTTGTTTAAGAAGGGCATTCTGAGGGCTGTACGCCCCCACGGCAGAGGTTTCTGGCATCCTTAGGGGGAGAATAATGGAAATGATAAAACCCCCTTCTTCATTTTAAATGTCAACAGAGTAATTGACTGCCGTCATGACTGGCCAATTCTCCTCGTCCTTGACTCATAAATGCATGTGTGCTTATCATTGAACCTAGAAGTATTATTTATTTATATTATATTTATAATAAATGGATTGGGGTGGGGGTGTTCATTGAAGGTACTCTAGATGAGTAGAAGACCACAAAATCCAATTTTTTGTTTGCACAAAAAAGTGCATTAGAGTAAACATATTGTAACTTTAATGTCCAAAATGAGTGTATTGAATTAACTGTCAAGCTCATTCCAAAAATTTTATAATTCTGCAAAAATTATAAATATATTGTTTAACATTAAAACAATAAGCTTTCCAGCATTAGAAAAGAACTACTTATTTCACATTTAAAGATTGAAGCAATGAAACTTTTCTAAATGTCATTGACTGTGAATCTTGGTACCAAACTAGATTTGACAAAAGTATCATTTTTTAAAAGCTTGTGTAATGTAAAATATCAAATAAGTGTATAATGATATATTTGTGAAGGGGGGCAGTTGTGGGGGGCAGTTGTGGCCTAATGGTTAGAGAGTCGGACTCGTAACCAGAAGGTTGCCGGTTCGATTCTCAGTAACAGCAGGTAACAACTGACGTGTCCTTGAGCAAGGCATCTTACCCCCGTTTGCTCCCCGGGCGCTGCAGTGTTAGCTGCCCACTGCCCCGGTGTATGTGTGTTCACGACTTGAAGTGTGTGTGTTCACTATTCACTGGTTGGGTTAAATGCAGAGGTCACATTTCGGGTATGGGTCACCATATCTGACAAAAAAAAAAAAAAAATAGGTCACTTAATGTTTATTTATAATGCATATAACACCTTGTATGACTGTCCAGACCATTTTAGTAAACATTGTCAGTGAATGAGGTGGTGAAGCTGGGGTGAGACCAAAATTGGGCTATATTTGGATCCTTTGTGACACCTCAGACTGATAAAGTACTATTGGGGAATAAGAGCACTGTGGCAGGCCACTTAGGCACATCCAAGAGGCTTAAATGTGCACACACAGATCAAGAGTAGCTGGGGCGGCACAAAAGACAGTCGGAGATGCAGAGAAATGCGATGATGTAAGCGGAATAATCTAGCGCTAACTGGGCCACTGCAGACAGCGAGGCATCGTGGGGTGGGGGAGTCCTCGCGTGGGGAAAGAGAAGGATGGTGTGACAATAGCTGTGAGGAAGAAGGAATTGGAAAAGGAAAATGAGACGAGCGAGAAGGTGAAAGGCAGAGATTGGATGTGCGAAAAACTCTCCCTTTATCCTCTTGGTATTCCTATAGCTCAGTTGGTAGAGCGTTGTGTTAGAAATGCAGGTCATGGGTTCGATCCCAGGGATCGTTTATTCTCAGCATTTATTCTCAGAACAAAGACTAGTAGACTGGAGGAATAAGAAGAAGGAAAGAAGCATTGAGACAGACCGAGCGGGAGATCCCTCAAGCCTCTAATCACATCACATCCAGGCCTACTGAGGGATGATGGGTAATTGTATTGTCAGCACAGCAGGCTGATGCGCCATACTTCAGATACATTTCATAATATCTTTACTTTTCATATAAGGTGGGTTTGGCGGGCATAACATTTACGGTGAAAGAGTGTTTAACAATTAGATATGCATTTAATCTCTGTTAAATAGTTTAGACTTTAGTTAGATTATGTTCTGCATTTGTGGAAAGTGTGTCTTCCTTAACAAAGGCTTAGATGTGTACACATGTCATATTCCTGCATCTTTTATTCACAATCTAGGCCACATCGGGATTAAATAGATCCTATTCAGGGTTCATCTCTCCCAAGAGACAAAACAATCATTTTTAATCAATCATTGGAGATTTTCCTTTCTCAGAACCACATAAGTCAGAATATTTATTTAGTTTTAATAATCAACCTGTCAGTCTAAACTGTAAAAAGCAAATACAGCTGTAGCTCCATCTTATAACTTTTATGCATGTGATTATTATATTTTAATACTGATTGATACAGTTTTTCCTCTCCGTACAGTAAGGCATATGCTAGCATTTACATGTGGGTGCTTGCATGTAAAGCTTTCAGCAGATGTCACATGACTGTGCAGTGGAATATCAAAGCCTGGGTGACATTTGTGGGCTGTGTATAAAAAGGTCAAACTGAATGCAACTCTTTGCTGTGAAATTGTGCACTTGGAGAAAGGCTCAGTGGATTGGTCTCTGTTTGGTGTGCTTTATCAAAAATAATGCAATCAGCAATAATTGATCAAATATATCAAATAACTAGAGAGAGGCTGTGATATTAAAACACAGATGATAAGAGGCAGAGAACTGCTCAACATCTGCATTATCATTTATTTGCCAAGAGGTCAAATTGCAGAGTGTTGGCTTCCAGTCATAGGTGTGGTTTTGTTTTGTAGTGGAGTAAATTCCCTCTTTATTCCTGCATCTGCCATATTTTAAAAACAATAAAAGAAAATTTGTATGATATTTCATAAATAAACCCAATAAAAAATGAACTGAGAGTAGAAAAGGTTCAGATATTGTCTAGCGCAACATCGGGCATCTTCACACACAAGGCACTTAAGTGTGCACTCTTTCACACATTCTCATGCAATTCCTAGTACTTTCTTCCTTACTACAGGCATGATTCTTTTCACCTGCTACAGCCTATATGTGGATGGATGTTATGGTTTTAGCACCATACATTACAGGCCAAGTTAATTCATTCATTAATTGTATTTTATGTGTCTATGTGTTTCACATTTTATAGGCAATTTCAGTTTTGTACTGAAGCCACAGGACCTCTAATTCTATTATGTTGATTTAGCCTGTGAGGGTCTCAAAATATGTGATGGCTGAATGAGACTGGATAAGGTTTAGAAATAATCTAAATAATATAGAAATAGCAAAACTACTTTTACTCTTGTACCCATTTGCTTTTCAAGAATAGATCATTCTATTTTGCCCACATAAGAGGGATAGATTATCTCATCTTCCATGAATTCTATCTGAACGCTCCACTTTTGCAGACGTACTGTAATTGATTTAATCATTTACTCAACTATTTGGGATTCATGACAGTCTTAAACACAAATATTGAGATTTTCAGAGTCTGAAGGAAGGTTCTGCGTCCCTCGGGCAATTGAGGAATCACTGAAAGCCTTGTTATTGCTGAATTCTCTGGCAGAAACAAAACCTATACTACGTTATCTAGGCAACGTTAACTTGATTCTGGTTTCTCATGCTTACCATCAGAGACTTAAATGCACTTTACTCAGAACCAATCAATGGCAATAATTGCATAGTTTTAATAGTAGTTACATTCAATTATTTAATTCTTTTGAAGTGTTTAATAACACTGTTACATAAGATCTCATTAATTAGCTGTGTGAGTCAAACTTTTAAGACACTTTTATTCTGTAATGTTCTCAAGAGAGACTTCTGTTAAGATTTCTTAGGAGAGGCAAAGTACCAAGAGCTTGTGTAGAACAGTGCTATATTCATTTTGCAGTGGTACGCTGCCACACCAAAAATTCTCTCCACCACCGCTACAGCTTCTATGTGACGCAGGGTTTCCCATTCATTCCTAATTTTTCTGGCCAATGTTGCTAAGTTAGGAACACTTTCGCTAGATTTAGTGACTTTTCCTACCCCTTTAGCGACTTTTGTTTAAAAGAGGCATATAACGACAAACCTTAGCTTTCATTCAGTGGGAAACTGTCGTCCATATTGCCGTATCGTGAGGTCTCGCTTTCTCGGTGCAGGGGTCGCCTCTTTCTGCATCTACTCTGTGTATTGAGCGGCAGGGAGAAGCAGTGACCGACTTGTGAATAAAAGACTACAAAATAGCGTTTCCAAAACCTGTGACTGTTTGGATATATAAACATGAGCGCAGTTTGCCTGTTAGTAAACATGGTTACACATACAGAGGCTGTGCATGCACTGTGAAGGAACACAGGCAAAATCTCCGCTCTTTTGAGATTTTGTCAGACGATGTGTCTTGGTTATAAAACAAAACTGACAACAGAAACATAAAATATATAGATGAGAACTGCTTTATTGGGCAATGAGCTGTATTAAAATACAGAATGTTCTGAGAGTAGAATCAAAACGTGATGACGTCACTAATATGTTAATTACCGTTCTGTAAGCTCCACATTTTCTGTTTATTTGACTGTGTAGCCCAGATAAGAGTTACAGTATATGGATTTGACAGGTAAAATATGCTGACTCTCACGCAGGGCAACAAATAGAAGAATCGCAAATTTGGAGTTACAGAAAACAACTGCCAGTCCGTTTATTATAGATACTTGGACAGATATAAAGTTCAACTTTAAGCAGATCTGTCTTATTCTACTATAACCCCGCATGCCATTTATTCTTATGGAAACTCAGCAGTGCAACATTTGACAATTGCACAACACTTGCCGTGCAAAGCACACTTAAACCACACTGGCATAAAGTGGTATTTATTTTAAGGTATCTTGAACAACAAATAATTTACAAAATGTATACTGTTGTGAACTGGATTGAGGAAGTATGTTCATATGGTTCAAATGACTAAAGCAAAAGAGATTTGCTGCCTTTGTTGCCACCACGGAGATTACAGCTGTGATGTAGCATCAAATTGCTTTGCGAAACAGAGGACGGATCAACAGGGTAACAAAACAACCTGACAGCCCAGCCCATACTGAAAGCCTCTGTAGCATTTTCAATTAAAAACTTGAAAAGCAGCCAGCATGCAATGATGCCATTAGCAGGAGCTGTGCCGTTGAAGCGCAGTCAGTGTGGTCTGGCACAATCGGTGTTGTTGCATTAAGAGAAGTTACATCAGAATGAGGCTACGGGGTACGTGAATCATTAAACGGAAGTCTATAGAAAAACTCCACGGCTTCCCGCTGTTTTCTTATTCATCGTTATGATGGAGCGTAATTACTCGAAATAGAACGGCAGATTTGTTTTGCTTCAGGCTCGCACGCTCGTGCACCGGCCTTGTGTGACTCACTTGGGCGTCCAGAGGTGTGGAGGAGGTCTTGTGGGGTCAGAGGAAAAGCTCAGCGGGTGTGCTGCTGTGGGATTTAAGCTTGACGTACCCTCATTATTACACGGGCTCTGGGTCATTGGAGATCTTTAAATAGAAAGACAGTCGTGTGTGTTGACGTGGGCTTTTATGTAATTAAAGAGATGTTTGTGTATATGTCATTATGCCTTGACGTTTATTTGTGAGATGTCACTTTAAGCTGATGTATTGCCTATCGGGGGCTTCAGAGATGAAACTAGAGGGGTCGGCGATGGGTCATGTTTGTTTTATGGTCACATGGTTTCTAATTGGGGAGACAGGCCAAGCTATGATGAACAGGAGGACATTTTAGAATTTATTTAGTGGCTAAGGGAATGTGTTCTAATTCAAAGCTCTAAACTGGTTTGCGTTGCATTTTCACTTTCAACATAGACCTACAAACCACTTATCTTTGAAATCGTACCACTGGACGTAAGGAAGCAGTTGAATTGTTTGATTGCCACGTCTGTCAATACGCCACAGACTGGCCTTCATCTAAAATAATACATCTAATGCAGAGGCTGTAGATGAAGGTGTAAGAGTCTGTGTGCGCCAGCAGTGATGATGTGCTGGAAGGCTGGCGTCAGTGAGGTGCTAGTCTGCACGCCCACTCTGTGGCCAAGCGGAGCGCAGTGCCGGGGGATGGTGTGCTTTTTTACTCATCTCTAACTCAAGAAGAGATCTCATTAAGCCTCTGCAGTTATTTATGTGGCCGCAGCATAGCCAAGCATAGCGTCCTTCAACATAATATCCATCTATTAACAGGTCAGCTGTCACATGTATCTAATTTATTAAAGGTATTGTTGTGAATAGCAATGTAGCAACATGGATTTTCGATGTTTGTCAGTATTATTATAATTTCATTATCATCAATATTATAGCAGCCACCGATATATTGTGCATCACTGCTGGTAGCATGGTAAAATGATCTGGTTGTGACACTATCAGATGGAAATATGGCTCAGAAAGAACTTGTTTTTGGCAATTCTATGCAAATGTCAACCATACCATAAATTTTTTTCTCTCTTAAAGGCTTTTAAGGCATTTTTTATTTTAAAGGAGAAAAAGTGTACGATGTCGTGTTTTTCTGTGTTTTTGGTGTGTTACAAGTTGCCCATGCATGCATTAGACGTGTAAATTGCCAAAATCAAAGTATCAGGACAAAATAAATATTCTTTCTAACAGCGATTGATCACTCAGACCTGCCTGAAATGGCTCGTGTAGACACACCTTCGCTTTGCTACGTCACTTCGAGAAAAGCGTTGAAGAACACCACCCACCACCCTGGCTGTTCTCCCCTACAGCGTGATATATTCTATAGTCAATATAAGTCATTATATTCAGTAACTATGTCCCCGCTGGATGCAATTAATGCCTCGTTTTTTGAACCGTAAACCGCGTAAACACACTGTATTACACCAAATATACACAATAATGTTCGTTTTAGCCATGTAAGATTACTCCTTTAAAAGTCAGATTTTTCATAGTCAGGTATTAAGTGCTGCTATCAGAACTGTCACATCTATAACAATCCATATTCCTTATAAATAGGCACATGAAAATAAAATGTAAAACTGTTTTGTTTTATGAACATTCACCAATTCTCTATTTGTTGGGTATTATGGCTTCTGGTTTGTGCATTTAAAAATGTGTGTTTTTGTCACATGTATAAGACATGCTTCACTCATCTTAAATAGAAAACGTGTATAGATTGATATTTTTCTGATGTCTGGACTCTATCAACAGGGGTTTAAGAAAATATAAACAGATGGTTCAATATATTGGTAATAAATACATTCTGGAAGTTATATACATAACATAAACAAACATTACTGAGCATGTGCGCTTTTGTGTCCCGAACGTAACTTCCGGTATACATCCAAAAAGTCCCTTCAGATTATTTCTGATAACAACTAAAAGAAATAACAAGTAAATGACATTAGCTAGCAAGTTAAAAGTAAGACTAGCCAGTATTATTTCGGGTTACTAGTAGTAGAACTTGTAGCGACAAAGTTGCACAACCCATTCAACAACATTTACATTTATGCATTTGGCAGACGCTTTTATCCAAAGCAACTTACAAGAGGCGAGGAAGCAATGAAGCAGTAAATCGTAGAGGTAACAATAGAAGACAATAGAAGAAATTGTTTATTTAATTCAATTATTATACAAAAAAATATTAATATAAATGAATATTTATATAAATTAAATATAAATAGTTACATTATTAGCCCCTAGCCAGACCGATCAACAAACAGACCGGAAGTTAACTTGAGCCAGGCGTGCGCGTTCGATGAAATGTTTGACACATTTCTACATGTTTTTACTGCAAATGTCACATCCATAACGATGAAATTGCTCATGGTTATTTTTAAAAGGTACTCCAGTTCACTAGGGATGCAAGAACCATCACCATCAATACCCTTAGTGTTCTTGGTACCGTGTCCAAATAACTTACTACCATGGTACTACTGTATGTGTAATATCAGTTTGTCATATTTTTATCATCTCATTTTCCTCTCTGCTTGTGGTAACTTTTTTCCTGTCACTGCATAAAGAGACACAACCTGGGAAAAGATTATTTTAGGAAACGGATCTCACGGTTCAATAGAATGAGAAATTGCATGCAGCTGAGATGCATCTGGTATAAATCTTCTCTGAGGAATGTATTTAAGAATATATAAGTCTGAGATGTTTGCTGTTATTTTGGGGCTTTTTATACACGTATAAAGGCTGTGGGTCTCATGTGTAGAGGCAAATGTAAGTTTCGTGTGAAGTCTGAATGACACGGTTTTGCCGAGCACAGAACTCTCGTAAGATGCCCCAGTGACTGCTTTCCATAAGAGGCCTCTATTTTCTTCCTCACACAGTTTTTATCAGAGAGGCCCATTGATCCTGAAACCACTTCCCGTAGGAGAGGTTGTGGGCTGTGTCTCTTCACACCTGTCAAAGAAGCATCCAGACTCTTTCGCAGATGACAAAGTCTTCATATTTAAAAACAAAAGAGCAAACTTTTTCTGTTTGTGGATTTTACACTTGAAATAGCAGTATTCGGACCTGATAGAATGATGTTATTCTCGCTTTACTCTTGCTATTGAACTGTCAACTCGTTCATTTAATGTCTTCATCTCTTTCATTCCTATATGCTGCTGAAAGGTTGAGAACAAAGCTCATGCAACACTATCAGTGACCATCGATGAAGTGTTAATGATGTTGAGGTTTCAGGTTTGGGTTCACACTGGTGCCAGTCTATCAATGAAAGTCTTCTTTCAGTGTTTGCCTCAAAACTTTGTGTTAAACAACACATCTACCCTTCGGTATACTCGAGTACTAATTTACAGACGTCTTTACTGCTAAAGCAAGTCTCGCAGTAAATAAATGAGCCGGAAAAGCTGTTGCTGCTTTTTATGCATGTCACATGATCAGTCTGGGTGTCAGATGAACTGCGCTGCGGGATCTGCGCTGCTTTACTGCAGACAGAGCAGCGTGCATGAGACCCCAGTAGTGATACAGCCTATTCAAACAATCATTATTTTTTTAAATCCATTTGTTTCTGCTAGTAATGCAATATAAAGCTTTTTGTTATCTTGTGTATCTTTGTGTTTGAGGCGAGCCCTTGGCTTTCCTCAGCATCACCTTCAGTCCCTTATTTCAAAATGCTGACGCCAGTGAGCCATGGCAACTGTTGATAACACGTATTCTCAGTTTTCCCCACCTACTTTTTCTTTCTCATCTGCAAAAGTCCAAAGTCAGTATAATTGTTTTAATTTTTTTAATGAACACATAATTTATTAACATGTACTGTAAATAGATTATATTTGGCATATGTTCATTATCTGTAATGACAGAGAAGAAAAGTAACAAATAAAGACACTGTAGACGGTAAAACTTCACGATAAGGTTGTATTTGTTAGCTAACACAAACTAACAAAGAGTAATACTTCTACAGCATTTATCCATGTCAGTTCGTGTTAATTTCAGCATTTATTAATACAGCAAAGTTGAATCTGTTACCATTAGTTAATGTACAGTGAACTAACATGAACATTAAAGATGCAATTCGTAAATTATAAAACTTTTAAAACATTTCACTAACAATTGCAGGTACTTATTGTTACATGTTTTAAAAAACTAATTTTCCACGAAATCCGACTGGACAGCCTAAAGCCTTTCATTGACTTCCATTCCATGTCAGACCGGAAACGCAAGCCCATCTGAAGATATTTCGCATTTCGCTGCGTAGCAAAGTTGAAGTTTGGTGAACTTTGACCTGCGAATTTGCGTCACGTGAATGCGTGAGACCAATAGAAGATCAAAAAGTCACAACGTGACCTCTCGGTACAGAAATGTAATTTTTGCAGCACCGTCCAAACAAATTTCGCACACTCCAGTTCTAGTGTGACCGTGGCATAAATTGTTAATCATCATATGGTTGTGGATGATACATTTTTGTTAATTTTTAACCAACAATAATCTGCAGGTGATAGATGGTGTGTAGGAGAAAAAGACTAAAAATCACTCCAAAAGCACTCTACCAATGCTTGCAAAATATATCAAAATATTACAATGTTTTGGTCTCATGACCGGAATATACCCAATGAAGGTCATGAGAACAAAACGTTGTCAATAAAATTCCTTTTTGCAAGTGCTGTTCATTTTTATCCAAAAAAGTGACAGATTGCAGCTTTAATAAAGATGAATTTATGCTGAAAAACTGTTCAGTGTTAGTTCATGTTAGCTAATGCATGTATTAATGTTAACAAATACAACCTTATTGTAACATTATATAACCTGTATACTATAGTTGCCTGGGAGTAGATATTTATATACCTGCCGGCTCAAATTTGCTAGCATCAAGATACTAGATATGTTCACAGTTCCCCCTCTGAACTTCAAAAAGGGCTAGTCTAGAGAAAGGCAATGTGCACTGCTCCAAAACTGAACTTATTGCATTATTATGGGTTTGTCATTTGTGCTCAGCCATCCCGTGGCGTCCTGCTTTGATTTTACTGCACACAGCGGCCTGCATGGCGATAATGGATGTAGACTCCCTCATTATCTCCATCAATCACTGATGCTCGCACACAGCAACTGGGCACAAGGAAGAGTCGCTCATATGAGAGATGAGATTACAGTTGAATGAGACGAATGTGTAGCCTGTCAATATGACAATTCCTTTGTGTTAGTGGGGGGGGGAGCAAAGGTCAGCTAATAGAAGATCTACTGCTGGGGAGATTATGGAATGTTTAGGTAGTTACATTCATATCTCCGTACATTGATGTACGGAGATATTGAAAAAAAGTCAGTTAGTGTCTTAGTCCTGAGCTGTTTTGGCTCAGAGGTCTTTATCTCGCCTTAAATGTGAGAGGTTGCATGTTCAAATCTTGTTCAACTGGCAGATTTTTTCATTCAGTCTAAATCAAAATTTTTGTCAGTAATTGTTTTAATGGTTTTGCTGGACTTTTGTATTGGATGTATTGCTAGGCTTTTAATGTCATGTTTGACTTTTATTTTGTAATTCAGTTTTTCCTTGTTTAATAGCTTTTGTTTGAGTTGTTAGCAAAGCAAAGCAACTTACAAGATGAGGAAAACAAAGTAATTCATTAGCATGTTCCCGTCATGTTCCTGTTTTTTTTTTTTTTTGACCGGACAGAAGTTGGAAGGTTATTCCACCAGCCAGTAATTATTTTTTATCATTCTCTTTGTGTGTTATTGGTTTATGTTAATATTGTTGTGCCACTGAGATTAAAAACAGGGAAATTACAGAAATAAGGTCTAGTGATGCCTTTTTGTCAAGGGTACTTTGACATTATCAGAACTTGTTTATGCACGTGTATCCACTGAATATGCTAATGAGTTTAAGTCCTTCATGGTAAATAGTTTGTTTGCGCCTAAGGCAGTTGGACGGTTTAAGTGTGATGTAAAACTATGCAAAACAAATTGCCACAATTTGTAAAAATCTGTAATCACTTGATGGCAGCCAAGTAAAGATCAAACACACCCTTTAACACCAGGTCAATGAAACCTTGCACAGTGATGTCAAACTATATTTAATTGCTTACACAAGACAGTTTCTCACAAAACCCAAAGAGGCCATCAAAGGACTGTATTTTTACATTTATGCATTTTGCTAATTCTGTTATGCATTTGGTATACACAGTTCATACAGTTTATACAATCAGAGTCCACGCGTTTCTTGGGAATCAACCTGCTAAGAAACAGGGACACTATATATCACTATAGGAGGTAGTGAGATCACCTCTGGGATTCAGAGGGTACAGGCCAGAACACCCCCATAAGTTCAGCTCAGCTGGGAAATCAATGCAGCGCTTCCAACTCATTACGTCTCACACAGCAGTTTACACGTTTGTGTTATAGAGTTTCATCAAAGATACCATCTAATGATGAAAGCCAATGATGCTCATCCGTGTGAATAATGATGCTAAGGAAACAGCTTGTCCTGTGCTGCATCCGGACATTGTGTGTGTGTGTGTGTGTGTGTGTGTGTCTGTGTGTGCCAGCGTATCTCATGACACATCCGTGGCTTTCTCTATGTTTTAAACGACTGCTGCTGTGGAGGATCTCATAAAGAGCTGCATATGCAAATGTTGCTTGAAATCTGAATATTGATCTGATATCTTCCCACAGAAGATCTTTGGTAGTTAAATGACATGACAGAGTCATTTCTCTTGAAGTGCGGGATGCATTTTGAAGGCTGGCTTGATATTAAACTCCCAGAGATGAAAAGCCTATATGATCTCCCTGACAACAGAAATCAGTTGTTTTTAGCAGATGCATTTTAAAAGACATTTTGTCTGCAAGGCAGAACTGTATTTATATTCCTGATTATGCAACAGTTCTTTCTGGTTCTCAAATCTGATTGGTTGAGAGCCGTGCAATATTCCACCAGTATCATCACGGGAACCGCATCACTCCCGCTTGTATCATTATAAGTCGGACTTATGAGACTAAAAGTAAACACAGGAAAACGCAGCGGCAGCTTATATCGGAAAAAAAAAAGTACAGCACGGGACGCAAGGGTCTCGAAACGCGCTTTACACAACAGAAACTGACGTCTCAACTTGCTATTGTAAACAAGCGTATTTGTAACCAGACTTACCCGCAGCGGGTCTCGAACCGGCGAGCGGCAATTTCTTTCACAAACACACTTTGCTTCATTATTCCTCAGTAATAACTTCACTTAATCAGCACAGCGCAAATTTAAAAGACGTGACGGTTATATTCACTGCGCTTGTCTGGAATTCATGGCGGAAGAAAATTGTTCCCCATTTCTTTTAAAAACCGGAGGATTTTAAAGACACTCGGATGTTGTTTCTGATTTATCTACACACATGCTGATATAGAGCACCATAATACTCCTACTCAAGCGATATTGCATTAAAGCTTCAGTTTGTAACATCTTTGCAGTAAAACCACTAAGCAAGTGTTATATATTTTGTTCAGCTGAGTACTTACAATATCTCAAATGTTTCCAACTACTTGTAAATCATAAGAAAATTGCCGTTTTAAACAGTGACACGGGGCCATGCAGTCGCCTGTCAATGGCGTCATATCTGCGTTACCCTTTGTTACCGCCTTTAGTGACGTAGATCAACTGCATGACAACCATTTCTTTTTTATTATTTTTTATTTTTATGGCTTTTAACAGAAATAGACAACAGAGTTGACAACAATTTCTCGTTCCCGTCTGATTAATGGCCATCAGCGGTGGAGTTGAAGACAACAGATCCCATAATTCCACGTTCCTTCACAGTGTCATCAAGCTATGGCATTGTTGTTGTTTTGATTGTGCGCCCACTAGCGGTGGGTTTCCGCGAACTGCGCCTGTAATATTCCATATTCCTGGTAAGGGGTGTTAATAACTTTCATTGTTTTTACAAATAATTTGGCCCCAAGCGTTTCTCATACAGTACAGCATTTTGCTGAAGATACTTGTAATTTCTGAATTGTGATTGGTGCATGACCAAATAAAAATGAGGCTCAAACTGAGTGTAATGACACTGACAAATACTTTAGATGCAGTGTTTTAGCCTGATTCCATGGCGATTTGTATCTATTTTACGATGTGGCCGCTAATTCATATGAATTTGTATGATTTGAAAAATGTATAATTATTAGAAAAAGGCCATACTTGAGCCCCTCTATTAAAATGTATGAATGAGAAACATGCACGTACTAAAACATACTAAGATTGTAAGAATAATATGAATTTGTGACACTGTCACACACAAGACACACGTTTTAACCGCTCTATATATATTAGAGTTTTAATAGGTTTTACATGTTGTCTTAGCCATTTTATCCCTCTTATTGTTTTATGTGTGTATGTCTTTAATTGTACCTGGTTTGTGGCCACATGACAGGAAATGGCAGCAGCCATTATAAAGGAGGCAGCATGGCACATAAGGGGAGCTGAGGTTAGCTCAAACAAATGCTTGCTGGACTGAGGAGTTACTGTTTGCAGACTTTCCTTTCCAGCCACATTTTAAAGACTTGGGTTATCACTTTATTGGATTGTATATACACCGGTGGACACTATCATATTTGGACTTTTTAACACGCTTGGACTTTTAGATACACTGGTATTGTATTCCTTGAGTTTTAGTGTTGTGTCTTAAGTCTTCTGCGAATATTGTACACCTCTCTTATTTATTACACTTGTTTGTCTCATGCTTATAACCATTTTAATCTTACACAGTCTAATCTGACCCCATTTGAAACTTTTTTAACTTTGTTGAAAAAGCTGAATTGGCCACCTCTTAAAATATGAATTGCTAATGCTGCCTTACTAAGTGTTTCCTTTCGAAAATGTACATCTAGCTATATTTTGCTGTGTTTTTTTGTAAATATAAACAAACTCTAAATTCAAAAACAAAATTGCTGTTTAAAGGAGCAATGTATAGATTTTAGCGGCATCTAGTGGTGAGGTTGTGATTTGCAACCAATGGCTCACTCCACACTACGGTGGCTAACACAGGACAAATGTTGTCACATTTTCGCTTCTTTGCAGAAGGAAATAACATATTTACGAGATGCGCCCTGTAGAGCAGTTTGTCCGTTTAGGGCTACTGTAGAAACAACATGATGAATTCCATGTAAGGTAACCAGTAGTGCATATAGATAGAAATAACTCATTCTAAGGTAATAAAAACATAACGCTTCATTATGAAATACACCTCTGAAGACAGTTATTTATATTATATTACATTTCTGTAAGAAGATCCTGCTACATATTCCACACACACCTTTAATGGACTAGACCTATTGAACTGCACTGTTTGGTCTGAAAGGTGTTATTTAATACATAGTTTTCAAGCGTTTTTCCGAAGGGCAACATCTGCTTTCCTGTTCTGCGCATTATCTTTGTTTAGTCATATTTGTTTACTAGCCAATCTTTATGTCTCTTTTCTGCAAGGCTTTAAAGTGTGCAGCAGAAAGAATTCTCTGCTTGTTCTTCCCGTGTGTTTGATGTCTCAAAGCAGCACCATCTATGCCTTCAACCCTTTCTGTCTCCATCTGTAACTCGGATAATAAACACAAACCTGCCTCTAATGAGAACCATAAAGCCTCTCCTATTTGATTTCTTTTCTCACTTAAATTAGGTAGGAGTATTTTTCTGCCCTTGTGAAACATTCCTGTTGGTGTGCATGCTAAATTTAATAGCCTCTTTTCTCTTTCTCTTATTGCCCACCAGGTCGGTGTGGAATTTTGCAACAAAGGATTCCTATGTGCCCTGGAGTATATCATCTTAAAATGAGACACTGTTGAGCGTGAGTATGTGTTCATGTCTTCCCTAAATATTGTGTTTTGTAATGAGCTTGTGGAAAACTCTAATTTGTTGGTGGTGTTTGTACGACATCGATCAGATTAGAATTGTACTTGTGTAATAATATTTAGATGGGATGTGGTTTAATAAGCACGCAGCTTTATGCTGGTTTGTGCGTGCTTTCTGTTTTCATGTAAGGACACAAAAGTCATTCGTGAAAAACTGCAGACAGATGGGGTATTACACACATCTACTCCCACATGCGCTCATCTCTTGACAAGTCTGTTTAATACATTTAGCCAGGTGAAATAATTCTTTTGCGGTTTTAGATATCTGCTGTTCCCAAACATGGCAAGCTTGGCAATCCAGATGTTTGTGAATGTCCTCCACTGAATGTAGCTTTAGGGTGTTTGTGATGAAAAGACAGACGTTGCTTGAGATGATGTCCACACCCGACTTCTTAACCAGCATGACATTGTTTGTTGTGCGTCACCTGAAGTATCAGCACAACACCAGTGGTAACCATATAAAACCTGCCTGGAAATTCATTCTGGTCAAGAGTCACATGACCTGGTGCTGTCATGGTCTGAAGAAGCCCCACTTGGCTTTGACTGCTGAGAATCAGTGTTTGAATTAAATTGACTATCATCTGATACTACAGCTCCAGCTATCCACACATGCCATGCAGGTTCATTGAATAAGAGTGATGGCTGTTAAAGGGATAGTTCACCCAAACATGACAATTCTGTCATCATTTACTCACCCTTAAGTTGCTCCAAACTTGTATAAATTATAAAGATATGTTGAGTGTGTGAAACCAAACAGTTCTGGACCACCATTTACTTACATAGTAGTAGTTTTGTCCTACAATGGTAGTCAATAAGTGCCCCAGAATTTTTTTCTTAAATTCATTTTCTTTTTTGGATGAACAATCCCCTTATAAGTTGTCTTTGTGTACCCGTAGAGAGCTAATGTAACACATACTGATGAGAGCGTCTGGAGGGCAATTTCATTACGACAGAACACCTTTATGTTGCGTTTATCACAATTTATTTTATTTGATGTGATTTTTCATGTATTTTAAATATCATTTTTTTAGATGTTGAAACAGAAAGTTTGTATATTAATCCTAAATTCTTTTATTAGAGGAATAGTTTGCCTTTTTTATCATTTACTCACTATTGTGCCACTTATCTTTAAAAATATATAATTTGTGTTAAGGCACACTGTAGAGTTTGCTAAACAAAACTCTCTTTTGTCTGGTACCATATATTTTAATAGACGCAACAACAATCCCACGCTGCTGTGACACATAATGGCAGGGGCAACTCAGAATAGAATAACTGTGACATCTAAAAGGAAATTATTTAGTCCACAACAACAGACCTCTGAGTCAAAGTCAGTCTGAAGAGATGCTCTTGATGACTAATGTAAAATTACTGTGAGGTGACAGCCATGAACTGTGGAAGATGTGACGCCACGTTTTCTGTTTTATTTATTTATTAAAGGGATATTTCACCCAAAAATGAGAATTCTGTCATCATTTACTTACCCTCTTGTCATTTCAAACCTTTGTGATAAAAGAAGAAAACACAAAAGAACAAACCGAAGTGGCACCTTTTCACTTTTGCATTGTCTTTCACTATTGTATGGACACAAAACCAATGCAAGTGAATGGGGGCCTAGTTACCAACATTCTTTAAAATATCTTCTTTCTGTTCTGCGGAAGAAAGTCATACAGGTTTGAAATGACAAGAGGGTAAATAAATGATGATAGAATTTTCATTTCATTTTTGGTTGAACTATCACTTTACTTGTACTGTTGTACAAAATGAGAACTTGAGGTTTTATTTTTTATTTATTTATTTCACATTTTATGCAGTGTCAATCCCATTATTATTAACATCATGAAAATAAATGAATAACCTCATGATTTCCTTAAATGCAAGCCCTAATAGATTAACCTGTTGTGCTTATGTTCAACAGTGATTAAGCTGGAAGGCTCTCAAATGTAACTTTCTGAAAATAATTTCTGAAAGGCTTGTTTTGACATTTCTCTGAACTGCGTCTCACCACTAACCATGTAGATTTTGTTGAGATTACAAACCCTTATAAAATATGAAAAGAGGGGTCTGCATAAATAAATGATCCTTGTACTCTGTGTTAGCGATGCCTGAGGTTGTGGGGAACTTCTTGGGGGGGGGAAATAGGCCACGTTTTGTCGTTCAAGTGTGTGGTTGCCCATGTTTTGTGGGTGAGAGCAAAAAGAGGCATTTTTTGGCAGCAGCGATTGTTTCACAGCAGAAGGTGAAACACGTGGTGAGAGATGCACTTTCTCAGAGTTCTGTGTCGCCCGTGGCGAGAGCTCTGCTCATTAAACTTTTAGTTTAATATCTCCATATTTCCCCCCTTCTTTACTTGTCTGATGAGTGCATGAGGTTAAAAAAGGGAAGACAGTGTTTGCCAGTTTATGTCAAAAGATTTGCTTTGAAACTTAGTTTTGAATGTTATTTCATCTAAATCTTTTCTAGAAGTTTTTCACAGCTGATCAAAAAAACATGTAAGATGTTCTTAATGTTGTTAATTAATGTATTAGATCAGACTCTTTTATCCAAAGCGACGTGTTGCATTCAAGGTAGTATACATTTCATCAATCTATGCATTCCCTGAGTATCATACCTGTGATCTTGGCATTGTTGGCACCAGGATCACCTGTTTCAGCTACAGAAATAACACATGCTGTAATTGTTTTAGATTTTGGGCAAAATGTGTTTAATTTTTTGTCTATTTTTGAAATAATTAATATAAACCTTCCTGTGCAGTTCCATGCTTGCATGTATTGTTAAGGATAGTGACATATTGGTTTATTTAACTTACAGACTTGAAAACGCTCTCATATTTGTACACTTTCAATTGACAGCTTTTCACATTTCTTTCGCACGTGTGTCTTATGTAAATGCGGGCGATTAGTTTTTCTTGTACAGAACCCTCAGAGCATCTTGGTATTTTACATAAGGCATGACATTATATGTTGTGCATGTAACCCCAGGATGTGCTCTTGATTCAGCAAACGTTTCTGTTTGCATTTCTCCTCAGGCAGTGGTCATTTGACAGTATTTCCTGTCTGTGTTCATCTTAACAGATAATTGTATCTCAGCTTTATACCTGTAATTCACTGCTATTCCCTTTCATCTTCAATAACATTACTAAATGCAATTTCTCCAATGTATATGTCAGTCAGTAGTGTGTGCAGCACATATTTAACACATTTTACACCCTATTATTAAGTAGATTCTGAGTTTTAGTTTGCATATCAGATCAATTAAAGCAATGAGACATCTTTCACTGCACGGCAGCAGTAATAAGAAACCACTCTGCAATACGCAAATGAGACACGGTCCCATGGCAAAGGCGTTTTTTCTCACCGTTACCTTTGACCTACAAACACGTGTGTGAGTCAGGCCTGTACTCACCAGTCTTACTGATTCACTGCTCATTTGGGAGGCGCAAGCTCCAAATATAAATGTGAATGGCTCAATTTTTTTATTTCTTTATTTTCTTATGGAATCAACAGCGATGGATATAAACCATAGAATCTATTCTCAAATATATATATTTTTTCCTGGTTACAGTATGCTGTGAGGTGTAATTCATTACACCTAATGAATTCTAGATGAATTAATTGTGGTCTTGACTTTTTTTCTTCTGCAGAACACAGAAGAAGATATTTTGAAGAATGTTGGAAACCAAACAACAGCGGTACCCATTGAGTTGCATTGGTTTTGTGTCCATACAATAGAAGTGAATGGGTACTGCCATTGTTCAGATACCAACATTCTTTAAAATTTGAAATTACAAGAGGGTGAGTAAATGTAAACTATCCCTTTACGACATATTTTTATGGCTTTAGTTTTTTTATGGCCAGTGTACTGGTTTATCATATACAATTTAAAAATCATATAATATTGTGGAATCATTATTGAATACAGTGCTGAGATCTTTATTTGATAAAGATGATGTAAAAATGTACCCTTAAGACATGGACAACAAATTTGTCTTTTTTTTTTTTATTGAAATTTTTACTGAAAACTGAATAAATAAGCTTTCCATTGATATATACTTTGTTAGGATTGGACAGTATTTGGCCGATATATAACTATTAGAAATCTGGAATTTGAGGGTGCAAAAAAATCGAAATATTGCGAAAATCACCTTGTCGAAAGTCTTTAGCATAGCATATTATTCACAAAAATAACGTTTTAATATATTTAAATTTACAAAATATCTTTATGGAACATGAACTTTACTTAAAGTGGAGGTATCATGCTGTGTCATGGATTCTGACTTCTTTACACTGTTAAACATGTTGTCTTCTTATACTTAACATGCTCAGCTTGTTAAAAAACGAGTTGGACGTATGACGTAGTATTTCTGTGCTTGATACGCTCCCCCAGCACTACTACCTGTTTCGGAAAGCTTTTTATAAATCTGGATCCATGTTTCGAAACAGAGGTCCTTTCCTTTAATTTGGCAATTCTCCCGGAAAAGCTCGGCAAAGCGAAAGAAAGAGTCCACCCACACGCCAACCATCGAGCAGTAAGACCCGCCTACCATCATGCTTGTCTGCGCTGTGTGTCAAGCTCGGTTGCACTGTAAGCTGCACGGAAGCTCTTGCGATAGTGAGAGAAGTCAGTAGTTTGTTTGTTCACGGCATTTCAGTGATGGATGTCATATAAACGGTGGTTGTAATGCTGGATTTGGAGATTGTTTAAAACTGATAGATGGCGCGGCCCCAGTGCGACGTATGCAATACTACTGTATAGGTACTCAAGATTAACATAAGATTTGCAGAAACTTAGTGAGTTATGCCCGCTTTAATATCCTAATATTTTTTGGCATAAAAGAAAAATCGATAATTTTGACCCATACAATGTATTTTGGCTATTACTACAAATGTTCATGTGCTACTTAAGGCTTTTCCTTGTTTTCATTATTCAGAAAAACTGTACTTCAGCTTCCACTGAAGATAAAGACCTACAGCATCAGGTACTAGAATTCCACGTTTAAAGACCACTTATTGGCATCAGATTTTAAAGCGCTGATGTATTACAAACTCAAAAGACACATTAGAAAGTATAATATTTCTAATTATAAAAGCAGCTCCTTCCCAGCAAGAAGAGAGCAGAAAGTCTGATGAGTCAGTGTAGAGCCGGGTGACACCCTATGGAGAAAACTGCCCTGAAAATAGGCTAGTGTAGGCTGTCCAACCTGCGAGTCTGCACACCAGCTCTAAAGAACACAGCCAACCGCGTGGCTATAAACCACCCACAGTCTGTACCCTGCAGTCTGTATCTTCTCTTAGAGCTGCACTGGAACATCACAATTTCATATTTTTTCTGGTTCTACAGGTATTGTGTTTTTGAGTGACAGACAAATGTTTCACACTTACCCTTTTGCTTTCCAGTGCTCGCTCTGAATTTGCAGTACAGAGAAGCGGCATTTCATTAGCTGCGGTTTTAGTAGAAGTAGGGTACATCTTTCTGCTATTCTAGCGTTGAGTGGATTTAAGAGGAGCTGTCCAAGGTGCTGAAATGAGAGTTTGGGTCTTTGCTGCAGTGTATGAGCTGTCCATGGTACCAACTTCTGTCAGACGCATGTAAAAAAAAAACTGTTTGTTGACCTGTGCCTCATTACACGACACATTGTAAAATGCGCTTGTCAGAACAGTAAAAGAAAAAGACAAGGCAGAATAAACAGTTTAAAACCCCATCTTCAATAAAACGAGAAACTGTTCAGTGAAATGCACTCTGACCACTCTATCAACTCTTATGTTAGATTTTCCAGGGGACTTATTGTCTTACAGTGCAGTTTCGACTGTTTATGCAAATTGCATGAACTTTTATCTTCCCTCAAGTCATCCAACTGAAGGCAGGGAACATTAACAGAGGACATTTGCATCTGGAAAATGTGAAGAGGGCGCCGTTTGATATTTGTTTGCTCATTTTGTTTTTTTTCCTTTGTGTGTATGTGCGTTTTTGCGAGAGATAGAGAAGCACATTAATGAAACAGTCATGGCCTGGAGAAAGATTTCATGGGAAATGCGAGTGTTTTGAATGAGCTGCATGTGGTTCAGGAAAACTGGCAAAATGTTTTTAGAGCTGAAGAAATAAGAAAGTACACTTAATTTGTGTAGAAATACACATCATCCAGTCTCCCCATATTACCTGGAAAGGAGTTTTAATCTGTATAAACATAGGGCATGGCAACATTATACAGTATTTTACAACAGGGATATTTTTGAAGAAAATGTTTAATGGAACGTCTGATCTAATCGGACATAACACACGGTTTAAAGAACCGTTGGAGGTGTGCAGTGGGTGGAGCTAAAGCATGAGCACACAATACATCATCGCATTATCCCTGGATAACATTTGATTCACTATACGTTTGTGTTGTTTACATTATATGCACCAACTGCCAACAAAACACAGACATTTGATGCAGTTTCACTTAACCGCCTGCTGTTCCGACTCATGACCAGGATCTTTAATCACTGGGACTGGGACAGATAAATGCATACCTGTGAACACACATTTTATATTAATATGTTGTATTGCTTGGCAATGGCAAACATCCTACAGTTACTGAACTGAACTACAAAATAAATTTAACATTTGCATAAAATCTCAAGTGTTTTTTTTTACATTTACATTTACATTTACATTTATTCATTTGGCAGACGCTTTTATCCAAAGCGACTTACAATTGAGGAAAACAGCAAGCAATATTCACTAGTGCTAGTAATACAAAGTTTCAAATACAATGTCAAGATAGTATAAGCAAGTATATAGAGAACATTAGGAAAGGAAAATAGGGTTAGAATTTTTTTTTTTTATATAGTATTATGAGACAGTTAAGTGCTCATGGAAGAGGTGGGTCTTCAGCTGTTTTTTGAGTTGTGAAATTGATCCAGCGAACCATCCTGATGGAAACAGGAAGATCATTCCACCAGCCGGGAACGGAGAAAGAAAATGTCCTTGAGATGGATCTCATGCCTCTCTGTGAAGGAACAATGAGGCGCCGCTCGTTTTCAGACCGCAGACTTCTGGAGGGGATGTAGGTCTGTAAGAGAGAGTTGAGGTAGATGGGTGCTGTGTTAGTGGCTGTTCTGTAAGCAAGCACCAGTGCCTTGAACTTAATGCGTGCCGCTACTGGAAGCCAGTGTAGAGAGAGGAGCAGAGGTGTGACATTTTTATAATTTAATGTGAAATGTGTGGTTATTTCCTGTTAATATTCAAAACCGCAGACGTCAATTCAATTCAAATTTATGTATATAGCAGTTTATACACTCTTAAGAATAGGTTCCATAAAGAACCTTTCTGTCTAACAAAGCGTTCTTTGTTGAACCAAAAATGGTTTTTCTATGGCATCACTGTGAAGAATCCTTTAAGCATCTTTATTTTTAAGAGTGTGGGTTTTTGCATTGTTGTATGTAGCAGCTTTACAGTAAATAGTACAGTAATACCTAGTTATATATCATTTATAATACTCAGTTCATAGGGCCTGTTGATATTTCTAAGCAAAACTAACATTATAAATGATATAATTCTGAGTATCAATTCTGTCATATTGGATGATTTTCATACCAGTTTAGAGTTTGAGATGCTAATTTAGCAACGTGCCGTTTTCACTAGCCACTAAAACACTCACATCCTGGCAGTCCGGCCTTCTCGAATCACTGCCTCAACACCAGCTGAAAGGAACAAGGCAACACAGAGGCTAGAAATGATAAAGAAACATTTTCTCATGCTTTTTCTCTTATTGTTGCTCTGTTGTTTGGGTTTTTTCGCTCTCCCTCTTTTTCTCTCTTTTCCTTCACCCTGCATGTCTCCCCTTCGCTCTCTGTTTCTCTGAAAGCGAGCTTTTTCTCTGTCGCTCTTTCTCTCTCTCAAGCCCACGCCTGGTGCAGGCTCAGTTGAATCATGGGAATGAGTGGGTGGGAATGTGCTTCTTTTCTCCCAAAGACACGCAGACATATATACACACTCGCGCACACAAACACACTCTCTGACGTATTCTAGGCGGACTGGAGGATGCAGCCTGCGGCTCCGCTTTCTGACATTTCTCCTCCCTTATCTCTGCTTTTTCTCTGCATTTTCCCGTTTTCATGCGCCGGTGCATAATAGATTTGTGCAAGCTGCCCGATGTGTGACATAATGAGCAAGCGCTTGCTAACCTTTGGATTCCATTAAGATTGTGTTGCAGAAGCTCAGTTGATGTAAGGGTATGAATAGCTTCAAATCTTTCATCACGCCAGCCACAATATGTTACATCAGCATGCCATCACTGAAGCTATGGGGACGGTAGTCTCGGTCTGAGACCACCCACGGACCGCCCACAGCCCGTTCACTGACCGTCTGATGCATATTGTATTCAAACATGAGAAGAGCTGGGTGCTACTGTGTCCAGTGCTACTTTAATGTTGGAGGTTCAATTTTCATTGAACATAAAAGTGTGGCTCAGTGTCATATGCACAAATTGATAATAGAGGTTTTTTTTATAAAATGTCCCGCATTTTCATCAGTCTGTTGGTTTTTAGTTGTCACATTTTAGTTGCCAAAGCTAAAATCTAGCACATGTTGTTCCTGTATACTTTACTTAAAAGAAGATGTTAGTGCTTGTTCTTACTCTTTGATGTATGGTCTTTCTGGGGAAGTTTGACCATGAAAACCTTGCTGGATCACAAAGATAAGAAGCCTGGCAGCAGTTTTTTAAACAGTGCTAATACACACACACACATGCTTGTCTACATGCAAGTCTGGATATAAATGGGCAAGGACGTAAGTTGGCAGACTGTGGTGTTTGGCCTAAAGTAAAAGCAGTTGTTGTCTCTGTTTATGTGTCGAAGAATGACGTGGCTGCCAAGCTTAATCCCACAGCCTGATAAAACTGTGCGCAACCATTTTGTCTCCCTCATTGTACTTCTGTTTTCTGCAATACCTGACTGAACACCTGAGATTTCCTCTTTGAGTTTTGGTTTTCTATCTGAAAGTAACTTCAAAGAGTCTAATGTTCTTTCAAAAAGCACATTATAGAGAAGCAGCCCTGAAAAATGCACCTGCCATTTTTTTTATTCAAGGATTTGTTTTAAACATAGAGAAAAGATTGACTAATATATTTGAATGTGATATTTGGGTAGTTTAGTAACCTAGAAAAGAGAATATGAGACTAATGGAAAATGGTCAAGTTAACATTCATACCCGAATGTGAGTCATAGTTCTCAAGTTATGTAATGGATTAACATGGTTTTTATTCATTTTAGTGTCTCTTATTTTTTGGAATGACATCAATGTGCTACTAGACTCTCTTTGCATTTAGTGATTGTATGTGTATATATATATGCATGTAAATATTAACAATACCTCCTCTTTTTCTTTGAAATGTGTCATGTCTGCATGTTTGTGAGCATCTGTGCACCTGTGTTTCTGTTTTTCCTGTTTGTGTGGGATCTTCAGTTGATCGACTGCTGTAATGCATTGGCTTGAGAGGGGTCTTTGTGGTCTGCACTTCAGGCTGTAATCAAGGCTTGATTGAAAGCAAAAATGGAGAAGCGTCACATATGCTGAGCCCAGAGAGAATGCTTCATCCATGTGGGACTTGCAGAGAGAATGTGTGTTGACAGATAACATCTGCACTTGCTTTATAGAGCTCTCATGTACACCTCAATTCAATACTGTCGGCTAAAACGGTATACAGTTCTTACAGTTTATAATAGCACAGCTAGGCCTTTTCTTCATTTTTTTCATTTTCTTTTTTCTTTTAAATGTATTAGACTATAACACTGTCAAATTTGAAGGTGTTCTGTAAGGGTTTATATGCTTGGTTGAAAAAGAAAAAAGTTATTGCAGTATTGAAATTCATATCAACTTTTTCTTTGCCATGTCAGTCAGAAAAAAAAATACCCTCTACAAAATGTTCAGATCAAGAAGACACATATGGGCTTCATGCAGTTTAATATACAATTGATTCATTTATTTATTAAGTTAGTTTTAAGATGTTTTGTGAGTTTTAGTGAAACCAGAGCTAATGTTTTAAATATTCATAAGCTGCTCTTATTTTTCCTCTATATTATTTACTTCCAAGCAGTATCTGTGCAGGAAAGGATGAATGCAAGTGAATAAAAAGAGGGAAGAAGTCTGCTTGTGTGCCGTTCTCTATGAATCAATGTTACATTTCAAATGCTTTTGTGTTAACATACTAATTGTAAAAATGTAAGGATATGTATGTACTGTAGCGAAACAGAGAGGTGAAAGGACAAAGGAATCAAGCCCTAAAATCCAATGAACCATGTTGAGCAATGTCTTAAAGGTGCAGTGCATAATTTATGTGCCACAAACTAAAAACAACTGCATTTCCATTTGGTGCTGCTAGTTAGATTAAAAAAATGACACTTTTGCCTTTTTTATTATTTATTGTTACCTCATTACTAGTCCCTTTGAAGTGCAGAAAGTAGACATTTACTGCATACCTCAGCATATTATGACCATTACAGGAACATAAAAGTAAAGTTTCTGGTTTCTGGACTGAGCTGATGCTTTTTTGACCCAACGCTGGATTAAAAATGAAAAATATAGTGATTTGGTTGACAACCAGTGTATATTGCAAAGTACTACTGTATATCTTTGGTGCAGTTTTGTTATTGATACACTTACAAAAGAAGGTGCTACAAAAGGTTCTTCACAGCAATGCCAGTCAGGGTTCTTCTAGAAAACATTTCTTTTTTACCTTTTCTTAATCTAAAGAACACTCTAAAATGCTGTGTTGTTTTGTGAAACGGAAAGGTTCTTCAAACATTAAACGTCCTTTATGGAACCATAAAGCCAAATATGGTTCTTCTATGGTATTGTGTAGCACGTTTATTTTTAAAAGTGCTCTAAAGAGCACATTCTTGACTGTCTAAACCTGTCACATGGGCCTGTTTTAATAGGTCATTTGGGAGCATAGATGGTGTGCAGATAAAAAAGGGGTCAACAGCCACTTAACCTAACAGTAGCATCTTCCTCTCAGGACAGTTGCACAAACTATGACCATCATACAGCGGTAAAAGGATGAACTCACCATGGGGTGTTTTCCTGATTTAGACACATAATCCCCCTTATCACTCCACATGCTTGAAATCCAATCCAATAGCATTTTAATTACCCTCATTCAGATTCTGCCTTCATCATTTGAAGGTCATTTGGGAATCTGAAAGCCCAGTGGAATAGCTTCTCTTTTAAAGTAAATTCACACTTAATGGTTAAAGTAAAAGCTTTAGTTTAACTCTACATCTGCACTTTTTTACAATATAATACAATATATATACAAGTCCTTGTTCCTCGTGGCTATTACTGTCCTTGTGATGGAATACTTGATGCAATGTTCCAGATAAGTTGTTTTAATCAGCTAATATCAATGTTTTACAGACATGACATTAAAACCCTTCAGTTATAAAGGAGGGGCTCTTCTTTACTGCTTCAACATTTGAGTTTTTGACCTCCTTGTTTTATTCCACCATGTTTTCATTCAGTGCTTAGGCAATGGCAGGCATTACAGACATTAGATCACTTTGGCTTACATTATTTGTGTGACTTTATTGAGATAGCATAACAGCTGTACTGCGCTTGTGTGGCTGCTACAGCTGTCGAAAATGTGCCAGTATTTTGGAGATCAATTGATTATATGTACTTTTAATTTTAAATGTTTTGCCAAGGATATCTGAATTCCTCAGTGTTTTCACCAGCGACAGGTACATTTCATAGAGTCATCGAGCTGTTTTTAAAAAGAAAAGCAATGTTTTGTAGAAGGACTGCAGCAATTTATATTAAAACCATCTGTTACCATGGTGACATTCACCTCTCATCTTTTGAGATATTTCTGGAACAGAACGTATTTGTGCACATACACACAGATCCAGTATGAAACGCACGCACGCACACACCCGTTATATTGTATCTCCACTGTTTGAAATCTACTGATCTTTGCTATTGTTTCTATTTGAGTTTAGCATGCTGGCCGGTTGACACCAAAAGTTAATATACTGCACTGTCATATGAAGGGGCATGTTTGAGGTCACATGAAGCTGAAAAGACCAGTGAGACCTAATACAGAAAGCATATTACAATGTTTATGGGTACATGATGTAGTAAAGCATTTCGTATATATCCCCTGCAGTACTCCGGTTGTTCCTGACTTTACAAAGGGGGAAAAAAACATCTACCAACTTACTCCTAACTATCTATCTCGCTGTCAGATCAATCACCTTGAACAGCTTTGCTATTTACCATTAGCTATCTGCTTCACTACTCTCACCGTGTACTAAATAACACGCAAGAAATGGATCTAATTTTAGAAACTTTCGCAATAGTATACATGTTAAATGATTAATTACGTTAATATATTTTCTTACCTTTGTAAAGAAACATCATTGCTTGAATCACTGCTACCCGCTGTCTCAGTTGAAGACATCTTTTTTTTACTGTTGCGGCCACCGTCGTACTTCGAAAGGGAGGGGTGAGCAAATGACTGACAGATTCGTTGCAGATCTATACTGCAACGCTAGTGGCCGCTAAAAATCCCAAACTGCACCTTTAAGTATTAGATCAGAATGTGAAGGAATTTAGGTACAAGACTGGCAAAAACATTTCTCAAAAAACTGTTTTAACTGCATTATTGGATCCACTGGACTAACTCCCGAAATAATGGAATAACTTATAGGAACCTAACTTACGTTTACATATACATGTATCCAATGCAGTCAAGATACAGTATGCTTGTTTATTAGCTTGTTCATTCCCTGGAATTCCAACCTATGACATTGCTGATGCTACCACCATGTTCTTATTAGTTCAACTACAGAAACACTTTAACAGATGTGCTTAGGCTACCAACATAGGCAAAGCCATTGTATCTAGACTCTTCAAGAGGATGTTTTAAGACTCACAAGTGAATCCATAGTACATACAGAGTGATATCCAGCTATGGCACACAACCTTCTCAGCATAAGAAATGCAGGCACATGAAAATCAGTTTCATTAGAGTCTCCACACCTTTTCTCTCTCCTCTATCTGCTCCCCTCTGTTCGTCTGATGCCTGCGTGGGAAGAGAGGAAATCTATTCAAGTTGGGTTTATTTTTGGCTCACAGGAAGTGTGCAAACAGAGGCTCTTGAGTCACCAAACTGCACAATAGGCCTTTGCATCGATTCAGTAGCTCCGACAGATTCTCACTACAACTAAAGCTGTGCCAACTAATTACACAAGTATTGAAATGACTACCGAAACATCCAAAAATCCACTTCTTTCAATAGCCTAAAGATATCCCAAATGTAAGGCATGGTTTGTCATAAGAGTTAGTTTCCCCTCCACAGAACATTATGAATATTTTTCACATTACCATTTATCATAAGTAATGCATTTGTTCCTGAAAGCTAATCTGTTCTCTTTAAACAATAGATAAATGTCATATAAATATTGTATTATGTGCAAATCAGATTTCAGTCATTATCCTGCTCCTTTGTATGCCATCCATCATACTGCCTCTAGTGGTACACCGCCAGACTGCGATCAATATTGCCTTGACCTACATCTATATCAGATCATCATTCTACTCATGGCCATGTGTGTATGCAACTATAGTCTGTGCGTGTGCGTGTGTATGGAGGTATTTCTGCAACTACAATCACTTTAATGTTTCAGGGCTTGGAAATGCCAGAGCTGTTGAAAGAGAGTCGCAACAACAGAAATTTAGAGTGTCATGTGATTCATGGAGTCTTCATATAGTTCCAGGAAGTTGTGTTTTTTCCTAATTCTTTAACTTTTCTCATCTTTGTCGCACCGCTGAACATTCCCAATCCCAACATTCCCTTGGAATTGTTTGTGTCACCGGAAGTTGCTAAGCTCCCGGTAAAATGAATAAGATCATGTTGCTCTGTCTCTGCTAGTCGCTGCCTGTGTAAACGGGGCTTTAGAGCGACCTTATGTCTGTAACTGATAAATGAGCATTTGAGGACAGTCAAGGCTCTTATTCCCTGCTAGCAGTACTGTGAGATTAGGGATTTTAAAAGGCCATAGATGTCTCTGAGTCTATCTGGCAAACAGAGGTGGATAGACAGGGATAGATGGATGATGGGAAGATGAACTTGTCTGGTAAGACCACACAGGTCATGGATCTTTCTTGGGTTTGACACAGGGTGTCATGGGAGAACTGATGATGGATCACTTCCCTCAGAACTGAACAGAGAGGCATTAGCACTGTAGTTTCTGTCATCATTTTCATTTTCATGAATGTACAGTACTAGGAATCTGTGCCATTCAGAATTTAAATGTAACATATTACACAGGAAGCAGAATTATAATTGACATTTAAATGGTAAGAGGTAAAAGGTAATGAAATTCTAATAAATCAATATGCTGTTAGTGTAGTTAATATATATTTGTATCATTATATTTTTGGTACAGTATGAATGCTGTCATACACACAGCATGTGAGGCATTTCCTTATTTATTAGAACAATATTAGAAATTCCAACAATAGAAATTAATATAAGTAGGCTACACAAAAGAATACATTTAGAAAAATGCCTTGTAAATTAATGCCATTGTCTTAGATTGTTATAAAAAGCTAAAATTATTCCCCCATTATTAAGTACAAAAAAGGGAAAAAAGTTGACTTGCCATACATTTTGGAATTCCAGCCACTAGTCCACAGCATAAAATCTATGGGGCGGACTCACAATGTATCACAGTAATCTCATTCTGTCACAACTGCTGTCTGTACAAGAGCTCAAGCATTACAGCTTACATTACATGTCATAAAAAATAATGTCAAGATAAATAAACCATGAATGACGTATTATGTGAAATGGCCTATTTTAGCCTTTTCAAGATTTTTTTATTAAACATGATCCTTTTTTAAATGATTTTAAATGATAAACATCTTTAAGGGGTGTCTCGCTCTACCTTTACTATATACTTCACTGTAATATAAATAAATATATATTTATTCTTTGTTCCATCTGTTCAACAACTGTGAGGTGACCCTTATCCCTCAGAGACTAATTACTCACGCTGTGTAACCTCTCTCATTAATACTTGCGAAAAAGACAGATGGACATTTTTCATGCAAGACTGCTGTAATGAAATGTACAATATACTTTTTTTTGTCACCCAAAACAAGTCTGACTCAACCAACCCTTATGAGTCTTCCACTGTTACCACTACAAGTGATTGGAATCACGTACGATCTCATTTTCAAAAGTCATATAAAGTCATTGTTTTGTGTTAAACTATAAAAAGATCTGTTTTTAAAATACTTTTACAGGCCGTATCTGAGTTCATTGGGAATCACAAGGGTAAAGTAGTATCACAGTAATATGTAGAAGATTCACCATGCGCCTTAGGGAAAGGTGGGTGGCAGGTGTTAGCCTCCATTAGAAAGATTTTTACAGGGAATCATATCACGGCCAATCCACGCTCCACCTGTCACAATGACCTATTTCCTTTTTTCAAAACAAATTGTGATTTCAGGTTGTTAGTTGCGAGAGCTGTTAAGTTTTCTCATTTGGCATCTCTCCGGAGACGAGCGAGGAAATGGCTTTATCAAGTTAAGCATGGCATTATTGTGTCATTTTTTTTATGTGTGCCGAGAGTAAATGCGTATGTACATAATGGGCTGGTACAATTGTAGTTGACGATAATCCATGCATCTGTAGTACACACTCATATTATGTTTATGTATTATTTATATTATTTCATCGTTGTCCTTCTGAAACCTTTTATGTCCAAATTCGCTGTTTTTCAGGAAATGGAAACACACAGTTGACAAGCACTTTTTAATACTTTTTATTGGTTAGATATTTGCAAAGGGTGACTAATAATAATGATTTATGGCAAAAAATATAAGAGGATTCAGAAAGACAGCAGCGATTTTTGTACAAATAATATAGTATTGTATGTGTTTATCTTTTTATATATATATATATAAGGGTGCGATTTTTTTATATATTTATATATATATATCTGGATGCGATTAATATATATATATATTAGGGCTGTCAAAAGATTAACCGTGATTAATCGCATTCAGAATAATAGGGTTTGTGTTTACATAATAGATGTCTGTTTACTGTGCATATTCATTTTGTATTTATGAACACAAACACATACATGTAGGCCTATATATATTTCGGAAATATTTAGATGTATTTATTTATATTTACCAATAATTGAAATTATATTTAAATGTTTATTCATTTTTATATTTTTCTTAAATATATGCATGTATGGGTTTGTTTTTATAAATACAAAATTAATATGCACAGTACACAGACATATATTATGTAAACACAAACTTTTATTCTGGATGCGATTAATCACGATAAATCATTTGACACACCCTAATATATATATATATATATATATATATATAATTTATATAAAAAAAATTATACATTTGGAATGCTAACCTTGAAGCACAAAACCAGTCTTAAGTAGCACAAGAACATTTGTAGCCAAAGTACATCAGTCAAAATTATAGATTTTTTTGCACCCTCAGATTTCAGAGGGTTTTTTTGCAGTTATATCTTGGTCAAATATTGTCCAATAGAAAGCTTATTTATTCAATATCTAAGCCTTAAGACTGGTTTTGTTGTCCAGGGTCACATATATAAATGATGCATACATATAATACTACAATATTAATACAAACAATATAAATATTATAATTTTTGATTTGTTTGTTTTTATAGTTTGTTTTAGCCAGGGTTAATATAAGAAATATTGTGGTGACATACCTGAATACCTGATGGCTGTCTCTCATAATAAAACAAAACTATTATACATATACAGTATACATTGTTAATTCCAATGAATTTGATGTTGATGATATATTATTACCATAAGATATGATAATACAGTATTATTAGTATTTTAATCTTTCAGTTTCTTATTACGTTTATTTATCCCAACTTTTTTACATTCTAGTGCTTTGCAGCATAAAAAGTATATTTACGAATACTAGAGTTCTGATACTATCTCATTAAGTAAATTGAATACATTCTTCACCCATATCTATGGTATGGATCAAGATCATTTAATTTTTTTAGATTACACAATTCAAATTGTGCAAAGATCATGGATAAAAGAGTTTTTTATATATACTATCTGTCCTAGTAGTGCCTGTTGTATGAATAGATTATGGATAGATGATGCTGGCATGCCTGTGAAAAGACATTCACACTCACTGCCAGCGTGAACCCCAGTGCTGTGTGAATCACTGCCGTCTAAAGATGTGCTGTAATCGAGTTCTTCTCTTCCTGTTTGTGCGTGTGTGTGCAAGTAGGTGTTTGAGATCGGTGGCTTTGCCTTCCAAACTGCAATAGCCCCCTCACATTAGAATGTCACATGGCCCAATAATAACCTCACTAATAACAGGCTTTGCTCTCTCTCACTTTCTCTGTTGCTCTGTCCTTCTTGTTCTCTTTCTCCTCCCTCTTTTCTCGGAACGTACTTCGTATCCGACGTCACGCAATTAGTGTAGCTGAATGAGGATATGCTCACCATCTGCAATTACCCAGATTGGGATGCGTGCCTTACAAAAAGCTCAGCGTTTTCTCCAAAATTAAGAAGATGAAGCCGGTCGCGCCAGTGATGTCGTAGACTGATACCTGAGACTGACAGTTAAGTTCTTGGTTTCAAAGTGTTTATCTCAGGTCATTTTTACTGGGTAACCGGTCTGCTCGAAAATAGGAGGAGAATCTGTCTTCATTTTTGTCAATTTATTGTAAATAATAGTAGTGCATGTGCTTTCCAAGAAGGACATTGATGGCAGCTGTGCTTTGATACCATCTAAAAAGAGCTTTTCTCAAATCAGAGGTGCCCTGAATAAGGATCAGGCTTCACATGGCATTGCGATCCGTGCCTCGGTAGCGCTGGAATGTGTTGGAAAGCCCTAATGAAAGAATGAACCAATCACAGCACATCTTGCAGTTTTAATGAGCAGCTCAAAGCAGTTGTGAGCGACTGTGCACTGCGGGGACGTCAGTGCCACGAATAAGATCTTTGAACCTGGAGAACCAGCACACAGCTCCTAAACAGAGGTGTTCCACAAGAGCTACTCTAAGCAGAGAAGTCTAAAGGAGCGACTTCCACTTGCTTTAATATGCTGGAAGGCCTCTTTACTGTCTTCTTCTTTCTGAATTTTAGCTCTTCGTTTCACTCTGAGGAGAGCAGAAAAGTGTGTCAAGATCTCTCAACCTTAAAAAAAAATCTCATGTATACGTTGCATTCGAGTACTGTCAGAGAAAAGTGTAGTGAAAGCTTACTTGTGACTGTGTAATGGCAGAAACAAATGTTCTTTTAAGTTGGAAGGTTTTAACATGATGAGCACAAAATCACAATATTTTTTTCTGTCTTTGTGTATTCCCCGCAGACTGAGCTGTGAGTTTGGAGCCATACTGCACGTGGATGCCTCCGACCCTCGCTGGATGATTCCATCTCTGTGATGAAAGGCTTATCCAGTAGCCGCAGCCACCATCACATGGTGGCCTGCGACCCCTCCTTCGACTCCATGGGTCACCACTTGGACCACAAGCCCTACCTCATCAGTCAGATGGACAACCCCCACCCGACCGACCACTCATACTACAGCCAGAGAAGCCCCTACCAGCCTGACTGCGTGGTGCCTTACGGGACCTTCCCGCGCCGACACTACAGCTCTCCGCACGAGCTGAAGGATGAGACCGCCGTGGTTCCCTACACTGGGGGAGGTGTTCCAGCCAACAAGGGCCAGCGTGTCCCCGTTCCCCTGTTGGATCAGTTCGACCGCCAACTCCCAGTGCCTCGGGATGGCTATCACACGCTACAGTACAAGCGTGCCGCCGCAGCCTTGGAGCAACGGAGCGACAGCCCCGGACGAATCCGGCACCTGGTGCACTCTGTTCAGAAGCTCTTCACCAAGTCCCACTCGCTAGAGGGCCCGCACCACGCTCATGCCCATGGCAAGGGCAGCATCAATGGAGGCAAGGCCAGCCCCGACGGAGAGCCCCCTGCCATTCGTCACCGCAAGCGCAGCAAGAGCAGGGAACGCTGCAAGTCGGCCGAGCCCAAGAACCGGACGCCGCCGTCTGGCTACTGGAGCTCTGACGACTTGGAACGCGAGGCCTGCCTGTTCCACCACGGACCTCCGGGCATCATGACCATGGGCCGCCACCCGGACAAGTCTCAGTCGCAGTACTTTCTCGAGTCCTACAACACCATCAACGACCAAGCGCTTAAAAACTCCCGCAGCAACAACGATTTAGGGAAGTGCTCGTCGTGCGTGCCGCTGAGCGTGGACGCTACACAGCTCATGAAGAAGAGCTCGTGGTCGTCCTCTCTCACGGTGAGCAGAGCACGTCAAGTCTACCAGAAGGCCTCTGTAAATGTAGATAAGGCTCTAGTGAAAGCAGAGGCTTGTCAGCAGGAGCGCTCATGCCAATTCTTGCAGGTATGCAAAAAGCCTTTCGATTCTCCCCTACACCCACATGCTCACCTAACCCACCTCCACCTTTCCACCACCCCTCCTCTTCCTCCTCCACTCTGGAGAGAGCCTCCAGTTTTGATTTGAGTTCTGCTGAGAAGTAAGTGCAAATCACTAGCTGCCTTACTTTCTGTTTAGCTGACAAGCATCTGTTTGAAACCATTCGATCTCTGACTGGTATTATTTCTTCTTTCAATAGTCGAGAATCACCAATATTTTCCAGAAAGTTCTTGTTTTCTTGCTGTTCTGTTTGTGCTGTGTGCATGTAGGTGGGTGAACTGGGTGGCTGGCGTGCTTGTGCAAAGTGTATTTGACAAAGCAAGAAAAGCTTCATTTGGTTTCTGCGTAATAGCCGAGTCTTAAATAATCTTTTTAGAAACAAGTAACGCGTATGGTTAGGCTGAGAAGAAAATCAATGCCGTTCATCTCATTCAAATCTGTTCTCGTTTCAGTCCGAATGAAAAGGCAAATGATGTAACGTGTTACGTTGTACGTGCGTTTAGTGAGGATCTTAAGACCACCTGCAGCGTGCTGTGAATCAGAGTTAGCACGTGGGCAGCCGCATACTAATTCAGAGGCTAAATTGAGCTGGCAGGATGTCTCACATGTTCTCTATCATGCTCTGTCAATACAAAGAATAATTGGCATCTTTCTTCAGGGCTAAATCTGGAGCCCTGTTGCCATAGTAACCGTGAGTGACAGGGCTTCGCACAGTTCCTGTTCTGGAGGCTTGTGGAAACATTCTTTAGAAATTCAAGTTGTCATTTCTCTTTGATTTCAAGTTTGAATTATGTTGATCTTGTAGATGTTATACGGGGATTTAGAGGTTGCATGTTTGTTCTTTTAACACAGAGATATATGAGAGATAACAACAATATCTGGGCGATCTTAGACCCATTGCTGTGTCCATATAAACCACACGAAAAGAGAAAACGCAGGTTTGGGAACTAACACTCCAAGCAAAGCAGGTGTGAAAACATCCCAAAAGCCCCTCTAAAACCATCAAACAGCCCAGGCTAAGAGATCAACTAAGACCAGCAAACTAGCTTAGTCTGGTTTAAGCTATTTATTTTTAACGGAAGCTCTGATGGAGAAAACTGTCTTTCATCCCTTCAAAAGATCAGAGGCACAATCTGCCGTGCGATGTAAGGACTGGTAGAGGCTTTATCTCATTTCCTGCTCGACCAAAGGCCTGTGTGGGTGTTGGTGGTATCTTTGAAGGAAGTTTTGGTATTTGTCAGGTCTGCGAGCATGTGTGGGCACAGAGATGGTGTTACTGGAGTCATTCTGCTGCTGACTGCTTTTTATGCACTTCCTGACGTCAAGGCCAGCCGTTTCCCCAGTAACACGAGCTCTGCGGTGATTCATATAATCACAGTGAAATTCTTTAAAGTGGGATTTTCTCTTGATGCCAGCTGAGAATTCTGTACAAACCTTTAAAAGAGCCTCCATGAAGAGTGACATATGCAATATAACCAGCTTTGCCAGAACCGGCCTGTTATTATAGGCTTAGAATGAGCTAATGTAGATGTTTTTTGACACATAACCAGTGCAACATAAAGCATCCATGACTGTATTTATATGTATAGAGAAGAAAATGTAAGAAAATATATGCAAGTTGCTCCATGTTGATCATGCATACAGTAAGAGTTTAAACTAAAAGTAAAGGAGAGTTAACGTGCATACATGTTAAAGGAATAGTTCACAAAAATGGATCTTTCATCGTTTTTTTTCTTCAGCTGAACACAAGAAGTTATTTTAAGTCATTTTAGTAGTATCAAGTAGTATGCAGGCTCTCTTTGTCTTTGTAATGTAACTGGATGCAGTTCCATTGTTTGAAGCTACCAAAAGCATATACACCTGTCATACATTTAATTCATAAGACTTTAGTCTCGAGTCTTCTGAAGTGAAACAATGGATTTGTGTAAGAAAATTATTCAGCTTTCTAACATTTTTACACTGTGAACATTTACTTTTACAGTGAACTGTTCCTTTAGGTTTTACATCCGATACAGCTGCAGTATCTTTATGGACAATTTCGGCAGCAACAACGTAAAAAAAAGTTTTGGGAAAGTTTCCATACAGGGTTTAAGCCTAGTCCTAGACTAACTTAAATGTTGCACTGATACATAAAAATATATCAGTGTTATTGTTTTGTCTCGAAGTGCACATACTAATGTTTTAAAAACTACTTAAATATCCTAATTTAACTAAGGCTTACTCCTGTCTTAAACTAATGCCTGTTTTGGATACCGCCCTTATATGACCAAAACATTACTTCCAGTAGACCTGTGCAAAGAATCAATAACTGTTGAGTAGTTTTAATTTAATTTAATACAATTAATACATAATAAAATATTAATATAAATGATATAAAATCTAAATATTTATATTATTAGCCACAAGCCAGACCAATAGATGGCGGTAAATAATGACAAACTTTTTATTTTTTGGGTGAACGATCCCTTTAAGACTCCTGGCAGCATGAGGAAAAGCACTGACTCAGTTGTGACACTAATGCAATGAATATTATTAGATTTTTGTGTGGAAGTAGTTTGTAATCTAATGCTTATATTATAGTGTATTATAGCAGGCCTGCTTTTATCCTGTAGACTCTTAATGAGCATTTGCCAAGGTTTTATTACAATTAGATTGTTAGCGTTTCATTTCAACCCTTTCATCTAACCACACATTTAATAACCAAAGCCTTTACTTCTATCCAGTCTGAAACGATCTCTCTTCTGAAAGCCCAGTTCAACTTCTCTTACTTTCAGAGATTCCTATTGATGAGAGTTTGCCCTCAGAGAGCAACACTGAGACAGATGCTTAACCACCCAGGGAGGCGTTGTTAGTGTAATCATGCAAGCTCACACCGGCAGCCTCATTAATTATCTCTGCCAGCTCAAAGAGAAAGTGGCCATCAGAATAGGTGTGTGTGTGTGTGTGTGTGTGTGTGTGTGTGTGTGTGTGTGTGTGTGTGTGTGTGTGTGTGTGTGTGTGTGTGTGTGTGTGTGTGTGTGTGTGTGTGTGTGTGTGTGTGTGTGTGTGTGTGTATCGATCCGTGCACACAGGAGGCATATGCTGACAAACTAGAGGTGTATGACACCGCGTTACCTCTGACCCCACAGGTCCCCCAAGACGAGTGGGGGGGCTTTCCGTTGGGGAAAGACGAGGATATCCCATGCAGACGCATGCGCAGCGGCAGCTACGTAAAAGCCATGGCGGAGGATGACAGCGGAGACTCGGACGGCAGCCCTAAACCCTCGCCCAAGATGCAGGCGCGACGAGCCAGCTACCTCAAAGCCACCCAGCCATCATTGACGGAGATGACCACTCTAAAGTAAGAGTTTTAATATTAGTGTCGTGTGTCTGACGTGTAAAACTTTAAGGTTGTATCTGGACCACTCAAGACGGTCATGGTGTCACAGCATCTTTTGTCATGTGTTATGCAGGCAGCAATACATTTGTTTAAGAATGCATAAATTGGTAACTAAATAGAACCTTTAATAAAAAAATATTGTAGTTAAAGGTTAGTTTTATGTTTTATATTTAAGTAGTTATAAATAGTTATATGGATAGTTGACAAATAAACCACACGTCCAATTGTGTGACAGCATGAATTTTAGAAAAATAAAAATGAAAAATGTTTTCACATTTTTTTGCTGTCACACCATAGGACACATGGCACACTGCCAAATGCATAAATGACATGGTACGGTTTATTTGTCAACCACCCAAATATTACATAGATGTAAGGGATAGTGTACAGGCAGACGGTTGTTATCATGGAATAAGCCCCGACAGGGGGGTCTTGTATAACACTGAACGTGTTTATTCGTGATAACAGCCGGCTGTCTGTACATTATCTTGATTATTACACGGCTACTTACCTCATAAAACCCTTTTCCTTTTTGGGTTTTTTAAGTAAGTCACGGCTTTCAAATGCCAGGAACAGGCCATTTGGTTTACTCATTTGTAAATATGATGTCATATATATTGCAAAAGTATTGGGTCACCCTATCTAATAAACAGGTTTGATGACTTTCCATGAATACAAAGTTTAATGCTGCAACATATCATGATATTCTATGGAATTGTGTGCTTCTAATAGTTTTTTTCTTTGAATCTCAAGTAATAATTTATATTATGTATTATTTAAAACACATGTCAAAGCATTAAAATGCTTGAGGTTGGCAAGCACATTCCTATCCAAGCCTGGCATCTCTTAAGGTTGACTGTGCGCTTTAGCCACGTAACAGTCTTCCAGCTGGCCCATCGACCACTCATGGCTCCCAATCTTGTGCCTGCCCAGTGCCCATTTCAAAACATAACATGGCAATTATGTACATAGACACATTTCTCATCTTTGGCACCTGTGCCAGTGTGCAGATCTGTTACCATGTAGCTTCAGAGAGTGAGGAGTTTATTAACCATCTATCTATGTTATCTGCTTTGTACCGTTAATCTCCCTGAGGCACAGATGTTTTTCTCCATTGTTTTTCATTTTCTTCTGCAGTTTTTATGATAAGACATGTCAATCTAGTCTGCCTTTTTAGTCATTTGTCAGTTGCTTGTGCTGCTCATGATAAATTAATTTTCTTAACAATGTAAGAAAAGTCCAGATTGTCTTGTACTTTTCGCTGTTCTTGTTGTTCTTATATTCCTTTTTTTGTGTTCACAGTGACTACTGTACTATATGTGTTTAAACCAAATTTCTATTTAAGCAAATTAATCAATTTCCCTACATTTTTATTTAAAATGTTATTTTGTTTAAACTAGCTTTGTTAAGAAAGGATTAGGTTTAAGAACATAAATGCAATGTTAAAATGGCTTTTAAGGCTAGTACACAATGCTCTTTCAAATAAATAACTAGACAATCCTTGCAGAATCAAAAACTCACTGTCCTATAAAATAAATCGAGCTAGACACAATGGATTTTATAGATACAGTATGAAGTAATAATTTAAAGTTCAGAAATAATATTTTCCATCACTATACATCTTCCAACTGGACAATCGTGCCAATTACTATGACCCCTTACTTCATGTAGTTGACAGTAGGTATTTGATCTCTTAAGTATAAAGAACACAAATAAGAATAGAGTATTTTACATTTTAAGGTAAACATTTTGAATTATTATTATTATTATTAGTAGTAGTAGTAGTAGTAGTAGTAGTAGTAGTACCTGTAATAATAATATTATTATTATTATTAAAGCAGCACTATGGAACATCTGTCCACGGTTGCCCCATGTGGTTGATAAGCACAATTTTCTGTTTTCAGTGTCGTAAATACTGTCGCAAAGCTTCCCGTGTTCAGCTCAATACTCGTGAACTTGTTTACAAAGCGGACGGAACCGGCAAAAGCAGCAATGTCTTTTGAAAATGATGTTGACCGATCAGGTCTTCATTTACAAGCATTACACACATTTGTGACGATGCAAGACATGCTACCTATAGAGACCGACAAAATTATTTTATCTATTGCCTACCTTACGGTTTTAAATTGTAAACTAGTAGTGCGCCTATGAACAACCTGAAAACAGCCTATTAACAAAAGTGCAGGAAAGTAAAATTAAGTGTAAACATAACACTTAAAAATCCAGCAGCAGGAAGGCTAGGTCTTTGTCTGTTTTGCAACCCTTTGCCTCATATTACACTGCTTCGTCTTATTGTTGGCTGTTGGCTAACTTCACCCAGACTATGAGTAAAACAAGTGACGTATGCCGCAAAGCAGGTCGATGGCTGGGGATGGGCGGGGCTTGGTGTACCTACCCAAACACCAAAGTTACAGAGTCTGGTTTTGGCCACCAGGAGCCTGCTCCGGTAAGATTCGTCCTGTTAAGAGTCGTTCTACCACTCAAAGAATTTTAGAGACATTATTTTAAGGTACATAGTGCTGCTTTAATATGAAGTAATTTTGCATCCTAAAAATCTCCCTGTCCTGCTTCCCCATGAGCATTTGACTCCTGGTAATGCAGGTTTCTCCAGTATTGCTGAATAATGAGCGGTTCAGCCAAGGTTAAGCGTTGTGCTAATTACCCACCTGACATACGACATGGAGCATCTAGCACTTGCATGACAAAAACTGCTGTAGGTATGTCCATACAGAACCAACACGGATAAATTGACGGGGGCGAGATTAGACAGTCACACAGACGTGCATCCCTCAATGGAGATATCAGTCAGTGTCTCCACGGTAACACACCACCATTATATCTGCTGGCCAGGAGCAGAGTATGGGTTTAATTAAAAATGTAATATATGCCAAGCCATTGCTGTGAAAAAGGTACAAGTGATTACTCAAATTAGCCCTGGGACTTGCTAAAAACTGCAGCTCTTTTATCATAAAACACATTCCCACTATCATGTCTCTGTCAACTTTGGCCTTGTAAGCAGCTGGAAGTCATCACCTGTAAAACAGTGTTTATTGATTTTACAGTTTCACCTGAAAGCTTTAATATACAGTATGAATGCATTATTCTGCTGTTTAATAGCCGGCACATTGAGGCACATGTGAGTACAGCGCGTACGAACGGGGGCTAGTCTACGTTTAGGTAAGTCACTGTGGGGTTGCCATAGTAACAGATTTGTGCTGTAATACATCTAAAGATGGCTCAAATGGTCTGTAGGTGGGCTGAGGTCATTAAATCAATCATATGTACTTCTCATTATTGTATCCGCTCGAATTTCTCGCATCTATCCCGAGTCCGATATGTAACGAGAAGTGAATATTTTTTACATCGTGAAAAAGAAGCGCTAACCCGTCAGCGCTGCGTGTTACTTGACAGACAGTGTAATTTATTTGGATCAAATGGAGATTTGTATCTGCTCAAGCTCAACAAAAGTGCTCTGAGACCCCGAAGGATTGGAGGATTTGCAGAATTGTAAATTTGTAATACTGCTTTGGCATTATAAAAACTCATAAATATTTCATCTTGTGAAATTTCCTCAATCCTCCGTTTTGCCGGTTTTATCTGTTTGTTGCAGAAAAAGCTTAAAGAGCCACTATTACATCAGCACGTGCTGGAGATGTGTGTTTGCTTCAACACCATCACATTCCAGTAAACCAACTAAATCCATTATTATAGATTAAGGGGACGAGGCTTCTTGCCTTTAACTGGGTTTGTTTATGGTAATTAAAAAAATGTATGCTTTTACTGTCTGTATTTATAGAGCATGTACCACATTAAAGAGATTTCACCCAAAAATGGAAATTCTGTCATTATTCTCAAGTCTGTATGGCTTTCTTTCTTCTGCGGAACACAAAAAAATGATATTTTGAAGAATGTTCAAACTTCCATTGTATGAACACATAACCACTGAAACATTTCTCAAAATATCATCTTTTGAAAAGTCAAAAGCATGTTTTGGACAACATTAGAGTGAGTGAATAAATAGATATTTTTGGGTGAACTATCCCCATTACTTAGAAGTTTATCTACTGCTTATTTCATAACTCAGGAAGCTGAATAACTCTTTTCACAGTTCTCTCTCTTTGTGAAGCATCAGCACAGACCGTCTAAGATGCCTTGGGGAGCTGTCAGTGCAGCCAAAGGTACACAAGCCTCAGCACTGTGCTGCGATTGGTCGACGTAATTAACAACCACACAGCGGACCAATTCGTCGAGGCGACCTCAGCAGTGATGCGAAAACGTACACGCTTATTCCACAACGATGACATCATGCATAACTGATTTCCCAAAGCCAGGTCTCCTCTGGGGGGATATTCCACCCCCAAGAGCTTCCTGTGAAGTGTTCTGCTCTCCAGCAGGATAGGGAAGTGCCCTGGGGCTTTTTGGACTTTGCTCAGTGTGTGTTCATTTACTGTATGTATGTGTGAAGACATGCAGATGGAAGCTGGTAGATGTATGCCAGTGCTGGAGTTTTCACTGGCTGTACTGCTGAAGTTGCAGCAGTAGATATGAGGTGACTCTCCATCAGCGGTGTCAGTGCACGTGTGCTGTGCCGCGTGGGCGGCCTTAAGTGAGTTTAGCTGTTTTCTTTAGAGCTTGTGTGCTGCACTGCACTTCTTTAAGTGTGTCCTGATGGAGGCTTTTGTATGTCCATTTAAAGACTCACATTCATAATTTAGACTCATATACACCTGTCACCCAGGTTGATTTGCTCAGGAAACTGAAAAAAAACTTGAAATGGAATAGAATTGAATTTATGATTTATTAAAATTGGCCTTTTCAATTTCATTCCATTCAATACAACTTACCTCATATTTATGATTTATCAATTACTTTCTATACAAAATATTATTGTATACATTTTTTTTATTTTTGTACAATATAATAATATTGTTAAATTAACCAAATCTATTAGTTACATCTCATAGATTAGCAATAGCTTTTCATCATTTACTCATCCTCTTGTCATTCCCTGTATGACATTTTTCTTCTGCAGAACACAAAAGAAGATATTTTGAAGAATGTTGCTAACCAAACAACATTAGCCTCCATTGACTTTGTGTCTATAAAATATAAAATAAAAGTCAGTTTGGTCCCCAATGGGTGCCATCATTATTTGGTTTTTTTGGTGAACTATCCCTTTAAGAGAATAAGGGATCCAGTATCTAAATAGTTTCCCCCAATGCTTTTGTAAGGATGCGAACATATCGTGTTGTTTTTTCTTTGGCTCATAGGTTCACCACTTTTCCACTAAACTTTCCCCCCTACAAAAATAAATATCTACAATCTCTTTCATCCACAGGATCTCCCAAGAGCATTCTCCAAAGCTTCAGATCCGGAGTCACAGCTACTTGCGGGCGGTGAGTGAAGTTTCCATCAATAGGAGCCTGGACACCCTGGACCCCAAAACTCTGCTAGCCTCTCCCCAATACCGCTCACGCAACGAGAGCTACATGAGGGCTATGAGCACCATCAGCCAGGTTTGTTCCCCCCTACCTCCCTCACAACACCATCTTGGTACCCGCTCACAGCGGGATGCAGGGGAGGAAGGTTAAAACCAGTACAGATTAGTCGAAAATCATAAAACTAATCTGCGATTCATCCACTGGTGAGATGAATTTGAGCCATCATCATAACCATCACAGCTGTATTCGGCATGTCCTACCAACTGACATCCCTCCATTTCATGGACATTTTTTATCCTTAGGACAAATGTCGCATCTCTAAGCATTCATTTGTCATGATAATTGCAAAGTGGCAGACTTGGCATTATTGTAATTTGCTTCTCGAATCAGCTTTAGGATGACATAATTCTGCATCAAAATTGTTAGTTGTTTAATACAGTTTATTTCATTTGTTATATTTTCCCTTCAGGCATCATAAACACATCTATTTTACGTAAAGAGCATGTTAAATGACACGTGACTAATAAAGTTATCACCTGTAAATAAAACTGTGGCCTGCCTAGCTCTTATGTGTGAGTTTCAAACTCTAGGGCCTGTTTAAAACACATTGCCTATCCCTTCCACAATCCCCTTTTTCAAGTCTTATCTTCCTCCTCTGTCCTCCTCCCTCCACTGTTTTTGTTACAATTAACAGTCCAGCCGTACTGAACATGTTGATCCTAGCGCTGTCTCACCATCCTGCACTATGTCTGTAAACTCCAATTCCACAAATCCTTCTTGCTGGTTTGGTGTTCACCTTCATTTACTCTGCGTAAAGCTTTCCTCCAAGCCTGCAGTGTTTCTTTTTTTATCTCTTCCTCCTCTTGCCGCTGCGTTTGTGGTTCTAACTTGCTCCTAATGACTTCTTTGCGGTCTCTGGCTCCTCCCCTTTGATATATATATATATATATATATATATAAGCCCTTGATTTCAGTTCTATTTCAGTTGAAGCTCATGGAGAGATGATACCCACCCTTTTCTCAGAACTCCTCACTGACCTGTCATATTTCTCTCACTCTTCTTTTCTGTTCTTTTTCTTGTTTTTCTTCTGTCCGTCTTGTGGCTGTTCCCTGCAGGTGAGTGAGGTAGAGGTCAATGGGCAGATCGAGGCCGTGTGCGAGGCCGTGTTCAGTGAAATGGAGTCGCAGGCGGTGGATGCCCTGGACTTGCCAATGCCCGGGTGCTTCCGCATGAGGAGTCACAGTTACGTGCGTGCCATGGACCAGGGCTGCTCGCAGGATGACGAGGGGCCTTTGCTACCAGCCTCCCCACCACGGACCACCACTACTGTCAGAACAATACAGAGCAGCACAGGTCAGCCTACACCACTATATGTATGTTATGTGTAGTGCACGTATGAGATTAGCAGCTCTCTCTACCAGTATGTGAAACTTAAATTTAATGTTTGAAGGAGGCTGGCAGTGGAAGAATCGATATTCATTTGTTGTTTTTTCAGTGGGTCACAACATGATTATCCTCAGAAGCCCAGACAGGATGTGTTTGATTTGCTGTTTATTAGTCCCATGAGGTGATAACAGCAGTGATGGGGAAACTGAATGATTGAGTGAAGTTACAAGTTATTCAGTTTATTGAAATGTGATGTATAGAAAAATAAGTAAATCAGTGTGTTTGTTTGTGTGCATGTGTGTGTTTAGCTATGATTTGTGCGGGCCAGATTGTTCTGACTAACATAGTGTTAGGTTAACTTGATATAAAATTAATGGAAGTCTATGTAATGTCTCGACTAGTATATTAAAACAAACATATCTGTGTGTGCGTGCGTGGGTTGCCAGATCTGCTTAACAAAACCAGCACCTGGGGCCTATCAATACTAGTCTAAACTATGACCCCAGCCCAAATACCAAAACCAAACGTATGTCACTCTCATACCTAAAATACATACACTCTTAAAATAAAGGTGCTTCACAAAGGCATAGAAGAACAATTTTGTCTGAATAGTAGAAAACCCTTCAACACCTTTTTTCGCCACAAAGAACCGTAAAACAGAAAAGTTTAGGTTTTAAAAAGGTTCTTTATGGGACAATTTAGACAAAAAGGTTGATCATGATTTCTCCTTTATTTTTAAGAGCATTCAGACTATTAAATGGTAAGAAAGAGATGGTTCTTTAAAGAATCTTTGACTGAATGGTTCTTTGTGGAATCAAAAATGATTCTTCTGTGGCATAGCTGTGAAAAACATTTTGTAGCACCTTTATTTTAAAAGTTTATTTTAGTCACTGTTATGCACAATTCCTTTTAGAAAATCACTGTATGTTATTAAGCATAAACAACTTCATTTTCCTTAAGAATGACATCTGATAAGAACAATTCACCTTTAGCTTAAAAAACAACTGGCGAAACAGTTTGAAAGTCGTCCACCTGGCAACCCTGATGTGAGTCCAACAAAGAGAATATATTTAACAAAATATTGCTTACAAACATGACTGCTAATACATGCCCATTTTCTTTGTATTTGAAGAAACTGCTAAAACATGTTTACACTAAGATTTCAAAATGCAACAGCTGTATTACCGAGTCTGATTGTGAGATTTCAAGTGACCAACAGCGCTCCAGATGTCAGACAGGGTGTGTGAACTCAGTGTGACCTGTGTGCGCTTTAGCTCTTAGGTTTTCTTTCAAACCCCAGCCATCACTAATTCACCCCCAGCATCAAAACCCTGCTTGATTTCATCACAGCTGACACACAGAGCTTTCTGTGCACTACTGAACTAAACCACACTGGCGTGGTCAAACCCATTGGTGAAGTACTGTAAGCTTGCCCTGTGTAAATTGTAGTAATTTGTCAACTTTGATGGAATTATCCAATGAGAATTTGCTGCAGAATGACATTTGAATTTCACTGAATCTGGGTGCTTGATGTGTTAAAGCTTTATTGAAAGTTGCATTTCTACTGCATGGTGCTGTTTAGACAGTCATGCAAATGCATCTCTCTCTGGACTAATGAAGATTTGAGTGCTGTTATTTCCTGCTATTCTCTGAATGCCTGAGGCAGGATTGGAACATATGGACACCAGCCTTTGTGCATCTATGGGGAAAAGACAGCTGTCTGAGTGGGAGGAGAAATTAGCCAAGGAAGAAAGTGAAGAAATATTAAAAAAAATAGTATTTTGAATTTTGAACTTTTAGGGTCTCAGGGCAGATTTATTTATTTTATTTATTGAATGCAAGTACATGTTTTTCAATCTCTGAGTCACTAGCTATGTTTTCATCACCCTGTTTTTATGTGCATTGTAAAGTATTACATCAGAAACAAACGATGGAAATGGCAAATTTGAAAAACATCCTTTAATTCGCAAGGTTTTTTGGCTCGCTCGAAGTAGTTTTTGACTTGTGCGACAAAGAGTTCATGCAAATTATGGGAGATGAAAACACATTTGCTGAACAAGTCTGATCATAGCGAACATAAAATCCATGTCTTTGCCAGCAAAGATTTGCTTCACATTGGAAACTCAGCTATTGCTTCAGCTATTGCACCAAACTTCTATTATAGATACAGTAGGATCACAAAACAAGTAGGCAGTGAAAATGTATGGGTTAGTATCAATGATATAACACTATTGCTCTATAGTAAAAAGTATTGCCTATAATGGAAAAAAACAGGTATCATTGCATTGTTTTTTCACATACTTTATTACAAGCAAGTGATAAAGAACACAGTTTGTAGATATTCTTGAGGCATGATACAGAAACCTATTGTGAAGCTATGAAGCCAGATGCTAAAGCGATGTGTAATGTTGCTCATTAGGGACGGCGTGTTCCTTCACACAGAAGATGATAAAGACATGGGCTACACCTGCCTGCTGGAGACAGATAAGGCCTGGAAGTGCTCTGGAATTGATAGCTGCCATTTTCTTGCCTTGTTTGAACTTCTCACGCAGACAAAGCTCAGAAGGGAGCAGCAGTCTGATGTGACGACTTGGCTGGTGTCACTCTGGCAAAGGATGTGACAGATGTGACCTGACCTCCTCTCTTAGCCTGACATTGAATCGAGAATTGGTATGCGTTTGAGTGTTTGGTGCCTGTTAGGTTCAGATCCATTGCGTATCTGACACCAGCGTGATCATGCTTTTGCACGTATGGGATGCTTACAGTATTAGTACCAATGTGAGGTTTGATATACATCTGACAGTGATGTGTGAAAGTGAAAGCCACAAGCTCTTTCCGAAGTCGTCCCTTCCAGATGTCCTCACCATGGAGACCCGGCACGAATTATGGGATGCCTAATTGAGAAAGCTGTCATGGCTGACATTGAGAGGGCACCTACCTTCCCTCCATCCTCTTCAGAACACCACTGTGTGTTCAGACTAACAGAGCTGCACCATCTGCCTGGTAAACAGCAGGCTCTTATCACACCATGCAACGTTTCTGCTGCCTTTGGGGTAGTGCACGAAGTCTTTGATGTTGAGTGTAGCAAAGTTTGTTTTTGTTGCTTTTTTGTTTACATTTAGATGTTGTGCGGAAGCTGTTTTATGTTTATTTTATCAGAATTATTTGCAGTCATCTATAAATTGTTAATGGCTCGGCATTGCTCTGTAATCTTTCAATGTAACTAATCAACAAGCTGTTAGCACGCAGTATCTCATTTTCACCACATGGGGCAGACATGAGTTAAAAACAGTAAGGCCAAGCTTCTCTCTTAAATGGGAATTCTTGCTTTTTTTATGCATCATCATGTCATTCCAAAACTGTATGACTTTCCTTCTTCTGTGAAACACAAAAGATGATACTTTAAAGAATGTTGATAACAACATTGGCCCCCATTTACATTTACATTTATGCATTTGGCAGACGCTTTTATCCAAAGCGACTTACATTACATTGTACTATACATTTGTACATTTTGTATAGTAAGCAAGTGGGGGTTAGGTGCCTTGCTCAAGGGCACCTCAGCTGTTACCCACCAGCCCTGAGAATCGAACCAGCAACCTTCTGATCATGAGTCCAACTCTCTAACCACTGGGCCACGACTGCCCCTAATGACTCAAAATATCAACTTTTATGTTCTGCAGAAGAAAAAAGTCATACGGGTTCGGAATGATATGAGAGTTAGTAAATGATGAAAGAATGTTTATTTTTCAAAAACATGCTTACAAAAACAAAATATTTTTGTGACCATCCAGTTGTATTTTTATAAATTAAAAAGCATTTCAGTGTTGCAGAAGACTGGGCAGCATTTGAACTCGAGACCACAAACTCGGGCCATGACCCGCTGAAAAATGCTGCCTTTGCAGGCAGTATACCGAGGTAGGAGGGCATTGTCACGGTTTCCCCATAAAGGGCACAAAAATACAAGGCCAAATTTAACAGAGGCAAAAGTAAGTCTGTAAATCTGTCACATGACTGAATATTTACTCAAAAAAATCATTTAAATTTTAGTCAGTAGCCCAAAAATATAACATTCATAAAAAATTAGCCAAAAATTATCATCTTCATCCCAAAAGGGAAAGAAAATGTACATTAATAAAATTGCAATAAAGGAAAAATAGTCAAAAAATATACTAAGAGGACAAAAAACATCCCAAAAATCAGATTTCGAAACAAAAAAAGCAAAAACCACCAACTTTACAAGTAAATATCTGTAGCCCTAGGGCCACCTCTACCCAACAGCAAACAATCAAAGACGTCCCCCATTTACAAAGACACACACACACACACACTTATACTGGCGGCCAGCGCCATGTCCCCATGGGGAGAGACCTACACCTATGCAACATTTCACACCCTTTTCTAGAAATATCAATTTCTAAGTAAACATTTCATAAACAAGCAATACTCCATTGTCTTATGCAGAGGGAGAGAGATATACAAATTTCGAAGTAATGAAAAGGGAGAATTACAAGGGAGACCATTACAAATGGTACTGTCCTTTAAATGGAGGCCAAAAACTCCCTCCATTGTTTTACAAACAGTGTTGCAGGACAACAGGTATTTGACAGTTTTATTAAGAACAGTAAACACATAACTTGTGTCAATGTGTATATGCATAAATGCATGCGTGTGTTTAAATGCCCAACGTACAACAAAATGAACTGTGTGGTCACTGTGTAGTCATTCCGTGACCATCAAAGCATGTTACAACCAATGCTTGCGCAGCATCCTGTCTACTTAGATGCCTTCATCTCCTCTGTTTTCAAGAGGAGCATAGATATTTCCTTGCTGTGGAACAACAATGCAGGTCTTTTCCACAGGGGTCACTGAATTTTTTCAGGGCAGCTTAGCCTCGGTTAGTTTTGCTCTGAATGTGTGTTTACACAGCAGTGTTCTACTCTTTCAGAAACCTCAAATATTAATGCGAGCCTGAGCTCTAAAGAGTGAGTGGAGGTTTCCGACCCCCAACAGGCAGAGAGAAACCTTGGGGGGGGCGTTAGTATAGCAGCCGGGGGTCAGACGTTGACAGGCGAGCTGTTGTAGTGCTGAGCGTTTGTTTACACAATGTTGTGCCGCTTTGTAAGGCTGGCTGCACGATGATGCTCAAAGTGTGACGACCCTCAGGCATAAACTGCAAAATCCTCCCACTGTCTCTAAAGTCCCGGCCCTGCAGCGCCTATCATTTAGACTCACAGTCAAAGGATGCAGGTTTTTTTAGAGCTGTCCTCAATCCACGTACCCCAGCTTCCACCGCCGGGACTGATAATCGATGTTGCGCGTGTGCGTGAGAGCAAAGACCGGAGGAGGAGATCTATGCAGAAGGCACACTTTAAAATGTGTGGAATGAAGCGGGATGTTTCTTAAATCAGAACTAAATGAATGGGCAGCGTTTCAGCAAGTCTATCCGCCTGTCTATTGATTTTCAGTACGGAGCGGAGGCTGTGGGAAATCTTGTGCAGGGATATACGCAGTGCTGCTTCATTTGCAAGATAAGGACTGAATGGAGAAACAATACAGAGATTTCGTGTTTGTGAAATACCGTCATGGGATGTTCAGGTGGTTCTGCCCAAAATCTCAGTAAGAACCTAGTATGAAAGAAATATAGCTGATAATTTGTCTGTTTCTTTGTAAACAGACCTCACATAGGCAGCATTAAACATGAAACTCGGAGTGTGCGTAGGGATTTTTGTGTGCCTGTGTGTGTGTGTGTTTGTGTGTGTGTGTGTGTGTGTGTGTGTGTGTGTGTGTGTGTGTGTGTGTGTGTGTGTGTGTGTGTGTGTGTGTGTGTGTGTGTGTGTTTGTGTGAGAGAGTGGGGTGAAGTGTGATTGTACATGACGTGCATGTAATACTGGTACAGACTGAGCTTGGGGCTGAGATATGGATGGGATAGTATTGCTGCTGCAGAAGGGCCGTCACAGTCACTCTTAGTTGAGGCCTGACTCTCTCACACACACACACACACACACAATACACACTCAGACACTTTCACAAGTACAGCAGTGGGAAGCAGCATTTATCGGTGGGAGCTGTGACGATGCTGCCACATTATTCCACATTCTCAAACTGGAGAGCATGCAAGCTCCTTGGCTTTGTCAGCTTCTTGTTATCTGCCTTGGCTGAGGAAATGATTCTCTATTCTTTGCCTTTTTATTTCTTTTGTCATTACAAGTATTTTGCTGACAATGTGATCGGGAGAGGATTTACAGTGCAAATACCTTTACATATTCATACATTCAGTAAAGGTTGTTTTTAGGTTGCCAATGCAAAGCACAAGAGCAGTTTCTTTAACCTCTTCAGCTCTGGTGCATATTTTGCATTGATTTTAAAAGAGTGCACTACATTATGTTTTGATTCATGTCTGCCACTGTTTGTGTCATGGGTTTGTCCAGTAGAAGTCAACTTTAACCTTTTATCCACAAACTGTAATCAATCGATGACCAACTGGGCACAGTTGTTGTTGTACAGTCATTATATAAAAACTGCCCATCATTATTGCTTTTAGTATGTCACTTTGCTCAGGGGCGGATCCACGCAAGCCACCAGAAGTGTGCGCGGTACTCACTCTTTGGATGGCACTTGACCTTTCTTTCTTGTGTATTTTTGTGTGTCAGACAGCTAGCATTTATTGCTTCTTGTAGGACAGAAAAACAGCAAGCTCTCTCCTTTTCATCTCATCTGGGAAGAATTAGACAGCATTAAACACTTTGACAGCTTTAGATGTGGTAATAAAAGCCATCGATTCCCGCTCAGACCGGATGGATTCTTTATGGTCTTAAAAATCATTTAGGATTATGCTGATTAGTCAAGCCCATGTGATTTTTGTCCTTGAAAAGATCCGACATTAGAAGATCTTAAGTCCATTCAATATGCATGTGGATGCTTGCAATTATAAATGGAAAATGTAATTCATTACAATTTTTCAGTTTGACTAAAAGACTATTAGCCTGAGGGACTGACAGTTCATACTGTCATTTTGTCATGTGAAACACCTCTGTCAGCTTTTTAAGAACACAAACGTGCGCAGAATGTTGTGTCATTGTAGCCGAGATGAGATGCTGGACTGGAATTGATTTGTCTGGGGCTTTTCTTGATAACCGTATCATTTACCTTTGACTCTGTGAGCTCAGGGTCAGTACACAGCAGACACAATAGATCTTTTATCAGCGACGGCAGGTCATACATTCACTTTCACACACAGTTTACAGTAATACAGTAATACAGTGAGGTAGCTGGCAGTAACCGGGTGGGAAGGAAAATCTGCTACTGTTATCTTATGCTTATAGTGAACATTAATGTCATCATAAACTAGGGGCCAGATTTACTAACAGCTTTCGGCAGCGCAAATGTCTCTTTTAGCATAAAAAAACTACTGTCGGTATTTACAAAATACACGCAGTGAGAATTAGCGTTGAAAAGTGTGGGGACAGCTGTTTTTGCGACTGACCTTATTGCATATGCATTTGTAGGAGTTTCCTGTTCAGACGCAAACTTAATGGGAGGACATTATTTAAATGAATCACGCAACAGGATTTACTAAGGTTTGCGCTCGTCATTGCACTAGTATTTCTGGCTTTATTTAATAAAAAATTTGCGCTGCTCTTGGTATTTTGTTGGTCATTATGGCCTGTGTTTTTTAACGTGCGCCGTTAGTAAATCACCTGCAGAAATGTGCCCTGTTTAGTAAATCTTGCCCTAGGTCTTCTATGAAAATCAAACAAATGAGGTACTGTATATTCAGAAGCATTAAACGCATTTGGTTACACTTTATTTTAAGGTGTCCGTGTTACAGTGTACTTATACATTTAAATACTGAGTAATAATAATTAACTACATATACTTACTATAGGGTTAAGGTTAGGATGAGGGTGGGGTTTTAGGTAAGTTGCATGTAATTATGCCTAATTTATAATAAATACTATAGTATGTACATGTAATGTGTAACAAGGGCACCGTAAAATAAAGTGTTTCACATTTTAATTCAGGTGTCTGATTCAACAAATAACAACAATTAAGTATATATATTAAAATAGTCTAATTTTATGCAGGTGCCTGATTCAACAAATAACAATTAAGTATAATATATATATATATATATATATATATAATATTAAATTATTACATTTATTTAAAAATTATATTTTTAAATTACAAAGCATTTCAATAATAAAAAATGTAAAAATGTAATTTAATGAAAACATGAGGTTTTAAAAGTTAAAGTGGCAGTTTACCCCAAAAATAAAAATATTTTCATCATGTACTCACCCTTATGTTGTTCCAAACTCGTATGACTTTCTTTCTTCTGCAGAACACAAAAGAAGATATTTTGAAGAATGTCAGTAACTAAACATCCCATTAACTTCCACTGTATAGACACAAAACCACTGTGACATTTCTCAAAATATCTTCTCGTGTTCCACAGAGGAAAGTGTCAAATACAAAATCTCAGATTTTGAAGGTGTTTTATTCGGCTTTTTCTGATGAAGCATGGGAATGCATTGCCATGAGCAGTGTCTATATGTGTGTTTACACTGCAAATTTGCAGGAGTGCTAACCCTTCCCTTACATTTACATTTTAGTCATTTAGCTGACACTTTCCATTAGTACAGATGTGAAATTGAGAAAATAGAAAGGGAAGTTTGCAGGTTTTCCTTTTGACAGAAGTTCCCCAGGTGGTTCTTGTCAATCCAAAAAGACGGATCAAAAAGATAACCTACGATTACAGTATGTTTTTTCATGGGCGTCGGAATCAGTAGGTTCCCCCCCAAAAAAAAATGATAGAAACAATGCAACTTTGCCAGCACCTTCTGTGGTATGGTGTGGTAAGATAAGTAAATTTGACGCTATATCGACGCAAGTTCCAATCCGCCTTTTGCCGAACTTGCACTAATACATTTTCATATCACATATCCGTTCGTACAGGCATTTATTTTAAACACTGAAAATATTTGGGAAAAAAGTGTATGGTAAGGTTAGGGCTTGTAGGAAGGTATTTATTGTCCCAATTAGTTGGCATACATTTAATAATTTATACTTTTACTCTGTTATTGTTGTATAATGTATAATGTACAACAATACTTTGTTTAGCTTGCTGTGTCTAAATGGATTTAAGGAAGCAGCATTTTGGAAGTCAAGGCTGTAGCTAAAGTGCGGAATGGAGTTTAATTTATTAGGCATATCCCTCAAGTGGAATGGATTTGACTGACAACGCTCTGAAAAGTGAATGACATATGCGCTAAATGTAAGTGGGTCCAATGTCTTAAAAAGTACAATACAATGGTTCCGACGTTTTTTTCTTTTCTTATTAAGCACAGTTGCATACAGTAATAAATGATCTGGACAATACTTTGCACATGGCACTATAGCAGCTAAATGAAACTATTACCATAGAATTAAAAATGTGCAATGTATATTTAATACAGGAACCGACCAATTAGAAACATCTGGGCTGCTGAGCTCCGCCCATGTAACCCTTGTTTTGTTTGAATTGCCATTCTTTATTCTAGTTCTATATGTTGAGTTTATAATCCAGTCTATGCTTACAAATTGGCTTATATCAGAATGACCCCTCTTAGCATGTTATTGTGGTGTCAACTATTAGGATGCTTTCGAAAAATAATTGGCGAACACTCCTGTGAACATCTGTTTCTGTGCGACAACAGCAAACACCAAAAAACAAAGATGCAATCAACAGCCTCGCTGGTAATTACATTAAAACAATCGCGGCTTACAACAATGCAGCTTTCGCTGATCATCCGTATCGCGACAAACCCAGGTGGACCATGAAGAGAGAAAGCCGATTGGAGAGGGAGGGGGTGAAATTAGACGCGTGTAACAAAAATCTCCAGAGCTGTGACAACATCTGATCTACAGGCCGTACACACTAGAGCTCAAGGAGCAGGAGTTTGTCCTGAACTTACCAGCTGTCTTGGGTAAAGTGGCTCTCATAGGCTCAACAAGACTACAACGAACAATTTGTTTTGGCTGCAGAGTCTTTGCACAGTGAGGAATGTTTGTATGTAAATAAATGAGCGTGAGATGGGGAGATTATAAGTGTTGTAGCAGTTGTCTGTGTACTGTATATACACACTTTGATACAGTGTAGCTCAGAGGGATGAACTTGCCTATTTTAACACATGCTGAGGGTTTATTGGTGCAAATAGGAACAGGCACCTTGCCAGAGAAAGTGTTATAGGCTGAATGGAGCTAGAACTATAATGTATTTTATAATGTAAAACATAGCAGTTTGGTTAACCAGGTGACCAAAAGTAAAGAGAAACATGGTATAGCGTTATTTCAATTTGATTATATAATTATTATTTTTTTACTTTTACAATGCAATGCCAAAATATGACAATCCATGGTATGCTGTCTAAGTAAAGAGAAGTCATGTGTGGAGAGAAAAGGCAAAGAGTGGGAGAGACAGAAATGAGAGAGCGACAACAACAGCCGTTCTCTGTCTCACTTTGACATGCACCCCTTGTGGGCGATGATGCTTTACAGAATACAAAATGAGAATATAGCCTATGGCTTGCTCACCCAAACGTCTCCACAGTTTATCTCACAGCACACACACCTCTATCTGCAGCCATTGGTAGATTAGTGAGTTAATGTTTAGTCCAGGATGTGACGCTTGTTTGGCTGTTTGAAGTGAAGTGCTGGAGGTGGTGAGTCAAGCATTGTGTCAGGCAGTAGCACTTGAAGATAACACTTTCAATGTCAACAGATGGGATTCTTTTGAAAGTATTTTAATGATTGCATATTTATCCTTGTGCTTGGTAAAAGAAGCTTTTTAAAGATTCAGTTCACAAAGCATTGCATATTACACCATGGTGGCCCCTGCTGGTCGTGTCTTATTGTAAAATGATTTAAAGTGTAAGTAAATTATCATTTTTTATCATTTTTTGTTTATTAAAAACTGCAAACTTAATACTGTAATAACCTTTCCTTTAAGCGCTTATTTGATTTGCTAAAAGATGCCGAATTTGTACATTTCTTATCATAAATCGATAGAATATCATTGCGGTCTCAATTTGATGTTATTATTTTTGTCATGTTATATTTTGGGAGGAATTTGGGACCTGCGTGGTGGCAAAAAATGACAAAGGACCTTTAGATTTGTGCTATATGGGCTATCGGCATAGACATCGGTTAGATATTATTAATATATTTTATGTTTCAATGGTTTACATTTAGGCCTGTAGCAGACACGTTCATCCAAAGCGACTTACAAGAGAGAGGAAACCAACAATTAATCATAAAAAGACGGTAGTACAAAAAGTTATATAATGCTTTGTGGCGTTTCAACAATGTACAGTAAGACAATACCTTTTGAGGGAGGGAGAACATTCCCTTCTATCATGTTCCTATCAAGTATTCACTGAAAAGCTGTATTTTAGCTATTTATATTGTGAGTAGTCTAAAGGATTAAAGGCATAGTTCACCCAAAAATGTTAATTCTGTCATCATTTACTCACCCTCTTGTCTTTTCAAACCTGTAGGACTTCCTTTCATCTGCAGAACACAAAAGAAGATATTTTGAAGAATGTTGGTAACCAAAAACCATTGGCCCTCATTGACTTCTATTGTATGGACACAAAACCAGTGCAAGTCAATGGGTACCGCCATTGTTTGTTACCAACGATCTTCAAAATATCTTCATTAAATGCACTTTCCAAGTCACCTCGGATAAAAGTCTCTGCCAAATGCTATGGGAATATACTGCAGGTAAACCGGTAAAAATTGTATTGTCATCGTCTTCACTGTTTCACATACAGTTGTTGAAACATGAAGAATTTGCTGTTCAATCTGTGGATTCTGTCGAGCATTTGAGCTTGACCTGAACAAGTTTCAGAGATAAAGCTCATGCAGAGCCATGGTTTGTGAAAGGGCTTTTTTGTATCCATGTCTGAATCATCATCTGTTCTGACTCTTGCATCTTATTCCCTTTTGTTTCCAATACAATATTTATTGCCCAAAGGCTTAGCTGTCTGTGTTTTTCAAAACCCCAACATCCCAGCAAACAGATTAGATTTTTTATTGATGTAATGGCAACTTCACAGAATTTACTTTCACATGAATCACCAGCATTCTCCGGTTTGCTTGTACACTGCTGCACCCAATTTTGCATAGGATGAACAAAGCATTCAAAACTCATACAACGCACACTTTTCCGGTGTCATGTTAATGTGGCACATGAAGTCCACGAGTGTTGATTTCATCTACTGTATATATTCTAATCTACTCCTCGTCATTTTTCTGCCTACAGTGTCATCATGTATCACAACCTACAAAAAGACTCCTCCGCCGGTACCTCCTCGCACCTCCACCAAGCCCTTCATCTCCATCACGGCCCAGAGCAGCACAGAGTCAGCGCAGGATGCTTACATGGACGGTCCTGGGACGAGGGGCGAGCCAGTTCTCCACTCCGGTCTGAGCAATTCCACCGAGAGCATTGACAGCATGAAAGCCTTGACGGCAGCCATCGAGGCGGCCAATGCTCAGATTCACGGCCCTGCCAGTCAGCACGTCAGTAACAGCACGGTCACCATCAGCACTAGCCCCTCCTCACCGTTGCCCATGCCTCTGCCCATACCCATCTCTATACCAGCTGTTGAAGACATCCGCAGGGATGTGCTCAGGAAGAGCAGGTGCCTTTCCATTGGCATCCAGGTGAGTGAGACAGCTTTCAGATGTCGGGCGGAAGATTTATAAAATGAATGTAAAACAAGAGATATGAGGTATTAGGTCTGTTTTTTTTATCTCTGGTGTAACATCACTGCAGGCCAGAAGAATGAAATCTATTGCATTTATTAAAATTATGACAGTTGTGTGTATATATAAGGTTTCACAGATGGGATGTACATATATATACTGGTCTTAATATTTTTGCATATAAACCAACACAGGGTTAGTTGGAGATATGTTTATTCCTTCTTGAGGAAGATAATAAGATTAGATTAGATTCAACTTTTTTTGTCATTACACATGTACAAGTACAAGGCAACAAAATGCAGTTTAGGTCTAACCAGAAGTGCAACAGCAGCAAGTGCAGGATATACAGTGGTTGCATAAGTTACATAAATAAATCAATATTATAGAAGTAATTTACAGATGGATATGTACTATGAACATAATATACAGATGGCTATTACTAAAAACAGAGATTTACAGATGGAAATGTACTATGAATATAATATACAGATGGCTATTACTATAAACAGAAATTAACAGATGGATATATACTATGAACATAATATACAGATGTCTATTACTATAGACAGAGATTTACAGATGGATGTATACAATGATAAGTTAGGCTATGGTGAGCAGCAGTGCAATGGATATAGAGTAGTGCAAATAAATTATGGACAGAAGCTATCTAAGTAACAGTGCAATGGAAGAAGTTATTGCATATTCAGTTAAAGTGTAGGAATGCAAGATGCATAGTAAACAGTCGGTACAGTAAATGGACAGTTGGCAGTGCAAATGAGCAGTCTGGTGTTGCAGATTAACATAAATGTTATGTATAGACAGTCCAAGTGTGCAATGAGGGGGGAGAGAAGAGTGTAGCAGTATATGAGGGGCAGTGGGATCAGCGAGGGGCAGAGTTCAATAAAGAGACAGCTCTGGGAAAAAATCTGTTCTTCAGTCTGCTGGTCCTGGTCCGGAGACACCTGAAACGCCTGCCGGAGGGCAGGAGAGAAAACACTCTCAGTATGCAGGTGGCTGGTTTATAATGTAATGTATTTTAACAGGTGGATGGGCCTGAGGATCAGGAAATGGAGGACCCGTCTAAATTCCAGTCAGTTGGGATTCAGGTTGAAGAGCAGCATGGGTGAGTCTGCACATGTGTTTCTCTTCAAAACAGCTGCTTCATGTGAGGACAAATAGCAGCAGAGGTCTTACACTGCAACTATCAAACACATCTGATGCATTAAAGTTAAGGATTAATATTTCACTTTATTAAACTTGCAGGATAAAGGAACCAGTGTTTGAAGCGGGCACTTTATGGCTCTTTTTCAAAACTGCTTAGATAAACATTATACTTTAAATTGTATTATGAGGTATAATAGGTGTGCTTATGTGAAAGCCAGCCTTAGGGAATGTTTACACAGAGAGCATATTTGCATGCAAAAAATAGAAGATGCAATGGTTAGGAATGAACACGAGGGTCTTGAGATGCGCTTTGGCCAATTTCAAATGACAAAAGCTCACAGCATTAGCAATTTATATTAATATGTTATTGTATGATAATTGTATTAAATAAATTTGTCGCATTTAAGTTTAGCCAAGTAACGGTTCTTCTACTGGTAACCCAAAATAATACTGACTAGACATACTTTTAACTTGCTAGCTAATGTCATTTACTTGTTATTTCTTGTTATCAGAAATAATCTGCAGGGACTCTATTCTTTGCACATGTGTACCGGAAGTTAAGTTTGGGCCACAAAAGCGTGCCTGCGCAGTAACGTTTGTGTATGTTGTTGCTTTGAAACTGTCTATAGAAAGAGTTGCTGCTATCAAAGATATCTGATATATTATATATATTCTTTTATTCAAATGCTTTAATAGTTCAACAATGTTTCTTATATAAATGCAAGGAATTGTAAATAGCTGCATGATTTAAATCACCTTTGCTATTTGATGTGATGTCATTTGTGTGCCGTTTAAACTGCAGTTATGAAGTATGCACTTACAAAGAACAGCTAAAATCGGTTATTTACATGGTTCAGATGCTGTCTATGTAGAAGCTGGCACTTCTACAGGTAGGCAGTACACAGGAAATCAGCTTGTGTTTTGAGACAAAGCTGTGACTTTTGTTTATGGCACATCTAGTGCCAAGTTGTGTATTTTGTTTTTCAGAACAGCGGTCTCGAGAGTTCTGGTGCTCTTGGACGACTACCAATGTTTCGTGTGCTCATGGCATAATTAAACAAAACACCGGCTCCATCTTGTATTGTTTTTCTTACAAAGTGTAGAAAGTGAGCTGCTCAAAGCCCTTGTGTAACATTCATTCTTTTCCTTCTCTTCCCCCGTACATCTCAGTCACCGACGGTTCACACGTTCCAACAGCGTGACGGCAGCAGTGCAGGCCGATCTGGACACTCCAGACTACACACCAGCCGACTCTCCTGTCACAGATTTCCCCTCCTCGGGCTGCATGTCACGGCAATACTCGCGTGACGCCGCCACTTCCACCGTCAGCATCCAGGGCTCAGGGAATCACTATCACGCCTGCACGTCAGATGACTACGAGGACGTCGGATTCGACCCCTCCATCTTGCCCCCGCCTGATCCGTGGATTGACAGCGTTACGGAAGACCCCCTGGAGGTCGTTGGCCGCTCGGTTTGTCAACGTGACGGCCGCTGGTTCCTCAAGCTTCTGCAGGCAGAAACCGAGCGTATGGAGGGCTGGTGCAGGCAGATGGAACATGACGAGAAGGAAAACAAGCTTCCGGATGATAGTGCGTAACTGATTTACCCATAATGCCACAGGGATCGCATGCACAAAATAAAGAGGCGTTTTGGTTTCTCGTCATACATCTTCAATAGAAATTTAAATGATCTTTTTTTTATCTTCAATCCACATTGTCCTAGAATAAAAAGTAAAAAGTCATCCGTTTAAGTCTTCTGCCCCCTGCTGGACATCCTAGTAAACAAATTATTTGCCTGAAATCTTGTCACTGTTCATATTGAAAGAAGCGTGATGATAATCACAATGAAGCTCAATTTTTTTTGCTTTTAAACCTATGAAGACTCCAGTGTTTCTGCTCCAGAGCTCCAGCTGAGAGCAGTGGGATGTGCTGGGTGTATTTAATGCTCATGTGTTTGTGTGTTGTTCAGTCCTCGGGAAGATCCGCAGTGCAGTGGGAAGCGCACAGCTGCTTATGTCTCAGAAATTCCAGCAGTTTAGAGAGCTGTGTGAGGAAAATTTGGTGAGTAGTGCTAACAATACCAACAATTATGGAAATTACCTTTTTACATTTATGTATTCTATCCAAAGCCACCAGCAGGTACATTTGATCAATTTGTGTGTACCCTGGGAATCTTAGCCATGAGGTTAGCGCTGTTAATGTAATGCTCAACGAATTGTACTGCAGGAACAATGTGAGCTATAGCAAATAATACAAATAATCATGAATTTGATAGTAGATTTGGAACTGTTGGTATTTTTATCAGCACCTTTCAATATCATACCATCTCTAGGGTCAAACAGACTTAAAAGAAGAAATCAGTCTTGAAGATCACACCAGCACTGGTTTTGTTTTGGCTTCTCCTTACAGCAAAAGATGCTGATGTGCTGGTGTCACCACTAGGCTTGCTACCTAAACTTCAGAGCTTCCCAAACTTTAAAGGTGTAAGGCCTCCAAAAACACACCAGTCCCCCCTTTATGTAGTAGTAACAAAAATGTGGATTATTAGAATACAGTATAGATTAAAATGATCAACATTTATTACAAGTTTGTATGAGAGTAAGTGAAGTATGTGCACAACCACAAAATGTGCAAATTACAGATGGTTTTATTGGATGCACACGCTTGGCCCGAAGTTAACTTCTTGTCTGTGTTTGTTGTGTCTGTCTAGTGGCTAATGATATAACTATTTATATTTTATTAATATTAATTTATATTAACATTTTATTGTTTAATAATTCTATTAAATAAACAATTTGTTGAATGGGTTGTGTAACTTTGTCGCATTTAAGTTTTGTCAAGTAACGCTTCTTCTACTAGTAACCCAAAATAATATGTCCAACGACCCAAAGCTTATGTCGCTTGTTTGTTATCAGAAATAATCTGCAGGGATTCTATTCTTTGCGGATGTGTACCAGAAGTTAAGTTGAGGCCACAAAAGCGTGCATGCGGAGTAATGTTGTTTATAATGTAAACATTCTTTTTACAAATATATTTTTTATGAATTCTGCATAATTTTTTACATTGTGACATATTAACTTTTTTGTTTTTAATTGAACATTTTAAAATGTGATTTACCCATGCCACTGCCCCCTGCAATGCAATACCGCTACAGCCCACCAGGGGGCGGTGGTTCACAGTTTGGGAAGCACTGATCTTCAGTTTAATCAGTATAATACACTTCAACCAGCTACACCAAAAAGATACTTGACCAGTAATGATTTCTTAAAGCAACAGTTCACCCAAAAATGAAAATTCTGTCTTCATACTCACACTCAAGTTGTTCCAAATCTGAATGCATTTCTTTGTTCTGATTAATACAGAGAAATTTGGAAGAATGCTTGTAACCAAACAGTTCTTGGCCACCATTGACTACTATAGTTGGAAAAATTGCTTTAGAAATTTCTTTGTTCTGTTGAACAAAAATAAGATATTTTGAAGAATGTAGGAAAGCAAACAGGTCTGGGGCGCTTTTTCCTACTATGGTAGTCAATGTGGCCAAGAACTGTTTGGTTACAAGCATTCTTCCAAATTTCTCTGTATTAATCAGAACAAAGAAATTTTACAGATTTGGAACAACTCAAATGTGAGTAAATAATGACAGAATTTTCATTTTTGATCTGAAAATTTTAGAAAAATGGCTAAATCATGGTAAAAGATGCCGGTTTAGTGTTTTCACCGGGGTTTGCACAAAGTTGGAACCAAGCTCTTGCTTGTACAAATTTGTTTGTAGACAAGTGACATGCTGGAATGATCAAAATTCAGTTATTTCACATAAGGAGAACTAGGGGGTTAACATCCTTTGAATTCTAACAGGTATTACCCTGTCAATTTCTATCGAGGCAGTACCTTACACATACAAGAACATCAGTATAATCCTTCTCTCTTGCGCTCTTGTTCCGTCTCTTTTACCTGTTTTGGTTCAACAGAACCTGAACACTCACCCACGTCCAGTGGCTCAGGATCTTGCAGGATTCTGGGATATGCTCCAGCTGTCCATTGAGAATATCAGCCTGAAGTTTGATGAGCTGCACCAGCTCAAAGCCAACAACTGGAGACCTCTCGACCCCCCTGAGAGAAAGGTATAACAAACTTGCAGGATCAGTTTGGCATCTTGATATGAAGAAGCAGTGGGAGCAACCGTCATCAGTACAAAAGAAACCATGTCTTTTATCATTCATTTGCATGATCTGTTGCTTTTGTAGTGCTTTGCATTCAGTGGTGGGGACTTGCAACACCAAATTTCCAAAACCCACACTTAGGAAAGTAACAGAAAGCTAGCATGCTGAGAGCTCATTGAATCGAAAAAAGGTTGTAAATTTGTCCCCTAAAGTGTCGCTTTTGCCTCCATGTGCTTTTTGTATCGTACCGCTGTTGTGCCGTAAAGCAAGACTGTGAACGTTGCTCTCGATCATTCTTAATTTCCTGACATCCTCTCCATGTTTGTTTTGTTTGTTTGTTCGACAGTGAGCGGTTTTCAGAAGTCATTCCATCTGGCACGCACCATGGGGGCGCCGGCCCCCAACCTCTCACCCCCGCCGGGCCGCTCTCTTACCGCACGCAGTCGGCCGCGCAAGCGCTAGCGCCAGCCGCGGCTGGCTTTAGCGCTGTCTGTGTGCAGGTGTGCCATATCGCTGTCTCCACCCGTTTCTCCGCCCGCCGCGGCGGCTAACTGACTGTTTGTCGTCCCTGTTCAGGAGAGAAGGCTGCCTCCCCCAGTGCCAAAGAAACCCCCGAAAGGCCACCCTCCTCTGGCCAGGGACCGCTCGCTGGAGAGCACAGAGAAGCAGCGTCAGGAGGCTCGCAAGCGCTTGATGGCAGCCAAGCGAGCCGCTTCTGTGCGCCAGAACTCGGCCACAGAGAGCGCAGACAGCATCGAGATCTATATACCCGAGGCCCAGACCAGACTATGAAACTGCCAGACACACGAAAACACACTCGTACACAACTTGAGGAGCACAACGCATCACACTGATATATACAGTATTTGCCTACTGTAGGAGCAACATACACCAGCGCCATGATAGAACAGAAGTACAAATTCGATCTTTCATTACTTACATCATATTACGATGACCCCAAGCCATTCACATGCACACACATGCTATTTGGAGCTCGGTCACTTTATATACAGTATAGTGCTTTTTTCGCAAATATCTCTCTCTCTCTCTCTCTCTCTCTCTCTCTCTCTCTCTATATATATATATATATATATATATATATACAGTATATATGAAATATACACACACAGATGCACATATGTGTATACTGACCTCTCTGAGAGCCATTGGTTAACCTTCGCTCACCATGTGGATAAACGTGGGCATATACACGAATATATACTTTATCATGAAACTTGCGTGAAACAAATAATCATGCGTATTCACTCCGAATGACGGGCTGGGTGTTTGTATTATAATCTGTTTTTTCTTAAAGGAGCGTTATAGCAGGTTTAATGTCTCGCTTCACCAGTCTTTCCCATTTGTCTCTCTCACATTCTGTCTTAAGCCTACGATCTGAAGTGACCATAGTGAATTATGTTCCTAGACATGTGAAGTAGGTACACTTCAGTAGAAACCCTCCTTCTCAGTAGTGCCATCTAGCAAACGCTGTATCCAGTTTGCAGTAGTATCAATCTGTTTTTCAGTATCGTTTCTTTAGCAGAGCAAATTTCCTTTTTTTATTTTCTGCCCCCTCTTTTCCTCTCTTTTTTATTAACTGTAACACAATTGGGAAAATATGACCACGTTACAGGGTATTTTGAGCTAAAAGCAATACGCGTTTCAAATTAATGTGAAACTACATTTCTTTAAATGTAGTGATTCTGTAAATGCTGATTCATTGATGATGAAAAGATGCCTTCACTATCCTGTAGCCTGTTCTGTTTGGTTTCATTCTGATGCTTACTATTGTGAACGCTTATCGATGGCCACTCTTGAGGAATTGGTCTTATTTTTCAATCTCTTTAGTCATATGTGGAACATTATTACGCCCATTATATTCTTTAGCGCATAATATACGAATAAACCTACTTATCAATTTTTATAATATAGATTTGGGGCCTTTTGTGGATTTTTATGTAGACTAGTAGTGGAACTCTAATGAAATAAATACAGTATATATAATAAAAGGGGAATTCTAATAAAATGCAAGATTTTCATCATTGTTCACACGATTATGTCTTTCCAGTAGCAATTTCAGTGACTTATATTTTAATGTGTTTTAATACTGTGTTGTGGCACAGGGGGAGTAATTTTTGTAAGCTTTGTGCTCAAAGGGGCTGTGACTCTGAGAGGACCATGTGACTCACTGTCAGGTGAGCTAAACTAGCGTTAAACTCTCAGGAAAAGACAGCGAAATAGTGAGTGCAGCAAAATCAGGGTCTCCCAGTGGTAATGTTTAATGCGTTTATTTGTGAGCGTGTTTGCGTGTAAAGTGCACACAGGTGTGTTTTAAAGAATGTATGTATCTCTATGGTAAATAGGTATGCGTGGCTTCTGTGCGTGAACCTGTGTGCATACTGTATGTGGATGTGTGCGTTTATAAAAGTGCTTCCTGATTTCCTTGGTTAACACAATCTTAGAATTGGTTTGTTTTTTTGGATGAAGTTTAGTAGCCTCATGAACTTGTGTACAGTATCAAAGCCCCTTGTTCTTATTTTGGTCTATATTGTTTGTACAAGAAAACAATGATGAGGATGTTCCTGTAAGCATGCAGACACAATATGAGTCCTATAGATATTTATCTGATTTATACTATTATTTATTTTATTTATGTACTTATTTATTTGTCTAACTATTTCAGATTTATTTTATACAGATTTTATTGTTTTGTGATCTGTCATGCCACCCTCATATTGTGAATATGTTGTACTGTATGTATAAACATTATATGTGCATACATACGATGAACAAAGAATAAATTCTTGAAACTTTTTGGTCTTTAAATTACAAAATGTATGAGGATTCAACGCCTTAACTACTTTTAAACAAAGAGTTTAAGTAATAAACATCCGTATAAAATCACGAGGTAAAATATTACAGTATTACAGTTGAAGAGGCACCCAATGAACAAAATAATATGTCGAACAATAATACGTCACTCAATACCATCATATTTTCTTGTAAACATTTGTTTCATAAAAATGTTAAATGTGTCTGTCAACCACCAGAGGGACTATGTTATGTTTTAAGCGCCACACAATTTTTCCCTATATAAATCTGACGGATAGGAACGATGTCATACAATCAAATCAATGGAAGTTATATTTCAATGTAACTTGACTTGTTCGTGTAATACTGCACTATTCTTTTCCAACGCTAGGCGTCTCTGAGGATCCAGTCACAGAGCACCTGTTACTCTAATGCACCTAAGCCCACCTCACCTCCCATACGTCTGTGCTTTTACACATTAGTAGCCAAAATTGATGTCCAACTTTGGAACATTTACGTCTTCGCACTTTATTTAAATATATTATTAAAGATGTAATAATATTGTGTATGCGTGTTGCATAGTTACGCTTGGAATGTAAACTGAAGCTCAGCTTTGAAAATAATTTAAAATACATTTGCAAACAATTACACACAGTTTAGTCAAGTTTAGACCCATGGCTGTTTTAGTCAAAAGCAAATGCATATTTATGCAGGTAAATATGATCAAGAAAGCCTGTAAAAAAATCTACATTGTTAAGTCTTTGGATCTTTTCTTGAAAAATGTTACAAAAATCTATCATTGGAGAATTAGAATCATAAATAGGGGGATTGAAATATATGTGATTTTCTCTAATACACATTGCTCATAAGTATTCATGCCATTTTACAACTTCTTATTTTTTGCCATGGTAACAACTCTGCGTCTTCACTTGCCTAATACGTTTAGAGAACATCTGACAAGAGATTGAGATCATTCATTCATAGAATATTGCTCCAGACCCTTCAGATTTCCAGCTCCGTGTTGTTGCTTTTCTTCAGTTCTCTCCGCTCATTTCCTACAGGGTTCGGGTCTGGAAAGCGGGATGGTCATTGCAGAAGCTTAGTTTTGTTATGTATTTGGTGTTTGTTTATAGATTTTTGGAAGATCCAAACGTGCCCCATTATGTGACTCCTAGCAGTTACAGTCAGGTTTTTATTTTTTATCTGTTGATATTTGCTAGAATGATGCCATCTATCTCAACAAGATATCCGGGATGAATATCTTAACCATACATTTTTTTCCTCATTTTTACATACTCCTCATATGTTGATCTAACCTGCGTGGGATTTAAAAACAAATAAAAATATGACGAACATTCATAACTTTTGGCCACTACTGCACATACACTTCTTATGATGATAGATACAACATAGCAAATGTGTCTGTACAACGTGCTTTAGAAATGTTCTCTGTTTCCCAAAAGCATGGTAACAAAACTAAGTGCATTGTAAGAATGCAGTTTTACACCTCAGCTTAATGTTATGTTGCTGACTCAAATATCAGCATCCTTTTATTTATTATGAATCTGAAAAATATAAATGCACAAATCAAAGACACCGATTTATATATATGGTGCAAAGTGGTGGAATGATCATTACTTAAGTAAATTAGATGAAATTGGAGATGTTAAAATTGTGGATATGTTATATTAAAAATGTTTTGTGCACAGATGTCCCTCTTACTTTCTGACACCCGGGCGCAACAAATGGAAAGAACAATTAAACTGGCAGTGGCGCTCCCCAACCTGAAAATAAATGTAACTTCTATCAAAAACTCTCTGTGTTGGGAAATGCTAAGAAATATGACAAGTAATGCATCCCTGGGGGAAAAATGTCCATAACCGACTGTCTACATGATTGCTTCCCTTTACTTAAATTCAAGAATCCTGAGAAAAGCAACCTCCAATGACGTTTGGAATGCATTTATCAAAACATATACATATTTTTAAGTTTGTAATGTATGTCCAAAAAAACATAATTTATTTAGAATGTTTTGCATGTTACAACTTTGTAATATGCCGTATAGAGAAAATACAGGGAAATGAACAAAAAAGATTTTTGTTTTTGTTTTTTAATAAAAATTTATTAGGTTTATTGTGTTATTTTGTGTTAAAACATTAATGCGGCATTTTAGTGCGCCTTTCTATGTAGCCTACTTCAGTATTCTGCGGGCACACCTGAATACACGTGATAAATGAGCTTTTCTGAAACACTAATTATAATTATTATGTTTATGTATAACTATAATATATTTACAATGTTTAATAATAGCCTAATATTTCTATTCCATAATGTTTAATAATCCATACAGTGTGCATGCGATTTCTATGTTTGGCAGCATTTTTCCATTTCTCATGGAAGCAACAATCACCACTGCCACATTAAACACTTTTTAATGATAAAATAAAGGGATTTTAAAATTACACTCATATCTTGCATTCTGTACGTATAGTAAAACGATGAGAAATTAGAAAAGGATTAATGAATGTCTAGGAGCATAGGGCGCATGATGATGAAACCCCTCCACCCCCCGCGTTCTGTTTTGCCAAAGGTTTATTTGCTAGACGCCACTGAGGAAAACACCTCACTAATCTGAAACAGCCTGGGGGTAGCCATATTTTCAGATTAACACAGGACAAATCAATTAGTCTGTGTAATGAATCAATAATCGTAATCTCATAGAGAAAAAACGTAATAATAACATAACAGTTTTATAGGTGCTGTTTACGCATTTGAGAGGATTAGGAATTACAAGACTATCGTTTATTTTCGTTTTCAACAACATGTCCATCGAAACCGACATGAAACTTTCATATGTAAAACATGAAAGTTCTTTAAAGTTAACCTATTTGAGTAGTCACAGTTTAAGCATTTCCATTCGATTGTCACTCTTACAGTGGGTGTATTAAGATGCTGAATGTGACACGTCTTATTTTTGCTGACCTTTCTTAAACATTGCGGAACAATAAATCCTCGTGGGACGTGAGCACTTTATTTGTTCTGAATGCAGGAATCTCTCCACACCCCACGACTACTCTTCTAATTTGTCTGGCAAGCTGGAGGACGGGCGCTCGGTGCGCGGTGGCTGCTCCTGTTGCTCTGGCGCATGTGGCTGGATTCCCAGGGATCCCCAGTGTTCTGCAGCTTGCGCCTCTAACAATCTATGACCCTTCAAAGAGGCCGTGAAAACGCACGGCTCCTGTCGTCAATGGTTGTCTACCAGTCATCCTTTTTGAATACCAGGTCAATAAATGTAAGAGTATCAACAATGAAAGCCACTTGACAGGCGCGTCGACAAAGTGTGGTGCCTTTTATCGTTTTATGTTATCCACACACACGAGAATAGTAAACACTGTGTGTCTATTGTTTCAAAAATTATTGACTTTGTCGTTGAAGTCCGGAAAATAGCTTTTTTAATGACCCACAGAGTGCTTTTGCAAACAGGAAGTCGAGTCAAAAATCATGTCCTCCAAAACATAAGCGACTCAACAGGATTGGAACACCTTGAAACCCTCAGACGTTGTTAAGTAGCCCATTTACTGTCATTGATTCATTCATTTAATCTTCCCTTAATCTAATCCTTTCTCTAATCCTGTTTGATCCGAGACTAAACGGATTACCAACATTTGTCAACTGAATTCAAATCTTTTTCTTTATTTTAATTTACAAATGTTTTTCTATGACCATTTTATATAATTAATAATATTATATGGTTAATGCTTTTTTATTCACTACAGAAAATAGCTAACGTATCATTATGTTTAACATTTTTTCTAATAATCTGTTTACTATATAAACCATTTTTAAGCGTCAGTTCGTCATCTAGCCTTTAGCCTTACTGGCCTCACGAACTGTAATGCACCATGACCTCTGAAATAAGACGTCTCATTTATAATGCTCATCGTTGCAATGTCTGTTCAGAAAATCCATGTGTTGCTATTCCCATGCCAGCTCAAGGTCTGCATCGGCCGCGGCCTCTGAGATATGTGACATTGCTTAATTGACAGCGCAAAGGTGACGGTCACGGTCCTGTCTGTGCTTAATTGGTAAATGACCCGCTTTGCTAAACAACCGGTGGGTGCTCAGGTGCCACTTGTGCCTCGCCACGGTGGACTACAGGTGCAGCACTTGAACATTTAAATGTATGCACTTGAATTTGAACTGTGAAGTGACATTGGCGAGGAATTTTATCTAATCTGATTAATAAAAACATTATATTTACGCACATGTTGAATTTAATAAAACATTTCTGGAGACGACACAGGCAAGGATGTTTGCTCCGTAAAACGTTCCCAAGTAATAAATCGTTTACAGCGCTCCTGCTACAAAGAGAAACACATTTATCACATAAAACTCGTTTCTTTTTTACTTTTGTAAATGCGTGTTTTAGCATACAAGCTGGCTGCTGTCCTCATTCACTGCCGGCAGTGGGTCTCTTTGAGCGGAGAGCGCGCAAGTGGTGCGATTCCCACGAATTGTCCCTCGCGTTGCAGCTTGCAGCAGGGTGCAACAACCATACACTCACCAGACCCTTTCTCCCCTTCACTAACAAAGTGACCCCCTCCATCTTTATTTGAATAGCGGAGAATAAGGGTTGTTTATAGGCTCCAACCAGTTAGCATCTCAGGTACCAGCATAATTTGTTGTGAGGTGTCTTACAAAACTCCCTATTGGCGACAACTGTGAGGCACACTGCTATTAATGCCAGTACCAGCCCCCTACATAATAAACCCATACCCGCTGCCTGTCGTTTTGCCACTGGTATATTAATTCTTGTTTGTTATTCAAGGACTTGTTTAATGATTTGTTGTGTGTAAAGGAAAACGTTAAAGCACTGCTTTTATTTATATGACGAAACACTTTTCTTGAACATCTGTGGCAATCTGCCAGTCAAGCGTGTGCAGCCCTGAAACATGTCACATGAACTTAACAGTATTTCATCCTTTATTTAAATAAATCTAATGAAATTAGTTTAATAATACGACTATTAATAAAATGTTGTTGAAAATAATAGCGCACTAAATGTTTAAATAACGCTAAAATATAGACAGTATTTTAAATGATCTGCAAGTATTGTTTTCGAGGATATTATCATTATTTTAAGCACATTATAAATTAGATGGCTTTACGTTGTGGTTTAATAGCAACATCTACATTTATTAAAATAAATATTTTTAAACATTGCTCAATTGTTTAATATAAAGCTGCTTAGAACAACACACAAGAACATTTCCAGATAATCATTTTTTTTATAATAATAATACGATCTGCGAGTTTTGCATTATGGCTTGCAAAGCCACCTGTTAGAAACATCAGCAAAACATTACAATGGATCGAGGCTACACACAAAATTTTATTATTTATTTATTTTTGGTACCAAAGTTTACTCTTTTTCTTACTCTGATAATGTCTCTTAATTTTTTGATGATTTTTTAAATGAAGTTTAGTTTTATTTATTCCTTTATCTGTTTATTTAACCAAGGTGTTTCTTTCCTCTTGTCTTACGTAGCCTATTGTCACAGACAAGTCGTTTAGGGCGTCTATATGGGATGTTCTTATTGAAAGCTGAAAACGCCCCCGCTTCACCACTGAAGTTCTCGGGTTTTTCTTGCGATTGTTTCCCGAACAGGCGAGTGTCCACTGCTTTGATACAAACGTGCGGACAGGCATCCTAAAGCCGTGATTGATGAGAGACCTATTCTTTAGCCTTTCTCCCTCTTAAATGACAGCGCCTTTCACTGACATCACTCATACACAAATGTTTGTGCTGTATTGTATAGACCTCGTGGACAGCCAATGGGGCTTTAACATAGCTGCACGTCTTGATAATTAAGAGCTCGAGGGAAGGGGCTGCGCCGCACGCGAATGGTGAGCATTGAATGGAAGACATGGTTACCTGCTTTAAGAGGAGCCTCAAGGTGACAGGGTCAACAGGACCTTCCTCCTGACCCCTTAATTACACGTGATAACTGTGCACTTTGTACACTCGTTGTTAATGGTAGGAAGACAAACGGAAAGATAATGCCAACGTTTGTCAGTCATTAAGGCTGAGGGTGCATGTCTCCTTTAATGACCCTGGTGTTAACTGTCTGCTCAAAATCGGAGATGCAATTCCCAAGATACCTGGATAAATGATGATGGCATGCAACCTGTATGTCTAAATCGGTAGGCCTATGTCTAACTATCAGTGCATGGCCGTTTTATAATGATGCGTAATACGCACATTTGCGACAACTTACTACTATTACAATCTTGTCACATACTGAAGTCTGACTGGGACACTGAGAGTGGAATGATTTTTCTGATATAGTTGTCAAAATAGGCAGTAAAAAGCACCCCCACGCTTTGTCGACAGTCTAGACCATGTCCCATCTCAGTGTTTTGGGCTGCGTGGGCGTGTACTGGGGGTGGCCTGTAAAGATGCCATGCACTAAGGTGAGCTGCCTCAGCTGCAGGCGCTGGGGGATGCTCGGCGCTGATTGGTTGGCGCTTACGGTCAATGGCACGCGACTATGGATGTAGTTATAAGAGTCCTCGCGTGCCGCCTTTCAAACTGAACCAACTCTTGAGCAACAAGAGGAAAGATCGAAGAGTCGGCGATTGTTGTTACTGGGCAACACCAACACAGCACAAAAAATGGACACTGTGTTGGATCCATTCACAGGCTTAGATTCCTTCTCCTCCCCTTATTTTGACGACGACGACTTCTTCACGGACCAGTCGTCGAGAGACCACTTGGACACGGACGAATTTCTGGACGACGATGTCGATTTTCTCACAACTCAAATCCAAGAGTACTACAAGGACAGTCGGATATCCCATGACGGGGATTACTGTGATGTTGGCAACTTCTCTTTTTCCTCCTCCTCCTCGACTTTCTCGTACGGATGCGCTGACAGCACGTCGGAGCTATCCCCTCACAGAGGAGACGGTCCCTTACTGAAGAGGCGAAGGCGCATGAGATCCGAGGCGGAGATGCAACATTTGCGTCAAGCTGCCAACGTCCGCGAGAGACGGAGGATGCAGTCCATTAACGACGCTTTCGAGGGACTGAGGTCTCACATCCCTACTTTACCATACGAGAAGAGACTTTCAAAAGTTGACACATTACGGCTTGCTATCGGCTATATCAACTTTCTCGCAGAACTTGTACAGTCCGACATGCCCATTCGGAACCCAAACAGTGACACTTTAAACCAGCCTAAAAAAGTCATCATTTGCCACAGAGGAACAAGTATGTATATTTTCACTGTCATTTTGATTAATTAGGGTTATTTCATCATTTATGTATTATTATTATTATTATTATTATTATTATTATTATTATTAAAACATCTCTCGTCTATTTTTCCTAGGATCCCCATCTCCAAATGATCCTGACTACGGGTTGCCTCCTCTCGCCGGTCACTCTCTCTCATGGACTGATGAGAAGCAGCTTAAAGATCAGAACATCATCAGAACAGCGAAAGTTTGGACACCAGAGGACCCACGAAAGTTGCACTTGAAATCATCTATAAACAACATAGAGAATGAACCCCCTTTCAATTTTACCTCCTAGAGCATTGCCATTATTGTGCTACAATAGCATATTTGTGTATACACGTTGTGTACAACTGAATTGTATGGACATATGCCATAATGTTTATTTTTGTTTCTTTGTAATATATTTCTGTGACTGTACTTCAGCTCTTCGGTGAGAAATTGAACATAAAGCCATTGGCAATCATATTATGTCGAATATATTTAATTGTTTTAATTATGCTGTAATATATATTTTTTTTATTTAAAGCGTCTGATTTTTTGTCAAACAAAACATATTTTTATACAAACCAAACCTGTAAAATCGTCTATATTTATATTGATGACTCAATAAATCTGCCTAATGATGACTCACTTTCATGTGTTCGCCTCTTTCCCTGTGCGTGATATAAATCAATTCATAAAATAAATGAACCGGTTTACTTACAGCAAATAAATAAATTATAAATGGTTTCAGACCATATTTTTTAGTTTAAATAAGGTAAAGGTGTGCGTCACAAAAAAATGTATTCAGGCAAACACATTCAGTGACATTTATATATGATTCTAATATTACAATATGAAATAATGATATGCGTAAATAGGACATGCATCTTTCCTCCGTTAAAAGGACTGCACCAGAGTCAAATGGTGCGTTTAACTGTAACTAAAACCCAACTTCTGAATAGACACTCCTATATGAGGTGTGAAGCTTTTGATAAACGATAGAGCAACAGCTGAACGATGTCACGATACATCATTATAGAAATCTGACGGACCCACACTGTGACTGTGACAGTCTGGGTGAAAAAAATAAATAAGTAAAGAGGAGAGGAACGAGTATATTTTAACGTGCGTCTCTAAATTGTTAAAAGAAGCATGACGTTTCCTTGTGCCTTGGGCAGTTGGCCTGGGTACACTGCAGGTGCTCCAAGGCAAAATTTTCCCGTGGTATCCACTTGCGATCCATACCCAGTTGTCCCTACGTCAGCTCTCGCAGTTATTAAGAGGTAGACCAAACACATGGCCATGTCCACATGTCCAATGTAAACGCGCCCAGAGCGCTTGGAGGCTAATATCACGGATGCACTGGGATCACAGGTAATTCTTTAATACTTTAATCGATTATATTTGTGATGTAATGTTTGCACTTAATTGTAGTATTGCGTTATTGACACACTTTAAAAAATGTGTGCAAAGATACAATTAATGGAAACATTAACCACAGCAAAAATAACAGCCTCTATTTTTAGTTTACAACATCTGTATATTCATTATGTGCATATATCTATTTAATATTAGTGTCAGTAATATTTTTCAAATTCTATTGTGCGCGCGCTAATTAATTCAATAAAATCTTAACTGAGCGACATAATCCAACCTTTCCACGTATTAGCGCCTCATTAAACGAGTGGGTTTCGGCTATCCAGGGTGCAGCACTAAAACCATGTAATCTCATTATACTCATTAGAAAGTCAAATGTTACCAAGTCAGACTTAACTAAGATAAAAGACCCCAAACGTCTTATGGCGATTTCAACTTTTTGGCCGTGGTAATGTTTCAATTTGATTAGGGGAGGAGGACAGAGAAAAAAAATCCTAATCGTTGTATTTTGGCACATCATGCTACTGAAAGAGTGTTTTTAAACCAGGCACAGCACAAAACCCTTGAAAGCATCTTTTGGAAGAGCGTCGATGGAGCGGAAGAAAAAGGCTCATGCACTGGAACTTTTGAGGTTTCTGTTTTGTTACTTTGGGGTTTTGGCTTGGCAAAGCTTAAAAGGCAACCATTTATTGGTTGTCAGGTTTATACCCATTATTATGTGCGATGTAACAGCCCGCTACTGTGAATACCCGTAGATTGGAATGTTATAATGTGCACTTTTAATCACGCATTACAAGAATTGAATAAGTTTTACAACAATGCAATATAGACTATGCGCAATTTGGTCAGTTGTGGATAGTTAAAAAAAGTTTAGGATAAAACGTTTTTTCAGTTACATCTGTAAATCAAATTAGGAAATAAATAAACCTCCCAAATTAAGCTTTAAGTTTAACATTTGGTTGTATTTTCTCCGCAAGACCATTTATTTATTTGCCTGTGTGCGCAGAAAAGCAGAAAGCGCAGATATTCTGTCCAAGAAAAGATTTAGGTCTGACGCGTCAGCACCATCAACAACATAGAGTCCCATATGTAGTCTACACCCAATTACCAATGAAAGTTAAATAATTACGTTTGGTTTATAACTATCAATGTCATCTCTTAATATACAATCCGCATTAAGCCTATAAGAGTCTACTGGGAACGACGCTTATCAGGATTCTCACAGATCTAAATCTCATATTAGGATTATCGCCTGCAAAACATGGAGGATAAGACTGAAAATCTTTGAGTCTACCGGATTTTCATTAGTGTACGGTAACAGTGGCATTGGGGTGCCAGCTGCCAGGGTGAACAAACACCGGTTGATTCTCCTTTACCAAATCCCTGATACCCAAACTGTCTAAAGCCTGCTAAATCCCCCATGTCCAAATCGCCTCTGGGGGTATAGTCTACACTATGACCCTCAACGCAACAAACGTATTATTTTATTATTTGTCGAGCATAATAATTGGTAAGGACAACGGAGCACAATCTAACAGGTGCTTGAATCTGGTTGAAAAAGCCGTGCTCACCCCGGGTATGGGGGGGACTATGTTGCCAAAGTGCAGACTGTCCAGGCGCATTTAGTTTTACACGGTGCTGAAGCTCCAGACAATCGAAATGATATCTTTATTGCCAGGGCTATGTCCAAGGCGTTAACATATCCGTCCCTGTCGAGGTTTCCCTCGATGCACCTGGTATTTCAAACTTCTTTTTGTGCGTCTGGGTCCTGGACAGCAGCTGCTTAAAACAAGCAAAGAGGGAGGCCCGTCTCCGTCTACAACGTCTCCAAGACATGTTGGCATGGTTTTCTTGTCTTTAATGTACCGTTACCTTTTGTCTTTACACAATATGGGAACAGTAAAGCATGACGTGTGTTATAATAAAACACATTTTCAATTATGCACCCGGATTTAGGGCTTCTGCGCGAGCCAACAAACAGTATTGTTTTGTCCCACAAGTCCAAAGGCAACAGACGCATTGCTGTGCCTTGATCAACCCATTAAATTTATGTCCACCAATTTTTCACGTACAGAAAAAGGGACTGGAGCGCTGCCTTCTAAGGACATTGATGTGCTTGCCATCACCTGGCGTTTAGAACACAGTTGAATTTAGAGAGGAGGCTAATGTGAGGCGCTTCGTAAAGTGACTCCGTTAACATAAGGCCCTCACCATCCAGCTCCATTGTTTTCTCTTGTTAATAACTCATTACCCGGATTTAACAAATCCTTCATTGCATATGTTTGGTGTCTCCATATTTTGATCCGTACGATTAAGCAGATGTTACGATTGAGAGCTGAAAAGTCCAAGGCTACTCATGTCTGAAAGGAGAAGAGCGGTCTCCGCGCGGGACTAACAAAGAGCCTTGGAGATCTTCAGAGAGACATTTACGACCAAACAGACTTCAACCTGCTCTATTTCAGCCATTGTGTCGTTTTTGAATAATTAAGGTTAATAAGAATAGGTTTGTATACTTTGAATGCCAGGACCACAGGTGCGGGGTGACATGATGAATGATGTGCCTGATTTTTGCCAAGCTTGAGAGCCCTTCTCTTGGACCTTCAAGCTGATGGAAAATATTGTCATTTCTTTAATTCACAGCATTACTTTCATTCAGAACAAAGCCGGGTGATGAAAAGCTTATGTTGTAATGAAACACACTACGTGGTGGCTGCAATGCCTCAGAAAAGAAAGAGCGAGTCAATACCCGGGCGCGCTTTGGTTTGTGCGCACGTAGTCTACTCCATCTAAATCAAATAAAGGGAACCTTTCCAACTTTTAAAAGACCACGTTTTACCTTTATTATGGCCTTTACGCCTGTGTCCATTAAGCATATGGTGCGAAAGCAGCAGCTTTTGTATTGACGAAACCCTCGACACTGCAACCGGTGTCTATTGCGAATCACTTAACTTCCTCGCAGCCAAACGGGATCCAGGGAAACGAGCGCACAAAAGCGCGCACGCGTGCAAGATTTTTAAGAAAAAGAAAATATTGTTCAATTGAGCATTAAAAGAGAGACTGACCCCCTCAGGAAGCTGCCCATTCTCTCTTGTAACAAAAGACGCCAGTTACTTCCAGAATAAATACTGTTATGCCATGACATTGGACCTTGGAAAAAATATGACCGAGGCAAGCTGAGTTTTTGCGCACGGGATGCCCGGGTAACAACAGCAAAATGGGAAGCTGGCAGAGATCGCCTCTTCTGAAGGTGGCCTCCCTCTCTTCACGCCAAAACTTGAATTCACAAAAGACCTCCAGCACAAGACCTTTGTTTGATTTACACTTATTGTTATATTTAACTCACACCATATCTTGTAAAATTTCAATGTAAATACTGGTTCTTTGGATACGCGGCTGATAAAGTGCGTCGTTTCAAATTACATTTCAGTTCATTAAAAATTAAAGTGAGTAATTATGATATACGTTTCTTAAAAATGATCAGCATTACAACAATGAAAGTTAACTATAAACATATAGAGCATACTAAAACATAAAAAATGTATAACACACTTCGACGAATTCCATCTTTAAAGCAACGTTATAAGAAACCATGACACTGACTGGAATGTTACAATTATTATTTTCACAAAGTTTGTCATGATGGTTTATAAACGCTTTAACGTGCAGGTTCTTGTGCAGGCGATTCAACGAATATAGTGGAGGTCTTTGCCTGTCACGGTCAAAGCAAACAATTTGCGCAAAAAGTGCAATGGTCTCACTTTAGCCGTCATGCAACTGTCTGTATAAACTTTGCATTTCGTTAACATACGGCGAAAAGCTGACAAAAGTTCTATAAACCTTAAATTCATAACACAAAGTTCACGACTAGCTACAATAGATGTCTTTGGTGCGTTATAATAACAATTCAGAATGGCCGCTTTACGCCGGGGACAGCTGGCTTTGCTTGGCCATGGAAGCCCATATACCACCCTTGGTGGACCATACACAACGACACTGACCTTACCGCAGGGGAATCCAAAATGTGCCTTTGACTGAATTAGCCTCAAAGACGTCTTGCTATGATCTTTGTTCGCAACAGAAAGGACTGAATATTGTTCTTAATATGAGAGGCATTGTGTCCAGCTTTTGCGTGCCCCATATGAAATATTACTACTCCTTTATTCAAACTCTCGTATTTCAAGGCAGGCATGTAGTTACCGTATGCGGTTTTGTGTCATTGCTAAACTATCCAGACCCTGCCTGTCACTTTATTTCAATGCTTGCATACTTTTATTGATGCTTTTTTTAAACTATGATTTTATTTTCAAATCAAGATAATGCACGAACACGGATGAAAAACCCCAAACAGCGTGAATAAAATTGCAGTAGGCTACACGGTTTGTCTTATATGCAACAGATCTGTGAGCTTTTTATATAAACGGTTATTATTTATTAATAGTTTATCACCCTCAATTTCTAGAAATGAAAATTACTGTTTTGTATTAATTTAAGTAGGCTATTCTACCATAACCGTAACAAGCCATTCTTGTAGACAAGTTGAAGCGCAAATACGCTTCGTTTGATTTATGCATTTTGCTTTGTTTTCATTTTTATTTCCTCACATCAACTTTTATCATTTCTAAACGCAGCCGTTGGTCTTCTACCTACTGTATGAGAAGAGATTTAATAGCTGATCCACTTGAATTCAAACTTTTTACCTTCCGCAAAGACACAGAAAAGTCGGGCTAAAATGTGATAAATTACAAATATGCAAATGTCTTTCAGTGGCGTTGTAAGTGTGTCTATCTGGAAGTGAATGAGGCCTTGCAGTCAGTCTGCGCGCACCCGGGGAGCTCGGGACCCCAGGGCGCGGATCAAAGCGCCCCATTCTTTTCTATCCCCGGTATTCTCGCACAAACGATTTCGATACAATATGTTTCCATGATGCACGTCATGTGCCTGGGACGCAGAACTCGTTGCATCTCAGCTCAATGCGTCGACTGCCTTTTGTTCGGACAGGATGGACTTGAGAGGGATTTTTCCCCCAGTTGCCAGGTTTCTAAAGTGTAAAAGCATGCATCATTTTTCACCAGGTCCCGTTTTAATATTCACAAAAGCGAATCTATGAAACAGACCTTTCACTTGTTCGCTGGCATGAACCTCACCGCTGTCCAACTGATTTCTCCTATTATAAGCGTTTCACAGCAGGGAGGTATTTGCAACACAAATGCAGCTGCAAGTTACTTCGCACAGAAATAGTTTATGGAGAGTAAAGATGTCCAGCTTGATGTCATTAATAAATCATTTCTGCGCAACACAAAAGCACGGACCATATTTATAATGTCTTGCCAATTGGATGGACTTCATCTAAGAATAAAAAGAGAGAATATCTAGTATAAATGAAACGCAAAAAGGATTTTCTAGTTCTATTCGAAACACACTTCTCATAATACAACAAGTCCAGATGATTTAGTTATTTAGAAGTTATTTTATAATTCTGTTTTCTGTTTTTATTTCCCCCCCAGCAACTCAAGCACAGTAAAATGTTAACTTCTACAGTCTGTGCATACGGTAGACATGCAGGTAAAGGTGTAAAACAGTAGCTCAGCACAAGTTAAGAGTGATTGGCTGAAATGGCCTTGGGCCAGAGCTGGGAAAGCTTCCAGGCCAGACTCCCATTAACCCTCTATGGTGAAACTCTGCTGGAATCCAACACACCAGCCATTACCATTCATCCCCCAACTAATGAAAGTAATTAATTTCTGGAGTACAGCTAAAATTCCACTTCGTTGTTTTACAACCTGAGCTTAAAACACTGTGAAAACAGCAAACGTCTTTAGTGCGATACCCCCTCCTGTGATTGTTTTAGCTAGTGATATATATCTGACATCTGATAGTTGTCTCTATGGTTACTAGGCTGCCAGCAGTTTGGACCATGCTGGTTTGTTCAGTAGCACAGCAGTACGGAAAAGTTGTTTTGTGACTTGGCAATGGACCAGTTAGCTGAAGATTACAAGGAATTAGGCCATAATCACATAATCCCTGAGAAAAGGGTCACGGCACAGTGATCACGTTGATCAAGTCATAACCCAATAACCATCCGTTGTACATGACAGATAGTTAAAGGAGAAATTGATAATTGATTCTAAGCTTGTCCCTGTGGGTCAGTGGGGTCTGCTGAGACCAGAGTTTGGAGAACAGCTCCGCAGGGGTTTTCCACAGTCGGACAGCGTTTATATAGAATAGTTTGAGCATAACTCGTAATAGTTGCTAAAGTAGTATAATAAATTCATAAAATCAACGTAGTAAAGTAAATTCATACTTTGTTAAAGCAAGATAACCTATTTGAAACATTAAATCAAAACATGTAAAAGAATTTCTATTTATGTCAACGATTATTCCGTACAGTGTAAAGAAGTGAAATAAAGAAAGAGATGGGGGCAGAGCAAGACTAAAACCAAAATGGGTTTGAGAGCCAAGATCTTATTGTTCAGCGGCACAGCCATTGAGATTGCCTCCAAAGCTTTGCATTCCGCTGGTTTTGTGCCGTATGCGGCATGCGGAAAGCTAAAGACTATTCTTGGAGCGCTCTTTACTGTGGCAGAAGAATGCATACAGTTACTCATGTCTACACCTCTCCAACAGCATTCAGGCTTAAGAGCTGCAGTAGACTGAGTCCATTCAAAGCCCAGTCAATTACAGTCAGTTAAAGTCACCAAAGCTTTTGTTTTTCTTAATGGGTGCTCTGTGTGGCTTCACTATGGGAGAAATCGAATGCATTTACTTAAAGACATTTGAAGTTTTCCCTTCTTATAGCTTGAAACCAAGCCAAACAGGCTACACAGTGAGCCATGATATCTTCACTGACAAAATGAACTTACTCTTGTTCAGATGTATGGATGATGTAATAATAATTATTGCAGTATATTACTGAGAATTCTTTTTAAAAAGTAACAAAAACACAGATCAATATCCCTAAGAAATGTGATGTTCTAGTTCTTAAACTCTTAACAGGGTTTTCCTTTATTAGATTTGCCATAACATTACTTTAATATCATTTAATGAAACTAATTTCATCACCACATCATATAATCTCTTTTAGTGTTTCTACATTATTACTTTCTAGACTATTAATTTAATGCCCAGTTTAAGACCTAAGGCTAGAATACACTACAAGAATTTTGCTCAGATTTTTGCCCAGATTTTCAGTCTGCACCATTCTGCATATTTTATCATGAATTGTTTTGTCTGCAAATTGTGCGATGTCTAGTTTTTTAAAAATCTGTTCATATTTTAAAAGTCTTGTAGTGTATTCCAGCCTTTAAGGCTAGTCCCTTGGGATGTCCATAGAATGTGAAAATAACTTAATCTATATGTATATGTAAATACAGCCGTGGAAAAAATGAAGACACCACTCCAACTTTTCATTTCAAACCAGCATTTCTAAATGTATTGTGGTCATTCCAGTCCAGTGTCTGTTGAATTTCAACAAAATCAAACCTCAGGAGTTACATAAAGTCAATGTGAAAGACTGACAGAATGACAAGACGCATAAAAACTGATAAAAATTATTTTATAAGGTTATTACATAAAAAGAACTTTCACTAAATACATGTACAAATATTACTGTTGTGTTGCTTAAAAGTGAATATGAACTTGTTTTCTTTGCAGTATTTGATGTCTGAAAAAATACAGAGCATCTTTTCTGTTATTTTGACCTGTTTCTCCAGGTCTCATTTTCTGCAAATAAATGCAAATAGAAACAATATTTTTATTTGAAATATTGTTAGTAGTTCCCAATGAAACAAGAATGATAATTTTACCTAAACACCTACCTATAAATAGTAAATTCAGAAAAACTGAAATGATGCTTTGAAACGATCTCTTGATTATTTCCACGGCTGTATATATCTTAAAATATATCAGTGTTTTTGTATCAAGATACACACCAGTAATGTTATTTTCAAAGACATTTTAATAAAAGCGACTTAAAAGTCCCTTATTTAACTAAGGCATAGTCCTGGCTTAAGCTAAGCGTTGTCTCTAAAACCGGGTCTTAGACTTTATTTCTGATTAAAAGAGAAAAAAGCATTTTGTTATAGTATACTGTAGACATTGCTAGTGTCATTATGACAGCACAAATATAAACAGTGCAGTCTTTTTTAACCAAGGTTTAAACGTAAGACCTAGTTTGTGGTTAAGGGTAGTTGCCTGGGTAAAGGGGAAGAGGAAGTCCTGGTCTATTCTTCATTCTCTTCATCTGCAACAACCAACTGGGAATCTGCAATTATCAAACAAGTAAAACATTTTAGCAATGAAAAAAATTCAAAATTTAATTGAAATATATATTTCACATCTAAAACAATTTAATATGCATCTAAAAACAAATGTATTATCCAACCAAATGCTAGAATAGCACTAGTAAATCAAATATTACATTGATATTATAGCGTCTATAGATTGTGATGCGGGTAAAGTGGTTTTTACCATCCCAGTCATTTTTTTTTACCAATCAAGTGAATGTGAGTACTGCCCATGGGAGGGGCAACATGACATTTCCCTGGCCGATTCAAAACAGGTCACGGACCCTCCATAGACACCAAGGCGGTGGGAGGGAGAACTTAACCACACCGTGTAACCGAATCAAACCAGTGGTTACCCCTTTTCAGCCCACTGGAATAGCCATAACAATACCATTCACATTGCAGCAGAGAAGACATGTTCCTTTGAGACTAACTGAGAGGCTTTTTATCAACTGAAGGGCTTTGTAGCCTTTAAAAAAAGAGAAACAAAAAGCTGACGATTAACTCAAAAAGTGTTTGTTTTTTTTAATGTGTTGCATTGCGTTTTTCTTTTTGCAGTCTAAATATGAGTTCAAAGGAGTCTGGGTAATGGATGGTGAAAGAATATATGGTTTAAGTGCAGAGAAAAAGTCAAGCTCAGTACTGCCCCAGAGGTGACCTAGGCCTTTCAGGTTGCTTGAACACATCAGAATTGCCATTGTTGAGGTTGATTAATTGAGTCTGATAAGTTACCATGAATAAAGATTGTTATAGAGTTTAATGTGGTGGGCCTGGGTTTGTAAATGCCTCTTTCAAGTAGTTCTGCAGCAAAGCATATGGTCCAGACGTATTCACGAAGAAAAGGGAAAAAAAGACAACATTTATTATGGTTGTGTATCCAAGCAGTCTTGTCCCCCTTCTTTTGATCATCTGCCGAGTGACTCTGTAGCCTTGCCATATAAAAAGGGGAAACATTTAAATCTGCAAGTAAAAACCTATGCTAAACCGCAAGAGATGCTGCTTTGACAGTGTTTGTGATGTACCTAAAATATTTCATGCTAATTGTTTGATTTTGGACATTTTGCTTTATCAAACATATTGGCATTCATATTTTTTTCTCTTGGGTAAGAATATTAGCCATCGAAAATTGCAGCCATTATGCTTAGCTAACAAGGTAGTAAAATGAAATTCACACAAGCGTCCGATCCGACAGACAGCCACATCTCAAATGTCTAAATAAGAGCTTGTAAGAGTGGGTCTGCTATACAGACTTGAAATTATTCACACCACCTTAGATCGGTGACCCACTGAATAAACATAATCTGCTGTGTGACAACAATGTTTGCCAACTCTTTCCAAGTGTCAAGACCCTCAGTAGCCGGTGCCTTATCTCCAGTGTCTCAATTATTGGGTGTCAGTTGTGATGTATGGACCAGATTCCCATGGTTTAGACAGGGGCCGGCTAGCTGTTGTAGAGGTCACTGACCAGTGACCCCCCTCCACGCTGACCCACTATAATCTACTGCATTAGTTGCCCTGCAGACGTCTCTATCCGTAGCCCGGGCTGCAAGTGCACGGCTTTATCAAGGGCTTAAGCAAATATACAGAGAACAACGTGTTAGGGGTTAAAGGTGATGCAAAAATCTATGACTGCGCTGCATAGGTCATTAAATTAACAAAAATGTGAGGTTTTGTATTTTTAGGGATGATTCCTTTAAATAATGTTTCTTGCCAAAAAATATTGTGAGCGAGGTTTTGCATGCAGTTATTTATTATAAACGTGATCAAACATGAGATTATATCAATACAATAAATGCATCGATTTGTAGAACCAGTGACGCACATCTATTGTCTACGATTACAGGCCTGTTGAAATCCACAGTCAGGACAGCAGTGTAATCTGTCAGATTGATTTGTTAGCTTCTGTGCATCAGATATTTGTGTCTGAGAGCTTCCATATTGACAGAGGGTATTAAGTCTTTTGGTTATCTTGCTATGTCTTGCCTGCAAAGCTCATTAGCCTAGATCCCAATCTTTAGAAAGTCAATAATAGGCAAAAGAGAGATTAAAAAGTAGCTGAAACTAGACTATTCTCTCCATCATTTCTCATTCCTATTCCTCGTGTGTCAACACTAATATGATATCTCCTCACAAGGTAGCATTTCAAAGTGATGTTTGGTCAAATCAATATCTTCAAAGACTTTATAAACAAATTAACATATCCTTGTGATATGCTTCTGAATTTAAGGCAGGGTGTTAATGTTACACTAAGCTGCAATCAAGTTAAAGCGTGCTATTGAGGTGACCAACTGAATAGGCCCTTTTCAAAATGACGTCATTTAACTTCCGCCTTTTTGCAAAGCAGTGTATTGTAACTTACACTAACGCAAAAAGAAAACAAAACACCTTCATAATCAGGTACTGTTCAATGAAGAATTTGTATCCTTTATTTAGCTTTAAACTTGTTGTAAGCCAAAATTTGATGTTGTACGTATTTATGGCAGCTGTGTAAGGACTTGTTCAACTCCATTCTGAGGTGCTAGCAGAAGCTTTCTCTTCTGTCTTATTTTATTATTGTTTAAAATTGGATATAACAAATTTGTTAGAATGTCATATGTTATTGTTGTAAGAATGTTTTTTTTTAAAAAGGCGCTAGCGGAAGTAACGATACACTGCTTCGCAGCAGAACGGAAGATGCGTGACGTCATGTGAAAAGGGCGTATTGGCTCAAGCGGTTCGAGTGCGTGGATATATGTTTTTCTAAACATCATTATTTTTGCAATTCTCGCTTTGCTTTAGTTATAAAATAACTGTGTGTTATTTCTTTTAGGTGGACATGGATAGCATAATTCACTAACCTGAGGTGGGGAAAGCATCCTCTCGTCTCTCAGGTTGCAGACTGAGGTCCATTGTCCCAATCATCCTGTTCTTCTTCTGCTGGCCTCCAGCACCTATACGTGGCTAAGCGAAGACAGAAATCTAAGCTTGAGAGTTCAAACATCACACAGAGAACAGAACAGTTTCATTTGGAAAGGTTCTTACCAATGGAGCTACACTAGAAGTGCCCAACCATTTTAAACTACTGTCATTCTTTTGTAGTGGTGCACAGGGAGCATTCATCTGCAAGAAAAACACATCAGAGATTTCTCCAATTCTCTCACACACATTTCCTATAGTAACTAAAGATCAATTGTAAATGCTATAGACTAACCCTGAGGACATTCCATTGTTTGTATTGCTTTAAATACAGTTAATAATCTTATAAAGTTAACAACCTTGACATGACACTTCCCGAAAAGGAAAAAAACTTGTATTTTTAAATGAAAAGTAAGAATAATACTAAAACCCCCCCAGAAAACCCTTCTTTGCCTTATAATTGTTATATATATATATATATACAGTCATGAAAAAAAATGCTATATTTTAATATTTACTATTTTTAGAAAATGATCGTTTTTTTATCTAATAACAACATTTCTCCCAAATTCCAATTCTTTATTTGCTTTTATTTGCAAAAAATGTTAACAGGACAAATTGGTCTAAATAACAAAAAAGATTTGTGTTTAAACAACACAAAACTAATATTTTACATGTATTTGAGCAACAGTTCAAAAATGAATATATGATGAAAAAGCCGGATTCACAACTTTCATGTGTCTTTCATGTGTCTTTATATTCTCTCAGTTTTTACATTGCTGTTGGGTGACTTTATATCATTCCTAAAGTTTTTTTCTATTGAAGTTCAACAGACATTGGACTGAAATTGCCCAAATACATGCAGATTAAAAGCAAAACTAGAGTGGTCTCTAAATCTTTTCCGCATCTATATATCCCAAATGAGGTTTTGTCAGATTTAGCTCAATTCTGGAGACACATTTGTCTCCAAACTGTAACTTAATAAACAAAGTGGAGTTACATCTCAGCTGCTTGTCATGCGTATTATTTGTGTAATAAATGACATCCGCACAGGCAGGCCTCAACGAGGTGATCTGAGTCGCGTTTGTGCGCCGGTTAAATGGGGTGTGGGGAGCAGAGCAAAACAAAAACAAAACCAGCCCAAACTTATACATATTCATCAGCCTTCACCAATTGAGGCCAGAGATGAGGGGCTTAATGGGCATGCACCTGTTAAAGTCTGTTCAGGGTTAACCTCTACTGTATATGTGCTCTGTGTGTGTGTGTGGGACAGGCCACAGGTGCAGATTTCATTAATGGTTACATGATTAAAGCTTTTGCCCTCATTTATCGCTGTAAGATTAGGAGCTTTCATAAGGGAAAAAAACATGTTTTGGTCTAACTCAAAACTCGTTCACATTTGGAGTGTAAATGTCATGGGGAGCATGTTTATTCAAAGTGATCATAGTTAGAGGACAAAATGTTGTGTTCTTAGGAAATCTACTGACCGCAAAGCTGACTGAGGGGTTGTGAAGAATAGCCTCCTGCCGCTGAAGCGACTGCCGTAAGAACATCTCATCCTTGATGGCGTGAAAACTTATAAGAGAAATGCGCAGTGAAGCATTGCCCAAATAGTTGCACCAACTTACAATTTAGAGTTACAACATTTAGAAAAAACCTTGCCATGTACCTCTGTCTTAAAATCTCAAACTTCTTTTGCCACACCTGATTGGAGGTGCACAACTGCTTATTGAGCCTGATAACATGAAACGGTAAAAGATTGAACCACAAAAAATGTATCAGATTTATCAGTGTTTGCATCTTACATTTATTTATTTAGCAGACGTTTTCATCCAAAGCGACATACAAGTGAGAAAGCCTTAAGAGAACAGTATACAAAGCTGTTTACAAGAAGGAATAGTACTAATAGTATTTTGTTATTAAATGGTTAACAATGTCAAACAAAGTTACAAGGGAAGGTTACGGGTTGGTTTAGTGTATACAGAAAAGGTTAGTCTTCAGGTTTTTTAAGGTGGCGGTGTTTTTAGCAGGTCGGGTGAAGTCTGGCAGCGTATTCCACCAGAGAGGAACCAAATGGGTGAATGTTTTTCAGACTGATTTGGTGTCCCGTGAGAGAAGACATTTATCTCTGTCAAACCTTTAGGGTACCTTTCAATCTCCTTTCTCTGCATTTCCTCAGTCTTTCTTAGTTCGTTCAGTTTTTGGACCAGCTCTGTATTCCCAACAAGCTGCAAAAAAAAAACAACCAAGGTTCAAATAAGCTTACATGTTCAGTTAAAGCAACAATTCACCCAAAAATGAAACTTCTGTCTTCATTTACACAAAAGAAGATATTTTGAAGAATGCAGGAAAGCAAAACGTTATGGGACACTTTTGACCATTATCATTTTTCCTACTATGGTAGTCAAAGGGGTCCGACAACTGTTTGGTTTCAAGCATTCTTCCAAATATCGTTCTCTGTGTTCATCAGAACAAAGAAATTTATACAGATTTGGAACGACTTTTTTATCTTGTATTAAGAGAATGGTTATCCTACCTCCATGCTTGTTGGGTCTGCTGACCTCTCCTCCTTTAACTTCCTTTTAATAACTGCTTTCTGACAATATAAGAATCACAAATGTCACAGTCTAAAACATTCAAAAACCATAATGAGGCAAGAGAACAAGTAAAATTCATGTATTCCAGTCCATATTTAGTCACTTTAGTCACGTGTTCAGTGCCTATCCACCTTTTTCAAAGGAGGAAATGTCTTTGGTCTGTTTCCCGATAGAGATTTAAATAGTCAGCCATATTCTGTGTGTCATTATATCAATCCGTTGCTCACAAAGGGTCATTTTAACACCAAATGTCCACTTTGTGTGGCATGTCCAATCAAAGCCTGACACAGCTTTGTGGAACGTCATGTTGGCTGATTGAGTGCATACGTTCAGAGCAGTGTGAAGGTCAGGTCACCTCAGGTCAGCTCGGACATCCACTTTTCACCCATGTTCCCCCAAAAGGCCTAACGGAACGTGGGAGTCCCTTTTAAAGTTTCTCTTAGTATGAGTGGGTGCCGAGTGTGTTGTTAGCCTAACCCAACATAAAAAGGGTGTCAGTCCAACCTTTTCTTTCAGAGCCAAAGAAAAAAGAGAGAATGGGAGGAAAAAAGTTTCCTTGCCAGAGTGTTCAAAGACCCATTGTGTGTAAAAAGGAGTAGGTGTTGATTTGTGACAAAAAGATATTGAGTAGTGTTAGTCTACATGAAGTTCTCTATATTGAGCGCGGACACTAATGAAGGCAAGTAACACTTCCTATCCAGTCTGATGAATGCAGGATGAATGTTTAGATTTTACCAGCAAGTATATAATAATAGCAAATGTAACTTTGATCTGAGAAAAACATCAAAATGCCTTCTCTTCGTTCAAAACTATTACTTTCAAAAGTCACGTTTTTGCAAAGACTGTTTGTCAAGGTAAATAAACGGACCTGTTTGCACATGGTTTCTAAGCTTGAGTCACTGTCAATGCGGAGCCAGGCACGTGCCAGTTAAGATGGAAGCTTGGGCATTAAAAAAAGATAAGAGTTCCACACATTACCATAATAGCTAGCCACTACAGTGGCCAAGCTCATTGTAAGGGCACCCTTTATGAAGTGGACTTTAAACCGGGCCTATTGTCCACTTCTATTCAGCAGGACCCCCTCACCCACTCTAGCCTGTCAGTGTGTTGTGTCAGCTGCATGCCACATTCCACGCTCTCCTAGGCCCTGAGCTGATTTAAACCGGACGCCACCTCTGCCACCTTTAGGTGGTCACCATGTTGACACAGTCACCGTCCCGATCCCTGCGCTCTAACACCCCCAACAGATGAAGTCTTGACAAGCCACCAATAAGTAAAAAGGAATAGATGGAGTATGAAGCCTGTGATAGTTACCCAAAAATGTAAATTAGTTTATCATTTACCCACCCTCTTGTCATGTCAAACCTGTATGACTTTCTTTCTTCTGAAAAACACAAAAGAAGATATTTTGAAGAACGTTGGTAACCAAAAACTGCTGGTCCCCATTGATTTGGATTGGTTTTGTGTCCATACAATAGAAGTAAATGGGGACCGACATTTTTGGTTCACAACATTCTTCTTTTGGGTTTTGCAGAATATAGAAAGTGAGGTTTGAAAAATTTAAGAAATACAGGTTTAAAATGACAAGAAGGTGAGTAAATGAATTTTTCATTTTAAGGTGAACTATCACTTTAATGCTTTGTCCATTTTTATGTACAATCCACAAAAAAATTGTTTATTGTGTTTATTTAAAGAAGTTTAAACAGAAAAAGTCATATAAATAGTAAGTTTCAATGAAAACAATGTAAGACAGTAACACTTGTGGTCTATACGTCTATTGTTGTATTAAAAAAAGTTGTTCATGATTTTTGGCACTGAGAAAGGCATATGAGATGGGCTTTCGATCTGCACTTCATATGGGTTTTTTTTAAAGAAGGGAGGCACTATCATGACACAGGGCTGTTAATGAATGCACTTTAGTGTTGGTCCTGGTTGTATTTTAACCTCAGGCTCATGGCTAAAATCGATATGACTTAGACGCTGCGTGTGCACCTTATCCTCCTTCTTTGCTTTAGGACTCTGATGTCTAGGCTGAAAAAGCAACCTTCCTTTGGCCAAGAGTTCAGGACCTTCAAATATCCTGAGACAGATAGCTTGACACCAGGACATGCTAAAACTCATCAGGTATCTGAGGTTTGTTTTGTGTGTTTCACTGTGTCTCACCTCCTTCATATGTGAAGCGTCAACCTGTGCAAGTTCTTTCTCCATTTCCTCTTTGAACTGTTTTATCTGCAAAGGAAAATAAAAATATTATCTTTTAAAATACACAGATAGCAGGTGAGACTTTTTTTGTGAGCTACACCTGCTTAAGTGATGTTATTCCAAAATGTTTTGGTCATTCTGAGCTATTTAAGCTGAGTCTACTATTACATATCTTCCCTGATATTGTCTAATGGTGTGTGAAAAGTGGAAACATGCACTCATCGAAAGTATTTGGTTTTTTTTGTATTACTGACAGGCATTCTTGTAATATTCAGAGTAATTCCTTAATTTACATTCATATGCCATTCTATAGTATAAACATAATGAAATTAATACTCTGAAGAGAAGCTGTGCTAATATAAATGTCATTGGATCCTTGAAAAGTGACATATTGTTGCTGTTCTTCCAAAACCTTGGATGTCCAATTTTTCAGGAAATGGAATAAAACATTGTGTTGTCAAAGTTGACAAGCACTTTTTAGAACTTTAGATATTTACAAAACCCAGTGACAAATATAAAGAGTGACAATAATGATTTATGGACAAAAAACAAATAAAAAATATGGTTTCAGAAGGACAGCAAAAAACAATATTATGATGATTTATTATTATTTGATATCATTACACAATAAGATACAATTCACTAACATTAGTTAATATGTAAGCTAATATAACCTAACAACGAGAAGTACATTTTTAGAGCATTTATTAATCGATATTAATATGCTTATTCATTGTTTGTTTATTTTACTTCATGTATTAACTAATGTTAACTAATTAACTAATTCAAGTAAATGTTTAAAGTAGTATTTATGTTTTGTTCATAGTTAGTTCATGTTAACCTATGTAGTTAAAATGAACCTTATACTCTAAAAATGGTTGGGTCAAATATGGACAAACAAAAAAACATCCTTTTTTTTTAAATTGAGGATAGAACAGAGTAATATATTACAGACAGAGAATGTTACAGATGCTCCTCCTGGTATTACAATTATCTCCAATTCCTCACAACCCCCTCCCCCCAAAAAATCTTAAGGAATCTAAACAGAATCTTAAGGTTCTGATTATGCAGTCAATAAGGAGGCCATGGTGTCTAACGTTATCTGTTATAATGTGTACATGTCTTTAAATTTAACTTTTAATTTAAGTTTTAATTTGAGGGGAGATCTATGTCCTTTTCAAAATATGACATCATTGGAGACCATATCAAAAAAATGTTTAGTGGATCCTCTAAGAGAATATTTAATTTTCTCCAATTTCAAAAACAGCATCACATCACTGAGCCGAAAACATCCATATTTGACCACGGATTGAAAACAACCCAGCATCCATTTTTTTTTTTGAGTGTATTTTTAAGTATTACCATTTCTACGAATACCTAATTAAAAATCCTTTAAATAATTGGTATCACCCAATATACTCAGCTTGACTCCAAGATTTCCATTAATTCAGAATGTACCACATAAGGCAAATAATAAGGTTACTTTCTTATAACAAGACAATCTATTATGGTAAAATGTTGTGAAACGTCAGAAGCGGTGGGTCAGCGGTGCTGTTGACTGGTGTGGCTGTGTGGTTCAGAGGCTGTTCATTTGGTTGTCTTTTCACAGAGGCAAATCTTACACCCAGCTGAGCTTCACACTCCACTCTGGCCTGGCCCTTCAGCCTCTCATTATAGGTCTCCCTGCGGCCCTCTGGCTATGGAAACAAATGTTCTGCTCCATTGATCAAAGTCACCAAAATAAAGTGAAGAAAAACGTCGTTTTTTCAAAACGTCATTTTTTCGCTTTACATTTTTATGCATAGCCACCACGCTAGACCTTAACATTGAGTTTGTCAGTCATCGCACAAAAGGTCGGCTCAACAAAGGGTGCAGGACTGAAAAGAGGCCAATCTAAGCTGCTACACTAAATATGGATAATCCTTTCTCTGGGTGGCTGAAACAACTTTAAGGAGGTCTTTATTAGTGGTTTTAACCAAGGCTTCTACATAAAGTATGTTTGGCCACCACCTGCTACTTCATCCTCTTGATGGACCTAACAGGTTTTGTGTCCACTCAGTGCTACATGAAGAGCCGGAAAAACATTATTGATCTGAAACTAATATGTCTTTTTGTTAAACAGAAAAAAAAAATATATATATATATTTAAATTGACTGGTTTTATTAAAGTAAATCATATAATGTTGTATGATTGAGTCAACATTAAACATATCTACAGTATGTAGCAAAAACTGTACCTAAAGGAGAGCATATTGTAAAAAATAAATATATATTTAATGACTGAATATTTTTTATGAAAAAAATAATTGGTTTGTATTATTCCTGTTATGCTTCATTGTCAGTAGTGAGCATCAAATGTATACATCTTTATTGACACAGCATGCCACAAACCAAGGCTATATAACAAACAACAAACAAATATGTAAATAACTAAATGTCTGGGTACATAAAAACTCTTCTGGCAACAAGTGGCGACAGTAAACATCAGTATGTGTTTCCTTCTTTATTCTGCCGAAGAGCTGTGCTAATATGAGCGTTTGATTGCAGGCTAAATTATGGCAGCTTTGACAGGACCCTTGCTGCTTGTATCCCAGCAACCCTGCCAGGCCAGAGGGAGACTTTTAACCTTCTGGATTCTGTGTGGCCGAATTCAATGGCTGAGTACCATAGAGTCTTTCACACTCCTTTTTTGCATTGTCCGCTGTGTTCATATTTTAATTTTAGCCATTGTGTGGCAAACTCGATGCATATTGTCCCTTGCATTTAACTGCAGTAAAGCGTTTCTTGCTAGCCACTCAATATATTTTATTAGTAAACCATCTGGTTTCAGTAAATAAATCTGCATTTTCAGCATTTTAAACGAATCAAATTAAATCGTTTTTAGCTTTTCAAAGATAATAATAAAAAGAGGCTGAAATTTGAGCTCATGGTTTATAAATACAAGGCAACAGTCCAAGTTAGCGCTCATTCAAAATGCAAAACAAAGCCCTCTGCCCACATGGTTTCCTACTGTAGGGCAATAATATAAACTCTGGCATTGCCCCAATTTTAACACCACGCAGTGCTATTTCACACACACATACACACATTTCAGTTTTACTGCACAAAAGATAAAACACTAAATAAACAATGCTATATCAATAGGTGTCAAAAACGCTGCGCCACGTCCATTCGCCAAATGTTTTACCAAAATCAACAAGCTACAGTGTCAGGCCTCAATGCTGCATATTCTCAGCTGTGCTTGATCACATATCATAAACTCATTTACAGTTCTCTCTCATGCACCAGTTGCTGCAAAGTATTAAATCATGGGAATATGCTTCAATGGCATGTGTCTGTCTGCTCACAGAACTATAACACATGAGTACAGCATACAAAATTATGCTGCCTGTTCACAAACCTGACATATGCTACCGTACTTATCTTAGATGTCACACAATAACCATTTCGGGTAAAGAGAATTATTTCCTGGGGCAGTACAGATTATGATGTTAACTACATTAGTTTGCATGAACTAACAATGAAAAATTCTACACATTAATAAATCTTAATTTCAACATTTAGTAATGCATTTTCGAAATCAAACGCTGTATCTGTTAACAGAGTTAATACACACTGAACTAACATGATCAAATAATAAACAACTATGTGTATTGACTTACATTAACAAAATAATAAAAGAATATATTAATAATATTTTTTTATATTAAAATATATTGCTCATTAATAGTTCATGTTAGCTATACATACACTCATAAAAATAAGGTGCATCAAAATGCCATAGAAGAACCTTTTATTCATCTAAATGATTCCACACTCAAAAAAATTAACTATCGCTGTTGTTAGTTTTACTAATCCCATCCTTGTTCACAGTACATACTGTAAAGAATGCAAGTAACTACATTAACGTAAGTTAACTATGTTATTTATACAGAAAATCTAGTACTGTTGACTTTACTTAACAAGTGTTTGACTGGTCAACTTAACATTGTTGAGTAAAACACAAAGCCCTATAATATTGGACCTATTGTTCAGTTTACTTAATATAAACAAGTTAATTCAACATAACTGGTTAAGGTGGATTTCCAGTTCCCAGCATGCTTTGTGAAAGACTGCATTTAGGCAGTCAATTTTGAAATGTAGTGTTATTTTAAGTGTTTTTCAGAAAAGATGAAGACTTGTTTGTGTTTAATGTTAAATTATCATTGAGATTTAGAAGAGTTTGATGTATTTTTGAGTTTTAGTGTTACCATTGTTTAGAAGAGTGGTGCATGTACTTAAGCTGTGAGAGGTTATTGTGCGCATGTTGTGTATTGCATCATTTAATGAGCATTAACTGTGCTAATGCCAGTACTTAGATATTTGTCATCTGATTTGCTCATTGTGTTTTGACTTAAGGCTGAAATACACTACAAGACTTTTAAATCTGAACAAATTTTTAAGAACCAGGCATCATACACTTGCCGATTTTGTAAACGGTTAATGGCTAAATACACAACTCGACTTCCGAACACAACAAACACGCGCCTCGTTGCTAGGAGACACATGACCAGCATGGATGTGCAGAAGACAGGCGCAGTATTGAACACGCGCAAGTAACCACTCGCAGCCCTTATCCTGTGATTTCTCACACTGCACAAACAGAGTGACGTCTCCGATGCATGTTTAAATGCGGTATTGTGTAGATAGACGCGATATACTACCTCTGCGCATCCCGTTAAATTTGCACTATGTATAGTCTTTATTTTATTTATTGTTTATGTTTACATGTTTGTCCTTAAACACCAGTCAGGACCAGTGCTCCAATTTCGTTGTATGTATACAATGACAATAAAGGCATTCTATTCTATTATGTGTTGTAAAAATCCGCTCAAAATATCAAATGTGTTTTGATATCCTCCGACTGGAGTCTGCAGATAAACAAACGAGTCTGTACCTATCATCAACTACACGACTTTCTAGAAAAAAGTCTGCGCCGATGGCCCAAAATCGGCAGACTTTCTGCAACAACTGCCGACTAACTTAGACAGAACATCGTGGCAAAAAGCTGCATAAAAGTCATGTAGTGTATTCCAGCCATTACATGCAGTAAGTCTATATTTCATTTAGGTATGTCAACAAAAAGGCCCATCGAGAAGGATAAATATTCAGTTTAATAGTTTAAAAAGTTAAAATTACTGGTACAATCTGAATGGTTTGGATTTACTCTAAAAGGTTTTGTCAACTTTACCTGATTTTCTTGCTCATACAACTAAATTGTTAACTACTCAACATATTTGAGTGCATAAAGAACCTTCAGATTATAAAAAGAAAAGAAAGAGATGGTCCTTTAAGGAACCCTTGAAAAAATGGTTCTTCTATGGCATCACTGTGAAGGCATCACTTTTTTAAGAGTGTAACTATTATCTCAATAAATTAAACCTTATTGTTAAGCATTACCTGAAAATTTTAGAAACCGAGAAACAGCTGCTGCTAATATTGTTGTAAATACCAATATAGACTTTGAGGATTCAAAGCTGGATCAAGTATTAATAGATCTAAATATTATTTTGTATGATTTTGATGTCATTTAATTTTAATAAAAGAAAACATTCTCACCTTTTTCTGGCCATTCTCTCTCTCTAGTCTTAACTGGATTTTTACTTGCTCATGTTCACTTGTTAACTGAAATAAATGGAAATTAAGGCATCATAAATAACAAATCTAACATAATTCGGCTTTCATATGTGTGTACTCCATAATACCATCTGAAGGGCCTTTTTGCTGTCTTCAGCCTCTAATTTGAATATTGCCAGCTTCAAGGCTGTAAAAGGAACAAAGAGAGTTTAAAGAAAATCTCCAACAACCTTTCCCATTCTGTAGAGAAGACTGTGTGAAACAATGGCTGGTGTTGGAAAATCAACGACAGGGCATCCACTCATCTTTGTTGATCTTCGATCAATAGACTGAAGGCCGACTCTGGCCTGAATGACCTGCTCTGGCTCAGGGTCCTGACAAGCTTCTGATCTGGTTCATAGCTGTTGACATGTCCACTCACATGCGCTGACCAAACACAAACCAGTAAGTTCAAGGGCCAAGTGTGTGTTATTGCCCAAGTGCTTTTCTTTCGATTTAGATGGTCAAGACCTGGGCAGCTCTTAAATTTAGTCACAGCCAATGCAAAACGTTTTAGCAGATGGTTCTTCGCTTTGTGAATAGAGTAGTTTAAAAAGGGTTTATGTTGTATTATAATAGACAACGCATTACTTGGTATTTAATCAGTGGCATATCAAAAATAGATGTGTCCGCACGTAATCACAAAAACCCACGGAAAATATTCAGACGGTTACCTAAGTTACATAAGCAATGAATGAACATCAAACATATATGGGAGATAAAGGACTGACCCTTGAGAATACACCTGTCTTGTGTTTGCTTTCTCCTCACAGACTCCCACAGAGTGTGAGATGATAGCTATGATCGAACAAGTGTCCTCAAACATTGCTCTCTGAATGCTAACCACCTCACACAAATGGGCCAGATAAGGGAATCGGCCTATATATCACTCATAATATGTTTATCTTAGGTCCCCTCAAATCATTTGAACATTTTAGTGTGTGTGTGTTGTACACAAGTACCCAGCTTCTGTTCTTTGGATTCCAGAGTCTGTCGAATTTCTTCCAACTCAACGTGCAGCGAGTCGATCTTATCTTTTAGCCTCTCGTTCTCTGACTTTAGTCTGTTTTTCTCCGGGTCCTCAGCTCCCTCCGGGTCAATCTGAAAAATGACACAAGTCCTTTTTAACTTTCCCTTTACAGCGCAAAACAAAAGCCATGCCGCTCAAGCTGCGTGGCAAATATGAGTGCCATTCAGGCACAAAGCAATCGTACAACTTTCTGCCTCCTACCATTTCCCCCTGCATAATAAAAAGAGAGAAACAAAAACTGCAAACACACTTCGAAGAGGGACATCTTTTTTCCCTTCCTCCTTTCTTGTCTTTTCTTCTTGCCCGGAAGAAAGACGGCAGTACATTACATACAAAGACCATAATTCATGGGGACATTTTTATTGACAGGAATAATACATATCATACTGTTTGTGTGCCCCTGTCATTCAGGTCAATTTATTCTGGAAGTCAAGGAAGGCAGCTGGGGCCTATCCACCCACAGTCTGGGCTCAGTTTTCTAACAAGCTCGGCAGAGCCCGGCTGGGAGGTGCTGGGCTGGGGGGGGGGGGGGGGGTGGATGGCGTTGGTGCGCGATCGGAGGATGGCTGAGCAGCCCCAGGGGGTTCACAGAGAGCACAGTTTCCCGGGGGGGGCTTGTTGCCTTTGTGCTGTCCCTCAGTAGCAGCTCTGCCAGTGTCACCAGGATCACATCACATGTCAGTACGTTGAAGTTCGCAGACTGGGAGCCGCATGGAGCCCATCAGGTTCCTGTGATATCCACGCAGTTGGCCCTCTACTTTGTGCCACAGCAACCATTCATTCCCCGAACATTAACTGGGCTTTTGCATGCCTGTCACACTTAAGATTGTGCAGGCGTTCAAAGGCTTTCAAAGCTTTTTCACTTTCTTCGCTCTCTCTCTCTCTCTCTTTCATTCATAAGGAGAAAGTAAATCGCATACAAGGACCATAAAGAAGTTTTGATTGCTAAACGTTGGTTTGATGCTTGATTATACATAAGCATGTCTCGAAAGATCCCCCATGACATGCGTATCATAGTAAGCTGTTAGTCGCACAGAATAAACAAATGTTTAAATGTGCTGATTTATGACATTGCAGAGCTTGACGGCTTGCATATGGCTGGCAGTTGTTTACAATAGATTAATCTCGGAATAAAGAGACATATGTGATGAATGTGACTCTCAGAGTGTGACGGTCCAGTGATGATGATGATGTACATGTCACGGATCAGAGGATTACTCTATCGCTAATAAGAACGGGCATCAGAGCATGACAAGAACATCCATCCACATACTGTACAACCTAAGAGTGATGTGGGGCCGGGGCGCTCACCTCCTTAACCAAAATGATGCCGCCCAAACATCACCCATAAACCCTCCATCCCTCTCTCCTATTTAAACTTCATCTGGATTTGTTAATCTTGCAATTTAGATAGAAAAGTAATCCAAGATATTTTCTATCCTGCCCTTTCTACTAGGTTTGAAGACCCCAAACTATAACTCTGGCTCCACCATCTGCTGTAGTAACAGAACTACAGGTGATTAGCCATGCATCTCTCCTGTGGGCGTGAGAGCTCTCATTAGCACAATGAACAAAGCTCGAACTCCGCCGGCCGCACTCATTTGTTACACTTTGAGTGGCAGGTTTTGTATGGCCGTTCTTCCAGCCATCTGCCTACAGGAGCAGCCGTTTGGTTGGACAGAGCTCAGACACTACGGGTGAGAGATAAGTCAGGCGGAGTCTACTAAAAAGGCCAATAATGATAGACACCTCTCTTATTGGCACCTTATAGCTCATTCATGAAGCATGTCACCCTATTCAAAAGGGCATAAAGGTAAGTAATTGATTTCACTTTGTGGAAGGCAAAAACCGGCTTGTTCGTGTATTGCCGTGGGGATGTGCCACTCCCAAGTGGCCACTAAACAATAATTACCATTTTGCTGGTCAATAATAACAAGCTGGATGACATTTAAGCAATCAAGAGGAAAAAATCATATTGACATCATTCATGACAAATCCACTGTGTTGGTCAAGCAAAACTGCACTGCACAGACTACTATCAAAAAATAAATACTGGTCACTTATGTTTAAACAGATACAGTAAGTCTTTTTATGATGAATGGTAGTGATTTTGTACCTTATATTTCTGTAGCTGCTCAAACATACATTCGATCTTTCGGTTCTTCTCCTCAAGCTCTTCTAAAAGCTCCTTTAATCGTCCATCAGTAGAGTCCGAGAACAAATCTGTCTCTTCCAGATTTCTGTTACTTTTCTGCCACACCAGAAAGAGGGAATGTAAATGGTGTGATAGGACCAAATGATCAAAAATATATTTATATTATAGTCGATACATTTTCTACAATCATTCAGTGTTACCTTATAGCTGGATTTGACCACCTGCAGTGCATCAGTTAGCTGCTGCTGATAGCTTCTCCGAAGAACAGATAATTTCTTTCAAAGAAAGACAGCAAACTAAAGTTAAAAGAAGGTATTTTGAAGAATGCTGGTAACCGATTAACAGCGACACTCATTCACTATTGTATGGACACAAAACCAATGGGTTTTGTCAATGGGTCTGTCGTTGTTTGGTTACCAATATCATTCAAAATATTTTTTGTGTTCTGCAGAAGAAAGAAAGTTATACCAGTTTGAAATGACAGGAGGATCTTTTTAAGATTCATGCATTAGCACACATATAATTAGAATAGAAACCTGTTTGACTGATGAGAACATGGGCTGCACAGTATACAAACCTCTTTGTGAAAGTCTTCCAAACTCATGATTTTTTCATTCATTCTTGTGTAAAGTGCATCAGCCTCTTGCTGCAGTTTGGTCTCATACTGAGCATGTATTATTTTCAGTTTCTTTTCAGTGTCTTCCTTCAGAACCTGCACTTCCTGAGTTGAAATTAAATATTTTAAACAAACACAAAATACAAAACATTACACTATAGTTCCTGTAACTGAAATGGCACTAGCAATGGCAAAATCATCATGGGTCATAATTGAGTTCATCTTGATCCAATGCACTGTCATTCGAATAAAAGCATCTGCCAAACAAAACATGTATTATTTTCAATTTCATCATAATACATGCTTTATTGTAGCTCAGTGGTTAGAGCATGTCGGTAGCAACACCAAGATCATGGGTTTAATCCCAGGGACTGCATATACTCAGAAACAAATGTATAGTATAATGCAATGTAAGTCACTTTGGATAAATGTAAATGTTAACAAAACAAAACATATAAACAAAGACCATACTATATATAGGGTTGCATGATAGTAAATAAAACAGTGACATGCGATAACTTGCTAAATAATGTATTATACAATAACGCAATTTAAATCAATTTAAATTAAATTAAATATGTGAAAAAACTAAAAAATAATATAACCAACATCCATGCTCCACCTTGTTTTTGGCAAAAGAAAGCAACTTCTGAAGAAAACAAACTGTTGCAGCATATAAAAAACAACTTGTCAGATATGTGCATGTTCAGGCACTCATGCACACATATCCCAACTAAGATTTTCATGCCAGTCTCTCTGCTATCTGCAGCAACATAACATTTAGGCTATACATAATTTTATGAAGTATTAAATTAATTCAATAATTGCATATAGTTGAGCTTTGCATATCACATTATGCACATATATATTGCGCAGGCCTAGTAATTAAACAGAAATCATTATTAGCAATTTGGACTCGTGCATTTAGGAGAGTATTTATTTAACTGCTAGCCTGCTAATCAATATGTTTAACTCTGCAGGCTAAAAGAGTCATGAGCGCTCCTTGTGAAGGCACTGTTCTTTAGCATAAAGCCACCATATGCCCTCTCAGCAGGTAACCCGGCCTCCAACTGTGAAGCCACTCAGAGCTAAAGTCAGAAGAATCTTGAACTAATAAGATGAAAAGACAGCAGCATGAATGAATTCACTAGGCAAATCTAGTGGAATGCACTGACAAAGTATCAGCTTTATGTGCAGAACTATACAAATCCACATCATTAATAGATGCACATTGATTGATTGAAAGCTGACAGACTGCTTCCTGTTTTGTGGTCAAATCAAGTGCATTTTTGCATTTGGCAGATGCTTTTATCCAAAGTGAATTCAAGTGCATTCAAGCTATACATTTTGTAAGATGTATAAATTGTGTTATAGATCGTGCACTATTATCAGAAGTAAAACACACCTTCATTAGCTCTGCAGTGTTACCAGCAAGAAACTTTATATTTGGCAGGTCGGACTCTTCAGTTTGGACACTGGCATCTTGTCCAAAAAAACCTGACCTCATCTGGTTTGACACAGCATACCTTGAGTAGAAGAAAAATGGTGAGGTGAAAGTTTGAATCCCAAGCCCGCAATCATTAGTTTATCAATGTATTCAGCATAGTGTGAGCTTAATGTTTAATGTATGGTGGTCTGAGTGTCACAGAAGAACTCCATCTTGCACTAATGTTATGAATTGTTATGAGCACCTCAGCAAGTGACACTGTGTGTCTTACCGATTTATCTCCTCAATCTCTTTTAAAATAATCGCATCTTCAGCTTCATTTGCAATGTTGTTTATTCTCTTTTTAATATCGTCCATTTTTCTACAGCACAGGACTGCGGATAAACGCTACAACGCACAATATTCACTGACTCATTGCCATAGCAACGGAAACTTAACAGGAAGTGAACAAGTCTGTAACCGGAGCTGGAGTCACGTGCACAAATTAAAAACGTTTACAACAACTACACAACTAAGATATCTGTTTAAGGTAAGTGTTTTTATTTATAAACCATTTTTTGTTTAAAATTCATAATTTTTATTTTTTAAATAAAAGCACTCTTGCACACTTGATTTTCAAGTTGTCACGTGTTAATGTTGTCGATGTATAAGATTACATTTGAATTACCTTTTTATTCATTTAAATGTATTTGTTTGCTACTTTTAATGTTTACTCAATTATTTGTATGTTTATTATCTTTTTGTACTGTTTATAAATGTGTTAAATGTAAAATTACCAGACCATGGAATAACAAGTGAAACTAAAGCCTATTGCCCTTTATTAGCCCTACACAGCTATCTTAATTCACCATGGAAACAGATGATTGAGTTTCTGTGCAATTTTGCACAATGTAGTTTCGGACTAAAGACAAACAATGGTTTTCAAATTAACTGGGTTTTCCTCCTTAATACAGTTTGAGTTTAGGGGGCTGTTTTGAACTTTGATGCCACTAATCATTACTCTTCATTTTCATACAAGGAAAGTCCATTAAAATAGATTAGTCTGTCTAGATGCCATAATCTGTTCGAGTCTGCTTAAACACAATAATCCCTAATACTGACATACACTCTGCTACATGGTTCAGCCCATACACTCACCCAGAGAAGCAGTCACAACAGCAGATTCTAGGTAGGCTATGTCTCCTCCCCCTCGCAGACAGCGTTGCATCTACTGTAAGAGTCTGCCCTGGGGCAAGGCAATATGGCCCTTTAATTAATCAGTTTAGCCCTTCTCAGCTGAGGACAGTCGTGGTGTTTTGGGTTTTGTTTTCACAGCATGGAGATTTCTGATCATTTGGTGTGCTGTTTTTTATTTTTTATTTTACGGTTCCAACAGAGAGTTTTGAAATTCAGAGGTCTTAAGATAAATAACGTATGCATCAATGAGCATCAGTCAAGCGTGAAAAACAACCGTCTTTCTCGGTTATGCTTGTGTTACATGCACAGACCTTGTTTTTACTTCAATTGTGTTGTCTGGACTGGTCCTGTTGTCTGCTTCAATTCAGTTTACAGTGCTGCACCATGTTGCATTATAATGCTTGTGCTTAATATAGCTACTACTTTTCTGATTGTATAAACATACTGTACTATGAGAAAACAATAAAGCATACAAACTAACACAATGTGCAAATGCAATAGGTTCTATTCAAATGACCTTCTTCAATATTAATTTGCGTGGTATTTGTCATCTTTATTATTTTTTCTCTACCCTGAGCACAATTTACGATGTGATTTAACAAATAAACAGGGAATACTTGATTGGTGATGTATAAAACAACCAAAGGTTCGCCTATAGCCTATTTAAAATCTTCGAATTTAAAGCATTTTTTTTGTTTTTGAATTATTTACCCTATTACCCTTCCGTCCAGTAGTTCCACCTGTTAGCAGCTATTGTAAACTGATCGCTATCATACAGCATCACAAGCATCAGGCAAGCGTAACTGCACAGAAAATGAAGGGTATCTTTTTGGAGTCAAGTCAAGCAACAAATTCCATAAGACACGGCCCACCAGCTGACAATGGAAATCGGCCTTAATTCATTTAGTCTGATTCAGCACTTCGCAGAAGCCTTGGGGCCCCAGCGTTGGGTAGTGCTACACAGTGAAAGGGATGCATGTCATTACATTGTGGACTCCATGCACAGAGATTCATATGGAGGAATCTACTAATCTACTGTAATAGAATCATTGGGTAAATGGTGCTCTTGGACAGAACAACAAGATCATTATGTTCGTGTTTTGACACTAATTTATGCAGATTACGAAATTGCTTCACATATGTATGTCTACATTGCACATTTATAGATGTCAGCAGAACACTCAACATAAATAAATAAATAAATAGATAAGCTACAGGCTCTTGTTAGTATGCACCCAGGGGTTCGGTTTCATGGGGCTTCCTAATATTTCCCATAGCAGTGTCACTGAAAATACATTTTTTTAAGACCATTTGAGCTCATTATCAACAGGCTGATCAGACGAAGGACAATTACAATACGCTTTTTGCTGCCCTCTACTGGTTATAAATCGTCTTAACCTGCAAACAGTGATCACTCGGACTTTCCACTGCAGCTGTAATTTAAATGCACGTTTTACAAAAATGCGTTTTTAAAAATGCTCTTTTTTCTACTATATATGATGTGTATATCTTATGCTGTATAATTTAAACTCGCACTGTACTACTAATGTTGCTTTGCATTATGTATTAGATTAGAATGCACTTTTAAGACGAATATTCTTTTTTCATTGAGCCCCCAGAGCCCCAAACTATATGGGTCAGCAGGCTGTCAGTTTATCCACTCAGATAATAATAATTACTTCAAAATTTAATTTAAACTTACCAAAAAACAAATCAAATATCAAAACTTTTTACTGGAATAATAGACCAGACAAATAAAATGGATAAGAAAGAACTTAAGAAGCTGGATTTTTTTATTTAAGCTACTTAAAATATGATTACATATTATTTATATTGTATATTATTATTTAATTTAGGGTTTTTTTTGCCACAACATAATTCACATTCCATATGCGTTATTATTATTGCACGATTTGATAAGTTTAGTTATTATAAATGTGAAAGAAATAATAATGAAAAATGAGTAAGTAATCCTAAGCAAAATAGAAAAGAGACACAGACATCAGATAAAGCCCATGGGATCTAATCACAGCCAGACTGGTTAAGAAACCAAAACAAGACACGGCAGCCCCCAGAGAACACACAATTGGGAGGGTGAACACACTATTACAAACAAATGGCCTCCGGTGACATAAGCTAAAGCTTCCCTTCTGAATAATCAGAGAAATTAATTAGTTTGAGTTGGCAGCAGATGACTGAGGTTTAAATGGCATATGGCATAAGTTTGATTATGGGTGCGTTTTTGTTACCCTGGAGAAAGTGAGAACATTCAGTCCACACTCACAGAAATAAATGGAATAACAAATCAGTCAAACTGAGGTTTAATATTTGATGTTTTTGATAGTCAGTGTATAAAATGTGTATAGAGATGTGACAAGTTTGGCTATGTCTTGTAGTTTTCTATAGAGGGCAGTAGCTGACCAGCGTGACATTTCATGAATTAACAGTATATTGCTTTATGTGACCTTTGCTAAACTTCTGCCTTGGTTAACAATGTTGTTTAAATTAGAGAGCACATATAACATGCATTTCACTATTAATTGTGTACAAAAACAAACCTCAGTGCTACATCTGTGTATGTGTGACTGAGTTATTCTTGCAGTAAGGCTATGGTCATCTGTAACCAACAAGAAACAATGAAATAATTTAAAGTGATTTTTTTAACCATTTTGTGACATGTTGGTATATGTATTTGTAAACACTTTATGTAAATGTATCAAACTTCCTAACAAAACATAACAGAATGTATACAATTGTTAATACTTACATTCATGCTTTTCCACCACATTGGAGAATGAGGGTGGAAACAACCACTGCTGTCAGATACCCCTGCAGGTAGATCCTTAGTTTATTTGTTTGTTTTCGGATACAAATAGGCTATGAATTTTCCTTTTTAATTATTAATTGCATACATTCACATCAATTATTGTGGTTAGCTAAACTACATGACTATCCTACAATTTTCTGTCTAAAGTCTTCAAATCTTTCAAGTGCCATTAGAAATAGAGTTATGTATTTTATCCTCATCGTTTAGGTGATACTGGCAACATTCTTTTATCAACTGTGTTTTAGCTGGAAGGTCCCAGTTCCGATATTTCACAGTGAATGCCCATCATCCCTCTGGGATTTTATAATGCTGTTAATGCTCTTACAAGAAACTGTGCCAAGAACCTGCCCAATGAGCTGAGATCAGCTCAAACTAATGGCATTTAATTTTAAAAAAAGGTCTTTTGTTCAGTGCCAGTGACTGATTATGAAAACAGTGTGCCAAGAGGCACATCATTTAAATGTTGCTCATCGATAGATCCAAAGCGGTTTTACTGTCTGGGGGCCATTTGAAGAGAACTGGTGAAATCTAGTAAATAAACAACTTTGACACAGCTGTGTAAGGTTCTGAAATTGGTGAGACATGTCACCCTCTGTTATAATGGTTGCCATCCATGTAAAGAAGATATCCTTTGTCGTTTTCCCCCTTTGCCAAGTCTGTGTAAGTCACTATCTTGGTTTAGATCAGATGAGCTTTGTGCATCTCCAGATGACCTTTCATCATATAAATCATCCTACAACTTTATTCATGTGGACAGAGTGATTACTTTAGGCATAGTGTCACAGTACTCTGAACAGTTTATTTGAACAAAAATGTACATCAATCTTCAGGTTAATGATGATTCACTACTGTGAGTAATTTTTGGTGATTAAAATGTTTTTTATTTCTTCTCTTTAACCCCAGTCTGTCCTTGCTGCAGTTGTCTGTGATCACAGGTCTGTGGGAGAGAACATCAAACACATGGATATTAGTGCAGGCTGAGTAGGAGTAGAGATCAAAGACGAAATGAGGGTGTGGGAGACTAACCTGGACTTGGTATTAAGGTCCAGTTAATTTAAAATGGACTTCCGTGGCTTTCTTCAGCACACAAGGATCAAGTCACTAACAGACCACCTACAAACCATCTCCTACAGTCACCTCTCTGCATGGTCTCGGAGAGCATCTTTAGTTATTGGACTGGTGAGCTATGATACTGCTAATGTAACACAATTTTTTTAATATTTATGTAATGTAGCTGGTCAAGTGAGTTTACACTCAACGTATATATATATGTGTGTGTGTGTGTGTGTGTGTGTGTGTGTGTGTGTGTGTGTGTGTGTGTGTGTGTGTGTGTGTGTGTGTGTGTGTATGTATATGCATAATTCTTTTAACTCAAATTAGTTCTGCGCTCTTCCTTGTTAATTTTTCGGTAATTACAAAAAATAAAGAAGACATATTGTCTGGTTTTTGCATTCTGTGTACTTAAATAGACAGACAGCTATTGGTCTGTTTCTTTTCCCTTAACAACTGATGTCACAGTGTAAAGCTTGGTAAACATGCAGTACATTTCCAAACCAATCTAATGTACACTCCTCCACTTTTACTCAGGGAGAGCCTATTTTTGACCGTGACAAACAGATACGCCATTTCATCCCCAGAAGATAATGAGGTTTCTATTTCATCTTGTCTGTGGGTAAGAAGGTGACATTTATATTACCGTGGCTAATGGAGATGAAACACAGGGAGGACTACAGTGACACTGTTTCCTCCCTGGTGAGTTCCTCTGAGCCACTGTGTCCTTTTCTCTTCTACAGAGCTGGACTCTAGGACTTGCTATCTGTCTCTATGGGTGAGCTTTGTAGAAAAAAATCAATAACCCATAAGCAGCTCTGGAGGCCATAGTCACTTACTTCCGTTCAACTTCAATGTGCCTCATCCCCTACACACATACTTTGAGTACAAAGATCAGTCAGGTGTATGTGAGTGTGTGTATACCCTTTGGCTCCTATCAAAGGCAAAGTAAATTAACAGGAGGAAAACTCATTTCCTGATAACTTACTCAGACAATCAGAGATGGAGTATTGCCTGTGCCTTAAAGAAGAAATCTCGTAGAAAAAGCTTAGTCATCATTGACGACTCGTTGTAGAGATAGAGACAGAACCTAAGCTGTTGTGTTATTATGCATGTTGGTTGAAAATTTAATAGCGTACAAAGTCACGACTTGCGTAGTTAAATATGCATTGGTGTTCAAATAATGTACACTGGTAAAAAAATGAAAGAAACTTGAATTGATAAATGTACAGATTTTTCAGTTAACCCTAAAACACAACACGATGCAATGCCAAATTCAAAACACAAATTCAAAATGTATATTAAAGGAACAATGTGGAGATTTTAGCAGCATCTAGTGGTAAGGTTGCAAATTGCCCAAGACAAATTTCCCCATGGGGACTATATTGTATTGTATTGTAATATTACACATTGCACTTTTAATAGTATGATCAGAAAAACATATTTTTTATCGTACGAAGTAAAATGTTTTAAGGAGAAAATATGGTGTAGTCACTGGTCAGTGCCCTTTATATAACCTCATAGTAGGTAAAAAATCAGACAGCAATTCTTGTTCTCATGCGACAGCACTGTCAACATTGATGGGTAGTTCGTTCTGACAGGATTGCTGAATGCGTACTTTTGAATAAAATAATCTTCACATCATGGCAGGCTCTGTCAACAGCCTGACAAATCATGAGATGAGATACTTCAAATCCCGAATTCTGTGTTTCCACAAGTCTGTTAGCTTTCTATCTAAGACCTCCGGCCTGCTCTCCTGCGGACCAAGGGCATGCTGAAAATAAACACCTATTAAAGCCATTTTATTCTTGTTCTTCAGAGAACCATGACAGCATAAACTGCCTGGAACATGTGCTAGTGAGTTATTTTTGAAACAGATTAGACCTACTAACCTATGACAGACACACAATTTTGCTGGAGGGGGTAAGGAGACATGGGCATCACCAAATAGTTGTGATGATAAGATACTTTTTTTTGAGGATTTGGATCTTTTCTTTAATCTGTGAAACAAGACATTGCATGGCCGCAGTCTATCCAATGATATCTGCCATTACATAGCAAAAAATAATAAGTAAGACACTAAATTCCTCAAGACACAAAAATCTGAGCATTTCTAAATCATTCTGGTGCTACAGTATTACTCGGGCTGAATCAAACCATAGCACACTGTGTAATGCAAATAATGTCATTTATGAAGCAGACAAACGCAGTCAAAATTATGTTTATTATTTAGTTTTTTATTCTATAAATCTAATGCCATGCAACAGATGTTAATTTACCAGTTTATGGAAACTCAGCTCGATTCAGTCCTGTGTTTTAATATTATTTAATATCATCTAGCCTGCAGTTATTCAACACAGTATGTGTTTACGAAATATAACCCAGAGTTCAAACCCACAGAATGTTAATGATTATAACTATGCATACTCAGGAATGTGAGCAGACCTCAGTCTAGACCCCATTCCAATTAAAAAACATTGTCTCAAGTCTTCTAAAATATTCTTCGATACAGTTTTCTGTACACATTCTCCTCATGATTATAAATTGACGGACTTCTGCACAGTGTTATTAAACTCCCTTAAGAGCAGATAGTGCTTGTTAAATACAATCCTCCCCATCCTCAGAGGATTTGTGGCGTGACCAATAATCTCATCCTTCTTCCCATCATTTCCTCTGGTTTGCTTTGCAGTGATTCTGGAGGGAAAAGACTAATGGCTCAAGTCAGCAGTTATGGGGGGACGCTTTGCTCCAACATGTATTGCATAAGTGATATGTTCTTTTTTCTTGAAGATGCTTGAAGTCTTAAGTGACAATTGTATTGGACTGTGATTTTATTAAGAAAGTGGACATTGGCTTTGAAAATGTTTATAGTTAATTGTTTATGAAATCTATTATAACATGGTCCATATAATTTAAGATTTACATCAACATTTGGAGTCCACATTTACCGGTAAACTATTAAAAATAAAAGTGCTTCACGATGCTGTAGAAGAACCTTTTTTGTCTAAATGGTTCTATAAAGACACCCTACTGAAGGCTTGTTAGCCGCAATGTGTCAATAAAAGCTTTTTAATTTTGATAATATTTTCGAGTGCCTTGGAGTGACTACATACCCCAGTAGCATTCTTTGCATTTTTGATGTATGGTTCCATAAAGAACCTTTCTTTTTCACAAAAAGGTGCTTCAGATTATAAAAAAGAAAGAGACAATTCTTTAAAGAACATTTTTAAGCACCTTTCTTTTTTAGTTGCAGTGCACTTCACTTTATTGTGATGTGTTTAAGAGAGAAACTAAAATATTAAATTTTAGTCAAATAAATGGTGTGGCTTGTTTTTGCACTGCAAATGTATTAAAAGTAGGCTAATAAATAGAATTTACTTGGTACAACTTGATGCTATTAATTCATCTAAACAAATAATGTTGTTTACAAACTCTCAACTAGTATATATGCTGTACATAGTGTGCAATGATGTGCTCATAAATAAATACAGTAAAATTTCATTTATGAATCTCATTATGTATTTCTTTAATACAGACAGTCGGAGGTAAATAAATGTTGTAAATCCTCATTATGTACAAACTGCATTTTACCTTTGTGCTCATCATCTCATAGCTAAAGTACAAGGAAGGTGTCTGTGAAAGCTCCCACAGGCAGCCTATCACAGCCACGCACATGGGAGTAAATCTCTCTCCTCTCTATTCCTTCCTTCCTTCTCTCTTTCTCTCTGCTCGAGTGTGTGGCTTAGCCGTGGCTCTGGTCTGCATACACAGCAGAAGCAGGGCAACTGTCATACAGCGATCATCTCTGCTGCTTCGCTGGTTAAATCTGCACGCTGATTTAACACTGGAGATTACCCCTGCATTATGAGTACTGTTTTACCAGCAACTGCACAAGTAGATTAAAGCCTGATGCTTGCCTGCCTCTGGATTATTAGAAGGATCATTTCTGAAAGAGGCAGACAGTTAATTGGTGTGTGTGTGTGTGTGTGTGTGTGTGTGTGTGTGTCCACAACTGAGGCCAACAGAACTTCTATTCTGCAGTCTCACGGCAACAGGGTGATGTGTGTTTCTGAAGCGTGATCTTTCTTCATCTTTGGACTCATTATTGTGTCTCAAGCTGTGCAGATGTGCTTCTATCCACGAAACGCCGAACTGCTTTAACGGTGACAACCAGCTTTGATTGCCAGCATTCTTGAAGAAAAGAAGAAACAATGAACTTCCTCAGAGAAAAACAGCGGATGAAGTAGTTACTTGCAAAATTTGGACAGGTCAAGGTGTGTTGGAGTGTGCAAGGAAGAATTTGGGGAAAAGCTTAAGAAGAACTTGAGAGATGTCCAAACCTTCACGTCTGGTCAAACCCTCCAAGCAGTCCCGAAAGGAAGCGGCAGGGAATCGCTCACACATGCTGGTAGTCGGAGAGAGATTGATGAGGGCTGGCAGTGAGGGCAACCTGGTGAGATCCAAACCACCTCAGCATCAGCAAACATCACCTAAACTGGATTCCAATTCAGGTAATTTTCGTCTTAATTATGCAGTTATGTAGTTTATCTTTATTATGCCTTGTCACAATTCTAATTTATCAAATTGACAGATCATTATTTAATAGATACAGCCATAGGTGTAATTTGCGATTGGATAGGTGTGACATGTCCTCGCCACTTTTTGGAAGAAATGCTTGCGGAAGATGTGTATTGTTTAGTGGCCATTAAAACTCGTGGAAAACGCAGGATGCGGCGCTTTCTCACAATCTCCCATTGCTCGCACTTGTAAATTATATTTGCGGAAGACAGAGAGGCGCGACTCCAGTTTGAAATGCGTGCATGTCCCCACCACTTTTCAAAACAAAGTTACACCACTGGATACAGCAATACAAATAAGAAGTGTATGCAATGTTTTATTTTTTTAATTGTCAACTGTACATTTTTGGAGGGGCCTAAGGAAAATTGCCCGAGCACTGACATGCTTATAGATACACATACAGCATGCTTACAGTTCTGTCATGGGTGTGCATTCACCCATCTGAGAAGAGTGGTGGGCTATTGAATGATATTTCTGACTACAGCACATGGCTTGTATGGTTTGGCTGATGCCTTCTCTATATGGGGGATTAAGACTGTTCACTCTGCTTAGTTACATTGTTCTCATCATCACATTTTTTCACATCATTTGATCTTAACTGTGCTCATAAAACAAGCAACTCTCAGCCAGATTCACAAACTGTAGTGCTGACATATTTAACTGGCGGCCCGCAATTTCTCTGTCACTTAAGACAGAGACCCCTCACCCCTGTAGATGTTGTTTTGGAGCTTTACCACCAAACCCAAGCAAAAGCAAGAAATGGCTTTATGATAGCTGTCCAGTGTCCTCTAACCTCTTTGCATAAGGGTTAATTGATCATTATTTTTGGGCATTACCCAGAACAATAAATAGTTTTAAATGCTGTTCTTAGGTTTAACTAATCATTTATAATAATAATTTAATAAAATTATTTATTCATTTTATTAGCAATTTATTATTTTCCTATAGATTATAAAGTACCGCTAAAAGTGTTTCATCTATCAATCATTCAGTTTAAAATCACAATTAATGGGATAGTTCCCCCAAAAATGTATACATTCATTTTTTATAATGAATATAGAGAAAGATATTTGGAAGAATGCTTGTATCCAAATAGTCCTTGCGGTCACCATTGACTAGCAGGAAACTAGCAATGATAGTCAAAAGTGCCCCAGAACTGTTTGCTTTCCTACATTTTTCAAAATGTCTTCTTTTGTGTTCAACAGAACAAAGAAATTTCTTTGGTCAAGAACTGTTCTTCCAAATATCTTTCTCAGTGAACAAAATACAGATTTTAAACAACTTTAGAGTGAGAATTAAAATTTTTGGGTCAACTGTTTCATTAAGTTGAATGTAATCATCTGATCAAAGAGGGACGAACCCAACAGTTGGATTAAATTAACCCAGAAATAGTTTATTTTTGACCCAACATTGGGTTAATACACCCCAGCGTTTTGGGTTGAGACAACTCAATGGTTGGATTGGTCACTTATTTTATAGTCTAGTTTAATAAATTGGCATGTGAGAACAACAATAAAAATGTACTTGTGTGCATTTTATGTTAGCTAGATGAACATGTCTCAAAAGGGCCTCAAAAAGTTCAGAGAGAAGTGTGTGATGCTCATAGAGACATTGCATTGTTGCAGCAGTTGACTTACAAGCTTTGACAGTGCGCTTCGGCAAAGGTTTACAGGAACTGTCACCGATCTAATTGGGTCACTTTAGAAAACACATGGTTGCTAATGGGTACAAGGAGCTCTAGTTCAGGCTTCACAAGTCAATTCACATCAAATCCGAGAATGACTTTGTCTTGTGCTGCAGGTCACTGCATGCAGAACATAATGTCATATACAATCTTTTCAAAGTTGCAATCTGTAACCTCAATTCACAACGATAAGCTTGTTATAATAACGATTTCCAATTTGAGATGTCTGGTAAGATTGTTTGGTAATATCAGTTTGACCTAAACCCATGGAAAGATAATTACATAAAATAGCCTGCAATTTTAGGTTTTAAACATATTGCGATAAAGAGGCAAAGGTTAGACTGAAGCATCTGAATATATGAGCTTTCCATTGATGATTTGTTAGGAAAGGACAATATTTGGCTGAGATACTATCAAAACAAAAAATTCAAAACATTGAGAAAATCTCCTTTAAAGTTGTCCATCAGTGGCGCTGTAGCAGGCCGTTACTAAGAAGAAACAGGTTTGTTTTAACACTCTCTTTTGGCTTAGTGCTGTAATGACGTTGAGAATAGATGAACCCGAAAGCTGAAATTCTAAGCTGCAGATACCAAACTTGAGTGGATACTTCCCAAAGAGCAGCAGCAGCGAGTGAAGTTTGTAGACGTGTTTCCGGCCATTTTTGTTTGTTATTTTGCTGCATCCACTCACAAAAATAAGGTTTTTATATATTTACAGTGGGACATTTACAAAATATCTTCATGGAACATGATCTGTCATCATTTACTCACCCTCTTGCAATTTAGTACCTGTATAAATTATTAGATATTTGGAAGAATGTTAGTAATTTTCAGTTCCGGGATATCATTGATTACCATAGTGGGAAAAATTAAGGTGCCCCAGATGTTTGTTTGTATGTTTGTTTGATAAATCCTTCAAAACACCTCATTTTGTAAATGTAATATTATCTAAGAATATAAAATCTATCAAAAAATATAATATTGTTTTCCTACTATGGTAGTGGATGATGTCCCAAAACTTGCTAACATTCTTCTAAATATCTTTCTCTGAACAAAGAAATTGATACAGGTTGGAAAAAGGGAGAGTAAATGATGACAGAATCATTTTTGGGTGAACTATCCCTTTAATATCCCATGATTTTTTCGATAATTTTGACCCACACCCGTATTGTTGGCTATTGCTACAAATATAACCATGCTACATGTGACTAGTTTTGAGTCACATATTCACTTTTGGGTTTTAATAATTTTTCTGATAATTGCCACCTGTTTTGCATAGTGCACATGTTGCAATTGCTGATGTATCAGTGTTTAGTTGCGTTATGTGTGATTTTTTTTCATTATGTACAGGGCTTATTCATATTATCAGTCTCCATTAACTTTCAAACACTGAACTGAGTTCCTTTCGCATTAATGATTTTCTCTCACACCGCTCTGAAAAGTATGAGAGACAGATTTAGTGTCTCAGATTGAAAGCACGGCCTTAGAACTGCTGTTATACCAGAGACGGCAGCGATCTTGCAACGCTGGTGCAGATAAATGACATTTCCACAAGCAAAGAACACAACACCACATAGACTCCTTTCTACCCTCAGAGGCTCCAACAGTGCTGAAAGAGATTTTTCTAAAAACCAGCAGCACCACAAGCCTTGATGAGCTACACCCAGAGTCATTTTAAAGCATCTTTTCCTTTGGCTATCTGTGAACTGAACCGTAGTTCATTATGCCTTGAAAATTTTTGCTCCATATTGCATTTTTTGAGATGCGCCGAGCCATCATTAATGTTGGGTGCTTTTTAAATACCACACACCATGTCTCTACTATAAAAATAGGTGTCCTGACATCCCACCTGTCTCAGGGACATCCCTATGTAAACTGGATAAAGAATGTGTATACACTTTTTAGCCAATCAGAATGTAAATACAGACTGGAACAGTGCTTTGCCTTCATCACATTCAGTGCTCAGTGTCTTTGGCCGTGCGTACACTGCAGGTGTACACAATTGATGCCCAATTTTGATTTGGTGACGATATTCGATTTGTTTGATGACCCATTTGATATCCTTCTTTCTCCTTGAATTGTAAGATATGGATTACACAGGTGGAGGGGCAAATGTTGTCCCTAAACTGCATATTTCTATGTTAAATTGCACTTAAAAAATACCATTTGATGCAAATGTGTGTACTGTTTTTTCACGAAACAGCCTATGAAATATTCTTTGATGTTGTGCTATTCGTGAAAGAAATGAGAAATATTTTTCAAAAGCGAGTGATATAATCATAATTAGGCAGCGATGGAGAAATGGTCTGCAGTGTTAGAGATTATCTTTTAAACGGTGTTATTACACTGGCCTGCTCTGCGGCTGCATGGGAAAATGCCCTCCATTAAACATTCTCAAAAAATCTCATGGTACGATGAATTCTTTCACTTTGTTCTTTTCTGCTGAGTTAACACCCATCAAAGACTGAGACAGAAACAGGCTTTTTTATGAAGTGATGCGTTCCTTTAAGAATAACTGCGTGAGACTCACTGCGATTAAAATGCTGTAAATGTTTAAGAGTGGATGGCCTCAGTCCTATAAAGCATTCCAAGCTGTGTAGGTTTTAATGTCAAAGCTTAAACTTGCTCACTGTCAGTCCTGAACTTACATGACTGCTTATTGAGAGTCAACTGTGCTTTAATTCTGGAGTTCTATAACTCTGCTGAATCTGTCTCTACATCACTAATTTAATGCAGGAATTAGCCAGAGCTTCATGTGCCATTACATCAACGTAATCTGCAGGAAGCGATATGCTCTGATATCAGTGTGATCTCACGCAGGATGTGCGCTTGTCTTGTCCCATTCCTCTCTACTGCCCTGTCCAACCTCATTTACATCCCCTTCACCAGCTCAGCAGTGTGGCATTCTTAGTTTTTCCACATCTTTGAAGCAAAACCATCTACAACAACCACTTTAACAAAAACACAAAGAGCTTGCTTGAATTGATGAAGGTTTTTAATGTAGACCAATATTCAGTTCTGTGTTCAGTGGCATATAGGTATGCATGGAAGAACTGGTTGCAGTTTCTCTTCTGCTTGCAATTTTCTGAAAGTGATTTGGAGTTTGCAGTAATTGCTGCTTTGGGCTCGCATTGAGTCTAATCTTTAATCTCGTCCAGGTTGTTCAGTTAGTATGTGGTAGCTGAGCCCGGCCATATGTTTATGCTTGCAGTTGTCAGAATCAGAACTGCTTCAGAACTATCGTGGGTCAAGATCCACACACACCCACAATACCAACAAAACTGCCTGTAATGACACTAATGAGGACATCTGTATGAAATGGAGAGAGCAGTTGTGCCTTCATACAGGGAATTTATTCCCACCTCATTATAGTCGGTAAAGGAATACAAATCAGTTTTTATAGACCGTTTCAGCGACAACAACATAAACAAACGTTATGTGGCTGAAACTTCTGGTAGACCTCCATAAAGAATTAATAACTGTTGAGTAGGTTTAATTGAATTTAATACAATGCATATACACTAATATTATTTTGAATATTTAATATAAATATTTTTTGGTCCCAATATGAGAAAGACTGCTTACAAATCAAACGAAATGATGCTTATTTGAAAATGTAAAAGTGCGGAAAGTTTTGTGTCGTGATGGTTAGGTTAAGTGGTATGAGAAGGGTTAGGGAATAGATACAGTTTCTACAGTATAACAAGCATTATGTCTATGGAAAGTCCCTATAAAATATGGAAACCCAATATGCGTGTATTATGTGTGCACGCAGTAAACCGAGATTTTTATGTTTAACCGAATCTGTCTTTTAAGATTACTGTAACACAGACTGTCAAATCACAAACACAGTTGTTTCAGAAGTACAGCGCTAGATTTAACTGTTGTCAAGCAAGCCAGATCTAACTTGATCTAAAGCTTCTGTCACTGTTCTCTTTAGTAAGATGTTTGGTTTCTTCATGTTTAAACCTGTGTTTTGAATCCTTGTAATGTTTTATTCACATTTTTCCGTCTGAATCAGAAAGCTAAAGTGTGTGAAAGGTCATTTAATTGTGATGCTAAATGCATCCCTTGTGAAAGAATGTCTTCACTGTAGACACATGAGCCAAAGGCTATAATCATGGGCATTTTCAGCCGGGGATAAATTATGCTTTTCAGCTTTTTAATCATGAGAATTGTCCCTTGTTTAATAGACTGCCCAGAACGGCTGGTAATTTGGTACGGTGCCTATAGTAGACAAGCTGGTGGGAATGATGTCATGTCTTGGCCAGGTTCCCTCCTGCCGGCTCTATTATCCACCACCTCATCTCACACAACCTTTCCGCATCTCTGTGCTTGTTTTATCCTGTCGGAGTCTGTGAGCAGGGGTTTGGGGGAATAGCAGAGGAGAGACCTTTCTCATGACCATAATGAATTTCTCTCACTCTGTTCTTTGCTATTTGTGATGTGTGCTGTACACGTTCACTGAGTGTGTAGTGAAGCATCGCAGCGGTCCAGAGGACCCTGCTCCGGGGCACAAGTGAACTAGATCAATCAGCTTGGTTTTGTCAACCCAGGAGAATCCTCCACCGCCCTCGCTACATCTGTGTCCTTTTGTGCACTGCGCTGCTCTTCTTAAAGTCCCGTTTAAGCGTTGCATCATTTTGGCAGCCTTATTATTTTGAATCCAAATAATGTCAGAGGGCAGTTGTTTAGGTCTCAGGGTTCAGGGTTTGCATTAAAAAGTATGGAATGCCTCATTTTAAACATCATGGTAAGATGTTTCAGAGAAAATACCTTTTCAAATATTGTAAATGTAAACAAAATGTGTTTTCTTTGAAAGTTTCATTTTACAAGAAACAAATATACAGAGCCGAGTGACACTGATTTGCAGTCCCAAACCAAGTCTGAAAGAGTTTGCTGAGCATTTCTTTGTATCCTAGAGACTCTGATGTATTTAACGGGAAAAGAGGAACATTGGTGAGGAGCTCCGAGGTGTAAGCTTGGCACCGGCTCCGCTCATGTCTCCCATTGGTTGAATAAAACTGACTGGCTCCGGGATTTTGATCTGTTACTGTCTATTTAATGATGCTGAAAGAGGAATAACTAAAAATATAATGTCCTCTGGGCAGCCTATGTAAATGTCATTCTGGCCCATGCATTGGACTTTTGTTTTTTGTTCGTTCTTTTAAATGTTAAATGTGAACCTGATTATAAAGAAAACATATGCAAGCTAAGGCTCTAAAAACATATTAACACAGGTTATATAAGAAAAGCAAGTTGTTCAATTGAACTCTTTTGAATATTTTGATTTTGGGGGTATTTTCCTATTGCACACAGTTTCTTTTTGGGTCTTTCGACAGCAGCATAACAAAGAAGTCTTATAACATTAGAGGTTTTTGTAGTCAGTCTGTCTGCCTCTCTGTGTGCTGTGAAAATATTTGAGGCTCTCTGCCGTGGCTTCGATAAAACATTTATTGGTTTCAAAGTTTGTGTCAGAATAATGCTCATCTTCCTAAGCTGATGAAGTTTATAATATCATATCAAACACTTAATCTCTCACATCAGTGTTTTTCTACTACAATTTTTATCAACAATTTATTTACTACTTGCACTGCTAAAACAGGCTCAGATGATCAGGTTTAGATTGTTGAACATTGTCATATCAATAAAATATGCAAAGTTTCATAGAATTAATACAAATCTTGCTGTTTACACACTGTAAAAAATAAAAACTCTGATTTGATAGGTCAGATGGTCTAGTCTGCCAACCATTGGTCTACCGCATACAGCGTCGCAGTGTCACAAATTGAAAATAGGCGGGCATTGCACCGAGTGACACAAATCTGACGCGGAACTAAAATTAGAATGACAGATGACTTGTTCTTGTGATTTAGAGTCGACTCCTTTTTTCCCAAGCCAATAACTTTGTTATTCGTTCACTTTCAGCTTTTATGTAATTTTAAGGACATTGTAATAGTTACTATGTAAAATATAAGTAAACTTATCAAAACAGCACAACTGTAACTGTGGGACTGTGGTGCATATAAAAGCAACTAAAATAAATCAAAACTATGTTATATTTTAGCATCTTTAAAGTTGCCATCTTTTGACTAGAATTTGCAAAATCATACATTTGGCATTCATTCAGCTTTCTGAGATCTTAACCTGAGAAGCTTTTTAAGGAATTTCCATCTATCATGGGTTCTTATTGGCTGCTTTTTATTCAATTTTTTGGTCCATTTTATTCAATCCATTAAAAAAATAATAGAATGTTGATATGTTGGCACAATTATATTTGGTCTACAAAAGTAATTTCAGACATAAGTACAATTTTAAAAACATGATTATTATAAACATTTCAGTAAAGAATTTCCAAATATTTCATGCTGTATTGAAGCTTTCAGCGGCAACAACATAAACTAATGTTATGTGGCCCAAATTTAACTTTCGGCAGACCTCCACAAAAGAATCAATAACTGTTGAGTAGATTTACTTTAGTTTAATACAATTAATATGCAATAAACTATTCATAATAATTAATTTTAATATAACTCAAATAAATTATTATATTATTAGCCACTAGCCAGACCAATAACCAAACCCAGACTAAAAGTTAACTTTGGGCCAGACATGTCTGTCCGATGAAGCAGTCTATATTTATATATATTGTAAGTTGAATCAATGATGTCATTGGTTCAGTCTTATGTGTAACCACTGTTGATTTTTCCCTCTCACTCTGTGTGGAGATGCACAGGAAGAGAAGGGAGTCTGGAGGAACTAGCTGAGGAAATTGGTGATTAACCCCAACAAGCAAGAACCAAGCTGTCACTTCCAATTCCCGCAAACAATGGCAAGGTGTTGGAAACATTATATGAAAAACAAAGAGGAGTGGAATTTTTGACATCTTCTGACAAACATCCAGTTGTTCCTCTTCTTTACGGAGGGGGTAGGGGGAGATGTAACACAATCTGACCTGCAGCTTGAAGCATTGTCAAACATACCGCTGAAACCTCTGCTGTTGTCTGTTCGGGGTCAATAAAAGGGTTTGTTGCTGAAATACTAGCCTCTTGCTGAAAGAAACATAAAAGGAAACCTCCATGCATTCTTTGTCTTAAAGACCTGATGCCGTAACCTAAACACATTCTGGAACCACAAACATAAACCTATGTTTCTTTTTAGTCAGTGATCCCTCTGTGAACCCTGCTGATAGGTAAAACGTTTAGGAATACAGATGTCAGTCATCCAATAGACCCTCCTCTTTATTGCACCTCAGACTCACGCACACATAAACTTCAGCTGTGTAGAGCAGAGAGCAGATGCAATGGACTGAGCTGTGGGCGAGACACTCGTATATTTAATAGAGAGAGGTAGTGTGAACTTCACACCGAGCAGGATACACATGCAAACTGACTCAGAGGACACTAAGAGCTGGTGAGTGTTTGTAGGGCTGAACTGCCTCCATAAATGTCAAGTCCTTTATGAGCACACTTTTCATGAAATAGTGGGTTGGGACTCTTATTTATTAGGTTTGTACTGCTGCTTTTTAAACTTAAATAAACTTTCATGATGTGTTTTTATTGCATGTTTAACACGCTCTTGTGTTTGACAATTTAAAATGCTCTCTTTTGTTGAACCAGTGAGGTATTTCCGAATCTGTGTACTGTAATATATAATGTTTTTCTGGCTCAATGACATGATGTATATATCACTGATGGCATTGTTTGACTTTGTATTGTGTATAGTTTTCCACCTGTCGTGTTGTTGAATGCATGGTAAATCAGAAGAGTTGTTCAATGTTGCTTTATGAAGTATGGTGACATCATATAAACAACACTCAGATAAATGAAAGCTAAGGAATTGGGAGGTTATATCAGTCCAGCAGTTTAATGAAACAGCATGACTGTTATATGAAAAACAAGATTCGCTGTAATTGTTTTAGTTCTTAGCATACTATGTTTTCAGAGATTTGTTTGTTTTTTCAACTTTTACAAAGGTGACCTGAAGTCAAAATATCATGCACTTTAGTGGATGGAGATTTTACTCAAAATGTCTAAATTTCAAGAGTTGGATGTTGATGTACATGCTCTACAAGTGACTGAAGACTAATGTGCTGTAACCATCTTACCTGAAATGACCTCCACAATCTCGGTCGAAAACAATAACAAAAAAATAAGTAATGTTCCTTTGATGTAAATACCACAATTGCCACAATATAAATATTGTGTTATACTTTATTTAAATATGTCTGTGTTACAGTGTAATTATAATAAATTATATGTACTTACTATAGGGTTAGAGTGTAGTTTAGGGCATGTAATTATGCACAATATATAGTAAGTACTATGGTAAATACATGTAACATTTGTAACAAGGGCCTGTTAAAATAAAGTGTTACATTTTGCTTCCCAAGGGGGTTTTAATGTAAAGAGGCATTTCCATGCAAATGCCAGCCTTAGTTTTTACCAAAGGTTTTCATCATACTCATAGGTCAGATGTCAGTCTTTGGTTTAAAGTACTTTATGTGTTTTAAGCATAGTTTTCCATATAGTCAGGTAAGTGAATTGTCACATCCATAACAGTACATTCCTCATAAACTGGCACATGAAAATAACAATTTTATGTTCTATAAAGGGCCACCCCTTCTCCATTTGTTGGGTATTATTTCTTCTGATTTGCACATTTTAATTTGCAGAAGTATGTTACAGTATGTTTTTTGTCACATAGTGCATGCATTTGTCTTCTTCTTTTTAAATAGAAAACTATAGACTGATATTTTTTTGATGTCAACAGGGGTTTAGTATATAAACAAGTAATTCAATATGTTGCTAATCAATGCATTCTCCTTACATTTATATTTCAAGCTTTGACTGAAAATGTCACATCCATAACATTAGAATTTCCTGTTATAACCAACATACTTTATTAGAATGAGCTTGATCTGAAATGACCAAGCTGTTTCAGGTAAATTATTAATAGTGTCAGTAGTGAGCTGGGTATGCTGGAGTAAACCACACACGTGTCATAATCAAGCTTTAGCTCTTTTTGTTCCAAGAGATGTTTGTGATACATCAACAGCGATTTGAGTCACATTTGTTTTAATGGTGTAGAATGGAGGGCTCTGCTGTGGGCCAGCTAAATGGTCTATAAAATAGCACTGGTTGATGAGGCTTAATTGTTGTTGAGGTCTGCTGAAATACTGATGGCAGTGCGTCAGCCCAAATCCTTTGAGCCGTGGCATTTGTGCGAGCGGGCGCTGGATGGGTTGCATTCCACCGCTTTGCTGACTTTGGGAGGATTTGTGTTTGACGTGAATGTGCCAGCGCTGCGTTAGAGAGCTGGGACATCCGATATGACCAATAACAGGTGTGGGGGGGTTAGACTGAGTGAAAGGTGGGGGAACGGATTAAATATGACAGTTTTGTTAATCCAGTTAATTTACAATTTAAGTCATTTGGGATTGCACAATACAGTAAACAGTATACACACATTCCCTGGGAATCAAACCCATGTCATTGGTGTTGCAAATAGTTTAACATTTTTTGATGTTATATTTGCCTCTGAAAACGTGTGATGGAAGAATTTACTTGCGCTACATCTGCTTTTGTGGGTGGGCTCTTTACTTGATGCTATTGAAATCAGTCCATTGGTCTAATGGTAAAGCTCATGCCCAGTAAACAATGTGCTCTGAATCCTTGATCAAACCAAAGTAGCCACAGAATTTCATCCAGTGCATCACATGTGCAGATGCTGGGCTTGCCTGCTCACATTGCTTACACAGTCTGAGTGTGATGTACTCTAATGAGCTCTCTGTGCACATGTCCATGCTCTCTACTGCTCCAGAATCCTGAATGAACTCAAGTGAAGTCCACATAGCTGTATTTAAGTTCCTGCTTTGGCATTCTCATGCAAGCTCGCTGCATGAATCACACTTGTCAGGAAACAACACTGTAATTTGTTCTGAATTCGGAGGGAACAAGGTCTAATGTTTTTAAAAGGCTGAAGTCCCTTCAGCAGCACACAAGAATGATAAAACGATGAGCTTGCTGAACTTGTCTAGAGTCATCCGTGTTGTCATTTATCCTGCTTAAAAATGTTGTTGGACTAAGGTTTGCTTCTTCCTTGACAAGACACCATTAATTAAACTGAAATTGGAAGCAGATTACAGCGTTTACAAGCTGATTCATATAAATATATTGTAGGCTATATGGATGGAAAGTAGTTCTAAGTTTTGTTGACTGAGAATTGATTGAATGGTACAGTAGCTCCTTAATGTTATCATTCATTAATGTTATGTTAATTATGAAGATTAAAAAAACATATTCCTTTAAAATAACACGCAATGACAAATTATTCAATACCTTTAACGCAGAAATGTACATTAAATAAATAGTGTCAATTATATTTCAGCCATGTTAGCCATATTACATAGCTGAAGCTGTATACATTGTCAGACTTGTAAAATCTTCACACCATTTTACTCTATGATGTTAGTTTTACGTAAGGAGAGCTGGTTTGGGTTTAATGTTGAATTCTCTGTGTGTAAATTATAAAGGCAGGAAAAACAGTCAAGGACAATTTAATGGAAAGTGTTGGGGCTGGGCTGGGTGATATTTCCTGACTGCTGGTGTTGATGTTGGTGTCCTGATCTGCTTGTACTGCAGTTTAATGGAAGATTCCAGTGCTATATGCCCGCGTAAAATAGCAGGAAAGATGGAGAGGTGCCAAATATGTAAACAAGATTATTTAGTTTCTACCATCCTACCATGCACTCAAACCATGCCCATATACAGTAAATCCATGTATTTGTGTTTTTTAAAGATATTTTGTAAACTATAGAGAAAAACTTAAATGGTAACATTAACATTAGTAAATGCATAGCCAATTTGAACTAACAATGAGCAGATAAATCGATTTTCAGCATTTATTCTTCACGTTTTTTAACTTAAACCCACCAGTACTAGCAGTCAGATTTTGATTATTGAATTTCCGTGCTAATATTAAGAATGTTTACATATCAGTCTTGGCACAGTCATATCAGTCACTGTAATCTGTGACCACAGAGTTACAAAGTTGGTTGCTAAGACTTTGACTTTTTGAACAGTGTGGTTTAAATATGCTGTAGCGACACTGAAAGATTGTGACTCTCGGCCAGTAAAACACTTTATTGGTTTCCATGGACATTATAGATTTAATTCCTAATATGTTTTACTAAAATACAGTTACACAATTTATATGTATTAAATACATAATACATATGCTTAAAGAAAAGTATTCAATTTTTTGAGAACTGTCCTGGTAAACACTAGAGGGCACTCACATCAATCAGACTCATTTCTAGTAACCAAACAAACTGCTTAGCTTTTTGAAATGCTGTATTCTGTAATATGTCACAAGGAATGTAATACAATATAAAATTTGCATTTTGTAGTTGTACAATCTCAATACCTGAGGACCTGTTAAAACAGGTTAAAGAGTCTAAGTCATTTGACAGAAATGATGAATGTGTTGATTTTATTTCGTTCATGCGACGTCACACAGATTACGTAACACCTCAGAGCTTTCACTGCTGGACTATGAATGAATGACAAACACAGTTTAGGAATTCAAAGAAATTTTCCCATGTGGGGGCGACCCAAGTATGCAAAGCTGCTTATCATGGTGAGCACAGGCGCCGACACCAATAACGCAAAACTGATTGAAAGCAAGTCATTAAAAAAGTCCAACATTATATTAGTATTCTGAAGGGGTTTTATATAATACCTAAGGATTCTCAACTGAAGACATCATTCTGAATACTAATCACAATACACTGCTGTCAAACCATGGCAGATGGCAGCCACTAAACTCTCTAACCATGCCAGCTATGTCAAATGACATCATTAGGTGTTCATAATGCCAGATAGTGCCAAGCTGAAGTGCAGAGAGAAAGTTTCCTCTTAGTCTGGGACAGCTAATGGTCTTTTCAGAGACATCCCTGTCTTACTCTGGGTCGTATGGCCAACTCTGTTCTCTGGCTTCTTTTGAGGCACATGTCTCCATAGTCTGTTTATTACTGTTGACCTTCATAATCCACCAGTCATTGTGTGACCATCTTCACTAAACTAAACCAAAACATGTTTGTTGTTACTTTTATATTGAGTGAATCTCTTATTGTGCTCGCAATAAATGCCCAGTTAACTTCTCATACTGGATATCAGGAAATTACCTCTCTTTCGTCATACCGTATACAGTAACAAACTCTATACATCTATAGCTGATTGTTTTCTCAGGAAGCGGCACACAATGAATCTCTTGTATGGCCTTCTAATGACTCTATCAAAGGTGGATTAAGTTCCTGTGTGCATGGCTTGTAACTGCTGTATTCTTCATGAAAAGACGTGCTGGTACACATATACTGTAGGTCTAGCAGACCTCTCACGAAAGAGGAATCAACATTTCTTAAGGAAAGCATGTTCTTAAAGCTGGGCCTGTAAACAATTCAGGCTCTTAAAATTGTCTACTTGTAGCTTAATACAGAGTGATGAGACGCAGCCAAATTTGAACTTCACATTAAAGGACTTTAAGGAAGTTTTTTAGCTTGTATGCTTAATTCTGGAATAATTTAATTGACAAATGTGTAAATGTGTATTACACTGGAAAAAAAACTTAATTTTACAGAATTTTTCAGTATTTTTTTAAAGATTTTCCACGTAAAATGTCAAAAAAATGGAAGGTTACTGTTTTTTTTTTTTTACAGATTTTTCATGTAGTTTTGAATTATGGTCAAAAAACGTAAAAATTTAATTATCCATGTAAAAACTATTATTTTACAGTTTATTTCTGGCACCCCAGCTGCTATAGAAAATGTATGTTTTTTAACAAGATTTTTTGTTACAATTTATTGTTCAAATATGGCCAAAAACTGTAAAATTACAGAAAAAGGCACATTTACAAAATGGGGAAAACTATTTATTATATATCTTGTAATTTTACAGGGAAAAAAATTAGCTGACCGATTGCTGACGTTTTTTTTTTAATTGTTTTTTTATAGTGTATGGAGCACCTTATAATGCTCAGATTTATCTGTAGAAACAAACAGGTTTGTCATTAAGGCCCATGTGTACAGTATAAGTAACATCTGTGAGTGGAATGGAGGATATCCTCTACATAAAGTGACCTCACATGCCTGGAAAATGTCATGCTTGGTTTTCCAAGGAAGCGGAAGGATGCTTTTGTAATAAGTAAATATAGCACTTAGAACTAGATAACATTAGACGAACATTAAGAAGAGTTCGACACACAGTCTTCCCGAGGGGCTGTTCAAAGCCACTGGAGATAATGTTAGTTCATCTTTTATTCAGTTAAAGTCATTAACATACAATAAAATATAAATCTAATATATAGATGATGAATGCATAAATGCATGCATAGATGTTTAATGATTAAATAATGCTAATATAATGTTAATAATGGTTATAGATAAAAGATTTTAAAAATAAAACAAAATCTGACATCAATCTGGAAGATATAAGATCATTTCCTAAACAAATATTAATGACAACATTGATGCCCTGCTCTCAGATCTCTCAGCTCCTCTAAAACATTGCAATATTATTGTTATATCTGTCTGTGTGATATCATTCAAAGGTTTGAGATTGTTTGGCTAGTGCAATAAAAACAACAATCAGGCATTCATACACAATCACCAGAGGAACAGCTGGCCATCAATAGTTATCTATGACCACTCAACAGCATTAACTGCAGTCTCCCCCTCGGGGGCCGTCCAGATGTCTGATGATGATCACACACCAAGAGAAGTTTTTCTTTCACAAATGAGTGGTTATAATAGTGGAAACATCTTTCATCTCACGATGGTTTAAGGCTAGTGTCCTGTAGAAATGTTTCGTTTTTCCCTTGCACAGCAGATCTCATTTACAATACATGACACTTTCTGCACGAAATGAGTAAAATGATTGATTTTCTCCTGTGCTTGATATTTTATGGAGAATAAGTGCATGCAGACTGGAAACATTTTTATCTACAGCAGTCTGAACATCTTCTGTCTTGACGACAGTGTGGTTTTTCTTTCATGATGTCCTGTGAGAAATCTAAAATATGAGCCTATATAAAATTATAGTTTAATAGTTCATTTACAATGTGGGCATAAATGTATTCTATATCAATGATTCTGTTGTTTGGAAACATAAAGCAAAGAAAACATATCTACACATACAATCCAATACATATATTAATTCATTCATATTTTTGAGACATGAATTCAAGTTGTTCACAAAATATAAACCCGTTGTATATTTGTAACATATTAAAAAGAATTCACTATGTAGTTTCTATAGCCCTACATGGACAAACTGCTCTACAGAAAGCGTTTCGTAAATACGTTATCTCCTTCGGAAAAGAACCGAAAATTTGACGACATCTTTGTCCTGTGTCAGCCACCGTCGTGCTTTGTAAGGGGGGGAAGTGTGAGCGATGGTTAAATTGTGCAACCTCACTGCTAGATGCCGCTAAATCTCCACATTGTGCCTTTTGGGAGAGATGCACCTATTTTTTCTTCTAATTATACCAAGATATAAACCAGTCTCTTACTTTTTTCTGACGTCAGCTTTTTCGGCTTCCCCCTCCTCCTGAGCCCCTCTACAGTGCGCAGCAAGACAAATCTGTTTGCAACATCACCACGCAAAGATTATATTAGCATTGGGCACAATACAGTACATCCAATACCAGTACATTTTATAAGTATGTGCATTCCCTGCATGCGATTCTATCCCATGACCTTGCCAAGCGTTCCCTGTTTCTCAGTATAATTTATCCACAGAAGAAGGATATAGTTGCCCAGCAAAGATTGAAGAATTTGCTGCACATGTACCGTATAGTATCGGCTATCTCCTGATGACAGTTTCTCACATTCAATGAGCATTAGAGTCTTTTTCTAACAAGCAGCCTGAGACTCTGTGAATGGAATGCATCTTTCAAAGCCAATAATGAGGAAAAAAATATATTTAAGACCCTGGGAATAATCGTTCAGAGCTGTGGGTTAAAGATGTGCTGAGGTTTAAGGGGAGTCAGCAGATGCCTGTCTTGTATTCTGAGCTATGTGCCAATTCTTCACTACAGGTTCTGTGAAAGATGGAAATGTAATTTACACAAGTAAACTTTCACTGAGTTTTGTGCAATGCTTGCAGTTTATCAAATAACACATTTGTAGCGTCATTTGTATAAGTAAAAAGTTGTAACATTTGGATACACAACAAATACACCACTATTTTATTTTTGAAATGTGTATTTCGAAATGTATTTCTGAGCTCTAATGTGTAATAAGCTTTCTGACACATTGCTTCTTAATATTTGACTTCCCAATGGTGGGTCTCAATGGCATCCAGTAATGAGCCATCACACCGAGTGCTCTGAGACTTCTTTTGGCAAGGTGGCTGTTTAATGGGAAACAAATGGCCTGTTTGTAGCTCTGCTCAATAATTGCTCTCTTGTCTTGGCCTGCAGCAGACGGACTCTTAGCCGGTCATTGCCTTGACTCTGGCGGTTATCGCTCTAATTAATTGAAGACATCGAGCCAAGTGCAGCCGCCCACTGAGAGTCCCTATCTAATCTTTATTCCTCTGTATATTTTCCTCTGCCTTTAATCAAAGAGCCAGTGAAAGGCAACCAGAGACTGAGCCCCCACGAGGAGGCGGATGGCCACAGCAGAAAGCAAAGCAGCACAGATGAGATCGATCACTCGGACCCCTGGTCCCCTCGCACCGTGCCAAGAAGACACACAGTAGGAGGGCCTCGTACCGCTGGGGACGTGATTGTCATGCAGTCCTACAGCATCGACCACAAGAAAGAGGCTTTTCTCGAGCATCTGAAACAGAAGTATCCCAGTCATGCCTCTATCATCATGGGCCACCAGGAGAGACTCAGAGAACAGGTAAGATGAGATCAACTGCACTCATTTCTTTTGGGTTGCCTGATAGTATGATGTGAAATACTATAAGTCAGTTAGTAGTATGAGGCTATTATTTGTTTTCTATGACACTGCATTTGTTAGCTTGGCCTTTAAGCGCCTCTGGGGCTAAATTAGGTTTTCCGATCATTACGTACAGTCCTAATTACTTCAATATGCATATACATCAAAATATATATATATTACATTAAGTTTATGTGCCCGTGTCCACCCATATTTCTGCAGCATACTGAGTATCCATAAGATCTTCCCATATATCACCTGACTTCTAACAGATTAATAGGTACTGACATTTTTACTGCTGTCGGTTTCCTCTTGACATTTTTACTGCATTTTTGTTGTATAGTTATATGGACTGAACTGTTGCAAGCTTTTTTTAAAATATATATTTGATTATATATTCATAGTAATTAATAACATGTTTATATATACTGTACATTTCTGTTTATGATTTTATAATTATGATTTCTGTTTATGATTTCATAGGTACATTTTATAGTTTTTGATGTAAATACATTTGGTATGATATGAGAGTTTATTTAAGATTAAGAAAGGGAATGTAATACCACGCCATCTCCAGAAGTCTGCGCTCAAGCACAACTCTTACGTCAATCAGCCTTAAAACTTTCTGTCAGTTTTATTTCTGAAATAATAAAAAAAAACATCACATACATTTTATTGAGAGTAATGGTTATAATAGGAATTGTACTGGTTTTAAAGGCAATCTGGTTTTTAATGGTCTCTTTTGGTAGGCACTATGTGTTCTATGTTATGGTCAATGAGCATCATAAAGTGTTGCCGTAATATAAACGCAAAACACATCACATAAAACAATTATGTAATTGTATTAATCATAAGCAGTTGATGGTTCTTAATTGGTAGGTCTTTTGTAATGGAAACCGTCATGGGAAAATATTTTTTTATAAAAAATGTGAAAATTGATAATGCACAATTTTTTTAAAAATGTCTCTCGTTTGTAGTAAACAAGGTAAAACAAATTTCGCAATAGTTAGCCCAACAAGACTTTCAGGTAAGTCCACACAGGTGGGCGTGTCTCTGTGAAGACGCTGATGTCACGACTCTCAAGGAGACGCGCACGCACGCACTTGTGCTGCGATCTTTCTTTAACAACAGAGAGAAGTTTGATTTTCATACAGTTTTTTGTGAATTATTGGGATTATGTCCTGATGCTTGTGTGAGGAATCACGGTGGACGTTTCGCATTCAGGTATTGTGAAGTTAAAAAAAATTGTTTCGTCAGATCAGGTTGTTTCTTTTATAACAGAAGGCTTGTATCAACTCGTACAGTTAAAATGATTTTTTGACTTTAGCAACTCGTTAAATAAGACTGAACGATGGGTAGGTTTTCCATTCTGAAGCAATTTCAAGATTCTGCATGAACTGAGTGATTTATGTGTAAAGTGCATTTGTAAACAGAAGTCGTCACACCGTTTTGTTTTTGATTTGCAAAACAATTGGGATAGTTTATGAGTTGCTAAACTCTTAAATATATTGGACAAAAGCACTTCACTTAATGTCTGTCTTTAATAACAAAAAATGATTAGATTTTTATTAGATATGGTAACATCATGTTTTTTTGCATGTATCATAGTAATATTATGGTATTCTTTGAAATGGTGTTCCGTATCACACACTTGCTCCAATAAATGTAATAGGTAACTCTCTTGTTTTTTTTGTGCAATTTTCCATACCACTCTAACCCTGTCTTTCATCCTCATTTCTTTCTTCAATATTCTCCAGTCGCAGAGAAATGAAGGTATGATTTATCTGACCCTGCCAGTGCTTTCAAAGGCCTGGCATCAGACCATGAAGCATATCTCTGGCCATTCATCTGACTGTGATAAGAGAAAGGTGCAGACTGCTCCCTTCAAGCTGACCCTTATGCTTTAACCTTCTTTATTTAAGCCTCTCTCTACTTCTTTGCATTCTGCAGGTGACACTGTGTTACAGTGTCTGAGTGCAAATGTTGTATGTCTGTGTGTGTTGAATCTGACAGTGCGTGTCATAGGTTTATTGCATGTTATATCTTTGCAATCTTTTAAAATGTATTAGATTTATTTTATTGAATACACACAAGAAAACGTTAATGTACAGTTGCATTACGTATGGAATTATCCCATGGTAAATCTGTGCACGGTTTGAAGTCATTTCTTCGACTGGTGTTGAAAGGCAGTGTCTGTGAACACCTGAGCGATTGTTAGCCAGCCCACAATGCAACACCTGTGCAAAGATAGCATCTAACTCATATTCATCACTGTCAAGTCTCAGCCTGGACCTTTAGAGTCGAGGGTTTTGGGATGTGGACTATTGAATTGCGTGGGCCCTTTTTTCCATCAGACAGCGCAGTCTGTGACTTTGAAAAGATGTTTTGCCTCGCATCGCTTTCATAATGGGCAAATTCAACCATGCATTGTATTAAGTCAATAGAAAGAGTTTGTGCATTCCCTGTCTACTAATGCAAGGGTGAAGAAGGGGTAGAAAAGTGAATCTGGTGTCAAGTTGAATTAAGTTTTAGATTTGCATGACACAAGACGTCAGGTCGAAAGTGTTTTGTATGGTAAACAGCGTGATACAATGGAGCATTGTTTGGTCTGAACACACTTGGAGCTTGAGCTAATCTTCAGAGATGCACAAAACCTTCGTAAAAGCGTACCAAAGAATGTTCTGATTTAAATTCCTTCATGATAGGTTTGGGAATATAAAGGTGTGTTTACAGATCTAGTTTGAGACTCTTAGGGAAATGACTGTCTCAGACTCGGAGCATAAGGTGTAATTGTGTGCTGACCTCATAATTGTGGTGTCACCAAAACCATAGACAAGAAGGATTAAGTTCCTTCGGGTCATGCAGGGTGGTAATCCGGCAGGCGTGCATGTCAGAGCAGGTCAATGTGCGTGATGCCGTTGTGATGAGACGCACTCCAACTCAGAAGATGTGGTCGTATGCATGTTGGTTTTTCTTATTGTCAGTGACTTAATGCCTTAGGGAGAGAACACATCCTCAATGCACTCGGCATATCCACCTCAAGGGTGATATTGGAACAGCCACGCATATGCACTGTGGTTTGAGAATATAAACAGGGCACAAAAGGGTCATTTCTCTAAAACTGCCAGAACACACTTGTGAGTTTACTGCTTTTGTGTCGGCGGATATAAATCTCACCATTTTTCTTTTTTTAATGTGCTCTAAATTACAGGACTGAGCTGTAATTGACTTAAAGACGTGTTGACAGTTGTGTATTTGCGTGTCATGAGACAGTAAAGCTCAGCAGACTGATGCCTAACCTGCTTTTTTCCTGTCATCTTTGTGCCATTATAAAAAGACATTTAACATCTCTCTGACCACTTTTCTCTCTGACCTTTCTGTTGACTCATCCTTTATTGAGCAGTAAAGTTTATGGCCATGCATCTTGACATTCAGATCGACTCTGCCCGGCACAGTTCATTAACAAGCTGCTCTGTACGTTTTCACTTCACACACACAATATTGTGATTTGTGAAGTGTTTCATATCAAGTCAAGTATGTGTTCATGCTTATCTGTTCTTTGTCGTCTTCTAGGTCAGGAGCTCTGTGCGCAGTGTGACTCCTCAGTGTGCTGTAGGGGAGTCAGGGGAGCATCTCTCTTTGGCTTGCCTCGACTCTTCGGAGGCCATGTCGGAGGGAGACGCCCCCTCCGCCTTCACTCGAGGCAGCCGCACCCGAGCCAGTCTGCCTGTGGTCAAGTCAACTAACCAGACCAAGGACAGGTCATTAGGTACTGTATCATCTCAAAACTCTTAAAGGAGCAGTCAGTGAAATGTAACTCCCTTACGAAACACTACAGATTCTGTCAGAGGACAAAGATGTCATCAGTTTTCGCTTCTTTGGCGAAATATTTACGAAACACGCTCTGTAGAGCAGTTTGTCAGTTTAGGGATACTGTAGAAACAACATGGCGAAGGCGACCTGCGGTGTGTGTAGATAGAAATAGCTTATTCTAAGGTTATAAAAACATAAAGCTTCATTATGTAAGGTCTTTATACACCTCTGAACACATAGTTATGTATGTTATATTGCATTTTATTAAAGGCACCCTCCGTTTTTGCATACTGATAAAAATGTTTATATTTCAATTTACCGAAATCCCCTTTAATATAAACTATGTCAGACAATAAACCACACATTTGCATAATTTAAAATAAGCAAATATTAGGAATTATTTATCTGATAACTGGTAAAGTGATTAATTTTAATAAAGCATCTAAATCTTCTCATATATGTTGGTTGATGTACAGCTAAGGAGCAAACAGTCATACCACTTTTTTAATATTATAATTCATATGAATTGTCATCATTTGGATCATCTTGAGAGATTCATTGAATGAAATAACAGACACAAGAAGAAATGCACCATATCATGTACCATACCTTTATTTATGCGCAGTATGCTCTACTAAAATCTTGTTTGGGTTATTCTTAGGTGTACTCCACCTGCAATATGGAGAGGAAACCAAACAGATCCGAATGCCCAATGAGGTGACAAGTGCAGACACTATCAAAGCTCTATTTGTCAGTGCCTTCCCGCAACACATCACCATGAAGATACTGGAGTCTCCCAATGTGGCTATATACATCAAGGATGACATGAGGAACATGTACTACGAGTTAACTGATGTCAGGTGTGTTTTAACAGTCTTGGACAATAACCACTTGTCACTAATAGTATATTAAGTATGCGTTATAGTGCATTGTAAACCAGACCCACAATCTAAACAAAATGTATGCATTTAGAGTATAATGTGATTATTAAGAGACCATTTCTGATGTTTTTGACCGATTATTAAGAGACCATTTCTGATGTTTTTGACCATACTGGACATAAGTTATATCATGAATACAAAATTGCACCGATTAAATAAAAAATCAAAGTTGACCTTAAGCATCAAGAACATGAGGTACAAAATACAGACCTTTCCAAAATAATATATCACACACATTCTCTTTTATGTGCAGTTGATACAGTGCGGTCGGCTCACTCGTGTTGGTTTTTAAGTGCAGAAAATTGCAGGGAGTGCTTGATTTTGAGTGTGCACAGACTGCTGGGTAACGCCCTTGTCCACACCCCACTCTGCACAGGCCCGCGGCTCCCTAACAAGTCAGCAAGATCAGTTTGTGTGTGCGTGTGTGTGTGTGTGTGTGTGTGTGTGTTATTCAGCGCACGTTTTTTAACACACTTTAGTGAGCTTGTGTTGACATGCTTCTAACGTTTTGTCACTATGAGTGGCAGATATGCGTTAATGCTGTTTTGCCTCAATTAATCTGGATTTTCATGTGTTATGTAAACCATCACTCGTTGGATCCTTTAAAATTGAACTGTCTTAAATATAATCTAACTAAGGAGAGCCCAAATGTTGAAATATATTTGTCATTAACCCACAATGTAATTTCATTTCACTTGACAGGAACATCACACCACACTCTTGGCTGAAGGTGTATCACAAGGATCCAGCTCAGGCCTTCAATCACAACCCAAGAGCCAATAATGGAGATATTAGGGTGAGTATGACCACAGTAAGCGATCTTATAAGTACTCCTTGTGTGTGTCAAAATGTTCAAAAATCATCTCTTGGCAAAAAAACCTGTTTCGATTCTGTATCGAGCAATGTATGCATAGCGTTTCAAAGTAATACTTGCCGCACCCTTCGGTGTTGAACGGGGGCCTACTGATGGTTTTCCACCACACCTGACAAGATAAAACTACTGTTGTGCTATTATACTGGCTACTGTACTGACTCATTATACAAAGTACTGTTGTGCAATTAGAATAATGGCTGTTCACCTTCAACAAAGCTCTTCCTCAGGTTGGCTCCTTGGTGAACCTTCTTATTTATAGGCTTAATGGAACAATAATCTTCCCCTAAATGCCAGCTTGAATGATGCTCTGAAAATCAACACATTTACAAAAACAGGCCAAAACAGTAACAGTTTCTTATCTCATACATGCATGGCATCTGGATTTAGTTATCTGGTTTAATCGGAGCCATGCTTCAGTCAAACCTATCTTGCTTTCCAGGAAAATTATTTTTATGAATTGTGTTCATATATACTTGACACTTTTGGCAGTTGACTAAACAAATGAAATAATATTCTAATAAAATTATACAGCATACACAAATATGGTGTCCCGCATTGAATTTCTTTTTGCACTGTCGCAATGCATTCTGGGATTACATGCAATGCAGTCTCAGACTTTGGCCAAAACAAGCTATCCAAAGAGCCTGTGTAATTAAATTATTAAATTCCTTTAATGCCTTAAAATAAAGCTTCTGTAGGCAGCTCACTAAATTCAGGAGCAACAGGATAAGATTTATAATTTATAGCTGTGGTGTTATTTACTATATCTGATTATAAGTTTATACGATTATAGGATATCTCTAGTTCAGCAGGTCATAGACTGTTTAGAAGAGTGTAATTCAAAGCCAAAGCTGAAATTCCTGGGCCGGGTGTGGGGATGCACTGAGGTCAAATGATGTGACAGGCAGAGCTCCGGTGGCTCTCTCTATAGTCAGCTCCGGTGTGGATGACAGTGGCCAGATGATTAAAAGCTAAACAGGGTGCCGACAATGGAAGTCAACACTGTGCAATTAACTAAAAAAGTTAATCTAAAAAAGTATTATTATTGTATAATTAACTGCTTTAGGGATGGGTAGGAGCTGACAGCCAGATTCAAGGACCAAAAGGATTTTGAGCATTTTTAAGCTAGTTAAGAGAAATGTGTAGTCTTTAGGGATGTTCCCAACTGAATATTACCAAACTGACTAGCCAGTGGGTTATTTGAAAAAATATTCCTAATCATTGAAATCCAAACTAAAGTCTAACTATAATGACTATATTAAAATTAATATACTCTTAACCATGAAATGATGAAAATATGTACTTCTTGGCCAAAAAAAGCCAAAAAAACATAGATTACCCTCTTGTCATTTTAAACATGTATGACTTTCTTTCTTCTGCATAACACAAAAGAAGATATTTTGTAGAATGTTGGTAACCGAACAACGACGGTACAAATTGACTTGCATTGGTTTTGTGTCCACACAACAGAAGTGAATGTTTTTTGTGTTTGGCAGAAGAAATAAAGTCGTACAGGTTTACGTTGACTCAGTCAATATTCAATATTAATATTAAAGATGCCAAGGTTATTTTTTCATATAATGTTTTTTTACAATTTGTAGATAACAAATAAAAAATAACAAAAACAAGACTGAATAGGAGCAGATGACAATGTTATATAATGTATGTTTTCTATCTCTTGTTGGCAGCTGGCAGCCTGCCTACCAGTCACTTTCATGTAATTTCAATATAGTTTACTAGCACGTTTCTGTTGTGTTTATGGGACAGTGTCCCGCATAAGGTATCACACCTGTGACCACACAGAAGTTTCACTCTCTTTCCACATGGTTTTTGTTGGGAGACCCTATTACCCCTGCCCCCACCTGACCGAATGTACGACTGGTGGCTTTATATGAGCTAGAAAAACAAATGGATGTGTAAAACAGGTCGCCCGAGAGTGTGAGAAAGCAAACATGCATGGGCGTGTTTGTTGATGTGATGCACTTGTTTTGAAGGGCATCTTTAGTTCATTTTCCATACCGTTTGGGTTTTATGATAAATTATCCTTTTATTTAGCTATATCTCAGTGCTTTAAATCTCTAGAGAGTTGAAGCTTGTCCTTCATTCATATAATTTATAGACTAGGGTACAGTGGAGCTCTGTCTGATGCTTTGCATCATTTTGATGAGCTTACAGTCTTGCAAGCTTTTACATTTTAAGATGCGTGTTTGACTTTATTTTTTTAATGCGACCACGAAGGCACAACATTTTGATGGAGGTCTTTGCGCACCCACAAAAAAAGACACCGTTTTTGATCCTAGATAATGTAATAATGAAACACAGGCTGCACCTGTTTAAACATGCCTGGCTTTGGGAGATCCTACTTGAGAACTTTTCTATTCTTACCAGCAGATCTCTGAATGTACTTACAGTAATTGATTGAAAGTGCGGTTTATTCGTAGCAACTTGTTTCATCAAATTATTTAGTTGACATGTAACATCTAAATGTTACATTAATTATGCATTTAGCCAAATTATCAGAAAAAAATATTAGGTACTTCTGCTAAATCTGGTCTGAAAACTTGGATGTGAAGACAGGTTTGGAGAATGTTGTTTCTCTTTGGGTTAATTCAGAGGGTGTTGGTGCGCTTTGAATGAGGGATTATTCACATGCACGCACATTTTGTCTGTGGGCTTTTATTGCTGCACGCTTAAGCACGGCCACTGTACACAGACAGGTCTGGGCAGGGCTATTAAAGGTTCAATCTTTTGTTCAGATCTATGTGCTTTTCTAAACGTAAATCATATCAACAGAAAATACAATGCAATTCTGTTTTTGCTTTCCTGACTTCTCATTTCTCCTGCCAAAAAAACAGTTTAATCCTTTTCATGTTAAATATGTTATAAAAGCTTTTCACTACTAATGACTTTCTGTGTCATTAAGTTGTCTTCACTTCACTACACTGTGTGATTCTTAACTAGTTGATCAAATGCAACCATTTTGTACAAATTCAAGGGAAAGTTCAACCAAAAATGAAAATTCTGTCATCATTTATTCACCCTCTTGTCAAGTTAAACATGCATGACGTTCTTTCTTCTGCAAAACACAAAAGATATTTTAAAGAATGTTGCTAACCGAACAACGATGGTACATCAATGACAAATAATAATGTTTCCTTAAAGGACATTTTTATTTATTTACATTTGAATACATCACTTGATCCAATGAAAAATTACGGGTCCAGGGGAGGAACCAGTTGTGATCCACTAATGATTTGCATCAGCAAAGGTGTTGTAAATTCCACATTTGCAGTGTTGCCAAACATCCAACGTGCTTTTTTAAGACGTTACCTATCATCCAGGAATTCCCTCTCATGTGTTTTTGGTCTATCCCCAGATCACCAGAGAGAGGCTTTACAGTAACAGACAGCAGCATGGACCCCACAGCCCCGTGCACACTCTTTCAGGACCTCACAGTCCTCTTCACTCAGTCCAGGGCTCCATGTCTCCTCCTACACCTCGCTCTGTGCCCTCTTCCCCCTCCAGGATTTCCTACAGCCATTCTGCTTCCATGCCTGGTGGTGCTACCTTGCCCAGGGAGCGTTTGTCGAGCGTGCCCCCCAGCCGCTCCATCACACCCTGCCCTAGTGCCATCCTAGAACGACGGGACGTTAAACCAGACGAAGATCTGAGCAATAAGAGCGTTCCTGTGTTTGCTGACCCGTACGCTCAGGTCGAGGCCAGGCTCAGCATCGCCTCTTCTCAAGGCAGCCATTCTGGAGACATCCCAGATGGGGCGGCTTATATTCAGCACCGTTCCTCTGTCAAGTCTACCGGCACTTACCCAGAAGTCCAGGACCAGCACAGCCTCTACAGACAGAAATCACGCAAGTACAGCGAGAGTCAGCTGGGCTCCAAAACTCCTCCTGCTTCCCCCCTCAGGGTCAATGAGGTCAGAATGATTGACATGCACCCGGGCCAGAACTCCCACATGCAATCACAAGGTGTAGCGACGATCGAAAGGGCATCAACTGTCAGAAGATCTTTACGTAAGGACAGTAATGGAAACATGGAGGTAGTGACCAGGGTGAGAGGCAACATGGCTTCTCCGGTTTTTGCAGACTTTCCACCTGGTCAGGGTGAGAGGTCATTTCAAGGTGTCTCACCCGGAGATCCTCAGAGGTGAGAGTCAAGTTTAAATTAAATTGAAAGTAAATTCAATTTAAAATGTCCTAAGTTTCTGTTAAAATTGAGCTCTTTGTTTCGGTCGCATGCACTATAAACAATCCATACTTCTCACATGCAAAGTTTCATATCTGATTTATTGTGAAATTTACATTAAAAAAGAAAAGTAGAAATAAAATATTATTCATCATTGCTCATCATTTATCATCATTATGACGCAGTTAATTGTTTAAATATCACAATGAAGGCTGGGAAATGATTAATCGCGATTAATCGCATCCAGAATAAAAGTTTGTGTTTACATAATAGATGTCTGTGTACTATGCATATTAATTTTGCATTTATAAACACAAACACATACATGTAGGCCTATATATATTTAGGAAATATTTAGATTTATTTATTTGTATTTACCAATAATTGAAATTATATTTAAATGTGTATTAATTTTAATATTTTATATTTTTCTTTAATATATGCATGTATGTGTATGTTTTTATGAATACAAAATTAATATGCACAATACACAGACATATATTATGTAAACACAAACTTTATTCTGGATGCGATTAATCGCGATTAATCATTTCCCAGCCCTAATCACAATCAATAGTCAATTTAATTCGTTTTATATAACAGAATGTTTCAAATTATTATTTTATTTTAATGTTTTAATGTTGAAATAATTAAATATTACCAGCTTTTTATAAAAGTATTTTGAAGAAATAAATTACAAATGAGGCTATTTTTTAGAATGTGCTTGGTGAGCAACTCAAGACTTCACATGAGCAACATGTTGAAAACCACTGCCCTATGAACGTTTCATCAGATGCACGTGCCTGGCCCGAAGTTAACTTGTCTTAACCGGTCTGTGTTTGTTAATCGGTCTGGCTAATAATATAACTATTTATACTTTATTTATATTAATATTTTATTGTATATTAATAAATAAATAATTTATTACATTTTATTGTATATTAATCTATTAAATAAACTATTTGTCGAATGGGTCATGTAACTTTGTCGCATTTAAGTTTAGCCAAGTAACGTTTTTTCAACTGGTAACCCAAAATATTAGACATACTTTAAACCTGCTAGCTAATGTAATTTACTTGTTATTTCTTGTTGAATTCTATTATTTGTGGGTGTGCAGCAGAAGTTGAGTTTGGGCCCCAAAAGCGTGCATGCGCAGTGACGTTTGTTTGTTGTTGCTTTGAAACCATCTATCGTTATTTGGGTGACCTGCAAACGTCTTTATTGTATTGTTGACCTGTGGCTTATGTTTTTAGTGTAAGAATAAAGGCAATGGAGCAACAGATAGCCAGTCTCACTGGACTTGTTCAGCATGCTCTTTTCAAGGGTCCAAACACAAGTTCGAAAGAGACTGCCAGGTAAATTCTATTTACTTCTTGAAGCTTTATATTGGCTAAGTGTTATGGAATGTACTAAATGTATAGCATAATGTGAAGATAAAATCAATTTTTACCATTTTTTCTTTTACTACAGTGAAAAAACATTGAGGACCTCTCTTGCTCATTACATAAATAACAGTGGTCAGTAAACATTCAGATATTTGTAACTCTATGATATTCATATACATAAAGGCTATTGAATCATTATTTATACTAATACTGTTTATTGCTTAATTTAATGTGATCACTTGTGCTGTTTCATGATATTTCCCTTTGTTTATCTAAACAGGGACTGTAAATAATAAAAGACATATTGTTCTCAGGTTTAGCATCTTATAAAGATCCAGCTGTGAATGCAGACTCTCTTTCAGCACAAACTCAACCCCCTGTCAGAGACCCTGCCGTATGCTCTCTCCTCTCCACCTTCAAAAGAAATGTCTCTGACCTCAGACTGCAGCTCTACCAGCTGAAACAGTTGCAGGTACAGTCTTAATGTGACACCTGTATGCAGTAGTAGATCTTATAACCTGTGTTAACTGAGCTTCGCTTTGCATATGTAGCTCCAGAACCAAGACACCATAAAGATGATGCTGCGCCAAGCTGAACAGGAGATCTTTGGCAAGCTTTCAGATACTCTGCTGTGTCCAGAGGACCCTGTTCAAAGACAAAGAGTCCAGGTGGAAGAAGAACGACACAAGTACCTGTGCATGGAAGAGAATGTTCTCCTACAGCTCGGGTAAGAGAATGGGACATCATAAATCTTAGTGTTACACACGGACGATCTATTACGGATTGGTCATCTGTCTAGGATGCCGGAGACAGCTGTGTATATGAACAGAGCAGCATGTTGTCGTCTAAAGCGGAAGCAAAGCAGTGATTAGTTTCTGCAAATGAGCCAGATTTGATGCTGATTAACTTCTCACGTCTGATCAAAGCTAAATTCCCTCTGATCTCCTGCAGCAATTAATTATAGTCCCATGACATTGCTAAACAGTGGCTTTAATAAACAAAGAACAGAGGGGATTCTTACATCATTAGTGTTGTACTTGGTTTTCTTAAGAGACCTGTTTGGAAGTGTAAACCTTGATGGAATAAAAGCGTCCATGCCTTCCTTGGGTGGAGTTGTGGATGATAGAATGAAATGACGCATCGAATAAGCCACTGTTCAAACCTGTCTCGGATGAATAAGGCTTGTGAATGTTCGCCTGTGTTTACTGTCACAATGAACTTGGTGTGTTTATGCGGAAATATTAGTAAGGTTATTCCAAAAAGATATTGGTAGTTAGTCACAATCTAGTACCAAATATCAAAGCATTGTATTCCATTGACAATCATCTGGTTATTTATACCGACACAAAACAAGTCAAATTCATGTTGTAACCAGCTTTAGGATGGTGAGATTGATAACAAAAAGCAGGATTTGACATCTTGCATGGGAAAACCCTTCAGGTAAATCACAGAAAACAGGAACATTTCTCACAGACGAAGAACTGTGATCTCAGAGCATGTGCATGCAGCTTTAATATGTGTCTGTATGGCTTTAATATGCAGGTATAACTTAAGATGTCATGATGACCTGTTGCAGCGATTTACAGTTTTTAATCATATGAACATGAAGGAGACACTGAGAAAAACTGAGGTTATTATGATCCTCTGAAGGTATTTGGCTAAGGGCTGAGTTTTTGTTGCAATCTTCTGCCCCAAACTTCTCTGTATTTCAACTGTCAGTCAACAAACAGGCTTCAAGCATGTCTAACAGGTTTCAGCCTTCAGCAGGTCTTAAAGTCACAACTTTTTCAATACACAGTATTAGATGTCACTAAATGCTGAACATGCTGCTTTAAATGCATTGTAAAGAAATATATACAGATATAAGTCCAGAAAACACAATTCTGAAATTATATTTTATTGAAACAAACAAGAGTTAATAAAAAGTTATGATACAGAAATCAACAATATTTTAGATTCAGTGCTCATTCTAGGTCACTAGTCAAATGTGAGCAAATTGGTGACTTGGGCTATTGGTAAATTCTTTGAATAAGAGATCAAATTTCTACGCTTTCAACGAAGCACAAGATGCTCTTCTTGCACAACACTTTCAAATTATGCTGGGTACTCATCAGGATTTGCACAAACTTGTGGAGTCGGTGCCTGTTCCAATGCTGTCAGAAGCGAAATGGGGACACGCTTCTCACTCCAAATATGAAGGCTTATGAAACCAGACTTTATATTCTGTAATGAAATTGTCTGTCTGATATTGTATGGTACAGAGAGCTGGAGAGCTATGTCGAGAAGCTCAAGAAAGAATCCGTCTCTGGCACAAGCCATCGAGCATTCACCCTGAAGGATGTGGAGGAAGGGGCGGTCAATCTACGGCAAGTGGGAGAAGCTTTGGCCGCACTTAAAGGTAAATGGGATTTATATTTTCTCCTGCCTGTAGAACCATGTCAGTTTTGATCATTTGCTAAAATGGCTGGTGCATGTCTTCAGGGGATTTCCCGGAGCTGCAGATGAAAATGCGAACGGTTTTGAGGGTGGAGGTGGAGGCCGTGCGTTTTCTGAAGGAGGAGCCTCATAAGATGGACAGCATGCTGAAGAGAGTCAAAGCATTGACTGACACTCTCAGTGGACTGAGAAGGTGCGAAACCATATACTGTTAGCAATATTAAAGCCCTTTGACAGTTGACAGTTGTAAAGTAGATATGAATTCTTAATATTGCTGCTAAAATCTTAAAGACGTCTGTGTTTATCAATGCTTTTGTATTAGGAATTTAATACATTAGCATTGTATGTTATAAAACGTGATAAAATGCTTCACATATCAATGTATGAGGGTTCATTTTAAATTAGACATAGCATGGAAATGTTCTGTGTTTTTATGTATCTTCTCTTTTTCTGTTTTCTGTAGATATGCTACTGATCATGCATCTGAAACAGTAAAGCCAGTTACTGACTATTCAGTTGTCTATGCTGAGGGCTGCAGATCTCCCAAACCCGTGCGGGATTCTCCCACTCCACAGCCAAGATCACCCGCAAAATTCGGTAGCTCAGAGCCCTCACCCTCATCCCCCTATACGGTGCACCGGGTTTTTGCCACTCCAATCAGCACACACCACGCCAGCCCCTCGCTCACACCCTCCCACGGACGGGACTCGCCCACCGTGGCCATGGTCATTCCCAGGAGCAGAGAAAACAGCCCTGATCTCCAAAACAGAGCCGTTCCGCAGGGCCAGGAAGCCCAGCTGTCTACCACCAGCTTTAATATAAACACAAGCATGTCTATAGAGGTGAAGCTCACAACTTTGTCTTTCACTTTTGATTGATTGAGATTGATAGATTGGCACTAGTACAGAAACATTATGAATATGTGTGATTATGTTTCTGGGGTGAACGTTGAATTTCCTTAAAACTGCAGTTTACCAAACGTGGTCAAAAAAGTGATTTGAAACAACCAGTTTTCTACGTCACAAACATGTAACCCACCTCGGCTGAAAAAACAGCTGAAGACCCACCTCTTCCGTGAGCACTTAACTGTCTCATAATAATAATAATAATAATAATAATTAAAAAAAATAACTTTCTACCTCTCTTTTCCTTTTCTAATGTTCTCTGTATACTTGCTTATACTATCTTGACGTTGTATCTGAAACTATTACTGTATTACTAGCACTTCTTGTGAATACTGCTTAGACGAATCGCTTGCTGTTTTCCTCAATTGTAAGTCGCTTTGGATAAAAGCGTCTGCCAAATGAATAAATGTAAATGTAAATGTAACCAACAACGTCACACAGTTGACCAAGTTGGACTACTTGGCATATTCATAAATCCACATATACTAAATGAAGCAAGGGTGTAAAGTTATTTTAAGGCATGAAGAATTCACATAAAATAATCATTAAAATATGTCATTTTGATGATTATAGATGAGTTTTAAAGGGATAAAATTATAGACTACAGGAGGATTTTAATATCTTCAGGATAGAGACGGTTTCATTTAGTTAACCTCCAGACTGTGTTTAGTTATAATATAACAATTTATTTTATATTTAATTTATATTAATATTAATTTATATTAAAGACTACTCAACAGTTATTGATTCTTTGCGGAGGTCTACCGGAAGTTACGTTTGGGCCACATAACGTTTTATTGTTGCTGCTGAAACTGTCTGTACAACCTTTTTAAACTGAATCTAAAATATATGAATTGAAAGAAACCTAAATGTTTTTGCATAAATAGAGCCATAACTCTCATATTTTTAAAGTCATAAAAATGTTAAGGAATGAAACGTTTATTTGTTCATTGATCTATTAGGCAGATGCATTCATTCGTTCATTCACTCATCTTAAACATTACAATCATTTATCAGTTTTTGTGTTTCCTGGGAATAGACGAATGACCTCAGCATTTCTTTTTGAGTAGCGCTGATATAACTTAAGTGTAACTTCCGATATCTGTGGGGCCCTTCACAGGTTTTGGAAAGAGCCGTAGAAGAAAACACAACCAGCGAGCTTCACTCTGCTGGAACAGAAATGGAAAGAATCCTTCAGCAGGCCCAGGCCAACCTTTTGAACTCCATACCTGACCTGGAGTTGAGCAACCAGGTGGACAACACCTCCTTCCAACCACCCAGCAGCCTAGATGAGGCTCCACTTCCTGTGTCTCCACTCCCTGGTATGTCCATCCAGTCTTGTTATGAATCTGCATGTATGACTAAATTATTTATTTCAGTTACAGAGGATGCATAGTATTCATTTATTTGACTTTTTGTCTGAAAGCAGACAAACTGGTCCCGACCAGTTTGGAGAGACCACAGAAGGCGACCATAGAAAAGCCCCACAGGGCTAGTGTTGACAGAGTAAAGCCCAACCCTGAGACCGCCAGCAAATCGCCTCCTCCTCCCCCTCCACGCAGATTCTACGCCTCCGGAAATGGGCTCACCACCGGCCGGTCAGGAGAGGTTATCTACACCACCCGGAAAGAGTCCACTAGCGCTCAGGTGCGTGTGCTATTCTATTTTAACCGCCTCTAATGAGAATCACGACACCATTATTTGAAGTCAATCAGGCCTTGTTGAACTGCATTCCCAGACATCATCTCTCTGCAGTTGTGCTTGATAAGTGGTGAAATTTTAGTGTGCTATCTTTGGCCTGGGTGTGCCGTATTGTGTCCTGTTTTTGTGAATAATAATGACACAGTCACAGTGTGGGTTTCAGCTGCTCTTGTTGTTATGAAAGAAATAATGGAGGGTGAGGGTCGGTCACACTTGGCTGATTGTTTTGGCTCTAGGAGGCTGAGGAAGAGGCTCCGCAGCCCAAACCCCTGCGTGTGCGCCCAGAGGTCAAGCCCAAGCCGTGCACCCTACCCCCTGTCAACACCTCCACCTTACAAGATGAAGAAGATGAAGGAGATAAGATTATGGCTGAGCTTCAGGTGAGCAGACCACAGTCATCTTATTTTTTAACACGCACGCACGCACACACACACACACAAGACTGTATATAGAGTGGCTAATAAGAAAAAAATGAAAGTAGGAAACGCAATTGGCTGAAAAATAACATGGTGTTAAGTGACAAACATTGAGCCTATATGAACATCAAAGAGACACACCAATGTTAACATTTACACAAAAATATGAGACAGTGAGGGCATTTAGGCATATTAGGCTTCTCAGAAGATTGATTTGTGCTGCCCTCTGTAGTTCAGAATAGGTCATTTCAACTATCTGGACCAGCTTAAAAAAATGAAAGCATACAACATAACAAAACGTATTTGGACACATAAGAAATAAAAATAAATAAAATACAATAATTTACATTACAAAAATATAGTAAAGCACTTGTGTAATTTGTATAAATAATTACAGTACATTTAACCTACACGTTTTAGAACAATAGTAAACTTATCAAAGCTATGTATAACACAAATGTAACTGATGTGACTACAAAAATCCCTTTGCGAAGAAAATATTGCATTTTATAAGCCAACATCTTGAGGTCTCACCCTGTGATGCTTTTTAAACAGTTTTGAAGGATTTACCAACTATGCAAAATTAATATTAAGGATACTTAAGGATATGCCTTTAGATAAAAAAATATTTTAATAATTCATGAGACACATTTCAGTCAAGTTAACCTAAACTTTTGAACAATATTATTTAAAAAAAACTTAAAGAGTACATGTGCTTATAATAAAAAAATAAGACTGCTGAGGATACTGTTGTGAAAACTTAGCCTAGCAAGAAGACATTGTTCTGCTACCATTGTAAAAACGTAAAAAATGTAACATTAAAAACAAAGATATTTTTATGAACTAGTTACTCTTTAAGTACTACTACTAGTAACAAACTAAAAGTAGGCTACCTAAGGACCAGCTAGGTTTTGCTAAAATGTTTAGCATTATTTGTTTTCAGATGCCACTTGGTATATTTTGTATTCAGTGCAATAATCTTATGCGTTTTAATTGTGTATCAATCCCAGGATACTTTGCATTTTTAAGTTAATACAAGTATCATCTGTGCAACTCATGTAGCTCAATTCTTTTAATCACTCCAGCAACCATAAAAACCCACACTACCTAATGTCCTACCCTCCCTCAGGTGTTTCAGAAGTGCACACTTAAAGATTTACAGCCCAGATACATTGTTGATCTCACAACCCATGAGCCCTCAGACAGTGAGAGGGAACCAGGGCTTTTTCTCTCTCACCACACAAAGGTAACAGATGTCACGTGTGTTAACCGCCCATGTCCCATAACCTCCTGCTCTACTGATGCTAATACATAACAGTCATACTGATGCACGCTGACGTCTAACCGTAACCCTTCATTATAAAAGTAGATAATATGTTTGAATGTGTGTCTAACAGCGGTCTGTCACTCACAGCTCTCTCTCTGAATGCTAATAGATCCGGCCGGATAAGAGGGGTGGGACAGAGTCACTGGGCTGTTGGAGGGTCATTTAGTTCAATCTGACTTTTGACCTTTTTCCTTTTCAGCAGTCAGAGTTCATTATGAGAAAAAAAAGAGGACGAATGTCCACTCGAAGGACATTTTTGACCAATGACTGCTGTCTCATTGTTGTTATTTTTTTAAAGATTAGACCTCTTTCTGTATTTTGACAGGCATTGGATGCACATTTAACTTTAGTTTGAGCTATTTGTATTATAATATTTTTTCAAGACCCATTTCATAGTGACAAATAAAAACATGTTTCATACTAAATCATGTTAATACAACTTATCATTTATACTTTGCAAGTTTTCTTAAAACCCTTCATAAAAGCAACTGGTATAGTTGTAAAAAACCCAAACACTCAAATGACAAGTGTTCTAATAATACAGCACAATTTGATTATTTATTGCAAATTATTTTGCTGATGCGCTGGCTATGGATTGCGAACCACCAGGGGTCCCCAGACTCCACCAGTAGCATATTTCAGCATTATGAATCATGTATCATCTTTACAAAGATTGAATCCAACTCACTTTTTCATTAACACACTTTGTTTTAAAAATGAACTGACCATAAAGCATGTGAGGTCCACAAGCATCTCCTCACTATCAAACATCTTTGCATGGAAAGTGCTACATCTAAACAAAAAAGTAAAATAAATACATTTTTTGTTGCAGTAGTGCTTGACAAATGACAGTACTATACTATGAGTTACTTAAGTTTCTTTTAAACAGTTGAGTTGAGTTTTATATTCGTCAGCAATGTAATGACTCTGTGCTAACCAACTGTCCTAGCAGAGCAGAACTCTTCAGTCAGAGGAAGGGAAACTATGTGAAACTACAGAAGATAACGGAACACCTGGCTCCTCTAGGGTAAATCTCTTTCATTTTTGTTATGTTTCCATATAATATTCCCTTTGCCTTGAATGTGTTGTTTTAAATGCCAAGAATTCTTTATTTTCTTTGTTAGGTCATGTATTACATCGCCGGAACAACCACAAAGGCGTCAAGTGAAAGCACATCTGGAGCAGCTGACCTGCAGGAGCCCACGGAAGCACCTTTCCCTCTATCCAAGGTTGCATCTGAGAACACTTCTGACCTTTCCCAACGACCAAACCTGTTAACATCAGATGACATATCTAAAAAATCATTTAAATCAGTCAAGGAGACCCAAAGCAAGCCGAGCGATGCTCAGCGGGTGTCTTTCGGTCCTGTTAACTCATTTGCTGTGGCTGTAAAAGAACGATCGCTCATTGGTCCCGTAGAGATGAAGACTGAATCGGTTCTGAAGTCACTAAAGCAGGTAGTCCCAGTATCCTCTGAGAATATCAAGCCTGTTGAGACGTCAGAGCAGCAGATAGCATATACATCTAATGATGGAGTTCAAGAGATGCTAGTAAATCAGGGACATAGAACGACCACTGTCGAAGTTACACTTGTTAGCAAGAGCTCTCACAATGCTGAACCTCACGTTCACTCACCTGTCAGTCAACCAAGCGGTGATGCATTATGGTCAACATGGCAGAATGACATTGAGCAGCAAGTAATAATGAGATCATCCAAAAGTCAGGTCAGATACACAGAGGACGCCAGTTTAAGTCCAGACCTCCCCGGAGAAGAAGCCCCACCTCCACCAAATAACATCGCCTTTAGGATCACTAAATCCAAAGTACAGGCTTTGTCCACGGGAGAGTACCAACAGCTGGTAAACAGCAAAGGCGAGGACGTCCAGACTCTTAAAGTAGGCTCGGAACCAACACATTATGCCCCCGACTGCGGGTTTGATAAAAAGCCGGTTATTATCATTTTTGATGAGCCTATGGATATCCAACAGGCGTATAAGCGCCTATCCACCGTCTTTGAGTGCGAGGAAGAGCTGGAGAGAGTTCTGTCAGAGGAACGGATCGATGAAGAGACCGAAGAGGAAGTGGAAAAGAGTCACACTGAACAGGTAACGCCCAGAAGTAATGCCGTAGATCCCTGCAGGACCGAAAACAAGGTAAACAATCTGAGAAGTAGCAGCGTCGGTAATGCGTCGCCTTTACAGAGACAGAGCTCATGCGAGGGCTCCTCTCCTGAAGCGGGATCTCCTAAAGATGCAAAAAAGAAATTCAAGTTTAAGTTTCCCAAGAAGCAGCTCGCCGCGATCGGCCAGGCCCTTCGCGCGGGGACCAAAACGGGGAAGAAGACACTGCAGGTGGTCGTGTACGAGGACGAAGAGGAAGCCGATGAAACCATGAGCGAGCACAAAGAAGCCAAGCGGTTTGAGATTAAGCCCCACGCAGACTCTAATTCAACAAGCCCTCGGACTGTATCCCAAAGCTTGACTGCCACACCTCAGACCGCCAGAGACAGGACAGAGGAAATCCGTAAAACGACATACCAAACGTTAGACAGTCTCGAGCAAACTATCAAACAGCTAGAAAACACCATAAGTGACATCGGACCCGCACTGTCGACTGAAGTTTCCTACAAAGACTCAAAACTTAAAAGAATCCCAAGTCACGCAGAAACAGACGACGGCAGTCCCCCCAAAAAACCACCACCTCTAAAACCAAAACCGCACAAGTCATCTCAACATAAGAGATCGAAAGCACAGTCACGTTCCTCCACGAGTACATCGGGCTCCTCCGGTTCCTCCAGTTCCAGCAGTAAACAGGTCTCTCTCCTCAGCTCATCTTCCTCCGTCTGCCGGTGGCTTGGGTTTATAAGGCCTGACTTTCTGACTTTCATAATCCACTGCGAATGTGTTTTGTAGGCGTCTGCTGTCGAGGGCACTTGGGAACGCTCTGCTGTGTGATTTCAGTGGACATGATTATGGACTTGGTGTCTGAATTGTCCCACTTTCACTCTGTCTACTTTCACCGATCTGACTTTCACGTTCTGAGTGCCTAAGCAAAATGCTCTAATCTGTTACAGGGTGAATAAAATGCATGTAGTGGTGATGGGGAATGGTTGGGATGGTTCACTTCAGCATGCTTGTATGCTTGTCCGAAATCATGTCTACACATCAGAAATCTTTCGTTGAAATTTTTCATGCACTTGTCAGGTGTTTTTGTCAAGTCTGACATTCTTCATTTGTGAATCTTTACAGAATTCCAGCGACTCGCCTGCTTCAAGTCGGATTTCATCGCCTAAATCCCGCCAGCATCCCGGGATACCGGAGACGCCCGGAAAGCCCCAAAAGCTTCAGGATTCCCAGAGGCAATTTCGACAGGTAGTTTTACTGTAGGGCGGCCAATGTAAAGGATGTCAAGACAAATGAGCAAAAATGCTCGTAAAATGTGAATCCTTCATTTTATTGTGGACACACGTGGATCCCTTGTACGTCATCACCTCCCCCTGCTTGTGCATGCTTGTCATAACCACCGTCATCAAAAGGACTTTAAAGGACCGCACAGTGTCACTGTGTTGTTAAAGATATTTTCCTCCGCGTAGTGCCTCTTATTCCTCCTTTTCCCTTTATTGTTTCATGTGTGAAACAAACCGTGAGAGAAATAAGAGAGAAACCTAAAGTAATGTGATCCACATTACGCTTTTTTGTTACTAGAGCAATATTTTTGTTGGTGGTTTACTGTCGAGTATTTTTATGCAATATAGAGATCTATATTTTCTCGTATGTGTTATCCTCCTTGACTTTCCGTGTCTTCCGGCATCTTTGTTCGCAGGCTAACGGGAGCGCTATGAAAGCTGGTGAGGATAGTAAACATGCTTCCCTTGCTTTGCCTGCTTCTAAGATCCCAGCCTTTATTCCTAGCTCAAGGAAGCATAGCTCAACCCAGGCTCCTCACTCACACGTGTCTAGGGCTACTAATCAAACCTCTTCCTCTAAATCCTTTATCCCATATCTCAGTCTGAGCTGGCCCAGTTGTGGACCCACCTTGACCTCGAACGACTCTACCCAAAGCCCCCGCTGCTCACGTCGATCTGAAGATCACAACCTAGCGCTTCCTCCACACGCTCAAAATGTCCCGCTGTCATACTGCTCTTATTCCTACTCATCCTCATCTTCCTCTAACTCCTCCTCTTCCTCTGTATCTCCAACTTCTTCCTCTCTTCTATCCCCCACTGCCATGGGCCGGCACACGGGCGTCAGCAGCAGTGCTTGGGCCACTAACACACCAGCATCCTCAAGCGGAGACATGGCATGAGCTTTCCATTTCTCTCTCTCTTTCTTTCTTGTTTGCACTCTGAAGGATTTGAGGTCTACTTCTGTAATGAATACAGGCTTTTGTGATGCTGTGTATTTAGGTATTTAGGGTGGTATTATTGTATTTGTGCACTACTTCTGACATTTTAAGAATTCAACAGAATAAATCTAGTCAAATATGGTATGGTGCTTCTGAAACATTTGTTTTTGATGTGAGGGATTGTAAATATCAGTGTTGGCTTTATATTTTATAGATGTGCATTCAAAATATTGTTTGTTAACGTGCTATTTTGGAAAAAGGAAATTGGATAAAAACAGAATATTTGAGTCTATTTGGTTTTAATTAGCCATGTACAGTGGTGTTCACAAGTCTGAGCACATTCAAATTAAATATTATAATTTAGAAAATTGTACAAATAAATACATAAATCAAGACATGTATCGTAATATTCTGTGTAATTTCTATGGCACGAATCGAAATTGTAAAACTGTGACTCCTTTGAACAACATATTTTGCTTGTGGTGGAGCGCTCTTGGATCATGCAACAGTTTATTAACATGGATGAAATTATGCACAAACTGAAAATAAAAACCAAATAATTGATCTCAAAATAGAGAATGGAAGCATTTTCACCCACATTTTTAAATCCCACTGTATATCCATCATGCATTTAACAAAGGTCTGTGGTGAATGATTTAATAGAAAGGTATCTAACTGAATTAGTGTTAATGCCTCCAGTGCACTGCCAGTTTTAACTAACAATATGCAGCATGTGACCTGTTTTATGCCACAATTCTTTGTTTATTAAAGGCTCTGTGACAAGTGTATATAGTGTGAGTGGATAACGTACAATCATTGTAGTAATCCTGTAGCTTTGTGTTACACCATTCTTATACTCCCTTAAAAAGCTTGCCAAAAATGCAAGTGGTTTACTTATTCATCAAGTACTGCTTAAATATTGGATATAAAAGGTGCTTTATCTGTGCCAAACTTTACTCCTATGCATGCTTTCCATACATTTAATCGGAGAATAATGCAAAGGGGTATATTGCTGTAAATATGATCTCTGATTTTGTATAACTGTATAACCTGTACAAAAAATGTGTGAAACGAAAAGCTTGCCAGAGATGTTTATCAAATAAAGGGCTGCCAGTGTATTGTTAACTCTTTTTATTGCAAACACGTAAATCAATTTAAACATAAAACTGACCAAACAATTTATTGATAACATCATGTCTAGTTTCCAGATCTAGGGATTGCACATACTCAGAAAGGTTTTTTTTAGAAAAATAAATTCATTCCTATGATGCATTTTTGCTGAGATGTTATTTTTTTTGTGTTTATAGTAGATGTTGTTATAGTCAGATTGTGTTTAAAAGAAAGCATAATACATAATTTATACATCTCACTGTGAACAAACACTTTGGGAAATCATTCTGTCATCATTTAAGTAACCGTATAAGAATGTTATATTGAGATATCAGAGATAAACTGAAATGGGTGTCTTAAACAAAAGTCTTTAAAAATGGGTTTTTGAAAGCCATTTAAGAACTGTGCCTGTGCCCCTCAGCAGTCTTTTCATCATATGAGACATAAAAGCAATTAATATCTGATTGATGTATAAGTCATATCTGTTATGTGGACAGCAAAACTCCTCGGAGACGAATGATTGGCACATCTATTAATTTGGACTTTTCCTCTGTGCTTAGATATGTATTACTTTTAATGCAAAGTTCAATTCAGTTTTTAAAAATTAATTTACCATACCTGTTCAGACACGTGTCATTGGTCAGCTGTTTGGAAGATTTAATCTTCCTGTGACACACTGTATCATTAACATTCACATGCCAACCACTATGACGTGTTTGTTGATCGGTCTGGCTAGTGGCTAATAATATAACTATACTTTCATTTGAATATTAATTTATATCAACATTTTACTGCATAACATTGAAATGGAATTTTATTGTATATTAATTTTATTAAATAATTTGTTGAATGGGTCGTGTAACTTTGTTGCACTTTAAGTTTAGCCAAGTATCTGTTCTACTGCCAACCCAAAATAATACTGACTAGACTTTTAACTTGCTAGCTAATGCCATTTACTTATTTCTTTAGCTTGTTATCAGAAATAATCTGCAGGGACTCTATTCTTTGTGTATATATATTTTTTTAATTTGAACAAATGTTTTGATAAAAGATTTTTCAGATTGTATCACTCTCCAAATGCACAATAATACAAGCACAATTACTCCACGGTTTCAAACCCAAGTCATTTTGTGAGCGTTTCCAGATAAATCTACATTGATGAGAGTCGAAAACACTGTCCGGACAAAGGAACACTGCTCCATGTTCAATTCTAGGTCCCCTTCAAATGTATAATTAGCTTTAATGAAAGATAATTAGCTCATATGCAAATTTGGGAACGACTGAATCCCAAAGCTTTGCACCATCTAATTAGCATGTAATTTGTGTATTATAATACATTTACTATTAAGAAGTGAGAAGTCCAAATGCTACAATGCTATAGAGAGGAGAAGAGTAATTAAAACACGAGTCCTTTTAGCATTTAAGATTAATTATTGTGTCTCCTGATGTTTTATGGTACAAGAGCATCAACATTGTAAATCTTTGAGGACATTAACAAACCAACAAGGAACTTGTTTAAGTTAATCAAAGATCTGGTCACTAATTTGCATTTTTAATTCATTGCAATTAACATGAGCATCAGTTGGATGGGAAATTAGGAAAGCTGTGCTATCCATTCAAGCTACTGTAATTTGTTTCAATGATCCTCTTTATTTGACCATTAGAACAAAATGAGCTTTAAACACCCACTTCAAACTCAAGTGTACGCCTGTCAATCAAGCTTTATTTACAAGAACTCAATTCAACTAGATCTTCAGTGCTTTCAAAACACACAAGACGTCAGATACGCGTTGGGCAATGTAAAATAAACATGTGACAGCTCATGATATTGGATGTGAGGGTGTAGATATAAAAGAACCTGCATGAATTTAGGCTATTTTGCAGCGTATGCAAAGGAATAGTTGTAACATTGCTGTAAAGTTGGAAATTGACTAATTTCCACACTTGAGTCCAGACTCTAAGGTCGAATCCAAGCCTATGGTTTCCCCTGTTGCATTTCTGGCACATGACCTTGGCTGTGTAAGTTTTAATTTATCCAATTTTAGAGGGCATTACTGGCAGCTCCACTACCACCCAGCTCAGGAGGCAGGGGATCACCCCAGGCGAACTGTCTGACAGCACACAATTGCCTTCCACCGGTAAGTACTCTAACACTTCATTAGCATTTAATTGAATTTTGTCTATCAGGAATAATGCTTTTAAGAGAAGAATTCTTCAATGAGAACAGAGCACTCTGTGTACTCCCTAAAGCGTCAGTGAGAAGAGATGATTAGAAGCCGTTGCGTAAACATGTATTGTGACCTGCCAACGCTGATATTTATTTTCAACACTGGTCACTCTTTAGTTCGGAAGCAATTTAGGAAACAATGTTTGAACTGAGACTATTGACCTGATATTCAGTGACACTCATTCAGTAACCGACAGTGTGCGCTTCACACTCAATACTTAAATCACAATCAGATTTTATTCCAAAACCATAAAAGGGCAAACATTGATCACAGTAAAAACTTTGCTTTGTCTCATTTAAACAGTCATTACAAATTTATTTAGGCTCACTGTTACTTTGTTTACAAAACTGGTAACAAATGATTTATTATTCAGGTAATAAAATACAAACATTAAAACTTAACAGAACTGTACATTAAAATGTAATAAGAAGCCTTTAGCGCATTGATCCAGAACAGGGAACCAGCCATAGACATAAAATACTTATATCCTTACAAGGACATCATGTAAATTTATATGTGAGATTGTTAAGGAGAACAATCCAGCACAATTCAGCGTTTTTACAGAATTCTGTTTTTGCAGCATTTTATTTTGTACAGCTGTTCATTTGTGCAGAAAACAATGCAATGAAATCAACTAAAGCTCTAAAAGCCTATGCAGATCTCAGCACAGTGGAAAGCAGAAACAAATGTTTTACTTGCGAAACCCTGTGTGCATTTTAAAAGGATATGATTCGTAGTCCAAAGACTGCGTCAGCACTCCTGTCAATATGAGCTCAGCATTGTGCACATCTAAAAAAAAAACGTAAAAAGATCAATCAAAAAGAGTTAGTTCAACCGGGAAATACTTGAAATCTCAGACTAGTAAACTGTTTCTGAAATGTCTATACATGCTGTCCTATAAGGTTCTCATATTTGTTTCTTACCAATGTTTTTCAGGAAATACTCCCTGCACAAATGCAGGTCGTTGTCACAGGATATTAGAATAATCTCTGGCAAATTCTAGCACAAACATGAATAAATGACATCAGTATATCAGTTAGGGGCTATGTTATGACAACAAATAGAAAGAACTTCAGTTAAAATTATAGACGACTACAGAAGACGTAAAGAATATTGGTTCAACGCTGGTCCAGAAGAACCGTTTCAGTTTTTTAACTCTATACAAACCGTTTCAACAAAATACAACCGACAGAACATTTCTAACCAAATCAAAAATTATTCTGTAAAATGTCATCATATATGCAAGTTTAAAAAATAAATGAATAAATAAAAATATAACCGATGTGCTTCTGGTAAGATATAAAATGTAATCCTGTTTATTTTGCAATAATGACTGACTGACTGCACACATTACCTATTAACTTTTTTGTAATATAAAATGTAGCCTTAATTTGACAACATTTGTTTTTATTTGAATAAAGAGGTTAATAAACTACAGACATGCAAACCATTATATAAGAGATAGTTATATATATTTTAAATATTTATATTATTTTGCAGTTTTAACAGTTTTTCAACTGTTTTTATGATTATTCTAAAGCATTGCCTTTGTGGCTTATTTTCTTTAATTGATTAGGAAGTAGAAATGTTTACTACAAATATATATTTTTTTTAAACAAAAAAATAGCAATGCACTATTTGTTTTCTTTAATGTTCCAATATTTCTCTTGATTCCTGATGCTTCTTAAATTCACATTTACAACTGTAATTATCTCAGCCACAGAACAAAACAAAAGAGGCAGAAGACCAGGCAACAACTGTGTTTGCTGGCTGTAAATAGATGTTCATTCGGTGAGAGAGCGGAGTCTGGCACAGCATCCTCATCAATATAACAGCCCTGCGCACCCCCCCCCCCCCCCCCCCCATCAGGGATTTGATTAGCGTACCTTGTTTTGCTTGTGCTCCATGATCTTGCGGTAGGAGGGCTGCTTTGAGAGCACTTTCCCTCCGGCGCTCTCCACTATAACTTTCATTGTGTTGAGGCTCGGACAGATTCCTGGTGTTATATAGAAATACTTCCCCTGTTAAAAGAAGAGTGATATGACTGAACACACACCCATCAGTGAGCCTCTTCTCTGTGACATCCAATTAGGCCTCATGTCAGGGCTAAGATACACTAAAGGCTGGTTGTGTGGCCTATTGTTCTGCGGTCACAAACACTAGCGCGGGTGCCGACACACACTAAAGTGGGGAAAAGATGAAGTGGAGGGACTGAATGTCCTCTGTGATGCTAACCTTGAAGAGCTGTGCTCCATGAGCTCTCTTCAGTGACTCCTCCAGACTGAAACAGAACAGCACCTCTGCCTCTGCATCTCGAAGCATATAGCTCTGCTCCTCTGGAAGACATGCATGTATATTAGCATCAATGTTTTCAAATGCACTTTTTAAACTATGATTTTATGTGTTGTAATGTTAGAGATGACATGTGAGATTAAATTACAATCAGCCAACATCATGCAAAAGTAAAAATATATCTTTGTATCGACTGCCTTTTCTGTCTCAGCGAATACCAAGTCAACATTGTTTGCTCATTTTTTTAGACTACCTGACTGCTCAAGAACCAACTATATTCCATGTTTTCATTAAATAATATAAATTATTTTATCACAAAACATCTGGGCTTGAATATTAAGCAAGGCTCTTCAGATTCTCCACAGATCCATCAAAATTGATGGAAATATAAATCAGACCCCACGCTCGCACTACACACGACTCACCCACAAATTTCTGGCTTTTCCAGCTTTCCTCCAGCCACTCGGGAGTGACTATGTGCTTAACTACAGATATTGCAGTGAGGAACTTCACTGTTCTTGTCACTTTGTTCGCAACCAGATGAGTGCACTTCTGAGAGCTGTCGGCCACTTCACCTCCAAGATCATACAATTTCTGCAGCGGAGAGAGAGACAGAGAATGAAGAGATGTAGGGGAGGGCAAGCAGAACACTGTGAGGGTTACAAACTGAATTGTGTCTGAGATGAGCAAAATAATTGACTGCACTCTCGAATGGTTCAGAGGAAATGAACCATTTTCAAACATTTCCCATCAGCCTTGAGGGTTGCCTGCCGGAGCAGAGAGTGCACGTAGATGTGTCACGAAAGCCCAAAGTGCTTTCAGATGGACAGGTGTCTGGTGACTGGTACTTCCTTAAACTTCTCTTTTAACATTTGTGCAAAAGTGTGTGTTTGGTTACCTTTATGTACTGCTGAGCATGTAGTGGTTCAAAGCCTGTGAAGAACACATAGGGCGTAGACTCGGGGGGAAGCTTTTTAGTAGGTGTTGGCAACTCTTCAAGTCTGTAAATGAAGAAAATAACAATATTAGCTGTCTGATGTTTAAGTGTGGAAATGTCTAGGCTACGGCTTCAGCAATCTCATTGTTTGTACTCACTTGGGCTTCTTGCTGGGCGGCTGCAGGCTAGCATCAGTCTGCGTCTGTTTCTGCTGCAGACGTAAGCTCTGCGTGAGGCAACAACAGAGAAATGACTGCGTAAATCTCCACACTCACCAAGATTTGCTATTAAATGTGAAAACCCACTGCACTACTCAATAATTACAAATAACATGGAGCAATCAGGGAGTCTGCGTGGGCACCCACTCACCGCCAACACCTCCGGTGAGATCTTTACAGGAACGCGCCAAGCACCTGACCGAAAAACAGCACATTATGACCTACCTCCTTAACAGCTTGGAAAAATGCCAGCATCATAATTTAACTAAACGTCTCAAAGCTCCTTTGTTGACTTTGGAGGTATAAACTTACTCTGAAGATTGTGCACAAGATGTAAGTTGGGTGCCAACGGTTCAGACAGATTGAACTGAGAGTATCTGCTGTGCTGGATTTGCCGCAGAGCTTCGAAGTTTCCCAGTAAGATGTCGCACAGCCATTGGGCGTTTACACACGGGATCCTCCACTCCTTCGCTTTTTCATATTTCAGCCCACTTGATCTGATGACATTGAGATAAAGGCAGAGGATATTAACAAATGAAACAAGTAAATATAAACCAACATCAATACAATACAATTTTGACTGCCATTAATAACTTACATGTGTCATTCACAGCATTGCAATTGCATTAAAGTTATAGTTCACCCAAAAATGAATATGCTGTCATCATTTACATGTCCTCTTGTCTTTTCAAACCTGAATGGCATTCTTTCTTCTGCAGAACACAAAAGAAGAATTTTTGAAGAATGCTGGTTCCATTGACTTGCATTGGTTTTGTGTCCATACAATAGAAGTTAATGTAGACCAACAGTTTTTGATTACCAACATTCTTCAAAGTATCTTCTTTTGTGTTTTGCAGAAGAAAGTTGCACAGGTTTAAAATGACAAGATGAGTAAATGATGACCATGATGTAAATGATGACTTTTCTATTTACAACATGCTGTTTGCAGTGGTTAAAAATGTTAGCAATTCTTATTAAAAACAGACACACATGCCATCCAGAAAATTGTAAAAGCAACTACTGTGCTTTGTATGATGTGCTTGTGATAACAAATGTGAAGCTTTTTTATTTTAAAACTGTCTTTTTTCAAGTACAAAATCCTTGGAAGGGAATTTAGTTGAATGAGTCAATGCAACAAAGAGTTGTGACAATCAACAGCGAAGAAAGAACAGAGAAAGCTTTAAACAGTAATGGGTCTCCATCAGCTCATAGAAGTAGTGGAATTGTATGGTTTAACAATGTCCCTATAAGCTGCCATACCCTTTTATCTAACCTCAAGGCAGTGCTGACGGCTTTGCATAAAGAAACATTATGTTTCTAACGAAATAGTTTTTTAACACCACTTTTTACTGCCATTTGAGTTTAATAAAAAGACCTTGACAAAGGCTCTGCAAAATCTGTTTAATTTCAACAGTTTTTCAAGAAGTGAGTCTCAGACACCTTAAGAAGCAGGAGAGTGCACTTGTTCTTACTCTTTACAGATGAGCACAGTATTGCTTCGGCACAGATAGCCTGTGTATCTGGCTCCTGTAAGATAGGCCATTAGCTTCAGATCATCACGATCACTTTCCACGAATCCGGTCACCGAAATAATCTGAATTATGACAAAGAACAACAATCAGACATCTAGATCTCTAAATGCTCTATGCTGTTATGATGTACTCTCTGATGTACCAGGAAAAGGGTTGGCTCTTACATGCTGCGAGCAGGGCTTTGCTCCCGGAGGAAAATTGAAGGGAAGATGAAGGGTCCTGTGAGGAGGGACCATTCTTTTCTTCTTGAGAACAGTGTTAAGCCAGTGAGCCGTCACACAGCGCTTTCCCTCTCTCAGAGCCTGGAACAAGAAAACAGTTCACTTAATGATGGATCATTAGTAAATGTCATGACTGAAAGTAACCTTAAAAAACACATCACATTCAGGCCTTTCTTCCTCTTATTAAACAACTGTGTGGTCCACTGGGTGATGAGCTGATGGATACCTATGTGCCATTTCATACTGGATTCATACAAACATTTTTGTTGAATTCCCAGGAAAAAAGTGTTGTAATGCATATGACGAGTTCAGATGCAAAACCCTCTAAAGCCATCTTTTCATTTAAATAAGCATTTTTTTTATCAGGCTCCTACATTCACTTTCAGTAATACCAGATATTTGAGAGCAGGAAGAGTGTGGTATTTAGCAGGCAAAATTATTTGAGTAACGTATCCTATGTGTGGAGCGAATTCTCAACATCGTGATCTAATTTTTTGACGGAGGTGGCATTTAGAGGATTTTGCATCTGAATTCTTCATATAGTTACCATGATATAAATGACTCCTGGAGAGTTTATTCTATGCTTACCTGGACATACGTATTGCTGACTTGACTCTCACAGAGTAAATGAGTGCAGCGACTGAGAGTGGAGTCCACGGTCCCTCCATATGAGTGAATGATCTGTGTAAAAAATAAAAACATTACTAGAGAAATGTGCCAATATTTAATAATATTATAAATAGCAATAACAAACATGGATAATATTGTTATAATGCACACATATGTATCATATAGAACTGCAGCAGAAAGCAATAATCAAAATAATAAATTACCTGCATGATTTCTAGTCACATAACATATACAGGTCACTTTGTACCATTGGCAAAGGTAAATCTTACAAATTCTATATAGAGTCAAAGTGACCTATTTGTCAGATATGGTGACCCATACCCGAAATGTGACCTCCGCATTTAACCCATCCAGTGAATAGTGAACACACACACTTTAAGTCGTGAACACACATAAACCCGGGAGCAGTGGGCAGCTATCACTGCAGCGCCCGGGGAGCAAACGGGGTTAAGGTTCCTTGCTTAAGGGCACGTCAGTTGTTACCTGCCGGTACTGAGAATCGAACCGGCAACCTTCTGGTTATGAATTCAACTCCCTAACCATTAGGCCACAACTATATATATATATATATATATATATATAAAATGTAAGTAATGCAGTAGAAAACCTTCCCCAAAGTATCCTTATTATTTACATTATTTAGTCAACTGCATTATACAGATCTCTTTTGTGTCCTTAACCAATAAATTAATTTTTTATATTTAAATGAATATTTCTTTACATTTAACACTATGATAATACCGTACACACTAATAAAAGTTTTAGCAACCATTGTTACTGAGATTCTAAGTTACTATTTAATCAGAAGAAGTGAAGTGACATGTGGCCAAGTATGGTGTTCCGTAGTCAGAATTTGTGCTCTGCATTTAACCCATGCAGTGGGCAGCCATTTTTGCTGCGGCGCCCGGGGAGCAGTAAGGGGTTCGGTGCCTTGCTCAAGGGTCTCACTTCAGTCATGGGGTGTTTCTCAATATGCGTCCTCGTTTCCTCGCTCCTCCGTCCTCCATCCTCCATCCTATGACCCAGAAACCGTTCGAGCTCAGCCATCTTTAAGGACATCTCAATTCTCTAATTGCAACGGGAGGAGGCGAGGATCGAGGAGTGAGGAGGCTTTCTGAGGAGTCATGAGCAAGAATACACAGGTGTATCCTTTGCCGAAGTGTTTAATCGACTAAATCCCCATCCCCTGCACAGCATCACATCTTCAAATGATATTGAAACATGCATAAATGTGTTAATGAAGCATTATATTATTGTAAATGTAGACGTATCTTAAAGAGTATAGTTAATATTAATATAATTAAGATTGATGTATAACATATATTTGGCATACTTCATATACATTTCTGAGCACTGTTAGGAATGTTTTTTACTTTATTTTAATGTAGTGGGGATTATTAACTTCTGTATTTAACTTAATTTTTTATATTTTTAATGTGCAATGTATACAGTCATCAATAACTGACGACGCTTTGAAGTGACGCTCAAGAGAGCGAGGATATGCCATTCACTTGATTTAATTCCTCCGACCGTGTTTTTTCCTTGCTTGCATCCTGAAGGGGTGGAGCTAAGATGCGAGGAAAGGAAGCGAGGAAAGGAAAAAATGATGCATAAATAAGAATTGAGAAACACCCATGGTATTGAAGGGTTCCCCACCTACAATCCCTGCTGATTCTGAGGATCGAATCTGCAACCTTTAGGTTACAAGTCCAACTCTCTAACAATTAGGCCATGACTGCACAAACATCAGATTTTTTTATACTCTGAAAAACCTCCAGCTTAGGTGTATAAATATGTACAACTATACTTACTCTTTTCCATGTGGCCAGTAACTGTTTATCAGGCATCTGCTCTGGATAGTCAGCAATGGCAAACACACAACCAGCCAGAAATCCATCCTCAGGAACTAAATGAGAAGAAAAAAAGCCATGTTAATATTCCACTGGCACTGCTTCAGTCGGTTCATTCATCAGTGCTCCAGCAAAAGACACTATAAACGTTGTTACAGCAAAGACATCCAAGGTAGTCAAACAATATGCATTATACTCGTCTTTGTGTTATCACTGAGAAGAAGCCTTTGCACTTACTATCTTGGCCTGGTTCATGGCCAAACAGTTGGTGTGGCTGTGCAGCCACCAGTGGAGGTTGAGGTGCGGTAGTCTGACGCTGAGGACCCTGTTGATTCTGAAGTTGCTGCTGCATCTGTTGCTGCTGCTGAAGCTGTTGCATGTGTTGTTGCTGCTGCTGAAGCTGCTGTTGCAGGAAATGCTGTTGTTGCTGCTGCTGCTGCTGCTGCTGCTGCTGTAAATGCTGCTGGTGCATGTGCTGCTGGTTTTGCTGCTGTTGTTGTTGTTGTTGCTGCTGCTGCTGTTGTAACTGTAACTGAAGCCTATGCTGCTGTAACTGTTGCAAGTGTTGTTGCAATGCATGTTGCTGCTGCAAGGGCGGCCTAGGGAGCTGCTGTGGTCGCAATTGTTGCTGTTGGAATGTGTGTTGTTGCTGTTGCGCAAACATTTGCGGATGCATCTGCTGCTGTATGAACTGATGAGATTGCTGAGGCATTTGAGGAAAGCCCTGCTGTGGCGGTTGTTGTTGCGGTGGTGGTTGCTGCTGCTGCTGTTGATGGTGGTGCAGTTGTGTCTGAAGATGCATCATGGGATGCTGTTGTGCCATCTGTTGTGGATGCTGCTGTTGCTGTTGTTGTTGTGGTAGCTGATGTGACTGTTGTTGTTGTTGTTGTTGTTGTTGTTGTTGTTGCTGCTGCTGCTGCTGCTGCTGCTGCTGCTGCTGCTGCTGCTGTAATAACTGCTGCTGTGCTTCGGCTGGGAGTTGATGCTGAGTTTTTACTGGATTAAATAGAATCTGGTTGGGAACACCAGGCTGACCTTGATTTCCGATGTGCTCCACACCTTTAGAGGGGGCTGAAAGACTCTGAAGGATCTAAATTCCAGACAAAGTCAAAATTAAACAAAAACCATACTCAAAGCTTCTCGAAATTAAAAGGAAATTTTTTTATATATTACAAACAGGGGCAGGTAATATGCATAACACATAAACATACACATACAAATTAATAAAACAATGCTTTAAGAGTTATGTAACATATCCTTACATGTGTCACATTGGAGGGTCTCGAGGCCTGTTGTGTGTCTGTGTTGTTAGTAATATTCCTAAGTGTCCTGGCAGCTGGATTCCATCCACCCATCCCCTCCGGTCTCTCCACCCCGAGAGACACACCTGGGCCACCCATCCGAGCATCTGGCGCACCAAAGCCTCCAGGTACAGGTGGAACATTTGCACAGAGATTGATCAAACCTGTTTCTTTGCCAGGCTGTAGTCGACGCTTAGCAGGACCAGGCTGCGGCACCTCAGCTGGGGTCCAGTTCAGATTGCGGTCTTCCTTTTCTGGGGACGAGTCGTCGGAGTCGTCAAACATCAATTCTGGTTTTCGCTGATGTTGTTTGGGGGAGGGTGAACGGCTACGCCTGCCTGCTGGGGAACCATCACGGGATGATGTAGGACTGGACCCCCGGCTACGTCTGTCGCTGTAGCTTCCATCAGAACTCCTCTCATTTTCATATTCGCTACCCTCCTCCTCTGGTGTCTCGTATACTGTGAGTCGTGGATGATATAGAGCCTCATCCTTTTTGTTTTTGTCTTTTACAGAGTCCAAAATCCACTCTGGGGTTACAATCTTAATGTTGCTATGCCGCGAAGCACATTCATACTTTGCCTAAAACAGACATAATATAGAACAGACCAAAAATAAAACAGATCAGACTTATTCTTACACTAATATTTCAATTAGTGAAATTTTAATTTAACATTTTGGATTTAATTTCACTATATGCTCAAAATATAATTGAAGAAATGAAGTCATACATATCTACAATTGCATGAGGGTTAGTCAATTATGAGAGAATTTTCATGTTTGGATGAACTAATCCTTTAAAACTGTAAGCCTTGTAAGAAAAGGAAGTCTAAAAAGTATTGTATAAAAAAAAAACATGAAAAAGTAAAAGTAAAGCTTTTTCCTTTCCAGAATTTATCTTGATGTTCTAGATGTAATTACATAAACTTTTTATGCTTTCATCTGTTTTACACTTATATCGGATAATATGTTTCACTAGCCACTTAAGTAAACATTTGTTTTTTACTTGGAAAAGTTGGACAGATTTTTTATTTTCCCAAACAAGCATATTAGACACTTTAAAACTTTCTAGCTCTATAAAAATAACTTAAAACAGCATTGACATAACTGGTTTATCACATATCACGATTGTATTGTCCATATACCCTATATTGTCTGGTTTCTCCATATTACACAGCTCTATTGTAAATTGTAAATATTTTATCATGCTGCCCAGATGTTTCACATAACATTTGTTTGACTATCAATGGGCAAAGCATCCTATAACAGCAGGCTTCGAAAACGAAGACGGTGAAGCTAGTGGCTATAAAATGGAACCTTTTTAACACAGCACTCCAGGCCTCAAAACCAAGCCCAATAAAACATACTAGTAATCCAGCCCCATCCTTCAATTGAGCCGACAGCAAACTACCAATAGACGTAAACCTACAAACAAATGACTTGCAGCTAGCAGCTGGTAAAGGAACTCTATTAGCCATAAACTCTAACTGAGCTGTTGCTTCTCAAACACCTCCCCCACTTCAAATTCATGGTAAACATGAAAGTCTGGAGTAGGGATGCAACGATTATAGATTTTGTTGACACAATTATAGTCTGAGAAATAATCACGATTACACGATTATTATGCATTCATTGATTTCAAAAAATTTTCAGCCCTGCCAAAATTTTTACTTGCCCTACCACAAAAAATGTATAAATAAATAATATTGTCTTGTTAGTAGTTTGTTTTTTACCCATGTAATCTACATAAATAAGGTTATAATACAATAAAAATTAACTAACAGAACTTTTATGTATTTTATATTTGTAATAAAGCAAACACACAAATGAAATAAACAGTGCTTTTCAGATGTTTTAGGTTGGTCTGTGATTATCAGGTAAGGAAACTGAATAAAGTAATCAAATGTAAAATAACACTTCATAGTCTTTACAGTATAAATTAAATATGGATAAAAGCCTTAAAGTTATCAAATGTAATCAGTCATCAGCAGTGAGTGTTTTTATTTTGTGTCTTCGTTTTTTGTTGTTTGATGAGCATTAAAACAGATATGTTTATTATGCTGCTGTCCCTTTAAGAGCTACTGTGTGTGGATCACATGCATTTTGTTTCCCTGCTATTTTCGTTCATAGCAAACAATAATGGACCTAATCGCTAATTAACGTTCAAAGCCCAGTTATTGTTTAATAAAAATAACATAAAAAGAAGTTACATTGGTCCAGCTTGCATCAGCAGTAGACTTTGAATTTGAGCTTGTGCATACAGAATGTGCGCGTCCTGTGTAACGGCGCCTTTAAACTAGCCAGTAACACACACCTACTGTATGTGAGATCATCGTTTGAACAGTGTTTTATAGCAAATAATCAGACTAATAAAACTCTGATGTAAACAGGAGCAGAGAGGTGTTCTCATGTCATGTAAACATGTTACTGCGATTAAGTCCTTACGCTGATTATTGGAAATAATCGCATTATTGGTGCGCATGTAAACGTAGTCAATGTGTTGATGGTATATGAATTAGCACAATGTATTCACTATTAGTTAAATCAGCTTTAACTGACATAAAAGTAATCTGATTATGTACATAAAGACAATAAGACATCCATGCACTTGTCTTACCCCTTTTGGTTCAGGAACAACCAGATGGGTGCATTTCTTGTTGAAATGAAGCTGACAGTCACCTCCATAAAATGTTATCAAGGCCCAGAGTGCATTCAGATCCCCTGAAAGCTATAAAGAGAATAACAAAGATCAACACTGTCACCTAATACACAACAATATACAGATTACCAAGAAAATGAAGTAAGAACTTACATGTGGCAGACAAGCTGTAACACCAAAAAATAACTGTCCAGACTCTGGGGAAAATCCTGTAACTCTGATCCATTATTCGTCAAGGTTAAAATGAATAAAAAACATGTATCTAAATACTGCTGCTAGGGATACTTCTGCCAGGAAATGTTAAATGTGAAGCATATGTAAGTATTTGAAATGTAGATGTTTTTACACAACTGAATCATAAGAGGATACGGTAGCAGGTCTCCACATTTCACGGACAGTATCACCCAACTTGGCTGAAAAACAAGGTAATGGCAATACACACATTGCGACAACATACTTCTATCAATCATATTAGGTGCTTTCACACACCATTCATTTGTATGTGCCAATGTAAAGGCCATGTATAAATGTCTGAAACCTTCAGCGCAGTTTTATGTATGTTTACCTTCACAACAGGCAAGTCAAAGACCTCTCTGGACTCCCCAACCTCAGGATTATCTCCATCTTCTGCTATAATGTGGGTGGCAAGTGCATTGTAAGACACTTCTTTCCCTTTCCCCGCTTTCAGGAGTTGCACAACCTATGAGTGAATGTCAACAGCTGATCATCACCATGACATAATATAACAAACAGCATCAATGCATATAAAACACAACTTCATAAAACTACTGTAAACACTGTTGCAGCCTGATATTGTTTTTTTTTTTCAAGATTACTGGATTATACTGTTAACAAGAACAATATACACAAATGTTTGACTAACCCGGTAAGACAACAAAAGGTTAGGGTCTATGAAGTCCAAAGATACTACAATTGAAAGATGAGGGCAAAGTGATAATTGACGCATTGATGGGGAAAGCTGGGCTAACAGGCTACAGCCAGGACATCTGCTAACAGTTGATAAGAGAAAATATGCAAACAAGATAAGCGACCTGAATAAATACACCTAAATATAACCAGACCTAACCTCAATTGTATTTTGCCAAAAACTACCCTCAAATGTTGGCAATGCGTGCAGTCTTTAAATGTTTTTCTACGAGTTAGCCTTCATGCTAACATAAGTCACTCAGCTTGGCTACCATTAGCCAACAGGCTAAAAGAACTGTTACTGTTTTACCTTCTGATCGATGTCTCCCACCAGGTAGAACTTCACATCCTTGAAAAGCTCTTCCGGTATTTTTAAATCGTCTTCCGACATTGTTTTGAATGTTTTAAATAAACGTACAACAAAAAGTAAACATTATGTAGCTGTCAGACTAGCATACAACCGACCCCTCACAGAATTGGCTGGTAGCAAAGGGGTTGAGTAGCGCCAAAGCGGATTCGGCGGGCTCTGGACGCTTACATATTTTAGACGGGGGGAGCATAAACTCTTAAAATAAAAAGCTTTGGCAAATATACGTAAAGTATAACAACAAGCATACATTTTCGTTTTTAACCAAAGAATTATATTTTCCAAGATAGTTTTCTGGATTACATTGATTTTTGATTTATAAAATAAAATTCACTTTGTATTTGCTAATACCCCTATATTTGTGCAACACGCCACTTTTGTGGGCGGAGTTATGTCGTTTACGCTCTTATTTACATCAAGAAACGCGCCAAATATGAAGCGACTTTTGCATTATGAGTGTTATGAATAGAAAGGTTTCATTAGGCATAAATGTAATTTAAGCAACAATTAAATTTGTTATGTTTATCAGTTTTTGCGCGTGTGTTTGCATCGTACACGTCACTATTCCACATAGCATTCCCAAATCCAATAAATCATGACACTATCGTTTTACCATGAAATTACTTCGCTATATTATATATATTTCGCCATTTATTCTTTATTTCTATTCTGAGGTATGCAAATGAGCAACAAATGACACAACAGGAAATGATTCTGCATGTGTGGAGTGCTACCATAAATCAATAGAAGCACAGAGTGCATTTCTTTGATTTTTTTTCTCCTTCCCGGTAAATCTCATGAGGTGCGAGTTTAAAACCCATCCATCATAGATGTAAGCATAGCAGTGATTTATTAAGTGTAATTCTTGAGTGTATTAATTGGATTTCTTTATTTGATTTGCTTTTAATATTTTTACGCACCATTTTAGTGCACTTATCTAGAAAAGCGCTGCATAAATAAAAGTAATTAACCTAGTTTAACTCATTACAATAAAGAAAAATATAAAACCACTACACATACGTAACGTCAAACTGTTCACCACAACACCTCCCAGGATGTAATAATATGGTAACACGATGTTCCTCGACCTTCTTTCCAGTGTGGTCTGCTCTTGAGAAAGCTGCAGTAGATCACTCCTGCTGTCTGTGTGACTGAGAGCAACAACCTGGCGGACTCACTGAGGCAGATATTCCCCTCCGAGTCCGAATGGGGTGATATTACCTTCGCTCTAAAAGTCTTCTTTCCCAAAGGTAAGTGTGTAGATACAGAGTCATGGACATGAGTTTCTGCGTTAATGTGCGCGCATGCTGTGTCTTGCATTATGCAAACATGTGCCAAATGAATGATGTTATAGTTTTATATGATGATGAGTACAGACAGTATGTTACATGAAAAGTCTTTGTCTTGCGCTCTATCGTGTTTTCTCTTCGTTTACTTACTTTGGACGACTCGATTGTTATTCTGTGTCTGGTGTTTCAGTGCCAGAGAGGATGTCTATAAATTGATGTAAACAATAGACACGCGGTGTGCAAAGAATTTTAAATGTCTGCATGCGCTATTGCGCTTGGACTTTACTTAACTAGAGCCCAGGTTATGGAAATGGCTGCCTTCACGTACAGTAGACCTTGGTGTGTCGAATCATGGCTCTAAACCTTTAGAAAAATGAACTATGGTTATATTTTAGTAAAAGTGTTCAACATGTTTCTGGTGGATTGATTGCCATTTGTATTACCATAGTTTTACTACTAATATCATTGTTAAACTATGGGTTTACTGAATGGTTTCCATAAAAGAGCTTTCCATAAACAATGTGGAGCATGTATTGAGTCTATAAATAGGCAGAAATGAACCACTGACAATGAAATATATACATAATATATAGACATGAACGATGTTATCAAATGATCTGAAGTAAAATCTGCCATTGCAAAAAAAACCACACTAATCTGAATATTGAGGAGGATGTCTATATGTATTTCATTGTTAATGGTGCCTTATGCTTGAATGATTCTGCTGTGAAGAGAGAACAAGTGTGGTGAGTGTGATTAGGATCAGCCCTCAGCCGCTGCACTGTTTTAACTGTCATTAAAGTATGAGTCAAGACTGAGGGCTGTGGCACAGTAGTCTTTAAAAACCTCAAGTTTAATGAAAGGAAATTATGCGGTTTATAAAAATCAAAACTTCCCACACATATGCATAAAATTTATAAAAGATGGTCTCTAGTTGAACAATTGGAAGCACTTTATTTTACAGTCGAACATGTACAGTTACTGCATAACTGCGAAATTACTTAAATAGTTCACTCAAATATGGCAATTCTGCCATCATTTACTCATCCTCATGTCATTCCAAACCTGTATGACTTTCTTTCTTCAGCAGAACATAAAAGGAGATATGTTGAAGAAAGTTGGTAACCGAGCGGTGCCAGCACCCATTCACTTCTATATGGACACAAAACCAATGCAAGTCAATGGGTGCCAAATATTGTGCAAACAATTTTTGATTTTAACCATAGACAAAAGATATTTTTCATTGGACTGCATATGTATGTTTAGGTTTCGGGTGTTTTAAAGGTGGGGTTAGCATTTTTTCAAAGTACCAAAACAAACTTGTAGCCAATCAGCAGTAAGGGGGGGTCCACTCATGTTGACAGAGGGAATAGAGCAAGCGGGCATTAGAAAGACTGTAGAAAGAGCGATATCTTATCTATTTGCACTAAGTGTATATAGTGGCAGATACTATTTGCAACTCAATATTGTTGTGCATTGTAGATCATTATATATATATAAATTATTAAAAGGATGATAACTTATTGATATAATAAAGTGTAAATGGGAAGGGTCTGTTTTAAGTATAAAAAGAGGGATACAAGTCAGGCAGGAGCTAGGAGATACGCTAGCATCTGCGATACTATGGTAAAGGCTTTCCAGCCTTGGCCAGAGACGTTGGAGAGAAAGATCGTTTAAAAATCACCCCGAGGTAGTTGCTTTGATTTAGATCAGTATGTGAGTAACATTGCTTTTGCTGTTTGTCAGAACCAAGATATGTTGTTGTTGTTGTTGTAATATTAGTTGTGTAACGGATCATTTTGATCATTGTTTATCTGGAACCAGTGCTGCTTGTATATACACGTTTGAGGGCGGAGCAATGCAGGAAGGGGCGTGTTCCTTTTGAGTAGTTGTGTGTTTTGTTGTCGATTTCAAATAACAACAACAGCTTTCAGAAATCCGCCTTTAAATGTTTGTGTTTCACATACATCATAACTAACACAATAAAAACATGATGTTTTTAAATTTGATCTGTTTTTGCAAATGAACTCATTTGTTTCATTTGAAACTATTTTGGTCTTCAATGTTTGCCCAGATTTTTCCGATTTGACTGTCTGATCTGATGTGTCTGTTGCTGCTGTTCCTGGGCCTTCCAAGCAAATCATATTTGAATGCTTAATCAGCCTGGCCAGTGTTCACACAGAAATTGTTCTGAAACACAATTACATTTTCATACAGACACAGCCCAAATGGATTTCGGCGGCAGATTCATTATGTAGTCACAAAGCATGATAGAATATATATTCCATCATGCTTTTGAGACTCTGTAATGAATTAAATGGTGATATAGAAATACCTGGTTGTTGAAAATATGGATTTCAGATTTTCAAGTCAAATGAAATATTAATACGTTCATACATTCAAGACTTCATCACATTCTGCTCCCAGCAAGATGCACATCAGAATGCAAATACTTTGATCATTAAAATAAAGCAGGACAGGTGATGTAAGGAGCAATTAAGCATCCACATGTACCTATAAGCAGTGTAAAAATTGACATTTTTAAAACAGTAGCCCAAAACATTTTTCTTAATGTATATGACATTTGCACTAGTCATTTATCTATGGATTTTTTTGGTCAGTGGGATAGAGAATTATTCTTCATCTTTGAGAATATTTCATCATTGTTATGTCTCTGCCAATATTAAGCAAACAATGTGTTTTCTCTGGCATATCGGTTCAGTTCAGGATGTTTTGTTACACTGCCAACTGACAAAAACTGTGGTAAATGTCAAATGTTTCACTATTCTTTTGAAGTGGTAGGAAATATGACAAAACTAACAAAAAAAATCTCAATGTGGTATGATTTCATAACATTCTACTCTACAGTAAATCTACAAGCTAGCACAATTTTTCATGATTATATAAGTGTCACTATTTCATCCATTGACAACATTGTGTTTACTAAATTGAATATGTGTCCTTGAATTGTTTATTTAAACAAAAAAAACTCCTTTTTTTTACAGCTTTCAGTATTTTCTCCAAGAAAAAAGTTCTCTCTTAATAACATGGCTGATGTCAGCCAGAACAGCTCCTTCAATCAAAGCTCAGAATATAAAAACGTCTTCAGGCCGCAGACCGTTTTCAGCGTCCTGACGTTCACCCTGCTCGCCATGCTCGTGGTCGCCACATTTATTTGGAACATGCTCGTCCTGGTCACCATTCTCCGAGTCAGAACATTCCATCGCGTGCCCCACAATTTGGTGGCCTCCATGGCCATATCTGATGTGATGGTGGCTGCTCTAGTGATGCCTCTCAGTCTGGTCCATGAGCTCAACGGCCGGCGCTGGAAACTGGGCCGGGCCCTGTGCCAGGTCTGGATATCTTTTGACGTCCTGTGCTGTACGGCCAGCATTTGGAATGTGACCGCAATAGCCCTTGACCGCTACTGGTCCATAACACGGCACCTGGAGTACACCTTGAAGACCCGCAAGAAGATCTCCAATGTGATGATCGTCTTGACCTGGCTGCTCTCTTCTGTTATCTCCCTTTCCCCGCTGTTTGGCTGGGGTGAGACGTATTCGGAAGAGGACATGGAGTGCCAGGTGAGCCAGGAGCCATCTTACACCATCTTTTCCACATTTGGAGCCTTCTACCTGCCTCTCTGTGTTGTTCTGTTTGTCTACTGGAAGATATACAAAGCTGCTAAGTTCCGTATTGGATCAAAGAAGACCAACTCCATCACTCCAGTTGCAGAGGCTGGTGAGGTACTAAAGATGTTTTGATATTTCATGTTTACTTTGATGCAATTATAAATAGTTTAGATTTCTGAATGTGCAGAGAACTTCTTGACCAACAAAGTATTTTGAAATTAGAAAACAATTTACATCAGTCTCCTCATATATTCTACCAGCCATCTTTCTACCGAACATTACCAGACTGCAAATCGATAGCCAGTTGAACTTGAACATTCCATTAACATTCTCTATTAACTTTCAACAGCACTGTAGAATTTCTGAGCGTGTCACAACACTTTAGTGAATAGTAATCCTGACACCGTCCTTAGATTAGTTTCACATTATTTTTTACTCTATTACAAGCCTGTTCTACCTCAGTGGGTTTGGGAGTGATTGGCAAAGTGTGGTTCTGACAGCATTGATGGAAAAACCCAAAGGTTTAAAAGCTTATGCTTAAAGCCTATTTTCATGGCCATTCCAATAGATATCACTGCATAACATCACTGCACATGTTCAAAAGAAACTTGACATTCTGTTTTGTAACTATTATGTTACCTTAAAGCTGCAGTCTGTTACTTTTGCCTCTTATAGGCCTGTTCAACATGATCTCTCGAGTAATCACAATTTTTTATGAGGTGGCTATTGTTTCAAAGCTTTACATAAAAAAGAAAACATGAAAATTGGTGTAAATAGTACAGAGAGGACCATCCTAATAAAAGTAATGTTAATAAAATGTCTCTTGCCGTGAGCAAGCCAACATGGCAACAGTGGCAAGGAACCAAAACTCCAATGATGATAAAATGGCACCAGGCCCCGCCCTCTAGAGGGCCCCGCGGCAAGGGGAAATATTACAATTATGAATAATAATTGTTAAAACAATTTAATTTAGTGTTTTACCTGTTTGTTTGAAGTAGGCTATGAGTTTATTCTAAAAAATGATCTGAGCTATGTAAGTCTGTTTTACACGTGTTTGACCCTGACGCTGCTTTGCTCAGCGGAGTAGAATGAGTGCCTGTACAGTGTGAAAAGAGCTGCAACTGTGTCGAGTAAAAATATGCGTGATCTAAAACCACGCATTTTGTTCTCTGTGTTTAGTTCTCTGATGCAGGATATTTTTACTCGCTATCACAAACAGGTAGGCTATTGTTGTTTGTTACAACGGCAAATGCTTGCGCATTTGCGTTGAACGCACTTCTGTGAAAAAGTGAAGCCATCGGAGCACCAATGACTGCACATTATTTTACAACTGGCTGTCCTGTGTAGAAGACCACAGCTGCAACAGCCGTCACGCTTTCGCATGGCTTCCAAAGCTGTCTAAAACCATCACAATAATCGCAAGTTTACATTATGTTTATTACATATATGTTGTACTTGTATTCTGAAAGAAGATGACGATTAATTTAGGAGAGATTGAGGTTGTTTCCACTCACACAAATGTAGCTAAATGTATTGTATACTACTATTGGCTTTGCGCATTAAAATTCTATTTGCGTATTTGACCAATAAAACACTGTAGTAGCACGTAATATCATACAAGATTTGATATTAAGACAGAAAACGCTCCAGCAGGTAGGGCCCCACGTTTTCTAACTCGCACTGGGCCCCCTGCTAAATGTAGTAATGTTTATGCTAAATAACCTTTTTATGATTAACAGGGAGAGCCTATTAGTAGTGATTTATTGAATTTAACATCACTGGTGAAAAAGCAAACCCTCATAAAACACAAATAAGATTGTACGAAATCAATACAGATTTCTTTTGTACTTAAGTGATAATTATTTTTTAACCCAAAAGGTTATTAAATGTAATGTTGCAACAATGCGGCATCTAGTGGTGAGGTTGCGAATTGCAACAAACGGGTCACTCCACCTCTCGCCCCTCCCTTTTAGAGCACTATGGTGGCTGACACAGGACTAAGATGTCGTCACGTTTACGCTTCCTTGCTGAAGGAGATTATGTATTTACGTAACGTGCTGTGTAGAGCAGTTTGTCCGTTTAGGGCAACTGTAGAAACAACATGATGAATTCCATGTAAGGTGTTATGTAGATAAAAATAACTCGTTTAAGATAATAAAAACATAACGCTTCATGATGTAAGGTCTTTATACACCTCTGAAGACATAGTTATTTATATTATATTGCATTTCTGTCAAAAGATCCTCCTTAATTTTACACACTGCACCTTTAAGACCTTCTTTGCTTTGATTTTACTCAAAACAGCAGTAACATTCAAGACCCCATGGTTTGCTCTTATTGTCCCCTCAGGTAAAAGAGGCCTCAAGACAACAGCCTCAGATGGTGTTCACAGTGCGTCATGCCACGGTGACTTTCCAGACCGACAGCGAGACGTGGCGAGAACAGAAAGAGAAACGAGCAGCTCTCATGGTGGGCATCCTCATCGGAGTGTTCGTCCTCTGCTGGATCCCTTTCTTTCTCACCGAACTCATCACGCCGCTGTGCTCCTGCAACATACCACCAATATGGAAGAGTGTCTTTCTCTGGCTGGGTTACTCCAACTCATTCTTCAACCCTCTCATTTACACAGCCTTCAACAAGAACTACAATAACGCGTTCAGGAATCTCTTTTCTCGACAGCGCTAAGCCCCACCGCTTGAGAGATAGCAGACAGCTCGACTTCATCACAAATGCCATTTCAAACCACCCTTAGGATTTGGGAAGTGTGGTTATCTGAACGCTTCAGTAATCAAAGGTTCACACAGACAAAACACAAAGGCATTGAAGAAACCATGTCTGAGTATTTTATTGGAAAGCAAAGGGATGATTTGATCCGGCGTTTTCAAAATGTCAGTCTTTCTGCTGCATTAAATGACAATGCCAACAGCTTCTGCACTTTAGCTGGTCGGTTTATATTTGTTATCTGAAGTTTGTTTTAACAAAATGTGTTTTTAATCATTTCTTCAAGGCATGTTCCTCTGTTATATTAATGAACGGTGTTATTAAGATTTTAATATATTTATATAGAGAAAGAAGGGGAGACAGGATTTAATGTTCAGTCCCAATGAAATCAAAGTTGAAATTTATTTTGGCTTTTAGTGTGAATATGTATGCCAAAAATGAAAATGATGTCATAATTTACTCACCCTCTTGTTATTTCAAACCTGTATGACTGTCTTCTGCAGAACACAAAAAAAGATATTTTGAAGAATGTTGGGGGAGCACATGAGAAAGGCTCGATCGTGGTCAAATAATAATAACCACGTTTGTTAATAAAATGCAGTATAAAATTTTGCATGAATGGGTTCCTCTACATTAACATACAAAGGCTGTTTGACACGCTGTGGTTTTGGTATCCAAGTCTAGTTCTAAAACAGGTCATCTTTCACACATGGAACATCTTTCACACATGGAACCATTGGTTCCTTTTGGCTTTCCTGTAGCTCAGTGGTTAGGTCATGGCGCTAGCAACGGCAAGGTCATGGGTTCGATCCCAGGGATTGCACATACTCCGAAACAAATGTATAGTATAATGCAATGTAAGTCGCTTTGGATAAAAGTGTCTGCCAAATACATAAATGTCAATGTGGTTTTGTTTCAATAAAATGGAAGTCAATGGGGACCAATGCCTTTTGGTTACCAACATTCTTCAAAATATCTTCTTTTGTGTTTTGATAAAGAAAGAAAGTAATTCAAGTTTTTTAAATGACAAGAGATTGAGTAAATGATGACAGAATTTTTGTTTTGGGGTGAACTATAACTTTAAGGATACAGTATAAACCAGTGTGCTCCAAACAAAAAAACTGAAATCAGAAATTGCTTAGAAAGTATAGGGCAGGTCACAGGTATCAAGTTAAAATGTGTCAAATCTTGAGTTCTACTGTGAAACATAATCACAGATTTTGTTTACCACTATTGTTCTTTAAAATGTTAAATTAAGTGGACGTTTTATCTTTATTAGGAGAGAAAACTCCCCCCAAAAAAAGAACCAGGGTCATGCTACTTGCTGTATTTTAGATGACAGCTTTTAGGCAATATATTGTTTATGACTTTTTCCTACAGTAGCCCTGTTTTGGAATGTGATGACATTTTGAGCAGCATATGCAAAGCGAGCTATCATTTTCCACATATTCAACCTATTAAATATGTTGCTCATGCTCGATCATTATGATCATGATTGTTCCTCATTAAAATGCAGACAGACTCAAATGAGGAGAACAGATGGTTTGTGTTGCTACATGTGTGATGATAATCTGAAAACTTCTATCTAATGTATAAGAGACAATGCAAAATCTGTGCTTTATTAAAGGGATAGTTCACCCCAAAATGAACATTCGTCATTTACTCACCCTCATGTCATTATAAAGTTGTATGACTTTCTTTTGCAGAACACAAAAGAAGATATTTTAAAGAACACTGGGGCCCATTGACTTCAATTGTATTGACACAAAACCACAGACATTTCTCAAAATATTTTCTTCCACAGAGGAAAAGAAGGTTTTTGAATGAGGGTGAATAAATGATGACAGAATGTACATTTTTTCGTGAACTTTTATTTTAAAGTGTTTAATTCTCTTGGTATTGCTATAATAGTAGATACACTAATAATACATTTTAAAGAGCTGTAAACATTAGCATTACCATTAGAAGCAATCTTAAGGAAAATGCATTAGCTTTAAAGAAAAGGAGCTCAGCAATTGAAAGCCTTCGTCTCGATTTAATAACACTCTGCTCTCATTTTCCTTCAATGAAGATGCTTTGATCTTCAGACTTTACAGGGCTTTGAGTCATATTAAGATGTCTGCACGAATAAACTGTAAACGGCGACTTATTTTGCATAGCTGTTCATCCTACCACGCATGTACATAAGCATTCAGGCATTAAGGAATGCTTTTTGAAAGCCCTGAATACACAGACAAGAGATTGACAGACCAAAGGCTCGGTTGGTTGCAAACCGAGCGCTGAAGAATGTTTTTGCGTTCGCAACACAACGTTGACAAAAAGAGATATTTTCAGGACTAATTGGATCATGAAGTGTCAGGTAAGAAATTTGCTGCTGAATGGAGACATGAATAATGGATGTGACACCTGCCTAAATGGCATTTACCCCTGTAGACAGAAAAACAACCTGGATCAGACTCACTAATAGAAGCAAATACAGTATTATCATTCTTTACTCATACACACTACCATATATTATATGACCAAAGACAGAAGATGGGCGAAACAAATACATTCAGTGTCTGGCTCAAATATACACCTGTGGGAAAATCGCAGGCAAAAGAAATTAAAATGAGCTATATATAAAGTAAAACTGATCTTTTCATGAAGTGGCTTGGAATAATATTTAATGGCAATTTTATTCCTGTAGCTTTACCAAGGAAAATTGTACCACACCGATGCACCTGCAACATCTCGCCACCTTGGAATTATGTCTGCATTCTAAGAATCAAAGTTTTTGTGCTCCATTTGACTTTGTATATAAAATATTTTTGTATTTATTTAAAAAAGTTCCAAAATGTACATGAAAAAAAGTCACATTAAGTAAATAAGTTAATAAGTAAATAAGTCATTGAAAAACAATATGTGAATAACTCAATTTTGTATTGATATAGGCTACATTGTGCATATAACTTGAGATACACTGCTCCAACAGATATAAAGCATATAGCTCTGAGAATTTTATTGAATAATGAGAAAACACTGGGGATCAGATCCATTCTGTTGAAATATCACATCTGACATTCATTCACTACAGATTACGGGTCACTGCTTTGTCTGTGGTGCCAGGAGCTAAAGGTTTTATGGGATCTACAGTATGGCTTTTATTTAAGTGAAAGTCAATACATTCATATCTCCTGTGTTTTCCATTGTTACATTGATTGTTGGGTGCATTAAGTTAAAACAGACCACCACTGTGGTTTATTGGTGTAGAATTATTGATATAAAAATAATTTTTTTAAAAACTCATCTTTATAAAAGACATTCAATGCACAATTACAAATCTTCAATACGACATTTACATTTACATTTACGCATTTGGCAGACGCTTTTATCCAAAGCGACTTACATTACAATACACATTATACATTTGTTTTGAGTTTTGTGCAATCCCCTGGGATCGAACCCATGACCTTGGCACTGCTAGCACCATGCTCTAACCACTGAGCTACAGGAAAGCTTCTTCAAATACGATTCTTTATCGCCACAACAATGACTGGTTATAATTGTGTTATGGACAGGAAGCCGCTCCGACCATTAGTTAATGAAGTTTGCTCTAAATCGGTTAGCTAAAACCATAACTTGATTTAGTCATAGTTAATAATATAATTGTTCTTTGATTCTCAACTTTAATTGGCATCTATAGTGAATTATATCTTGATTTGGACGTGCGTGTTAAAATGTCAAGAAAAGATTGTATTGATGTACAGGTCAACTCGATTGCATAGGCTTAATTAAATAATTATGTAATTGTATAAGTAATGTATTTGAATCAAAATTAAAAGTCCAGATGTAGTTTATTGTAGTGCAAAAGCATTTAGGCCTATAAGGTCAAGAATGAAGGAATGCTACGTTTTCTCTTGTGCTGATTGCAATGTCATTAATATATTGCAAAGTGTTATTTCCCTAAAGATATCAAGCAATTAATTTTTCAATTATTTTCAAAGCATCCTTCCACAATAATTTCTGATATTATATAGCTTGATTAATGAGTAATATTCTCTCATTTTTAAATTTATACAAGAACATGTAATTGATCATTTTTGACTCCCATCTTCTATCCTTTGTTCAACTATTAAGTGATTGAATTTTTAACTACATTACAGAACTTTAATAAGTAAACGCAATATAATTGTATATTAATCTCAAAATTGCTTTCATCACCGTACCCCATAATATCATAAAGTGCACCAGTTCTCTGCCCACAACATTGACTAGTAGATTGGGCATGTGAAATGAAAATTGTTATTTTTACTATTAATTTGTATCATGAATTACGTTTTTATTTGGAAGGTCTACAACTGCTGTGTTATTCAAACCTGCCCCCTGGTGTACACACATGGGAAGCACATTGCCTGAGGGTAAAACAGCTTTATTGGTCAAAAATAATCTGGGCAGACAGCAATATTTACGTTGTAGGCTAATACACAGTTCTATTCATTATTTATTTGAACACATTTTTTATGTTAATTTTAAATCTTGCATGTCTGGTAAATGTAGGTTTATCTATTACCACAAACTGACATCGGTCCAAATGTTCTGTAGTCAGTTAAATTCCAATTCAAAATGTATTTATTATACAACCCTGCAATCTGAAGTTCTGCTCACCTCCATTGTTACAAAATGTTTTACGCCCTACTTTGTACAAGAATTAAACATTAGCATTGACTAAACCAACATGCCACACTGTGTTGCCTGTGTAGATATCACCTGTTGTGTTCTTTTTGTCCTGGTGAGGGCACACCAGACAGCAAAACAACCTACAGATCATGCATAAAATCTCACAAATTAAAAACCTGCCAAAGATGTAGGAAGTGCACTTCTATGGCATATATATAGTAACCTTGAAAATGCATTAGTCATGTATGGAAACATAAAATTCTTGTTTATTCGTACACATTTTAAAATAAAGACATGCCAGAGTCTAGTACAAGCAGATAGGCCTATATGACACATGGTCAAATACATCAACATTAAAAGACCTTGACAAACTCTGAAACGCATCCAATTGGAAGCATAATTAGATCATTGAATTGACAGCTCGATTCAGTGCCGGGATGGGACCTTGCGACCCGAGAGAATTCGGTTTTGACATCCCTTTACCTGACTGTCTGACACAGCGTGAAGGATTGATTAAGACCAATTTTACCCATGTGGTCACATTTGCCACTTGCTTTCCTGGTGCATCCATCACATCTGTGTACAAGCTTTAATAGCTGTAAAATAGTCAGTATGTTACAATTGGTGCGAAGGTTTTCATTAATTTATAGGCAAAGCGTCCTGAGAAAGACTCAGAATCCTTCATTTTCTATCATGAATTGACCGCTTGATGTCATATTCTACTAAAACATGATCCTGGGAAACTGTAATGTAAACATGGGCTCCAGAGCCTCCATCAGCACAGATTAGTCATGATTAAAGGTTAACAGTTAATGAAGGACAGATCAAATCACTTGGCAGCGCAGCAGAATATGACATGATGAGTTCATTCTGATTGAGATTAGACATCTTGTACTATACCACTGACGCCCATAATAATCGGACATTTTGAGCTTAATGGTATATGATGAATTAATTACTGCCACAGAATGTTTCTCCGCATTATCTCATATGTTTATGTCTCGGCTTAGTAAAAATATTACTTCAATATGTTTGTTTACAGTAATGAAGACATTACAATTATTGTTGCTTGGAGATAGTTCACCCAAAAATAAAAATTCTGTCATGATCTATTCACCCTCATGTCATTACAAACCTGTATGACTTTCTTTCTTCTGCAGAACACGAAAGAAGACATTTTGTTTTAAACAGGGCCTGTCACGCTTTGGGACTGGTCAGAGAGAGCACACCACAGAGTTCCGGTATCCAACAAGTAAATTCTAAGACACAATAACGTGTAGCAAAATATACCAGAAACTTCCAGCGGGTCAGAACAAACGTACAGTTAACATCAAGACTCGACAAAGACAAAGTGAACAAAGGTTAAATCGAGTCTTTTGATGGGGTGCAGGTGCGGATGTAATGAAAGAGGGAAGCATGGAAGCGTGAGGGAATGTTTGGGAGTGTAGTCCGGTAGGGTCATGGGGAACAGGCAGGGGAACAAACAGAAGTGTTACAGGGCCCAGTTCAAGTAAAGCTTTAGTTTATTTTTATAGCCCCTACTAATCCAAATAGACTTTTGTCCACATCTAAAGCTGAACAAAGTGAAGAGAGTGTGGACTCGCCTCTGACTACATTTCACCTTGTCACTTTTTTAAGGTTCCAATCACTGCAGATGCCTCGTGATGCTTTATAAGTTATGTGATCAATACTCATATTGCTTTTGTATGTTGTCTTCCTTATGCACAAATAGTTTATACTCTCTCGCTTATTCTCTCTCTCTCTCCCCAATTGTATCTTGTTAGTTCATGGCAGAAAGGCTGGCACACATCCAGCTCTCTCAATGTGCCCAGATTGCCGCTGGGTTATGCACAGCGTAACCTTCAAGGAAATATATTCCGGTGTCATTGGCCGGAATCCGCGCCTCTATCAGAAACAGAATACGGTGGTGCCCATCCGTCAGCATCATGGGAACTCCCAGTACCCCTTGCATCTGTGCCTCCACCCACAACCAACCAATTATGAAAGAAAACAAAACCAGGGGGTAGAAAAGAGGCACTGCTCTCTCTGAGGAACGAGCCTCTCCGTTTCAATATCAGAGGATGAGCACATTGGCACGCTCGCACCAGGAGGCCACATTCAATATTCTGCCTTTCTCTTCTGCCTTTCTCTTCTTCTACTGAAACATTATCTCGGTCTGAGCAGAACCCACTAAATGTTGATGTAAACTGTTGATAAGGCGACATGAGTATTATGGTGACATGCAAGTATGTCTGAAAATTAGAAAGAGAAAAAATGTGTTGCATAAAAAGCATTAAATGTGCATTTAATATGTTTGATTATCACAAAAAGTGTTGTGTCCCTATAAAGCTAACAGGCGACATATAAGGCCCCCATCAGGACTTGGATTCCTAGTTATGGAAAAAGTCATCATTAACATTTTGGAATCTTTACCAACATCCTGTTTTGTTTAATTACTTTGCTTGTGGCACCACCAACTGCAAGACCGAAGAGAGATTTATGACATTCTGACATCATTTAAATCAGAAAGGCTTGCTGCAAAATTGCACTTGGAACGAAACCACTTTCTTCCCTAAAGCATTTGTGCATCAAATATTCATTTCTTGGCATTCATGTGATATTACTATGAATAACTAGACATAAAGCAATAAAAACAAGTGGCATGTCAGGGGATTTGACAGACAACAATTACATCAAATGACTTTAATTAAAAACTGATGAAAATATCATGTGATGCTTATCACCTCCGGTTTAGATGTGTGCCTGTTGATTTGCTTTGAACAGATGTGAGATTCGACCTAGAAAGAAACACAGAACTAGAAATATTATATGATATTTGTTATATGATATTATATGCACAAGAACATTATCGATTTTTTTCTTTTATGCCAAAAATCATTAGAATATTATGTAAAGATCATGTTTCATGAAGATATTGTTTAAATTTCCTACCGTAAATATATCAAAACTTTATTTGTTATGAGTTGATGCAGCAAAATTGCTAACAAAAATGGCCGGAAACACGTCTACAAACTTCACTCGCTTTGGAAATTACTCACTCAAGTTTCGTATCTATGTAAAGTTTAGAATTTCAGCTTTCAGGTTCATATTCTCCACAACGTCATTACAGCGGTAAGCCAAACAAGTGCATTAAAACAAACCTGTTTCTTCTTAGCAGTGGCCTGCAACTTTAAAGGCCATTTTCTCAATATATTGATTTTTTTGCACTCTCAGATTTTTGAGTTTTAAATAGTTATATCTCAGCCAAATATTGCTAACAAACCATACATCAATGGAAAGCTTATTAATTCAGATTATGTTAAAAATTCAATTTCGAAAAATTGACCCTTAAGGTTTTGTTGTCCAGGGTCACATTTAGTGTATGGTGCCATATTTAACACAATATTATAAAATATTATACATTTTGTTAACCAATAGCAAGAAGCAATGGATGGGTATATGGTAGATGTCATTTACTAACAATGTTCATTTAAGATACAATTTATTTATATTTAACATAAAACTATTTTGACGATTTGTATTTCTATTTCAAGTGCCATTTCTGTCTATTGTGATATAATAATAATAATAATAATATATTACCTCATGTTAGAATATTAATAGCATGCTTTATAATACTATTATATTTTATAATGAAGAGTTGAAAACATATATTATATAAGTATATTAATATGATAAATGTATATGTCACGGTGTTAGAATTTTTAGAAATGCATCTGGGTGCAAAATGTCAGTGTAACGCCCTTGCCCACATCCCTCCCAGTCCTCCTGTCCCACCCTTCAAAGACTAGACACTGTTCTATCTATTTGCACACTGTCAGTCTCAAAAGCAAGTGGCCCTCTCTTCTCCTCCTGGGCAAGTCCCTCCTGAGAGGCAGCCCTTACTGCATGCTGGGATACTGACAGTTAACCTTTCGCTCAGAGATTTCTGGGAGATTCGCCAGATTTCCCCACCCTCCTTAGTTTGTTGAGAAGATGACACTTTCCAAAATGATCACATGGCTTAAGCTGTTCTACAGCAACTCTGCTATCTAAGTCTCTGGTGAAGTGATAGCTTTCATTGCCTTTCTGAAAATACTGATGACCTCCCATCCTCAATTGATGTTGACAGTTGCATAAAAAAGATTAAGCATATGTAGTTATGCCACTAAATAAAATTAGCATTAACAAATACATTATAAGCAACCTACCACATGATCCTCGACACTTTCTTTTCCCTGCGTCAAGTCAGCTCCTACACACCGCATCATCCCAATCACATTGATCTGTCAAATGACACATGAATGAATATCCTGTCATACATCAACACATCATAAAACATCTCTGAAGTTTTCTTCTCCTCTGGTCTTGATAGATCTATTGTTGGGCCTAAAGACCAAGTGAACAATGGTGGTTTGATGCAGGGAGACTGGGGTATAGTATGGGTGTCTCTCACCAAATCTGGTAATTAAGTGGGGCTAGCGCCAGGATGGGCACAGCAGGGGTGATGGGAGGGGTGCACGAGTCACTGTGGGGAGCACAGCAGATCACAGAGAGACAGAGACAGACACCCCACCAGGAGACCAGGTTGCCTCCACTGACATGCCAGAAGTGAGAATGCGTCATTATGCTCATGTGCAGATTCGGCACTGTCTTACTGACTTATGGGGCCAAAGAAAGTTGTATTAGGCATGTAGCAATAGGAAAAATTAAATGCATGATGATTTTAACATTTAATGCATGCATCATATTATAATATAATACTATATATGCTGTGTGACAGGCAAACACATGCCCAAAGCTAGATGTTAAAATATTAAGAAGATAAAATGTAACCATGTGTTGTTAGAAAAAACATTCAAAGTGGCAACACACAGCATGATGAATCTGTACTGGTTACTAATACTTTCAGAATTGCCTTGACTTTCTAGAACCATAGCTGTGAATAAACTACACAGCATGAATTAGTAAATAATATATTAAAATCATTTAAAAGATTACTATGCACAGCGATTACAAGCCATTAAAATTGAATAAGAACAGCTCACTTATGATGATGCCATGTCAGACATTATTGGTCATATTTTTAAGCATTCTTTACATTGGCAAGACATGTTTTTATCATTCATTTACACACTCTTAAAAATAAAGGTGCTTAAAAGGTTCTTCACAGAGATGCCATAGAAGAACCATTTTTGGTTCCACAAAGAACCATTTAGCCAAAGGTTCTTCAAAGAAACATCTCTTTCTTACTTTTTTATAATCTGAAGAACCTTTTTTCACCACCATTTGTGAAAAAGAAAGGTTCTTCACATGTTAAAGGTTCTTTATGGAACTTTCTATGGCTTGAAGCACCTTTTTTTAAGAGTGCAGACTCAGTACACATAACTAACAATAATGCAACATAAATTGACCTAAATGGAACAGAACCTCTTTCTCTAGACTAAATGTGGATATTGCACCTTCCTCATGTCCATTTCTTTCTCATAAAAATGTAAAAGGATTTAAGAAATGAAATCGTAAACTATTTTTTATTTTAATATTTGAACTATTTGAACAATTTTATTAGGCTATTCACCGCCCATTCTCACCCAAATTACACTTGCCTGAACAGACACAAATAAAATAATGTAAACTCGGGCCCTAGAAAGTTATATTTTAGGTTTCTTTAATTTTTTCTTATAAAATGAAAAACAATTTTAAAATACGCTACGGGGCCTGTAGGTTCAACACTTTTTGAAAATTAAATTAAGGGTTTGCTCCCCAAAGAAATTGAGATCATATCATTAGGACTATTATACTTTAATAATATGACATTAATTGAAAACCAAAGAGTGACCTGCTGGAACACACTTTCCTCAGCATTGCCTCTTACCAAAAATGCCCCTTGGGTTGATTTACAGTAGTACTTACACCGGGAGCTAATAAGTAGAGTTAAATGAAAAACGGGGCAACGTTTTTAATTAGGACAGTTATCGCTAAGAACAACATTGTTTCGAGTTGATGAGTGAGATTATCATACAGAGTGCAAGGTATTATGCGGTTTTGACCTAATAAAACGACTTCTGTAAGGTCAAGGTCGGATCATCACCTCCTGCTAGGAACTGTCAATAAATACAGGACGATTTGAAAACTATTTACCACACAAGACATACGTGACACCCAAAACGCCTTCAAAAAAATGACCATTTTAATCTGCAGTTCACGAAATACTCACGGTTTTAACAAAACATGCATCATATTACACAAACCAACAACTCTTTCACACTTAGATAATAATAAGAACAGCGGGGAACGGTTTTTGTCAGTAAAACATTTGCAGAGGGCCATTACCCAAATCCCCAATTGAGAAGCTTTTTAAGGAGCTTAAGGGCCTTCCTTCACTTAAGAGAGCAGTCTAAAGAGCAGCGTTCAGCTCCGCTGAGCCTTTAATAAGTGAGATACATCCTTGTCCCTCTCTGCGCCTCTACTTAGCTCACGTTTCATCTGTGCCACTACTGCGAAACACTTACAAAACAGAAATATTTCCCAGTACATACACCTGAGATAGGGTGAATTCAGTTGCATTGAGACCCTTTTTGGCATTATGTCGATGTCAATAAAGTGTCCAAACCAGTGAATTCACACTATATTTTGCATTAATGTTATTATAAGTTTAAATAGTCCTAGCCAGTGTTGCTTATTGGCACATTAGACAAACTGAATTAATCTAGCAGCATTTTATGCAAGTGTGACTTATTTTGAAATGATGTAAATATTGTAAGTGACATGCCCTCTGCAACAGTCAGGCATTTAGTTACATTTCTGCTTTTATAATATCATGCAAAGGAGTTTAAATAAATGACCTTAAGGCTTCAGCGAGACATTGTTTTCGCCCAACAGACACAAGGAGCCAGATTCATAATTTGAGAGTTAAGGTTTTACAGATGAGAACATCGACCCATATGGTCGTGAACAACCAATGCTACATCCCTAAATGCATAATGTCATCTTAAAACAAAGAGAAATGAAGTCGACGCACCGCTGATGCGTTTCTCTGCAGCTGGCAAATATCATGCTCAAGTCACTGAAGTTCCGCTCTCTAATCACGCTAATTAGACCAAAAAACTAACTTTTATGTTCTTTCTTTTCGAGCAAAGTGTAACTATAATATCTACGTTTATTGTTTATTAAGTACTGCAAGATATAGCATGCAATAGATCAGAATAAAATATTTTAAAATACTACACGAGTTTTAAAAATACGGGAGAAGAACAAAATACCTAGTTGAGAACTTTTATAGCCTAGCCTACTATATTATATCGTTTTGGTCAGCCTTGTTTAAAAAGTTTAAAGGTTCCCTTATGAATCCCCTCTATATAGATAAACGTAAGAAAATCTGTGTAGCTGTCTTCCTTCGGATGAATAAATCAGTGATGTGGAACTATTGTGACATTAACCTCTCATAAACTTTGTTCAAATTGGTTCTTTTACATCTGAGCGATAATTTTAATTTCATTCGCAAGCCTAATATCCAATTTAAATGCATATGGTATTACAAGTGACAGCCATTTACATGCACTTTAAACATTAGGTGTAATAAGGTCTGGCAATCTTGTGATAAATTGTTTAAAAAACAAAGATTAATCGAGAGAGATGAAAATGTAATGCATATAACTTTTGGCAAGTTGGAGATAATCGACCTTGTTGAGGAATTATTTAAAGTAGAGAACATTAAACATTAAACAAGCATTAAACTCACCCCTATATATCAAATGCTGATAACACACTACAAAGAGAACAATTAATGTTGTGTTTGTTTTGCCTGTTTTCTGTATATATTTTCAGAAATGCTTTATCAAAATCTGGACAATCTAAAATAGACATAATGAGGATAACGTTTTATACAACCAGAAAACAGAATCAGATTATAAAAGAGCAATGACTTCACACGTTATTCGGTTTGCAGACACGCTCTATCCTGAATACTGCATGTGCGTTTCTTTTCAGCCCTGGCTCATTGAATTATTTTACACAATGACATTTTATAACATAACAATGCTTATTTGTTGAGGTTAAATAAAAAAATCAGAAGAAAAAAGTTGACTGTCAACTGAAAAGATCTGCTCCACCCAAGCAGCAAAGCTTTTTACAAAGACATGTTAAACTATTGGGATTACTATAATGGCGGTTTGTGATGTCACAGGACAACATCCAATTAAAGTCAAGTCCCTGATGACATTTTGACAGTGCCAACCTTGCATGGCATCCTAGAGACTAGGCTACATTAGATGTTATTACTGTACCACTGTTTTATAATTAATATTACATGTAGGTCAATTGACCTTAGGCACTTATATATAAATATTGTCTATTTAAAAAGGGAATCTAGATATTGTTTTAAACAGCCAATATGTGACTGTAGCTCAGAGTCGCCCACTCTGTGATGCATGCGTAAGGAGGATATATGGTTGTTTCGATTATTATTTTGAGGAAACCATAAACTTGAAATTAGTGAAATACTCAGTGTGAATCCTGATATTACCGAAAACAAAACTGCAGATAAATCAGTGGGTATAGAAATATCCATAAACATCTGACTTGTCTTTAAACCAACTTGAAAAAGATTTAAAATAAAGCCGCATAAGGAAATAAAAAATATCGTATAGGCCTATAAATAAACACTTCTTTGCACTGACAGAGTTTACATTTAAATCATGAAGTTCAAAGACTAACAAACTTATTCATAGTGCTCGATTCTATTTCGTCACGATTATTGTTATCTAGCCTACTTAAAAATAAAGGCATACGCGATACCATAGAAAAACTATTTTTGCCTGTGTGGTTCTGTAGAGAATCTTGTTATTTTCCACTATAAAGAATCTGTTACACAAAAATAAATGTGGAAAATGTGCAAAGAATAAAAAGGAATTATAAGGCTCTGATTGGTTCCTTTATTTCATCAATAAATAACCTTTATTTTAAAAAGTGCATCCAAAATTAACGAGTAGGCTAATGTTATAAAAGTAATATTTGGTCGATTTTGACCAAAAATCCTTTATCGTGTGCAAGCGCTGTTAAAACTTTTTCTAACATTAAACTAAGTAAAACCACTAAACGATAAAAAAAATTAACTTACGAAGTTTTTGAGGCTACCCTGCAGTCGGTTTGTTGTTGTGGTGTCTAGATGAAATTTAAGTGTTTGCCATAGGTTTCGTGTCATAGAATGGCACTGGTGTGATGTTGTATGAATGACATGACCATGTCATTTCCTCCCCATTGAGACTCGCTGAGTCCTTTCACCGATATTATTAGCATCTGGGTCAGTCATTATTGTAGTCTATACCAGAACAAAACGAGAGAGGGGGAGACGGAGACAGAGCATTTCCTCTCCTTGTGGGCTTTTCTGAATATTGATCTGAAATACATTAATATAGATGTTCGAACTGCAACAAGACTATATATAAAAATGCATGCGAATCACGCTTGGTTGTCAGGAACAGTGGAAAATGACTGTTAAGAGGCACACGAAAATGCGATAAAAGAGCCGCATGTAAACGTCACAGATTTTAACGAATTTAAACTTGAGTAACACAGAACGTGACAAAAACAAAACTTTTGACTGGCTGGATCTTTGTGTTCACAGAGCGTTACCGCTATTGTGCAGCAGTCGGTTATGCCTGACCTCAGATTCACAATGACAAACTTTCACAAAACAATAACGAGAAAGGATTTCGGGGCGCCAACTTTTACTCACGGCCGCTCTTTTCACTTTTCAACTTCCTTTCGCCGTGCTCTTTTTTTTATCCCATACACACGTACACACACCTGTTTTTACCAAAAATATCCAAATCTAAAAAAATCTTAAAAAAACAAATGCATGGTTAAAAGTGAGGTTTAAAACAAAAACTGTAGTTTCAAAGACTAATTTACAATCTAAATATAAACTTTATATATCATTCAGGTAGCCTATATTTATGCAGTCTATAATCCACAATGACATCAAAATTCGTTATGACAAATCCATTACATACAAAACGACAGACTAAAAACCTAAAATATAGAGCATAGGCTATATTATATAAAAAAAACTAGCGTTTGTGTTTTTTATTTGTCGTTTAATATCAAAATAAAACATAGTCCAAAACATCAATCATTCATTTTTAAAGCCAACCAAAAACACGATTATCCACTTGCATTTATCTTAGTATTAGTTTAATCATGTATACTGTTATAAACATTGTATTGTATTGTATGTAATATGTGAAAAAAAGTATTATAATAATATTTTTACAATTAAACAAATAATTAAACATCAATCTGTATTTTAAAGCAATATCGAGTTACCCAGAAACACTTTTTCCTTCAGAAACAACAAATGCTGTAGCAACCCCCAAAATGCAATTATTGCTTTAAAAAAAAGCAATAAAAGAAGCGTTGCATCTTGTTTAAAATTGACCTCTTAAACTATGATGTGACGAACAATTAGTGAAACATGCAGTGTCTTTCAATTGATCAGTGATTGACGGCTCAGACAAGTCCACGGGAAAGACATGTGTTGTTACAGAAACGTACTTGTGCTGTGCGTTGTCCAGTCTACAAATGACCCCTTGTTTAGGCTTGCAGGAAATTCTAATTCTAATTCTAAATGTTAAATCTAAAAAAGTTTCTTTTGGCTATACGTCCAGGTCTACAGTCACTTTAGGGAGGGGAATAGTGATGAGCCTAATTTTATCTAGGCCTAAGTGACTTTTAAGTGTCTTATCTCTTTCTTTGCTAAACATATATTGACTGAAAACAAAACGGCATATAAAGTTTGTGATTTTGCATAGATCTGCACTGAATTCGACTACTGTTTTTCGAAGTGAAGTGATTGAGAGAACTGAATAAACCGCATGTGAATTACACCTGTTGCAAGTCGTTTACGTAAAAGACAGCTGTCTGCTTTTGCGTTATTTCCGAGATGACCAAACAGAGTTTATAGTTAGCAAATAAAGAATCGATTTTAGCTTACAATATTGTTTTAAAAGATCTCATGTTATTACAAAGTCGTTAAACGCCCTGTATTCAGGTATGAATGTGTTGCCACTTTCTTACATGGTTCTTACATGCAATAAATCATTCAAATTTAGCAATCGACAATGATGGCGTAGTGTTATGAAAGAAAAAAATTAATTTCAAAATATTAGATTACAATGTAATTATGTTTGACGAGCCCCTAATTGCAGTGAACAGAAATTAGTTCTATAGTAGACGAGATATTTTGCTAAAAAAAAAGATTTGTTTCATTTGCATATACTGAACAGATTTAGAAGCTAAACTCAGCTTGAATATTAAACCAATTGGAATATGATATTTTATGATCATGATGATGATGGAGAAGTGTGCATCGCGGTTCATGCTCAGAAATAGGAAGTCAGAAATAGGAAATGGTCAGTAACCTTTATCCTCATCCTCTGAGTCCCTCAAGGTTTTTTTCAATTTCTTCAGTTTGTTTTCAAAGGGCAACAGGAAGTTGGGAGATCCCGTGTGACCCCAGCATTGTTATAGGCCCGATATCACATCCTTTGACTGGGTCACATCTGTGCTGATCTGAGCTCTATGATCTGTGAGCTGGCAAAAGCCCTTGCGCGCATTCACAAATCCCTCTTTGCTTCTGCGCGCGACCTTTTGAGAAAGAGAAAAGAAGAAATTAGACCTAAAAGTTTCTATAATGCAACAACAGAGTGTCAACACAGTTAGGCAACGGTTTACCTTAAAGTGAAATTTCTTTATTTATTTAAAAAGCTTTGTTTTTTTTCAACTTTTAAATAAGGTCGTAAACAATTATTTTATTTTGGGAGGTTAAATAATGCATGAAACATAAGAATGAATACGCATCTGTGATAAAGATGGACTCAATAAAGAGGATTAGAATGCATTGCCTGTTTTACACCCGTTGCTGTGCAGTAATAGCCTGTCTAAGCTTTTTTTTGACTGGTAGATGTTAACGGATTGTTTACCACCATAAGGGAGTCGCACTTTTAAAGCGTTTCAAAAGTGATAATCCTAAAGAATTTCTTTGGGATAAAAACCAAGTCTATCTCATTACCCTCACACTGCCATATGGCAGATTTGAAAAGTTTTGGGTTTCTCTGACAATCTTTGTTATGACTGGGAAAGTGAGAAATGTCATTTGTGAACCTGTCATTTTCTCCTTGAAGTGATCTCCTCTAAAACGTGTTAGTTCTCTATTGAACAAATATTGCTTTAGTGTTACATTTAAGATAATAATATTTTGACGTATGCATATTTAATACACACATGACTTTAGGTCACACATCAAGAACGTTTACGAGTGAGAACACATTTTTACACACACATCTAAGATGTAAAAAAAAAAAAAAGCACAGACAAAACTACCTTACCCTTTCATGCTCAATAATTGAATAAAAGAATTTTGTTTGTGTTAATTGTTTTTAGGTAGGCTAATATAAACACAATTTAAACATTTTTGTAATTTATTGTTTTCATAAAACCATCCCTACATAATAGAAAGACAATTTTAAAAATATAATATTGATATCCTTAATATTGACTAGTGAAATTATTTATTGAAATCAAACTTTGATGGTCGTTTAAGAGTTTAGCCTAGATTTCACTGACATATTCTTCAAAATGATTTTCAGATTTCCAGTGAGTGAAGAGCGTGTGTTTTGTTTTTGTTTAAAGAGATACTGTAACTGTCCACTGTAGTGACCACTGTGCGTGAAAGGGTTAATACTCTTCTGATCATGTAGGCTATTAGTAGCCTATTGAATGCTGCATTTCAAATAAATTAAAAAAAACAACATCAGCAAATTAGTTAGAATGCCACTACACCAAATTAATCACTCTTATTAGTTAAATAACGTTTGATGCATTCAGATATTGGAGATAGGGCCTATAATAAGATGTCTGACTGCAATAAGAACTGATTTTAGCGACTCATCATATTTACGGGTTAACAAAATAATCATAACATTCCAATGTGTTAAAATCATGTAGCCTACTGTGGATGCGACAAACGGAACATGAAAATATACTATTCATTGATTAATGGCCTTTTAATTTAGTATAAACTATTATTATTACTAACAGAAACAAACAAATATTTTAAAATAATAATAGTATTAAAGAAACAAAGATCCTATTTTGAACATTGTGTTGATTTGGGGTCTGTATACACAATCTATAACCAGATTCCCAGTTTTATACAAACCATATCCAATGTTAGGCTATCTGAAACGTATAATAACATAACTGTGTATTTTACTAAAGCTCCAACATACTTTGTAAAACTTACGGTTAAAGACTGTATAGGTTTATATAAGAAAAACGACATTAGGCTAACTGACCTATTAACAAAGTAACAAAGTTATGAACAAGAGCACTGACACTAAAGTAACAATGACCGCTCAGGTACTCAAAAAATTCCCAAGAGTACCCAAATCCAAAGAACCTTTTTAAAAAAGTGTTATGCACCTGCTAGATAAAAGACAACAAATATATATGGGGTTTTTTTTCTGGCCATGGCTCAGCCCACGTACTACTCGAACCCCAAACATTCATGACGCGGCAAGTCACAAGCCTACCTTCTGCTGATGCACAAGCAATTTAAAACAAGAACCATTTTATTAAAGTTCAGTACAGGACTGCGTTGTGTAAGTATTTTCGTAAATATATTTATTACCACTTCAATTTCTTGCATGCTTACGTCTATGAGCATCAAACAATGTCTTATAATCAGATATAAGTTTATCTAAACTTACGTTCATTAAATAAAGCTGACGTCCCTCTGTAAAGCGAAAAAAGTTGAAAAGACTTTATTTATCCAAAAATTTCCTGTTTTGAGAAAGTGAGCACGAGTTATATTAGCTCTGCTAATGCTCTGTTGCTAAATTACACAATATGGGCCATGCGTTCCCCTTAACTTGCCCAGTCGATTTACACCAAACCAAAACCTGTAGTGAAAGTTCTCAATGATCTCACTTCTAAAGTGTCCGTTTTGTTTCATTTTGGCGCTCCGGGACAGTACGCTTCAAGAACCACTGATGGCTTGCTTCGCTGGTTTCTTTAAAAACGCCGAAGTCTTATACGTCACCTGCCTCTGTTTACGACTACTGGAGTGAATTGCTCTTCGAAGATAAGTGACGACTCTGTGCGAGCCTTTTTTCTTGATGAAACAAAGATATTTGTTTAACAAAATTTTTTGTGTAGGGATGAAAACAACATTTAAGCACATAAAACAAATCTATGCTACACTTAGCCTATTACACGTCACACTGTAGCTACACGTCCTCTAGACACAATCAAGAAAATCGGTCGATAGCGGTTTCTTATTGACGAAACATAGGCTAATATCATATTCAGAAAAATGTAACGTAATAAGGGGTCTTGTCTTTAATAAACTGAAAATCTCATTAATTAAAACCGCTGCTGCATTAAGAGTTATCGTGCATAAATAGTATTTCATGCATTTTGCTGAAAATAGTGTGGAATAGCCTACAGTAAAATGAGGAACGTACAAAATCACGAATTTGGACAGCGTGTGACCCAACACCAAATTACTTGTAAAAAATGAACACACCCCTCCCCCAATGTGATTTAATAACGCTATGTTTCACTAGCCTGCTTTATAAGACACCAATCTTAAAATGATGTAAAGGCAAAAAGCTTAATTCAATTAAATTAATCTCTTTGTCCATGCGTTATTCGTTTTTTGTGTTAGTAAAATATAAATATTGGTTTGTTGAGCACTTTTACGCTATGGAGTACTATAGCTTTAAATATTGAAAATAAGGAGAGGTGGGGTTCCATCATTTACTCCAGAGTCACTGGGTCATGTGATAAAAATTCTCTCTGTTTATTGGTCAAAGGCACGTGTCTAGGATACCGGACTGCGACGTCACCCGGGGGACTCGTATTAAAAATAAGAACAAAAATCCGTAGTGAAAGTATTCCAGAGCCAGTTTGCGCTACCTTATTTACTAGAGCAGGTCTGTCGCTTTGCTACCGCATAGGTGAATATCTGCCTGTACGGTTTATAAAGTACATGCAAAGACAATTGCAAGAGGCACACGGTGGAATTAATTTCTACAACTATGTTTTTTCCATTCTGTGTGGCGGTTTCGTAGCACATAACCAACAAAAGAAACAGAAAACGGATTTGTTCGTTCTATCCCGTTTATTTCTCTTTGCTGGGAAGCTGAAAAAAATCAGGATAATATACTACAAAAACTGGAACTCGACCGTACGAGTGTGTGCGAGAGAGAAAGGGGTTAAAAAGGACATTTGGAGAGTTTCACTATGGAAGAAAATGATCACAGTAACAGAGAAGTGGAGCGTCAAGATTCGGGCGACGAGTCAAACCGGGCTATTCTACCCCTGCTGCAGGCTCCTGGAAACATACTCCCTCACAGAATAACCAACTTTTACATCGATAACATTTTAAGACCAGACTTTGGTCGCAGGAAAGAAGGAACCAGGCGTGAAGAAATTAACATAGTTGAAAGAGAGAATCGCTGCCCATCGGCTCCCGGATCAGGGCAGGTGGGAGCTCCGGTGTCAGGGGAAGGAACCTCGAGCCCTCACACAGTAAGCGCCTCCAAAAAAACTGATATTACCGCAGACGCACCTTTGAAAACCCGTGCAGACACTGGAGATCAGTCCTTAAGCTCAGATTCGGACAGCTCGCAAAGTAACCCTGCGCAGGGGAACAAGTCAATGCTGTGGCCAGCCTGGGTATATTGCACGAGATATTCCGACAGGCCATCATCAGGTATGAACTATATTCTTTATACAATTATTTTTGAGCACCCAGAAGAATAAATCACCTGTTATAAATGCGCGCAGAACTTCTGGCATGAATGCAAACAAATAATACACAGAACGTCTATTAAAATTTCGTTGATGAAAAGAGCACAGAGAGCAAATTATCTGAATGTGAAATGGCCCGCCAAGAGTTTTCTTTTGTGGCTCAATCAGTTGGTTTTTTTATTAATATAAATAACTAAAATATATAATTTTATCATTATTCATTTTTAAAACTCAGCATTTACAAACATTCTCAAACATTTGATATTTAAAATACAATAATAGCCTATGTAGCCCCTATTTAAAATACATATTTCATTGCGTAAAAGGTAAAATAATTACCACGATATTAATATTATTATTATTATTATTATGCACGCATTTTATGTAGGCTAAGCACCCTAAAAGACAAACAAATGTTAGTATCATGTGGTGCAATATATGACCCTCCGTTATCATTCGACTTGACATTTCGTAAGTTGTTCAAGAAAGAAGAAATTTAATAAAGCATTACAATTTTAAGGTTGTCGGTAAAAATATTTTGGTTGATTTTATTTTCAAGCAAAAGAAACGGGTAGTTTTGCGCCATTGTTACTTCGACGTCTTTGTCAAAAATATGCTAATTTTTTTATCAACAATAGAGTTGGGTGCACCATGGAGGCTAAATGCTAAATTAGACCTTTTCAAAAGTAGCTCCTGAAATAAATATGCTATCAACACAGAGAACACCATAAGTAGAAATTAGCCTTCGGATAATTTATAACAATAATTCATAACAAAAAAAAACGAATTCTAGTTGAATTAGTTTGAAATGAAGTTCAAATGGCGCACGAAGTGTGAAGGCAAGTTTTTTTGGTTAAGTTGGAACTTCTTATCGTGTTCCCAAATAATCTGGTGCAAAAATCCTAACTATTTTTCTCAGGCAATATGCAATGAGTCAAAACTTTGTACAGAATAGGCTACTATATGATACTTAAATAAAGGGGTTAATATTTGGCTGGGTCACACTAACTTAGAATAGCCCGCTTGTCATTGTGTAGGTAGGTACGTTTAATGGTCGCCTATACAGATTTGTTTGCGATTGTACAATTTGAGAAAATTAAAATTAAACAAATGCAGTTTACCAAGAGAATTAACGAAATAGAAATAAGGTTAGGTTAAATAAAAGGTCAATCTATTGTTAGCATGCATGCCCCGCGGAACCTTGGGTATATTCGGATACCATAAAACAAGAAAAAAAAGATATGAAGTGAGGTGGGCCACTGGGCGTTAACGTCAGGTGTTACAGTTATAACAAGTTTATTAAAAACGTTCTCTGTAAATGTAGTTCCTATGGTAACACAGAGGGGAAAGCTCTTTCACCCCTCCCTTATAGCAGTCACCCCCACCCCCATCAACACCACTACATCAAGCATACATCATGCTTCCATAGTCAAAACTAGAGCAGACTGCCAAAAACATCTGAATAAATCATAGCTTCAGTTATATTTTGATCTTTAAAACGATTTATAATAACCATAATTATCATTCTTTTTCATGCAATGTTCAGATCAATATTATTAATAATAGCCTATACCGTTTGTGGCATTGTGGCAAATCGTAATCCCTTTTATTGTTTTCTGAAATGTAGGACCAAGATCCCGTAAACCAAAGAAGATAAATCCAAGCAAAGAAGACAAGCGTCCAAGAACAGCTTTTACAGCGGAGCAACTTCAGAGACTCAAGACTGAATTCCAGAATAATCGTTACCTGACAGAGCAAAGGAGACAAGCTTTGGCCCAGGAACTCGGCCTTAACGAGTCTCAAATCAAAATCTGGTTTCAGAACAAAAGAGCAAAAATTAAAAAAGCTTCGGGAAATAAAAACACACTTGCATTACACCTGATGGCACAGGGACTATACAATCACGCCACAACCTCAAAGGACGACAAATCAGACAGTGATTAACGAGAAAAAGAGGACATCTAAAATGCAATAATTTTAAAAAGGGCCAGTGTACAAAATACCAGCATTAAACGGAGGATGAAAACTTTATGTATGAGATATGATTCTGCAATATTATATGTATATATACTTTATGTGTGCGGTGGTGTCAAACTTTTTCAATTAGTATCACTGCTGAACACTGAAACTTCAGACAGAGCGCGAGGAAAAAGACGCTTCTCGCTTTAAGAAGCTCTTTGATTGACACTTGACGTTGAGCCACATGTGGCCGGTTTAATCCTTGCTGAAGTCCAAAGATTTTTCTGCTGCATTCAGGCAACTGTGATTTAAATAATAAATGGTCAAAGGTTTTATCTTATTTCAACGTTCGTTTGTTTTTAAGCATAATTTTATTACTCCGAATGAATGTTTTCCTTTCAGCTTGAATTGTTACAAAATCGTGGAATTTAAAAAGACAAAATTCATTATATCATGTTTAAAATAATTCAGTACAGTATATTGTATTTAAAGATGGTATATGAAGGAGGACCATTCGTCCTAACATTTTCAGGAAACAGATGAGGCATTCTGAATGCACGTGGCAGTAAACCTCCGAATTACAAATCTACACTTAATGCAAACACTTCATTTAATTTGTTTTCAGTTGAACTTCGCTGCGAATGTACAATAAAAGTCGTCTTATTTTTTCTAATGGACAGTTTTTACAAAGGTTTTTGCCATTTTTACTTAAAAGGGTTAACTTTGTTTTTATTTATTTATTTTAGGTTACCCATTTTTAAATAGCTTGAACGTTGAATTGTATTTCTTATTTAACTGAAAAACTCTTATTCTTAAAGTACCATGTGTACTTGAGTACTTAAGTTTATATTACAACTTTATTACAACTTTTTGCAGAAGTGGATATTAAGAAAAGTTCCCGAGTAGCAGTGTTGTCCGTTTTCACTTTATTTAAAACCTTTAAGAACATTACATATTGTGACGACAATGTAGCCTTATCATCACCAGCTCCAATATATACTGCAAAACATTTTGTACATGAAGTTTATGTTTGTGAAAGTCCTAAACAAACACATTAAAAATAATAATTAAAACAGGTCCAAGACAACTTTTTTCCTCAAGAGTTACACACACACAAAAGCAAACGTAAGGAATAAGTTTAGACTGTTATATGCATTTACAAAAACAACGAACAAAATCTAACCTTAAATAGCCAACAGATCATTTTGAAAATACTTTGTTTTTGTCTGGCATTATGCACATAATTTCGTTAAAGTTATTTGTGTTACAATTTATAATGAAAACTGGATTGCAATAAAATAAAGACTTAATAATGTTCTTAAATTGAATAGCCTAGTCCAGGCTGCAATAAACAACAACAAAAAAGCAAATGAAACTGGTTCCACACTGAATTCAAAGCTGCTAAGAGAAGGCGGGCATAAGGCTGAGACAGACGATTGGTATTTAAAAATGAACAAGTTACAATGTAACGAACAACAAACACGTAATTCTAAATTAGAATGTCGGTGTTTGTTGGCGTTTTTGGATCGGTGTGAATTAATATTTTACTTCATACAGCGGAAAGCAACACATTTATCGAAAACTTTTAGCTGTAAAAACGTAAAATTATATTGTATCTAAAATGAAAACGAAAAGTGCTATAACGGCACAAAAGTTTGAGTAGTTGCCTATATGATTCGACGCGTTGACAGGTAGGTGCCCTTAAGTTGCTTAGCACGAGCCGCAACCCCAAGTCTTCTGTGGGAGGAAAAATACACCCAAGTAATAACTGCACAATATCATTATGGGATATGTTATATGCATTTGGTCCGCTCCAAAGCTTTTTTGGGGGGCGTCTCCTGAGATTTGGTTGGACATAAATGCAGTCAGATTTAGTCCAAGCATCAACACTTGGGGGAGTCAAAAGCTGTTAAAAAATGTTCAAGCTACAAAATCTAACAACCGAATAAATGCTAGCAACACGATTTGAAACCCGCACATAAAAGTATGTTCATTTTGGCTAAATTGTTTAATGTTGTAAAAGAATTACAATAATTTAGAATTGCACACTTGTTCAATTCTACGTCTGGGTGTTAAATAATATGCAACATCATTTTTATGATACAGTTTTCATGTCAAAGACAACATTTTAGTGTTTGTAAACAATGTTGTGATGTATTTTTAGAGTGGGGATAATTCAAACGGTGTTTTCAGCTGCACTCAAAAATCGAATCAGCAAAACTTGACACATTCTTAAGTGTTACCTGATGCCATGAAAACATTTCTAGAAAAGTCGCGTTACTGAATGGGTCCAACACAAAAGGCGAGCTATCTCTCTGAGAACCATTCCCAGCATTGACCTGTTCCTCAATGCCAGAGAGTCTCATCTGCATTTCTATTCTTGCCAAGCTTGTATGTGGAAGTAACGCCCAACGGCCACTGACTTGATGAGCTTCACGAGAAAGAGAAAGGCAGTTGCAGCTCAGACGCGCAGCGAGGCTCCTGAATAAAGTCTGTGGCCGGGAGACCCCGTTGAAGGTCAAAGCCTCCTGTCACAGCTGCAGGTGGCTCGTTTCTTTTCGTCCACATTTCATCACCTCCGAATTCATCACGGATCTTCAAGCATATCATTAATCGCTGCAACTTTAAACAGGAGCTTGAAATTCTGCAAACTCAAAGAAAAGAGAATGATATTGCTCCTTAAACATTTAGATCTGCATGGGAGATTCAAGTCTAACTTTAAGAGCATATGATCAAAACTTGACACCAAGATGTCCAAATTATATATGGGTTTACAAAATGCAAAGTTCTGAAAAGTTAGTCTTAAAGGGACAATTCACCCAAATATCATTTACTCACACTCATGTCATTTCAAACCTATTTGACTTCTGCAGAACACAAAAAAGATATTTTGAAGAATGTTAGCAACCAAACAACATTGACCCCCATTGACTGGAGACATTTCTCAAAATATCTTCCTTTGTATTTGGAGTTAAATAAAGTTTTAAAATGTTTTTTTGGGGGGTGAACTATCCCTTTTAAAAGTTAAATCGAATAGCTTAATATCAAGGCGTTACCTCAGACGGCCTGCCACATAAGTTCTTCAATGGTTTAACTTACCTCACGAAAGCACATTCATATTTTCCTCTCCCTAAAGCGTCTTACCAAAATCTGAATGGCTGGGGTTCCTTAGGCCAGTCACTCTAGAAAAGAAAATACACATCAGAGCGGTGTTGATCTCCCTTGTCTGCGTATATCGCAGAAAGGCCTATCTTGTCCCCATTCCAACTGAGTCATTTATCTATAGTTTTTGAATGCTTCCTAGTCAAACTTGAATATGCAATGAAGAGCTGGGCTTTGTGGCGGAAATATAATTAAGGCAGTGAAAGATGTAGAGGGTGAAGAATGGGGATGACATCAGGCCAATTTCACACTTGGCACTCGGATGGTCGAGCCAAAGCCAGGCTCTTGCCACGCAACGCAGATCAAAGCGCACTGCCAGTTTAGAAAAAGCAAAAAAAGGATTAAAGTATGCTAATCTCCAGGACAAATATATTTTAATCTTGTTAGAATACAAGTTAACGCCACAGCTCAGTGGCTGAACTTTATACTAAATTTACAAGAGCGATCAAATTTCACTTATATTTTTGAACGTGGAGATATTCTGATCCATTTTGACTTTGTTAATTTCACAAAACGGTCATTCATCTGGCTCACGTGATCAGGGATAAAAAGCATTACTTTTACAAGGGATGTCTCCACTTAGTCAAGTAAAGCTACTAGGACCTATAGCTACCATCTAAGCTTACTAAAGAATTTAGTATGCATAAGAAATTAATGCTTAGCTGTCCAGTTCTCTTTGTTTTAAGGGCTAGGCAACAGCACAGTGGTAACAACCCATGTACTTAAGCTCGAAGCACAAACACAAAGTAAACACAATAGAAATAAGCTTCTTTAAGGCTACAAGCAACTTTGCAAACAAACAGTTTCCTGAAATATGAAAAGAAAGTTGCAAGACTGCTGGGGGTTGGTTAAATGCACACTGCATTGCACTTTGTACCATTGTACCACAGCAGTTTATGGTCATGTTGCTGTTAAAGTAAACAATTTCGTGTTATAGCACAAATATCTGTAAAGTTACATTATTAATAAATAAATGTGATTAACTTAATATCACAATTAGGCTTTTTTACTTTGGATTATTTCATTCAGGAACAAAACTGGACTATTCAAAACTAAATTCAAATTAGAACTATATTAAAACTAGAAAACAACAAGGCATTACATTTCCCATTTGATACAAGCATCACGCTTCCTCAATATCTCTCAGTAACATCTAGTTTTTCCCACTGCTCACAGGGAGCAGGCTTGTGTTAAACAATGCAACAGTGTCATAGAAAGCAGTGAGTATTGTCATTTTCCCCTTCGGTGATTTGGCTGACACCCATATCCATACCAACTCACCGAGCTAAGCAATCATGGCGTCGCTTGCTCCTTCACTCTCCCAAAACAGGACCTGCCTGTGCTGCTGCCACAGTGGCGCATGCGTAGTTCTGCATGAAGGGAGCTGTGAGGGAAGGGTGCGAAAGACATACCATCATGCTTACCCAGCGGCCATGTTCAAAAGCCCGACTTAGACAGACATGGGACATCAGAACAAAACAAGCAGACTGTTTTGTGATTTGGGAAAATAAAGCCTGTCTTTTCTCTACTGTGTCTAACTTGCCTGCTAACAGCTATTTTGTATTACATAAACAGCTCTGAAAAACAAAAATGTGCCATGCATGAAAAAATATTTAAGCAGCAAATTTGGAACATTTCACCTTTTTTATTGCATGAAACGATCATGTTTTTAATAAATCTAATACATTTTTCAGGAATTAAACCAATTTGTCAGAATCGGTTACATATAATCCAAACATTGTACATTAAATGTTCAGCAATTTCTGTAAATATAGAAAATAATAAAGCATATATATAACTGCTGAACTATGTTCACAGGTTCACATTGAAACTACATTTTTTTAATATAAAAAAAAAGTAAAGAAAAACAATAAAGAAGAGTGTGTCTACTAAAAAAACCTTGCCAATTTATTATATGCTTTGCTAATCTGATAAATCATATCCGAAAAAACAATTAGGAAAATTTAGAGGAAATAAGTCTCCATGTTTTGGTCCAAGTTTTTGGTTGATCTCCATCAGATGTGTAAATATGAAACTAAAGCTCACTGTGCTGGAAAACAGAGCTCTTACAGTGACCTGGAAATAAATGGAAAAAATAGAGAAAAATGGCAAAATTATTAAAGCGCTCCAAAAACAGAAAGAGGCACCATAAATAAAACAAAAAAAATTACTAAGACCATAAAGAATTTAAAATAAATGTATTTTTGGTTTAGTGTTTATTGCATTTCTTATACTATTCAAAAGTTGTCTTTGACACACAAAATCAACCTACCAGTATATCTGACCTTCCTTAGTCTATACCCTTAATACTCAGACAAGACAAAATCTTGCCTACCAAAGTTCAAAGCTAACCAAATTAAATATATTTTTTTTTAAACAATATCTAAATTATTAAGCATTATTTGTTATTTTGTGTAATTGAGAATTTTTTTCACCATTATAATGTGTATTAAATGTTGTCATCATTATGGTGTAGTGCACGTAAGATTTAGCATGTTCAAATTTTCTGATTGCATTTTCCTTTTTGTTTGCTAATAACAAGAATGATACTTGGGTTAATTGCTTATTTTAATCACTTCAAAATGGCTTATAGCAGCTGATATAATGCTTAAGGGTTAAAAGGAACAATGCAATTGGATCCCTTAAAATTCTAAATGTAACACTTTAAAGCTTCCTGTTACCTGAACATATCTTGAGTCTTGCAATAGGTATTTGGCTTTATTAATAAGACACATCATAGACTAAATTTCGGTTACACTTCATATTAAGGTACACAAATTCATCATTAACTACTTGCTTATTAACATGCCTATTGGTTGTATATTAGTATGTGTAAAGCACATATTAATGCCTTAATCTGCATGACCTTATTCTACATCCCTTAATCCTACCCAATACCTAAACCTAAAAACTACCTAATAAGCAGTAATTAGAAGTTTATTGAGGCAAAAGTCGTAGTTAATATAGTTAGTTAATAATGAGAATTGGTCTCTATTCTAACGTGTGACCAAATTTTTTTGATAGATTCTATTTTTAAGTTCCTAATACTAAAGCACGAAAGCATTAGAAATGCATAAAATACAGAACAGATGTCACAAGATTGTAATGAATGTTGTCACAGTAATAAAAAAAATTGTGCGCAAATTGAATATTAAATGCAACAAAAGAATTGAGCATCATAAAATAATAAAGAGTAATTTAAAAAAACTTCACTGATATTTATAAACCAGAGGAGTGTTACAAAAGATTAAAGCAAAATCTAAAGTACTCATTATGGATGATTTATCAATATTACATAAATAAAGTCAACATTACAGTGAGTTTCCAGCATAAACATGCTGACTGAACAGTCTTGAGAATAAAATGATGCATGGGTAAATAAATACCTGACACTTCACTGCACAGCTTCTTGGCCACATGGTCTGACTCAGTGGTGAAGAGAGAGATAATATCATCTTCCAGCTCTTCCACAATGCTTTCACACTGAAATTCACATTTTGATATATAGTTAACATCCTATGTCAGGTTTTGACAGAAAATGAAAATAGGTCAAGAAGTGGAAGTAAACAATGAAAACACATTTATAAAAAGTAACTAATAGGCAGCCATCTTTAGTGCTGTACAGTTGAGAGGTCTGCCATCTTGGATAGATTACGAAGCAACTTACTGGCAAACGACATGTATCCATTTAACTCTGGCCTACGAATTCAGTTATAAAAAAAGACAAGCGTAAAAATTAAAAGAGAAAAAGCGCTAGTCATAGTATAAAAATAATTATAGTAGATAACTAACAAAATTATTTTCTGATTTCTCGAGCTTATTGTCATAATAATTTGATGATAAAGCTTATTGTCACTATAATGTTGTAATTAAAATCATATTGAGATGTAAACAGAACTGATTTAGCTGATTTTGATGATTCATGCAATCTCTGCAGTTGACGCAATGCAGTTGAAGCATGTAGCAATTCACAGAAATTTGGAAAACTCCTTTAATTCAAATATATTTTGATTCAATTTATAATTTTGAAATGTACATAATGTTACACGACCGTTGTACGCTTACAGACAAAATATCATAACATAATACATGGACGGCACTGTACATAATACAAACTTGTATCGCACAAAACCATAATAAAATAAAATTACTACTCACGGCAAACTTCAAAGCACTGGAACTTTCTGGACCATCAAACTTAAAATTTTTAAAATCTGGAAAATTTCCACCATCATTATCTCTGGGTGCAAATCTCTTATAGCTCTTTTCTTTGGAGACCGGGTCCTCATAGAGAGCATAATCACTCATGCTATTACAAACTCCTTCCAGCAGTTCGGTTAAATGAGTCTCTGATCTAACAAGAGGAACCTATAAAAAAAACATGTTAAAAGAATGTAAGAATAACGTTTAAACAAAGTTATCAAATCTACCCTCTCCCTTCCAAAAAAACATTGCTAAATAAGAAGGCAGCGAGGTCACTTAGATGACCTTTTCCTTCCTTTCCCATCTAAACACATCCCCTGTGCCACGACGCTGACTTTTAACCTGCATCTCCAAAGTTGGAAAAGTAGATCCCCTTGCCTTGGCAACAGAACAAAAACACACTGTGGTGTCTAGACAGGTCAAGGTGCACCCTGCTCCCGCCCCTTTGGCCTCCCCCGGAAGGAGAAAGGGGAAAGGGTGACGGGGGGCGGAGTGAGTGAAAGAGCTGGAGAGCGGGGGGTAAGCAGTGGGGAGGGGAGTTGTCAACAGCAGCCAAGTGCAGGGTAAACAGTGGTGTCCCATCCTTTGGTTCTCTTGGGCAGCTCATCTCCTCCACCCTCTGATGATCAAAGCAGGAAGTTTTCCTTGTCAGGACGGTCAAAAGAGGTGGCGGGGTTGCTGATGGGGGTGGCAGGGGTGCAATGGGGGGGGGGGGGGGGTTATTGGAAAGAGGACAGGTTGCAGATGAGCTGGATTTGCCTTGCGATGTAGATATATCCCTGACCCCATTGTCCCCTTTGAGACACAGTATGGACCCTTCCGGTCTCACCGATTACATTATGAGGGCGTCTCTACCCCCTCCTCTCTCGTGAGGCTTGGTGACATAAAGAAGCTTCCGTGGCTCACTGCCATCTGGTCACAAATAACATAAAAGGTCCCATGGAAGGACAACCACCTAGCCACACATCCCCCATCTTTTTAATTAAAAAGCTGAATGCAGTCGGATGGTCTGAAAGATAAGACAATATATGATCATCTATGGGCTTGAAAATAAAAATCAGTGAACTAAGGACCCAATTGCCTCTCTATCAATGCACGATAATGAAAAATAACGAAATACTGTTCACAGAGACTAATAAACCCTATCAGTGTTAAACACTGCGTACATAATGAAATCCAAGCACAAAAAATTGGAATATCATATTTGAGATCTTCACCAATTGAAGTTGTAAGTTCAACTCATTAAACTTCAAGGTACTTTCGAGTAGCCTTCTGAAAACAACAGGAGAGGACCTGTCTTGCACAAAAGTCCAAAAGCAATCAAATCTCCCCCTCGGATCTAACGGAGGATGGCTGCATCCTCTGCTGAGTCCTTATCATGCAATCCTGAAAATGGTGGGGAATTTAATTCCTCCCCGTAACAGTCTGAAGGGTCTGAATAGAAGCTGTCAATAAAGAATTTCTGTAGGAATAAAGAGGGGGGGCTAGGCACCCCAGCTAGAGAAAAGGCTTCTCAGGGATGCCATCCTTCACTGAATTCCTATTGGAAAGCCAGGCATCATTGTGATGTTAGGACACAGCGCATTTCATTTTGACTCCCTTAACTTCTCCAAAACATGCTAAACATAAAAACAAAGCATAGATTTTATTAAACAGATTTTACTTGTTTTAAAAAAAGCTTGCATGAAATAGTTTCATCAATGTGTCCAATCTGAAAAAATCCACGTTTTCTGACTCCTGATGGCACAGAGTGCATTGTAAAGATTCACCTGCAGCTTCTTGGAATGGGAACACAGCCATGTATAAAATGAAAAACAGGGAAGGATTCGGGGAGCTTTAAGTAGCATTTATTCCTAAGTGAAGCCAATCTCCGGGTCGCAAGTTTAGCCGAGTAACGGTTCTTCTACTGGTAACTTAATAATACTGACTAGACATACTTTAACTTGCTAGCTAATGTTATTTACTTGTTATTTCTTTTGCTTGTTATCAGAAATAATCTGCAGGGACTCTATTATTTGTAGATGTGTACCGGAAGTTAAATGTGCGCCACAGAAGCGTGTATGCGCAGTAACATTTCTTTATGTTGTTTCTTTGAAACAGTCTATATCTCACATTCGCTTATATCTTTACATTAGGGCGAACAATAAACACTACTTTTTATATTGATCAAAATATTGATTTGTTATGGCTTCCTGAGTCACATAAAAACATATGTAAGAAAAAATACATCTCTAACTTCACCTCAATGAGCTGATAAATGACTAAAAAAAGACAGATGCACTGTGTGCATAAAACAAACATTAAGTACTTCATTAATCAACTCTTTCAACTGCAGTGATGCAAGACAACAGATTTTCACAGGTATTGTTAGGAATGAGAAGAAAACCTGCTATTTTACAGTATATTAAAGCTTCAGTCTCTCCAGCAATTAGCTGCGAGTATTACTGACGGTACATTTCCCATCAAAAAGGTTGACAAACATATTTCACCCACAGTTAAAACAGCCTGAGAGGGGAAAAGTCAGACCTGAACAAACACTTGTTATTAGGCAACAGTTACAATCAAAAGGGGATTAACCCCTAATCAATAGTGGAGTCAGGCACCTAATGACAGTCCCTAGATACCAGGGGTCAGGGCTTTGAGTTCATTTGGTCTGACCTTTATACATTGACACCACTGCTGAAAAGGAAACTGTCTCCCTTTAACAAAGCAAACAGTACAAGCTTGCAATTACCAGGAAATATTAAAGAGCTAAATAGCGTAAATAAGCACGAAAACAAACAATACACAAAAAATTAAAAGCAAACTTCTACATATTAATCAAAACGCATAATAAGGTGCATTTACCAAAAGCACAGGTAAAGATACAGGATGTGTAACATGTAACTGAACTGTACCTTTTTATCAGTAAGACTTCCATCAGGGTTGAGTCTGAATCCTCCTACATGAATCATCTTTTTAGCATCAGTGTGACTGATTGAATAGTTCAGTTCATCTGTGACTGCCAAGCAGGCTATAAATGAAAAAAAAATTATATGTTTAAAATATTAAACTAAATTACAAACCCTCCATGAGTAAAAAATATAATATATAAATATAAAAAAATGATGTTTAAAAATGGCTTGAGATTATAGGGCATACGTGCGAAGGTCCGGTCTCTAATATTTATGTTGATCATGTGTATTGCAATCTGTCACCATGGCTATTATCTTTAGAAATAAATGTACCACAAATTATTATAATCATAAAGAACATCAGATGACAACATTTATTATGACAACATTAGTACTTGTGTTGAAGGCCAGTTTAAACAATTGTTATACATACCATTGGTTTCTAAGCCCATTTATGAAACAAATGTACTTTTCTACTGCATGCAGATGGCAACAAACTTTTGAAATTTTAACAATTTTAACACAACAAACTGAAATTTTAACACACTTCATAAATATAAAAGTGCTAGCTATCTTTAGTTTTTTGGTGCTTAGTCATGCTTGCTATATTTCCATGGCAACTGGCAGGCCTGGGAGGAGCTAAAAGTAGGTTTTATCTGAGCCAAGCTTTTCACCCCTTGAAATTTCAAAAAGGCTTGGACTTAGCACTAGTTTCACAAAATCTGATTTTGCTTTTTAAAGCTAGTAATGCTATTCCATATTAAAAAGCAACTAAATTGTCATTTCGAAAGAAGAACTTATCTTAGTGCTGCAGTATGACCAGTGTGGAGTACACTTCTAAATTTTACACTTACCATACAAATTAACCTCGGAAGCTTCTGAAAGAAGTAAGAAATAAAATCTATTCACATGCATGATATTTGAGTTTTAGTGTGATGCTGCAGCCTTTTAAAGGATCTCTACATGTTACTTGATATCTAAAAATCGTAAACCATTTTTGTTCGGAAAGTCATCTATTAAAAGCTTTAATGACAGCTGAGGAATCTACATTTTTACCTTTAACTTTATTGGAATTCTACATATTCAACACTTAATCAGAATCAGAATAAGCTTTATTCGCCAAGTGTGCACACACAAGGAATTCGTTCTGGTTACAGGAGCTCTTAAGGTGACTACTGTTCTGTGAAACTAATACGTCAATAAACTAAACTAATAAAGGTAACATTTTATGCATTTAACTTTAATATTTCAATGGATGTTAAGTTATTGTTTTAAGTAAATTGTATTTTCATACAAATATAAAACACATTTAAAGCACATTACATGTTGTACACTCTTAAAAATAAAGGTGCTTCAAAAGGTTCTTTGATGCCATAGAAGAACCTTTTGGTTCTATAAAGAACCATTAACATCTGAAGAACCTTTCTGTTTCACAAAAGGTTCTTTGTGATGAAAAAAGGTTCTTCAGATTATAAAAAAGTAAGAAAGAGATGGTTCTTTAAAGAACCTTAGGCTGAATGGTTCTTTGTGGAACCAAAAAAAGTTATTCTATGGCATCGCTGTGAAGAACCTGTTAAACACCTTTATTTTTAAGAGTGTACCTTGGAAAGATGTTTACTTAAACTCCTTCAAGGTGTGTGGCAAACCAGGATCTGATAAGGTTTGAGACAAACAACTTTCCTGTTTAACATGTAATACAAGTTTATGGATTTTATAGTTTTATTTTATTAACATCAGCTAGACAAACATGGAATTATATTGCTATTAGACTGCATCTTGCTTGTATTAGTAAACGCTTTTAAAAGAAAGAGGTATTCAGCAGTCCAACTTCAAATGCTTTGATAAACATTTTGTAAATACAAATTCTGTGCATGCACTTTTTGATGTTAAAAACAGCATTTAGTTTTTCATATCACAGAAAATCATCATCTTTGCCTACTATTTTGAAATTAAGGCTCTAAAACTAAAATAATAAAACCATTCAGATTTAATACACAATGTAAAACTGCTAATCACTACATTTTTTAACAAAGAGATAAACACTGAATATAATCAAAATGAAAAACAAACAATCTAATGTTATGAGAAGTCCAATTACCCCTCTAAATAGATTATTTTGAAGAAAGGTAACATATTTGAGACTACCCCAGGAACAAATGTTAAACTGAACTGGCAGCTGAAATACTCAACACATGGTCAATTTAACAAAATAACAATAAACTTTTTGAAAACTATAAAAAACAATTAGTGATGGCTTTGTTGTTTTCTGTAGGCTTTTTGAACGTCAGTAATTCTGTCATCCACAAGGTAACATCAATGTTAGAACTGTCTTTTTCAAATCTTTACTCAAAAGTAGAAAAGCCATTATGAATGAATCAACTTGGCTTGCATCTTTCTTAAACCATCCAATTAGAAATTGCTGTATACATGCTTAGTAGATTCTGAACAATTCAGCATGTACTGTGATGTGAATGCTTTTCTTTGGCCTTTTCTAATGTCATTTAAAAACATGGTGGTGGCAGCAATTTAAATCATAAATCATGAAATGTTAACACACAACAATGCTTTTTTAGGTAAAATATTTGGGTTGGAAAATTCAGATTAGAATATATATTTCAATCCAATATTGTGCATGCAAATAAATAAGTGAATTAAAATCACAGCACCTTATTTTTTATACCAATCAACTACGGTTTGACAAGCAAATACATGAAGGTTTGGGTAAAATGCCGTTTACTCTAGCGAAGACTGATTGTGAAAACAGCTTGTTAAACTACTACTAAACTTAGAAGGCATATAATGTATTACTACTCCATCATTCTGTACAGTATATGATGTTTCTTTTTGAAAAAACATGTAAAAAAATGAAAGATGCATCTGATATGGGATATCTAAAACAGATATGGGCCTGAGAGAACCATAATTCGAATGTACGAAACTACTCATACAAAGCACCATCAAAGTAAATACTGCTCATCTTAATACTAATACTGTTATGTTAAAGTTATTAGTTATTCATATTACTTATTAATGAGTAAATAATTTAAAAACCCACTAAAACACCACCTATACATCACTATGTGCTTGAATGATATTTAGTAAAGCGAAATACTTTCAAAATACTACAAATATTATTAGTGTTTGAATGAGCACTGCTTGTATATATAAAAGGCAAGAGAAATAGTTTCTATCCTAAACAACTAGATGACATTATTTTTTTATTAACATTATTTCAAAGCATATGATACACATTTATGTTCATGATAATAGAAGTCAGTCGCTATATTATGACTGGGTCTTAAGAACTAGTTTGACCTACTAGCAATTAGTTAGGGCTAATCAGTATTACTTTTCAGATTCAAATTAGATCAACTGACTCAAAAAGTTATAAAGAATAAATAGATGACTTAATTGTAAAACTAGTTCAAGACGTTTATGTAACCCACCCCATGACCTTTGGTTATACTAGACCGTTACTGAAAGCACCAATATTTCAATATTGCCCCACCCATCGCAATTCAACTTGTGTCAGTTGATCAGCTAATATAAGACACACGATTGAAGTCAAAAGTTTCAGTCTGGTTGCCTTTTTGACAGGCAAAGTATGCAATGTTTTGCCTCCTTTAAAGATGGAACGTTCATAAGCACATAATCTTCCTTATATTATACATATTTACAAAAGGGGAAGTGGTAAATCACACAAAAAATTCAGCGGGGCACACCTTCAAGTAAAATCCAATTTTTGTGCATTTCCATGCAAGACAGATGTCTATTCTAACTTATTTTATTGTCTTTGTGTAAAGTGATCTGATATTAAAATATTTAGACATTTAAAATGATCAATACACAACCTCTCAATTTTATTTTAACCAAACAAAAATTATGTTCTGGTGTAATGCATATTGTGAAACGTGCCATGCAAATCACTTGCAAAATAAATATGCATCTATACTTAAGATGGAAAAAAAATGGTGTACCCAAGCAGGAGATTTTCAATTAGTTACTGAACACAAACAGAGCAGTTTCAACTTTTTAGAAAAAGCTTGCTCAGCACATAATAAAACGTCAGCATTTTTCCTCTGGATAGGCTGCAAACACTTTCACTCACCTGAACAGTAGAGCACTTCATCTTTCTTTGACTCAATTGTTCTGGGCAAAATAAACAGTGCCACAAGAAAAAGGCCAGCTTGTTTTATCCATGGTGACATATTGGTCTTCTGTATAAAGAACATATATAAGAGTAAAGAAAATCTCACATTTTTTTATCATACTGTAATATTTGTGATTCCAGTTAATAAGACACTCTCAGAGATAATAAAAGAAACCAACATGAAAGTCCATATTTGTGCCCATATTTTTACACGTAGTGAATAATGGTTATATATTTTATATAAACATTCAGCTAATAAACAAAAATATTAAAATTAGCACACACAAAACTTTAATATGGTATATCTACCAACTTTGCATGACCAAAACCATGAAAACTTGGTTTTGGATAGAAATATGAGATTTGTAGTAAAAAGGAATATTAAGATCAATCCCTAAAAGGGGTAATAGTACACCCATAAATAAAAATTCTGTCATCATTTATTCAGCCCTCCAAGATGTTCCAAACCTGTATTTCTGTGTTCTATTGAACACGAAAGAAGATTTTTAAATAATGTGGGAAACCAAAGAGTTTTGGGGCACCACTGACTACTATAGTACCATTTTTATCCTACTATGGGAGTCAAAAGTGCCACTGAACCATGCAAAACAGACATTCTTCCAAATATCTTTCTTTGTTTTGCAAAAAAAAAAATTTATACAGGTTTGGAACAAATTGTGGGTGACTAAATAATGACAGAATATAATATTAGGTGTCCTATCCCTTTAAAAAAATATTTATGTACAGATTTGACATGCAACAAATAAAAATATGCTTCTCTGGCATAACAAAAATAACACCAGTATGCCAAGATAATTTTTTCCTTCAAGTGAGATTTTAAAGACAAGACTTTTAGCAACAGCTGGAATTGTGAACACCCAGAGAAACATCATGCTATGCATCTCACTGATGGAGTTTAGTGCTACAGGCCTGTGATTCAGCCATTTATAAGTTTAATAATCCTATAACTTGCATTTAATGTTTGTATGACATGGCTTTATAATCTTTACATTCAGCTAAACTTTTTGAGAACTGTAATGACTGTTAGCAAAGTTAGAAATGAACTGGCGCCCCCAGTTGATTTCTTTGATACTGTACGTGTTCACTACAAAACATGTTTCATTTTTCTCCTCATTTATCTCTACCATAAACTTCTGACTATTACTCTGTTAACACGGTTCCTAACCTTGTGTTATAACATATGCACATTGATTTAGTAGAAAACAATACTGCTAGGACATATTTAGTCATTTTTAGCCTAAATTTATATCGACGTAAAATGCGCCCCGAGTGTCACGGTCAGAGTACCGTGTGTAAAACGTCTGGATCACAGAAGTAAGTTACACCTGTTGCACCAAACGAACTGCTAACGTTACTCTTTTAATATGGTAACGCTCACAATAACTGAGAAAGCACGTGTATTTATAATTAGACAGGTACGCTGTGACCAAACCAACGGCTTTGTTTTATTAAAGTAAGTTAAGCTATCATGAACAGTCGGCAAGGTGTTCACTAACTTAACTTACCTGAGACGGTAACTTGTTTCGTGAGAACAACAAAAGGTAAGTGAGTGACGGTTTAAAGTTTTCGTTGCTTAAAATGACCACGGCGAAGCAGACTCGAAGCTCGATACCAGGCAGTTTACACAAAAACTCCCCAGTATCAGATTGAAAACGACTTAACCACCACAGATACAAAAAGCCTCAAGTTCTCTACGTGCCGGTCTGCCGTGCTGCCACGACCAGCAAACATGCTGGCCACACTGAGAATTGACAGGTGCGGCATCCAATGAAATAACAGAATTCTGACAGTTATCCAATGAGAGCAACGACATCAAATACCCGGATGTTTTCCCAGCCAGCGTCAGATATGAATGGATAAAAAAATATATATTGATTAAAGTGAATAAATTATAACCGTACAGGAAAACCAAATTAGTAAATCAATAGTGTTGGTGCTGCTGAGAATAGCTTTACTCAAAAGCTCCTGTTTGTTAAAAAGTTACAAATTATTTCTTTCATTTGATAATTAAGAAAAATAGCGGAATATAACATATATTCCTATAAAATAATTGTGACAATTGGAATGAAGTTTTATTCATGGTTATTCAACGTCTGAATAATTAATTTACACTCTTAAGAGTTATCAATTAAATATATGACATAATTATTAGCTGGAACGTATAAAGCACATTGAATCAGAGCCAAATGACAATGAACTATAGCAGTTTTTTGTAACTAAGTTCAACTGTGGAAGAGTCTGAAGCGATCTGTCATTAGATTTTCATTTGTGGCATGTCTTAATAACATAATGAAATACATTTTTCTGTAATGTTTAGAAGCCACAAAAATATAGGTCTACAACATAGCCTATTGTATTAATAAAGCGTATACTGAAAATAGTAATACACTCTTTGAATAAATACATACTAAACCAAAGTTTCCTTTGTGTTCAAATGTGTTGCTGAGAGCCAGCAAGGAAAGCTAGAGGCAAGGTTTTTAAAGTTATTGGTGTTTAAACGTTTTGGATAACCATGTGGTGTACTACTATTATGAAAAACACTCAAGGTAAAGCAATCTCATGATAATAACAACTAACACTATACACAAGCTGTTGCTGCGTCCCAATTCGCCTACTTATACTATGCACTAAAAGTATGTACTGTTTTATGGAAAAGTATATACATTTTAGTAGCAAAACAATATGCACACACTGGGACAGAAACTGAAGTGGCCGTTAGACAACATGGCCAATAACTGTCACACACATCAAAATACATTTTCTTAATTCCATTTAAGTATTTATTCATTCATTGTTTCATATGGAATGTGAACTCTATAGTTATATTTATTAATTTAGTGACGCATCAGTTATTTAATTGTATTAACGCAGTGGAGCGCCACTAAACTCCGCCTACTCGTGATGAGTTGTGGGTATCAGCTGTGCATCGTTTTGCACTTTGAATTTCTACCAGTAGTAGTAGACCATCCGGGAATCTTTGGAATACTATTTTCAACATACTATGATTTGGGACATACTATTTTTGTATTTAGAGTGTGACCACATGAAACAATAATACAGTATATTAGGCTACAGTAGCCTATTTACTATGGTAAACTGCAGTATGCTATATATTATTGTCCTGTATGCTAAAGTGCACAAATAGTGAGGTTTAAAAATACTTAAGGACATCATTAATGGTTTCATCAAAGTAAAAGTATGGAAAACATGGTTTTGGCAGATTTGTATGACCACAGTTGTACTACAAATACTGGTTACTGTAACAAGACCAAATAGTAGCGATGCTATTTGTTTTTATTGAAAGTAAAATCATGGTTTATTTAAATAAAAATAAGGGAAAACTGTAGTATCTGAGATTTTTACTACACTTTACTATAGTAAATACTATGGTATAAGCAATAACAGGGCTAGTCAAACACAATATCTAATAGAGTTACATTTTTTCTGACAATGGAAAAATGGTCTTAAGACCATTCTTGAGTGTTCAAAAACACTAGCATCTGGGAATTTTACTACAATATACTATAGCACATACTAAAGTATACTTTGTCATTACTGGTGGTCCAGTGGACTGTGTGCCAACATGTTGTGCAGGAGCACTTTGGGCCTTCTCTCTGTTCCCCTCTCTATCATCCCGTAATTTTCGGTTTCTCCCATTCAACTGTCCTATCAATATAAGAAAGGTAAAGAGACAAAAAGTGAAGTCATTAATTCCCCATTTGACTTGCACTACACAAGGGCACCCACATGTAATACTACATGGCTAGTTTCGTGCCAACCCTAATCAAACACACCTGACCAAGCTAATCAAAGTCATCAGGATTACTTTAAATGAAAAACTGCCCTGTTTGACTAGCCCTGCAATAGCTTATGATATAATTTTTACTGTGATAAAGTGTAGTATTTCCAGATACCACAATGTTCCCCTATGAAAATTAACCATATTATTACTTTCAATTAAAACTAATAACATGGCTAGTATAGTTAAGCCATTGTAACCACAATTTAACAATGGTTTTGTTACAGTAACCAGAGTTTAACCATGGTATTTGTAGTACAACTGTGGTCATACAAATCTGCCAAAATGGTTTCTATACTTATACTCTAATGAAACCATTGATGATTTTAAACCTTACTGCACTTTAGCATATAATATATAGTATGCTGCAGTTTACCATAGTAAATACTGTAATATACTACAGTATACTATATTATATTATTGTTTCATGTGGTCACACTCTTCTCTCTTGCATGTCATTTTTTTTTATCAAAGCACAAGATGTTTTTGTGGCGTGGCCTAAGAGTTTGCCTGTGTCTACACCAGCACTATGTGCTCGACTACTATGTCTGAAGCAAGACACGCCCTCTCATTACCATATGAAAAGCACAGAAATGTAGAAATAAATGAATGTGAAAATAAATAAATGTGGAAATACATAAATATTAACATAAATGCATAAAGTAAATACAAAAATGTGAAAATAAATGTTTAAATAAATATACATTTAAATACCGATTTTTCCATTATTTTTTATATTTTTTAAATATTTCTTCATGGATTTATTTTTGTATTTTTTTTACTTTTAATTTTGGCAGGATTGGGCTTCCATAGCTACGTCATCAAGGCTGTCTCGTTTCATCAGAGCCGTTTTTAACATTAAATTTTTTTTAAACGTACACAAATAGGACACGAAATGGTACATTTATTTCATTAAATTTGTTTAATAAAGTAACCAGCTTTTCACCTCTTAAAATCATGTTGAAATTATTTTAATTAATTTGACAAGCGTGAGCGCGCATGTGTTGTCATAGCAACGTGGGATTTCCTGTTTCCTTTTCTGCCAGTATGTCATACGAAGTTGAGGACCCTCCGTGTACCGCATCCTTTAGAGGACACGAGGACAAAGCATTACGAAACTAGACTTCTAGTTGAAGTCACCAAGGCTTGATGTAAAGATTGTGGTGCAGCAGGTGGATCACAAGGCTTGTTTGTCTTCACGCGGCACCGCAAGAGCCGACAGGCGGATAACATCACAATACCGCGAGAGCGATTCGAAAAACCATTAAAAGTTTGCTTTCGAATCGCTCTCGCGGTACTTTGATGACATCTTCTTGCCGGATCTTGTGGCGCCGCATGAAGTCGAACAAGCCTACAGTCAGTCACGTGAGGGATAAATGTAACGCCTAAAGTCTCTTTGTTCAAGTTAATGGTAAACTGCTCAAATACTCCCAATGTTTGTAAATATGCCATGTGCTGCAGAGTTTCCCCTCGAAAATACTTGACAGTGAAAATGAACTTATTTTTTGTTTCTTTTTCATTCAATTTATTTTATTTCCTTTTCCTTATATTTTGTATTATTGTCTTCTGCCACTGGTTTATTATATAATCTAAAAACATAAAACAATAAAACATACTGCGCATGTGCACCTGAAAAAGCGGCGCGTGATCGCGTCAAATACGTTTAGTTATTTACGCATGCGACGTAGTGGTGCCGCAACAGTAGAGTACAGTGCAAAATTGCAACATTGCTAAATTTGCAAGCATTTGTGAATGTGTTCTTAGCCACAGTTTTGACAAACAAAAACTAATAAAAGAGAATAGTGACGGTTATGACAGGACTGGCAGAGGTCCTTCAGAAAGCAGCGTCGGGATATGAACAGGTAACTTAATGCTGTAGGCTACTGCTTGCTTTTTGGTTGTAGGCTATAATAAATATTACATTGGATTTCCAGATGAAAAATCCTGTATCACCATATAAGTGTGTTTCTTGTCATACAGAAATTGTTTAAACAAATCAAACAAAAGTAAATGTGGGACACTTTCCATGTTTGGAAGAGCAGGTCCACGTTTACTACGATCTCATTACTTTCAGTGGTTTAACATTGTACTTCATCAATACAGTAAATTTGTGTGAACAAGACTGGTGGTGGTTGGAGGAAAGTTTGTTTTGATCAGTGTATTTTGTATTTCTAAATTAAGCCCTATATATTAATTTAGTTTCTTTACATAGTGACTCAGGGGAAGACATGATGGTGGATGACTGGCTAACAGCCAAACAAGTGAGTATGTAGCTATAACTTCACATCCAGAACACAGTGCTAACATATTTGAATAGATTTTAGCAGCTTTGCAGGTTTACATCGGTATTGTGAAGTGATCTGTGCGCTGATAAACAGAAGTAAATGTCTTTTAAGATCCCTGGTCTGAGGTGATGGTGTCACATTCTGCCTCAGGATTGTGACAGGTGGTTTCTTCACAGGGCCAGCTGTCCTTTTTTTTAGCTAATGGTATATTATCTGCTAAATGTGTCCTACGGCAGAAATACAAGGTGTTCTGCAGATAAACGACCTACTAGAAATAGCTCTAACTGTGGCAGGTTTGAGGTCTTTTGAGGACCGGACAGAATTTGAGTGAGGGAAACTATAAACCTTCACTTCAGTTAAGATGTAGTAAATCTGACACATTGTTAAACGTTATGAAAAACAAAGCTTTTTTAATGCATAATATTACACAATGACTAAAAAGTTTAAACTATTTTTATTGGCATTTAATGTTAGGCTTCACAAATGAGAACTGAGCATGTTATATTAAACCGAGCTGTGATTTATTGAAAAGGCCACTATTAAATTTGAATCCAGGAAATCGAAGTAAAAAGAAAATGTCTTTTTTCATATATTAATTGTATCCACAAAATTGATTTGTGAAGCAATATAATAAATATACACTTGTAAAGCTGTTCTTGGGATTGCAGCATGAACAGGTTCTGTGTTGAGCAGTCAGCAAAGATGAACATCTTAAATTCCCAAATCATGAACTTTAAGTTTTACTGTTGGAATGTTGTGCTTTAATTGATGGTTTATTTGTTAGGATCTCTCAGACACATCAGATGAAGAGCTGAACGATGACCTTTTGTGCAGCGATGAAGAGAACGAAACTATGAGGTAGGTTGAACTTTTCCTCCTCCTGCAGCCTGTAGGTGAACGGTCACATAAAGGTTGATTCTTGATGTTCCCCAGAGCCTTTGCTTCGAGTAAGTCCCGCTTCGAACAAACACTGCAGAAGCACATCACACATAATGAGAATGTTGTTTCAGAATGCCCTTATCTTGCTCTGGCAAATTTCCAAACAAGAATTGCTCTGCTTAGAGAATACTGATTGCCTAAAACGGCAAGAGTCTTGCTACCACGTTAATTGTGCACTCTGTAGTGTTTGTTTTTGTTGATAATGTAATTGTCTTGGGCTCATACTGACACCTAACAGTGTAGATGCAGCATTACACAAAAGCAAAGGTTTCAGTTACTGTTATTGATGGCATTCTAGAAATGGACTTATGTCACCTTCGTTTGTAACAGGGAGTTAGTGAGTATCAAAGTCCGTTTACGGATGTTGGCCACTCGCCGGCCATGTTTGCAGAACTTTTGGGCAAGTCAACAGTACTATCTTTTTAATATTCTGAAAATATTCGGGCAAAAATCTGAAATAAAAACCATATTTCCGATCCGTGATTAAACTTGGATGGACTGTACCATAACTTTGGTTTGCTAAGCTTAAATTGTGCTAAAAACTCACCCTTTTTGAGGTCGCTTCAGCTATTGCGCATGACGATTGGATCTTTTTACTGGATAGAGGGACTTTCTTCACTAGAGCGACCATATTGAGCATTAAATTCCTCTCCTTTCTTTGTAATTGCAGTGGTGCATCTTTAATATCATCTTATATATTATCTTTGGTAGTATTCAGCTGGTTATCTTAACAAGGCCTCCCCAGGAGGCGACCCACTTTATGTAAAACTAAAATATGGTGATATGGGAATTATATGTTTTTTATCTCATGTGAGATAAAGTCTCATTTTTTAACATGATGTACTGTTAATATCTGTATGTGTAAAACCTTGTGTGTAATGAATCTGCTTCCTAATTTTTTTGGGACTCTTACATTTTAAATTTGTATTGCGAACCATTTCCCATGTCGAATTTTGTGTTTTCAGATATCACGATGAAAACATTTCCCAACCAAAACTGCAGGCAATTACAAAGCCTTTCCTCGTGTGCAGGACCTCACACCTTTCTAAAGACCAAGCCACACGCGCTGAAGAAGAGCAGACCGAGATAGAGGTGGACCCTGGTGAAGTTTTAGACATCGAAATCAATGCTCCGTCTGGAGATGAATTTCAAGTGAGTTCCCCCTTTATCTGCTTAGATAGCACTGGGTTTGTTGTTTGATTCTTTCGGAATCGGGTCCCTTGAGGGGGCAGACAGAGCGAGTGACAGGGAGGTGAAATTAGATCTATTATCACTCTCTAGCAGTTTATTTGTCTGTGCCCTGACAAAGTTAGTGCTGACAGCTTGTTTGGTGGAAGGTAATGCCCCCCTGTTGTCTCCATGGCAGAATTGAGATCTGACCTTGAGGCCCGCATCCCCGCGGAAAAGGACTCTTTGTGTTGTAGGAGAGACTCCCCGCCAATTATCAGCGGCAGATAATGCATAGGCTTTTATCAAGCCGTAAACCAAATCTGATAACGGCCTGTGTAGGTGAAAAGATTATTGACCCTTTAAAAGATATCTATTTGGCTTAGATATGGTGAACATAACTGATTCTTCTCTCTTGTTGTCCTGTCCACCAGAGAAAGAGATTTTCCCTAATATGGGTCTGATTTGTTTAGTAAGGTCATTGTATCGTTATTTGAAGGACATCTGAGGCATTCCTGAATAAAGGGCTTGCGTTTAGTTAGTTTGGATAAAGACACAAGTGATTGAGAACAAAACAGGGTCAAATAAGCTGTCACCGATAACCCAGATTGAATAATTCAAAACTCAATGGTTGTATTCGGAGGTGCTATTGGATATGTTAATCAGATGCAGCGACAGCTCTATCCAAATGTCAACTGGTTGGATGGTCAGATGTTTGATCCGGAAAACCTCAGAGTTAGAAACGTTAGTTTGACGATTTGTGACGCCATTAAATAGTTCCTTTAGCCGGTGCAAATGCGATTGGGGATATGGCCTGAGGGAAAACTTAGTTTACAACCGACAGCCCTCTTTACTTGTTCCAGAACTTTATTCCTGAACTTATCCGGTCAGAAAGTGCATATTGTATTTAAATGTATAAACATTGTCTTAGAATCGACACCCGGCACATGGTAGTATCCAATAGGAAATGTATTATGTAACAGCAGAAACATTCTGTATGACATGAAATTCAGCACAAATAATTATTAGAAAACATTTTTGCAAAAATATTTTTAAAAATATGGCACAGGGTTTTTAACAAAGTACAAAACTATGAAAATGAACAGTAGTTCTACTAAATAAAAGCAACTATTCATTTGGCGTTATTGTTGTCTAGTTTCTATTTATTCTATAGGTCTATAGAAGTGACAATGAAACTTTTTTCTGTATCAAGGCGATGTTTATCTCGTTCTTTCCAAACATATCAATGCATCTCACAGTCTAGAATAAAGTCAGTTTAAAAAGTATTTGGATAAATATCACGTAAGCTAATAACTAGCAATTTTCTAGCAAAAAACTAGTATTGGCCATTTGTTAGTGTTCACCATTAGAATTTGTTTTTAATCTAGGGCCTGCACTGTTTCCCAACCTACCCACCTTACAGTACAGACCCTGCTTCTAACTCTTAGTGAGATTGTGGGGTGAACTGAAGACCACCTGCCCGCCTTTTGTCCCAACCCACCCACTGCCAGGGCACTATTCTACAATTACAATTAATTATATCTAAACATACTAAACTAGAGCAGGTAGATGACAATACGTCTATTGCTAAAGATTTACGTTAAGACGCGGCACAATATTAAGCCAGAATAAGACAAATTAAATCAACATGAAATATGCGTTAGATTTAGATGAGTATGCAGTTGATTTACATTAAAATAAGAGTATGAACAGTTTATCAGTGTCATTTTTGCTAATGGTGGACATATTTACAACTGTGTTTATATTCCAGGGCTGTGGTATAATGCAAATATAGTCTTTCTGTGCTTTATGCCTTTAGCTGTGACTGTATTTACAATATATTATAGCCTTTTGTAGCTTTATTGCCCAAATAAACAAATGTGTGAGTTTGAATATCACCATCATCTTGACAATAAATCATAACCCGATGTTTTGTTGAAAACAAAATATGAATTTTATGCGAAATGCAATTGACGTTAACATTTCTGGATGTATTAAAATTCTGGTAGTTTTAACTTTTGAAGGCCTTTCTTTTTTATATTTCTTTGCAGCGCTACACTGTCGCGGACATATGCTGTCATGAATCAGTTGAACTTTGTGAGTGGCACTGCAGGGTTTGGGCAGACGGTGTGCGATCATATGATAGACGATGTAAGAGACGCGCATTGTGTTTATTGTTAGTTTTACTGCTAAGTCCTACTTTGTTGTCCTGTAGCACAACAGTCAACGTTAATACACTAAAGACAACACGTCCAGAAAAAGACATGTAGCTGTGTATTTGAAGGCATTCATATTTACAACCTGTTTTAAGACTAACACAGCCCAGGGAACTTCAAACTGGGGTCCAGGGACCACCAGAGGGCATCCAAAAGGTTCTAAGGGGCTCCCAAAACATTTCAGAGAAGGCAAAACTTTTGTATCTTTGTAGTGAGCTTTTCTTAACACAGTTTTTTATTCACTGGGATTTTGAAACGTGATTTATCGAAAGTTGCTACAGTACAAAAACATTTGAATTCCATCATGCTACCAAGCTATCATGCCATTTTTTTGTCTTTCAACAGTGGATTTCTGATGCAGTGCACACAATGCATTGTAAATCTCCAAGTATAAAAACCAGGAAAAACCCGGGATGGGTCCTGCAGGGAAAGCAAAGCTCAATTGACATTTCAGTTTATGTTACAAATGTAATTTGCATTTTGTCAGAAGTTATGACCCTGTGCAGCACCCTATTTCCATTGAAAGGATGTGCTCCCAACTAGTGATTGGAGATGTCACCCGAAACCATTCTGTTACACAGAGCAGCGAAATTGATTCTGACAAGTAGTGTGAAGGAAATAATTGCTGATTCATAGCCTGTTGGGAGGAAGACAGGTTAAAATGGAGGATTTGATATGATGCTTGATGTATAGATTTTACAACCACGTCACTAACTATTAGTGCAACACTGCCTCAGTTTTAAGCATTGGTTATATGTTGTTAGAAAGAAGAATCAGAAAGAGCTTTATTGCCAGGTATGTCTGCACATATGAGGAATTTGTTTTGGTGAAAGAAGCATCCAGTGCACAGAGACCATAATAATACAAAAAAACAGTAATATAATACAAACATGATCTATATATAAAAATAATAGAATACAATAAAGGTATAGAAGTGTGTGTGCGTGCGTGTGTGTGCAAATAAAATATAGACTAATGTATGTACAGAATATGTGCTAATAGAATATAATTTACGCAAAAGTTGAATAAAAAATATCAGGTGGATATAATTAGTGTTGCACCTGTTATTATTGCACAAAGTTATTAATTGCACAGTGGGTAGAACAATTAGCTGTTTATGAGGTATAGAGTTTTAATTTTAGATCAGCATTAAACCTGAGTGCAGGTCTACATTGAATGGAAAGCCTTTGGGTCTATAGACAAGAGTATAGTGATTTATAGACCCACACCCCACAGGCCAACAGTCAGAGGGATGTAATGAATTTATTAAACAAAAGGCTTATCTTTCTATCTATTAGCATGTGTTAAAATATGACATTAAGCATTAAACTTATAAATGTGCTTCTTCTATTGGCTTCAGTTTAGCATACGTGTTAAAAGGGTTTTTGCTATGTTGGCACATGAGCATTGTGGGTTTGCTTTACAAAATGATTTCAATTATGAAGGTTTATTGCTCCTCCTACTGCTGTTGATATTTGGATTATGCAAACTAACTTGGCAGTTTTCCACATTAAGTCAATCAGGCGAAATTAGCTTTGTGTTTTGCTTTGGATTTAACATCTCTCATGTGGTAAAAATCTTTTGCATAGGGAGATTACTGTAAAGACCTCAACAGTATTTAATGAATGTAAAAGAGGGTGGTTTTACATCCCGATAACGCTGAACTATTCTTGTAAACACGTTCCTCTTATTGTTTCATTGACGATGAGGAAAAACTTCTCCCTCTTCATCTCGATTTCATGGCGAATGTGGAATGATGTGACGCTGGTGTGTAGGATTGGATGGAACTGCTCTGTTAACATGTCAGGAGCGGGTAGAGTGAATGTAAATTATGCATAGCGCTGCATTAGCATTATTTCAGATGTAAGAAACTGACTGGAGTTGTGGATGTCTTCATCTGCTGTAACTTAAACTGCTTTGTGATGGTACTGCACCCCTGACACTACTGTAATAGTGCATCTCAAACGTGTGCTTTATTTTATACTTTTATAAAGACATGTTTAGTTAAATTGCCAGGTATAATATTTATTTTTTTAATTCTGTGTATTACATTTTTAGTAGTTAAAAAAAACTATTTACAGTAGTAAATTTATTTTATTTAATTTATTTTAGTACTTTTAGTTTGTACTGGCCTTTATTTTTAGGGTTAGCAAGGTCATGAATATATTTGGGAGAATATGAACAAACCCAAAAAATTTTGGACAAGTCAAATATGGACATTTTCTCGATAAATTTAAACCATTGGTTGGGTCTGGCCATATTTTACTCAACTATGGTTTAAAACAATTAGCATTTTTTAGAGTTTGGTTTTTCTCATGAAACCATTGAAAAGCCATTGCAGTTATTATTATTTTTGCTGAAAATCCCATTTTTCATAACATGTCCAGCTATGTCTAAGTGCATGATATGTTGCATAATTCAACGAAATAAAATATGCAGAAAAAATAGGATGATGGATATTTAATTGGCTAGATGTTCAGAAACTACATTATATCCCAGGATGTTATGAGAGACATTTTTCCAATTTAATTATTCAGACCAGTTCTGAATTTTAAGAACTGGTACCTGACACCAACATTTTAATCTGTGCCCCAGTCTACAAAAGACATATATTTGTATTATATGCAATTAAAAAAAAGATATATAATAAAAATCAAGTTAAATAACTCGAATATTATGGATGAGCAATGAAAAGTCTTGAAAAGTGTGGGTACCTTATTTTTGTCATTCAGATTTCTCAAATTATTAAATGCACTATATAGTTTTCTCTTTGTCCTGTCCTCTCTTCACCTTCCTTTCTCTCTTCCCATGTTCCCCTCAGTCCCTGTCTCATTCTATCCTGAAGTCACGCTAATCTGTGATCATGGCATTAATAGACACAGACAGGCAGAGGAGAGGTATCACAGCCCCTCCCTCTTCTCTTTGCAGAACGAGTGGCAGCTTCATTGTCTGCTAGCCTCGGAGTAAAATGCTGAATCGCTTGGCTATATTCAAGTAATTCTGTATCTAAAGAAGTCGTCTTTCTAGAAGAATATGAGAAATCATAAAGATCTGACCTTATTGTTGCAACCATACTGTATTGTTAAACAGTAAACGCTTTTCGTAGCGACCGTTGTCAAACATAGCCTTTCCCCTTTGATCGTACCCCTCAGGCAAGTGCAATTCACCCACCAGAGCCCCAAGTCACACCCCAGGTTTCTCTCTGCCCCGCCACACAATCGCCACACATCCTATCTGTGACCCTCTTTCGGCAAGGTCAGATTCAGGCTTGGATTTACTCTCTGCCTAAGGCCTTTCAGTGTTAATTCATTTCATCAAGATGTTATTGCTGTGAATGAAATATTGGGCACTGGGCAGATAAATATTAAATGGGATTGTTGGTCTCACATTGTTTGCTATGTTAGTCTGTTATTCTGTTCTTAAAAATGTGGTATTGGTTATTGAATAACCAAAGTAATAATAATGAATTATGTTGGCAAATTATTGTTTAACCACAAGTGCTTCATTTAAATGCAAATGCAACTTCGATTGCTGCCACAATCATTAATGTCTAATGATTGGAATACCGAATTAGGCATAATTCCATTTCCTGTAATTTTTTTTGAGGAAGTTGAGGTTTCTTCACAGAAATTAGTGTCAAATAAGTATTATTCTTTTTATTGCTGTGCCCTTGATGTCTACACAAAGCCAGGCCAGGCCTGCTGTGGATCCCTAGAGCATCCAAGAGAGTAGCAGCTGCTCGCTCAGTGTGTGTGTGTGTGTGTGTGTGTGTGTGTGTGTGTGTGTGTGTGTGTTCATGCTCACAGACAGGCCTGTGTGTAAATGTTTTCTACTGCTATTAATCATGAGTGCCCTGGCTAAACACTGTTTGAGTTGAATCTGTAAACATTGATAGGCGTCCCCGCACAACTGGAAAGGTTTGATATGGGCTTTAGGCACATGTTTATTTCATTTCTAGGGAGGATGGGGATTTAATGCTAGATGGGATGTAAGGTCACAGGCTCGGTATATAGACCCCCAGCCAAACATAATTTTCTCAAGTTCTGTCCATTTCAAGTTATAATCCAAGACCTTAAAATATCAACTCTAAATGTTAAATGCTTAAATTAGTGTGTTGTATACATTAGATGAGTTGTAAATCATAATGGTTTGTAAGGTTTACTCAGTCAAAAATGGCTTTTTAAGTCTGTGCATCAATTCTGTTCACACATCAGGATAGAAGCAAAAATGTGTTCTCTATTTCTGGCCGAGAAGTCTTAGACCATCTGGGCATTTGAACCAGTAAATGTTTGTATTTTTCCACTCTCAAATGTGCATCTCAAAAGAGTGGGGTACTTCAGCAAACACTTAAGCCTCAGCCAATAAGCAGTGCCGTCAGACCAAGGCTTGGTATGATGCCGTTTAGAATGCAGGGGACAGAATGCCCCCCGGAAACTTCCATTTGCCAGTGGGCATCTGATTAATCACGATTATCATACCATTATCATACAATCACACACTAATCGTACATGGAGGGTCCCATCTGTGGCATGTGTGTGTGTGTGTGCAGTATTTTTTATGAAGAAAGGTATTTAAATATTAATCCTGTCTATCATTTTAAACTTCATTTTACAACTGCATGGAGTATTCCATTGTATTGAAATGGATGAATTGCCTCCAGTGAAAGATCTCATTAATTCCATTAATTGCAGCAGAGAATGGGCTGGCTTCTGTTTGTTTGCGCTGGCTGAATGACAGCTCTGATAGTGAGTGAGGCAGATAAAGCCTCTTTGCTATGGATCAGTGAATTGCCCGCAAGTTTTTAATTCGGTGTTGTCACAAATCGCTCCGATGGGTGTTCGTGAAAAGAAAAAATCAGGCTGTTTTCTTATATAGAATGCATCACGGATATTTTAGGTTGATTTTAAAAATGGCACACTTTCTATTTAAGATTTTTTATTACTAGTAAAAGTATGCTTTGGAAAACTTAATTTTGGAAAATAATTTTGCCCTTATTTGCCCTTTTCAGCAGTAGCCTTGCATTAACCTCTCATGGTTCTCTGATTCCACAACAGCATCTCTCCTTCAGGATAAAGGCCCAATGGCGTGACCATCTTCCCCTCTATCAGTGCCGTTTCAATGGCGGTTCTAATACAGAGAGTGAAAGACAACAGGCCGAGCATGATTCTAATGAAACACCCTCCCATTGTCCTCCAAATCATCTCAGTTATTGAATGAGGTGCAATCCACACCTGGCTCCAGCCCTGGAGAGCTTCGGCAGCCCTCTATCTCTCTCGCTCTCCCTCTCTCCCCGTCTCGCTCACCCTCTGTAAATGCGGGATTAGCCATTGAAGGAGCGTGCTTGGTTATCAAATTCATACAAGCGGCTTTTGCTTTTGTGTAGTGCTTTTAATTAAATCCTACTGGGGGGCTGGAAGTGACCTTTTGAGTGGAGAACTGATTAAGTGCACAATGGCCAGTTATTTCTGAACCACAGGCTGTTGCATAGAGCCGCTGATTAACTTTCTGTTTAGGATGACTTGGCTTGAATCTCATTCACACACAGGCCAAGAAGAGGGGAAAAAAGAGGAGCGATCAATTCGGGTTTCGAATGTAGATTAGGAGCGATAGCATCGAGTAATTAACAGAGGTAAGGGTGGCGTTTTAAGTCAAGTACAGTGAAAGGGTGTTTTTTGGAGACAACTGAAATGGATATTTAAGGGGATAAAGGTGAAATCGGGATAGTTTGGATTTCTTTGGAAGGATTAGTGGATTGTAATCGTGCTTTCTGTGAAAAGTCGAGTGCAATTACGTCTGATGGGTGGGATGATAATGGGCAGAGCATCAGCAAAGTTTCCGCTAGCATTTATAATCTCTCCTAATGTGTGATTATCTGATCTTATTTTGCTGTACATTTTTGTATGGAATTAATGGATCTAAAGCTGCAATTTGTATTTTTTTTTAAATCTCTGTTTCACAAGCACTGTTTAAAACAATATTGCAGGTTACTCTACATACGTATCTTTACATGAGTTGAAATGAAATGTGCTTAAAATAGGGTTAGGTATGGTTTGAATTTTATCGATTCCCAGTTTCGATTCCACAGTTTAAGTAAAACATTTACATAGTAACCTGTATGGTCATTTAGCCTGCTTATTGACTGGTTTGAAAAAAATATTTATTGATGAGCACCGTTTTGTGTATATATACACATAGCAACCATTTTCTGTCTGATTTATTACAATTTGTATTACCATAGTTTAATTATGGTTAAACTGTAGTAATATAATGAAACTATGGTCAATGTGTGTGGTTCCTGTGCTTTATCACAAAGTTAACACATACACATTTCTGAAAATATGCACACAGGAATTGATAAGAGGAATTGAAATTTGAATTTCAAGTATCCGATTCCTATTCCCAATTGATTCTGATTTTCGATTCCCAACCTTATTCAACAATCATTATTATATTAGCTTACAGTTGTGAATTTATTAATCCTAAAGACAACTGGGTATTGTGTATTTTTAGATTGTGGCTCTTATTTATAATTTATTTTTATACTGTTATAGTTATAAGCACTAGCACTAGCAGGTTTTGCATAAATTGTAATAGTTATTTAATGGGAATATCAAACACTGATGTATTGCTATTCATGTATTTTAGGTAGATGTATGAATGTGATCCTTTTATGTGATGCTTATTTGTCTGTTTGTTTTGTTTAGAATGGAGCAGAGTTACGAGGAGGTCTCTGTCCTCATCGCATGCACTCCTCCTGCAGGGGACAGCCTGTCCTAGAGAAGAGCCTCACTGGACCCTGCTGCAGTCCTGGTGAGACCACATATCCCAGTGGCATACAGTGTTCTCCAGACGGTTGAGCAAATCAGGTTGCATACACATCCGGTCTCAGAAGGTGGATGTTTAGATCCACATGCTCTTGCTTTTTTTCCCCCCTATATCTGAGCCATCTGTTACAGTCATACTCTATAGTTAGGACACTGTGCTCTGTATATTTACACACACACACACACACACACACACACACACACACACACACACACACACTCAGTTTAGGGTCACTCTGCTGAAAAATGTTTTGTTTTTGTAGGCTCTATATATAAATGCATTAAAATGATGAAGTCTAAATTCTAGACCAAAAATAGCTAAAAATGTATATACATTTGATTTATTTAAAAAATTTTTGTTACAACATAATATCCAGTAGCTACATTTATGTTATTCTATATTATTTATGTGCTTACATTTTTTTAACATTTACAAATAGTATACAGCTGTGGGAAGAAAATAAGATACCACTTTAGTTTTGCCTTTAATCAGCATTTCTGCATGTATTGTAGCATGCATTCGAGTCCAGTGTCTGTTGAATTTTAACAGAAACCAAATTTCAGGAATGACATAGTCACCAAACAGCAATGTAAAAGACTTTAAAGATGCATGAAAATTGTGGGGGAAAAAATAAGCTTATTCCATTATATGTTCATTTTTTAACAGATTTTAAAATGCATATAAAACATTAGTATTGTGTTGTTTAAACATGAATATGAAATTGGTTTCTTTGTCGTATTCAAGATCTGCAAAAATTCCATCTTTTCACCAGTTTGTCCTGTTTCAATTTGGGAGAAATATTGTCACTAGTTCACAGAATAAAACAAAAATGATCGTTTTACTTGCATATAAATAGTAAGATTAGAAAACCTGAAAATCATTTTGGAGTCGTCTCTTATTTTTTGGAGTTGTTTAACATATATTGGACAAACAATGAGCTGCGAGTTAACATAATGAATTTACAATGTTCGAATTAAAGGGAAATGCCCATTTGCCTGTTTGACCTTTCCTCAGCACCTGCTGTATGCAGTCAGACGCACAAGATGCAAACAGAAGTAGAGATGTCACATTAGATCTGCGGAAATGCAACAATATGGCAGCCGCATGTTCACTTCCCCTCTTCTTTTGTCTTTGTTTCACCCCTCCTTCAAAGAGCCAAGGTTCCCAGGACAGCATATGTTAGATCAACAACACCCTGCTTCAGTTCTGGACACTAATCCGCTCCTCGCTGGACAGACTCCCACGGGCTTTCTTCAGCCTTCAGGATATGAGAGTGACCCCTGGAGGCACAGTCCAGCTCTGCAGGGACCTGTGAGTCCATCAAAGTCTGCAAGACCCCAACCCGCACAGGACCCACTCCAGAACTATCCATCACCTCGGACTGTCCCCCACTTTACTGATCCCTCTGGACCCCGGTCACAGGTAATGTTAATTTAGGCACTTGAGATTAATACATTCATGTGTGTGCTGTAACCGTGCTCAATGTGTTTAGCCCCATATAGTGTCATTTAGATATCTTACCTATCTCTTGTTGTTATGTAATTCCTAGAATTACATACCAAGTGTTTAACAGGTTTTTTTGTCAGATGGAGCTCATTTGATGCTTTTTATTTTCACCTCATAATTTTCATTTCTGTTTCTACTTTCCTTAAAATGTGTTTTGGTATTATTAAAATCATTTATTAAAAAATGCATGACTGTATTTTAATGTATTCCAAGAAGTATTCTAATTGGATGAGAATAGACCTGTTTTCAAGGACAGATAGACATATAGGCTACGCTGCCCTCTAGTGTTTAAAGTAGTTTTGGGCAATAATGCTGCTTTCCGGTTGGCTTTATTAAGCAGAGGCTGAACTGTAGCAGGTTCGTGTTTATTTACATCAATATTATAAAATTGTTATTGTATTCTCATTGCATTTTCTTTCATTGCATTAATTTTTCTTTTCAATATAAGTGTCATGTTTTATTGTATATTTGACAGATTTACAAACAACTGAGTCTGGGAGCTGAAAATGTTTAAATGTTTTTGTCCCATTATACCTTCCCATGTGACTTATTTTAAAGATTTAATTTCAGTATCTTCAACGTTTATTTAGTATTTAGGGACCACACTCGATACTTAATTATGATGGCTGATTTGTGCAAGTGTATTGAGTTTTAACCCCCCCCAAAAAAAACATGGCAGTTCTTTACAGTCCCCCTCCTGTTCGCCCACATCCCCAGTTTGGCCAATCACAGAGCAAACCACATTGTCAATCTGCCCTCATCAGGAGGGATGCTGAATTTAATTGGTTAAGGTAAAACCTGTTTAGTTTGAATTTTAGTTAGATATATAAAGCATTACAATTCTTTATACACATTTAATGTAACACTTAACCTTACTGTCAGACAGATACCTACATACTTTGTTAATTTAAAAATAGAAGTTATGGAAGTTACATGACTTGAAATTTAAGTGTATTTACTTAATCTACTGTAAATTCAATTGCCACTGTTTTCCCAAAATGTATTAGTTGAGCAGTCAAGCTCCTCTTCCCATTTCCTTACTCTGTGTTATCTATATTTGCATTTTTAGATAAGTCTGTTTTATAATATGTACTCAAATCCAATGGTCTTTTAGTGTAGTCTAAAGCTTGTATACACCAACTGCAGCACGTAACCATCACTAAAAACAACCTCCATCCCAAACAGAAACCCGCTGTGCTGGTAAGAGCCGTTGCCAGGTTGGGATCGAGTGCCAAGCCGATAGCTGTTGCCAGGGGGATGCCCATTGCTGCAAAGCAGCCAACTAGTGCCAAGTCTACCATCTCTGCCAAAACTCCACCAGCGCAGGGGACGGTGGGAAGGAATGCAGGTCAGAAGGTCAAGGAGGAGCCTCAAACTCCTCCAGCTCTTCAAAAACTCCCTGTGAAGCCGCTAAACATCAAAAACAATGAAGAGGTCAGTATGATGCCTGTGGCAATCACAACTTTATTAAAGTAAAGCTTTGTTAATAAAGACGTCACATAAATAGAAGAGGGTTTAGTAATTACACATTAACAGTCTTTTAAAGAAATATAGCTTTCATTTAGTCTTTATTTGGAGTTTCTGTCTTTTTCAATCTCCTCTTTCGCTCTTTTTGGGCGTTGATATTAAAGTGTTTGGTAATAGAGCCTTTCACCTCATGCTCAATGAGCTCAAGGTCAAGCAGACTGAGTGAAAGCTGTTCATTAGACCCAATTATTACCTCTAACAATGCAGTCAGGAGGAAATCAATAGGCACTGTCAAGGCCTTTTCAAAGGCTTGCTCTGAAAATCAATCCATCCATCCAGCTTCTCTCTGCATTCTTCTCCTGCAGTCATGTTTGAGTATAGATCATCACATATTTGCCAATATCATCAAGGATTAAAAACACACCATGGATGTTTGTGCCTAAAGCAACAAAATGGGAGATGCACCTTGTAATGATGTATTTGTAATAAAATGCTAAATAAAATACATGTTTGTGTACTAATACATTCAATTCAGTGTGGACTAACATTAGTGTAAATATGTCTGTTTTGTTATTCTCAGAGTGGTGATGATGGTGAGTTGTATAAACAAAGACTGATGGAGCAGATACAACTGAGGAAGGAGATCTTAAGACAGAAGGAACTAAGGAGGCGTATGCAGGCCCTAAACAAACAGCAACGGCTACCGAAAAGCCTTCAGAAAGGTTCCCAAAAAAGCTGGAAAAACAACCAACATCAACAAAAAACTACTCCACATGTCCGGCAGACAAACCCGAGATCTTGGATGCAGAAGGTTACTCGACTGCCATCATCTCATAATCAAACTCGCTGTTCTGTCTTGAATTGCCATTCAGAATGCCAGCCTGTACCTCAGCAGCATCAGTACCATGTTTTAGGTGCCACACCTCAAGCTCCAGCAGGCCGGGCGGAAGAGCTGCAGGATAATCGGCCTCATCAGATGTGCACAGATAGGGTGGTTTTCCCAGATTACAGGAACCTACACTGCAGCACTGCATGGGCATCACAAGCGCAGGAAGCTGGGAAGAGGTTGCTAGAGATGGGAGATTGTGATACGCCGGTTCCTACCAAAATTAAAGTGGTCAAACACTTCAACACAAGTGTGAGTACTGTTCTTTTACAAAAATATGACATTTAACTTTTAAACCTTTTTCACACAACATCTAGAAGTTTTCTGTAATTTCACCTTTCCAAACTTACCCGTTTTTCACCCTCAGCCTTTTTAATGCAACATGACACAACGTCCTCCTTTCACTTCTGCCTTTACGCTCCTCTCCATATCCTGTCCTGAGACAGGAGGCACGCGGCCTTTGCCGGGCGATGAAGATAACAGGGTGTCAGTCTTAATAGAGGTTGTGGTGGTGGGTGGTGCGTCTTTGCGGAGAAACGTCTGCAGTCTGCTGAATCGATGAGGTTGCGTTTGAGCCCTGTTGAAAGACAGATCAGCAGGATGCTACCCAGGGACTTTGTTCTGCTGTCAGTCTCATCCGTGCTGACAATGTTATCTCGTCGCCTCTCTCCAGTATCAAGTATCTTTCAGGTGTTCAGAATTGGATGTCACCCCCTGAAGACGTGCAATTAATCTTTGAGCGAATGTGTGGGCACGTTCTTCTTAATACTTGTGAATAAAGAGTTGCTAGTGTGGTGGATTTGGATTGAGGAGCTTAGCCATAGATAAGGGAAATTAATTTTTCATCAGGAATAATAGCAGGCACGCCGACAGGGAACACAAAGCGGTATTGAGGGCGAATTTGTCAAGTGTTGTCACGCCGGGATAATACAGCTTAGAGTGTGATTGGTGTAATGGAGGGGGGGGCTTTGGGGGGGGTTTGGGTATATTCACTTTACACTATGTTGAGAGCAGTGCAAGTCAGAATTGTGGTTAAATGCTACGGCATATTTGTAAATGTATCTTTTGAATAGAGAATATATCAATATATACTTTCAAAAGCTCCATAGACCATGTTGGAAAAAATCTATTATGTCCAAGTCTGTTCTCTCGCTGGGAATGTTGTGATGCTGTCTGACATCATAACATAGTCTGTGGGAGTGACATTGTTGTACAACACTGTTGGCCAGTTGTTTTGACTGCAGGCCTGGGGGTGCCCACTGCTTTCACAGCGGTGTAGTGGTCAGGTGTGACATATTGAGCCCCGGCCAGCAGAGAGAAGTGCTGGTAGTGTAGCAGAGACAGTCATGGGGACTCCTGATTTGTTTGTGCTCATTAAGGTGTGAGGTGGGACACTCTCTGCAGGAGGACAGGAAGGTGGATGCAGCATGGGAAGGTCAGGAGGACACATGGAGGTGGACTAAAAATATACGGTGGACTAAAAACATCCTTTAGAGATGAATACGGATCAATGTGCATATATGTACTGTATGGTATTAAGTAACTGAAATTAAGCCATGAAGAGCCTTGTGCTAAGGAGCTGTCAGATGATTGAGGATAGAGATGCACTGATATGTACAATTTGGCCGATAACGATAACTGATAATTCATCACCAAAGGAAGCCATTAACCAAAATATACAGTATCTAAATATTAAAATTAATTTTTCTGAGCCTGAAATAAAAGCCAAAAAGTGGACAACTGCAAATTTTTTACAACATTGACCTACAGTAAATAAGGTAACATGTAACTCTGTTTTCTGAAAATCATGTACCAAGCCTACTTTATACAAAAAAACTTTACATTAGTTTCTTTACCTTATAATGTTCATTAAATAAACAAATTATAGATGTTCTTCCAGTGCAACCCAGAAAAGTGTTCTCATTAGCCACCACAAGTCTAACATTCAAGACAGAAATCATTCAACCAGAGGAAATGATTTATAATTTTTATCGGCTTTAATATATCAGTCTGATTTTATTATTGGGCCGATATGATAATTAGTTATATTGTGCATCCGTAATTGAGGATGTTGTATATGCAGACATATTGATGGTATATTTGCATATCTGTAACAATGTATGAGAAGTAAGCACACTTATGAATTCAATACAGTACATGTGGCAGTCGTTCATGGCTGCAACAAAACTAAAACCTATGGCTACTTATAAAACATAGCTGAACCTTTTGATGTGTCCTGCCCCAAACCTATGGAAACGTTTTTCTCCTTTTTTACAGGATATAAGCTCTAATCTTACACCTCAGAAATGTGAAGAGTTTAGAACGGTGATTGAAACTGAACCCAGAGTTGTCACCTTCACAACACCTGATTCATTTTTACAACACGGACCAAGACAACTCTGCCCCAGTTACAGAAGAGTATCAATCCCAAACCAGTCCCAGCACAAGGTAAATGTGTCTCTGTGTGTCCCTCTATAGTGTGAACGTAAAGCGAGTGCTTGAATACTTATGTAAATCAAATATGGCAACTGTATGATGTTTGATGACAAGTTTGATGTCATGAGCCATGTAAGAACAAATTTAATTTGGCTGACAGTAACAGCTTAAATTTTGTATGCTCTTAATACTGTTATCATATGGCTTCAGAATTCTCGTAATGTAGCTGATAGATTATACAGACTGCTTTGCAGAGTGCACAAATTTGGAAGGGATAGTAAATGACTATCTGTGATAATTGTGTCAGTAGAGTTAAAAAAAAACCATTGCGGCATCCTGTCAGTATTGAAACATCAGCAGACGCCAGAAGGGCAAACTAAATCGGTCATCTCGGTGTGCGCCTGCTGCTCTCTGCAGGTTGTTGTTCAGGGCGGCAATAGAGTTGAAAAGGGCCAGATGGGCAGTGCCCACTTGGTGCCAGGCAAACAGACGAGCAGGAGGGGAGGGGGGAGGATGGGCAGGGCTGCATACTTGGTGTCAATTGAAGGGCTTTCTTCATCAACCGCTGGGGTCCATCTGAAAAACCTGCTGATGTCAGTAAGACTCGTTCAGGTAGGTCAAATCCTCACTCCCCTCCCAACTCCACCACTCACTGTTAGCCTCGTCTTCTCACCCTGGAAAGCTGATACGATCAGTGCAATTTACTGTGAAACAGCTTAACCCTTTCGTGGAAGTTATGCCCAGTTGTGCGGTTAATGACATTTGTCCTGTTACAGAAGATATTGCATCACCATTTTTTTCTTTTTTTTTATTGGTTTTGATAATTTTGCAATTTTAGAACAAAATGTATAAAGGAGTTAGAATAATATAATTAAGAAAGATGTAATACAGTTGTAAATAAATAATTTAGAAAGGTGAAAGAAATTATCCAGTTCACCTGTAGTCAAAAACATGGTCATATATGTACTGCAATGTTTATGTTGACAAAGCATGTAAAATAATGTGTTCTTTTCGCAGACACGTATCTATTTGTTATGTAAGGGATATTGTACAGACAGCCAGTTGTTATCGCAAAGCGGAGGGTCTTGTTTAACACTGAAGGGTTTTTAATCTGTTAACAGCCATCTGTCTGTACATTATCCTGCTTATTACACAACTACTTCCCTCATAAGTAAGTTATTGAACATGAAATATTGGTATAAAACATTTTATTAGCTAATTTTAACGAATTCAGACCTTCTGCAATGAAAAAACGGTTTACTTTTGGTTTTAAGGTCACCTTTTATGTTTGTCTCTGGGTTTTCCAAATATTTAGCCAAAAAGTACTAAAAGTGCCTGTCAACTTTAATAATCATTTAAAAAGTTCAGTGTTTTGTCCTTTTCCTGAAAAACTGTACATTTTAGCATCCAAAGGACAGCAACGATATGATAGCTGTAGTCCCTCCTTACACTAACATTAAGTGCACATTGCAACTCATGGTGGTGATAAGAATCAAAGTCCCGCCTCATAGTTAAATAAAGCATGAATAATTAATATATTAAAATAATTAAAATAAATAATTGCAAATTTGGCCACAGAGCCATAAAGAGCTTTTGTTGCTGTTTATTTACTGTTGATCTTGTGATTCAAAAATACTAATATCTCTTCTTTGAAGTTACCACTTTAGTTTCTCAATCTAGAATCATAATTTCACCTGTTTTTTTACCTCTATTACTGACAGCTATCTTACCTGTTTTGAGCGCTTGTCACAGAATGCGTTGTTAGGCTTTGATATGTAATTACTTGTTATACACATGCCTCTCAGATGACTGAGCAGGAAGTAGGAAGCTTTGAGTATGGAGTATTTCCCTATAGTTCCTCATCCTGACTGCAGCCAATCACCTGCTGTTGCCTAGTCTGTTGATGTGCCTGTCTGCACAGTACGACTCTATCCCTGGTGTGCGCAGATCTAAAGGCTTGACGGGGTTGAGATGCGTTCGGCTGTCATGTCGCGCATTACTGCACAGAGAGCGAGAGGTGAGCGTTCACTCACTGACTCGGAGGCATCATAGCACTGCCTTGAGCAATGTTTGCACACCACTCACCTGAATCACAGCTGTGTGTGTGTGTGTGTGTGTGCGTGCGTGCGTGCGTGCGTGCGTGTCTGTGTGTGCGTGTCTGTGTGTGCGTGTCTGTGTGTGCGTGTCTGTGTGTGCGTGTCTGTGTGTGTGTGTGTGTCTGTGTGTGTGTGTGTGTGTGTGTGTGTGTGTGTGTGTGTGTGTGTTTCTCACTGTTTTACAAAATTTACCAATATAGATATATATCCTGTGGCTGTCACAGTTTATATGGAATGAACTTATTTGGTTAGTTAAATAAAAAATAAAAAAATGTCATTGTGTAAGTCATTATGCATGTAAGAAGTAATTACATTGTGGTGGTGATGATATTTAATAGGATTATCACAATCCTATTATCACAAGGATGTTTGTTCATTTATTGGTTTCATTCATCTTATTTTGTGAGAATCATAAATCTGACTGTGTTCTCTGAGGCTTCTGCATTGTTATATTAAGCAAATAATCTTAAAGGACCACTAGAGGGCGGTCTTGGTTGACTTGTTGAGCTATGGGTAATGAAGGCAATTACATTTTGTGTATGGCATTCTACATTTACTGTGTCTTGTAAGGCATTAGCTCCTGTTCAGTTTACAGGCTTTTTACATGGTGTTCAGTGCTCCCCACACACTAATCAGAAAAGACATTTTTGTAGTTCCCTTTGTTTGACCCGCTTCATTCATTTAAATTCAAGGACAAAAACAATACACATCCTATTTAAACAATATATTCATCCACCTGTGTTTATATCAAAATATGACTTTAAACAAAATGTAACTTACTTAAAAACTTCAAAATATTGAGTGTTAAATTAATGTTGCAATGTTTAGGATTAAAATAATTAATTAATTAGATTAGATTTTTTTTTATATGCATAATTCCAGCGTTATCAGTATGACATAAATGCTCAGAGAATGTATTTGTTACAGAAACAGAACCATCTGTTTATATTTTACTAAACCCTTGTTGAGTCTTAACATCGGAAAAATATCAGTCTACACAAGGGAACATAAATGTGTGATATGGATGTGACAAAAAAGGACATCGTTTTTGAGAGTTTCAAAACATACTTTGTACAGTAAGATTTCTGTGAACTAAAATGCTCAAACAAATAAAGAAGGGATGACTCTTCACAGAACATAAAATATTTTATTTTTATGTGTCCATTCATGTGGAACGTTATGAATGTGACGATCCTGAAATGGCACATGAAAAATCATGTGGTAAAAAAAATGCTTTAAAAACTTTGAAACCTCACATGGGTGTTTGAACCACCAAATGTTGACATCTCTGCAATCACAATAGTAAAAACATTTGGCTATTTTTTCATGTTAATGTTGACATTTGCATAGATTTGACCATATACATTTGTTTAGACCACTTAGCCATTGCTTAAAAAGAGACAACCAAAATGTTTCTTGAAAGAATTCATCTTGAAAGAAGTGTATTTATGTTCACTTGTTTATGTTATGTTATTTGCAGTGCCCTCCAAAAAGTGTGGAACATACACATTATCTTATTTCAGTGGTGGCAATGTGCATTAATTCGCTGTCAATGAAACAGCACATGATTGTGAACGAACAGCTTCGGGGTGACAGGATGGGATCTATGCTGTAGATGTATTAGGATCTGTACCACCCACAGCGTCCTGCAATGACCAAACCAGCTACCTGGAATGTTAAAGCATTGGCCATTACATGCAACATTGCTTCTCAGTGGCCTATAATGAGCTGGCAGTTTTATGATGTCACCAGCATTACAAAAACACCGCTGACCCTTATAGGCACCAGGCCCACTGTCACCCTATAAAAACAGACAGAGTACACATACAGGAACGTGATAATGGTCGCCAGCTCACCATCATTACTTTTTTATGAGTGTCCCTCTCAGGTCATACCTTTGATCTGACCTTTATAACCTTCTTTTGACACAGGTGTCAGTCGGGGGAAACGAATGCTGCGCTTTCATGTAAGTAGACTTCACTTCAGAACCATCATTTCTCAGCATGCCCCCGTTTCATTCATATTTGTTTATGTGGTATGGTGGACCATATACCACGTCACTTAGTCAACTGCTCTTTTTTCTCTTTTCTGTTCCGGCTATTATAGACCCCTCAGTTCCGGCCTGAGAACAGAGTCTGTTGCTGCTCAAAGTGATGTCAACTTTATAGTAAGACTTAATCACTGAGCCTATCGGAGCTCAAATTCAAGTTCTGTTTGACAACATGCAGAAGAATATAAGTAATGTTCTCCTTGTTTTGGCAACACTTTTGTTACAGATGAAGTTTAATTCGCATTTGGTCTTGAAAGTGCCTTTTCCCCCATTGTTAAAAAAACTTTTACATTTTGCTCCTTGGTTTCATTAAATACATACACTGCTTGCATGGTACTTGCACCTGTACATCTCTTTAATCTGGAAACCCATACATTGTGCAATGTTGAGACGAATCAATGGCATTGACATATTTTAACATTCGTCACTGCAAGTTATTATAAGTAAAGACAACTCAGACTAGCATTTTAGTCTGGGATTAGTCTTAAACCTTGTCTATGAAACCGGGCCATTATATTTGTATTCATGTTGCATAGTTTTAATTGGAACAAAAACTGTGAGGCTTAATATAATATATTAAGAAAATATAGCACACAACACATGTGCAATCTGAGTCAAGGTCCAGGACAATGGCTACAAAAGATTACATTTATGCATTTGGCAGATGCTTTTATCCAAAGCGACTTACATTGCATTATACTTTACATTTGTTTCGGAGTATGTGTAATCCCTGGGATCGAACCCATGACCTTGGCGTTGCTAGCGCCATGCTCTAACCACTGAGCTACAGGAAAGTTGTACTATATACTATATTACTCTATACACTACCGACCAAATGTTTTTGAACACTTATTTAGTTATTCATATTTTTCCACAATTTAGAATAATACTAAACTCATCAAAATTATGAAATATAACAAAGAGAAGTAAATTGCAACTATATTGGAATTATGTTGCAACTAAAAAAATAAAAGCCTATTTTTGCACCTTTAGTGTAGTTACATTTTGCCTAGAATTTGCCTAGAACTTCTTGAGGTCTCACCCTGAGATGCTTTTTAAACAATATATTAAAGCATCTATTCTGAGCTCTTATTGGCTGTTCTTTCTTCATTATTAAGTCAAAGTCATCCATTTCAAAAACATTTGTTATTAAATTAAATGTTAGTTTTGTAACAAAAAACATTTATGTTTGCAAAATTATGTTTTTGTCTAAGAAACCAATATTATACATTTAAGCATACACCTTCAGATCAAATGTTTTTTATGGTATATCGAGAAACATTTGACTGAAGGGTTCAAAAACTTGTGATCGGTAGTGTAATAGGATCAACAAATCATTATTAATTCCTCCAACATCATTACACAGGCCATATATTGAATATGAGCACTCATTTACAGTATAAAGCTAGAATTTCATTTATATCTGTGCAACACCACCTAGTGGCCAATTGGCCACTTACTCTTTCAATTAATCATTGTCTTGTTTTGCAGTATATTTCCCACATTTTATTTTGAGGTGCTTTTTAGATTAGAATAACGTAAAGTATTTAATAACTACTTTAATAATTGCACACAGCATAAAGCTCATTACATATGAAACGCTCAACATACAGTATATAAAAATGTCAATTTCATAAAGATCATTTATGTTGTGATTATGGATGGAAAAAGTTACATTTTTTTTGTCTAATCATATTTATTTGGATCATTTTGCAGGCTTTGACAGATTTAAACTCAGTAAGTTGCTATGTGGACTGTTTTCAAATGCTGTCAGCATTGTTGATTTACCTCCCTAAGAAAAACCTGCCATCTTGATTCACACAGACCACTGAAAGAGTATGTGGTTCACTGCTCCTTAGATGTAACAAGACCACCTCATCTATTGTGCTCCATTCTTTCGCTCGCAACAGACGTTTCATTCTAAAATATTTTCCAAGACTCCGACGTCTTGTGTTTGGGAATGTCAACATTTGCAGAGAGTGGCCCTTCTCTAATCCGGCAGACTGTGGAATAGAGAGAGGATTAGGGGCTAGTTTGTTTTCCTGGTCTTTTGGAATGTTCCTTTAGCAGCGCTTTTGTACCTGGGCCAGGCCCAAGGTCATCCTTCTGTCTCCACGCAGCTCCTTTTGTGTCTTCCAGCAAGTCTCAACCACACAGAGTCAACACGGCTCCCTCCTCAAAAGCAGAATGTGAGTGGAATTTCAATCCCTGTCGCAACACTCGCTAAATGTTACTTAGTTTTCTCATTAAGCAATTTGAGCGCCCCTCCTCCCCCCGACTGATGTTGTGTTTGACTTAAATGCTGAGAGGAAAAAAGATCAGCATTCCAGTGTATCTCCCGGCCTGTCTGCATCATTCATCAGAGGTTTTGTGGCTGGTGTCTGATTGAAGTCTGATGGATTAACTGACTCAGGTGGGCAGTGTTATTAGTCACTGCTTCAACTTGTGCCACAGTTTAGCTCCATTGCTTTCAATTATTTCAGATCTTTATGTGAATAGGCTTCTATTTAAGCTTATGTATGATGAATGGGTTGAGCGTTGAATCATTTTCATGACTTTAGATAACTTTCCTTGACCTTTACTAAAGCTTATTTTGAGTTTCAAAGTGTTTTAATTTTGATTAAAGTAAAACTTAACTCTATAGGTGGTATATTTATTTATCCCCTAACATCTGTTAGTCAAATGTTACCAAAAGTTATTATTTTTCCATTAATTCCTGATGCTTTATTAAATAAATGTTACATGAATTGTTTTTAAACAGTAATATAGTCATGTAAATATTTAATTTAGCTGATATTAAGCAGTTTGGATTTAAAAAATATCTTCTAATAAATTAAACTGAGATAAAATGGGGTGATTAAATAAGGATAAATAGTAATTCACGTTTTATTTGGGACAGACAGATGGGTGATGGGTTAGCCTACTAAAACCTGTTTAACATCACTGTTCTGTCAGTGGAACACTTAAATTCTAATCTAATCCTGACAAACATCACTATAAAGTTCCTCTAAAATACACACCTGTCCAGTTTATTACAAGATCCATTATGTAGAAACAGTAATTGATCTAAAATAATGTCTAAAATAATTATTTTTTGGTAATTTATTTTGGTCAGCAATAATTTGCCAAGTGTCACTTTTTTTAAAGGCAACTTGAGGACTGCATTCCAAATGATGAATTTATAAAAAACATTAAAGCTTGGAATGTGAATATTTTATGTATATTCTCCAAACATTTTGTGACCGTTAACGGATTAAACTGTCAATCAAGTTAAATATTGGGTTACATTTTAAAGAGCCACCAGATGTCGCACTATCTGCAGTTTACACAGGATCAGCTGAGCTAGTATATTGTCATTAAAACGTAATAATGTGTAACATGCATAGTTTCCTCTCCTCAAATCTCTGTTATAGTATAAACAGTGCAAATATAACACCTGTCCATATGCGTTTGAATTAGACACTAATGTTAAAAAGGGTTATTTGTTCAATTGGATTTTGCAGTACAATAATGAGTTTAGGCCTTTGCACTGTTCTATTTTAGATAAAACTTTACAAAATACCATTACGTGTAGTATATAGTATTACAAATATAAACACGGGATTATTGCATCCGATTTGATGCTTGAAATTTTTATTCGTGAAAAAAATAAGTCTGGGATTGCAGTGGTTGTTGGGAAAAATACTGTGTGCTCCACAAACGTTTGGGCACTTTTGCTTTACCATGAATTTATTTTGAGTACTTTTGTCGAGAAAGGTACACTTGAACAAAACCTGTTACTGTAGCAAACACACAAACGTTGAAACAATGACACTTGACATACTCGACACAATGACATACGTGAACAGTTCATCGATACATCGCGACTGTTTAAATAAACATAACACGCTTCCGTACTTTTTACTATTTCAAATAACGAAATACGCTTCTGGAAATACTTTAGATCCGTCAAAAATCTAATATACAAATCTGTGTATAAAAATATAATTTTTGAGCGCCATCCTATGCTTATCCATTAAAATAGACCAGTCTGCAGTTGCACAACGCACAGCACTGTAAACTCAGTGCTTTCTCTACAAATAAACCTACATTTATCTCTTTATATAATCTCTCGTAGGGTTACCCAATTGCGCAAAAACGGTCACATCATGCTTGAATAAGTGTAACATTTCCACAGACAGATGATCCAATACAATAAATTATTCAATGAACACTTTAAGGCTTCTCCTACAGAAAATAAAGATACATTAGAGTCTGTTTATTTGATGTGATACTGTAGTACTGCAGTCTCAGCTGAAGTGTGAAATCCCGAGGGGATGGAAAGAGTCTCTGTCCAGCAGCCAAGAGCTGATGTGAACGAGCACGTTTGAGTACCAGTGGACGCCGTCCTCCTGCAAGGTGACGTGTGAAGCACGAGCCGGAAAAAGCCACGTCATCAACCTGTGACTTAATCGAACCGGTGCAAAAGCCCAATGCGCCCATCTGTGATTTTCAATGACAGCGTAGCAAGACACCAGCACCTGATCCACTATAATGGTTCCGTGCGCGGTGACGGGCGCGTAAGAGCCCTGGTACACTTCAGTGTAAATCCTCTTCACTGTGACGCTCTTGACAGTCTCGCGTGTGCCTTCAGAAACTAGAACGTTATCTCCAGGCTTCACGTTGCTGGCAAATGTCGCTCTCATACCCGAAACAGCCGAACCGTTCCCAATGAAGACGAGGTGCGCTGCTGTGAGGGTGAGCTTTACAGAGGGGATTGACGTCTCGATGACGAGGAATTGCCTTCTGGTGGTCGGGTCGCGGTCCATGAACATTATAAAGTCGCTGAATAAGATATTTCCCGTATCGTCCGCAGCCATAACCCGATCGCCCATTTGGAGATCTTTGATATGTTTCCTCCTCCCATCTGCAAGTGTCACCGTGCCAGATCCAGGAAAGCATCCCCCTGATTTAGCAGCGACTGAATTTTCTAAAACAAAGGACAAATGTGTATTAAGGATAAAGTGAAAACACACATGGATTTGTTATTTTATAGCACTCAACAAAAAATAAAGTGTGTTGGCGAAAACTTGTGTTGAGACTGTCATGACTGCGTCTGTTGAGTCTGGCTTTTGAATTAACACAGTTATCAGGCATTGTTATTTAAATTAAGCCTAGACTTTGCCTTTCCCTGATCCCTTTACTTTTGTGTGCACAGGTGCAGAAACCCAAAGTGCCACTTCGCATACCGTATTACTCTTCACATACCATATATATATATATATATATATATATATACATATACATATAACTTGTCTTATTGAAGTCTTCTTGTAAAGATTTGTCATTTTCAATACACTCTTGTGTTTGTTTTGATTGAGACTCGACATGTTTTCAATAATTCTAATCGATTGGTTTGTTTTGTATACCTTAGAAACTCTGTAACAGTTTTTTAGATTAAGCATTTTTCTACATTCGTTTTTTTTTTTTACTTCTTTGCAACAACTTTCACTCTGATTTGGCTTTTTATTTGATGACACTTTTGGACATCCTTATCAAATTTTAAAACTGAGCCATGACTGAATTTTAACATTTGCATCCAGAACTAAATATGCAAATTTAGGGGCCATGAGAGACAGTAATAGTGATGTGATGTATTGCTCTCACCTGCTTTGACAGAGCAATGTATGTGGGCTTTAGACTCGTAATACACCCAGTCAAATCCAGCCTCCACCGCAAGCCTTGACAGCATCCCATACTTGCTCTTATCCCTGTCTGAGGTAGTTATGTCCACCGCCCGTCCCTCGTAGTGCAAAGATTCTTCGAAATGGTGACCGTCCTCATCCCAGCCCTCCGTGACGCGCAGTTTAACACCGGGCCACTGGTTCATGACGGATATTGCCAAAGAATTCAGCTTGTCCTTACAGCGCTGAATGGGTGGGAAAGACAGTCTGTCAAAAACTTCCCTTTAAGTGTCAAAAAAATGCTGAATGTAACCGTTACAAAGGCATTATACTAGTCCTAAAGCTAACGTGTTATTATTTCATAAACATGTAAGCTTATTGCGTTCACGTTCAATTCCAAAACTATATCAGTACAAGCAGGTTGTAGATTAAGCTTTAACTATAAGTGATTTCATTGGCCCAGATCACAGACTCCAGACTGACCGATCGATAGCCGAGTAAATAGAGCTGAAAATTTAAGTTCTTGCTCTCAGACTGAGCAACTGCAAAGACGTTATCTAACGACTCCTTCTGGATAGCTTTATTGAATGCCAGTATCTTATTAGGGTACTGTGTCTGCTATTATTTTTTGGAGACTTGAGTTTGTAACTGGACATTTTAGGGTCTAATTTGTCATTGGAAAGGTCTTGACAAAAATAGTTTCTTTAAAGCATTTTATTCTAAAAACAGTCAAGCAGCTGACAGAAAAACAAGAAAAACGCGCTCACATGCGGGAGCCGGTCATAACAGACGCGCAACATCAGTGTCAAAGATCATCCCTGACCCACATTTTCTATTAGTTACTGAATACAAGCATGTCATACAGAGTAGATCTGTTAAAATACAGAAACGCAGACGTAATCCTAAGGAAGAAATGTTAATTGATGGGGCAAAGCAGAGAAAAATATTGCGCAACAGTCTGAGGTCTTAATCTATACAGTATACGTGCGGAGAAGGGTTTCATGTATTTAAATATGGTATTAACTGCCAGATGTCTGTGTGTAAAAGCAGCAATAATGCTGGATCCCTTTGTTGTAAACCTCTGACACCAAATGATGCGCGAGGTGCGTAATTTGCGCAAATGATGAAAATAAAATCTTGCCCATTCCCAGTGCAACAAACTCATTTTGTTTAAATGTAACTAACATCATTCATATTTGGATATGCTGTCATGCAATAAAACACCGGTTAAAGACATCTTAAACTAAGTTCTATCGCGCGCTGTCAGCGTCTCCAAGTGCCTGCAAGATTAGGGCTGCGCGGTTACGCATGGGTCCATTACCTGTGTCATCAGTCTGTCAGCATTTGTGTTTTCCTCGTCTTTAAAGATGATGTCGGGATTATAGTTGGGAATCAATTCCTTAAATCTCTCAGAATTCCTTGTTATTTTGCCTTCGTATTTGCCGCTGGCCCCAAGGGTTTTCTCGGCAACATTGGGAATGAATTGCTTGTAAGCCAACGGGGTTAATTTCTTTGGGTGTCTTCGTTTTCCATAACCCCTACCAGGACCACAGGCTAATCCACAAGGCGTTAGGAAAAAGCAGATAAAAGACAGAAAAGCGATTTGCTTCAGATGCAGCCTTACGCCCATGACGTTAAATGATCTTTTAAAGTTGCTCACTTTTGCTTCTGACGGTCCACAGTGTCTTCTCGTGCGTAGCGGATGGATGCTACCCAACGACCACTACCCAAGCAGGTGCAATAACGACCGCTCTCGGTAGCTACTGAGTGAGCACATTGGAGTCTGGCTGTCACAGCTAAGTGGGAGACGAAAGAGCGATTTAGTTTCGACGGGAGGTAGGGTCAGACGCTTATGAGTAGAGGCAGTCTACCCATATGAATTACAGAGCAAATCTTTGGCAAGGGGGAGGGAGTCTGTTGACTCGGCGGAGTTACTATGATGCCATCCAAGAATCCATACCTCTCTGTTTGTTACAGAAATTACACAAATCCGTCGTGATGTGTAATGATAAGAATTCGAATGTGTATTGTGAAATCAGATGATAAAATATTGCATGATCATTAATTAACAATGATGAAATAATTGAGGTTTATTCATTCAAAAGCTCAGATAGCACTTTAGTGGCTGAGAGGTAAGTCCCTAAAATGCTGTCTCTTCACTGTTTTCCAATGACTATCCATGTTTAATGTTTATTAATTAGAGATCTTTCTTCAGTTCTGTTGTAGTTTCTGTACATCTAATCATTAGTTACTTATAGAACCGCAGGATCTGAAAGCTGCACTTGTTTTGACACATCTTAAGTTTTGATAAGCTCATGATGTTCCGTACAGAGTGATTTGGGGGTATTTTTGCTGAAAGTTAGGCGTGAGGCAATGCTTTTTGCAGTTGTCTTTGGTATGGCCATTATCATTCAATTCAAATTACAGTCATTACAGATCCAGTGTAATAGAGCTCACAATACAAATATAAGAGTGAAGGTAAAACAACCCACACTTCACTTAATGTATTTCTTTGTGTTAAAACGCAAAACTTCAGATCACAAAGCAGATCCTTTTAAAAACACTGAAAATCAGAGTTGGTTGCTGTTGTATGTCTCACGTCCATTTAAAAATGAGTCATATTTTATCAGATGTTTTTAGACAGGTTTCTTTTCATGGAATCGTGTAGGCAAAATGAGTGAAGTGCGCATCTCTGATTTTATAACACCTACCTGGTTTGGACTTTCACAGGCTTCTGAAAATTGGCAAGTGAGTGAGCAAAAACTCACCCTCCTGCCGCTCTGGGGTTTGACCCAAAGATGACTCACACTTGAAACCACCTTTTAACGTATCCCATTCTACATCCAGAATTAATTGGCGGGACCGTTTACACTGTTAAAAATTCAGTAGAAGTTACAGTATTACTGGTGGCAGTTTGCCAGTAACGTACTGTACATTTGAAGAGTTTGGTTCCAAAACGCTATAAATCCATTTTCAAAAATGTTCAAAAATCATGTTTTTTGATTGTGCAGTCCAATTAATATGCAGTTCGTTAGTTTTGATTTAAGCCATAATAACTAAAAAAAAAAAATACAGCTAACTAACACAATAAAAACATGATAATATAATAAAAAACATGAATTTTGAAAAAAATTTAAAAGTGGATTTATAGCATTTTGGAACCAAACTCTTCATTTATTTATCTAATTTATTGGCAACATTAAACATAAACAAATCTTTATCTTTACACAATAAAACTATAAAATAACAGCCTCTTGCAAGCATTTCTGGGAACCAAAAATCTGAAAAAAAAAAACAGAAAAAAATGTTGGTTCCCAGAATGCTTTGCATGAGGCTGTTATTTTATAGTTTTTTTTCTGTAAAGATAAAGACTTGTTAATGTTTAATGTTCATTTATCTTTGAACAAACTGTTGCCAATAAATTAGATACATATAAATCTACAGTAAGTTACAGGCAAACTGCTGCAAAACTACAGCAAAAGTTTATAATTTATAAAGCTTCCTAAATTTAAATTCTATAAAATTATGCTGCGTTGCTGAATGTGCGAAATATGAACTCACATGAAGACAAAATATTTTTACTAGATGTTTATATGAAAAATTAGGATTTCTATAAACCGTATTAAAAGTGTTCTCTGAGAATGTTGAACTGCTTGGGAGCAGTTTATAGGTGACATCCTGTATATATCTTTTAAATTCACTTCAGACAAAACAAATGACAGAGAATAGGTCAGTCTAGAAGTTTACATTAAAGTGTTTGTTACTGTAGCTTCACAGTTAAAAGCATAACACTTTAAATCCCAGGGAGTGCACATTTTTAAGGATTTTATCGCTTAAATTCAATGTCGCTTTGAAATGTTTGTTCTTAAATCTCTTCAATCAGCAAACATTCTTTTTTATTAAACTTGCATGACCTCTTCTCACAAAATTGTCTCACAATCGGTTTTAAAAGGATGAGGTGAGGTGATCTTAACTTTACAAAAGCCCAATTTGCCAGATGAAACCATTCTTGCATTTGATTTAGATGGTATGATTCAGAACAGGACGCTGGCAACAGTGAGTAAGACATGCTTTTAGTGAGTGGACTCAACGATTCCGTTCTTTTTAAGTTATGACTGAAAAGAAATGTCAGGCAGCTGAAAATTCAGTGTTTGGAATTGAATATCACAATGTGTAGAGTCATTCTTTATATGACTTTCAACTAGTTAAGTTTCTTGAACAATTAACTAAATCGGTAGTTCTCTTGTTTCAGATTTTTTGTACATTTTGAATTTGATAGGTACTCATTTAATTTCAGCAATATATTTACTATTAGCAATACAAATACTAATAATATGATTAATGATGAGTTACTAGCTGCGTTTTTATTACAGATTTGCGCTTTTTTTCTTTTGCAATATTTTTCGAAATGATTGCGTTTCAATTAACCAATGTTATGCGACAAAAAAATAATCCTCTCGCGATAATTCATTCCAAAATTCATGGTGATAGATATTGGTAGGTTAACGTTTAAGTCGTTAATTAAGTCAAAAGACCTGAATTGTAATTGTTTTTGACAAGTTTTCTCTTTTTAATTTTTTTAGTATTTTTTGTTTTAGAGTTTTCCATTTGGACCGTAGGATTTGCCACGGCTTGTCAAAGCCCTTGTCCTTCATGTCTGCTTTCAACTCTTACTAGATGATGGCATTTCTCTGTCGCTTCGAATCTAATATTCCCGTAATTTGTTTATCTTTAGTCAGTTTAACAAAGAACTCCGTCTCATCTTCGGTCCAGACATACTTTTTACATACGCCATGTGACCTGTAAATGCGGGAAACACTTTTCCATTGCAGTTTTGCCAAATATTCCTTTTTCGAATTGACTGAAAAACCACCTCATGCGAGCACAAAACGTTTTTGGGGATAAACTGGAGTTTTTGCAAAATTGTCGTGTTTCCACTGAGTGTATTTTCAATTCACTATTTGCACAATTAAAAGTGTAATGTGAATGCACCTACTGATACTGTCTGTAATGTATTCATAATGTGGTATATCAGGATTGTATTAGCCATTGGCCAGTCTGCATTCAAAATATTCACATGCAGTCATTGAAAACTCCATTGACTCCATTAACTGCATTTGAAAGTGTGCTGTCATATTATTTGTGCCTCACTTTCTCAGAAACACAGTATAGTAAGAATTAACAAAAGCACAAGAATTTCACATTGCTGTTTGCCATATTAACTGATTTGTTTTCTTATGCCTTTGTAATTATAATCCACAGCATATTTAACCCTGCTCAGAGACTGAATACAGGACATGTAAAGACAAACTGTGCATCAGTTACTTCATGGTTTATTGGAATGCTCAATGGTGACCATCCATCTGGTCAAGTCTTAAAAGGTCTACTTTAGCCACTTTCATTAGTCCTCTAAAATACCTGTGGACAGATGGGTCACTGGACCAGTTAAGCTGTTTCAGATAGGTATGGTTTATTCTAGTCTGCCACAAAGCCAAAAGACCACTTGCATCCACAGGAAATACCTGGCTTTACTAATGGGAGGCCTCCTTTTTATGTTTTGACTGACTCTTGTAAAAGTTATGACCTTCCAATATCTGGCGGTAGGACTTGTAGTGGTTGTTTTGTCATATGTATTGAACATATGTCATAAAGGTAAATGTAGCTGGCTCATGTAGATTAGGTGTTGTCAAAACTGAATTGTGAGAAGCATTTGTAATAGTCCTGGAAGCATTATTTCCAATGGGATGAAACTTTTTAAACCAATCAATAATGTTTGACATAATTGGAAACTTTTTTAGCAAAAGTGTGGTACTGAATTTATAGCTACTGCAATGAAAATGAACTCCATTATCTTTAATAATATCATTATTAATAATCAGGGAAATTCACAACTTTAAATAAACAACCGTTTCTTGTAAGGGGTTTGCATAAAACACATACAGGGAGACTTCAGATATAAAAAATGAATAAAAAAATCATCTTTAGGTAGTTTTCTCAATGAAATCAGATCATGTCTGTTTAATTAAATTATTAATTGATGTTTGGCATACCTCCACAGCACCGCAGTGACCTCAATATGACGTCATGAGCAATTTAGTTCTTTCCAATATAGTTCTTCTGTTGATTACATCACAAAGAGTGCTGTCTGGACTATATAAGGCACATCTTTCGCTGGATTTGGTCATTTACTTTTAAAAAAAGTTAAAAAAATAAACGAGTAACACACTCAAATTTTGATTACAAAATTTGTACTCAGTTTTAAAGCGAATCCACCTTGAAGGAGATTTGTCACTTTGATCTGAGGTGTTTGTCCTGAGATTTACGTGTTTCCTATTCCCGGTGCAGAGCTCTGGGTGGGATTAGCAGTAGTTTAGTGTTTAGTGTAATATGTAGTATATAGAAATTTTACAACAGTTTACGATAGTAAATACCACAGTATTAGCATAATGCATATAAAAGTAAGTTATATCATGTTGAACCGTTGCAAATTGGAAACAAAAACACTTTACAAATTAAATGTTAACACATTTCAATAAAAAAAACATAAACATCCATTGCTAAAATAAAATGAATCATTTTATGTTGGGGTCAATAAAAAGCACTGTTAAGGTAAATAAAAATCCACACTATTCCACTTCATGAGCAGTTATTTTCAAACAGCTATAGTTATTAAATTGTTCTCTAAGAATGGCCGAATGTTTGTGAACAGGAAGCATTGAGATCGAAGTTGTGTTGGTGAATCAGCATACATACCATATCAATTCATTTATTCTCCTGGCACGCAAGCGTACTGTTCTCCTGCCAAAGCAAGTCTCACCACTAATGATCGCTCTGATGCCAATACATCTTTCTACCAGCATCACTGCCATAAAGGACAGAGATTGAAAGTGCTGCATTATCTCCTGTCATTGTCTTTCCATTTGTCTTGTTTTCTTTTTGAAAATGGCTCAATTTGCATATTTTCACGAAACACAATTTTGACAGGTTTTAAAAAAAGTTACAGTTTTTATCAGTTTGTATGTTACCTGGGAATCAGACCCATGACCTAGACTCAAAACCTTTTGAATGCTAAAAGATTTCGTAACTACCTTTTTGTAAGATCATCATTTTTATTTTCGTCTCACTTTTACTTGGAAAAAAATAACCTCCCAGACATCCCATGCCATGTCCAGTTTTAATCCCAGCCAGGTTTTTTTAAATAAAGAATACAATCAAGCACTAATAGGATTGAGGTGCTATATGAGAATTTCCTCTCCCACCCCTCAGGCCTGATGGTTCCTGGAGTTGAGGTTAGTACAGGAAAGCAGTTACTATATTCACATGTCTCAGTAATTGAGAACACTGCTTGGCAGCTCACGGTGGCCTCTTAGACAAATGTGTCCAATACTCCCTAATTATTTGGTGGGACATCGAGCAATCTATACTTGAATGAATAAAACCTCAAGAAACAGTAGGCCTCTCTAGCATGAATGCCATCAGTTTTCACTTAACAATGAACAGGAATTTGCGGTCACTCATCTTAAATAACCTTGACCACAGTGTCCTTCTCGTCCATGTGTACTTTCAGAGAATTCCTTCTTTAATATTACTACATATGAAGTGGAAAACAGGGGTGCTTACTACAATCTGGCTCGATGCTTGTGGTGAAGTTACCATCACAGAGAAGTTCTGTTGATTCCTTTACTCTTTTGGTCTGTAGTGTCTATTATTTTTGATAGTAAACACGCAGCATTTTTCTTTCAAAGAAGAGTAGACTTTCCGTTAGCTGGAATTTTTATCAATCAGTTCCTCAGGGTGTGGAGTGGATCAATGGTCTGTCGCTATGGCAACCAGAGGAAAGTGATGGGAAATTCCGCAAGGTGAGGTGAAAGATCCTGTGAGGTGGCAAAGAGAGACGAGATCGATAATGCCCAAGATGATAAATGTGAATACCCTGTCTGCCTTAACACTGCAATTGCGAAAGTTGATGGATTTATAAAGTTCTCTTATTTTAATATTTGCATTATTGCAATGTGTAGTTTGACCTTAATAATAAGGTAATATAGATTTGTGTAGTGCTTTGAACAAAAAACGTTTAGCAGTACATAAACATCGACAAGTTGCAGAATTTCACAAATGTCTAAACAGAAGATGTGTAACTGCTTTTCATACTTCAAACTTTATTTTTTACATTATTACTTTATTACATGAATGCATTTTTCATATAGCAGTATGTGTTAATGCAATGCATGACCTTAGCTACAGCAACAAATACTTTTAACTCTTGATTTCATTGTCTTTTTATATTGACGAAATGGCTTCATTAGGAACAAATGCAAAGAGATTTATGAACATCTCATTTTTCAAGAAGGTAGTTTCTTATTTTGTAACTTATTCTGAAGTAAAAGTCTTTTAGTTTGGGCAAATGAGCCCCAGATCTCCTGACCTCTCCAGATTAATATGGTATTTTCAGTCCAATTAGAGGCAACAAGGAAAGAAGATTACAACTAAAGGAGGAATGCCAGAAATTCTCCAGTGTGAGGTTAAACCAGCATGTTAAGCTGTTATGGTGTGATGCTTTTCATTCACTAGATGCTTGTTCCCAAAGATGCTGATGTTGATCTATATTATAGTCAGAGTTTGACTGAATATCACCTGTCTCATTCTATACTACAAGTTAGAGACAGAACAGGCAGAAAAATTCATTTAGGGCAATATTTATGTTGCTTATAAATCTATAGACAGATACATTGTTAAATATTTAAATATACAATACAAGGAACTGCAGTTAACATAAGAAACAGATGTCCTGACATAAATTTATTTCACGTTATAAATGTATCATTTTGCTTAGACAAAAGCAACAGATTCAATTCATTAATCTTTAAACATATCTGTCAATTTTAATAATCCAATAAATAAAACCCTTTGAAATGTAATCCTACCAGGCAACTAATGCATCATTTTTTTCATAAAACATTAGGATCTCTCAACGGAGTCATACACAAAAACACAGAGCCATGTTGAGTCTTGCCTTTGTCTACCTGGGGCAGATGGCAACATAAGAAATTACATTCAAACTAAAGAAAACAAAAGGAAAAGGAAGGAAGCCAATGGCACAAACAACTTTCTGCACTATGACTTTAGTATTAACCGGTGATGTTTTAAATGCCGCTTTTGTTAGGTTTTCATTGGCACTACACTGTCAGAAACAATGGCAAAATTTGTACCTGTAGCTTTCCACTGGGGCAGAACTGTACATGCACTGTACACTTGGACTAATAGTATATAGGATACAAAACTATATGTTGTTCTGCTACAGTGACAGTTTTATGAAAATCTACCATCACAACACAATACATATTTTAGCATACATGACAGATTTGTCACATGATGCATGCATATGTGTATCTAAAAATAGTGTACGGTAGTGCATGTTTGTGTTCCAATAATCCTAGGTATGTTTAAGGTAACTTTGAAAAAGCTGGAATAATTCTATGTGGTTGTGACCTGCTTGTTGTTTTGCAATGTCAAGCAAACAATAACAGCAACACATAACTTGCAAAGTACGCACACTTTATTTTATGGTTTGACAAGGACTAAGAAAGTGTGCCTTTAGTCAGGGACCTTGATTCCTGTTAAACATCCTCCGTATGTGATGGAAAGTAGTTTAATGTACCTTGTGCATTAGAAACATTTCTGTGATATATTATAATGTTGTCTAGGTAATGCAGCAGCCGGTGCAATGCAGATGCTAATGTTATTCAAACAACCAACAATATGCTTCCATTTCTCACCAAGTGTCTAATGTTTAAACTACAGAATACATTTGGTAAATAAATTGATGTCTTTAATGCTTAAAGTGCACCTCAGGTCATCTGTGGTTTTTAGAGACGTGACCTCAGGGCTACAAAACATGAATGTACAGTAGCAAATGATTAAGAATGCAGTTCTAAAGCATCCGAACAAAAGATTTGCCAGCGCACAATGCACAAAGTCAACATGATTTGCGGGCCAATCTTTTAAACACTATGGATGGAAGCTCATTAATGGTTTGTAATATTTGCACGATTTGTCCCAGCCTGTTAGAAAAGGGTCTAAGCATGACATTAGAACACGTTACAATGGAGAATTGTTAAAGTAAATGCTTAGTTGGATCACATTTTGCACAAAGCTACTTAAAACGTGATTAAGCAAGGCCTCATTCACAGACGTAGCTGTAGTTGAAACATGCTCACGATGACTTAGCTGAAGCTGTGAGCCAAGTTTTGAAAACATTTGTTTGCTCTACATCTTCTATAGACTTTTCCATTAGCAACTGGACTTTATGACACTGATATGTTAATAGGACGGTTCACCCAAAATAAAGAATTTTGTCATCATTTATTTACCCTCATGTCGTTCAAAAGCTTTATATGACTCTTTATTCAGTGGAACACAAAAGAAGATATTTTGAGAAATGTCTCGGTGGTGCAGTAGAAGTCAATGGGGTTCAGTGTTGTTTGGTTACCAGTGTTCTTCAAAATATCTTCTTTTGTGTTCTGCAGAAGAAGAAAAGGTTTGGGGTGACGTTAGGGTGATTAAATGATGAAAGAATTTTCATGTTTGGTTGAAGTATCCCTAAAAAGAATACTACACGCAGTTGTGCATTCCACAGTCAAGTTGACGAAGCTCATGAACAACTGACAAGAAATGGATTTTATGGGAAACGTACAGGAATTAGTCGTAACTCTTGCTTACTGATCACTAATAAGATTTTGTTTCTGTTTCATAATCTTTTCCCAGCCACATTTTCATGGATCAGTGTGCAGGAAAATGCTCTAAACTGACTGACCTCTCACCTCCACACTGCAGTAACAGCATGCACAGTTTAAAAGCATCAGGTACATTTTAAAATACAACATTTACAAGTTACACTTATATAATTTAGCAAAGGCAATATCAATATCATTCTCAGGTTTAGGTTGATACTCTAAGGAGCAAAATCATCAAAATTGCATCGCTGCTGACACTACTTGAGAGATCAATATGGTTCATCTAGATACTGCTGCTTATGGATATTGTGTGGCAGGACAGTAGTGATCTAAAGAGCAGTATATTCTACTATAAATGTTGTTGTCTCAGTTGAATTTGTAAAGTCACAAAGTCTGTGGTATATATGCAGACTGGCAACACTGTGTAGTCCTCACCACTGTCTGTGGGCACCAGAACTACAACCCATAAAATATGAATCCAAACTGTCCGATCAATAACTTCTCAAAGGCTAATAAGTGCTGTCATATTTTTGTGATATGTGGAGCCCTCCATCATTTAGAGCGTGCCGAGATTTATCGAAAATCCATTGTGAAGACGAGAGCATGAGGTAATGCAAGCACTTAGTAAATGAAGTAAAACCAAAGTCCACTATTAAAATTTATGATTTGTATTTAATTTACAAAAGTCGCATCACATCTGTTCATTTGAACTCCTTCAACCTGCCCCGCTCACTCTCAGGCAGTCGCCAGCATGCATCCGATTTAAAACGCACGTGTTTTTTTTCTCATGCGGTATATTTCACTCTTCGTCCTGTCACTGTGTCATCATGAAACAACTGTGAATTCAATTATGTAATTTTGTTTCCATTAGTGTCGTACGCCATATCGTATTGAACAGAAATGAAGGCTTAACTTTGGCCCGGAGCCTGGCCTTGCTGTCCATAGCTTATGAAAAGCACAATAGTCAAGATACAGCAGTATTGATTCAGCCATACTCTACTCTGTCCATAAGATAAAAAAGCATTCATAATGTAGGTCTGATTAATATCTCCCAGACATATGTAATATTTAACTTTTTATGGATCTTGATAATTACCCATAATACCCAGCTCCAGTTGCTCAGTGATTTGACTTGATCCATCACTCATTTGAAGTGTCTCATAACACTTGTGCACAGTTCAGCTGTATCACAGGGGCATTTCAGGTGCCTGGCTTCTCTGGGTCACCTTGTAGATGCTCTGCAAACTCAGGTCAGCAGAAGTAATAAAAGATAACAGCTTTTCAAGAATAGCAGATTTATAGCAAGATTATAATTCCAAAAGCATTATTATAGTTTTATATGCTCCAAAAATAATGTTGACCTGGAGATGAACCTTCTAGTATGGTCACTTGAAACAAAAAAGTTTTGTTTGGGTAGGCTATCTCTCTACAGAAGAAGAAAAATGAATAGACCTTTCCAAAAGAAATGTATTGTGGTCATTCCAGTCCAGTGTTGAATTTCAACAAAATCAAATGTCAGGAGTGACATAAATTCATTCAACAGCAATGTGAAAGACTTACAGCAGGACAAGACACATGGAAACTGTGATAAAGATCCAGGTTATGACAAAAAAAAGTTTACTTTCCCTAAATACATGTACAAATATTACTGTTGTATTGCTTGAAAGTGGACATAAACTTGTTTACTTTGCAGTATTTGAGGTCTAAAAAAAATACAGAGCATCTTTTCTGTTATTTTTACCTGTTTCATTTTCTGCAAATATACATGCAAATAGAAACTATATTTTATTTGAAATTTAGGAGAAATCTTGTTCACAGAATAAAACAAAAATAATCATTTTAGCTAAACACATACCTATAAATAGTATTTTCGAGAATGGTTTCTTGTTTTTTCCGCGGCTGTATTTAAATGTTTTTGAATACGTCGTTTAATTTTAAGTATTTCTTGGTTAGTGTGTCTGCTTATAGTAATGTGTACAGACAGAAAAAAGAATGTGAGGATTAGGTGTCTCTCTCCTTAGATCTGCTGTCTGTCATCACAGCGTTACCTTCTTTATGAATCACTGTCCCCGGGCTGTTTTCAGAGAGGTGAACATGTATATTTAAGCTCGTACCGATGTTTTAAGGAGCTCATTGCCGTGCTAATAAGGTCATTTTCATCACTTTAAATATTTGCAATATATTGTCAACAGTAACATATTAGCAAAGAGCAGGTGCACGTACTCACATTGTGTCTTCTGTGTGAGACCTCAATGCATGACATGAGCTGAATTGCCACTGGGAAAGCTAGCATAAATAATAAATATTTGACAATACCATTTTTTTCTGTCATGCCAATAACTATTTGTCATCAATGAAGGCAAAAGAAACCAGGTCAGGGGCAGTTGTAAAGATGATTAATGACAAAGTAACAGTCAGTTCTGTTTTAATGGTTCCTTGGCCTCGCGCAAGACAAGAAAGCATCGATCTGGCTTTTACGACAAGTTAACCTCTCGAGAATGAGTGTTAATAGATTTCGAAACAACTATTAATAGCAAATAAAACATTTATGACCGCAGTATTTTATAAGCGGGGCGAAAATCAATAGATGTTTAACGAAATTAAACTCGCAACTATTAATGGCCGTTTCAGAGATGGATTATTGTGGTTTTGATCAAGTTTGCCGTATCGTTTAGAGCAACGACAAACGGAAGAATCTTTATAAAGTTAACAATTCATGACAAGAAAAAAACGCTCTGTAAGCAAGGAGAGAGAAATTTGAATGCTTTTAGTCACTATTCTTACAACTGGTATTGGCCTTTCTTGTGTCACTAAAATGCCAGTCCTCGTGGTTGCTATGCCACTGTATTAAAGTGGAGGATGGCGCATGGGAAGGATTGTGGGAATGTAAAGCTGCACAGCAAACAGAGGGTCACCCAGCCGGATTCAAACAAACTCGTCTAGCACTTCTATTCAGTCAAAAGTTCAATCAGTTCCCATAGAAACTTTCTCCTCTAATGAGTTACAAATGTTTCAGTTGTTGATTGAATTGTTTTACCAGCCAAAGATGTTTATTGGAGTCTCTAGGGGATTTGAACTGGCCGTGCTTTAAGCCTTATCCATGCTTTTGGGATATGTGAGACATTTGCATGTCATTAGTTAAAAAAAAATGTCTTTCTCTAGCTGTTAAAAACTGTTTATGTGTGTTGGATAAACTCTAAGTCTAGTCTAATTTATATTGTACATATCCATCAGTAAATTTCTGTTTTTAGTAAATAACCATCTGTATATAATGTTCATAGTACATTCCCACTTGTACATTCTTCATAATTTTTGCTTTATTCTGTATTTATGCACAACTGTATATCCTGCACTTGCTTATTGCACTTCTGGTTAGACCTAAACTACATTTCGTTGCCTTGTACTTGTACATGTGTAATGACAATAAAGTTGAATCGAATCTAATCTAAAGGCATTGCATAGCATCTGCACCATCTTACAAAGACAAATGACTATAGTTTGCTTAGGCTTACATGAATTAGTAATACACTTTTTTAATGATAATTTTGATATCTGTCAAGCACACATCTCCCCAAAGAAGCCCAAAGGCACGCGACATCCAATTTGTTTTGACATCTACAGTGTCAGCTCCACCTTGGAAGTATAATCCAAAAAGAATTTAGCATTTTATCAGCCCTGTCAGAAAAACTGTTAGGGCATCGCTATGTTCATTTACCACAGAATTCCTTTCTTGGTAGGTTGTCTGTCACCAATTATCTCTCTCTGTTTATCCTTTGACAAGTTAATTCACATGCATGTGGACTGACGGTGAAGGCTTGTGGATCTTTCCCATCACACTTAAAACACGGCCGACCACCCTCTCCTCTCTCAAGTAGGCTTTTCACAGAGGCTTTACGAAACTGTTTAAGGTATTTGGCCCTTTTTTCATCTATTCAACTGCAGCAGGCAAATCCTGGGAGGCAGAACCTGTTGATATCCCATAAGGGGCTTATATGACTCATCGCAGCCTAGATGCAACATGCTTGTTATTTGAACAGCTGCATCTCCACTCCACACTTTTATCAGGCCTATTGTCATCCTGCCAGCCTGGGCTTTTTCTTCTTGTTCGAAAAATCTCTTGACAAAAAATTGCTCTTACTTCTCAAACAGACGACTAGACGGATTCTTGTGTGGAGGATTGTGCGACACACACACAGCGATTTTGCTTCTCAATGAGAATGTCGAATAGAAATGAACGGTTTGTTGTCGCTGGTGATGACTTGGCCTAAATGCTGTTTTTAAAATATAGTTTTTGCATTAACATCACAGGATTCTCAAAATTCTAACGCTGAAAGACATCCGTTATCCCGACCTGAAGGGAATTCGAGGTGGATAATTCGTACGATGCGCAATACTGAAGCCCCTCCCTTAGCCCCGCCCCTAAACCTAACATCACTGGCAAGAAAGCAAATCTAAAACGTACCGATAAGATCGTACAACCTCGTAAAATAGTAAAATAAGATTGTGTCGGATATTCTCAAATAAACACTTCTTTCCCCCGTTTGCACAAGGCAGCTTGATGGATGGAGTTGAATTTAAGCACACATATGCACGCACAAACGCACGCACACACACACACACACACACACAAACCTCCTCACACCTCGTCTGGCCAAATGCATTCCTCATGCAATTAGTCCCCTTCTGAAGTTGCTTATTAGTTGGATCTCTTCTTTGTGGATAGTCCTTTCACTGAACTGTCACAGCTCCTGGACAAGCCTCTCCAATCCACAGCCATTTACAAATGAATGGGGCACCAAGCAAACCAAACAGAGCACATCCTTTTCCTGCTCTTTCACATCTCTGGTGAAAAGGAGGGGGGAAAACTCAATTTGTATTTGCGCAGACCATAAACAAACATCGGTCAGATCAAATGAGGCATTCAGAGACTGAAGAAAGGTCAGGGAGAAAGGGGAGGGCGAGAGAGGATTGAAGGTACAGAATGGAGCTCTCCCAAGCTCAGCAGTGCCAATTCACAAGCTCACTGCTTTTATGAGGGTGTCAGTTCTGCTGTCACACTGATGATATAGAGAAACAAGTCAATGTGAGGGTGCAGAACAGCACACCTTCAACAGGTACTTGCTATATGGGACTGTTAAGAAACCATTAACTTTAGCGACACCCGAGGCGACGGAGAAATCACCTTTCCCATGTAACTTTGAGCGCCGGTGATACACACTTTTTTGTGTGTATGTGTGAAAATTGAAGGCATCCTCAAAGAGGACTCGCCACCTTACAAATAACTTGAACTGGGCAATTCTATACAAATGTCAACCTGAAGATGAAATAATCAAGTTTTTACAAAAGGTTTTCGCCATACTGATAGAGCAGATGTCAATATTTGGTCAATTTTAAACATTTTTTGTTTTTAAGGCACAGTTTTCTACAGTCAGGTAAATGTCACATCCATAACCGTCACTATTCCTCTTAAATGGACACATGAAAATTAAAATGAGTCCCTTCTCCATTTGTTGGGTATTATTGCTTTTGGTTTGTAAATTTTTATTCCCAGAAATCCTACAAAGACATTGTTTGTTTTTTGTCACATTCATAACGCATTCATTTTTTCCATCTTTTAAAATAGAAAACTTGTGTATAAACTGATTTTGTCTGGACTCTATCATCAGGGGGTTAATAAAATATAAACACATGGTTCAATATATTGGTAATATACATTTTCTGAGAATTTATGTTTGAAGGTTTTGACTGAAAATGTCACATCCATAACACTGGAATTGCCCGATTTCTTTAGAACTAAACATTGTCTATATGATTTTTTTCTCTGGTGTTGGTCTATAATTGTAATTTAGACCCTTAAAATATAAAATAGGTTTAAATTGAACATTTTTAGAAACAGATTGCATAATATTGTTAACCCAACTTGCATTTACAATATATGTTTAAAATAATAAGTTTATATTTGTAATTCATAAGCGACCTAAAAACTACTTCTCCCAATAGTCTCAGCAGTGAGTTTCTTGGATGACATCACTCTGAGCGTTTGTGTGTTAAGTGCTTCAGTTTGAAGCAGTCAGTCCAGCAGCCGATGGCTGTCACAGTCTCCTGCCAAACAAGCTCCATATTCACAATGCAGTTTAATTAATGACATCACTAAAAGGTTTGGTGGAATGAAGTTTGCATCTACTGCAATTTCCTAAGTGCCTCTGTATCCTTTCCTAAGCAAAGGCAACACACAGTGAGCCATCAATAACGCACCTCTTCCCAAAAGCTACAACAAGCAGCCCAAAGTCCAGAATGAGGATACAATGAAAATGAGGAGATCCCTAATTATCGACAGAAACTGTTTGTACTCTTTGATGATTTTACAGGCGCCGTAAATTTTAACCGGCCCTGTGCTTACATGTTTACACACATGTGAAACAAAGTGGGACTTTTCTAGCACTTGTCAGCACTTTAACAGATTCCCATTGAAATCACGACAGAGATCATTATGTTACAAACAGCGAGTGGAGAGAAGAGTGAGTGAGTGTCTGTGAGCCCTCTAGAAGGATCATGCCTGTAGTGACTTGTCAGGTGAAGATGAAAGGGGATTCCTGTGGAACACCGCAAGATCTCGTGTTTAGTTGATTAATCCATTTCATTTATAGTCGCAGCTGCAGTCTTTTTCTCAATATCGTCTCATACTGATCACAAAGGTCATTGTTCTAAACACACTGTAGAACTGACAAACTAAACAAGCAAAAATATTTGCTATAGAAAATGAACGTGTTTGAATAAACTTTCCTCGCTAGAATAAAAACACTTTAACTGAAATATGCAATAACTTCTTCCACTGCACTGTTACTTAGATAGCTTCTGTCCATAATTTATTTGCACTACTCTATATTCATCGCACTGCTGCTCACCATAGCCTAACCTAACTATTGTATACATCCACCTGTAAATTTCTGTTTATAGTAATAGCCATCTGTACATTATGTTCATAATACATATCCATCTGTAAATCTCTGTTTATAGTAATAGACATCTGTATATTATGTTCATAGTATATATCCATCTGTTAATTGCTGTCTATAGTTAGAGACATCTGTAAATCATGGTCATAGTACATTTCCATCTGTAAATTACTTCTGTAATATTTATTTATGTAATTTATGCAACCACTGTATATCCTGCACTTGCTGCTATTGCACTTCTGGTTAGACCTAAACTGCATTTCGTTGCCTTGTACTTGTACATGTGTAATGACAATAAAGTTGAATCTAATCTAATCTAATCTAAAAGAGAAGAGAAATTCAAGCTTATCTCTCAGAGCAGAGCTGATCTTGACTGGAACAGTCAGAGATGTGAATCTCATAATGTAAATGTGACTGTACAGTTAATTAAACAATTTTATGTGGTTTAATATGGCATTAATGTAAAAATAAGTGGCCTCTTTCAATAGATTTGTGTATATGCTTTGAAGCTGATCACTCTCGATAGAGCAAAATTATCAAATTCGTTATAGACAACATGAACAAATGTTGTGGCCAAAACTTAACTTCCGGTAGCCTACACATATCATTAGCCACTAGCCAGACCGATCAACAAACACAGACCGGAAATTCACTTCGTGCCAGGCGCATGCGTGATGAAACTGTCTATAACAGGTTGCCATTAAACGTATTATTATCATTCGCTGGAACTTAAGTAAACAATTTAAATTGATCGCCGTGATGGCTTTATATAAATGCTTTAGTGACTACTAAAAATGACTGTAAAAGTCAACGAAACATAGTCTCCATGTCCACCAAAATGTGCTGGAAAACAAGACCAGCCAACCATAGGTGCGCTTTGATTTATATCCGCCTGCCAGAATGACGTCTGAAGTCTTGTGAAGCCCTCAAGTGGTGAGGTGAAGTAGTGCAAGTGTTAAGGTGCAAATGACTTGAAAGCCAATGAAACTGGCCTTTTACTTCTACCATGCAATAAACACTTAAGATTAAATAGACTTCACTTCCTTAGCAGCAGTGAATTTATGTGTAATGCTATTTTCAACTAATCTTTGATTCGCAAATATCTCACCAGCTGATCTGCTTTATCTCTATGGTGATGAAAAATCACAGATAGGCAGGGATGCATTGCTCAAAGTGATGAGTCGCAGCAGAATCAGAGAAAGGTCTCTCCATCTCTTCAACCTCTGATGAAGCACTTCGAGCACTTCTATTTAGAGCTGCGTGATCGATTACCCAACCTGATTCTGCCTTCTCATGAACCGTTATTCAATAACCAGGGATAAAATTAGACATGATCATCCACAGAGGACAAATGAGAAAGAGAAACAGAGTCCCCGGCAGGCCAAGGCTTTCTTGTAGGATTGTCTCAACTTGGATAAAAGAGAATATTTGTATTGTACAAATAAAATAAAAAATATTGATGCACACTTCCAAAAAAGAGGTTTAAAACTCAACTTAAAAAACACATTCGACGTCGAGATCAAGCTTCTGCATCCAGCACAGCAGGGGACCTTTAGTACTTCTAATACCTAGATGTGTAGCTAACATGAAGCAGCACTTCTATTTCGTCACCTCATTCATTTACAGATGAATGGTCAGTTGCAGAAACAGCTACGAGAACCAAAAACAGAACATGCACATAAAAGAGACTGGAGTTATGCTTCCTGATCCTCCCCCGGAAAAGACCCCAAACCTAAATATCAGCATAAAAATATAACATAAATTCTGTGTTATATTCTCAGCTAGATGATTTATTTATTCATGTTATTAATTGCAAAATTAAAATAAATGCTATTATAATTGTGATTAATGCCAGCAGTATATTATTCTTATAGGTTGTAGTATATCTTTGGCACTTCATAGCACGCTTCCCACTTATTATGTGTATTTAAAAATCTGGACTCTATAAATGATGGGTCTGGAAAAGGTACTTGCTGTTAAACTGCTAACAAGCTTAGTTAAATGGGAAACAGATGGATGTCAATGAAGGAGCTTTTAAGCTTCAAACTAGTAGCCTACCTGTTTCTATCGGGATGAGTCAAAGTCAAAGTCAGCTTTATTGTCAATTCTGTACAGTACATACATATAGAGGATTGAAATTGCGTTACTCTCAGACCTTAGGTGCTTATAGATAACACTAGCACAGAATAAAAATATTTTTTTTAAAACACAGATAAATACAGATTATATAGGCTATATATGAAAAATACAACATTACGAGCAGTGATATGTAAAAGATAGAGTGCAAATATGAAATATATTGAGAAATATAAGTATATGAAAAATACAACTTACAAGCAGTGATAGGCTATGTAAAAAATGAAACAGACAACAGCGCAGATGTGAGGTAGTGCAAAGAGCTTATCAGTCTGATTTAAAGTAACAAAAGAGCAGCCTTCTCGGCTTCTATACCCGTCGTGTCATAATACTTGTGTGTTAAACCGAACAGAATAAATCCTCAAAAATGTACTAAGAAACAAATATATGTTCCCGAGCATAAAACTCAAAACCAGTTGGACATCAATGTGGCTGATAGATTGTATACAACACCGCAATCAGCCAGCAGAGGGCGCTACTATGTCGCGAATAGAAATATGGTTTTACTACACTAACCATATTTAAATGATAGTATTTGTAGTAGAACCGGAGTACTCACAAATGTGCCATGGTCTCACTGCAGTGGTCATAGTTTATTCATGATATTTGTAGTAGGCCTACAGCTATAGTAAAACAAATTCGCCCAATAACATTCCTACACTTTAACTCAATAAAACCATGGTTAATTGTAGTAATTCAAGGGACTAGGGTTATCTTATATTAATACATTAACAACTAATGCAGTTGCTGTTTGTAGTTCTGTATTTATAAGACTATAAATCAAGCTTTCTTGACAGTATTTGATCATAATGTGTGTGCAACAATAACCACCAGTAACGTTACTTTTCACGGTAGCCAAAAACGCTAGGAGCTGAGTCTTTACGACCCAATAAAGCGGTTGTCAAACTCTGAAGTGTGTCATCTGCTGAATGATTTATTTGATCCGATTAACTTGAGCCGAAGCCGCGAATGCTTCAAATACCTTAAACAGGATGTGACGTCAAATCTCACAAAAACAGAAGATTCGTGTTATTTCCGGACGTTTCGTTGCTTGTCACATCAGCTCCACTATCGTCTAGCAACCTAGGATTCGTCGACCAAAGACATCACGACTGCCTCTGGCAGCTAACACACAAGGTATTTTAAACGACCAGCGTGTTGCCTATATTAACTTGCAAGGTTTTTTTTTAATCTTGTTTCGAGATAACAATAATCCCCGCTGGCCAGATGATAGCCTTGTTGCTAGCTGGCTAGCTCATCTGGATGATAAGGTTGCCAGATCGAAATAGAAACAACAAGTTGCTTTTGGTTTAATGTAAATGTAACAGGGCACGTATTTAATGTGCATATTGTATTAGAAAGTGTGAACTGTTAAAAGTAATGTTGGTTTTTGCCGTATTGTTAGCATAGCCAGTGATTCCGTGTGCAAATTCATTTCACCATGGAAACCAATAAGCGATCGGCATTTTTACAGCAATGTATTTGCTGCCCTCGTTTATATTTTCTGTAATATAGGTATGCGCGTTATGTTTAATGAAATGGTTGTATCATTGGAGATAAAGTAAAATGAGAGTTAAATCGTTCCCACATACGACTTGCACTGACAACATCTCAATGAAAATGTATCTGTGAGAAATAAAGCCATTTTCACGCAGTTAGTACCTTAAATGTGTTTAGCACGCATTCGTGTGCTAAAAACAAAATAGAGGCATCCCATGCTGCTGCTGCTGCCCTGGATCGAAAAACAAAACAGCCTGGTAGTACCAGGCTCTGTAGTGTGACCTGCCCTCAGGATCCGATTTATAAGCCAGAGAGTGAGTCCTTCATTATTATTTGCATAGGCTTAGGACACCAGATTTTCCCTTTACGCTCAAATGTGTTGGTATTGTTATTCAGAGACAGATTATAGGGTTTGAAAATGTCTACAGTTAAACATCGTGATGGACAATGAGCGCGCAGAACCGAGAGCTGTTTATTTCGGACACGTCCGATTGAGAACCGATGGGCCGATGATACTGCGCATGCGTGTAATTTTTAAATCGCATAAGAAGCTTGTAAAATAGATATTTTATTGAACAGAAGTGTGATAATATTAGTAGTAATTTATTTGCTTTATGTCTTTGCACATGGTGGCTTTAGTTGCGAAACTTCAAGGGATAGTTTACCCAGAAATTAAAATTCTGTCATGAGTTACTCTCTAGTTGTTCTAAATCTGTATACATCCCATAGACTTAACGTGTTAGTTATTTGGAATGACGTCAATACGTTAGGGCATAAAAGAATTGGTCAATCAGTCAAGAATTGGTTCTTTGAAACAAACTGTCCAAAAGATCTGCGAACCGTACTTCCCATGACTGGCCGCGACTTCTCTACATGCAGGCTGCTCAGTTAGAAAGTTTTTGCACGTGTACGTTGGTGCGCACGGCCGAAGTGACGTCAGCATGGAGTGGATTAGATGTCCCAAGTTTTGCTGAATTTTTTTTTTCTTTCTCCTTTTGGTTTCCAGCCATTAAAGTTGACCCTCTGAAGCCATGGTGGAGTATTACCAGATTCTAGGAGTGCCGAAAAATGCATCTCCAGATGACATCAAAAAAGCGTAAGTTTCATTTTTGGTTTAGCATAGGTAGGTTATGTCATCAGTAGTTTAATCAAGTTCCTCGATCTACAAGCACTAAAAAAGGTTTCAGTTGTTTGGCTTGTCCAGCCTAACCTATTACACACTGCTTCATCCTATCTTACTGCTCTTGCTTTATAGTTACAGGAGACTGGCTCTTAGGTGGCATCCAGATAAGAACCCAGATAATAAAGAAGAGGCGGATCAAAAATTTAAAGAACTTTCAGAGGCGTATGAAGTCCTTTCAGATGGTAAGTCTTATTATTCACAAGCTGTGTCCGCAACTTGATCATCATGTTCGTCTTCTCTGTAGACATTTACTGTAGACATGTATGTGTGTCTAATGATGCACACGCTATCTATAACATTCCCTGTGTCATTATACACCTATCAGACTTATCAGCCCTGTGCAGACCGTGCACTTTTAAGAGACTCCTTCAAAAGGAGGGGTTGTGTTTAGAAGTTACAGCTATTGCTCTATATGGTTAGTGGTATTTCTGTAAGCTTTTCAAAATAATGAATGAATCATTATGTACACCCACACACACTGTTCAGAGGTTGCCACTTCGTGTGCCTGGGGCTTTCCAGGTGTGATTCACTTTATTCTGATTATGTATAGCTTGGGTTAGTATAAAGAAACATCTCAAACAAAAAGGTGAAAGGATATTTCTGTAGTACAGCCAATGGTGTACAGTCTTTCTGTGTTTTGAGTTTTGAATGTTTTCTGCTTTGTCTTAAATCAATACAAATAATTGAAGTTTCTTCTACATTCTATCAGCAAACAAGAGGAACTTGTACGATCGATATGGTAAAGAAGGTTTATCAGGAGGCGGAGGTAATTAAAACGGTGTTTGGTCACATTTTATATAGTTGGTTGTGATGATCACAAGGCAGCTGTTTCATGTCATTGACCGCTATATGTGAACTTGTTACAGGAGGTGGAGGAACATATTACAACGGTGACCACTTTGGATTCACATTCCGCAATCCAGATGATGTCTTCAGGGAATTTTTCGGTGGACGAGATCCATTTGCAGACTTCTTTGGTTAGTGTTTATGTGTGTGTTGTTGTTTAAATTGCTGTCATTTTATAATCTTATAGTCTTTGATTTATTATTAAAGCCAACATGCAAACATTTTAAAGTCCTCTCACTTTCTTCTGGACTTTTAGGGGGAGATCCATTTGGTGATGACTTTTTTGGTGGTGGTCGGAGGCACCAGCGGGGCATGAGCAGGAGCCGGACAGGGGGGTCGTTTTTCGGAGGCTTTGGAGGATTCCCTCCTTTTGGGGCAGGATTTTCATCTTTTGATGCAGGTCAGCTGTTTGCTCATTTAGAGAATGTGAAAATGAATATTATGAATATTGAACATTTCCCTCTGATGTTATATCCACCAATGGGAATTTATTTCCTGTTGATCCTGTGACTAAATTAAATCAAATAATTATTCAGTTTATAATTTTATCCTTTCTTACTACAGGTTTCACACCCTTTGGGCCTATGGGAGGAGGTGGCTTTACCTCCTTTTCCTCAACCTCATTCGGTGGAGGCGGGGGCGGTGTTGGGGGCGGAGGCGGAGGCGGGGGCGGAGGCATGGGTAGCTTCCGCTCAGTGTCAACCTCCACTAAAATTGTCAACGGCAGGAAAGTCACTACAAAAAGGTAAGCACCTGTCCACAGCCCACAGTTTGTAGTCTTACGTTACAAAATCAAAGTAAATCAATACAACATCTGTATTTCATAGATGCACTGTTTGTTTGTGTCCGTAGAATCGTTGAGAATGGACAGGAACGGGTAGAAGTGGAAGAAGAAGGACAGTTAAAGTCTTTAACCATAAATGGTAAGGAACAGCTCCTGCGATTGGAACACAAGTAAGATAATGGAGCCCTTTCAGCACAAACTTGATCTCAACAAACAATGTTAGTACTGTTGTTCAGATGTCTGTACATTTCGTTTTCTTCCTTGTTTGTTGATTTGTTTGGGGTTTTTCCCTCTTATTATTTTTAGGTCATTCAATACAAATTTTGTTATTGTATTTATTAATGAGACTGTCAGTATTTTGGGCAGGTTACGTGTTACTTTACTTGTATTCGGGACCATAATGTTAGACTTTTTCGTTCCGCGAGCACGTTGTTGTGTTGCAGTATGCTCATCATGAATGCACATGCCTTTTCAATAGAGCTTTTGGGCTAAGTGAACTGAGAATTGTGCATTGCGCATGAGTTACCCAATTGAGTGTGCAAGTGGAATACATAACTTACTGTTCAAACCTTATGGCAACTTTTCTGATGCGTTTGTTAAATATAATCTGTGTAAATGCTGGTAGAGTGTGAGTCCTAGATTCATTGTACTGATATGCAATTTTCTTTTTATTATTATTATTATTATTATTATTATTATTAATAATTCAATTGTTTTGTTCCTCATTGTTGCATGTTATAAAAACAAATGTTGTTTATAGTTGTAACGTCTTTACTAAATAACCTGATGAGTATCAGAGTTAATCGTATGACTGATATATGAACATTTAAAGCAACTTTGTGTACTTTGTAAAAGAATTTGAACCTAAATAAATGAGTTTCATCCTTTTTGGGGATGTGGCAGCTCTGCAGTCTGTGTAGTTTTGCTTTTACAAAGAATGATGTTTGGTTCTCTTTTAAATCCAATCATTGGGGAGCGTGTTGCCACTTGGTTGCTCAAACTAACAATACTCTTAGAACACTGCATGTAATTGTATTGATTTTGAAAACATGCTCAGATCATGCATTTTTTGTAGCTGTGTAGGAAAAGAAAGAGCTATGTTTAGTTCCTCTGGCATGGCAGTAATCTGGTGGGACATCTCAACTCAGTTACACTCTAAAATAAATATAGACATTATTTTATATCAATTCAATTGGCTTTTAATATTTACTGCATTTACATGAAATGTGTCAACATATCTGATGGGAGATGCTTCATGGGAACTCTCATTAATAACCTATTAACAATCATTCTGTTATGCATAACAGATTAGTACACAAAAAATGAAGCATTACATTCTAAGCATTTTATAACAAGTGTGAATTAATACAGCGCTAAAGTGTGCATGTTAAAATACCTACAATTATCTTTACATTACGTAAAATAACATTTTCTTCTCTATTCCCGTCTAATATCTCTGATCAATGCTTTTCAACTCAAATGCCAAGTATGGCTGGCTGCAGGACTAGCTGATTGCATGGCTCTAAACTAACAAGCTTTGTAATTTTGTTTGTGCTCTCTAAATGCTTATCTCTGGATGTCAGAGGTAACGTATGCATAATGCAGACCTTTCGGGAGAAACTGACTGGTAGTAGACATTGTAGCATTGACCTGAAGGCAGGTGCTCTTCCCCCTTCTTACTAAACCACACCCCTTTCTCTAGGAAGAGCCCAGGAATTAGGAATGTTGGAGGATCACAGACAGAAGAAGGAGCTCCCTAACGCTTCCTCCAACTCCTCACAACCTCCAAGACAGTCAGCTCCGAGAGAGGAGCAAAATAAATCCACTGGCAAAGGTCAGCAGCCCGTTTTATATTTTGTGTGAGAAGAATGAACCTTGACTCCTGTGATGTTTATAAGTTGTGTATCCCAACAGAGCAAACTGGAGTCAAGAGGAAGAGAATGACAGTTCAAGGAGAGACCAAAAAGACTAAAGAATCTTAAGATTGTCTCGGCATCTGAACTGATAAACTATACTGTAGTGGTGGACATTCTGACTGAGTTTAGGTTAAATGAACATTCTAGCATTTTTTTCTTTTAGATGTAGAGTTAGTTTTAGATGTTTTATTCTGCTTATAATCGATAATTATAACAAATAAATGATCACTGTTCTGAAAAACTGTGAACCTTACCTACATTTAAAAAAAAGCCAATGAATAGTTGTAATACAAATGTGTGTAAGTTAATGTCATTTTATTGATTTATTTACACAGAAACAGTGTTCAGTAATGAAGCAGGTCTTCAGTTTTGACCAAATAACCATATCTTGGGAACATGTAAAACATAGTACAAGCTGGCAGACAAGATATATAAGACGAGGTGACCATATTTAATTTTGACCGCAAGTTAATACTGAGAAATATTAGCTACGTTATCACAGTTTGTGTGTAAATGCAAGATGTCATACAATCAAATGTGACTTCATCTTCAAAACTCCACAAATTACACCACCTTGCCAGGATACTTAAAATGCAAGTTTATTTTTTTCTGGCAGTCACTGCCCTGAGCAGCGGCCCCCATTTGCTTCTGGTGAGAAGTTTTTCTTTCAGCTCCTGAAAGATGGGAGGACCATCATGGTCTTCAGCCTCCGAGCTGATCTCCATCTTCTGCACTATGAGCTTCAGCAGGTTGTGCTGCTTTTCCATAATCTCTGACATCTCCTTCAACCTAATAAATAACAACATTTATTTAATGCTTAATATTTAATGCTGGTGCTGGAGGACTCGAAATGGGAATAAAGCAGATATCATCGTAACTGAAGGTAATTCTAGGCAAATGCAGTTATGCCCTTCTGAAGGTTTTTGTGAAGTGTTACCTGTATTTCTGTTTGGTTAGCTCCCGTTTTATTGGAGTGCACTGAGGGTTACTGGGACTGAGACGGGTCCGGACCCTCTTTACTTCATTCCCAAAGAAAACCCACTTTTTCTGTAGAGAAGCACATACGCAGTCATATGCAGACATTTTTACCACATATCACAGTCATTTAGAGTTGGCTTGCACTTTAAAATAGGAATTCAATTGACTGTCAGACCTTTCCTCTGAAGCATCTGTTTGGGAATTCTTTAACAGAGGTCTGGTCCACCCTCTTCATAAACCAATATGGAAGCCTTTCTTCCAGATTTGTGTGAAGTTCAATCTGTGGATCGAGAGTGCTTAGTACATCACTATATCACTTGTTTCTAAAAAATACATCGACACCCAGTATAATGATTTTCCTGCATTTACCTGCATTGCAATACGCTTTAGGGAAGCATTAGTCTGAACCTCTGCTATGTCACCAACAGCCAAACCAATCTAAAATCAACAAGTACATGTCACTGAAAAAGTGACCTTTTACATTTAAACCAGACCCTGTTTTCTTTAGGACTTACCAGGAGATTCATGAGAAGAATAGGTACGAGTAAGACAAACCAAACAAACATCGCCAGTGTCAAGTTGGGGAAAGGAAGGGTTCCTTGCAGGAAGGGTTTCAGGAAATTGTCTTGGTAGTTGATTTCTCCTACCATCATGACGAAGGTCTGCATCAGTGAAAGGAACATCCTGCCAAAGTGTTGCTGTAAAATAAATACACATTTTAAGCATCAAATTTATATGACTTTCTTTCTTCTGCAGATCACAAAAGAAGATATTTTGAAGAACATTGGTAAACAAATATCCTTGGCCTCCATTGACTTCCATTGGACACAAGACCACATTTCTCAAAATATCTTCTTTTGTGTTCCACAGAAGAACAAAAAGTGATTTACGTTTTAAACGACACGAGGGTGAATAAATGTTGACAGAATATTTTATTGCATTATTTTTGAACTCTCACCTGTTCGATCATCAAGGCGTAGAAGGACAAAGCAAATGCCAGAATCAAGTAGAAGAACAGCAAAATAATGCTCAGCAGTGTGCGGGAGATCTCTCGAAACATAACCACGTATATACCAATTCGTTCAAACCTACAGCACAAACAAGAGGATTTTTGTCTCACATATTATAACTACTATGAGATTTAATAATAGTGAAGTACCGCTGGAGATAAAGGAGAAGATTGATCCAGGAGGCGAGAGCGGCCAGTGCTCCAGCCTGCCAGTGCCAGGAGCTCTTCACATTCAGCAGGAGCGGCACCACAAACAGCAGGGCACAGATGGCAGCGGCCCAGTCCATGTAGTTAGACAAATCTCGCAAATAATTCATCCGCTTCCAGAGGCAAGCAACAGTGTCAAATGATATATGAAATGAAAAACTGCATGTCAAAGTGTGGAGTTAACAAACCTGTTGAGATATTTGCAGGATCTCTTTCCCAACAGCATACAGATTCATAGCCAGAATCAGGAACATGCATGATGTGATTAAATAGGATTGCTGTGTTAAACAAAGAAAATCTGATTTTCAATACTTTGTTTTTCTATGAATTTTCACATTGACCACATAGATACCTTGTATAAGGATGTGCAGACCATGTTGACTGATGTCACATTGCCAGCAATGTTCAGGGTGGGCTTCAGGTTTACAATGAGGTATGTTAAGGGAAACACCCCCAGCGCGTACACAGTCATATTCAGAAGATGTGCTTTGATGCCATAAGCATTCCTATTGAACGACATATTTGAATGTTCAATTCAATCGCATTCAAATTTCACTGTGAAAAAACTTACCATTTCATCTCCAAATATTTCTTGCAGACTGGATGGGTCAGCAAGCTAATACGATTAAAATGTACCATAGCCTGTGGAGAGAGATTCTTTAAACAAATCACAACTCAAAATGGACACAGGTTTAATGCATCTTCAGTGTATATAAAAAAATGCCTACGTTTAGTGCGTGAAGAGGCTTGTAGGTGATGTCTCTTTCCACACTTGCTTTTTTAAGCTCTTGCAGTGGATACTGAAGCCACTGGAAATTGTACTCGATCTGTTTATAAAAGGTCAATTCAAGGACAATGAAAACAGAAACTGTTATTGTAGCAGAGGAAACTTACAAAGTAATTGCAGGAGTTCACATCTTCCTCTGATTCCTTTATGCAAGTGTCTAGAAGATGCTAAGGAAAATAAATGCAATGCTCTGTCAGTTAGAGAATCAACTTAATTTACAGGCAAAGGAAACAGTAAAACTATTCTCACTTTAAAGGATTCTGGAAGAAACTCAATCATGTCTATAACAATGCAGCGTTTTCCCGAGTTGGGTTTATATGTTGTCATAGCCTCTTCACACCTGTTTTAAACAAAAATAAAAGAGAGGAAAATGCTGGAAAACACGTCAAGTCTACTATAAATGGTTAAGCTTACCTATCACTCTCAATCACAGCGTTAGTGACCTCCGTCCTCCCATTATGTACGGCCTCGTGCAAGAAAGATGCATCACACTTATTCAGGGTAATCTTGGCTCCTCTGTATAACAGCAGTCTTACTGCTGCCACGTGACCTGCCCGGGCAGCCAGATGTAAAGCTGTATTCTGATCAAATCATCAACATGCAGAACAACATAATTAGTCATATATTATTCTCTATAGGAAAATCTATCATTACAATATCAATACCACAACTTCCTATGACAACTTGTCATGTTGGAATGCATGTTGGCATTAAAGTAAAAAGGGACATTTCCTTTCAGTTAATCTTTAAATTAGAAATGTATTCCTAACAGTGCTTGAGCAAACTGTTCTACCCCGTCTCCATCAGTTTTATCCAGAAGTTTAATGTTAGATGCCAGCGATGTGTCCATGGTCTGAGTGTATCCTTCAGATGCAGCATGATGCAGACACGACCATCCTCTGTAGTCACTACACAGTAAAGGACACAAATAAAATAGGCATTTGGTTCCTTCATGCAGCTTGACAATGAGCTTTTAGTAAAGTTTTACAATTCATTAATGCAGTTTACTTGTTAAGAAGAAGGGTCATAATTTATATATCAAATCAACAATATCTGTGTGATGGACACCATGCAGGGTCCTTTTAAGACAAAACCATTTCTGAAGCACATTAGCAACCCAGATAAACTTGCGATTGTAAATAATATACATTTAGAGAGCAGGAAAGCTACACCAAATAGAGTTTTACTTGAGCCACAACATGACGTGTGGAATTACCTGTGAAACAACGCCCCCTTGCGGAGGAGCAGCTCAACAACTTTAACGTGACCGCCGCGAGAGGCCAGGTGCAGCGGGGTAAGTCCCTTCTCATCCCCTTCATTCAACAGTCTGGTGTCTGTCATCATCTCCACAAGCCTGTGGCATGTATTGATCCTCCCATATCTCCACAAAAAGAAACATCGATGCACATGACTATTGTAGAATTTGTTGAGGTCAACAGTTGCAAATGCTCTGAATGTTTAGTCTTATTGGCATTTCTGAATGCTCATAGTAGGCTATGAATTAAGTGACTCACTCGGCAGCAAAATGAAGTGCAGATTTCTTCTGTTTGCACTTTTGGTTGAGTGAGACTTCCAATCCCAGGATATTTTTCACACTCTCTGGTATTCCCAGTCTACAGGCGTAATGAAGAGGAGTACAGCCCTCCATATCCTCATCATTCAGCAGCTCTCTTACACTCGCATGCTGTAAAGAAACCAAAAACAGCCCTGCGGTGAAACTTCAGTCAGTTTATTCTGCCAACAGCAGATGGCAGCAGTGCTTTGATTTAAGAGAATGCTCAGAGAATGCAGTGGAAATGAGAAAAACACAAAAAAGCGTTGTGTTTTTTGTTACCTGCAGTACCTCTGTGGGCAGATTTTTTAGCCCCCTGGGCTGCAAAATGGCTAGATGCAAGAAACTGCATCCAGATTTATCTTTTTGCTTCATGTCAGCCCCTAAAGAGCAAATCGAATTTGTCTATTACGAAGTTATTATTTGAATTGAAATGCATTGACATTTATCCAAGTCAGTCACCATGAGAAAGAAGCAGATTAACAGTTCTCCACGCTCCACAACTTGTTGCCAGAAGGAGTGGAGAATGGCCTTTGCAGTCAACAAAGTCAATATCAGCACCCTGGAAGAACAACTTGTGTTTAAAATGACTGTCATGATGTCAAGTTTAATAAAAAAATTTTACTTATCAGTCCTACCTGTGAAATGAGGTACTCGGAGAGTTCAAAATGATCAAAAATGACCGCTCTGTGAATGAAAAATAAGGGTAAGGTGAGATATACTGTTTGTTTTCATTGTTTAATAAGCAAATGTAAAGCTGATGTACTTATGTAGAGGTGTCTGATGGGCCCCGTCAGTGATGTTAATAAGGTCACACACTTTATGGTAAGCTGACAGCATGACTTTAACAGCCTCGATGGCACCCTGACTACATGCAAAATGAAGAGCAGTGGACCTATCGCACTGTTAAAAGAAAAACGTGTTACAGTGGAAACAAGGACTTAAACATGTGTTTCGTTCCTGTATGAGAGGATCTTTGCTTACCTGCTGCTGATCCATTTTGGCTCCGTGTGCAATGCAGAGTTTAATAACTTCAAGATTTCCTCCACGTACGGCCAGGTGAAGTGGACTACAGCAGGTTTTATCCACATAGTTTATATGGGTGTCTATAGATAGACCAACTTCTTCCCCTGTAGAAAGAGGAAGAAATGCGAGGCAGGTAAGATCACACTTGCTTCAGGTTGAAAATACACAGTAGAATGAGTGACACAACATCTCACCTTTCTTCAGAATTACCTCCATGGATTTTTTCGCTCCAGAAAACGCAGCAGCATGAATAGGAAAATGTCCAAGTTTGTTCTGGCGACAAAATTTTGCACCATGTGTAAACTGGAACAGAAATTGAAATACATTTTTTGTTATAATTATGTTTTTGTTCATACTTTACAATAAGGTTAATGCAATAATTCACCGTCAGAAAAAAGTGTATGCAGGCTGTCGCCGGGGTGGCACATAAAGAGTGCATATTAGTACCTCAAAGCTACATATTGGTATCAAATGTATACATGTATATAAATGGTACATATAATATTAGTTTTTTTTAAGGTTACCATCCCAGTGACAGCTTGGGTACATTTTCAATACAGTATATTTTTACAGCATTTATTGATTTTTATATCAGTACAATTATTCAATGTTCATTAGTTCATTTAACATTTACTAATGTTAAGAGATATAAGTGATTATTTAAAAAGATATCAGTAAATTAACAAGAATTAAAATTACACTGTAAAAAAATGCAGTAAAACAGAAATGTTCTGGTTTTTATAAAATAAGTGTCATGGTTATGTTAATGTTTATCTTCAGGTTTGATATTTCCAACATCATCTTACCAAAATCTCCAGAGCCTCATGGTTATTCAAGCAAGCAGCCAAAATAAGAGGTGTGCTTCCCAAGTCCCCTTCCAGGTTCACATCAGTTAGTTTATGTGAGACAAGTTGCTGTGTGAAGTTGTGAACACAAAAGCATTGTATTATCTTAACTGAGAAGGCAAGAGTAATGTTTATTCAATTAAAAAGTTGAAAAAGATTGAAGCACTCACCTCTACCAGGAAATTATTCCCTAGGCTGACAGCCAGATGCAGCGGTGACTGGTGACTGTTGTTGAGGATGTTAGGATCAGCTCCCAGACTCAGTAGTGTAGAGCAGCTCCGTGGCTGATCTCTCTGTACAGCCCAGTGTAGAGGAGTATTCCCCTCCTCATCCCTGCTATTCAACTCTGCAGGTACAAACATTTCATCATTTCACTTCTTTCTTTCTTTCTTCTTTCCCACACATTTGCTTTCATTCTAGATCTAATACTCCACCAATCATTACTAGTATTTCAAAGTTGCTATTACCTTGTTGTCCGGTCATCATCACAATAAATCTAATGGAGCAAAAATGCCCCTTGGATGCAGCATAGTGCAGTGGGCTGGCACCATTATGGTCACGTATGTCCAGGTATCTGGAGTGCTTCTCCAGAGCGTCTGTGTTTCCTTGCGTAGCCCACTAAAATCCAGAGTTCAATACAGCCATTAGGAACATACTGTTATATCACAATATGAATAATAATTTCACACAGGTGAACTAAACACAATTAAAATCTCTGAATTTAGAAAATATTTTAGACACAGATGAAATCATTTAAGTAGATTTCAGGAATACCTCAAACACATTTGTGTGTATCTGGCTGCTGTCATCTCCATCCATAACACTGTCATAGGACTTTCTGGATTTTGTCTTGTTGACGTGTGTCATTTTTGCACTTTCTAGTCATCCTGAAATGTGAAACACCAACAAATATTCCATGTCTTACTATATCTTTCTCAAATACCATTGAACATCTGAATGACTTCCAAGCTTTAAACATGATAATAGTTATTTAAAGAAACAGATCAAAGCAAATACAATCAGATTTTTCTCACCCATTTGCGATCTCCTCTATACTGGCTTGATGTGCGGCTTTTTTGCTATTAGCCAGTGGGTTTTTATAGTGTGGAGAGATGTGTCTTGGTTATCAGATTACATTGTTTCACTCAGAAAGAAAGAAAGAAAGAGAGGCGAGGGGGGAATGGCAATAAACAGAAGATTTACTATTGTTAATGATGTAACTAGCTGGCTCCCCTTCATCTAATAACACTTACCGTCAACTCAGAAATGAAGAAAACACAAACATATAGATACTGAGAATCAAATTCAAGTCTAGCTGTCACTTTACAATGTTTTATGGATGAAATTATACTATTGTGATTTTGTATCATTATCTCTAATTATATTTTATTTACTTTAGCGTTTTTCCTTTCAGATAATTTGATAGCCAGAGCATTACTGTGTAGGATGCTGCAGTGAAAAGGTAACATATATTATCAGAGTGGTCCATCTGGGGTCTAAAATCATTTCCTGTGGCTCATACAGAGGCTTGTATTCAACACAAACCCCCAATTGTATTTATGAGTCGTTCCACTGAAATGCTCACATAATTCTAGTGATTGCATACAAAATGATGATATTCTGAAATGTTATGCAGCATTTCACTTATATTTTTTATGTTGCTGTAGCTCAACTGGTAGAGCTAATGTTGTGTTTGATTCCCAGGAAATACATAATAAAACATATAACTTGAATGCACTGTAAGTCACTTTGAATGCGGTGATGTATACAGCATGTGCTTAAATTCATAAAAATGCAGTTATTACGATCACTTGGTTTGTAACAAGTAACTTATTGAGGGCTTTTTTGATCAAAAAGAAGCTTGTGCACAGTTAATCTTTGATGTTTGCTTTAATAACAAGCAATATATTTTTTGAAAGAAGCACAGTGAACGGTCAAGGATAATATAAATTAATAAACATTGCAAAGAGTCACCTCTGACAGATTGCATATGATGCAATTTCCTCTTCATAATTGCACAAAGTCCATATTCAAATACAGTTTAGTTGCTTTATTATGCTCATGATAATATAAGCTTCAGAGTTTTATGTTTTGTCTTATCTCAGTTTAAAACATCTGTAGATGAGTGAACAAGATTGATGTTATTGTTTTTAATCTACTGATATAATTGTGCATATAAAATCAAACAGGACTGAAATGAGTCCCAGTCATGGTCTTAGGTGCTGTGTCCACCAAGGCATTTTTACCTTCTATGTTTTTAAAGATTGGTGCCCATGTTGCACTATTTTTGAGAAAAAGGATAGTCGCTTTTAGCAACTTGTTAGCAACTGCCGTTTTTAAGACACAATTTAAAAATCATGAGCGGGTTATAACTGGTGTGTTTGATGTCATAGATAAAAAACATGAAAATATAGGTTTGATGCTAAAATGCTAACTCGCTTCCGGGGTTGCTTACAAAAATACATCATGTCTGAGGTACTCAATAGGCAAATTGGATCAATGAGAAAAATGGGAATTAGAACAACATTACGACCTGTCGTTTTAATGCAGTCCCTGAAATTTAAGTCTAAAAAGCATCAAAATATCAGACGTGGGCCCTAATGAAAAACTGTTTTATTTACATTTATAAGAATGCATTTGTCATAAGCTGGTTATAGTCACTTTTATCCAAAGCAACTTACAATCCATTCAAGAAATACATTTTATCAGTAGGCTATGTGTGTTTCCTGGGTTTCCCACACTAGCAAATTTAATATGGATGAGGAGAAGAAAAATAGACAGCTGCTATGGGAAAACAAGCCTCTCATGTACCATCACTCAACGATGTGGGTGACTTTGATAAATGAATTTGTAATGGCACGACTGAAGCCTTACACTGCAAAATATTTATTAATAAAATTATTTTATTATGCTTCTAGTTACAAAGACCTGCGTAAATGTAAAACAAATCGCACATATACATGCATATTTACATTTTGTTGCCTTGTACTTGTACATGTGTAATGACAATAAAGTTGAATCTAATCTAATCTAATTTACATTTTTGCATGAAATAAACATTTTATATGTATACACTATATTTAGTGTATACATATACATACCACATATGTTTGTTTAATGGTGTATATAAGTGCTGACTCATCTTTCACTAGCCAATAACAGGCACTCTTCAGGTTTTGAGTTACTCTCATTAATCTCTGATTTTCTTTCAGTGGTCTGATAGCTTTGGGTAAAACCACACCACCCCTGCGGGTTTCACTGTTACAAATACAACAGGATTTTCTCTCTGTTTCAGCAGAATCAGGACATTACGTTGTTTTTGCATCTTTTTTATTCCATTTGTTGTACAGTTTAAGAGTGTGCTAGTCATAACTGGGATTGATGGAGACAACGAGACAGACGTGACCATCTGGTTTGGTTCCAGTGACATTAGTGGTACAACTGAGAAACCATTAAATGGCTTTTAGTCTCTAACTGCGCTAAAGTGTGAGACACAACAATGTCCAATATTAAAACCTGAATATTGTATTTCCAAAAGTCACCCAGTAAATGATAAAAAAATAGCCTATAATTTCAGCAACAAAAGACAGATTCGTTATTTACTAATTTGCCAGATGTTTTTATCCAAAGAGACTTAAAGCATGTTAAAGATACATTTCAGTATGTGTGTTCGCTCGGCTCGAACCCACAACCTTTCAGTTGCTAACACAATACTCTACTAATTGAGCTACATATTCCTTACAGAAATGATCTATAATTTCATTTAGGAGCTACAAAGAGACATTAACTCATATTATAGAATCAAATCATATGTTAATCTTAATAGGACATTACTCAAATTGAGGGGGGGGACTGAACATGAGACTGAACATGAGTCATTAAAGCTTTACACTTGACCTTCACTTAGCTGTGAGTGTCTGGTTTGCTTTTGAAAACCATATCCTTTGTATTTTTAATGAGTTTGGCACTACTGCCACTTTTAGGTCCATAAGCAGAGAGAGAAAGACAAGAAGGGGAGACACCGTTATCTGTTGACAGCCACATGCACGTGTCCACTTGATTCCAAAGGAACAATTGTCCCGATCAATTAAACACAAGTTGTATAGGAAAACGCCTACAGGACGATGAGAAGATAAGAGAGGAAAAAGGAGCATACCACCCTCTAGTGGTAATGTTGCTTTATCATCAAACTTAATAGACGTATAAAATAGTGCGCCTGTGCTGACATATCACATCTGCTTGTGAAATTCTAAAGTGAGCTTTTGAGAAAGTATGAAAAATCTAAATAGCCTATTTTAATTGACGATATTATCTCGATTTTAACCTGACATAGCCTATCAGAGAAAATTCACCCACATGCTGAACTCTCTCACAACCTTGTGTCTAAATCTTCTTAGATTTCTTCTGATAATAACATGCATGCGCAAATTCATTTCAGGAAAATGAATTCAAAGTTGTGTTCTCTTGGATGTCGGTGTGTTCCATTGTGTCATGTCTCCACCTCGTGTAAACTGGCTATGATAAAGAGCTAGAGATCACTGACACTGATTCTTGTATGGGACGGAGGGATCTGATGCTGCTGCTATCCTTGGTGATGTACAGCTCAATCCAATTAGGCTTCACCTCCGGGCTGTGATGCAGAGCGCTCGCGCTCAGTCGATGCTCCGCTGAGCTCTATGTGTGACACAGCATCTGATTTATAACACATTATCATGGCATCGTGGCGAGAATAATCAATAGTTTCCTTTTATTCGTCTTAGTTTGCGAGCTTTACACCCCACGATCATGAAGAGGAGCGAGTTCCCTTTCAACAGGGCTACAACTGACGCCTCTCTCCCCTGATCGGATGGAGGGGGAAGTTAAAGGCTAATATACACGTATTTGGGGTGAGGAGAAAGAAGAACGGCGGGAAGGTAAGACTGTGTTTTTGTGTTTTGTTGCGGTTTCTTTTTTGACGATATACGGCAGAAAACTGGCCGATCCGGATGTTGATAGCGGTTTGTAAGATGATTTTTGAGGTTCAGAAAACTTCACGCGCACGCATGCCACGAGCACTATTCAGAACAGGTGCACGCGAAAGACCCGATCAAGGATTAGGATTTCTAGTAAATAACTCGTAAATATCAAGGAAATCTTTTCAGGAATATATTTACACGTATGAACTTTGAATCTAGAAGTGCATTCAAATATACCTACATTTTTGTAGAAGTGCGAGGTCTGGGAGGTTCGACCCCACAATGCAACGCTCTACCAACTGAGCTTAAGCGAGCTAAATAAACCCTTAAATAATGTTTTTTAAATAATTAAAACGAGAATGATTAGTTTCCTGTCAGTCTATAACAACAATCGACGCTGACGTTCCCGTTTCTGTGAGTGTTTTTCGTTCATCACCTCAGATCACGTTTAACTTGAGGGAAACTATTTCAGTTTATTTTTTAATCATTGTTAAAAGTTGAAATATAAGGACACAGCATAACCTTGTGGGGATATATCGGATGTGTAAATCGGATGTGACAGTGTTAACGCGATGAAAATTCGGGAAAATCATAATTTTTGAAACATCGCTGTGCTGCACCATTATGAAATGCTGGCCTATATAGTTTCCTCTCTGGTTGGAAGTTTTAAATAGCCGGCTGTTCCGAAGTCTTTTAAGAGCAGGAAATAGAAGCCCGCTAAATAGTCCTGCCGGGATTTATCATCAAGACATTCTTAAATACTCAATCGCATTATCGTGTGTCCTCAGAGCCAAAAGTATAGCCTGCTTGACATTTAAACGCTCCATAGGAGGCACGTTGTAATGGTCATTCGATTGGATATCACTTTATTTTTTTTTTTTTAAATATCTACATTATGATGATCTACATTATGATGAAAATCGGGCATTTTAGTGTCCTTGTCCTAAAAGACAACGTCCTGTCTTTGATAAAACGGTGTGCTATGGGTTCAGTCGAAGTTTACTGGTTCATTCATTTTTGTTTGATATCTCGATTATCTGTTTTCCTGTAGCTCAGTGGTTAGCGCATGATGCTAGCAACACCAAGGTCATGGGTTCAATTCCAGGCAGTGTGCATATGCAGAAACAAATGTGTAGTAAAGTGTCTGCCAAATGTGTAAATGTATTAATGGTTTCACTTGGATCTCAAAAAGTGCCTTTTCATTTTATCAGATTTTTCTGTGAGCTGATCAAAATATTCAGGTACATGTTATGAGTTACATGTTATTTAATTTCAGGTGCCACCATGAAGGAACTTATCTGAGGTGGATTCATCGTTGTACCCATTTGTTGGCATCCTAATTAGCATTACATTTAAGTAGCACAGTCATGGCTGAGAGGGCAAGCTTTGGGGCTCAGAAGGTCTCAAGGCCACAGGGATCACTCCCGCCAGAACCCATTGACATCATCCGGACAAAAGCCAGATCCAGAAGAGTCAGGATCAACGTGGGCGGGCTGGTCCATGAGGTTCTGTGGAGAACCCTGGACCGACTTCCACGAACCCGCCTGGGGAAACTTAGAGACTGCAACACCCACGAAACCTTAATGGAGATCTGTGATGACTACAGTCTGAATGACAATGAGTATTTCTTTGATAGGCACCCGGGTGCTTTTTCCTCCATTTTAAACTTTTACCGGACGGGCAAGCTGCACATGATGGAAGAGATGTGCGCCCTGTCTTTCGGTCAGGAGCTTGACTACTGGGGCATTGACGAGATCTATCTGGAGTCATGCTGCCAGGCGCGGTACCATCAGAAGAAGGAGCAGATGAATGAAGAACTGAGGAGGGAGGCTGAAACGCTCCGAGAGAAGGAAGGAGATCAGGTGGACACAGGCTGCTGTCCAGACAAAAGACAGAAGCTTTGGGATTTGCTGGAGAAACCAAGTTCTTCTGTGGCGGCCAAGGTTGGTCAAACACATAGCCCATACATGCGCATCACAACTACACAACTAATTTATTCCACAAGGATAATGCGAAAGATGCAATTTACTCTCTATTCTCAGCATCCTAGAACAAGGTATCATTCCGAGGCTAGCAGGAATATGATGAAATCTAAAACCCAGAGATGAATTTATAAATATAACACAATCTATATGTACTTCCTTGGCTTTTGTGATTGACATATTAGCCCAGGGGTTTATGCCACGAAACAAGAAGCATAGTTTTTATTGGTACATAGCTTACTACATGGCTACACTAGAGGGAGGATTTATGGTGTTGGCATCTCATTTGAAACTATTCTGGCTGCCAATTTCATCAAAGATGTTTGATCCTTTTATTTTGCGATTGTGGTGAGATGCTGTGTGGAAGATTGATATGCATACAGATTATCCCAAATGTCTTTTCACCTACACTCAATGTTTGCATTTCAATTAATTGAGAACAATTTTATAAAAAATGGTGATCACTATATAAAGAGATGTAGGTCGTCACTGCTCTCATTTGAGGATGTTTTTGAGGAATCGTGTTGTCTTACACATTAGTAGAATGCCTTGGTGGAAGGTTGTCGAGAAAATTGAAAAGCTTTTTTACATCAGCTGCTCAAGAGGCCTTTGGTTCATTCAGTGCCCAGTCCCAATGGCACAGATTGCCTACTTCCCAGAATACAGACAGAGAAAGTAGTCAGAAGAGCCATTAGTGAAATGCTTTAATGTACAGGATTTTTTCCTGCCCTTTGGCTCTTGACAAAAGAGGCTTTCTAAGGAGGAACTATAAAGCTTCTTAAATAAACAAAGTAGAAAAATACAATTAATAACAGTCATTAGTATACCGATACAATTTAATAATCAAAAAACTTTGAAATCAAGAAAACTAGCATGCTGTATTCAGCAGATTGATCATATGCATTATTTACCTTTGTTTTTTAAAACACTGACTCTTAAGTTTTACATACACTAAACCAGACACAAACATTTAAAGGCATAGTCGCCCAAAAAAAGTAAATACTGTAAAAATGCTGTTGGCATGCTTCCCTCCGTGGAACACAAAAGGGATATTAGTGAGAATTTCTCTCTGATTAATTGTATGTGACAGATTTACTTGAGCATTATTGTTGGGGGTGTTACTGGGCAGGTGGAGTAGCACGTTCTGCTTTCAGAGAGGAAGATGAAGGTTGAGTCACTGCCACTATGATTTGTTGCCAGTCATTGGTTTAAGTGAGTCAGCACAAACAAACAGCATATATTCGGCATACACCTGTCGGCTATAATGTCTGTAGCTTTATATTGACTGAAATCACCTTCAACTGAGTTTGGTTTATCATATCACTACTCTGTTCCTCGGTTCAACCAAAAATGAAAACTCTGTCATCATTTACTCATCTTCTTATCATTTCAAATCTGTATGACTTTCTTTCTAATGCCAAACACAAAAGAAGATATTTTGAAGAATGTTGGTAACAGAAAACCGTTGGTCCCCATTGACTTGCATTGGTTTTGTGTCCATACAGTCAAAGGGGACCAATGGTTTTTGGTTACCAACATTCTTCCAAATATATAGAAAGCCATAGAGGTTTAAAATGACAATAGGGTGAGTAAATGATGAAAGAACTTTCATTTTTAAAAGAGTATGTTAAGAGGTCAGGATGATGCTAAAAAATCTGGCACAAATGCAACAGTCCCAGTTAGGCAGTATAGCAGACATACATATGTAGAAGCACATAAAAACTCTTAGTTGCATCTTTTGTAATGTTTGTTCGATTTTGGGGAGAACAGACGAAGCCCCTTTACATTACAGGGTTCCAGTTGCATGACTGCTAACCTTGACCTCTACCTTCCCTTCTGTGGGTTTGGTGGTTTGGTTATCTGAGACATGGACAGGATCATGACTGCAGACTACTGAGAAGGTATTCCCCAATGCATGGTCATATGAGGTCCAATAATAGTTTCCATACTTTGTTACACTAGAATTGCTTTTTCAGCAGTTTGCAGTATTGTTTAGTACAGAAATGTGTTTGACATTTCAAGAGTAGGAAAATAAGCTGTTGCTCATTTTGAAATACTGTAATATATTTTCCTCTGGACAGTTGCTAGGTGGTTGAAAAGATAAAGCTAACTGTACCTAGTTGCTATCGCTGTGAAGCAATGGAGTCTTAATCTCCTTTGGTGATTTACCTAGTCTGTTCCTACAAATAGACCATTGAGGACTCTAGCTTGTCTGGCTTATGACTATGTAATATGGTCACGTGTTCACCCCAGCAGTACGAAATTTTATGGAAGGGTAGGAGATGTTAAATTTAACAATTTTCCAAACCATTTTTGCTGTTGCTGAATACAGAGACGAGCATGCCTGTAAGGATGAATATAATTCTTTTAAACTAGCCAATTTCCTGTCTTGCAGCACAACACTTTTTGACATCTCAGTGATTTAATTCGGCTGAGTATGAAGTGAGTGTGGTTTCTGGTGCGTGTGAGCTTTTCCTTCCCGTTGAACTTTTCGATTTTCACCTCATATATGTATCTTGGTGTATGGTCTTGTTTACAGGGAAGAGATACTTAACACCTTCATGTTCATTTTCACATGATCAGGCCGATCTACTTTATAGTCAAATGTGATTCTTAGCCATGAAATTCAAAAGAGTGATCTATGTGTTGCATGTATCATCATTGTATGTATACATCATACCAAGTCTACAGTAAAAATGCTAAGATATACAGTACTAATGTAGCAGCACAGGAGTACAAAGTGTATTTTTGCATTTATTTATTATATATAGTATAGCCAGAATAGAAAAGAGAACAATTCCTTCTATAATTTACTTTGAATCTTAATCATAAGATGTTTTATTTTTGCTAATTCAATAAAACATCTTTTTAATGAAACATCACCTAAGGCTTCCTTTTATTTCTCTCCATGTGGCTCACAGAGGAAGCGAATCATTCCTTGAATCACATTCCAAAAGAGATTAAACTCAATGTAATATAAAAAAATACATAATAATCGTAAAAACTCGAGCATGATGTTGAGACGTCTTGTTGTATAAAAAGGTGTTCAGTACAGATTGTTTTGATGAGCCTGCTGTTCTCCTCATGCGTCTGAGGTGTGAATAATTTATGTGTATTTACAATAATTGCTCATGATATGATACTCTCAGCTGCGCAGATGGAGCGGATGCTCTCTTAACAGATCCCAGTGATGGTAGAGGGGCAGAAGAGAGGAAAAGCTCTTCCTTTGCGGAGGATCTGTTACTGAATAAAGAGGCTTTGGATTTTGGCTGAGACACTAGGTCTGCCTGTGGAAGTAGATACCTGTGACATTATTCTGGTAGGAGTGAATCCTGGCTCCCCTCTTAGCCATCACTTTAAGAGCCATGGAGGTCAACAGATGAAGCGAGTGTAAAGGTTACATTCAGTGCTCCTTTAAGAGCCTGTTAGATCTTATTAACTACAGTGAGACTGCATTAATCATTTTAGTATAATTCATCCTTCGCGCACTTCAATACAGCCGTTATTTCTCAATGCACTTTCAGAGTGCGGTTGGTAAATTGATCTCCTCTTAAGATTATGGACTAGGCAGAACTATTTTCTGAAGAGTCATGTACGTAATGTGATGTATGAACTCGGATAAATCTTTAATATGCTATCTGACTCTATATACTTACCAAAAATTGTATATGATTGTATTTCAAAGACAATGTAACGGTGTTGAGAAACACTAGAGTAGACTTTCCAAAACAGTGGTGCACCTTGTTGTATAAAAAAGCCATTAAAACAACAGCGTTTCTTTAAATGCATTCAAGATTTTTCTACTTTTTTATATAAAAAGGTTCAAACATTTGACATTATTAAACAAAGATATCCGCACAAGCTTTCAAACTTTGGTTAAATCAATGAGATTTAAAGTTGACATGTACTCGGATGAGAAGAGGCATGTCTCTAAACTGATAGCAATTGTTACCTTATGTAATCCAGTGCATTGAAAAGGAAGGGCTGAGCCTGTGACACGGAGGGAGCAAATTACTGTACACAGGCCCAACGTGGGCGTTGGATATCGGATCAAGTCATATGGCCTCTTTGCCGACTCAGAGAAGATTTCGTCCCCTCAATGTCACAATTATGTAGTTAAGCCTGAGAAACCTAAAGGGATTTAACTGTAATCTAAGTAATGAGCAAACCAAATAGCTAGTGTTTGACCTTCTATTGCACTTTATTGCACTTAATGGAAATCTGTTAAGGACATGAGTTATAGAGTTATAGACATGATCTTATCCTCAGATTAAAGCTTTATTGAGATAAAAACCATTTACTCATGTAACATGACAGTAATCCATATTCATGTCTCTTAATATTTTTTTGTGTTCATTTTTATACAAAATACTTTTGCAAATGAACTCTTCATATATAAAAGTATAAATTAAGTTTAGTTTTGTGGAGCTCAATCGAGTGTTTGAAAGCTTCCTTTACAGTTTTTGGTCATATGGAAAGCCAATTTCAGAGGGATGAATCTGTCATTAAAAAGCCACGAAAAATGCTTTTCTGACATCCCACAGGTATTGTTATGAAATTATGCTTTCAAATAAAAGTTAGAAGTTACTACACAAGATCATATTGTGATTATTGTGATTTTCTTACGGCCATCGTTGAACAAGAACATCAAGAGTTTAAATAAATAAATAAAGAATATACACTAAAACAAACAAAATAAAGGTTCATCTTATTTCATTATTTTTATTATCATCAAGATATCAACAGTACCATAACAGTAACAGTGCTCTTTTTTAAGCAATCTGCGTGCTATTCATACAGCGTGACAGCAAAATACATGCTATTTGCTTCACCAACCCAACCCACAAGAGCTAAAGCCTTGCCACGGGCAGGAGCACTGCCAGTCTTGCAGGATAAGACTTAGAGCTTTATCCTCTGAACTCAACCTCACCTTGAACCCAGTTGTGATTTCTGTGAAGTGAAGTGCTTTTACGAGGACAAAATCTGGCAGATTTCGTGGGTCCTGCGAGAGGGCAGATTTCTTAGATTGGGTTTTAAAAATAGTCAGTGCCAGTTGGACATACAGAATAACAGGCTGTGCACTGTGTTTAAGTAGAGGCTGCCTGCCTGCCCCACTCGTGAGGCTGAATATCTTGCATGTGCTGCTGTAAGTGGTAGCCTGAGGGTTAGCCTGTAAATCACAAGCAGTCATCAGGGCTACATTATTGACTAATAACTATAATCACGACCCCCCCGCTTCCTCCCTCCCCCGCACATGCGAATACACTGTCAGGCGCACACTAGTCACCTCAACATCTCGCCGCTAACATCAGCTTGTTTCACGCTGGCTGGAACCTCCATTAGCTTCCAATGCTCGCATTGCCATAATATAGGAACTGGATAGTATATCCCTTACTCAGCAAAACCCTCTTGATAAATGTGGGAGGTTAGCGCCATATAAACCCATCATATAAAAAAAACACACAATCATGAGAACAGATCTCATGTCGCCATTATAAAAATAACCCTTCAATATTGATCAAGACATTCTTGGGTTTCCATGCAGAGTTTCGACTTCCTTTGCAGTTATAAAAACAATGTTTTCCAGAAATAATTTAACCTTTACTTCCTCTCAGGAAGAACATCACAGCACTATTTGACAGCACCATTCTGAAATGCAGAGCCTTTAACATTATGCAATTTCAGTCGGTTTAGTGTCAGCAAAGTAGCTTTACTAAGGAGAAAACAGAGGAAAGGGGCCAGCCTTGCAATAGATGCTAATATTGTTTGTGCAAAGCATAACACCCTTCACTCTGTGAGTGGAGCTGAAAGCTTGGCCTGTTGTAATTGTTTTCTAAAGAACACATTACTGAGTCATCTGAGCACCACAGAAAGGTTTGCAGATAAAAAGGAGATGGATTTAACACTTTCATTCCTGTCCAGGATGCATTTCGGTTCGGAAGATCTGTTCTGTACGAAGGAGCTGTCCGTGGTGCTGGCCTCGTGCGTGAATTGAAACAGCTTCACTCATTATTCGTCATATATTTTTTCTCCGAAAATTCTTTTCGTTTTCCGTTGTCATTGTTGTTGTTGTCTTTGACTCCCACTTTCCCATCTACTTTATGCAATACAGGTAAATCCACCTCCCTTGTGCAGATTAAAAGACAAATCCTCATGTTCAGCCAGATTGCCTTCTACAAACAGTTCTTCCACATATACATTTTTTATGATTATTTTCAGATCCTCAGTCCAGTTGGGTGCCAAGACAATAACTCTTGTTGTTATTGTCTAAAAGCCAGATGTCCCTAGGACTGGAGCCAAGAGCAGCTCCACCCCACGCTGAAGGAGATATCTAAAACCAGCCTGAATCTTTCTACCCTCCCCCACATCACTGTTCACTACCAACCTCAAATGTCAACCAATGTAAACTCAAAATACTTCATTTGATATTGTCAATTAACAATAAATATTTTAAACCATTTTCATCAATGCTTCTAAAATGCCACGTCATAAACACTCAATAAATGTAAACGAATTTCTTCGTGACATCAGCGAGATGGTACCCTTCAGGCCATTGCACATAGAGTCCGAAATTTTTGCATGTTAAAAATAAATACGACTTCACGTTGTTTCAATCACATTTATATGCATTTTTCGCATCCGTAGGAAGCATTTTCAAAGGTCTTTTGGCTATTTTAGGATGAGGAATACGAAATAACGTATACTAACATTTCTGACTCTATGTGCAAAGGCCTTTCCTCTCCATTTTAAATAGGGTTAGGTGACTTGAAGGATTTTCTTGGTGCTTCAGTACGCACAAGCCCTGGTCTAATGCCAGAAATCTCCCAGTGTTGAGATCACTGCCCATGTAATCACGTTTGTACAGATCCACAGATGAGGACAGTTAGCTAATCCGCCTGTCTTTCTCCTTCGGTACTTATCGTTCCCGTCTCTCTTGCGTTGAGAACAGATCTCTACTGCATGTGTCAGCAGAGGCCTTCGTGACGTATCTTCATATAAATGTTTCTACTAGAATGATTAATGGGCTCGCCACAGCTGCACGTTGGACCGGGAATTCATGTCCTTCAGACTTTAAAGTCAAAACATTGAACTGATTTTGTTTGACTGAATCATTTATGTGTGAAGCTATAGGTTTAAATTTGTAAAGGTTAGTCATAAGAAACTTTTTTAGCATATCTAATATGTGATAGTTGTGGACCGCTGACGGGTGGACATTTACCGATTTACCTCAGTAACCCTTTGCCTAGCGACCAATTCAAATCTGACCTTTTTTACGCTCAGCTCCGTGGGTAGGTCGACCACTCACTGGATGTTGGATGTCATCACACAATAGCAAACTCTGGGGGGTGATTCTGATTCCCTTTCCTTGTGCTTTCTGTACATTGCACAATGGCAAGAACTTCCAACAGCATGTGTTGTGCTTGTCCAAAACGTTTGTTTGTCATATTTGACTGCTTGCTTGAGCAATATATGAGCAACACACTGTTAATGTGTGAATAATTCAGACTTTAAAAATAAAAGGTAAAAGTGGATAGAACATATCACTGCAGGTTGTGCTTTAGCCCACACTTTGATTTTCTTGAAACATTTAAGGCAGCAATTAAACTTAATAAGGTCATTTTAGCACATTAACGTGTAGAAGAGTAGTCAGTGACCCCATAGCACTATGACAACAGTGTCAGACTCTGTTTTCCTATTCAAATGACATTGGTGTGATAAGCAAAGTGAGCCTATTGCTGGTTAGATCATTTTCCTCTCCATTGGCCAGAGCCAAAGAACATCCAAGGGAGTTTTGCCATTTGGTAGGCTTTCCTTACAGAACTGCCATTGTCGGTCAGCTACTCACATGGCATCAGGTGCCCCACAAAGACCTTGGGATAGTCACCCATTTTACATTTTACTTTAGTTGCAATGAGAGAATTCTGATGGTTTCACTCTTTAGAGAACTGTATGGTCCTTCATAAGGGTGTTCACATTGTCGTCTGTGTCGCAGGACATTTCGGGATAATTGTAATAGGATTAAGTTTCTATGTATAGCAAGGATATGGAAAGGTTAGGGCAGTTAGTCAGTCTTTCCCCTCCTCCACAAGGAAAGAATCAACGTGTAATCTCTTTAGGCTTCCTTAAACATTGTAATATAAATCACTATATTAAAGGACAGTGAGCAGGCAAATGGCGTCACATGTGAAATAAGTGAAGCATCCATTTACAATTGGGATGTATAACAATTTTGAGTGAACACAGTTCAGGTATATTATGATGAAGCAGTTGATGTGTTGAATAAGCAGATTAATAAAAAATGTATACTGTTGCTTGCACTTTTCATAGTGTAAGAGTTTTTGAAGGTCAGCAGTATTATTCTCCACTAGATCTCAATTAATCCACTCTTAAAGGGATAGTTCACCCAAAAATATCAGTTCAATTTATTCACCCTAATGTCATTCAAAACCTGTATTTGCCTCTTTCCTCTGTGGAACACGAAAATGTATTTTTGGGTTGGTTTCCAATATTTTCAAAATATTCACTTTTGTGTTGTTTTCTTTTGTGAAGAAAGTCATACAAGTCTAAAATGACATAAGGGTGAGTAAATTAAATGACTAAGAAAACAAGAAATGAAAGTACATGAGTGATGTAACTAGAAGATGGTGGCTGTAGCTATGATAGTATAAAACGCATACAACAGTAGAATAGATACAACAAAATGAATAGATAAAGTGCTGAAGGCAGTTGAAAAGCTTTTCCCTTGATTAAAAAGACATTTATAAAATAGGAGCTGCTCCTCATGGTCGAGTCAATATTCTCTTGGAAAATGTCTTGGACACTTGCATTTGACTTAATTTACAATAATCCTCATTAATAAGCTATTTTTTCCACAAACATTTGTATTAAACATATTTCTTTTTTTTATTTTACAAACCCCACTGCATTTCAAACGTTTACATTGTTTTGTGCTTGTTCTCTTGCATGAATGGTATGTCACCTCCACTTGTAATGTTTAAAACATGATGATGTATTATTTCATGATAGCCGGATATATGAAACAGAGTCAGATTAGAATGATTTGATTATCTTGATGATTTAGATATCCTCATTGGACACCCATTCCATATTGTAACCGAATAAAGGATCGATAACTGCAAGGTCATGTTTGTATTAATGTGCTGTAGGACAACAGGTGATACAGCATATATTGTCCTAATAAGGGTATACACTCATTTCCTCATATATGATGAAGCAGTTGATGTATTGAATATGTAGATTATTTAAGAAATGAATAAGGTTGCTTGCACTTTTTATAATGAAGGTCAGCAGTATTATTCTCCGAATTACTTTTACTCGTGTGCGGTTTTATTCCAGGAAGTGGTCTTTACTCGGCGGCCCTGATTTGAAGACATCTCACTTTTTTAGTTTCAACTTCTGAATATGTGTTACACTTCAAATATCAGAGAGTGCTATTTTTACACTTTCACAGAACAAATCCTGGGGGAATTGTAGTGCGCTACAGGCTACATCTTTGATACTACCTTTTCCACCTGCTGATGAAAATTTTCTTTGGAAATGCTGATCGTGTCATTGCTGTTATTGCATGTACTCTTAGCATCCCATGACTAACCCCCTCTCCTCTCTTTTGTTTTGCAGATTCTGGCCATAATATCAATCCTGTTCATCGTCCTCTCAACCATTGCACTGTCACTCAATACGCTGCCTGAATTACAAGTGATCGATGAATTCGGACAGTCGAACGACAATCCAAACCTCGCCCATGTGGAAGCCGTTTGCATCGCCTGGTTCACTATGGAGTATCTTCTCCGGTTTTTGTCTTCCCCCAACAAGTGGAAGTTCTTTAAAGGGCCGCTGAACGTCATCGATCTATTGGCTATACTTCCCTATTACGTGACAATATTCCTAACCGAATCCAACAAGAGCGTCCTCCAGTTCCAGAACGTGCGCAGGGTCGTACAGATCTTCCGAATCATGAGAATTTTACGAATTTTGAAACTTGCAAGGCACTCTACGGGACTTCAGTCTCTCGGGTTCACCCTCAGAAGAAGCTATAATGAACTGGGGCTGTTGATATTGTTTTTAGCCATGGGCATCATGATCTTCTCAAGTCTGGTATTCTTTGCTGAAAAAGATGAAGATGCTACAAAATTCACCAGTATTCCCGCTTCTTTCTGGTGGGCAACGATAACCATGACAACTGTGGGTTATGGGGATATCTATCCCCAGACGCTCCTGGGCAAAATAGTGGGTGGTCTCTGCTGCATAGCTGGCGTGTTGGTGATCGCTCTCCCTATCCCTATTATTGTGAATAACTTCTCCGAGTTCTACAAAGAACAAAAGAGACAGGAGAAGGCTATCAAACGCAGAGAGGCGCTTGAGAGGGCCAAGAGGAACGGAAGCATCGTGTCCATGAACCTGAAAGATGCATTTGCTCGCAATTTGGAGCTAATGGATGTTGTGATAGAAAAGAACGAGGAGAAAGGCTCCGACAATCACATTTCTCCCAGCAAGTGGAACTATTTAAAGAGCTCAAACTCCGACTTGAGTTCCAAAGCGTATGAAGCGAAATATCAAGAAATAGGCCAGTTGGGTTCTCCAGATCGCGTGTTCAAACATACCGCAAGCCCTCAGCGCCTGAACGCGAAATCGCTCGAACAAATGTATAACCAGATGACGACTCCCACACCTGTGAGCTGCGGCGGACCTTCGGCTTCTAAAGCGGGCAGCGTCGGTAAAGAAGAAGTGATGGAGATGAAGGTGGTTCAGAGTGACCCTATTCTGAAAGACATTAGAAGCATCTCCAGTGTCGACAGCTTTGCCAGCTGCGCCACGGATATTAGTGAAGTCGAAAAAAGCGCACTGCTGCCCAATATCGCAGGAACGCAGATGAGACATCCACGTGCTCCTCCTCCGCTCGACCTCAGCCAGATTAGCTCTCTGGACAGGCGGACACAAAGCAGCCCATCGGCGAAGAAAGCAAAGCAGCCCACAATCATCAAAGAGGGCCTATATGAGTTTGTTCAGTGCAAGCCCGAGACCACGTCACAGGGCGAGGAGAACCAAAGCTTCGATCCCAGCGGTGAAAATGTGAGGAGCCCCCAGAGAGGAAACAGCCAAGTGAAAGCGAAGGGACTCAAAGTGAACTTTACTGAATCTCCAGACGAGGGGGCTTCCAATTTAAATCTAGTCGTGACAGATGACACAGCGATTCTGACACCGAAGCTACAAGCATGCGACCCATCGCTGCTGACGGGTTCTCCTCGGCTCAGCCCGAGATCCCCGGGGAAAGGCTCTCCAGGTTACAGCCTGTCCTCTTCTGGAAGCCAAAGAGGGAGAAACCATGTCGATAGAGCAGCTGTTACTCCCACCTCTCCTAAAAATGCAGGAAACTGCGCTTCGCCCACGGTCGGTGCCGTTGGAGCGGAAGACAGCATTCAAAGTGGACAGAAGGTGGACAACCACCTCCTTTCCCCTGATATTCTCAAGTCATCGGCGGATGGTGGACGGTCACCGCCATGTGAAACTAGCATGTGATGTACGGAGTAGCATTCGTGGAAGAAATGCAAGAAGGGCGTATGTGGACAGAAAGGGGCAAATTGAAGTAGTGAAGAGGATTTCTGTCTCAACATGTCGGTCTTCGACAATATTAATCGTTGATGGGACTGCGTTTTTGCAGAGATTGACTTTACAATACTGAGAGAGGTCTAGTCCTGACTTTGAGAGTTTAGTGACATGCAGTCAGAAGGTGGACGTGAATGAACAGTACTCTAATAATAATAATAATAATAATAACAACATTATTATTTTGTAACAGCATGACCCCTAATGTGAAGGATTAGTTAGCTATCTTACCTTTTGAAGCATAAACTCGTCCAAAAATTGTTCACATTGTTGCATTTACAGCCTGAGATGTAGCAAGCACATACATTTTTTTTAAAAAGGCTGTAATGTATTGGGTTTATTCAAAGGTTCTGTAAATTGGCAGTCAAATAATAATTTTGACCAAAACATGCCTTCATGTGATGATTTCTGGCCGAGTGCTATGCGCTTCAGTGGTAATTTACAAGGGAACATGTTTTTTTTAACATGTTATTTCTGCAAACGTGGATGAAATTCAGTTTTTATTATAAAGTACATCTCCCTTGAGCAAGTAATAGAAGAAAAATACAACAAAGAACTATATTATTTTGATAACTGTAAATGCATGCTGGTTTCACGGTTACTAAGTGTTTCCAATTGCATCAGTTTTAGTTCCTCTAGCCTACCTTCAAAATGCTTTGTATAAAATGTGAAGCATGTTTACTGCTGTGGACAACAGCCCACTTCAGTAAATCTGTGAAATTGAAAACTGGAATCTTTTTTGATGTTTTTATGTTGCCTTTATTTCAGAATAAGCCGAGGGAAATACCTATGATAGCCATAGTGAATCAATTACGCCCTCTGCTGGATGAAGGAAATGGCACTTTATGATACATCAGCTTCTCTTGATGGAAATATTGTACATTAATGTTATTACAGCATTCCTTTTCTAATGTGCAATGGAATGGCTTTTGTACCAAATAGGTCAATGGATGTCAACAGTTGGAAACCAAGCACTTAGCGCTTCACAGTGAAATGTACGATTTGTATATCAACTGTATATTATTTAACTGGCTACATCCATTTAGTGTAGAAACACAACTACCCGTGTGTCAATTGTACATTGATTTTGAAGACGAATTAGGCAGGAACACACAGCCTGCTTTAAGTATTCAAATCTGTGCCTTTTCATAAACACTCATTTATGAGAAGGCTTTAAGATATTTAATTCAAATAATTCTTTACAGAAAATTCTACTTTTATAGAGTAAGATATGCAAATATATAATTAAGTTCTCAGGTTTTTTATGCAATCTTGGTAGCCCAAATGCCAGTTTCTGAATATTAAGATGATCTTCTACAGACATCACATTTGCAAAGGAACAATAATGTGGAAACACAACAGCGCACAACCTACATGCACAAGCAGGCTCATCACAAACACAGCTTTATGTACACAAATGTCCCCACAACTTCTGCACTCGATATAGTGTGTTTTTCATTAAGTTTTAGTTTGTACATCAATATGTGACATTAGATGTTTAGAGTTGTACATCATTTTCTTTGAAATAGTCAACAGCTTTGTTCCAGATACCTAGGAGGACCATAAAAGAAATGTTTTTTACAGGACACTACGAGCGCATTCTTTAAGGGGAAAAGCTCAGCATCCCTTCAACCTTGAAGAAACATCATTATTAGTTAAGAAGGCCTTGAAACAGCTGTCGCATCTCTTACAGTAGAGACTTCAGAGAGAAATGCTTCACAACGCATCATATTAGCAGGGACTAACATAATAGTAAGTGGCATTGTCAAAAGCCATGAAGGCTGATCAGCTTGTGTACATTTCAATAAAGGGATACCAAGTTCAAAGAAACATCTCAAGACTGTGTTTGTGTAAATGACTTTATTTTCTCACAGACCAACAGCAGAAATGTTCCAAAAATCTGTGAAGAGACAAAAAGATATGATAGGTGTTTAAGAGCTGTAACAGTCACTTGATACAAACTCATTTTCTCACTCACAGAACACAAACAGAGCAAAGTATGCACACTTTCTTTAACCATTAGGATAAAATGAAACTTTTTTTTACATTCACTTTGCGACTCAAGTCCATGAAATGATAGTAACACTTCGGATTAAATAAAACTTCAATGTCTCTACTACTGGTAACCAGCAAAACCATGACAACCAAGTCATGCCTAAAGAGAAGGGTTGTGAGGTGCTACTCAAAACCTGACTAAGAGTAAAAAACTAAATCCCAGAAGCTTACGAAGCACGTTATGCTGATATTATAAGGCTTGACGTATGCTTGCTAATGCAACTACTATTCTGCAGCACTAAAACCATTCAGCCCACATAACCCCATAGTGAACCACACACATTCCTATTTCAATCAGCAGGTTAAAGGGAAGCGAATACACGTAATGAATATGAAGAACTGGGCATCTATCAGGTGCTCACCGTCGCTTTTAGTTCATCCTCCTGATCATTCTGTTGATCTGGTCCTCCCTGTTTCCTGCATCACCTCCCTCAACAAAGTGGGTGGTCTTCTTGTTCATGCCTCCACGGGGAGAGGACATTTTGAACGGCCAGAGGAAGTTGTTAGCGGCCTTGAAGTTCTTTCCAACAGTGTAGATCTCGTGGATGAGATCCTCAATGCAGATGATTCCATACTGACCTGGAGAAGATAGAAATCATATTTTGCTTGAATACTAATGAACACAATTTTGGTCAAATCGCATTATTATGGAATAAGCGCCTACCAAGGGACTTCTCGATAAGAGAGTTATCTGTAAGTCCAATGCGCTGCTTGTTGATCTTGCCATACCCACGCTTGTAGATGAGCTCACGCACAGATTTAAGGTTGGGGTATCTGAAAAGACAAATAATATAATATTATACCATATGACATCATAAAAAACTGCAACTTTTAAACAATTCATAACTTTTAATGACTATCCCTGATATAAGACACACATTTACATACCCCCATGCAATGTAGGGCTCAGCAATTCGTAACATGTTGATGGAGGCCTTGTTCAATTTGATAAAGATACCATTGAAGATCTGGCGGAGACGAAGAAGCTGAAGCACCTTGCGGACTTTGGGGCTGACACCATTGATACTGAGGACAGAGAAGGTCTATCATCAATACTTTTAAATGACGATCCAAACAATTGTATTTCATTGCTCGGTTGTGGTTTCAGAGGATTTGGCTTATTTTCAAAAGGTATCACCATGGTCGATAAGATGGGGAAAAAAGAGCGACATCATTAACCACATGCAAGACATCTCAATCCCTACTAAAACAAAATATTATTACCCTCTGATCCTGATGACAAAAGCAAGTTTAGGCTCAGCTGGGACATAGTAGTTGCCGGCCTTGCGAGCCATTCTGCCCATACGAATCTCACGCCTGTACATCTGTCTGTACTCCTTGTGGTAAGCTTCAGCTCGCTTGAAGATGAGCTTTCTGGTGACTTTGCGGGCCTAAGAATGAGACACGAGATGCATTGTTAATGCTTCAACTGTAAATACAGGCACCCGAAACGACATCTGTTCAGGAAAAACAATGCAAGCAAATAAAACACCAACCTTCTTCTCAGCCTGCACCTTCTTCAGACGCACAGCCTTGATGGCGGCGAACCGCTTTCGCCTCTTCAAGAGGCTTTCAGGGACTGAGGGAACCTTCTTTTCTCTGAGAAGTCAGACAAAAGCACATGTCATTTTCAAAATATTCACGCTATGCCTATAGACCAGGCTGTTATGACAGTCATGTGACGTTAAATGAGTATAACATATATATATTTACCAGCATAATCTTATACTACAGTTGTGGTTAATAAAATCTAACTGGAAAGAAACGCTACAACATGCTAGCATAGCATTACCGCAACCAGAGAACACTTCACACATGCAAAAACTTGGACTCAACACAATTATTATCTAGCGACCTGATCTCGGTATGTTAAATGTCCGGTCATTTTGTATTTGGTTACATAAACTGTTCTTCACACGTTGTTATACAGCGATGCACCCAGAGAGACAACTCAACATTCACGTCAAATTTATTGATTCATCATTCACTCGCTCGGTCCCAATTTCCCTTTCATAATACGTGTATAGATACAACCTGCTCATTTAGACTCTTAACGATACTAAATGAGCGGTATTTTAACCGATGGATTAAGATTTAAACAGCACGGTATCCAACTTACTTTTCACCCGCCATTATCCCCACAGTAAAAGAGGCTTATACGCATGCGCAGTGGCATCTTATAAGTTGGGTCCATCATACTTCCGGTTAATGTTAGGCGTCTAGGTCTTTTGCCTTTTTTGAACTATTCTTGCAATTAAATGTTATTTTATTTCTTCTTTGACAACATAAATATGTGTATGCATATTTTATACATTAAAATATGTTGATTGAAACAGAGGCTGAAAACAATTTAGCTAGACATGACGCACACACGCCACAACTGTTTTGCAACACTGCTGGCCGACTCACAACACATGCGTGGAAAGTTATGAAGTGTGTCCGAACATATTTAAAGAGGTCGTTATGGGTTGATTTCATCTTGTTGTGGAAGCTAAGGGATCCAGTGCTTTGCATCTCTTTTTTTTAGAGACCGAAAGTCTGTCTGATCAGTTTAGTTTGACAAGTAACGTTAGGTAAACGCTACGAACAGTTATGAATATCGTCGCTGAATTGTTTGTGGTCACTTTTAAAATAATGTGGTCGTTTGTGTTGGCTGGCGCTAAATGGCTTATTCGTCCGCGGGAGAAAAGTGTGGAGGGCCAGGTGTGTGTTATCACCGGTTCTGGAAGCGGTCTCGGGCGGCTGTTTGCACTGGAGTTTGCTCGGAGACGAGCGACTCTTGTTCTTTGGGACATCAACAGGCAGGGCAACGAAGAAACAGCCGAGATGGTGCGTGAAGTCTACCACGAGTTATGCCCCTCTGAAGGTAAACCTTGTTTGCATTTAAACTCGTCTTGATTCTTAGCATCGCATAAGGGTTTCCTAACTTGTACGTTCTTAAATTGTTTGCTTACAGGGTCTTCGGGCAGTGTTCAGGAGTTGCCCCTGTTTCAGCCAAAAGTTTATACGTACGTTTGCGACGTAAGCAAACGCGAGAGTGTATATTCTACAGCAGAGAATGTGCGTAGAGATGTGGGTAATATCGACATATTGATCAATAATGCTGGAGTTGTCTCAGGACATCATCTTCTCGAGTGCCCAGACGAGCTCATTGAAAGAACAATGCTGGTCAACTGCCACGCTCACTTCTGGGTATATAACATGCATTTTTACATGTATGTTTAAGAAGAAGAGTTCAGTTTTGATCATGTCTTTGTGTTCACAGACTACTAAGGCTTTCCTTCCCACTATGCTGGAGCTGAATCATGGGCACATTGTAACTGTAGCCAGCTCATTGGGTTTGTTTACCACTGCTGGTGTGGAGGTATGTTTTTCTTTTTATGGTCCTCCTCGTGTTAATAAAACGCTGTGTATTATATTTTGGAACTGGACGTTTCTACTCTTTATTGTAGGACTATTGTGCAAGCAAGTTTGGTGCCATAGGCTTTCATGAATCTTTGAGTCATGAACTGAAAGCAGCTGATAAGGATGGAATTAAGATGACTCTTGTCTGTCCTTTTTTGGTGGACACTGGCATGTTCAAAGGCTGTAAAATTAGGTTTGTGAAAGGAATTATGTCCTTACAAAGAATGTGAATTCTCTGGTTTTCTGTGTGTGTTTTCTAAACTGGTGTTTTGTTGATTTAAGCAGGAAAGAAATGGCTCCATTTTTTCCACCACTAAAGCCAGAGTACTGTGTACAACAAGCCATGAGAGCTATACTAACAGACCAACCAATGATCTGCACGCCACGTGTCATGTACATGGTCACCTTAATGAAAACGTATGTCCAAGAACAATATCCTATTTCTATTACAGATATAATTACTGCTATATATTTACAGTAATTTATCTTTTTTATCATACAGTGTCTTGCCATTTGATGCCACTGTGTGCATGTACAGATTTATCGGTGCTGATAAATGTATGTACCCCTTCCTGGCTCAACGGAAGGAGTCTACAAACAACAATGAATCAAAGATGTGGATCTAACTGGTTATAACTTTAAGCAGTAATGCTAACTTCTGTGTTGAAAGAGCTGTACACTACAAATGTTTTTCCAAATGATATTTGGCTGACAACTTTACAAGTTGCAAGAAAAGTGATTAGATTTAACCTAAAATACAGTATGTTACTTTAAGAGCGCACAAAAAGGGCCTATCACCTATTTATATGTATTCATACATTTTTGTCATGTATTGTTTTTTTCTGTCAACATTCCATGACATTGTCACTTTAGAGGTTTTTTTTCCTCCTTTTAACACTAAGAAATGCACTGTGTGTACTGAAAGTATTTTTGCTTGTTTGGTCTTTATGATGAATAGGCAAAACACCAAATGATTGTCAAAAGAAACTACCACAATTGCTTATTGTTAATTAAATGTTTTTTTTTTCAGATGAATTATGTAAAGTCTCTTTTATATGATAACCTATAAAGTGTTAATGTCAGAATTCAGGGAAGATGATTTGCTTCATAAGTCATGGTAATTTTTCCATCATCTTTCAGCACTGTTACTTGCCAGTTATTTAAATATTTAATTACAAGATGCATTAAAATAGCAAAAAAATAATTGTCAAGGCTATTGCAAGCATAGAGTATAGGCACAGTCTAAACAATTGCTAGGACAAAATAGGACATTGCTCATTGCTGAATCGAATGTAAACACTTCCTGGGTTAACTTAACCCAACAGGCTGTTGGGTTAAGTTAACCCAGAAAATGTTTGCATTTGACTAAGCAATGGGTTAAAACAACAATGCAGCGGTTGTGTTTGTACATTGGTAACCAAACAGTATTGCCCCCATTGACTTCCACTGTTTGGACATAAAACCATTTCTTAAAATATCTTATACAGGTTATGACATCAGGGTGAATAAATGATAATGACAGAACATGTATTTTTGGGTGAGCTATCTTTCTAAGGTTCCATGTGAAAATCATCATAGTCAAAAATGTCAGACAACATTATCAATGAAAAGTGGGGAAACGCATTCAAATGCCATCAGATGGATTATAAAATCAGACACTCGTTTCTGCTCTGGGGGCAAAATGAGCATCCTCTTTATTAAAAGTGATAGTCAAATAAGGAATGAGCACATTTGGAGTGCATATGCATGCAAATAGGCAGTATGGAAAATGACTTTTGACAATTGGTATCTACTGGAAGTGCATATATAAAATAAAAAAAGAGCACAAAGATAAACAGTTTGTATTCCACTTGTTTATGAGTTTAAGTTATTGATGAATATATCAAAATACACTAATATTGTTATCTAAATTGTGCAAATTATTGCTTTATTAAATGAAAAAACAAATGTGTTTTAGAATATATTGGAGCAAGTAAGCATACTTGGTATGTAACTCATTACAATGACACATGGAAAGACATACAGTTCCTCTGGGGGTCTCCCCAAAAGTAATATACTTGGCCGCCTGTCTTGAAAATGTTTCAGACACTCCAAATACAAGAGATAAGAAAGATCACTGACACATTATCCCATTCCCTTTAGCAGGAAATGATACAGACTCCCACTATACTCATTTGGATGAAACCATTACACTGTGATAGTGATGATGCCACAGACGCATTTCTGAAGTGGAATTTCTCCATGAATTCATAATCAATCTGACGGAAGAGAAAATTCCCATAACTGTATTATGAGTCAGACTGTGTAAACATTTCTCAAACATTCCAGACTACTTTTTTTTTAAAGAAAGAAGCTATCAAACTCACTTTTCATACACAGATGATTCAAATGAAAAATGTATTTAATATTATTTATGTCTAATGCATTAAAAAAACACTGCTTGTCTCAGCAACTTTTAATTCTTGTTACCTAATTCTCTGCAACATTAGAAAAATCACTACCTTAAATGAAACTAAGTGCAATAGGCAACTCTCTGGCATTCTGCTTCAAACCAAAGCAAAATCACATTAATACATTAAATTAAGCATTAGAAATGTCACTGTAACTTTAAAAATGTAACTATTTTATGTGTATACCATTTAATGGTTTATTTTAGGCATCTTAAAACTTGTGTACGCACGTCAGTTATACATTTTTATAAATAGTGCTAATGTGCCCTAAAGCCCTTATTACAGAGCTTTATTTACTTATTTTCTAGGCTTTATTTAGTACCTTTACCTACCTGCCTTCCTGAAAGTGTTATGAATATAGGGATGAGTTTAAGAACACTGGGACACTTTTTGAGATGAATGTCAAAATGTACCTGAAATCTAGTTCTACTCCAAGTCATTTAAGAAGAATAATTCGTCTCTAATGTGTTATTTAGACTGAAAAGTTTTTTATTCTTGATCGACACAAAACAAATCTATTATATGCCTGTTTTCTAAGCCTTTTTATAAAGTGATATATAGTTATGCATGCATCACTTAAAAAAAAAAAGATGTGGGGATTATCATAAAACATGATTTAATTCGAACACTGCCCATATGTGATATATTCTCTTATGACATTACTACACCTCCCTCTAGTGGACATTTCACCATAGAATCACAAACTATGGTTATACCTAGCAGTGCATATCGTGCCGACTCTTAAAATCTGCATCTTTTGGTGGATATGAAATAGCTTGAGGTCTCTCAGTACATACTAAGCAAAACAATTAAAACACATGAGAGCATTTCAAAATATATTACTTTAATAAGAACATTTCTTTTAAATAATGTTAAATAAAGTTATCAAAACCATGAACACAAACAAAGTTTTCTAAACTAGGTGCAGAGAAAAGTTATCTTTTTAAAAGAAACCTTCCCAGCCCAACATATATATATATATAACCATTAAATCAAACAGTCAATTTTAATATAGCTATATAGAGCTTTACATAAAAGATCAAGTGATTATGTCTAAAATGTCTTTGTTTTAACTACACAAAATGTATCTGTCTATAAAATCAGTGCTTAAATCTTATCCCATAAAGCATTTTTATGTAATCCCAAATTACATTTAAGATCATATAATATCACCCCGCATCAAATCTGTACATATCAGTAAATTGTACATTTATCAAAATAGTACTATACTGTACACCACACCCAACAACAAGAGTCAACTAAAAATGGCTTATTTCGTAAAAGCAACTGTTTTTTTATGTAGTTACAATATTAATTCAAAATGCTGCCCTGTTTAAAGTTCACAGTGCATAACCGAGCAAGGCAAAGGCAGACTTTCGTCTTCGCTTTTGCTGATGGATCCATTACAGTAGTTAGTTGTCTGATTTGCACTGTCCTTCCTTTTATTTTAAACCCAAGCTCAAATTATTATTGCACAAACAGAGAAAACCATTTAAAGGTTTATGAAAAACAATACAATATGAATCAAACATAACAAAATTTGGAAAACAAACGAGCTCCACATCTTGCATCCATCAAAATATGCTTGCTGGGTGGGTTACATTCCTGCAGTTTTATGCATTTTTTCCAGTCAGCATGCCCAATCCATACACAAATAGCCACAGTCTGCTGGTTCAATTCTAATCCAACGACTTATATAAAATACTTGATGTACCTTGAAAGTCTGTTCATATACTGTAACAATGATGCACTGGGATACTAGCATGTATCATCTGTGTAGAAAAATCAAAACAAAAAAGCATGAAATGTGGGTTCAGAGAGGGCACAACATATTTGTGTAGGTTATGGTTGCTAATAACTTGATTACACAAAGCATAAAGATGACTGTCAAGCAGAATATAGAACGTAACAAGACTCACCATGATACCACCACTTTGTTTTCTTTGGATTTTTATTACACGTCTTTACATAAAATGAATTATCTGGAGGACGCCGCTGAAAAGAAAACAGTTAATTGGACCAATATAACAACAAATACCATTAATCTAATAAGGAAAAAATGTTTACCTTTTCTTTGCAGCTTGAAAGCATGCTAATAATGCTTAAACATACAGATTGCACAGACAGAGCTGGTGACCAATCTTCCGTTAAAATAGATAAACAGATGTGACCATTGCTATAGACGTGTGGATGGACGGGTATATTCTCTCCAGTGAACATTACCTGTATTAGAAACAACCAATTCACACACGTCACTACCTGAACAGAACATATGAGACATTGAACTATTTAATAATGAATCTGGCAAGTAAATAAAATACCCTTTTAATGTATTTTAATATAGTTTTCAAAAACACATATACGCATTCATTTTACTTAATTGCTTTGTATTATGTTCTGCTATAATTCATAAACTGTGATGCAGAGGTGAAAAGTAAACACAGGCAAATATATGCATCATGCACTGAACCAAAAACAGGTTTGTTAGAAAAAACAGATTCCAAACATACCTGAGGTGAGTCAAAAGGATATCTACTACTGAATTTGAAGAGCAGCTGAAACTTCTCCCCCTCATAAAGCGTACCTGGAGCACCTTCCATATCTATAATCCACCTGAACAAGAACAAGGGTATAGAGATTACAATCACTGACTCATTGCTGACTCAGATTAATATAAATGTAACCATTCGAGATATACAAAAGGCAAACTGGTTTAAGAAATGCAGACTGCCAGGAATGTGAAAGTGAAGGTAATCCAGTCTCTACTGAACCGACTGTTCTGCTTTTTAAAAGGATGCTATAGTGAAACACATACACATCTCATAACTTACTCTGTGATTGTGTTCTGCACGCTTTTTTCATTCAGTGTCATTCCAGGTGGAGGGTCACTTTGCAACGCCAACAGTTCTTTTTGTAATCTTCTCTGTAAAGGGAAAATAAGTTCAAACAAAACTTAAAGTACAGCACTTTAATGTCAGGTATATGTCTACATCAGTATTAGACATTACGATACAAATCAAAACAAAACCGCGTCTAATCTGACCTAATACTTTAACTGAAGTCTCATTTCTGAATAAAAACTAATACACACATAGCAGACTGCTAACAACGAGCTGGCCAAACAAATGTACTGCAATGATAACGAAACTAGCGATTAAGTAGCATCTATGAAGTTCAACTTTGCCCTGTGATTCCAGTGACACATTATGTTCATAATGATAATATTTTGTCTTTATTTGTCACAGCAGTAACGTTATGTGATGACAGGACAGAGTTGTCGGGCTTTCAGACTGACTGAACGTTAGCTTGCAGAGTAAACAAATGAGCGTAACGTTACGGATGAAACAGCTAACGCCTTGTGTTCAGATCAACACAGAGAGACGGGGTAAAAACCGGAAGATGTGATAATAAATCGATGTTGAATTGATCTATATTGTGATGTTTAACGAGTTGCTTATGTTTTTAGAGGGACACTCACCTGCATAGACGCCATGACGGAAAGCCTCTGCTGAGAGGCGATTGGCCGAGTGACGTCTGATCCGCTTCTCTGTGCGAGCTTGAGCCGCAATGCAACAACAGTTTACACTTCATTTAAGGGCAGGTACTACAGGTGAACAGGCTCATCCTGTCCTTTTCAAATAAAACAATTGTATACTGTATTGTGTTTTGTTTATGGCTAAAAATGTTCAAAATATGCAAATTAGTAGTCGTCTTTTAATGCACAGAGTTGCATTATAACAAAATGACATCTTATGTTCACTTGAGAGAAAATGTAAACATTAAATTAAATAAAAACAAACACTGTCAATTACATGTACTATCATTTATCAACAAATATAAAATAGTAAACTTATAAAACAAATTAGGCAGATTTGTGATTCTTTCAAATAGCCTTTAAAATATTCTAACCAATGCATTTTGCCAATAAAATAACATTTGAAAACTTATATATTTTGTTGCCTATTATTACTGATGTTATGGAAGGCTTAAATCTTACATGTACTGTACCACATGCCCTTAATAGCATAGTTAGTATATGTACATTTAGAAATATACCTTAGTGTCATTACAGTTTACAAAAGTATTTGCAGATGTAAAGGCACCTATGAAGAACATGTGTTCATTTCGGGACTTGTTTTTAAATCTTTGTTGCCAAGTAATTTATTTTATGCCAAGTAATTTAAGTCTCAGGTGTACCCAGAATGTGTCTTTTATTGCACTTATCTACTCTGAAATGCATTTACATTTATTCATTTAGCAAAACGTTTTATTCACATTGACTAACAAATAAGAAAAAATTACAAGCAAAATGAACCAGTAAAAAACAATGACAATTCATCTGTCTGGTCAAGTTGCAACAATTTTATTTCAACTGAATTTTAAAGTGAACACAAAATGATAAACAAAAAAATGACACATCTGTATAATTGACTCACAATTAATAAGAGAATTTTTTTCAGGCATCTTTGTTTTGTTATTTAGAAATAATAGGTCACAGTAATACTGGGTCAGTTTAAAAAATCTTAACGTGCGCACAAACACACATACAAAAAAAAGAGATGCAACGTGTTTTTTTAATTTATACTCCAATATAACGGAATAAATGACCTAAAGGGTAATACTCTTATCCCCGTTATATTTCAGTACAATATATCTTTGTTGGCAAATCTAAATGTATTTAAAACAATAAAACAATAATATTTTGTTTTCTTTTCATATTTATTCTGCAGTCAAATGAGTGTTTGTATTTTTAACAATCTAAGAAGTTTGCAGCCATCAGAAGCTCCAGTGCAATCTCCGGGGCAATAGGAAATTCTGGGATTTCTGTTGAACTATTAGTATAGCGAACTTTGTATGTAAAATACATGCAGACTTTAGAAAGGACGTGTGATGGTATCTCTCGAAAGTTGACTTCATTAGTTTCATTCTCAGCAAACTGGCCTGAAAAAAAGAGATCACAAAAACAACTGAATCAATACACTAAAGACATCTAAATACCAGATTTGGATAAAGCAATCTACAACATGATTTTAGTAGCTTCAACAGCAACACAGGAAAAAAAACTACAAATATACAAACATTGCAGTTTTGAAAATATAAAAATAAAAAACTTATTTATAGAAATATAAAAGTTTATAAATAATAATATAAATAAACCTAAAGTTTACCCATTTACTCACAATTTCTGTCAAAGATACTCACCAGGACCACTAAGCATAGCTTTGATTGTTCCTGATGTCAATGCATGTTCTCTCTTCACAATAAACTCATGACCATCAGATGAGATCAATTTCACGTACATGGCATCTGGACCTTCACAGCCACCATATGTCTTTTCTTCACTGTCTAAAAAAGCATTTTAAATTATACACTTAGAAACTGTCACACTTAAAAAAGTTATTACAAAAACTTTATTGGACAGACAATCTGTATCTCACAAAACACTACCATAGTATTTTTGTAAATGTCAGTATTATAGTTTAATTTAATTCTGCACATCCCAAAGTTGACTCATATTAGTATATACTCATATGCGTTATGTATTGCTAGATGACAGGGTACCAAAAAATCTTACCCATTTTTACTGCTTTCTTCTGCTTCTCACTGTAATATAAGAGGAAAAAATAGTATTGAACACACATAAACAATGTAACGTTCGAGGCAAAATGATATGTTCGAGGGGGCTTAATGGTTTTGACACAGGGGGAATACAGTTCTGTACTGCTTCTGGAAGAAGTCATACAGTACAGTAAATAATAATAAAAAAAGGATATGATTTGCTATTATTTAGCTCAAGCGCTCTGACCAAATCGGTCTTCCACAAATATTTAACCTGACACTTGCGAATAAAAACACATGTACACAATTAGGCAAACATTATAAATACTCACCTTGAGCTGATCTTTTGAGTTTTTGGCTTTTCTTGTCCAGTTTTGTTTCCGACGAGCTCTGAACAACTGCTGTTCTGTTGTCAGTGTCGACAGCAGGAAACAATTGTCAGTCACCGAATCCCCTTCCGTAACATATGTTACAAATTAAAAGTCAGCGTTTCCCGTCAGTATTTTATTACAAAACCACAATTAGAAAATCAGAATTGTATTCACATTTGTATTAAAGTGTTAAATTAACGAATTTACGTTTCTTTAATACTTTGTGTGTCTTGCAAATAAAATGTTGAGATTTTTTGTAGTCAAACATTATATTACACATTTTTCGCCCCACATCACGTCAGAGAAAAGACCAAATTGTTTCCGGGTTTTCGGAGTCATCTACGGAGTGATACACTCTAAAGTAAAAATGTATCAGGTCGGAGTTTTACATGCACTTCGTCGTCTTTCAAAAAATCAGCAACAGATCGTTAGAAACCTTCAAGTATGTTTTCGTCCGACGTCAAACTGCAATGAAAATACTGACAAAGATTTTCACGCACATGCGGTAGCTTTGAAGAGCAAGTGTCATTCACTGCATGGGATGCAAAGGTCGTTTATAAAAGCATCTGCAAAAAAGGTTTGTCATTAACGTTTCTGTAGATAGTCTTAAAGAAAATTTAAACATAGCTATGCAACTATAATAGAGGATGTTTTTACTTACAAATGCTTATAGATTCAACCATATTGCGCAGTTAGATGGTATGCGTCCACATCGGTGCATTCCGAAGATGGAGAATTGATCTACATGGGCAACTTGGGCAAGGCTGTCCTTGGTATATGGCTTTTGTCAAGTTCACACACATCTTATCTGGTTTTAACAACTTTGATTGTTACTTACAGACAACCAAATGACAACAGAATAAGCTTTTAATCTAGAATCATTTTTTCTTCCCTTTCAGGTGTAAAGTTTTTCTCCTATTCCAGCAGCATGTTTAGTCTCTGCGTGATGCCATACGTCCTCCTGAAAACAGGAATTGGTGTAAACAGCTTAGCACTGCAGGTGGCTTTTTGTGGCTTTGTAGGTGTCTTCACATTTCTGACTCCCGTTCTCCTGCATCTGATCACAAAAGGCTATGTAGTACGCCTATACCACAACAAGGACACGGATATGTACACAGCCATCACATACAATGCACTTCTAGTTGAGAAACGGACTGTATTCCACCAGAGTGATGTTCAAATCCCTGATGTGAGCCGGATGTTCACTAGCTTTTATGCCAAGAAACACTCCATGCTGGTTAACCCAATGCTTTTTGCTTTGCCCCACGACTACAACCATCTTATGGGATATGATCAGCCCTTCTCATTTGACTTGGACGATTTAAACAAACCAAAGGAGAGTTAGCTTTGTCAGATGTGTAAGTGCATATCCGTTCATGTTAAGTAGACTGGGAAAGTGAAATAGTTTCCGTTGACTTTTGTCAGATATTGAATATTGGCAGGAACGGTATGCCATACAGATTATTTGTGATGCTAAAGTTGTATGTTAGTGTAAATAAATTCATAGAGATATTTATCCTCTGTGTATACTTGCTGAATTCTTTGCATAATTCTTCTGACCAGTTTCTGGTCTAATTCTGTATTTTTGTACAAAGGGAAAGACCTGCGAGAAGTTCCAATACAAAGGATACAGTAATATACAGTAGTGTATTTTGATCATCGTTGATAGTTTCTGGTCAGGTTACTTTAGAAAAAGAGATTTGGCACCAGTTTTATGCACAATAAAAAAGATAGTTTCTTCTGCAGAACACAGAAAAATACTTTAAACAACGTCTGTAACCAAACAACATTGGACCCCAAACCTATGAAGGTATTTTTGGTGCAAAACAACTTAGCGCCTGTGAGAGTGGAATTTGTAGTTGTAGATATTGGCCACACATGGGTATCGGTAAATTTGAAGTCAGAATTTGAAGTTGCAAACTTGTAGATCTTTTTTTCTCTCCCGCAAACACAACACAACAGTTACACCTTCGTGAATCCTTCAGTGCAAGTGCACAATTCAATTCTACAAATCACAAACTAAGATACTCGTGCACTCACGTTTTTTGCTACTATTGCTGCAGTAAATATGATGCAAAACACATTCACACACCTGCACCAAAAGACATGCGTTCACAGACAAGTTTTGCACATCCGTAAATTAACATGTGAATTCATGCAATGAGAGTTGAATGCTTGTAAAATATTTTCTCACAAATAAAGGGTTTTATTCTTGGATATTTTTCTAGCACAAACACAAGAACATAACTACAACTGCTTGAATCTGCTGCTGCGAGTCTGTGACACAAGTTTGCTCACTCTCTCATTTGCACCACATACCTGTGTGATGTATAGTGCAAAAGTGATTTGTGCAGTTGCAGAGGGCGCCTAGTTTTTGCGCCCAGCAGGTGGCGCCCTATGACGTAAGGAAAAAAGTCAGCGAGCGAGCAGGTATGCTCCTTGCGTTTTTCTTTCTTTTTCCGAAATCACTAATCCTAATAAAGTATATTTGTTTAGTTTAAGTAAGAAATAGGCCTATGCTGTAACGCTTTGGATTACAGGCCGCATGTACCGCATATTAAACAATGTACAGCGTAACTAGGCCTATATATAACAATAATGTAGGCTACCTAAACATATCTGTTGGTAAAGGGAAACAAGATGCACAGTTTGTGAAATAAACAGGTAAGATTCAGGAAAATGTTTAAACTTGTACTATTTAATAATAATTTAATAAAGGTTTACACGCAACCCAATGTGTAGCTTTTTCTTTTAATCATAAGGCTTGTTTTACCTCATGCAAAACGGGAAAATGTGCTAATAAAGCGGACAGCTCATCGTAACTTAAACAACATATAAACACTGAGTTGGTAGGCTATATGGTTGTAACGTTTATATTGTTTAAATTGAGGTAAGGTGAAAGTCTGTCCCTATAGTCCAGTCTGTAAGAACACCTGCTGAGAAACGCGCTTCATCTTTGCCTTAGAATTTTGCTAATTTCTTTAATTATAATTAATAAAACCATGGCAAAGAACTGGCAATTGAAGATGAGTTTTAATGTGTTTAAAAGATAATTGAACTCTTACCACTTTATTCCTACATTATTGTTATAGTTACGCTGTACATTGTTTATTATTTACCTGAAATTTGCTGTTTTATTATCCAGTGTTCAGTCTCCTGTCTATTACAAAAGTCATCTGTGGTTGGGACACAGCCATATGTCACTTGTGAAGATGCCAAGTTACATCATCAAAAGAGATACTACATTTTTTACTCTTTTATTGTAGTGATGTGCTTGTAAATATTGATGAAAATGCTGGCATGTTTCAGAGTCACTGAGTTCAACTTTTACAATGTGTATGAAAAGGTTTTTGATCCTATGATGAGCTTTTAAAGCTCACACAAATGGCAGAACAGTAGAGCAAGGAATGTTTGAATCCAAGAACACATAATAAACCGTGAATCTACTGAAAGTTGTTTGGATAAAGGCATCTGCAAAATTAAAACAAAAATGAAGACTGACAGTATGTTTCAAAACAGTTGAAGTAGTGAGAATGACATTTATCAACAGTTGGGAGAGCTGTAGGACAAGCTAAACATGGCATGAACTACAGAAACATGCTGTGGAGCTTTGGCTTTACCTAAATAAGTATTATTCAGGACAGACGTTATTTTTTCTTATGTGCATTTACATTGTTATATATGGCATGCCATGTTATTAAGTGTGTATGCTGCTATGCACATGCTTTCTTAATTCCCTTCTTGTTTCATGATTTTATCTTATGTCTAAACTTCTGTTTTTTGGCTGCTCGTCATTTGCATAAATACTGGTATTTGCAGATGAAAACCCTATGGCAGCTTTCACTCCTAAAGAGAAGTGTTACAATATACAATGCTGTACATTGTTGTTATTGATCATTAAAGTTATAAATAAAAGCTGTTGTCAGTAAATGGTTATTGGTGCATCCCCCAGCTTGCAGGCAGGACATTATTCCACTTTAAAGCTATGAAGCCTCTGTACATCACAGCTTTATTTTGTCATTTTGTTACAACTTTAGCTGAGAGACAATTGTTTTGCTCCTCAGAAAGTATAAGCGTTTGGTACAGCTATAATGGTAAGTCGATCTTGTTGAACATTGTTCTGCCATACACGATCCGCTTATTTGTTCTGTTTGATCAGTATTTAATGTTTACAGTTCTAATGTAAATACAGTAAAATACAATGTTTTTCATACTTATATATGTCTTTAATCAGGACCAATATATCATCTGTCAGTGACTGTATCTCCATGCTCTCTGGGGATGACAACATACAATATAACTTATACTGTAATCCCAAGTAAGTTTGTGAAAGATTAATGCTATTCATTTGTCAAATCATGCATTATTATGCATATTACACAATGAATAATAACTTCCACCAAAGAATTATATTTGTGTTCACATTTAAAGTGTAAAGCGACATTTTAATTAGTAGTCATTTGTTAACATTTGGCTTGTATTATTAGTGTTCTCAATTGCACGTATTGGATTTGATGTTGCCGTACATTACAAAGGTCAGCTGTGGCTGGCACACTCGCAGCCAAATGTTCCCTGCGAGGATCTCAAAATATGTTACATCATCAAAGGAGGTGCTGCACATTACAATGTTTTTAATACTTTGACTATTTTTCAACATGTTCGATGTAGTGTATTAATGCTTCTAAATAATGATTGCATTCTTATTATAGAAACACTTCACGACAGCTTTCCTGTGTATCTGTCTTCATTATACCTCCCACAAGTGAGCAAAAGACAGAATGTTTTAGCCATTCCGATGTTGTGAATGTATTTTGATTTTTTAAATTATACTTCAATGATACAAACTACAGTGTTGTACTACAGTAGTGGCCAAAAGGGCATAATGTCCAATGGGCATATATTTGAATATTTGCTTTTGATTCCTCTTTAGGTTAGATTATAACATGAAAACATGAGGTTTATGGTACAAAATGGACAAAACACAAAATCTTTAAGGTTTTGGACAACACTTTTTAATAAATCTTTAATAGTATATGAAGCAAATACGTTTTATACGCAAGGCATTACTTTTGACCACTACTGCAAACGTTTTCTTTATTCTTTTCATCTATTGTCTATAATACTAACCCTTACCAAAATAGCCTAAATGAGATGTGTTATATTCAAATGGAAACATTATTATATAAATCATATTTTATTTCCTAGGGGGAATATCAGATTTACTTGAATGTAACATTTGTTGATGACCTTAAAAACACACTGACAGCACGTTTCGACATCACAGGGCTAGTGAAAAGTACTGCCAATGGAAGAAAGCATTTTCGTGTGTTGTGACTATAGGACAAGCCACACATGGTATACAGCTTCATCTTTTTTCTTTTACTGCAGATGTTATATTCCAGTAATTTAAAAATAATTTAAGCGTTACAGTAATGGTTGCTCTGGAGTTCTTGTAATAGTGTAATCACAAGATGGTTTGGTTGTTTGTTTGTAATGTATTGTATTGTAGTAGAGATGGAGAATTAAAGGGATAGTTTACCTAAATAAAAATTCTGTCATCATTTTTCACCCTCATGATGTTTAAAACCTATAAATGACTTTTTATTCTGTGAAACACAAATGAAGATATTTAAAGAAATCTCAATGAAAGTCACAATGGAAGTCAATGGGACAGTGTTATTTGGTTACCAACATTATTCAAAATATCTACTATTGTGTTTTGCAGAAGAAAGTAAATGATGAAGGATTTTCATTTTTAATGGTGATCCTGCTCTTTCAACAAAGCATTGGTCCGACTAATTATACATAAAGAATTTTTGTTAATAAAAAATATCACATCTATGTTACAAAATATATACAATTATTGATTGCTTCAGTAATTTCTTTGCATTATACCTTTACAATAACCTGCTAATCTCTTTTTTTGTAGGTGTGAAGTTTTTCTCCTTTCCCAGCACTATGTTCGATCTCTGAATGATGCCATATGTCCTCTTGAAAATAACTTTGCTCAGCAAGAGGCTTTTTGTGGCTTTACAGACAATCTGAGTCTGATGATTTGTAATGTAATAAATAAATATTGGCGTTTTTTTACTCAAAAGCTTATGAAAGTGTAGTCTTAAACGCCTATGCTTTTTAATGATCTCATGACCAGAGTTCCTTTTTTCAACAGTTTCCTCTTCACAAAACCACTGGTATTATACAAAGGAAAAACCTGTGACGGGTTAGAAACTAAAAGAGAAGTTATATAAAAATGCAGTACATTTTAATAACTCTACAATCGTGTAGAGGGATTTTGCCACTGGAATCGTGAAGGTTTACCGTTATGGTGCTGTCAAACCGTTTAGCCTTTCTTTGCTTTATGGCAGTGTGGTCTTGTATGCCCTCAGCCTTTGTAGAAAGAAGGGTATTGTGCTCCTCTGAAAAATTTAATATTTGGTACACATATGACGGTAAGTTTGAAACCAATTTGCTGAATGTCAGAGACAATTAATGTGTTTGATTTGTTCAAAAATCAAACGTAATATGTTAAACGTATAATGAAACACAAAGTGTTTTCTTGGTTAACAGTCAATGTTTTCTTTTAACAGGTCCCTTGTATTACCTGTCAATAAGTGCTTCCCCCTGTTCTTTTGGAGTGTCTGTCTACAATTTATCTTATACAGTAATCCCAAGTAAGTTTATGAAAGTTAAATGCTCTGTATATTACCGTCCTAAAGTATATTTATAAAATATACATTTTATGCTGCTCTTTAAAGTACAATGCCATAACACAGTTTATATCTTACTTTTAAGTGATATGTTGACGTTTGCTTTCTTATCAGTGTTCACAATAGCTCGTATGGGATACCACTGTGTTGTTTACTACAAACGTCAGCTGTGGTTGGAGTACACACAGTCAGATCTTCCTTGTGAGGATGCAAAAATATGTTATATAATCAAAGGAGGTACTCCACATTGCATCATTTTGTATCTTTCACTATAGCAATACAACTGTGATCACTGATATTTCCTCGTTTCAGAAACTCTTCATGAATCATTTCCCTTGTTTGCGAAAAAGATGTATGGCCCTGAGGTGAGTAATTAACAATAGTGCCTTATCCATAGCCAAATTATAGGCCTATAATATAATTGAAAAAGAATAAAAATGGCTATATTAATATATAGCAATAATAATAATAACAATCATCATCATTATTGTTAGATTAACAATAAAAATAATAAGAAATATAAACTGTACTTAATAAATAACTTTACTGTTATAATAATAATAATAATAATAATGATCCAATGATATTTTACATTCCAGGGAGAGTATCAGATTTTTGTCACAGTGACCATTATTGATGACCATCAAGTGCCCATGTCATTACATTTCAATATCACTTTAGAAGTAAAAAATGGTGATAATAAGAAAAATACATTTTTTCCACAGCTGGGAGTGCTATAAGACAAGTTATAAGATACAGCTTCTTTTGAGGGGTGGTGAGATTGATAAGATTCTCAATGGTTAATGCATGTTATTATAGCAAGCCGTTCTCCAAGTGTCTCTATAGTACTTTTAAGTGTTGTAAAGAACATCCAGATTTAGCCTACATAGTCTACCACTTGTGAAGCTTCTTCTCAGCATTATCAGCTGCTGAGTATTGTCATTCATTGAAGAACAGGCCCCTATTTTATTTCCAAGTTTGAACAGACTGAAATAGTTAAAGCAGGTTAAAATAGGAGGCCTGGATGGCTCCATCTGCTGGAATAAATGTCCTTCATCAGCTACCAGCAGCTCTTGTTCATTTCCTGTAAATGTGTGAGTCACTGTCTTACAAAAGACTTGATCAGAGCAACGTTCTGTTCTGTGCTCAGTTTATGTTCGGGTTATTATTTTTTTAACGTATGCAAATCATCCATTTTATAGTGTCAAAGTTAGTCATTTTAAGTTTTTGTCTATGGATTCTTTAACAATAATCATGGCAAAAGTACTTTGAAATAAAAATGTATATTAATGTCTAGGACTAGTCGCAATAAAAAAAGTTATGTTGTATTAAAGAAACACATCTGTTGCGTATTCATTACATTACATTCTTGCATTTGGCAGATTCTTTATCCAAAGCGACTTACATTGCATTATACTATACATTTTTTTTGTATGTGCAATCCCTGGGATCCAACCCATGATCTTGGCATTGTTAGCGCCATGCTCTAACCACTGAGCTACAAGAAAGTATTCCTTTAATGTCATAAGATGAGGAACATTTCTCTCATTAGTTGAGTGCAGAGAGCACACATGTCATATTCACCAGTGTGAAATACTGTATGTTCACTGGAAAGTCTGGGTGTGGGCGAGCTCTTGTCAAGAGGGTAGGGTGTGAGGTGGCGTATTCGCAACGAGAGCCATGTTACATGCCTGACAAGGGCCAGCAGGTGTTTTAGGACAGGTTGACCTCGTATCTTTGACCCTGGAGGCCTATCAATCTAGATCTAATGGCGGGAGGTGTGTGCAGGGGTGGCGTTAACACACACGGTTAATTATGAAACCTTCAAAAACTCCCACTGTATGTTTGAAAAAGGAAGTCGAGGTGTAAAAAATTCCTCACAAGAGATCAGATGAGAAATGAAATATTACTAGTGTAACAACACCCACATTCTCCCAGTGAATATGTGTCAAGTTTATTTTGGAAAGCAGTCTTGACATAAATTCATGTTTACAGTTGCCAGTTACACCCAAGACTGTCATACTTGATCATTGTAACAAAAATAAAAAATAAAAGGTTTGAACAGTTTCAAGATGGCTCTTTAATGGTACACTTTTCTTTAGAATGACCTGTGAAATATGAGTCTGTGTATGTAGTCTAAGATGGCTGAGGTTTTTCACCGTCTCCCATTCACATAACATGAATTCCCTGTAACCAATGCTGTTCGACCTTGGCAATTCTCACCGAAATGTTTCTCAAACTACACAGGCTCTAAATTTGTCTCAAGCATTTGTGTGCGAGCACATTAAAAAAAAAATGATGCAAACCTTTGTCATGAACATCGAGGGAGTTCCATTATAGCTGCATGTGTCATGTGAAGCATGTGACATACCTTTGTACGTTCCTCTTCCTGTTTGTGTGTCAGTAGGAAGTTATTGATGCACAACGTCAAGTGAGAAGAACCTAATGACTGCTAATGATGAGAAATCAAACTCTTTGTGTCATGCCTGTTGACTGAATCACCAGTATAACCATTTTCTCAATATATTATTTCATACTACATGTTGATAGTGCTCTCAGTCCCAATTTGCAACAGGCTCTTTCTATAAAAACTTTAGTGCACTACAGGGTCCATGTTCACAAGCAAAAAAAGATCAACAAAGCAGCTGGTGGGTGACCTTCCACTTCTTGCCCTCCCGTGAGCTCAGAGGAGGAGCGTTCGGTCATAGGCTGGCACGAGCCTCACGCCGCTCAAATGCGACTCTCTACCCGCCAACAGCAGCTGCTTCCCACTATTTTGGTCGTAGGATCACCGCAGCAATCCTTCAGACAAGGAACAATTTTCACACCCGAGGGGGAAGGACTGCTCTAAAATAAAATATACATGTGAGCTTATAGGAAGATTACATGAAAGTATTGGGAGTCCCCTGCTCAGGCTCTTGCATGTCTAATCATTTTGTCTTTATTAACAGTGGGCATTGCATAAACTCATGTTTACGTACATGTGAAACAATGTTGGGACATGCTTCAAAATTGTGCATTGTGACATTTTTAATGATAATTTATGGCAAGCGTTTATGTATGTACATATAAATGTACAGTATGTGCGTGTGTCAAAATCCTTCATTTGTGTGAAGATAATATCAAAACCTTTATCAACATTTTTCCATATGTTCAACCTTAAAATACATTCAAATAAGTTTGACAATGTAAAGATATTAAATAGAGCCGTATCAAATACAGTATTTAAGTTAACACTAAAACATCTTTCATTTAGTTTAGAAAATGCTTTGTATAGATTCTTAGAAACAAAATGACAAAAATGTTATTGGTGGAAGAAAAGCCAAATGTCATGGGGATCTTTTAATTACACTAACATCTATTTAATAGGTTGGGATGGAATAAAAACATACATAGAAAACAAAAAGAAGCAACAAAAAAAAACTAGCCATGTACATAGCCAATGTCTGTAAATCAAAAATGTTTCCATTTCCACAAAAAAAAAATCTTCCATACAAAATAAGTAACATGAGGATAAATCTCCCTTGTCAAACGTCAAGTGACCATCCATTCTGATGCTCCTCTTTTCCCTCCTTCTTTCCTCTCACATACTTTGCAGTCTGACAAAACCTCTGAAAAACAGTCACCCTGTTACTGCTGTACTTTACACTTCACACGTCACATACAGCCCCATATCCTCTTCTTTATGAGCCCCGAACAGAAACCAGAGCCGCTAAAATGCACCATGCACACAGGATGTTCAAATCAATCAGCAAAAGATACAGTGCTGTAAAGTAACTCTAGTCAAGGCTATTCAGCATCCAACTGTTGACTAAAAATATTCAGACTTTGTATATAAAATAGATCTATTTATATGTATACAACTTTCATTTAAATACCAGTGCAAAATCACCATGTGCACAATAATTTCAATTCACGTCCTCATGCACCACTTGACCAAAATAACAGCAGACTTCCACAAAATTCCAAATTAAGACAGCGTTCGAAATCACGAATTTTCTGAGGTAAACTATAACACGGTCGCAAATGCTTTAAAGGCATCCATCTATACATTCGCGTTCAGAACCAGTGGGTCGACCTGAATGTATTCAACACGAATTTGCAGGCATAATACAGAGTATGCGAGTATACACTCTGCACATGTCAGGTTGGGGGGGGGTGGGGGTGCGAGGCCCTGGGGGTTAGAGAACACAGTCTCAGGCAATGAAGATTAAAGGTGCAAAACCATGTAACCATTATTCAATTCTCAAAAAAAGCCATGCATTATACCCTATAGTAAATGTACAACATCAAACATAATCCTTAGGTTACTAAAGAAAAGAATAAAAACACAATTCTACATTATATTCTTTTTTAAATAAATAACATCAAACCACGCACTGCACTCGAACTGTTTTCTATATAGGGCCGTATACAGATAAATAATATTCGATTGGTTTCTCTATGGGATATCGCTTGTTTTAACACAAGATAATGTGCTGTTATTTCAGGTTAGATTTTAAAGAGCTACCATAAAAGGACAGAAAAATAGCACAACAGGAAAAAGAAAACAGTCAAGACGAAGTCATTAAACCAGTACCATGCACAGGAGTGTCACAGATAAACCTCCTAAAACAGGAGCAGATGTTAGACAAGGCTGCAGAGATGTGTAATGGAATAAGACTGGCAAGTGACCCTTTGAAAATGTGCATGGTGTTTTCAAGCAAGTGGAAAGCGGACACTGGTGCACGTTCCTGCTGCCCAAACACACTGGCGACCCGGCGCACATCTCCGCATTTAAAACGTCAGTCGGTAAATTAGTAAGGCAGCTGTTTGCTTTCGTCAACTAAAAGTGCATCTCCGAACATATCCAGTTAAGTCCCCCCATTCCACCCCTCCCCATAGCAGCAGGGTGGTCATGTACTTGACTGGGTACGGCTGGGATCAGCAGATTCTTTTTCTTTCCCAACGACTGCTTGCTTCAGCTTTCAGAGCCCAAGCGAGTCACAAATCATCGCCAGAGGAACTGGGCTGGCTCATGCCGAATGGTCCAGGTTTCATCTTTCTCCCGTGATTTGCTCTAATTCCAGTCGTCCAGTCCTTTGCCTGTGTCTGACTGGCGCCATTTTGTTTTAAAGGCCATTGACGCAACTGCAGAGATTTAGGGGCCTACGCCGCTAGTTTTCATGAGCTCACTGAAGGGTCGAAACAGTTAGAGGGTAAGTAATTATGTTGAATAATTCAGGCACAGCTGAAAATACATGGCAAGAGTAAGGTAGACTGACATGGGGGCATATAAAGGCTCTGTGTGAATGGAGTAAACCTGCAATATCCTTCATTTGTGTACGAGAGTCTTACCTGAGTTTAAGGATCCGTCAAGTGAGAAAATGGACAAAAATAATTGCCAGTCCAATATTTATCAGCATCACTAGTATGACCAATATTGAGTTGGGACCCTGAAAAAAGACAGAAAAGAGACAAAGCTGTAGATACACAGTTGAATGTCAGGAAAAATGGTTTTGTGATTTACTACATTCTTCCAAATATCTTTCTCTGTGTTCATCAGAACAAAAAGACATTTATACACATTTGAAACAAGGGTGATTGAGGGTGAGTAAATGATGACAGAATTGTCATTTTAGGGTGAGCTGTCCCTTTAAAGCGGAGTTGTATTTCTATAGATAATATTAATAAAGACAATCTTGCACCTTAGTTGACAAGAAATGTTCAAAAAGTTCAAATAGTCAAAATATATCGAGGGCACATTCTAAATATACATTATTACATATTTTTGGTGTTTTTATAATATGCAAAGACACATTTTGAAATAATAAAATATAATCATTTTGGTGATGCTAAAGGTACATAAACTGCACAAATCAGCTTTAATAGAGGTTATTATTAACAAAGTAATAATTTACTTTGTTTAATTACTTACTGATTCCTCCTCAACAACGTCTGTAGTAATTTCCATGCTGGCCTTCTTTGTTTCTGCTAGGCTCTTTGGCTTCAATGATTCCTGTTTCTTCAGTTTTGGCTCGGGTTTGCTCTCTTTGGCCATCACCGGTTTAGGAGTTGGAGCGCGATACTGCTTTGCAGGTGGGGGCATCCTGGCAAGTGCAGTTGAAGTTTCGTGGTGTTCCTCCATCTCCGGCTCATCAGCTGGCATCATTACATCCGCCTTCACAAAGTAGCCGTGATACTGGGAATGCAGCTCACCATTTCCAGGGCTGGAGGCGTTGGCGACCGGCGCCGGTGGCTTGTAGGGTTTGGGTACGGGTACAGGTACTCCTTCCTGTTTTACTTCCTGTTTCTCAGGTATCCTGAAAGAAGCATTGCTAACACCTGCTGCTTGGCTTTCAACAGCAGGGGGCTTGTTTTCTTTCGTGGCTTTTGGGGCACTTCTGTTAAATAAGGCCTTTTTCTTGCTCTGCGGTGGTGAGGGGGGTGGGGTAGGACCTGGGCTTTGGCTGGGGGATTGGTTTGGGGTTGTGCCCTTGCGATAAAAGTGCGGACTTTCTGAAGGCGTTTTCTCTTTCTTCTCCTCTGGGACTTCTTTAATCTCGATGGGCTCGCTGGAAAACCTCTGCTTGATATAGTCTGGGCCTTAAAGGAATATGAGGATTATCAGAACTAGTGTTAGATTTAAGCACATCATCAGATTCTTAAAAAGCAAAGCTCAAAGATGAAAAGTTCAGTAATTATTGTATGACAAAAAAGGATCAAGGCGTTTAATGCTGACAAGTTCAAGCTCAGAATAAAAATTACACCACAACATATGCAATTTCACATTTTTAGAGTTTCAGTCTGTTACTGTTTATGCAGGGACGGGCATTAAGAACTTTGCCACTTGCTTTATGATTCAAGTGTGAGCTTCCAGGCATTCATCACATTCTCCCGACCACAGATACGGCTCACAGCTGACACAGTTTTCTCAATCTTGTGCTGGACTGTGCCCAGGCGTAGGCTCAGTGTGACATAAATCGCACTGTTTGTCAGCCATTTCACAAAGCTGACCACAGAGGTGTGCTATACGTACAGCTAAGCTGCTAAGAGACTTGATAACAAAAACTCTCGAAAGGCCGCCAGGACATTTCCTTTGTGTTACTTAATAAATAAAACCAGCAGCAGCCTATAAAAGTTATATTCCGTTGGTATACTTTGACCAAAAGACCGAAATGTGTCTAAAAGCTGTGTCAGAAATATAAACATCTACAACTCTGATCCGAATCATTATTTAGGATGTATTTCTGCTACGATCTCTTTCTTCAACATAATTTGTTGTAAAATTGAGTAAAAGCATAAAACAATGTGTAGGCAACATACTAAAAACCTATTTAAAATATGCTACTCAAGCTGGTGCCTGTTTGTAGGTACGTCTGACCTCTCTTATGCTGTATCTCAGAAGATAAAAACAAGCAGTATGCATTACATTCTCTGTATTAGTGGTGGGCGAATAAGCAGTATGATTCATAGGAATAAAACTACATTTTGCAACGAAGTTGCGTCTTTTTTAGAATATTTTAATACTATACACACCATATACTAAAGCATTACTAGCTGGCCATACAGCCCTACGATCGGGGTGGGTGAGGGAAATTTAAGGATTCCACTCAGGGTTTGGGAATTATCCTGAAAGCATTTGGCAATGTATGGACAAATGCCAAGGGTTTAGTGAGGCTTTATATGAACAGAGATGTTTCAGAAATGTTTCTGGCCTAAATAAATGGAGATAAATACTATAATATTGAAAATAATGATAAGGAGAGAATATGAGTCATGCACATGGATGTATATTTCATGTTATAGACATAAAGAAAACATCCGTGGTACTCAGATAAAATAGGTGATTGGTTGGGAGAATAATGAAATGTTATATAATATCAGCAGCCTGCCACACGAACACTTCCTGTCAGTGTGAAAATGTGATCCTCATGTTTTTCACAATAATTTGAAGGCATTAAAAGAAGTCTGGCCTGAGAGAGGCAGCAGATAATTTATGCAAACAATATTCCTCCCCTTCACGGCTAATTTGCAATCGTATCTGCTCTCTTTTTCTCCGCTTGACAGTGAAAGCAAGAGACACTTGACCCAGACACAAAGAGGAAATAAAGGAGGGGCCAGAGGGTGGAGAAAACGTGTGTCTGCGTGAACGTCTGATGTCTTGGTTCTAGCAGCACCAATGTCATGGGTTTGATTTTCAGAATATGCATTTACCGATGCGCTTTGTTTAACATCATCTGCTAAATGCATAAATGTGAATGTACATGTGGATGATGGGGTACCTGGTTGATGGAAGTTGGGGGACAGATCTCTGGCCACAGCTCTGGCGATATCAGAGTCCTGGCTGGCAGACAGACCGGCCTGATCTGCTGCCTCCGCCTTAACCCTGGCGTGTGCGGTTCTAAGCAAGGCAAAAATACAGAGCTTGAGTCAGACAGCTTGGAAGATAAGAAGGCATGGGAGGGTGCATTACTGTAAAACCGCCCCTGGTACCATCAGTCACAAGCAGTAGTAGCTGTATGGGCAAAAGACTACAGCACTGCTCACAACTAACACACAGGATGCATTCATTCACAAATGAACAAGTTACTCTACTGTGTGCGAGTTTCGATTTCTTATATACAACAAAGCTAGCTAGCAGTGACTGTCATTTTGTCAATAAGTATATATTCTACAGATGCTGGCTGTGTAGTCTAGCTATGAATGTACGATGCAGGAAGCTCTTGTGTGTTACATCACAGTGATAACAGGCATTTAAGGAATTGACCCATCACAAAACATTCCAGACATAGTATCTTTCGAAGCCCATCTACATTGCAACTGCTATGCTAAGCTTGCTTTTAAAGGATCATAGTTTTGGTGAGGAGCTTTGTAGTCATCACATTGTAAGAATAAATTAAATCGAGCCTAAAGCTCTGGATGAATAAATTATACGCAGCATTTTCTTTTTCTTAAAAAAGCTTAAGCACTGCGGTCAATACACAATTCTACTTAAAAACTGTACTCCAAATGTTGCCTTACATTCTTTTTAAGTCATTCAAACTTAAATGATATTAAACTGAATTTGGTTATATTTCGCATAACTTATGCAATGCAAAATAGAACTATTTTTTAACATAATTTAACTTTGTAAGGCCAAACTTTGTCACATTGTACCTAGAATAATATAGTTTTCATATCCATGGAATAGATAAATGCAGCAATATTAATGATATGGAAGCCAGATAGGAAAAAGTACTGCAAGCCCGATTTAGATATTGTATAGCGATAAAGCAAATATACTAAGAGTCAGGTGTTCATTATAGAGAAAGAGCATTTCTAATGCTCTGTGAGAGCAAGATTAATGCTTCATTAAGGCTCCTGACAGTCAGCACAAACCAGCTCAACTTCCTGAGGAGATCCATCTATTTTATTGATCTATAGTATTGAGCCTCTGTAGCAACAGCAGGTCTGAATGAAGCCTCTTACAACTTTTACAGTATTTGAACTGCAACAAATAAACCCTGTCATTATTTATTTATGGCACAAGATGGATGACAACAACATCAACAAAGCATTAAACGCATGCATGCATTGCATACTAAACATGACAAAAACATTTGAAATTAATGATAAAGACGGTCCCTCTAAAAATGTAATATATATAGCCTATAGAAAAGATACTGATCAGCTAAGTAAAAGGCAGCACCTCCTTTAGGTGTTAATCGACTGGATCTAAGCAATATTCTTTGGAGTTTGAGCCAAAGAACATCTCCTTGACGACAGATGGAGCACTTGCAGAAATTCAGAGGGTTTTAATTTGGCAGTCTCTCCCCACACTCGCCCACTCTCTCTATATCACACATAAGAGCTCAGATAATGATGTGAAGAGGATCCACTGAGATACAACACATGTCATGATTCTGATCATTATCTGGCCAATCAGACGCTGAAATCATTCTGTACATTTCTGTATATTTCATATGATCGTACAGTATAGAGATTACCATGAATGAAAATATTCCCTAGGACAAACAGAAGATTGTTAATCTGTGCAGGTAATCCAATGCACAAAGTTATAAATACAAAATCACCTCAGTACCCAAAAACTATGGCAAAGATTAAAGCTCTTATGAAAATAGGAAGGTATGGTTGATATTATCCACTAGTGCTGTCAATTGAAGAATAATATTAGGAATAAATGCAATGACTATTTTGGCAGAGACTACTGTACGTTTTTGTAAGAATGGCACCCGGTTCCTGTGTACCGTGCTGAATAAACGCACACACGCACGCACGCACACACGCGCGCGCGCGCGCGCGCGCAGCTCTAAACCTGAGTGCTCTAACAGATGATAACAGGACTCAGACCGGCTACTGTATCAGTAACAGCTATAAGACTATATTCTTGTCAGTGGTCGAGAAGTCGACTCCTGCCTTGCCTTATTTAGTAAGGCTCAGTGCTGACACACACCGCACACATGTGTGATAGAGCACAGAGCTGAAAACTCTCTCTCTCCCCCTCTCCTTTTTCTAGGCTCCTTCAAGGCAAGCCAATGCCTTCTCAGAGTCTCCACACATTCCCCGAGCCCTCACTGTGCTTATCACTTCTCTCCACAACAATCTTCAAAGGCACTGCGAGATATTTAATTCATCCTGCTGCTCTGGGACATATTACTATTTCATTAGCTACATGGACTGTGGAGCCCTTATTATAGCAGCTTTCATTAAAATTCATATTCTTTCAGCTCATTAGAATGAGACGCATGATAATGAGTGAGCTCCGTCAGGCAACAGCGCGAGGACATGGTTCTTGTGCTGACGGAAGAAAGAAAATCACTGCGTTAATGGAGTAAAGCAAACTCCATGAAGTCTTCTGTGGTTCAAAGCGTTAAATGCACGGACCTGCGCATGGCAACATTAAAAGATGAAGGAATAATAAATTATGCCTAATGCTGTCATGCATTTTACTCCCTGATACATTTCAAATGAAACGCCACTAAAGACATGTGATGGGACATATGCATAACAATTCAAGTTGCTGACATAAATGTGACCATGGACGAAATTGAGATTTTACATCATCTGAAAGCTGAATAAATATGCTTTCTATTGATATATGGTTTGTTAGGATAGGACAATATTTGGCCGAGATACAACTAGGCATGTTTCCGGCCATTTTTGTAAGCGATTTTGCTGCATAAACAAAAATAAAGTTTTAATATATTTACGGTAGGAAATGTACTTAATATCCGAATAATTGGCATAATTTTGACCCATACAGTGTATTTTTGGCTGCTACTACAAATTTTCTTATGCTACTTAATTCAGGGTCACAAATATTAAATAATTGTGTATGTCATATACCTGTAGTATCTTGTAATATACTGTATGTTGCGTGCATGTGCTTATTTTTATGTCTGTGAAATACAGAAGTGTAAAAAAAGTGCCATTTAAGTCAAATTTGTTTTTGTCTATTTCTGTCATTTGACATTTTTACGACACTTCACAAATATGTAAGAAATCTGTCAAATAAAATTGTTAAATTACATACAATATTGTTTTTTACAGTATACTATATATGCGTTTCCATGTAATTCTCTATATCAAATTTAATGTGTGTCTCAGAGTGAGTGCACCCAAGAACCATCTGCCATGTTAAAGTCAGAATTCAACACTGATACAAGCATCATCTATAGTTTGAACCTGTACATGTCCTTACATGAACTAGAGATACCACTCAGTCCAAATGACAACATTAAAAAAAATTTAACACACTTGATTCTTTAGGACCTGCTTGAGCTTGCAAAAAAATCAATGTATGCCTTAAGCCAGCTATTAGTGCAATTATGGAATGGGAATGATTAAAAAAAATATGTTATTAAATGAAAAGTTCAGACTGTGTTTGAAGCTGTGATAAAATGACTATAAATGCACACTTGTGGCCACACATTCTATATTAATAGGCCACATAGCTTGGCAACTACAAACTCTCTGACTAACCTATAGCGCACGCACACACACACACACACGTCTTATATTACTATTGCCTCAGTGTATAACCGCAACAGGCTTCTATGCGTTACAGTAATTTTACCTCAGGTACAGAGATGAGAACACCTGTTACATGTTTTTGGTAAAAAGACATTGCTTACTGCTTACTTACAGCTTTATTTAAAGGGATAGTTCACCCAAAAATGAAAATTCTGTCATCATTTACTCACTCTCTTGTCATTTTAAACCTGCATGACTTTCTTTCTTCTGCACAACACAAAAGGAACAATTTGGATAAACGTTGGTAAACGAACCGCAGCGGCAACCATTCACTTCTATTGTATGGACACAAAACCAATACAAGTGAATGGGTGCCAGTTAACAATATTCTTCAAAATATCTTCTTTTGTGAAAAAATGACAAGAGGGTAAATAAATGATGACAAAATTTTCATTTTGGGGTGAACTATCCCTTTTACATGTTTTCCACTTTAATGATGTGTTAATTATAAACAGAGCCATTAAAAACAACCGCAGTGTAATTCAATCCCAGAGATACCATATGATTTACACATACCACCACATCACGTAGTTACACAAGTGACTCTCCTATGTTTTATAGTCTACATCAGTTGTTAACTTTCCTTTCTCCTCTCTGTAATAAACTGTAATGTATAAAAGTATACCGCATACTGCAAAAGTATACATTATATGATCACGGTGCCGCTCCAGATTCCTGTGACTTCATTCAGCACATCCTGCTGGCCCTGCATTGATTATGTGATCAGAATGAGAGCTATGGCCGGGGGGCGTGTGATGGCTCTCATGCAAACAGACTATTCAACCGGGCTCTACTGCACAATAGCTGCCTGCTCATGAGTTTGCCCGGCCGTCCCTTCTGTGTTTCCCTCATCCACAATGAGCATGTTTCAGCTCCCAAATAGTTTTAAGGATTCTACATGTATGTGCTAAGCTGGAACTTGTATGAAATCATTGTGATAAATGTCAGGTCTGGTCTCATTTGCAAGATTCAGAAAGATGTTGTGATTACACTCATGTAAGCGTTTGTGCCGTGTGTAGGGTTAAACTTAAAGAAGCATTAACCTTGACGTGGCAATTTCTACTTTCGTTCGGGCAATGGCGGATGCCCTTATGGCTCCCTCCACCGCACGGTCCACCTTCTGCCTGGTCTTGGTGTTCTTAAGGGGAATGAGCTGCTTCTTGATGCCACGCACCAAAACGTTGTTTTTATACTTCCCCTCTTCCTTCGTCCCGTCTGGGAATATCGTGCACCCATAGCCATGGCGTTTGTTGTTCAGCCACTCTCCCTCGTACTTCATTCCGTTGGATCTCTCGCTCACGCCGAAACCGTTGCGCTTGTCGTTCTTCCACTCGCCCATGTACGACTCTGTGGTGGTGGCATCTACGTTGTCCTCAGCCGGCAGGTATTCGTCTGCAACCTCGCCGTCACCAAAACTGATGGTGGAGTTGGCATCACTAGAGCTGATGCGGCTCATGGTGGCGTCGCTTCGTGCCGAACTACGTTTGCTGGATATGGAAGAGCGAGAGTCAGATTTCCTCAGCTGTTTGAGGCTGCCGAACAGCGAGCCCCGTCTGAACAGGCCCTTTTTTTTGCCGGAGCCCATCTCGCTATCACTGTGGAAGTTCAGAACGAAGCCGCCACGGGTGCCAGCTGGGCTGTCTGACATGTGGTCGTGCAGAACGGAGCCATTGCTCTGCTCGCTGCGGAGGGATGCCAGAGAGGTGCGGAGAGGGGAGCGGATGACGGTGGCCATGCCGTAAGGCACGCTCTGACGCACGCCGTAACCGTGCCGCATGCCGCCCATCCACTGGCCCTGGTATGTACCTGGCAAAGGGATTAGGGAGACTTTAGACTAGCTATTGCATAACACATAATACAGGGATTATAAATAAAAGAATACACCAGAGGAACTGACATGTGTGGGTGCTTTGATGTTTATTGGGTCATGTTTGGAATTTTTTTTATCGCCCATTTAAACTCACCTCCTTACATCACATGTTTTAATCTATTGAGAGACAAAGTGACTTCACGCACAGATAGAGATAGTTTGGCATCCACATTTCACAAGCCATGATTATAATTTCATTAAGATGAAAGTATTTTCTTCCATACTGCCAAAATGTTTTTAATAATGCATAAATAAATAAGCATTGCATTATAATTGAACCATTTTCAGGGTCGTAATCCAATCCACGCCATGACGAAGATGTGACGAAGTGAACAGCTCTGTCTCCTATATCTATGCCAGTCTGCCAGACCTAACAGCTTGAACAGCAGAGCCGGCGCTATTTTAAAGCATGGAAGTAACCTGAGACATTATGAAGTTTGTGGCTCCGGCCAATCATAACTTTTATTTATTTACCTATTTTTAATGATTCTGTACATCTCACCACCTCTACAGTAATAATGCGGAGGAGCTAATATTCTAAAATGGGTGGAATGGAAATGACTTGTGATATATAAAGTGCAAAGGAGCCTCTGCAGCTGAGTTGAGCTGTAACTCTATTTTCACAATTTTTGCAGAAGATGTCAGTGAGTTATGAGTCGCCGATAATGTGCGATACTGCATCATAAATTCAACAGTAGGCCTCAGTCTCAGACATCGTCATGGTCCTTTCCGAAGTCTACATGTAAAATGACTGTGCTTTGAAAATGATTTCATAATATACTATGCAATGCACTTTGTTCAAAGGTTGTTTCAGTATGAATGGACAAATGTTTGACTTGTCTTGCATTAACCGAAACAATTTCTTTATCAAATCTGGTAAGGTAAACAAGTTTGTTTAACTAAAAATAACATGAGCAAGTTGCCATGTAACAGGTGGACCCTTTAACTTGATATGGTCTGAAGAATTTCTGAGCTCAGGTTCTTATGTATAATTTCTGTAAGATGTATGACTACATTTCATTTTCATGGGATGTACGTTGTGCCGATTTTTTCTGTCAAAATGAAACAGAGACAAGTCTGTCTGTTGGTCTGCTAGAGCTTTGATTTGACATGTTGCAGATGTAACTATTATTAGACATGACCTCTGTGAGCATATACCGCTGACCAGTCCTGTTATACGCCATACATCAAACCAACTTAATATATCTGATTTTAGAGTCCATTTAAAGAGGGACCAATACGACACTGGCACTTGACAAAGCAAAAGCAAGAATCTTTACAAAAAACTGTTTTCATAAGCTGTGACCTAAATTCTGTAACCGATAACGCACGAACCATGACTGCTACGTTATTTACAATGTAAAGAATATGAAATAGGCCAAGCCACGTTCAGCCGAACTCACCCCCATCGCCGTAGGTCTCGACCCCGTATCCATCCTGCAATCCGTTACTCCACGTGCCTTCATACCTGGCAGGTGTATTGAGACTCTGTCGAACCCCATACCGACCCTTAAATCCGTGACTCCACTCTCCACGGTACAGCCACCTCCCCTTGGACTCAACGCCGAGCCCGTGGCGCTTCCCCTGAGCCCAGTAGCCCTTGTATGTATTCCCACTGGGCCAAGTGTACACCCCGACTACCTCGAATCCGTTGGACCAGGACCCGGAGTATTCGCCCTGCCCCTTGGGGCCGGTGCAGATTCCGTGTCCGTGGGCTTTTCCATCCTCCCATCCACCGCAGAAAGTGCCGCCATCGTCGAAGTCGAACCGTCCGCCCGTCATTCAGATTAAGGGTTGAAATGAGAACGTTTGTGTCTCGATGGCTGATCGCTTGACGGATGATCCGACGACAACAGTGAAAACGGGGGAGCTGTTAGGATGCGAGCGCAGTGATGCGGCGTGCTGGTGTCTGGTGGAGACGGGTGAGTGCGCGCATGGGTGCGAGTGTTGGCGGTGAGTGAGAGGGAGGATCGCGCACAGGCGCCGGAGCCGCAGGCGCTGTCACTGTCGCCGTTCCTGGTTTTTTTATGATCCTCTCCCCCTGCTCGCTTCACGGGGAGGGAGAGGGAAAGAGAGAGGAGACGGGAGTCCAAAGCCGGGCGAGTGACACCCAGCTGATGACGTGCGTACTACGGCCCCGCCTTCGCTTCGTACCACGTTTCACATTATAGGTGACTGTACTGTTCGTTCCTGTCCCTAGACATAGATAGATAGATAGATAGATAGATAGATAGATAGATAGATAGATAGATAGATAGATAGATAGATAGATAGATCTATCAGCTATATTGAGCAAATTGCTAAATAAATTTGGTCAAGACAAATATGGACTGCTGCAGGACCTTGAGATTTATGAATCTGGCATAGACTTTTATTGTTCCCAAATTCTTCTGCCAACAGTAATACCAGTTTGGACCAGCAGTCCACAGTTAAGTCTATAATTATGCTGCATTACATTGGTCATCATAACCATGCTGTATTATTGTAGCTACTGAAGAAAACAGTGGTAATGTTGTCACAACAAATGATAGGCAGCCACTGTCATGATCAGATGTGGCCACGCTCATCTGTGATGGATTTGCAACAGCTTAATGGTGGTAATGACTGACCACTACACTATTACAAACAAAAACAGATCCTAAAATATTTATTTTCTAGTGTAAAAAAATCGATTTATTCATTAATTCAAAGAAATACATTTTTTATGCAAAATCTAATTCTGTAGCTACAAACCGTCCAGCTAATGTATGTTCTATATTATACACAGACTATAATGATTTGGTTTAAAAAAAATTAACAAATTCTATACATTGTGTATAGAATAAATGTAACATATTAACCATGTATACCAACCAAAGACATGTTGTACTGCAGTTTGTAGTTTCCGTATAGACTGGTCACTCAGATGACGGCAGACAGTTGCTGAAAGATGAATGAACTTGTGCCATGCATGCAAAAGGTGACAAAGAACGTCATCATCGGTCCTCAGAATAGAAACTCTGATCCATGTGGACAGTATTTTACAGCAACGCTAAAACAATGAACACAGAAGTACACAGTCTACTGCAGCTACCTAGAAACCAAGAGCTGACAGAATCCATGAGAAGCGGGTGATAAATTGAGTTGTAGATTTTACACCAAACAGCACAGTACAAACAGGACAGATCATATAGGAATTTAGTCTTTGGTGCAATTTAATGTAAAATGTTACCATACAATACCTCTTATCTCTGATATGATGATGTCACCATCTCTAGGTTTGGTAAACCTAAATTGAGTTACCAATAACATGAAACAAGTCCAAAATAAGCATGTCAATTATTTGGTATATGTTAGTCTACAAATGTGTTGCATATAAAGTAGCCTGACTTGTTTTGCTTTGTAGAAGACCTGCAGCCAAGGATGTTTCTATCATAACTCACCACAAGGTGTCAGTGTGTGCTTTGTACATTTCCATTTAATCTGGTTGCTTTTTCAACTGTGAAGTCTGGAAACACCATGATAATCTATATTTACAGATTTCCTCTTTCATTTCGGATGCTTCTATATGCACATTCTGTTTATTCCCATGCCTGACTGACTGCTTCAGTCATTTTGTAAAGTTGCTGGTTCCATTTGGCCAAATGTGGTTATAATGTAAGTGTCCTTCCCAGAGTGCAGCTGTGTTGACTAGAGACAGAACCACTCCCAGGAAAATATCAAAATGAGCAGTCTGTTTTAATATAGAAACAAAGAAAGCTTATGTTTTATCCAGTAGTCATATCTTGGAAACATTTCTAACTTTAAAGTGTTATGGAGTACAAACAGAGCAACTAAATATGTCTTGCTTGCTCCAAAAAACAATTATTAATTAATAAAATTGCATGTTTTTAAACAATGTTCACACCAGAGCTGAGTTGCATCATGGTTATCTAATGATTAGCAGCATAGTAATCCAGAACAATATTTTTCTTCTAGGCATAGGCACCTGTTAAAATAAAGCACACTGAACCCATCAGCTGTTGCCCTCTCTGTTTGTTTGGGGGCACTACAGTGAGTCCAGGCCTATGAGGGAACTATGAGGGAAATGGAATAGCAAGCCAACAATAACACTTGCTAAGCACTTAGATGCAACAAAGACAAAACCACTGCTGCCAGGATACTGTGTTCTTGGAGGTACTGCAGAACCAAGCGATATTCTTATAGATAAAGACATCAATGGTCTGTGTGCCAAAATAATGATTGATATGGTCAAAGGGCCTGCTGTATTTTGAACCAATACAGTAATATTTGCTGTAGAAACACAGAAAATGTACATACATTTCCACATTTGGCAGACACTTAACTCTACAGTTACTTAGTAAGTGTAATTTTACAGAAAACTGTAATTGTACAGAATTTTCCTGTTATTTATTTATTTACAGATTTTTAATGTAAAATGTAAAAACCCTGAATTTTACTGTTTTGTTTTAACATATTTTTCATATAGCCTATTTCTGAAATATGGTCAAAAAATGTAAACATTACAGAAAAAAGTGCAAATTTACACGACAAATTGGGAAAACAATTTCCAATATCCTTATATCCTGTAATTTTACAAGGGAGAAAATATTTGACGGTATATTTATGTTGCTCCAACTGAATTTTGTTTTACAGTGTACAGTGTATCAAAGCATCTTACAACATCTTACAACTGAGAATCCACAGCTTCGGATTGGTTGGAGATATTATGTGTGTATGTTTCTTTATACTGCATGGACAGGTTAAGAATTATTAAATCTAAACTGCCGTGTTTCCAACTGTTTATCCCATTTTGCAAAGATTTGCAAAAGACTCTGACATCCACCAAAGCTTGTATGTAACCATCAAGGAAAAGACATCAAATATATATATATTTTAAATATCTCACTATACAGTAAAGGACTTAACAGGTTTTTGTTTCATATAAAAACAATGTAATTGATACAGTGCATGTACTTTGATGTGAGTGGAAGTGAGATTTACTGTATTCTGTTATAGTGTTTATAAGCATGTGCTGTATGAATATGTGCAAAAACCTTTCTGCATTTCTGCAATATAATGCAAAAAACATAACTGGATATGATTTATAAGATTATGATTTATTGTTTGTAAAAAACAATGAGGACACTGGTCTCCACACTGGTTTACTCTTAGCACGCACGCACGCACGCACGCACGCACGCACGCACGCACACACACACACACACACACACACACGCATACAAGAGCACACATCAAATAAGTCTGTTGTTTCTCTATAAAATTGGTCAGTTTCCAATTGGCCAAACACTTGCAATTGTGTCTTCATAGTGTAGCTTTGTTTTTTTCAAGTGAAGTCATGGTTTACACTAATTCAAAATGTGCAATAAATTTACAACAGAACAATGGACCTGACAGAGTTGCACACAACAGAAAGAAAAAATGTCAAATAAAAAGCATTTGGGTCATTTTGTTTGTGATTAATTACTGTTGTGCTGATTTATTGCATTGTTCAGGTGGAGGGGTAAATGTGATATTCTGCTCCTTATCAGACCCCTGGTATCAGCTTAAATAAACATGGCTGCATGACATAAGATCCATTTTGAAAGTATGATTTCAGCCAGGACAGCGTGAGTTCTTGTGATTATATCAGTTGTTATTGTTAAAACAAACCGTTTTTAAAAGTATGGGTACACTGTTTCCATGTCTTTTCACTAATGGTTTGTGAGGCGTTGAGAATTACATTTATTGCTCATTTCTGATATGCATTTCTTTTCCTTTTGCAAGCAAGAATCTCTCATATTGTGTCATTTCTGCAGGTTTTAGTCGTAGATGATGATATAGCAAAGGAATTATATTCAGTATTAATAGTTTGAGTGTTATAAATTCTGTCTGTTAGTTAGATCTATTTATGTAGTGAAATTCTATATATGGTGCTAGGAGCTCTTTCCTGGCATACATGTGAATTGAGGAATAAAACAAATATGTTAGAATTCTGGAAACCCACACACATACCAACATAGAGCTACAGATATAAAGCATTGAAATTCATACAAACCCTTTGTTGTGTTGTGTCCAAACACGCTGGGGCCAGTTGTTCAAAAGTAATCTGGTTGGATTTCGGCTATCGGATTGGATCAAATTTTTAAGGGTTGTTTGTGAATTTGGATTAGATTACAAATTTCAATCTGGGTTTGATCGGGATTAAATAATCAGTTTGTGTTGTTCAAAACTCTTTAGCAAGATTGGGATATTTGAGCCAAAAAATCTGGATTATACTGATCCCAGCTGAAGGGTTGATTTCAGGAACAAAAAATATAATATAAATAAAACTTAAAAACTGGTCAAAATAAAATATTTGTATCATGTAACGCACGCACGCACGCACGCACGCACGCACGCACGCACGCACACACACACACACACACACACACACACACACACACAAATATATTTAAAATAATTTAAATGTAAACTTTTTTTTAATCACTGTTAGTAAACATTGCCACAATCATTAGTAGTGATGAACCTCTCAAAAGTATAGTTCATTGCTGACAAGCGCAACGTTTCTCAGGTAAACAACACAAAATGTGTTTTGTGTTTTGTAAAAAGCTTTGAAATAGCTTTGAAATTAGAATAGAAATCCAGAGTTGGTCATCTGAAAGGTATTTGGATCAGTGTTATTCAAGTTTTAGGGTTAGGGTTAGTTCTTTAAAGAACTGGTACAAAAGTAAATCGTAAGTATTTTACGAGGTGGCTAATTTTGGCTAATTTGTATGAATTCATACGATCTTAGTCATACATTTTAGTACGATTTGCTTTCGCACCAGTGACTTTTGGTCGTACGTTTTTGTACGACTCACATATGAATTCATACGAATTAGCCACCTCGTAAAATACACGACTTCCTGTGAGATCAGGTTGCACCATCCCTTTAATCACTGCAAGAACTTTAATTCCTGTTCCATCCAGACCACATTAAAATTCACTTTGATGCAACATGACATTTTACAACAATAAACATCAGCTTCTGTGTTACTCCACAATGTATGCTATAATTCACATTTATTTAAAGGACTTGTTCTGGTTTTCATAAAGCAATGTTCTGGTCAGAGCAGACTACAGTACAGATTCAACAAGAGGTTTAGGATAAGACTGTCTCAAAGGTCATTTCATGGACATTCAACACTAGAAATAGTCCTAACATGAATATAAATGGTGTTTCTTTCTGGAAAGATTTGCATTTCGGTTTACACACACTTTTGATTTCTCTTAATGTAATGATAAACTGAATATGATCGCTAAAATTAGAAAAGAAGGAGGTGTGAGAAATAATGCGTGAGAAATATGTGGAAGGCACCAAATGTGCAAATTTTCGATTTGCAATATTTAAAACAAATCAGAAAAGACACTTTTCAAACAGGGCCAGTGAGTTTATAGTAAATGTACTGTAAATAAATCTTCTGTGTGAAATCTGGCTCTAGACTGCACAGTAAGACCACACTGGACCTCCCTGGACTTGGTTTTGGCCGAAGACATTAGATTGCTTCAAATGGTCATTTAGTACTATAAAAGCCACAATAGCTGACATGATACTCAGTTCTCTTTATTTGATTATATATTACCACACTTCTTTATGATTTTTGTCGGTTGCGTGGGATTCATGTCTGGTGAGAGTTTGGGGGTGTTCTTATAAATCATTTGCCATAAAAATCCTGATGAGGAAAACATTACAGTGGATCATGGTGGCCACAAAATGATGACTGATGCTGAAATCCATCACTGATATCATCCTAAAATTATTACATTTGAACACCTGGAAAAGATACTCCACAGCAATCTAAATAAACTCATTTTAATGAACCACAGAACTCATTTAAACAATAATTTCATGTTAATGAATTTTGGCATATAGAGATTCAAAAAGGTTGGTCATATATACTAATGTGCTTCCTTTAAAATACCAACTGTTTTTATTTCAGTGCAATATGATCATAAATCTCACATGAATAAACAGCCAACAAAAGAGAAGTGTAAACCATGTTCAGCTGATGATTTCGATTGTGCGTTCTTTCTATAAACAGCACCGCACGTCCTGAAGTGAGTTTTTTGTTCCAAGGAATTCTGTTGAGTGACTCATGATGGTAAGGGAGGTCCTTAATCACTGTTTTCATTGCCAAGCTGCAGTCTAGTGCTTTTATGGACTATTAAGAGGGTTATTGTGCTTGGAGGTTACCTAAAGGGGGAAATGGCATTTCTCTCCCTGCGCTGACATCTTATATGTCAATAAATACTAAAAGTCGTAATTGTTATTGCATTTCCCAGCTGTCGTGGTTTTAGTGACGCGAGAAACAATGCCAAAGTTGACATTCTGCAACAGGCAGTGACACAATAAAGAGAAAAGTTTGACTTGTTTGTTTTAGAAGTTATCTCACACGCCTCTGGAGACACTCAGTAGTGTCAGGAAGTCAGCCAGTGAAATAGTTTTCAGTGCAAATTGTCATTAGAGAGTAAAGACGAAATTCAAAAAATATTTTATTCAAGACAAAAGATGATAGATCATGGATCATGAACCTATGAGGTCTAGATCTTCAACTCCAGACTAAATATGAACACATGAAATATAAAATATATACTGTACAGCCATTTTACTGCCAAAACATATATCTACATTTCTGCTAAATCAGATACTTTAGTACTGTTTGATTACCTGTAAAATGCAATTTTAACAATGCAACAATAATGTTCAAATATGTTTAAAAAATCCTAATACGTCATCAATGCTAATGGGGTTGTGAAGGGGTTTCAAAAACTAGATATTGAACAACAAATATGCTTTGAAAACTTTGTTTCAAACTGGATTAGGTAAATAGTTTTGGCAAATCATCTACAAACGTATTGTAATAACTCATTTGTACAAATCATTGGTAACATTAACAAATGCTTAGATATTTTGGATGAACTTTGCATTTTGGTCAGGGAACACATCACTTTATTGCATTCATGTCACAATGAAACATATTTTTTCAGTATAAATGAAGTCAGCCATAACTGTATACAACAAAGGCCTGTAATTCTATTAAACAGTGGGATTCATTTCAATCCTTGTATGAATCACACACACAGATCATTGCATGTGGTCATAACTACACATGATCTGAAACAATATTTGAATAATCTTCAACCCTGTTGACTCACCAGCTGTCCAGGAGATATCCGAGTCTGAAAACTTTGATAGTAAATGTATGAAGCACAAATCATAGCACAAGTACTGTATGCAATACATTCATTTTATAAAGAAATAAAAATGTGACTTTGTACTTGATTTGTTAATAGATTGATGATGTTACAGCTCATTACTTTAAAGAGATCACAACATACAAAGATATTTGTATTTGGAATGTCAGAATACAAAGATGTGTTTTTATGTCTTTAGGAATATAATCAATAGTTAAACATAGAAGTGACTGACTTTAGTAAACTACTGCTCCTTGGATTACAGGTTTGTCTTTCAGACATTTTACTGGGTCCCAGGAAATGGGCACGCAGAGTAATGAAGCAGTTTGTGTGACTATAGCTGCCAATCTGTAAAGAGCCATCACTGCATGGGTGGAGCACGCAACTGCTAAGCAAGGATGGTTTGGCAGTATTTTCTATATACTCACAGCTATGAAAGTAACATGCATCTACAAAAAGAATATGTGCACCATTAAATCTGAAAATCTGGTCTAAACACAAAAAAATACAAAAAACCATCATATTTTCATATGATGAACATATCATCTTACTACTGCTGAAGTTCAGTCTGTGTGAAAGGCGTTCTTAAACTGAAAAGCAGCTCAAATGGTTCCACCATTAACAGTAAAAACAATGCGAAGATGAAATAAAAGCCACCAAGTTACAGATGATGTATGAATCACATTATGTTGATCCTCTTCATTCGTCTGGTTTCATCCATGCCTGTTTTCTTATACAACTATAGAACACAATGTGCAATTTCAATTAATGCACTTTCCAGGTACCTTTATTTCTCAAACGATTCTTTGTGTACTTTTTCTAAAACATACTTTAGTGATACTGAATGAGAAGACAACAGCAAAGGTAGAAAGAAACAGTCTCTGCACATTGAAAGATTCACAAGCATCTACTGAGTATTATTATTTTGTGATACAGAAAAAATAACAATTAAATAATAATTAACAAAACAAAAATATTTTCATTACATAATTTAATTAGGTAATTAAATTAAATCTAGTTGTAAATGTAAATAGTTGATTTTCACAATCATTATTTAATTATTTCTTTTAACAATTTAACCTTAAAACTAAGCTAATAAATTAAATCTAAAGGCAAACGAATGTCAATCTTCCCTCTGAACTCATACAAAATAACATAATTCCAAGAAAACCTGCAACTTACACAGTTCATGAGAAGAGGGGTGGGAAGTTGAGGGAGAAGGGGGTCGTATGTGCGTCATGTTGCTCAGCTTCCACCTGCCAAAGAAAACGATATGCTCTGGGCTTCTTAACCTGGCTCCATACACATATGCTGGGCTTTTTGGACTCTAATACTGAACAAGTGTATCTGCATAATGAATAACACAAGAAAATAGCACATCAACTTTAAATGATCTATACGCCAATACGTTAATAAGACAAACTCATTTTCACAAAGATCATCTTCCTGTTTGTAATGTGTTAGTGTTACCGCACGAGATAATCACCAAATGTCCATCATTTCGACGCATTCACACAGCAGCTTTATTGAAGTGTATCATTTCGATTGAGTCATTATGTGTTGAGACTAAAGCATTGTTCAGGTGACTGGAGAAAGCAGAGCACCTTGCGCTTGCCTCCGGATGCCAGTATAAAAGCCAGATCCAGCAGTGACGGGATGGGAGAGCTCACAACACATCTAACAGCGCTTATGTTTCTAGGAATACGAGCACTTAAAATGTAAGATATATTGATAACCTTTAGTTTATTAATAACAATAATAATAATAAAAAACTTGATAATATACAGTGTAATAAAATGAAAAGATAATAATGTTTACTTTTTTGCAGATAAGGAAAAAATAGTCACCAAAGAAGGATGAAGAACATCGACTTTTTTGCCAACTTGTTGCTTTTAGTTTTGGTAGTTAGTGATGCAAGCGCGTGGATTGTCAAAAATGCGACTGAAACGCTTTTAATCTCTACTAATAAAACGGAAGTAGAGGGTGACGGATTGGCATCTATGCCCAAATCAAGGCGAAAACGTTACATTTCACAGCATGACATGCTGGCTATTCTGGACTACCACAACAAGGTGCGAGCAAATGTTTTCCCACCTGCCGCCAACATGGAGTACATGGTAAGCAGCCCCTTCATACTTTTCTCTTGTAGGCTGAAACGTCTGAATGCGCAACATAACGTATAACTACACTACTGATGCATGTAAATCATTCGAGAGCTCCTCCTGCTGGATGCAAAGAAATATTATAACTGGGACTGAGTCATTGCCTTACAAGGTTAAAGACTAGTTCATCCAAAAATGAAAGTCCTTTCATCATACTCACCATTGTTTCAAACCTGTATGACTTTCTTCATTCTGCAAACCACAAAAGAAAATATTTTGAATTAGTATCCAAACAACACAGACTTCCATTGAATAGACTGAGACATCTCAAAATATCTTCTTTCGTGTTCCACAGAATAAACACTCATAGGTTTTAAATAACATGTGTGTAAATAAATGATGATATGAATTTATAATTATAAGTTATTTTTATTTTTAAACAAACGTATAAGATGTACATACAGCCTACATGTCACTCACAGACATGAAATTAACAAAATGTCCAGACAATATTTTAGGAAAGTGATGCATGTAGATGTATGATATATGAATCTCAAATGGATAGTTGTTTTTTATTGACCTTATGGATGGATTATATGCTTTCCTTAAAGGGATAGTTCACCCAAAAAGGGTGTCAACTCTTTCATCATTTACTCTCCCTAGTTGTTCCAAATCTGTATAAATTACTTTCTTCTGATGAAAACAGAGAAAGACATTTGGATAAATGTTAGTAAGTTTCAGTTCTGGGGGGACATCGACTTCGATAATTTGAATGTTAGTCAAAGGTGCCCCAGAACTGTTTGCTTTCTTATATTTTTCACAATATCTAATTATGTGTTCGGTAGTTGATAATGTCCCCTAACATTTTTCCAAATATCTTTCTTTGTGTTCATCGGAACAAAGAAACGTATACAGATTTGAAACAACCTGAGGGTGAGTAAATGAAGACATAATTTTCATTTTTGGGTGAACTGTCCCTTTAAGTGTTAATCATTATACAAACAATAAAACCCATAAAAAGCTTTTTCACTGCATATAATGTAATGTATAATCTATTAAAGGTTTGGGATGAGGGTCTAGCCAGGTCGGCTGAAGCTTGGGCAGCAACCTGTATTTGGGAACATGGACCTCCATATCTTCTCCAATATCTGGGTCAAAACCTCTCAGTTCGAACTGGCCAGTAGGTATTACTGTACTTTGAAAGAATAAACTTGTTTGCATTTATAGAGAAACTGCATAGATCTTGTACATTTATTATTGCATCAACTAGAATGAGACCTCATTTAAGACTGCGGTAGCATTATCAAATTGCAATCTTTGGACATAATTCAAGGCAATGGACCAGACCAAAATGTTGTGTTTTGGAAGCATTCCTGTAGATAATGCCCACCCAAAGTGTTTCTGCTCTTGCCATGCAGTTACAGCTCCATTCTTCAACTGGTTAAACCTTGGTACGATGAGGTCAGAGATTATGCATTTCCATACCCACGTGACTGTAATCCCCGCTGCCCCATGCGCTGTTACGGACCTATGTGCACACATTACACACAAGTGAGTTTGGGTTCAAGTCATTGTTCAGATAAAGTGAACACTGAGATACTGCCCTCTCTCTGACTTTGCTCTTGTTATGTTACAGATGGTGTGGGGATCCACGAACAGAGTTGGATGTGCAATTCAAACCTGTTACAATATGATTGTGTGGGGCTCTGTGTGGAGGGAGGCGACATACCTGGTCTGCAATTACTCACCAAAGTTAGTCACGTTATTATCCTTTAATGAAACTCCAGCCAAATCTTACACACCAGACTAAGAATCTTGTTTATATAGCCAGTCTGATCAATGCCAACACATTAATTCATTCTCATATGGCTAAAAAAAGATTTTGTGTTATATTATTAAAGAATCGTATTTTTCAGGGGCAACTGGATTGGTGAAGCACCGTACAGAGTTGGTGTACCATGCTCAGCCTGTCCTCCAAACTATGGGGGTTCATGCAGCAACAACATGTGCTTTCCTGCCATCAACTCAAACTTCATGTACTGGTTTAAATAAGCTGTTGGTTTTAGCTTTTAAATATATAGGCTACTGTATGCATTTTGTACCACAAACGTAGCTGTTTTGTTTTTTTGTATGTTATACTGTAGATTCTAGATGGTGCTATTGTTAATGTAATCTTAACATGACTGTTTTTGCTCAGCCATCATATTGGTGCTCGTGAACAGGTTAGCTATATGGGTTAGTGCTCTGGTGCATAGATCACAGATCTTATAAAATAATATTGTACTGTTTATGTGCATTTATTTTGTTTACCATCAGGGGTTTTCCAAGGTTCTTACGCATAACACATTTAAGCTAAAGATTGGTTTATATATGCCTCTGGAATGGCACAGTTATTCTACGTCAGTTTCAATATAAACCACACCGAGGTGCTTGTAATGATACCATTGAATGTATTTTACAGTATTAGCATTTGCTGTCCAAAAGGTGTGTAAGGTTCTCTGTTTTGTTAGTTGTGTTATATGTACATTTTACCATGGTAAATGATAATAGAAATGCTGCTCTTTTATGGATTGTAGCTCTGATTTCTGAATTGGGTTTGCTTTTGTGTTCACAGTCATTTTGGTTGTACTGTAGGCTACATTGATCTAGTCAAAGTCACACAATGTCAGATTATAACTTATCCTCTAATCATTAGTTTTACTAGAGGAGGTAAGCATATTGTATCAAACTCTGTTAAAGTACATTGTAAGTTTATAATCACATGTTACCCAATTGTGTATTGTCTAGTAAAATTTTATAAGCATACTGTATTGATTGTAACAGTGGCTCATTAAAATTATTATTAACTGAAATGTATTAAACATTCCTGGCAAAACTCTACTTTTTGATGAAAGACAGGTAGATCATATCTTCCTAACTTGAACAGAACAACACACATTGATTTGGGACTTTTTATTTTGCCCCAATACGTCAATCCAAAAATGTATTACTTACAGTATGAGTATATATGTTTTGGGCTATAATTAAAACTTTTGTATAGGTTAATTTGAATAATTCCACTTTCCTGACACATATTGGTCACTATTTTTCAAGGTGACTAATTTGTATGAATTAGCGTAGTATGATATAATTTGTACGATCCGCTTTCACCCAGTGTGGTTAAGTTTAGAGGCAAGGTTAGGCAGCATCCAGGTTTTTGCAAGTTTTTGAACCTGAATGGATCAGCAGAAATGGAATAAGAACATCTTTGTGTGTTGCTTGCCTACTGTAATACACTTAGTACACTATTGAGTATTAATACATGATGTTTTCATGTATATAAAAGCAGGGTGTGTGTAATATTTGTTTGTGGTTATACAGTTTTCCAGTTTTCTTGGACAGTACTCCACAGTTTCATCTCCTCCCCTCTTTTCTTTTGTGTTATTATATTTCTTCAACCTCTTCTGTTCCTTTAAATGCACACCTTTATGTTAGCAGTTAGCAGAATAAATCCAAGATGTGGTTACACTAAACAGTACATGTCTCAGATTTCAAAGAGAGATATGTGAAAATATTCGGGATCACTATGTGCAAGACTGATTTATTAAAAACGTTCTCAGCACTTCTGTATGTTGATCAAGCTGAAACATGAAACATACTGAATCAATTGTGTGTTTGCTCAGGAAAAAGCAACAACCAGATACTTTTGTAACTTTACAGACCATCAATATTGGCAATGGATCTGAGGGGCAGAAACTGAAACTACAGGTCAAAACCACTGCATAGTGGGCCATATTTATGAATGCTGCAAGCTCTCTAAACCTACACATTTATTTTCAAATAATCATGAGAGAAATGCCAATAAAGAAAAATAACCCTTTACCATGTTCATAGTTTACAATTTGACTTAGAAATTCAGATATACCATAAAGTTGATCCCTTTCTAATTAATAATATAAAGGCCATTTCTATGACTCAAGAAATACTAGATCACTATGGAAAATAAATATACCAGATTACAACAAATACTAGATTATTATTCCATGTTCATGATGTATTAAAAGTTCATAGAGTTTAAACGTTACTTGAAAAAGTTACGTAACGCTGCCATCTAGTGTTTGCTCATGTAATCTACCTAGGTTTTGATTTATGACATATCACATGGGCATATTTTATGGGCATATATGTTTATGTAATCGGCAGTGTAATGGGAAGTTATGCTTCTGACCAAGCTGACACATGACTCAACTCACATGAATCTTATAATAAATTGTAATCCACCACACGCAATTATTAGCCTAATTGATAATAATTAGCCTTCTCATTAGAAGGGTCTTCTAACTTCTGTCTAACTGATTTTCTCCAGCTACGTGTTCTCTGTGGTAGAATATACTCTCTGTAGGATACAGTGTATATATATATGATCATATTAATCAATAGTGTATTGAACTATACAGACAGGTAGATATATAGGCTAGTAAAGGCAGTAAAGAGTACAAAATGAAGTGCCTTGTCTATGCGGTGGGTTTTTCTGTGTGGGTGCGGCTTAAGAAGTCACGCCTCGCTGAACTCAAATCTCCAGTATAAATGAGAAAAGCAACCCCACACGTTCAAACATTTCAATGCACATTATTTAACCTCGAAAAACTAAATATGGCTCGTATTTTGAAAGGCAAGATATTGTAAGGCTATTAGAATAGAATAATAAGTGTATTTAAAATAATTACATTGGACATTATTGTTGTAGTAACCCATACCGGACCTTGACCACTCATCCTCGCAAGGAACCTGGAGCAGAAGGTAAACCTGCTACTTGTAAAGAACGCTTCTAAAAATATATTTGAAAGGGTTTAAGAGTAACTCAAGTAGGGATAATATTATTTTCTCTAGCATTAGTGAAGAGTTTACCATGCAGAGCTGAAGATGCTACACAGACTTCAAAGAGGTTTGCGGTTAGATTTAATAGAGGACACGACCGTATGAAATATTGCATGTGTGTGGCAAAGGCATACAGAAGTGTTTCAGAAGCGTTTCACCTGTGAAAATGCCGAGACTGCAACTTTTGAAACTGTTCATTTGAGTGCACAAATTTATTTTTTTCATCGTCGCATTGTTATGTCAGCACATGCCATTAAACAAATATGTAAATGAATGTTAAATTTACATTTGAAACCAAATGTTTTGATTTACAGGAATAGGAGAGACTGCTTGGATTTTGTAACAGACAGCTGAAAGAAATATGAATTGTGGACGTGAAGATTTTGTCAGTGGCTTTGTGCTGCTTCTGACTGTCCAGACTGTAGTCTCCATGGTGATTCCCAATGCCACCCATTTAGAAGCTATGCTGGAAAAATACATGGATAAGGATGAGACGTGGTGGCAGTCCAAGTCGAGGGGCAAGAGAGCAATTTCACAGAGTGATATGCAGCTTATACTTGACCTGCATAATAAACTGAGGGGTCAGGTGTACCCCCCTGCCTCAAACATGGAATACATGGTAAGATCTATCTTAGTTGCAATAAACCGGGTTCCTTGCCTCATTTAAGAGATGCACCTTTGTGAACAAATGTTAATTGCAGAAAGAAAGATGTTCAGAAAATGGACTTGTGTCTGTAATTTGACTGATGATAGTTTGAAGCTAAATTAAATTTTACATGGGCACAAGGTTGAAAACCTGCCAGTTATAAATAGTTATAAATGAAAAGCACATTTAATTTGATTGTAGCAGCGAAACAAGTGAAAAAAAAGAGTAAAAATCATCTAAATTTGGTCAGAGCTATGAAAAACTCTGCCGGTCACTACATCACGCATGAGTTTTGCATGATAATAAAAGAGAGACTTTCTGCATATATGCTTTTGAAACACTGAACTACAGTAAAGTTTGCGGTCTACAACAAACAGTTTAGCCCATCAGGGATGCCGAAATGCAACTTCTCCTTCCCACATGCTGTGGCTCACCTACTGTACATGGCACTCAGCCAAACCTTTCATTGCTTTCTGAGCAGTGTGGGCCTTCACCAAATATGACCTGAGACTTCTCAGAACTTTCCGTGGTTGCTTCTTGGCATTGGCAACAATGAAAACAAATGTTGACTTAGACATTAAAGAATAAATTAAAATGTAACACTCCAAAGAAAACCTTCTCAAATCCAGCATCGACCTAACATTTTCTAGCATGCACACATGGGTTATTTTATATGACTGACACTCGCAATCAGCTGTTAAAGAATGCTTTCAAAACTTTCTTCTTGGTAAATTACTTTCGAGCTGATAACATCTGTGACGCTCTGGGACTCGTGTTTTCAATCTGTCAAACCCCAGAGCCCTGTATCTCGCAGCAAACTTTAACAGCATGCGTCTTTGTGTGGGGCCCAGGTAGGGGAGGAGACATAGCTACCTCCAGTCTCGGCAGTCCTCTGGGTAATTACGCTGAAAAGAAAGTGAAGAGAGTCGCAAAGGACGCGTATCTCCCTTGGAATGCACCCAGATGGCTGGTGTTACAGCAAATTAGGCATCACAACAAATAAACAATGTCAAGACGTGTCTCGAAGGCCACATAAAATGCCAATGGGCTTTGCACATTCAGCCTAGATTCAGAAAGCCATGTTTTTACAAGATAAAGGCATATTTGTTACATGCACAATTATGGTAAAAACGTGCAGTACATGTTGATGGCAATCTTGGGCCTTTACATAGTACTGTGGTTTGCAGTGACCGTGGCATTCGAAAACACAATGAACTTTACACAACGTGTATTTCATTTCAGTGTTATAATCAGTAAGAATACACAATATGTGACCTCCAAGATTACAATGAAAATTCTTTCAGGTGATTCATTGTGTCACTTAACACATGAGAATGATGAAGAATAGTGTTTGTTGAGGACTGCCTGAATGGAATGTAACTTAGTCGTGCACACGTGGAACACATTAGCGCACGGCAGCGAACTACGCAAATATCATTTTAAATTAAGCTTGTTCTATATAGAAACAGTTGGATCCCTATGCATGAAAGTACACTGATCTTATTCTTGTATAAAAAACAATTTAAACTCCCCAGGTACAATTGTGGAGATCCTAAACACTCTGTTTTAATACATCTTTTGTGAAACACAAATTCTTTATGGTTTTTAACTTCAACTGGCCCAGTTTTAGATCTGTATCAATCTACTGGTCAAAACTAAACAAGCATGCATTGACGTACATAGGCAGGACTAGTTTTAACCATTTGCCAAAAAATGTTATTTAAAAGGTATTTTGTCCTTCATGGCTGGTTACTTATGTGTTCACACAACAGTAAGCGTACAATAATGATTCATTAGTTGAGCTGTCAGGTACGATTCCACTGAAAATGTCAGTTTTACATCACTTGACTTCAACCCAAGGGATAGTTCACCTAAAAATGAAACTTCTGTCATCATTTACACACCCTCAAGTTGTTCAAAACCTGTTTGACTCTCTTTCTTTACTGAACACAAAAGATTTTTGGTGGATTGTTTGTAACCAAACAGTTCTGGGGCAACTGTAGTTAGGACTATGGTAGTCAATGGTGCCCCAAAACTGCTTAGTTTCCCACATTCTCCTAAATATCTTCTTTCATGTCCAGCAAAATAAAGACATTTTTACAGATTTTGGAGTTTAAGTACATCAAGTCACCTGCAATTTTAAATATCAAACAGAGATGGCGATATAGAGGCAAACTGCAGCTTTAACACTGATAAGGTCTGATCTGTGCTGTAACAGGAGTGGGACACTGAACTGGAGAGGAGCGCTGAGCACTGGGCACACACCTGTCTGTGGGAACATGGACCCGCTCACCTACTGACCCGGATTGGCCAGAATCTGGGAGCTCACTGGGGAAGGTGCTAAAATAATCCATAAGCTCTTTTAAATGTTATTTCTCATAAACATTTGACCATAACGTTGGTGACCAATTCCATTAATGCATTTTTACAGTATACTAACTGTTATTGTTTTCAAACAAAATGTCTTTAGAGACAGGCCACCAACCTTTCATGTCCAAGCCTGGTACGATGAGGTGAGAGATTTCAGTTACCCCTATCCACAAGAATGTGACCCATACTGTCCCTACAGATGCTCGGGACCTGTCTGCACACATTACACACAGGTAACATCACCAGATCAACCAAACACGACCAAAGAACATGAACCAGTGCTGTTTGTTTTATGTTCTTTAGTCAACTGATAATACGAATTGTTCACAGCTGGTTTGGGCCACAAGCAATAAAATTGGCTGTGCCATCAATGTGTGCTACAACATGAATGTATGGGGCATGATCTGGGCCAAAGCTGTGTACTTGGTCTGCAACTACTCTCCTCCGTAAGAAAGCGTGATTTTTGATATGGAATATGCCATGATTCTAAGTAAGCATTATTCTTAGCTTTTGTTCTGTAATGTCTCATTTGTACTCAGAGGTAACTGGTGGGGACATGCACCATACAAACACGGAGCCCCATGCTCCGCCTGTCCTCCCAGCTATGGTGGCGGGTGCAGAAACAACCTCTGCTATAAAGGTATCAGATTAAATGATAGAATTGATATTTTATTGATTTCTTTATTTTGCTAGTGATAACAATATTTAGCCAAAAACTGAATTAAACGGTACTCTCATCAGATGATGGCAGTCACACGCATTACACCCCTGAGACAGAGGAAAATAACTATGTTGAGCCAGAACCTGAGCCAGTCCGAAGCCATGGCTCTCACTACAGTGATCAGTCCGTCTCGACACCGTCACCCAATGAAAATGTTGAGAGAAATGATGTCATCAGTACTTCACAGATGTGTAAGATATGTCATTCAGTTTTATGGCATGACTTATGAAATTAAGAATGTTGATTTTACGTAAACATAACATACCTGTTAAAACAGTCTTAAACAGCAAGACGTATCAGCCAAGTGAGACTAGGTACAGGGAACGACGAGGAAAGGAAAACAGGAAACTACAAAATAAAGGCCACACAGACATGATAATATGCATTTCACTGGTTTGCTTGGAGAATGTTTGCAAATGAGTTAAAATTAGGGGTAAAATTAAGAGCCAAACATTAAAAAATGTTGTGTTTAAATATTGACTATTGTGGTTTTTATTTTCTGAAGCTCAGCAAGTAGAATGTGATACTAGATTACGTGATCAGTGCAAAGGAACTACATGTAACAGGTAAAATGTGTAGATTTTGACATTGAAATAATTGTAGTAAAAGTGCTATGAATGAGTTTTGACTTTTAAATCTTTAAACAGGTATGAGTGTCCACCAGGCTGCTTGTACAACTATGGAAAAGTATTTGGATCAGGTCATTACGACATGGTAGGTGATACATTTTTTTTAAGTGAATTGTTCTAGTTGTGCCTTTTAATGCTGTTCTGTTAGATAGATGCTGAGTTCTGGGCATTTTTTATTAATGTTGCTGTTTCTCCAGCAATCTAGTATCTGTGGCAGCGCCCTGCATGCTGGAATAATAGATGATGACGGAGGCTGGTTGGATATCACCAGGGTGGGCAGAAAGCAACGCTTCTCAAAGTCCTTCAAAAATGGTGTTCAGACTCTAGCGTAAGTCACAGACCTCTTGTGTTTTATACTGCCACAGACTGACAGATCTGACTTTTCATTTTCATTTCATCCCTCAGTAAAAATCAGAGTGCCAATGCCTTCACAGTGTCAAATGTCCCAGGTCAGTAGTGTATCATACTTTATGAGATAAGGTTGCAAAAGTTTTCAGCACAGGAATTGAATAAGAATTGTTTTGTGTCTTCCAGTGAAGGCAATTACTTGTGATACCACAGTGGCCCAGTACTGCCCTTTCAAAAAACCAGTCCGGCACTGTCCCAGGTAAACTTTATACAGAAATATTCTTGACAGACTACATAATAAGATGTGAATTTTAAAAATAAATATATTAATACATATCATCGTTAATATTGTAACACATCAGCTAACAAGATGTTTTTTCACAGGCTGTATTGTCCTCGCAATTGCTTGTATGACAGCTATGCCAGAGTAACCGGAAGCCGCTATTATTCAGATGTAAGTCTTTGTGCAAATGTCACTACACATTATGTCATTCTTCATCTTTAACCAATATTATCATATTATTAAAATAATTTGTCCAAAGAATTTTTAAAAGTCTTCTACTTCTTAGATTTCTTCTCTTGAGAAACAGATGAAACAGTAATCTCACGTGTCTTCACTAAAGTTACAAAAAGGATTTCAGCAATGTCTCAAACCATCTCTAGTAAAATGTTGTACAATTTTTCTATTAGAACATCTTCCAGTTGTTTCAAAGAGTATGAAGCAAGGAACCTGATTCTCATTGAGTTGCTCAGATGCGAAGACATTTATCACAAACTTCTTACAAAACCATACTCACTTCTTGTGTATTTTATAACTGTACATTGTCAAAGGTTTTCTCATTTGTTTCTATTTTTATTAAAATATATTTTAAGAGAAACACATGAGATAAAGCTGATACTTGAATGAAATACAGGGTTTTTCACTTAGGTCTCCTTCGGGTTAAAAACAGAAGTCTCTGAGCAGTAATATTTTGTTTTCCAGGTTGTCCAATTACAACTATACTCGAAAGTCACTATTCAGTTCACTTCTACTGACTCGATTTGAAATACAGCAGAAAAATCTTTTCTCTGTGTGTTTCATCAAACAGAATTCCAGTATATGCAGGGCGGCCATTCATGCAGGGGTGATCCGGAGTGACTCTGGAGGTTATCTGGACGTCATGCCTGTGGACAAGAGGAGACAATACAAGGGCTCGTATCAGAATGGAATCACCTCTGAGAGGTAATTTGTGCCTGTTCAAGTCAGCCACTGCTGCTATGGGTTGTGTAGTTTGTTGGTTATTGCTGGAAGGTACCTCACTTGACTCATCCTCTAATATCCATCTAATATGACCTAGATGGATAACCCAATCATGAATCTTTTAAACGTCTCAGCAAAGTAAAACCAGACCACCTACACTGTCGGGTTTTATGTTGCATACGTTCACAGTGTGTTGAGGGTATATTGAGTATCAGAAGGGTGATTAATGAATCATATAGCATTTAAACGTACTGCTTGAACCGTATTAATATTGGCCATTATTCTTCCATTTAGCCTCCAGAATCCCCCAGGAAGCAAAGCGTTCAGAGTGTTTGCGGTCATATGAAACCATCCTCCAAGGACAGATGCAAAGAAATAGAGCTCTTGGTAATGTAGCAGTCGGTAATTACTGTGCAGTTGCTCCGCTGGTTTTGCATTGGCTCGCTGAGCCGAATTTAAGGCCAGTGCTGTCACGAAAAATCCCCTTAACAGGAAAAAAAGACATATACACCATCTGGTCAGAGTTTTTATTTGTCTGCCTGTTCATGTCATGTATATACAGTTTGTAAATATGGTTCATTTTTATTCATTACATTACTAAAAATGTCATCTACGTGTGTTTTTTTATTGTGAAAGCTATTGCTGTTGCTTGTTGTCCATGTTATATAACTAAGCACATAAGGATTTCTTGCCATTAAAGGGACAGTTCACCCCAAAAAATAAAAATTCTGTCATAATTTTCTCACCCTCGAGTTGTTCCAAACCTGTATACATTTCTTTGTTCTGATAAACACAGAGAAAGATATTTAATAGAATGCTTGTAACCAAACAGTAAGAAATTCAATGAAAAAGTTACAATGATAGTTAATAGTGCCCCAGAACTGTTTGCTTTCCTACATTCTTTACAATATCTTCTATGTTCAACAGAACAAAGACATTTAAAAAGCAGTTTTTCCTACTATGGTAGTCAATGGTGGTCAAGAACTGTTTGGTTACAAGCATTCTTCCAAATATCTTTCTCTGTGTTCATCAGAACAAAGACATTTATACACATTTGGAACAACTTGAGGGTGAGTAAATGAAGACAGAAGTTTCATTTTTGGGAGAACTGTCCCTTTAAAAAAACATCAGCGCATGCAAACATGATTTGAACAAAATACACAATATTACAGTTATAAAGTTTTTATTTTTCTAAGCCTATTTTTATATCAGCGTTCAGAGGCTGCTTTTTGCTGTTATGCGCTTTACGGTATATTGTGCTGCATATATGTTCAGAATTTGATACTGTAACAACCTGGCAGGCCAGGAAATCATTTAGTGCTTGAGAAGAATTTGAAAAATGTACCACAAAAGAAGCCATGTGTGAGAGCAGAGAGACATTGTTTCTGGGTTATTTATTATTATGCCATTTAAAATAAATATATGCCGTCATTAAATCACTGATGTGCTTCTTCTATTACACATTGTAATGTATTGTGCTGTGACTTTATTCTAAACAAAGTCAAACAATCTTGAGGTGTATTGAAATATTTCACAATGGTGGCAACACAATATCCAGTTTTGAGGTTTTTGGGATTTGAATTTTTGTGATTGTTGGCAACAAACAGCTGTGAGGTTATTTCAACTCTGGAAAGCACAGACGCTGCCTTTGCACCTTCAAGAATAAAAACCCAAACCCACGCTTCACGTTAAAACACTCTGCCGGTGCACAGGCGCCACAGACAAAGAGGCACATTGTGTGTATGTGAGTGTGTGATGATTTCAATCTCACTTCCTGCAGTGCATTTCCTCCATGTGAGGCACAGATGTGGTCGAGCAGTAATAGTGGGCTCTCTTTCACTCACCTTCACCTTTCTCATTTCCTCTCAGATGCCTCTCTTTAGCCACTTGATCTCAAGATCCATTACCTTCAGGCTAAGAGCCCAATGTAGTTCATCACATGTATTTTCTTGCCTTTCTCGTTGCTGTCATATCTAAATTAATATCCCCACTTAAAATAGTTCGACTTGTAAAGTGAGAGTGTTTTTGAAGCACTTAAGAAATATTTCACGGTCGCAGCCCCTTGTGATCACATAATGCAAACAAGTGCTACAGAGGCTATGCCTTCTCTATAGAACTGTTCAGTTTGTCGCTCTCAAACCTGGAAAAGATTTAGCATTCAAGCCCTACAGGCTTTAATTTATAAGTAAAACATAGTTTGTGCTGTAAAGGTACTTTCCCGTTTTGTTCTACAACATACATTATGCAGTGTTATACCTTAAACATGAATTTTAAAATTGTTGTAAACACGATTCGCTTATGTATTGCTATATAAGGACTATGGGCTATCATATTCATCACATTCATGTGGTAGTTGTAAGTATTTTCAAGAAATGTTTCAAAAGCTTTCTTATTAATAAATGTCAAAATGCAGATCTGATCCCATCAGCCTTCCGCATTGGCCTACAAATGGACATCACGTTTCAACATTTACTACTGGATCTACCACACTGCGTAACAAAATATGATTATTTCTTTTTTGAAACTCTTTCATGTACAGAGGTCACTACAGTGGACATCTATTCAAAAAGCTTTTTCTTGAGGAGGCTATGGGTTTTGATGGCATAGTTGCACCTTAACCACTACAAAGGACACTATAGTGAAACATCCTGAAAATCTCAAATGTTGTTCTTCATGTCCTATGGAAAGCAATGGAAACACATAGGAAACTAAGGTCGTATAAAAGGGTTAAAGTAACTCTTCTTTTATCAACCCACACTTCTTGGAATCAAGCCCTCTGACCACAGTTTCCAGGGGTTCAACCTGCAACCGAACATTACGAGGAACCTCCCAGGAAAGGTCAGAAAGCTTGGTTGGACGTGTGCAGCTCTGTATGATGGTCTCCAGAGAGAAGAGGCATGCATCAGAACTCTGTCAAAATTCACAGGCCAGTGTGGCAGAAAGCGAAGCTGGAAGGGCACAAGGACATGCCTGTACTTGGACGCTGAGGCGGCACATCGGTTCTTCACGTGTAACATTACAAATAACATAAACACAACACTATTATGACTACTGTTCTTTTATTTCGGTGTTTGTTGGCATATTGACAACCCAAAGCTTTGGAGTAACCGCTGAACATGTCGTCTAGATGTGACCTTTGAACTTTTGGCAGTGATTGCAAAGCGGCGCAAGTTTCACACGCTTGTGTGTTTTTGGTCAAAGTCCAAGTTCTGAAAACAGTGTTACCTTATATTTTATATTGGCACCTAGCAGCCCATTGGCTGGATCTTTTTAAACTGTAATGAAAAATGGTTCATAATTGGTTCACCTTGGGGTCAGTGATAAATTGTAACATTTATTGTCACCTTGTTTCTCTTTTCCATGTCAAAGAGCATTTGGTGGATTGCTAATGAGAAAACAGGAACCCCCTGTTGTGTATCAGAAGGCATTTTAAGCCGGCCGAAAAAAAAACATGCAGCACCCAGCACAGAAAAGTGAGATCTTTTGTGACCAATCCAATTTTCATTCTGAGCCTGTTTCTAGAAATGACTCAAACATTCACATGAAATCCCTGGAACCTGCGTATGTGGCTGGAGATTGAGTGTCCGTATATGAGTGTGTGGTCAACAATGAGTACTTTCACATAAGGGCAAGCAGAGGTAGTTTGCTAGCTTACCACCACAGCAAAATTTAATGAGTATTATTCTAACATACTTACAGCAGGAACTTGGTAAGAAGGGTGCTTTTCTTTAGATTGCTGGTTTTTATAATGATAATGGAATATTTTTAACGGTGCATACATACCTAAATATCCACTCCATCTAAAGCTCATGTCCCACAGCAGTGTGATATCTGTTTCCAGATGTTATAATTCTATACATCTATTTTTTAAGGGTATTTCTGAAAATACAAGGGCGAATTACAGAAAAATAAATGTAGTAACCTGACCTGAGCATAGAGACATAATACTTTCAGGAGCAAATTTTTGTTTGCAGCTGTTGATGCCCAGATTGAGGTCCTGTACTGAAATTGGGGGTCATTAATATTACCTGATGGCAAACAACTTAACCATTTCACTAAGACAGCAATAAGATTAAATTAAAATAGCAATTGTCTCCGTCATTTTTCTTACATTTTAAATGACAGTTGAGCCAAAGTGTTACAATATGGCAATAACAGCATTATAGATGTAACAAGATGTGGCATATAAACACTCAGAGGATGTATTTGTTGTCAATCCCATCTGTTTATATTTTACTAAACCCTTGTTGTCTATGCAGAGTTTTCTATTTTAAAAAAGGGAAATACAAATCCGTTACCAATGTTACAAAAAAGGACACAGTATATGAGAGACTGTTGTAGGATGTGAATTAAAATGCACAAACCAGAAACAATAATACCCAACAAATTGAGAAGGTATGTCTCTTTATTGAACATAAAATAGTTACTTAATTTGAATTTTCATGTGTTCATTCATAAGGATATTCATAGATGTGACAATCCTGAAAATGGCACTTACCTGCAATGAAAAATCACGCGCTAAAAATAAAACAAATGCTTTAAAAATTGAGTATTTGAACCACCAAATTGTTTAGCATTGAGTGTAAATGTAAATTGAGTGTAGCATTAGTAATGGGTTTGATTTCTGTGAAACACAAATATTAATATGTAGTACTTTTGCAATAATTTACTTTGGATGAAATTAAATGTTACATGTAAAGTTGAGATTTTAAGTCTTCAAAGCTAATAATAAGCAAGCTTTGAACTTACTCCTTTCACGGCAAGTCCACGTTTTCTCATTTATTTAATCTTGATCAAAACACAAAAAGAAAATCGTTATTTCACGTTTATTAATTGTGCTTTTGGACACATATTATTTATCTTTGAGATCTGTCCTTTTTTTTCTAAAACACACGCACGCACGCACGCACGCACGCACACACACACAACCCTTTCGCAGTCTCCTAAATCTTCTGCACTTCAAGCCCTCATATGTGAAGTGATGTTGGCTGTGCTGTTGGATGTATTTGTCAAGATCCCCCACACACAGAGGTCGTGCCAGCTTGGTGGTTGTGCAAGTTTTCCCTGTGTTCACACAGAAGTATAAACCGAAGAGCTCTCTACCCACTCCTCCGTACCCCCACTGTATGCCCTCGAAGAACCCGAGGAAAATTTTCCGCTATGGCTAAAACAGGCGCGTTGAAGTTTGGCACAAGCTTCAGGTGCCCTCCTGTCGCTGACCTGAGCAGAGTGCACACAAACCTACTATTTACATCTTAATATGTATGAATTTTTATGAAATCTTACATTTTGCTTCAACAAGAATCGACTATGAAGATAAAGAGGTTTCTTAGGGTTGGATCACTCATTGACCCTGATTTGTATATTTGAGTTAACACACATTTAATGCATAGATTAGGTCTTACTATTCAGAAATCATTCAGACAATATAATTATTTTTTAACACTTTCATTTGGCTTTTGACTTTTGAAAATTACTTTCATTCAATTTTGTTATTTGAAACCCAAAGAATACAAACATCCATATGCGCCATGAATTGAACATGCTTAAGGCATAGTTCACTCAAAAAAGTAAAATTCTGTCATCATTTACTTATCCTTATGTTATTCCAAATCTGTATGACTTTCTTTCTACCGCAGAACACAAAAGAAGATATTTCGAAGAATGTTGGTAACCAAACAACACTGGACCCCATTGACTTCCATTGTATGGACACAAACCCATTGAAACATTTCTCAAAATTCTCTTGTGTTGCACAAAAGAAATAGTCATGAAAAGGTTTTAAAAGGGTGAATAAATGATGACAAAATGTTTATTTTGGGGTAAACATCATACTAATTATAAATTCATCGTCACAGGTTTCACACCTAGAACTGACACATTATACAGAACTGGCAAACATTTCAAATCCCAACATCAATGATGCCACACATGTTTAACTAACCATTTTAGAAAACAGATGATAAATGCAAACATTAATCATTTAAAATCTTAAAATATAAGCTCTGTGACTTTGAATGCTGACTATGCAGTGCATATATAAGTGCAGTGTGTACACTGCGATGACATGATTTCATCCAAGCTGTGGTGTTTATGTGGGTGCTGGGGTTTCGTTCACCAAAGGTAAACAACAAGAGGTGCTGCTTATAGAACCGGACTGCACTGTCAACGTCATCTCTGACCTTTTTCTGTTTGGAGGAGGTATTTGATTTCTCTTCTTTTTTTCTCACGTTCACACATAAACCCTTGTGGACAGTGTAAAATAAAGGCTTTGTCTTCATCTGATGGATATGAAGGACTGGAGGAAACCTGCCAAGCCATCAAGGAATGGCATGCAACCAACAAGATATACCTCTTATATTAGGTCTGCCAATAAAATACATTCTTTGCTCTATTTTGCATGTGTCCGACTCCTCTGTCTGCTTAATAGTTATGTTAGAGACATAGAAAAGTGTCACATCACATGGACCATGCAGTGGGGCCCAAAAGTCTGACACCACTGAAAATATAAAGGTGCAGAAAAAATTAGGAGACCATTCTTATTTTGTTTTTATCAGCATTTCTAGATGTGACAGTCATCCAACAGCAATGTGAAAGTGTCACGATCACCAGTTAAGGTCCACCAGAGGGCACTCTCTACATGACCTGGACTGCACATTACACACTACACTTCCCATCATTCTTAGCTGGACTTTTTCAATTAATCTGTATCAGCTGTGTCTTATCTTGTTTGGTCAGCCTATATTTACTCAGTTCACTCAGTCACTCATTGCAGGTTTTTGTGGGATGCTCTGTTTGCCTCGTCCCTTAATCGTGTTGTATGTTTTGGACTGATTACCTGTGTTTGACCTCTGCTTGTTTTGGATTTTGCCTTTGGATTACTCCCTTAACATTAAACTGCATTTGGATCTTCACCCCTGCGCCATTCGGGACAGAAAGACATGACAAGAGCATGACAAGACATAAAAATATGTTATAACATAAAGAAAATATTTTCCTAAAAACATATTACTGTTGTATTGCTTAAAAGTGAATATGAACTTGTTTTCTTTGCAGTATTTGAGGTCTGAAAAAACATAGTCTCTGTTATTGTTTTTATTTTCTGCAAAAAGAAAGAATATTTTTACTTGAAATTTTTGAGAAATTACAGAATTACACAAAAATAATCATTGTACCTAAACACATAGGGCCTACCTATAAATAGGCCTAGTAAGTTCAGAAAAAAATGAAAATAGTTTGGAAATAGTCTCTACATTTTTTCCCCTTCTGTATATTTATATCTATCTATATTTGATCTATTTTCATCTTAAAATGACAAAATATATTATGAGAATAACAATTTGAGTAAAATTTATGTAGCCTAATAATGTTTCTTTGTTTTACATTCTACTTATTTTCATGTTTACATAAAATTTATCTCAAAATTTATTAATTTATTATAATTTATTTATTTATATTTGCACAACCCCTTCTTGTATTCTGTCACTTGTATCACTCTCTGGTGTCTATAAGTAAGCTAATAAATAATTAAAACTCATATCAATATTTTATTGCCATGTATTTGTTGGGAGACAGTCAGCCTGTCAATATAGCAAAATAAAGCCCTTTAGATAATACAGGATCACTTCCTGATTCCAACTGAAGCCAAGTAGAGTTAAGGAATCCACCCTTTCAGTACTCAACATGGCTTCACAACTTAATTCCTTTGTTTTCTAAAAAGGATGTATATATTATATTATATTATGTTTAGGTTGATGCTCATGATGCAATTGAAAGCTCATGAAAAATGTAGGGAATAGAGGAACATAGCTGACATGTTCATGTGTTTTATTAAAGGAATAGTTCACAATAGTTCATGAATATTTATGTAAGTCTCATAATAATTGAAATAATCTTGTGATTTGTGTTATCTGTAGAGGCCCCTAGTGAAAGTGAGAAGGCAGTAATGGAGCTGTTCTTCCAGAAGGACAGCATGGTGCGACAGATCCAGGTACACCTTCATCCATCCACCTATCCTATATGTTTCTCTATAGAAGGTTAGATCTGTTTCGTGTCTTCTAACTGCTGGTGGACTGGCTGGAGAATATAGCTAAAGATAAGATTTCTCAGATAACATCGAGTACTACGACAAATCTGTGTACTGGTGATGATGCTGAGTTACTGGAGACAAATAAACAGAAGCCAAGTCTGATATAATGCAGGAAAGTCTGTGTTTTATGGAGGTGTGTTTGTGAATAGGAAAAACACTCTCTACACGCTGAAGTTAAGGAGGAATCAGTCCAGCAGTGGCTTCTGCAGGCCAGTAGTCACAGAACTGGATCCTGACGTTCCCATCAGACAGAAGAGACGACTGGCAGACATGGACAGAGAGAGAGATGACATGCGCCTGCTGAAACACCTCTTGACAGATCAGATGATGACGAGCTCTATGTTTTAATAATCCTTCTCAATCCAATCTGGATGAACTCTTTGACAAAAGTGAATAAAATGTATAATATGTTCATTCATAGAAGAAATTCTGGGAGCCCTTAAAGTTTGAAAGCAGTACTGTACAAATCACTGTATTTCTCTCTCACTGTGTGCGTGTGTTTGCAGGCTCAAAGGCTGTGTAAGCGATGTGGTCATCACTTAGTTGCACGGGAGCAGTTATTGCAATTTTGTGTTATTGTTCCTCATAATCTGCACTTTACAATTTATGTTGTCAAATTGTTCAGTTAAACAAGACATTGTTTTATGGCTTGTTAAAATTCATACAGCACCTTCTTTGGCCCTTTATATTAATATATATATGAATATTTATATTATGATTTTAGTTACCTGTGATACACAGGATACAATGTGATTTGGTGCAATTCACTACTTTAGTCACTATTTTAAAGTGACTAATGAAAGCATCTTATAGAAATACGCAAATACGTTATATTTATTAACATATGTTACATACATAATGTTTTGCATACACTGTGGCCAAATTGGTCCCCAAGTGAAATGCGACCAAAATTAATATCACGCTGGTATTTGTGGTTGTCTTTCCTCTGGTTTAAATAAAAACACAAACACAAACTCTCAGATTCAGTACATCGTTTATTTATTTCTCTTTTATAGCCTATGTAAAAGCAATATAATACCCTGTCAATTTTACAGATCATTATAGGTTTTCTAGAAAAGTCAGGTTTGAAATGTCAAGAGAAGTAAATGTTGACAGAAAAGTACTTGTAAATATTTAAAAATGTTTTAGAGAAGGCATTTAAAATATTGATGGTCTGTTGTTGTAACTAAGCATCCCCCCTTTACAGTGTGTAGTGCTGCCATTTGATTTCCATCAGTTGTTTAAAGGCAACACTGCCCTCTTCAGGTCGCTCGGGCCTCATTACCATCATCCTTGTCAACTAACACTATGCACAATAATCCTTTTTCTTTCCATTTGTGGCAATTCAGTCTCAAAAATTCCTGGTAAGCACAATCCATGGAACGCTGTTAAAGAAGTCTATTCCATCGGAGTCACACAAGAAATATTTTAGAAGCCAACTGTGACCGTGCTGCTGAATTTTCAAACACCTCATTTTGTAAAATGAGATGGGAATCTAACTGGTATGTACCGCAGTGAGTTTAATACTGTACCACGGAACGTAATGAAAGTGTCTGTCGTACACGCTTGATGAAACATTATGTTTTTTTCTACCCATGTTTCAAATTTAGTCTCATCAAGTCTCGGATAACAAGGGAGCCCTTTATAAGGGGACACTGGGGGCACAGTCAAAGCAGGTCTGTGTGGAAGAAGCCAAATTTTGTCTCGCTTCAGGAAAGTTTGGCACAATATATACTGCTTTCTTCCTGATAATCAAAGAAAGAGCAAATGCAGCAGAACTGTGTATGCAGACCACAGGGAACCCAATGGGGTTAAGCTGAGCAGAAAGAAAATAAACCCCATTTCAACAGACTGGACGCGCATGGCCTCATTGACTTACTGGGGCACTCCAGATGTGCAGCTCAGCTACAGTAAATTTGTCCAGTTCCAAAATATATATTAATTGAGGGTCCTAAGCCTGATGTTTTTGCACACCTTTGAAGAATTTGCATCAGCAAATGCGTCCCTGAAAGCTGCCCTCAAAGAAAATATATTGATTTCAGTCTCATTATCTCTCAGGCAGAGAGAGTGGTCTTGGTCCTTATTTGTGCAGCTTGCTTTATTCATTATATCACATTAGGTAAATCAATTCTAGGCCAGCCATTGAAGATATTAAAAGTCTTGAGGTTACAATGCATACACAAACAGTCCATTGAATACAGCCAAAATCATCACAGATGACCAATGAATATTTACTCACTATGACTGTACGGTACCTGATTTTTAGGGCTGCGTTTGTGGCCAGCAATGCATCAGTTTGTCTATCAAACCCTAGGGGAAAAGTCTGGCAGGAAGCCCCTTGTGATGATTGACATGTTTTCCTGTCTGTAACCACCTGAACTAAGGCCAGTTTCAGACGTTGTGACCTAAACACACTTCCTCTGCACAGCTTATTTAAACCTGGTAGAACACGCAAAAGGTCTAAAATACTATTATTTAGTGTCACTCATTTGGTCAAATTTTGATAGAATGTCATTTAAATGTAGTTTTGAATAAAACGTTGACAATATATTTAGAAATGCTAAATATACATTTCTTAATGCTTTGTTATTTATATAGATAACATCTACTGTATTACATGGTACATGCAGGTCATTTCGTATAGCACAAGCTTAGCACGTTCGTTGTGTAAAACTGTACAGTTTGCAAAAGCTCCTCAGTCTCTCGCAGCAGTATTCCTAGGCAGCTTAAATATTTAATTCCTCCGTGGAGATGCAATAAGACCTCTTGATGGCAGCATCCCCCTTCCCTAGATATTTTAATATCAAGAACAGACAGGCCCCAGGGTAGCAGTGCCTGTCAGGAGGAAGCGGATACACATGGGGGCAAAACAACAAACAAACCCTAGAACCGGTATAGGAAGCTATGAAAATGAAGTGTGCCCATTCCTGCTGATGTTAGTTACTTTCAAGTGTAGCCTGAAGCGTTGTGTTGGAATGAATAAAATAAGCAGTGGTACAGCTGTAGGAGAAGATTGAGATACTGCTGGTGGAGATAATAAGAGAACCTGGTGAAATCTTAATTTTAGCATTATTTGCAATTGTGGACGAAGGGGAAATCGAGATATATGAGGGAGAGGGTGTATTAAGTATGAAAATGAATTGAGTATAAATTGAATGCATCAGCACATATTACAGATAGGTACAAACATACCCTTATGAAAAGTAACCATGGTTTTACTACAAATTAACCATGTTTTTTTGTTGTAAAACCATCATTATACAAATGTGTCAATACGCCAATAAAATCATGCATAGTAAGAAAATAGTTTGCAAGTACAAAGTTATTTCAATTACTTTTGACCAGTGGTAAGTTGCTGTAACCTATTTTTTAAGGGTTTAGAAGTCTAGAAGTCACATTACTTTTAAGTTCACATTTTATGTTCACATCACATCATTAAAATGCAGTATTGTGAATATTAATAAGAATGTTTCATTAGGATTTTCATTTAGCACACCTGTAATATTTTGTAATATTTCCCTTTTCTCCAACGCTATTGTCTTACGCTAACAGATGTGTGCTGCTCGAGCAGTTAAGGAGACTCGGGTCAGATATCTCCCTTGAAGACCGAAATATGCCGACAATCAGCACTGATTTGTGATCCATCATTCACATCACTCCATCTCACGGGGAAGACTTCTGCAGTGAATGAGAACAGCCTGTTGGGTGAGTCATCACACGTACCCTCACGCCAGGCTCCATCGCCCCCAATCAAACGCATTGTCCTGCTGCTTACCTGCCCTCTGCGTGCACCTGCTAAACGTCTCTGCTAAAGGATGGCCTGTCATGACTGCTTAATATGACCTCCGACCCTCGCCAGCATGTCAATCACTCTTGCTCATGTTTTCCATCTGGCTTCGCCGCCAATTGAGGCATGAAAACATGCCAGATGACATTGAGTGTTAGGCAGTTAATGCTATCAGGGGGAAAGTAATGCAAGCTGTCGTTACGGGTTTTCGTCACATCACTGTTCAAAACCGCTGGAGAGATGCGTTCAAAATAGAAGACGACAAAATGTAGGTACATAGACGGCCAAAAGTGGTCACAGATCACAGATTTACAGATCACTTCATTTAAATACTTCACTGAGTAGATGCAGAGGTATCTATTTTGTCCATATTGTATTGGAATGGCTTAACAATTCCTAAATTTATAAAATGTGGAAGGATTTTTTTATATCTTTTTTGAATGCATTGATGTTTAGTGATAATGGCAACAACTGCAATATGTCACAAAACATGGAAATAATAACAAAAATGGGAATTGATCAAATACGGCATGTCATTATTTTTCTACCTAATGCATTAAAGTAAATATAAACACATCAAAATTGGCCTCACAGCAACAGTGGAGTATAATGTGAAGTGTGTGAGAGAGATACTGTACTTGGTTAAGGAGAAGGTAATTATCCCTCAGCAGAGTAACTGTCTCCTCATTGTAGCTTTCAGTACACCTGACCACAACAGCCCACAGCTCTGTCAGTTAAACAGGGCGGAAAAAACAAAAGAGAGAAAGAGTATGACATCAATTAGCCTGGCCGTGGCATGCATAAGCGCCCTCTTTAAAATATTACTGACACTAATTAGACCACATTTTAATCATCTGAAAGTCTGATGTGCAAAAGCACAACAAACCGTCTGGAGCTGCAGCTGGAAGCTGGCCTACGTTTTTCATAACTCTCTCATTTCTAATTTTTAATCTTCAAAAACTACCTGTAACATGATGACATCCCATAGAAAAACCTCACAAATGAGTTGCAATGAGATTAAATGAAGGAAAAATGGACACTTTTCTCAAATTTGACAAGATGTCAATGCCTGTAACTCAAACGTCAGAATTTTTATTATATAAAACATATTCTAAAGCTTTACTGTGATGATTTCACTCATATGCTCCTTGTGTTTTTGATGGACATACAGTCATGTTGTGTCTGTGCCCTGCAAGCATCCTCCTCTGCTCTTCCTGTCACATGTCATGCTTCAATGAAATGACTTGCCACAAGCCTTAATTCACTCCTCTCTCTCTCTCTCTCTCTCTCTCTCTCTCTCTCTCTCTCTCTCAACTATCCCACTATGACAACAGTGTCAAAAGAAATCTAATTAAGTCTACTGGTTTAGTTAAATATGTAGAGATAAAAGCATGTCTATATAGTATGTCTTTGCTCAAAGTCTGCATTTAAAATGACACCAAAAGGTGTTCAGTGTGGTTCAGGACTTGGCTTTATGCAGACCAGTCAAGTTCTTCCACATTGACTGAATCAATCATTTCTTTCTGAATCTTGTCTCATACACAGGGGCATTGTCATGATGGAATAGAAAAGGGCTCTTCCCAAACTGCACTTAAAAAATGATATGTTGGACTAAATTAACTTTTTTATGTCAACAGGTTCCACATAACTGAATTACATTGAATTTAAGCAACATTATGTATTTCATTAAACTTAAGATACTTAAATAAGGTTAAAGCAATGTAGTTTAGTTGAATCAAATTAATTCAATTATGCTAAAATGTATATTTAACATTAAACCAAATGTATTTATCAATTAGTTTATTCAATTAATGCATTAAAGAACATTTTTAAATTTTACACAATTTTAACAAGAACTTTCACTTATCTTTAATACAAAGATATTAAGTTAATAATAAATATCAAAATTTAAAATGTAACCGCCCACTACCTAAGCAATGGCAACGCTTTTCTGAACAATGGTAACTCAAAACTATGACAAATACTTCAACATCATAAATATAAATGAACATTAAACACTATTAAGTGTTTCATTTTGCTGAAAAACACATGCAATAACACTTATTTAAGAAAATAACTCTCAAAATGCAGTCATATGCAATGCATGCTGGGAAATCTAAGTCCAGTTGTAACAATTTTATGTTAACAACACAAATCCTTTATGTAGTCCAAACATGAATGTATTAAAGGAATAGTTCACTTTAGAATTAAAATTTTATGATTATTTACTCACCCTTGAGTTGTTCCAAATCTGTATACATTTCTTTGTTTGGTTGAACAGAGAGAAAGATATTTGGATGAATGCTTGTAACCAAACAGTTTTTGGGTCCCATTGATTACCATAGTAGGAAAAATGAAAGTGCCTCAGAACTTTTTACTCTCCTACAATCTTCAAAATATCTAATTTTGTGTTCAACAGAACAAAAAAAATATAAAGTAATTTTTCCTACTATGGTAGTCAATGGACTCAGTCCTTTTTCAGTGTGTTGCAATAAAATTAAAAGCACATAATTCTCTAGAATATCATGCTGTAACATCAAGATTCATGCTCATGGAAATTAGCCAAACCTGTTCATTAGAAGGGGGTGTCCTCCTAATACTTTTGCCAATATAGTGTATGTGCACAGTGAAAATCTTCTTTTATAATGAGTAAACAGACTAATTTGCAAGATGTCAACACTGGTCCAGAAGCACTTCTGGTTTCACTTTTTATTGTATTATTTAAAAGAAAAAAATAATAATTAAATAATAATAATGTATTTTCATTATTATTTCTTTTATAAATGCAGTTAACATTTTGATTCAGTTATATGTTGAATTCTGTTCAAAATGTTTGTGTAGTGTTAAAAACAGGATGTTCTTCTGGACCAGCGTTGTTTACGTCTTCCAAAGTGGTCTATATGGAAAAGAGGGGCTCACACATTTTTCAGAATAGGTTTATCTTTGAAAGACAGTAGGCTATCTATAGTCCTTAAAGCCTTGACTACAAGTAAATCTCTGCCAAAATGCATACACATGTATCTATTATGCTATATATATATATGGAAATTGTACACTTGTTATAGCCTACTTAGCATTTGATGACCTTATATAGGCTAATAATATATAAGAAGACTACATTCCTAAAATATGCAAGACAACACTGTAAAATCTCGGTTAAAATGTACCTTTAACGTTACTGGTTATTAAAATACACTTACTCACCCATCACCCACACTTTGAAGTTTCTGGTTTACGAACCCAGGCAGAGACAGCGATGAGTCTCCCCCCCACACAGACACACTACTCCCTCCTTCGTTCGTTCCCATGATGCAACGGCCAACAAAGAGACGACAGCAAAGAGAGCAACGCTAGCCAGCGCTAGCTGGAGAAAAGTTTCAAACGCCGAATATACTCAATATTTAGAACCGTCACAACACAAGCGATAAATTTACCGCAAAACGCAGTCATAAAGTGCCATTATATTTTGGCTGTGTGAAAACAGAGCTCGTTTCTGAGATGTTGTATGGCTTCAGGTATCTAGCTAGCCGTGAAGTAATGTCTCCTGATGTGATGTCTTAGCTCCCCGGACTCTGATATGAAAGCTGCTGTAAGTTGACAGTATATTAAAGACACGACAGGTAACGTATGGTTATTATTAGTGTGTAAATATTACCCCTTTGTTTTGATGGTTAAGGCTGTATAGCTTTAGACAGTAGTGGTGTTTAACACACAGGGCCTGAATAGGTTAGCCTGACTGCTAACTGCTCTTAAAGCTTTAGCCACGCTAGCATTTAGTATGGACTGTTTTAGGATGGGACTAAATTTAGAGTTTAAAAAGGTAGTTAATAACATAACTAAACTACAAAGTCGTATACTATCGTATATTGATATATTATTGGGAGATGGTGAATTAGTTTATTCACGGATTTAAAACAGCTAGTCATACTAGTCAATACTAGTCATACAGGCAACATGACATGAATTTGTGCCTATAACAGAAATGAACAGACATGCTATATTGGAAATCTCAACAAATTCTAAATGTTTATGTTTTGTCAAACATAACATGGCAAATTGATAACCCAATGCATATTCTTAAGGGATGTTTGAAATCCTAATATGGAAGCTATACATTTATGATGTATATGTAAGTTAATGGGCTATGTTTGTTTGTTTATTTAGTTCAGTTGTTAAACAAATAGGTGTCAAAGTCTTTATGAAATCAAAATTAATCCTAGTTCCTTTAATTGTTGTTCCTGAACTTCTGACATGATTTTCTAAAGAAAAAAAAAATGTTTGATGTTTGTCTTGATCTTAACATGATGTGGTGACATACAGTACTGTTCTTAAAGCTGTAGTACACAACATTTTGCTTATTTATTATTGTGCATACAGCTTTCATGTCTCATTTTATTAAGAGACTAGAATGTTTGTCTTAAATGGTGCAAAACCTTAAAGTGACAAGACTAAAATTTTGGCTACACTTTCCCTTATAAACTTTAACCTATAATCTTGATATTGGTATGTAAAATATTTTGTAAGATTATAATTTTCCATCAAAATAAAATAACTGTCTCTAAAACTGGAAGATGTCATAAAGCCCTTTTATCTGACTTAACAAAATCAAGTTTTATAATTCAGTCAATGCCCAATAGATCAGATCGAGTTTTCTCTTAAACATTTTGGTTGAATATCTTGTGTCACGTTACGGGAGTAAAATAGTCTGTTAATGCTTTAATTCATGTGTCTGTTTCGGAATGAATTGTACATCTTTTTCTGTTTTTTTGTTTTGTAGGTATGGCAGTCGTGTGTCATATGTAATTAGCTATGTGCGAGTGTTCAGATTCATCTCCCTCATCCCCAGAACGTTGTGCATAATCCCCCTCCAAATTCTTAAGGGGGAGCCTTCAGAATGAAGAAGATCAGTCTGAAGACAATAAGGAAGTCATTTAACATAAAAGGCAAAGAAGAGAGCGAATATGCTGTTTCACAGCCAGACCTGGCAGCCAATTTCTCTGCTGAGGACTCTCTGTTTGGAGGTTGCTACAGCAAAGATCTCGTCAGTGGTGACTTGGATAATGAGGACGAAAAAAGATCCAAAGTCCGATCTAAGAGCGAGGGTCTCATGGGCACCTTGAAGAGGAGACTGTCGGCAAAACAGAAATCAAAGGTCAAAGGTGGTTCTCCGTCTGTATGTTCTATAGATGATGACACCTTCTCCTCCTCTTCTGCACCCATTAGTCTAAGTGACATGAAGTCCCAACGTTCCACATCCATCCATAGTCACCATTACAGCCCTACGCCATGGCCCCTCAGACCAGCGAACTCGGAGGAGACATGTGTTAAAGTGGACGTAAAGGTGAACGCGTTAATGAACTCCTCGCATCCAAGTCCGGCTCTCGACAGTGTGCGCCAGGACTTTCTGGACTTCCATAGAGACAGTCTATTTGAAGAATCTAGTGATTCGCTGCAAATCACAAGATGCGTGCCAGACCATCACTCTAACTCTGACAGCAACGATTTACATCTTGAAATAGATGAACATATGCCTGTAGTCCTTGGTCTTGCAGCTCAGGATTATATTCGGTACACAATGCCTTTAGATGATGGACTCTATCCCGATGAGGAGGTTTCACGCTCATTTTGCTTAGACAGCGCCACACCCATGGATGTTGTTCCACAGTCAGACGGATGCCAATCTCTTCATGCTGATGAGGAGCCTATTGATCAGGATCTTCTGTCACCAGACATCTTCATGGAGTCATCCGTGAACCATCTCTTTTTAAACACTGCAAATGTCTTGCTGCAGGCCTCCGCACTTGAAGCCCCTCTTTCCCCCTTGCTACCTCCGTTGCCCAGTAGTTATCTCCAGAGAAGTTTCTCTGGGTTTGGCGGTACCCACGCTCAGGTTGCAGAGAGAGTCTTGCACCATCTCAACTTTGACCCGAACTCAGCTCCGGGAGTGCAGCGGGTCTACGACGCTGTGCAGAACAGCGGGCCTATGGTGGTTACAAGTCTCACGGCAGAACTGAAGAAGCTGGCCAAGCAGGGATGGTATTGGGGGCCGATTACAAGATGGGAGGCTGAGGAGAAGCTGACAAATCTTTCAGACGGTTCATTTCTAGTCCGTGACAGTTCGGATGATCGGTATCTTCTAAGCTTGAGCTTTCGCTCGCAGGGTAAGACGCTTCACACAAGGATCGAACACTCCAATGGTAGTTTCAGCTTCTATGAGCAGCCTGACATCGAGGGCCACATATCCATCGTGGATCTCATTGATAATTCAATTAAAGATTCTGAGACCGGAGCGTTTTGTTACTCAAGATCGCGCTTGCCGGGGTCTGCAACGTATCCCGTTCGACTGACCAATCCTGTTTCGAGATTTATGCAGGTGCGGTCACTGCAGTACCTGTGTCGTTTTGTTATACGCCAGTACACGCGGATAGATCTAATCCAGAAATTGCCTTTACCGAACAAAATGAAAGATTACCTGCAGGAAAAGCACTACTGAACACAGTAAATCTGAACTTTACCGGACTTGGTTGCTAGTTGCACTTTTGGGACAATGACACGATAATCCAGGTTTCGCAAATGTTTCAAGGCTTTTGTTTCCATTAAACCACACATCTTGTTGAAAGAAATTGTGATGTTTGTTGGAATACAGTATGTGTCTGCTAAAATAGAAAAGTCAGTGGTTTGTGAAGAGATCCAAAGCCAGAATGTTGTTTGAGTGTTTGGATGTCTGTGTTGGAGCTGTTTTTCGCATGTTCTCTAGAGTACTGTAGAGTTTTGTTTTTCTTACAGGAATATAGGTCCAGATCAAGTATTTTTATGCATATTCCACACAATGAGATGTTAGCACAGAACAAGTTTATTGCAAGATATTTGGCGGTTCTCTGTAACAATGCACAGAGGCGTTATCAACGCCTTAATAATGAAATTTAGTTTTGGTGAACACGACATTCCTCACCCCTTTTTTTTTAAATGGATAACTTTTATTTTAGTCGTTACTGCTATGTCATGACATAATCATATTCAAAGGGAAAATGTATCTGCAAGTAGTCTAAAATGATGTCTTGTCACCACATGTACTGTCTGTGGAGTTACAATATAAGCTATATTAGCTGCCCATGTTTGGGAGATTACATTTACCCCCTTTGTTTTTTGTTATTTAGCACATGTGATGCCAAGGGTTTGATTCTGTGCCTCTCTGAAACTGATCTTTGATGTTAAAGTGATTCATTTTTGGACTGTATTCAGTTGCATTATAAACACATCTGTCCTTCATTTCCCCATTGTGTTCTTTAGGTAATCATTAGAAGTCATTGTTTTGAAAACACAAAACTTACCTATTATGGGCTAAGGTACAGGTAGACTATTAAATCAATTTGTTTATTGTTGTAACTTGAATTTGTTTTTCAGTTCAAATAAAAGTTTTATATGAACAATCTTTTTCCAATTTGTTGTAATGTAAAGTTGTTCCTTAACCCACTTGTACTCGTTGGTCACTTTTGACCGAAAAATAATCTTTATGATTTTTTTACTTTATCAGAATGGTACGAAACTTGGTGACTTGTGGTACTGGCTATGTGAACTCAAAAAAGATCCGGGTGGTTGACTTGATTCAAAAAGGCTAAATTGTCCTTATACATAGTGGTCTTTAGTTAAACAAGACAGCCATAGGACATAAAGTTGAAACAGGAAAAGTGTTATGTTGGATTTTTGTGACACTTGTTATGTGAAAACAAAAATTATTCCAAGGATGTGATTGAAAAAGGCCAAATGGTCCTAAGAAAAGTCACATTTTTACTCATGGCCACCATAGGAAATGAATGGGCGCAGTAAAAAATTTTTAATGCAACAACATGCATTATAATTATTGCATAGCCTATAGGCATGCGCCAGTATGAGATTTTGACGGTATGATAACCTTAAGCCAAAATATCATGTTTTCACTGTAATGCAATCACAGCTTTAAAATGTCCTGGTAAAAAAACAGCCTTTTCCCATTGAACACAGTATTTAAGTATTTATTTGGAACAGTAGAAAACATGTACAGTATGTTAGGTTAAATCGGTTTTGAAAGCATGGCACCCCTTTTTAGTCATTGTTTACATGCATTTCTACTAAGTAAACATGCTTACATGCATACAAATTAAATGCAGACACGCAAACAACAAATAAACAAGAAATAGCACAGAACCTGGAGGATTGCTGCACTTTCTGTTTTTGATGAGACATACAAACAGCTCATACCTATAGGTTTTTAAATATGCCTCTTTTCCCAGCAACCATAAAACATGACAAGTGATTTGCCGTAAGATTGCAGTTTATACCAGCTTTGTTTACTGAAGAACAACAGACATGGTCTGCACTGTCTGTTTTTATGAAAGGCATCAGGGGAATAATACAAACATTTCGGCTGAGACGTCCTTCATTGAGTTGCTGGCAGATCATGGTGTATTTTATCTGCTTAGTTTACTCGAACAGTCATTTAGCTCTCATTTATATGTGGTTGGTGAGGAGTTTGAGGATTGATGGTCAGTTTTGCCACACTGCGATGTTCACTGTATTACAGATAAGAATTATTTTGACAGCAATACTCAGCAGTACTGATATTTTACTGCTTTTGTGCTTCAATTAATGGCTTTTTGGATATAACAATAGGAGTGGGCAGTGTGTGGGATTTTGTATATTTTTTGCCAAGAGGCTGTTTTTTTCCCTCTATTCAGCATGCATACACATTTTATGACTCCCTTTTCTTGTTTTATTTTGTGTTATTGTTTTTTTATTACCAAGCAATTTGAGGCAAGATGATTAAAATTTAATATTCCGAGTTTGTGCTGCTGAGTAAGTGAAAAGCAGTGCAAGGGAGACATCTCTCTCAAAACAGCTTTCTGGCTGAATCAAAATATGATTCTTACAAACATAGACATTCTTACAGACACATTGCTTTAAAAGACACTTACTTTCAGATCCAACAGGAAGACCTCAGAAACAAAACAATGTTATACAATTATATAGCCTAGGGGTGGTTTCCCAGACAGAGATTAGTTTAAACCTGGACTAGGCCTTAGTTTAATTGGGAAATGTAAGTACTTTTAACAAACATACCTTACTAAAAACATTACTACTTGCATTTCGAGACAACACAAAGGCACTGATGTATGTTAAGATATGTCAGTGCAAGTTATTGTCAGTTTGGACAGCTCTTACATTTCTTTTAGTCTAGAACTAGTCTAATCCCTGCAATGGTTTTGATTGGCCAAGTTTATTTTATTAGCAGTAACATGACAACTTATTTTTACGCATTTTGTACTTAAATCCAACAGCAGCTGAGCTAACTGCTTGTTATGCAAGTTGGTCATTAAACACTCTAAACTTGCATTGAAGATCTTAAATAAAACACCTCTTAGTGTCTTCTAAGCTGGGATTTTAACAGAAACCACTTTGATTGCAAAGCAGTGCTTTAACACACTCGGATATCCTTTTGTCAGTGAGCTATTCTCTTGTCAATGCACTATAAACTGTCAATCCCTTGCCAAAGGGTGGCCCTTCTATAAAACCAGCAGAGAATATCCTGTAGAGACTCTGGAGGACAGTGTATTACAGGTGGTGAAGGATTTCTGGCTGTGCTTTTAACTCCCTCCCTTCTGTTTTAATTGGTTTCTTTGGAATTTCTCACCAGACTCCTCTGAGAGCTTTCTACACTCCACTTATTGGTGTAATGCCTTTTTTAATCAAAATTAGCACTTTTTTCCAAGGTGGATGTGTTTGCTTTTGGTCTAACTGAAAATGTTTCAGAATTCAGACAGAAAATAGATTATAAATCCACTTGTCATTCTAGAAAGTATAAAAAAATGTAAGATTGATTGAATCACATAAACTAAATATGTGAAAACATAAGGCTCTGTAGCAGGTGTAAACGCTCTCTTTTGTCTTATTGCTGTAATGACGTTGAGAATAGATGAACCTGAAAGCTGGAATTCTAAGCTTTACATAGATACCAAACTTGAGTGAGTAATTCTCAAAGAGCGGCAGCAGCGAGTGAAGTTTGTAGACGTGTTTTTTGTTCGCGATTTTGCTGCTTCCACTCTCAAAAAAAATGTTTTGATATATTTACGGTAGGAAATGTACAAAAATATCTTAATGGAACATGATCTTTACTCAATATCCTAATTGATAATTGATAATTACTACAAATGTTCTCGTGTTCTTGGTAAGAAATATCTTAAATGCCAATAAAATCTCACAGCAGTGGCTAAGTGACATTATGTTTAGGGGTGGGGTTAGGGGAGGGGCTTCAATATGCCATTTTTCTAATAATAGTACATTTTTGTACGATTCACCTAATACGAATATAATAAAATAGTTACGAATTCAACGAAGATCGGGTTGTAAATTCATAAATGTAACCGCTATTGAAAGAGTCAATCATTTGGCTTTGAAATATAACTCTACTCTTTGGCTTGCTTGTCTATTTCACTATACTCCTGTAAACCCTTTTCATCAATAACTTCCGCCTGACAACAACACTGCTGGCTTGATGTTTTTCATAGTGGTGCACAACCCATAACACACTTTCAACTCTTACATTACACTTACTTCCACAGGATTGCTGTTTCTGACATACATCGACTAACACCTCAGCACACACCACCGTGCCCCCTTCAGAGTCGCTTAACTGTTTTGTCGCCCTCATTATGTCCTTGACTTCACACGCTCAGTTATAGTCACCTATACCTGCTATAAATAATCCAGCCTATACATCAACGCTTTTACTGCTAACTTTGATTAAAGACAGCTATAGCTGACATTTGATGTACAGATTCGCTTATGGAAATAAACTAGGCTATATAAACCTAGACATGAAATTTGCAATTATGTATCAAAAGACTTCTTTGTAAATGTATCATGAGTTTGATTGGTTTTAAAAGACTTGAACATAAATGTCACAGATGAAACAAACCAATCACAGGCTTGATGCTGTGGAATCCATTTCTAATTTTTTCAGTCAGTCAAGAATATTAAAAACCAGTTTAACACATAATTGGAGTCTCTCACACAGCCATGACAAGGCATATTTTTAAGCTTTGTTAATAAGAAATCTGAACTAAAGATAATATTCTTTTGATGCACCATTTCCTCCTCAAATTCTTAACCCGCAGGTCCTTGAAAAGCTAGAGCAGAGCCTTCAAGTAAATCAAAAAGGCATATGCCATATTACAGCGGGTCTCTACTAGAGACCTGCAGTGTTGAGCTTTTTGTCACATTGATGCTGTCTTTATCTGTGAGTGGTGCCATCTGTCAGAAACCCCAGAAGACCTCTTTCTGAGCACACCATGTGTCTCCACATAAAAGGGTGGCTTAAACAAACAGCACTGCGAGGCACCGTACCTCACTCGCTTGAAGATTCATTATTCTATCAGATTACCCTAAGGATGTGCACAGGGCATTTCCAGATGTGGCTCCATATCCCAGAATTCCTGGAGATAAACAGAGTTCTCAATACACCTTAACATAACTGATATTGCACATTGAATCATTAGCATCAAATGAAGCTAACCTTGAAATGATGTGTGAAAAGAGCAGATAGCTGAAAATGGTTCTGTTTTCAGGTGAGGTGTTATGGTTGTGTGGATGGCACATGTTGGTCTGAAAGCGTGCAGGCATCTCCCAGGATGATTCGTGCTCAGTTTGCGGTTTCACGAGATGATGCTTTTGTTTACTGCTCGAGTGTGCTGCTAATTTACTTGACGACTGCAAGCAAGTTAACAAACTAATTAAACAAAGTTGCTGATTAAAATGCAAAAAAAATACAAATGTAAACATATCAAGCACACAAAGATCATTCAGCTGGGTTTTATTTGTATTGCGTAACGGCAAGTAAACAGTGCTCTTACTGCCATTTTTTAAAGCCAATATTCCTGCGTAGAGCCATGTTAAAGGTTATTATGTATCATTCTAAATTATTAACTGACATTAATACCCTTTGCTTTGAACATAAATATGGATAAAAATACTTGACTATTCACACATTTTCCTGGTGCTGTTATTTAGTCATGTAGTATTGTTAGATGGATGAAAATATATATATCGCACTCTGACACATAGGGACTGATAATTTTCTGTCACTTTTTTTGTTCTATTTTGCTGTGAACAACACAAGTTAAAAGGTTGGCATGTTACAAGACAAACGCTGGATACATGTGATGTATCTCAAATATTTTGTGCCCTCTGAATTATGAGGTTCTGTCTGACATTTTCGTCCAAACTGAGCTATTCACATATACTTATTCTGTGACAATTTATTTACATTATGTGATGTTTTTTATGTTGTGTACATTTACAAGTGTGAAATGTAATGCAAAAACTTCAAGTTCAATATCTCAAAATGACCTTTATATTAATAAATATTACATCTTCAGCACAAAAGAAAAAAACTTTTGTTCTTATTGTATTTTTGCACTTTATTTTTGAAAAGGTGCTGATGGTGGCTAATATTTTCTTGAACTGACAAGATTATTGTTAAAAACAGATATAGATATAATTAAATTAAACTTCAATTTAACCAGCTTGAGGATTTATTTTATCTTATATTTTTTTATTATTCTCAATCCTGCTCTCAAATGATCTCTGAAGCACTGCACTAGATACAACAAACATTAGTCCTTTGCTACTACTTCAGCAGGGAGTCCTACTTTATAGAATTCACATTGAATGTGATCTCTGAATAAATAAAACATAAAGTTGTATCTCTCAGGAAACATACGGGTTAATATTGAATTTGAATTCAAGTATACACGTCACAACAGACCTTTCCGATATTCTTCTAAAATGTGACATTTATTAGACTTTTTGTCAAAACTATTCAAAAGTAAAAGAAATGAAGCCTGTTATCTTAGCTCTATAAGGTGAGGTGGTCTAAAATGATCAATCCAAATCCCAATGAAGTTGTGAAGGCATAATTTATAAAAACACTCTCATTTGGTGCTTCCACTTTTGAAGGTGTCTGAGATTCACACTTCTGGGCAAGAATAAATGTGTGGTCTCATTAATTTACCGTATCCCCTGCTGAGTCGCAGCCACAGGAGATCTTTGCCTTAAGTTCGCAAGAAGTTTAACCGCAAGTCAAGTTTAACCGTGAATTAAAAACGCTTTAAAACCACTGAACCACTTGAGGATTCTTATCTATGTCTGGTTCTTATATAGTAATGTATATAATATGTTCAATGAGTACTTTACCATGACAAAACAACACAACACAGACATGCATAATTACCTTTTTGTTCAAATTCATTAGCTGATGGTAACACAGTATTGTTAATACTAAGAACAGTATGTTGAAACAATGAGAACAATCTTCTGCGTTGACTCCAGTGTGTAAACATCAGCGTGACTCATTCAGGCTCAATGAGAAGTAAGTAAAGGGTACGTAACAGCAACCAGCAGATGCTCTTATTTATTATTTACATACAGCCACTGACATCCTTTAGAGGCAGATTCTCATAAGAGTTGACATCAAGGTCTAGCTTAAAAGACAATTAGGTTCAGAGAACAGAACAATGCTCACATATGTACAGCGAAGGAAGTTTCAGTGCAAGAGCTGATATATATAAAAGATTCTTCAGATTAAAGTTTCTTTAAACCAAACTATTAAAAGATTGAGGAAACAATCACTGTATTTGAATGACTTTGAATGACACTTTAACCCAGACAAGATTTATTTGTATTTTACAAACTTTTAAAGCCGGTTGACTTAAAAATGTATTCAACTGCTTGTTGAACGTTATACTTATAAACTGAAGCAAATTTATGACCGACTTCTTCAACAGCTTGGGCATAAATTTTATGATGGGGCAAAGTCTGTGTTCTGTAAATCACAGCAGATGGGGTATGAAAAAATGCTTTAGATGCAGAAAAGTAAATGCCATAATATTAATACACTCTGGCATAAACCATAGTCTTTGATGAAGCCAGCATGCAAACTATATTGCATTCAAACAACCTGTTAAGATGCCATAAAATTTGATTTTATTTGGGGACAAAGAACAAGTTATATATTTTATAATGAATGGGTTATTTTTTTAAAGTATTTTTTAATACTTACATTGAACCCTTTATATAAAGGGTTAAAATGTTAAAATGAATGATTATAAAGCAAACACCTCATGATCAAAAGGTTTTTTAATTAAAAACATTTCGCTCAAGTGTCCCAAAACTTTTGTGTACAGTATGTTTTTAGTGTGTAATGAAGATTGATGATAGTGTTCAGGTGTGATAGAAGACTAATTATGAATTAATGACATCAACTGTAAGCATGATACCATCAGCAGCTTTGTCATTATCATTACCATAAATGCATATTCATTCAAAAATGTATTTTACTAATAACTTAGATTACAAGTCAAAAGATAAATACCTGGTCGAGATGTGGGCTCTTCTGGAAAGGGTTGCAGTTCTATTGGCTGTAAAGGGCAGCTTGGCATGAGTTTGCAGCGCTCGGGCTGATTACCGAGTCACGTATGCCATGTGTCAGTGGGTCACAGATTGGACCGGTGCTTTGTCACTCGGGCCCTCCCAGCATGCATCCCACAAAGGGTATGGACATCAAAAGGCCCCGTGTTGCTATAATGCTGGAGAGATGAGTAGCCTGGGCCAGCACAGAACATGCTAACACACGTGACAAAGACTGAAGATAGCAAATAGGAAATATGATGACAATCTGCTTTAAAGCTCATTGGATTCGAATTTAAGAAGTTCTCACACTAAATGAACTGTGAAGTAACACATAGTTGTAGGTAACAAATGCGAATGTGTTTGTCTAGGGTGTTACGTGTGGTCACAACATCAAGTCACTACTGACAATGCAAAAAGGAATACAAACAAAATCCCCACGTGTGTATTTGACTATTAAATGCTATCTGTGTGTAATAAAAAACATGCATGTGCCAGCCCTCATGATCACACCAGCTTCCACTCTTTGTTTCTGGTCATTCACATCATATAAGTCTCAAACTCTCACCTATTCTTTCTTTCTTTCTTGAGTTTTAGCCTGTCAGCCAACATATCTGAGCAATGCAGGTCAATGCTGAGAAACCAGTTAAAAAACTGGAAACATTCATCTTGATTTTCATCTGTTGACAACAGTTTTTCTGAATGATTTGTGTAGACTTAGTCAATGTAAACACTTGTTGTTCAAACAACTATAAACAGGTCTATATACACTGCAAGACATTTGCATTTTTTGATCATTACATAATTACAGTTCTGTATTTGTGTTTTATTTCCTTGCTCGGTTGAACAGAATCCGACAAACGTGTTGCATAAAATGGATAGCATAAATAATTGAGAATGATGAAACAGACTCACCTTACTTCACTCCGTGCAAATGAGATAAAAAGATTGCCAGCAGGCAGAATCATTGTACAGATCCAAACAGTTTGATCCAGCAGCACCCAATGGTAAAAGCCATGTTATAACAGAGTAAACGTCTACGGCATGTAGATGAAATTCCACACTGCAGTGACAATAATAAATTAATGCGTGCTGGGATGAGACCTCAAAGTATGTTGTTATAACAAGAGAGATATTGATAATAAAGAAAGTATGGGTATCATTATGCTTTTGATAATTCTCTTGACATCATCTAGTCTAGACATACATCATTTATTTATAAAAAGTTAAAATGTGTTATTTTGGAAAGCTAGAATTGAACAGTTGTTTAGTTCTTGAAGATGGTCTGACAAATGGAAGAATTTGCATAGAGACCTTTCCTGAGTTTTATTCCCCAAAACCAAAGTCATGTTTAATGACCTAGCAGCGACATGCGTTGTTGAGTCATGTTTTCATTCTTCATCATCTTTCTGAGAAAGAAAGGTCAGAAACAGACTTCAGACAGTAGCCTTTGGGCCATGTTTACTTCCAGGCCAAAATCAAATGACAGGAACCAGACGCAGTAGGAAAAGACAAGACAAGAAAGTTTTTCCAAAATAAATATAGATCATCTGCAGGTTATACATCAACCACCATTTTTAAATATCTTCCAACATGTTCTCTGATTACACCTAAAATTATTCACACCATGAAATGTAAGGTGATCTTGCTCAGTTGTGCCAGTGTCTTTTTAAGATCCACTCTTGGAAAGAATATCTCACTGTTTAACACTTACACCCACATCATTCTCATACCTCATCACATTTGCATTTCACCTCTAAATAATGCTGTCTTCACAGTTTTTAATTGTGCCCATGGCAATAAATTATCTAATTTCCATGCTTCCTAGCTATGCTTTGAAAAAAATATAAAACTACAAACGATAACACTCGAAAGTTCACCGTTGTATAAGACAGTGAGACACATGCTGCGCTATTGCCCTGCCCAATATGGAGAGACGAAAATCCATATGGTGTCTGTTATATTTCCAGTTTTGGCACATGTTGATCTCTGGGGGAGGGAGTTCTTTTATATAATTTCAAGATAAAAAACCGGTTGTCCTCAAATATAACTTTTACAAAGTGATTTAAAGGAAAAATAGCTATGAAATCGTATATGCAAGCTTTCAAGACGCTTACAAATATTATTAGGTGTGCGGGCATGTGCTCACATTTATGGTGACTTATTTCTCCAAAACAAAATGTGTTTCAAGAATGTTGCGATTTGTTGTCTCTGTGTTAACGTGATTTTGATGCCTACATGTCAATTGTTCAAGACTGCAATGTTTGACGGACAGATGGTTTTCAGCACCATGGACAGCGTCTCTCGTTCCTCTCTTTTCGCTTTCTTTTAGGTTTTTATTTCTCTCTCGCAAAACGAAAAACGCAAAGTTAAGAGTTAAGTACATTCTTCGCGTTAGTAACATGGTATATTTACATTCAAGTAAAATTAAAATGCAAGATTTCATTGCTTGTCTATGCATTAAGCAGAACAACAACTATAGAGAAACTGGTGTTGTAGGCTACTTTGATCATATTTAACATCAAATTATAAGGGCTAATATTCATATAATAATATACAAAATATACATCGACGAGCACGTAACAACACATTTCGTGCAGAATTTGCTCTTGTATGCAAACTGTTGAAACACATAAAGAAGTAAGATCTGAAAACCATTCTTTCCCGAAGCATCACGCTGACATCAATTGGTCATTTGGTCAAAAATATCAAATACGCACACATACTCGTTAGACATCTTATCCTGACCATAAGATACAAACAAATTCCATATTCTCTCTGCTACCTTTATTTTCGAAAGAACAGACACGTCCCTTCAAAGTCTTCAATTTGGTCCATTTAAAGTCAAGTCAAATTAAAGAGGAAAAACAAGGAAGCCAGAGAAAGTGGAGTACTTCCATCCACCCATGAGATTTCCTCTCTCGAGTTTAAGATAGAGTCTGTCCTCGCGCTCCAGGTGAAGCAGGACTCCGTTGCTTGCAGCCTCTCGTGTCACATCTTGATCACCGGCGAACGCTGATATTATTGGGTATTCATTGTGCATCAGATTGACCTAACGGCATGGAAACCCAAAACGTGATCACAAGACACATAAAAGCACAATACATTTTCTTCTTCACGAGAAAAAAGTAACTGTCTGCGCACCTGAATTGTCTGTCGGTTGTAGACCTTCACCACATGAAAGCTGAAGCTGTAAATGCCTCGCCGCGGAGCCTGAAAGGCACTCGCCTTGAGATCGAAATGATTTCCAATATTAACTAACACCTGCAAATGAGAAACGGCTTCGTTTTACATGTTAATTTCCATTCAAGACAAATCTGTCAACAATAATATTAACACACGTACATACGTAAATGTGAATAAACGGGGCTGACCTGATCAAAGTAGATTGTCATTGACTTGTTACTCATTTCTGATGGTTCATGGTTAGTTCCTCTGACAGCAGAGAAAGCCACTTTGGCACCGGCAGCTCGGACTGATATCCCAAACGACGAGGTCACGCCACCTTCGGCGGACGGGTTCGAGTCGCACACAACCAAACACTTGCCTTCCAAAACAACAGGTTCCGTGTCATTCTGTCCGAGGGAGAACGCAACGCCAAATCCCAAAAGAAGGGTGGAGGCCAGCATGGCCAACGAGCCCGGTTCCCTGGCTCTCAACATGACTGTGGAAGACCTCTGAGCAAAAAATACTAAAGACAAGTCTTGAGAGATCAGTAAGGACGACAGCACTCCTCTCTCTCTCCTCCACACGCACGCACGCACGCACACACGCACACACACGCCCCATTTGAATACGCCCCAAATTTTCACCTTGTGCTTTCTAACCAGTGAAGTTCCCATCGCGCAGTAATAAAAGTTCAAAGGCACCTGCAATAAGAAACAACTCTTTAAGAAAATACATTTCTGCTTTAAAGATTCACAGTAATTATGTTTGGAGAACCATAAAGTAAAACAAAAAAACTGTAAATTGTAGAAATAAATGAATGGTAGCCTATATTTAAACATTTTTTAAATGTAGCCTACTTTAGTGTAAACAGTTCCATACATTTCTGTTACATTCTAAAACATTGAACATTGCAGCTGTGTTCTACATTTTATCGGTGGCAAATTGAAAGGTTAGAGCTCAATGGCTTTGTCCGGCGACATTCCGTTTAGGATTGATGTTCATGAACTAATATGATGAGCCATTGCGCCATCCAGTGGCTGTACAAATATAGTGATCATTAATATTAAAACATTGTGCTTTTTAGTTTTTAGTTAAACGCAACCGCTGAAGCTAAACCTTGTAGACTTATAATAGGCTATATAGCTAATGATTTTACATAATAATTTGCAAAAAACCTTCATTAAATACGAACTATCACATATTAAAGACAATCAAAATCTCAATTTATACAGTATGTTGTAAAATATCTGCAGCTACACTAATTTCAAAGACAAGACATGTTTAACGTTGTTTTCACTTCTATGATATGACCAAAATGTATATGATGCAGTCCAGATGTTTTTTCATGCCCTGAACCAACATATCAACAAGTCCTTCAGTTCACTTTAACGAATTGGGTTTATATTTAACATGTTTACATTAAGAGGTTTATATCTAAAAACCTGTATGTGTTATACATTAAAAATTAAATGTTTGCAAAACGCAGTTTTCACGTTGTCACTTGCACATTGAATTTTTTCACGAATTAATTATTTTTTATGCGACATGGTTATCTTTTGTTATATCATATGCATTCCATATAAACCGCTATAGCCTACAATGAAAATGGGCATTTTCACAGGTTACTTAAAACTAACATGTGTAAAGAAGAGAAAAGCTGAAAACTTCACAGCATATAAAGCCAGTTTAGTTTAAACTCACAGACACACACAAATAAAGTTTCTCATATAATGTAGCCATCAAGTTATATTCTACCATGTTTTTCAAAACAATCACCCAACCAAGTTTAATATTAATTTTTATACTAAAAAAATAATTTCATGAAACTAATATCAAAAACACTGAAAGCACAGTGCTCACGTTGTGGTTTATGTTGATATTTTGTTAAAAACTTCATGAGCACAAAGCTATAGCCTATAATATAGCCTACGCGTACAGGAAGGTCAACATCACATAAATAAGCTTCGTCTGCTGCATGTTATCACACATTCACGAAGATGTGAGGCAAATATGTCTGGCCAAATATAAGGGAAGAGATGCTCTTAATCCACTAGGTCCACTGAGGCGGATTACGCGCCTGTGTCAACCTGTTTCATCAAACTAGTCCGCAACTAGCACTGTTACAGTCTATGCCATGAATCTCACATAAATCGGACCGTGTTCCTTTAGCAACCTCTTCCAAAGCCTGCTCTTTTTATACTGTAGTTATATTTTCTCTTAAATTTATTCAGCGCTTCGCCACTTCACATCGCATTTCATGGAATTGAAACTTGAAGCCCCTGGGGAGAATCATGGTGCCGCGGGTGAAACTGCTTATAGGTGAGTAAACATCAAAACATGAATGTAATGTTTCATTTTGTTGCGATCGACCAAGTAACCAGTTGGGAACAATACATGCGTTGCATGGCATTCTTTAAAGTTTAATGCATTCCTATCTATTATGTTTATGCCCTTGGCAATGTTACTACCAAAGTCTGACACACACTGACAGTGTGTTTGTGACGGATAAGGATTCAAACTATATTCAAAGTATTAAACTAAACCAGTTGTAACACACAGTTCCAGTGATGGTAAAAAAAAAATGTAAGGGCAAACAATGTTAATTATTATTTATTTTTTATTTTCACAACGACATAATTGAACCCTAATCGAAAAATGTTTAATATTCCATAAAAAAATGTTCAATGATTGTTACTTTGATTATGAATATTTTTTTTTATAAAGGATGATACAACTCTGTTTACATGAACCAAGCTGCTCTGGTCTTTGTTCCCAGTTGTTGCAAGTTTGATCAATCTTGGATTTTCTGGAGCACCAACAGCACCACCAAAGAGAGCAGTAGGTAATTATCTCTCATTAACAAATGGACAGGAAGAGCATTATGTTGTGTCTTAAACTTTTTCAACATTGCTGTTTGTAAACGCATTAATCCAAATGTCTGTCCTCTGATAAAGTAATGCTATATCTCTGGCACTTCAGTTAAAAAC